>FR989996.1:15000-2415000 GCA_905404265.1 Fabriciana adippe | reverse complement strand
TTCATTCGTTGCGGCTTTATAATTTTTTGGTACCATCCTATTATCACTGAAGTTAAATAGGTACCATTACTGTATATTAAACAAATGTAGTTAATAAGGTTTTGTTCCTTACCTGTTGTAACAAATATAACAACAAATATGTTAGGATATTAACACACGACACCATCTAGTTCCATGGTAAGATACGAGGCTTGTGTTATGGATACCAGATAGTTGATACACTACACATATTATATTATAACAGTAAATACATACATATTATAAACGTAAACACCAATGACTGGAATACAAACATTCGTGCTCATCACACAAAGAATGCACCCAGTGGGACTCGAACCCGCGACCGCTGGCACAGCAAGTAGGGTCACTACAAACTGAGCCATACGTGTTGTCGTGTCGTAGCAACTAATGTTACATATATTTAGTAAAACATTGGTTACTGAATAGATTAAAAATTATAAATAGTAAATTATAAGCCAACTTAATTAGTATCCACACTCAATTATTTAAGCACACTTTGTTTCAAACATCCTACCCCAAAAGCAGAGGTTTTTCCGCTTGAGACCAGAAATCGGCCCCTTTGGATCTCTTCCAAGTCGTTTTTATACGACCCACATTCAGGTCTTTAGCAAATGCACTAAATTACAAACTCAAAATTGCAAGCGATAAGTAGGACTTATTTGCCGTTGAAGTAACTTTCTATCGGATAAAGTTTTAACACATTTTTTTAATCTGTTTAAAAATGTATGTATTATGCATACATACATATTATTGTGGCTTTTTCTGTTTTTAATATATAACTGTTAACGTACGTAACTGTTCACTTATTCTTTTGATGAAATGGTCTCTCATGTGACCACTCGAAATGTCGGGAACCAAACATCAAAATAAATCAGCGAAAAAATCCGAAAAGATATTTTTATTGAAAAATTACATATTAGTATTTAAATATAACGTTATTTTTATATTATACTTGGCTCTTCTGTAAAGACATACTCAGGCGACGTTTGTCAACTTCCTAATGGACACTCCAAATTACCTTTAAGTTGATTCAAAGAGTATTAAAACTCGAGTTTCAAACTGACGACAGTTACGGCTTCGTCAAAAGTTTCGAGAGGTTTACGAGATTAGTAATTAAATTACGTATTTTATTATATGCTGATTATTTATTACTATGTTTTACCCTCGGATATGCTTATGTAGTTTATAATATGTGTTATTCCGCTTTTAAGTGGATATGATTTTTTTTTTAATAAAAAAGCAAAATTTTGTTTTCAAAAAAAAAAGAACACAGAAAAGTAGTGGTAGCTCAGTGGTAATTCGCTCGCTTGGGAAACCGAGTGAAGCGGGTTTAAATCCCAGGTCTCGCACCTCTGATATTATCGTGTGCGATGATCGGGATAAAAACTATACTATCTTTTAAGTTAGAACAAATCACACATTTAAGAAAAATCTTTAAGATCGGATAAGTAGCTTCAGGAGTTCATCGCGGACCAACATCGTGACACGGGAATTTTATGTATTAAGACGTACATGAATATGCCTAGCACAAAAATGCTCAATCTTCTATAAATAAATACATTAGATATAATTGGTAGAATAAATTGTTAGTTTACTCACAAATTGATTTTTTGCAGAAAGAAAAAGGTTCATGCGTAAGAAAAGATAGAGAGTGATATAAAACACATGTATATGTTTGTCTAAGTGAGTAAGGTTCCCATATGTTACATACAGTCTTACACAAAAAATATATGTGTATTTATTGAAGTAAGTACTTTCTACATTATTTTTATTTAATTAACATTAATATTATAAAGAGGTATTAGATGCTAAGGTCGTGATAGTTCTGTAATGAGGCACTTGCTTGGGAAACCAAGTGAAACGGGTTCAAACCCCCAGGTCTCGAACCTTTAATATTTTCAAGTGGTAATCAATTATTACCACTTGTCTTACAGTGAAGGAAAACAACATTTTCTTATTACAACAAGCGTGTCAAAAGGACATAAATTATTTATATTGACACATTAAAGCCAAAATAATCTCATAATTTATAAATTCAGCAATAGAGACACCAAGTATATTAATTTATCACTGGACTTGGCAATAATTTACTCAAACTAATAACCTTATGAATAGCTAAAGCGCCTCCATCCATCAATGCTATGGACTAGAATCTCTGTCGATCCATTTTCCATTAGGATTTCGCAGCTTATCGATACTAAAGTGACAAGTGGATTGTGAAATATACTTTTACTGTCTTAAAAAAAAATCTTGTATAAAGTTCTTCGTTTTCACTTTTTACAACAAAATTGATATTTTATTGAAAAACTACCTACTTCAAGCGGCTTAATTCTGCTTATGTTTTACTTTATAGGGCAGAACCATGTAACGTAAACATATTATACATGAGAATGCAATGGGAAGCTCAAGATGCAACAAAAGTCAACTTTAAAATTTAGTCAAAAAGCTCAGGCGACAACTTCACTACAAAACATCGAATTTTCTTTACTTTCATACATATATAACATACCACAATAACAAATTAAACTTTCGTCCTATTCAACTTTTATTTATCTTTACATCAAAAATAAAAATTGATCAAACGGTTTAAACGAGGAAATATAATAAACAGACAGACAGAGTAAATTACGCTTTCGCAATATTAGAATGGACAGTCAGGATTACTTATTCAATAATTCTAAAAGCTTTAGATTTGATTTTTATTATATATTCAAAAATCTTCTAAATATTTTCTTTTTTAAATAACATAACAACTTTACAGTATTGTAACTTATTTTGTGTATTGCTTGTTATAAATAATATTTTCCAAAAATTAAATATGTTTTGGAAAATCTTATTAGTCATTATTATCGATACAGAGGCCAAATTTATAGTTTTTAGAATTTTTGTCTATCTGTCTGGAAATGCATTACGAGAAAACCACTGAACAGATTTTGATGAAATTTGATATGATGAGAGCTGGTCATCCGGATCAACATATAGCATACTTTTTATTGTGGAAAAATATCTCATCTCTGAGAAATCTACACTAAAGTGTTAAAACGTAACTAAGGACGAACCCGAGCGGAGCGACGGTGAGTCCCTAGTAGACTAAAAGTACAAAAGAAAAAAGAAAATAAATTATAAGAGTACACAATCTCATAACATTACATTTGAAGTGAATTATAATGAAAAATGTTCATTCCGTTATATTTTTCTGCTTGATATTTTTTTAATAATATTTTCGACGAAACGCTTTATCATATTATTATTATAGTAAAAATGTGTATACATTTTTCAGTGGGACACATTCACGCATGTTAAGTACTTAGATTTTGTTTCTACTTTAATATGAAAAAAATAATATAGGTAATTTATTTAGGATTGTTATAACATAATATTGTACTCGTATATTATCTAGTTGACACATTTCTGTACTGCGCCGAAGTTATTTTTGATCTATATTCGTTGGTCAACCTCACTGAAACAAGTTATCTGCATAGGATATATCTATATAATATATATAAAACAAAGTCGTGTTAGTTACACCATTTATAACTCAAGAACAGTTGGACCAATTTTTATAATATTAGTCTTTTTGGATTTCTCTTAATCCGGAATAGCATAATAATTATTAAAACATGAGAAAAATTAACGAAAAAAAAAAATTAAAATTTACATGGCTAACGTTGGCTAATAACTATTTATATCTATTTAAAACGTACCACAAAACGAACCCGAGCGAAGCGAGCCGCTAGTTATATATATATATACTTACTATAAAGTTATATTTTAAAGTGAAACTTCTTTAGAATCGTTTTGATTTGAAACTCGATGAAACGAACATGCGACACTAAAAAGAGACAAACCCATAAATATATAGGATTAAACCGACGAGAGAATGAGATAAAATACATTGCCATGGTAACATATCATAACAACAATATCATGGTAACCATTGTTATTTTCTGACAAATATATAATATTATATTCTTTCCATATATGATACTCTATAAATATATGATTGTAATATGCCTTATTTAATTACTGATTTGTTTTAATTTAATTGCGATATTTGCGAAAGAAGTTTTATCGTAAGTAAAGGGTACACGCACACATTTTTTTTTAAAAAGGAATCAAAATCAATTCAATCAATTCATTAAAATAATTCGTAACATAGAAAACATACACTATTTTTCGAACAAAACTATAAATAATAAATAAATAAATGTTGGGACATTAACACACAGCACCATCTAGTTCCATGGTAAGCTATGAGGCCTGTGTTATGGATACCAGATATTTGATACACTACACATATATAAATACAAACATATTATAAATATAAACACCCATGACTGGAGTACAAACAATCGTGCTCATCACACAAATGATTGCCCCCAGCGGGACTCGAACCCGCGACGTCTGGCACAGCAAGTAGGGTCACTACAAACTGAGCCAAACGTGTCGTCAAACACTTCAACTATATATGTACATATACATATATTTTCAGTACAGAAATCAAACCCAGAAACGTTTGCTATTAGCACTACGATAGTAAAATTTTATATTATCCCTTTGAACCTTTGAATGCAACATATTCCATTAGTAATAGAAGCTTAACCGACGTACAAATGATTTCTATCGATTTTAGTTTCACAAACTATTATGTCGTGTCTACCTTCTGTTTCGGAATTATCTCGTGTATAATATGTAGATGTAACGTTTATATATATATATATATATATATATATATATATATATATATATATATGTTGTTATTATTTTTTTTATTAATATCCCACCACTGGGCACGGGCTAGAGTCAATGCGAGGGAGACCAGGTTTTAGCCCACCACACTGACCAAATGTAGGTTGGCGAACAGTTAACAAGACAACCAGTTTTGAAGAATGAGATTAATTTATGAAGTGTACTGAGTTAAATAAATATTAAATACTAGTAACTTACCCTAACTTTGCTCATGTGTGTCCGTAAGCGTGAACAATTTAGGAACGTATAAAAGACAAATGTCCAAAAATAAATTGTTTTTTTTTGCACCAGTAACCTTCTCAAGCGTATACAGAATAACCTATAAGAGTTTCATCACAATCGGATCAATGGTTTAGGAACGCATAGAGGACAAACAGACATTTATTTTTATTTATATAGATAGAAGATAAACAGCGTGGAAGTCAGAGTTCTTAGTTATAACCATCGATATAATAGTCTAACAATGCAATGAAGTTTGGAAGAGGACTTACATTGTATCATACAATATTCATGAAACACTCAATCATACTATCAAAGTTTGAGAAGTATACATCCAACAACCTGCAAATTGCTCGACTCCTATTGTCATCTCCGAGAAAGTTTTGAATTCAGTAAACACAATACATGCATGTGCTAATAATGTGTAAAATGTAATGACTTTCTTTGTATACACAGTGTTAGTTTTTGCCCGTGGTTTCGTTTGCGTGGTGATTTCATCGACACAAAGTAGTGGTGTAATAAGTCATAATATATATATATATATATATATATATATATATATATATATATTATGGCTTATATATCCTGAATTCTGCTACATTCCGTTTCAGTCATAAAAGCAAGAAGACATAACAAACTCGCTCACTCACCCACTCACTCCTAAACATATTGTATTCAGCTCTTTTTAACGTCCCACTGCTGGGCACGGGCCTCCCTTCAATACGAGGGGGATCAGGCCATAGTCCACCACGCTGGCCAAGAGCGGATTGGTGGACTTCACATGCCTATCGAAAACTTGCTAAGTTTTCTCAGAGATGCAGGTTTCCTCACGATGTTTTTCTTCACCGTAAGGCAAGTGGTGATCATATTAAAAAACGACTCATCCATGATAATATCAGAGGTGCGAACCCGGTATTTGAACCTGCTTCACTCGGTTTCCCAAACGAGCGCGTTACCACTGGGCTACCACTGTCATAAACATATTATTCATATTATATTTCATATTAGCGACTTACAGTCGCTTAAGTACGGTGCGTTCCTAGGTACCCTTTGTGTTTATAATATTGTATTAAGGTAGTTTCACATTTGATAAATTTGTTACTAATTGTAGCCTATTTGTTGCTTCAAGTAAGTGAGAATTATATATATAAATGAAATAAACGTCCCTGTCTGAAATAAACGTTTTATTATTATTATTATTATATACGTTTACTTACAAACTTCTGCAATAGAAGTGTGATTTTATAATATACTAGCGACACACCCTCGCTTCACTCGGGTTCGTCCCTAGCTTAATTTCCCATACAAACTTTCATCCCCATTTTCACCCCCTTAAGAGGTGATTTCCGAGATAAAAAGTATCCTATGTCCTTCCTAGGGTCTCAAACTATCTTCTTACCAAATTTCATCTAAATTGGCTCGGTAGATCCAGAGATTACCCCTACAACGTCACAAAGTCACAAACTTACAAACTTTACCTCTATAATACTCGTATTAGTATAGACATACTTGTAACTGTAACTAGTAGAACCCACATTATGTTTGCATTGAGTTATAGGGTTATTTATGCATTATTTCGTTCGCCTAATGTTTTGAGCTTTTATAATAAACTAGCAAAACCCACGGCTTCGCTCGCGCTAAAACTACAAAAAATATTTAAAAATGTAGGTTTTGTACAATTTTTCATCACAAGTAATACTGATCATACATATTTTTTTGGGTTGTATTATAACGTGTTTTCCCGTGGGAATAAAACAATCTCCCGCGGTAAAAAGAAGCCTATGTCACTCTCCAGCCCTCCAAATATCTCCACACCAAAAATCACGCCAATTTGTCACTCTGTTTCGACGTAAAAGAAAAGCAAATAAACAAACAAACAAACACACTTTCACATTTATAATATTAGTATAACTTACATCTATATGAAATTAATGTCACATCTGAGGTTCTTTTGATTTCCGCATTTTTTTTGCCTGATAATATTCAAACACGATAACATAGTTTATTATGTAGTTGGCAAGCCTGAATAAGTTAACATGACCAGGAAAGAACTTATTTTTTTCTTATAGAAAGACGAAGTAAAGGAGAAATATCCATATGGTGCAGAGAAATGCCGGCGGCCGAACCACTTCCACTACTTGCTTTTTCTCATTTCGCCACACGCTTGTCGAAAAATTTGACTGATATTATCAATTTATATGTATGTAAATATGCATATAATAGGGATGCGTATATCTGTTACAAAATAACTAATTACTAAATATGTAATATATTAACATGAAGTCGCAATTTTAGTCTGTCTTTCCTCTTAGTTATTAGAAAGTATGATATAATAGGATTTTGATATGATTTTTAATATATTTTAGATAATTTCTAAAAGAAGACGGGATATAATACATGAATATTATTTTTATTATTGAGAAGTTATAGGCTCTCTCCTAAAACTGCAAAATAAATACAAAACACTATAAATCCAAAATTCATATGAAAACGCACCCAAGCGAAGTATGGATAAATCACTAGTAAACAAAATGTTATAGATTGTACACACTAAAATAAACTTGTAAAATATTTTATTACGCCTACCTAAAATATATTCGTATCAGAGCGAAATAAAATGTATTGTAACAAAAGTAACAAATTGTCCTCTAAAAGCAAATTTCGATGAAACAACAAAAAAAAAAAAGGAGCGTAATGAAACAAAAAACATCAATTAATTTATTTAAATAGAACAAAGAATATTGGCGTTTAATTTCCGATGCCCTTCCAAATTCGGGTTTACAGAAGGGTTTTAGGGCAATCATTTTGTATCAAATTCATTAATGGCCTATAAACAAAATCCTTTCGTTACCTCCACCGATTTTATTAAACGGAGCTTATTAAATTAGATGGTTGAAAAAGGCGGAAAACGGTGTAAGTCAACGTTTTTAGTCTAAATTAATGTACAATGGTACTCTTTATCTGATTTATCTGTTCTAATTTTTTTAAAGAATTTCCGAATCTCTGAACATTTCTTTTTTTGATTTTAGAAATCTGTTGCGACATGGATCTTTAAAAAGTCCTTTATTTTAGTAAAACATATTACAATAGTTCGCATATTTTGCTCGGAAATATTTTACTATTGTACGCTTCACTAGTGTTATTATGAGACCATAAT
Organism: Fabriciana adippe; assembly: GCA_905404265.1. NCBI lineage: Eukaryota > Metazoa > Arthropoda > Insecta > Lepidoptera > Nymphalidae > Fabriciana > Fabriciana adippe. The sequence continues at coordinate 2,406,854 of FR989996.1, read as the reverse complement.
AATAAAATTTTAAACAAAAATTGCATCAAAATCAGTCCAGCAGTTTTTGTATAATATCTTTCCAAACGACATACAGAAAATGATAGATTGGCATCAAATGTTATTTCTTACAGTTACAGTTACATATATGGTTATGTAAGTATCGTAATAATGTTATTATTTTTAAGCCTCTATTTTACCTCCACCTTTACACTGCAAAAACACTTTTTAGCTTTAAATAGAAATAGCTAATTAATTATAAGTAATCTATACTAGTATATACTAGTATTATGAAGAGGAAAGATTTGTTTGTTTGTTTGTTTGCATCGAATAGGCTCCGAAACTAATGAACAGATTAGGATGAAATTTGGTAAGAAGACAGTTTGAGACCCTGGGAAGAATTAGGATAGTTTTTATCCCAGAAATCATCCCTTAAGAGGGTGAAAATGCGGATGAAAGTTTGTATGGGGAAATAAGCTAGGGACGAACTCGAGCGAAGCGAGGGTGAGTCGCTAGTATTATTATAAACAAAATCCTTTAACAAAACTGAAAACCTTCACTATTTATCTTAAACCCTACCTTTAACACTTTCATTATAATAAAATAACAGTAATATATTCAGAGAAATAATTTAAATAAAACACATGTTTAACTTACACAAATATTGCATACAATTTGGGATTTACTTGGCACATTATGCGTTGTTGGCTTGCATTTTACTGCTACAACTGCATATAATTTTCGTATATGAAAATATTACATTACAAATCATTACTATAATATTAAAATGAACAAAAGGTTATTATTAAGCAGTACAGTATTTTATCTGTACGTAAAAGAATGGTCATTACTTTGTGTTTAACAACGTTGCCAATAATCCTATAAATATTATACATAAATGTAAAAGTTTGGATGATCCGGATGAAATTTGGCGATTTTAGTCTGGAATAGCACATAGGTTACTTTTTATCCCGGAAAAATGTACGGTTCCCGTGGGATATATTTGTTTTTGTTTTTCACAGAGTTTTCCTATTCTATACTAACCGTTAAAACGTATAAAATCTGCTGAGACCTCAATGAGTGGATTGACACTAAAATGTCAAAGTGTTAAAATTCAGTCGAATCACACTCCAGCAACGTTTTTGTATAACAATATTTTACCAGACCGATATCGGACCGCGAACGAATAGCCATATAATTTGGATCAATCCCGAAAAAATTTAAATTTGTTTGAAAGGAAATTGTCTGCGCAATTACAGTATACAACAAACGTCAATACTTTAATTAATATTTTTGTATTTCGGGTGATGTTTTACAATGAAAGTCGGCATAATTGCTTTGTTAGTTCATTTTGTAAGTACTGCGTGCACAGTGTCGGGAATGATGCTACACCTAAATATCTTTATAGTACCATTTCATGCTTCACTCACTGTCTACTGCACGCTATATCTGTCTTATTATTTTAGTCTAATTAGATCGATTGTCAATTGATAAATATTTCGATTACAATGCATGTATTCAGCCCTTTTTAACGTCCCACTGCTGGGCACGGGCCTCCCTTCAATAGGAGGGGGATCAGACCATAGTCCACCACGCTGGCCATGTGCGGGTTGGCGGACTATTACAATGAATATCCATCAATATTTTTTTTATACTAGCAGCTAACCCTCGCTTTGCTCAGGCTCACCCCTAGATTTTAACGGTTAGTATGGAATAGACAGACAATATATTATATTACTGCTCCGCTGCCTTAGATAGTAGCATGATGATATATAGCCTATAGCCTTCCTCAATAAACGGTCTATCTAATGTAAAAATAATTTTTCAAATCGGATTAGTACTTCCTGAAATTAGCGCGTTCAAACAAACTCTGCCTCTTTATAATATTAGTATAGATTGATAGAGAGGATGGTTTTTTTTACTCTTCTTTACATTATATGAATGCAATTGAAGATAAGATGACGATCTCACGTTGACACCGTTATTACCGTATTCTCGAGAGTTCCATACTTCTAAGACCATCGGGCTCATACACTTGCACGTAAGTGTGAGAGTCCTCGAACAATACCCTCGACGTTTATTCCAAGCTTCACTTCAAACGATTGCTTGACACTTTTATACATGCATGAAATATTGTAACTAAAACAATAAATCAAAATATAGTTTCAAAGATTATTTCGTAGATAACAGAAACTAATTCTAAAAGTAACAATATATGACAAGGATATTTTTTATATTTTTATATATTCGTATATTTATAGGCTCATGCTTGTTATCTATACTAATATCATAATTTTGTAAGTCTGTGAGTTTGTTTTTAGGAAGTAATCTCTGGAACAGCTACTGAACTGATTTAGATGCAATTTGCTATGAAAATAGTGTGAGATCCTGGAAAGAACATAGGATAGGTTTTATCCCGGAAATCATTCTTTAAGGGGGTAAAAATGGGGATGAAAATTTGTATGGCTAGCATCGGCTTTTTGTTTTGACATTTTTAGTGTAGACATAGTAGTAGCAAAATAAGAAGAAAGTATTTTAAAAATCATTAGGTAAAAAATCCATCATCACCTATTTTCTACACGTAGGGGTAGATTTTTTTTCTATTTAAGTGGAACAATTTAGGAATAAACCTCTTTAGAACAAAAAAACAAAGAATTTTGCAAATCGAAATTTTGAAAATCGAGAAAAAGTATTGAGAACCTCCTCCTTTTTTGAGATCGGCTAAATAAAAATGAAATGAAAGAAATGGATGAAGCTATTACTCAACAAATAAAAGACAATCTATAAATTCTATAAGTAACAGTAATTTCCCGTTGAAGCCGGCCCATTTGGAATGACAACATCAAGGCTCTACAAACCGAATCATATTGAATATGCATTTGTCACTTTACATCGGTTATAGACGTTTTCAATTCTCATTGGTATACAGTATACATATAAAAACATAGATACACAGTCCCTAACAAATACGAGTATCTCTTCTAAAATCGGCGTTGACACGTGACGTTAAGTCAAACCAAAGAACAAATTAAAAAATCTAAAGTTCTAATTGTCTAAACACAAATTCGAACTTACGCACACCACATAAAGTACTTTTTTAAACGAAACAACGTGCGTTTTAATTTTGTCACCCGAAAAGCAATGAACAAAAGAGATTTAAAGAAAAACGCATAATTTCGAATTGTGCGTTTCATTTTCAGGACACTTTTGAGACACTAATTGTGTTTTTATACATACATATATATATATATATATATATATATATATATATATATATATATATATATATATATAATTATATATATATATATATATGTGTGTGTGTGTGTGTGTGTGTATATATATATATGTATGTATTTGCGCCTTTTTCAAATCTCTTTTTTGTTGTATTGTTTAAAAAACTAGTCGACGTCACTTTTTGAAGAGATATTTGTTAGGAAATATGTATCCATCTATGTTTTTATATATCAAGGTAAATGAAACAAAGTTATATCTAAAGGGGATCAGTCGATATGTTAATTAATTATGCTAGTATCTACCGGGATTAGTAGCACTTTGTCATTGTCACATGCAAGTCGAATATTTGCGTAACCAAATGACTTCCTTCCGTGACATTAATAAATGATATATTATGTTATATAATTTTTTCTTAATATGGAAAATACAACTAAAATCTTAATTTAACTTTAAATCTTAAATTGGAACAAAATGTATTAAATTATAATCTGGAGGTGGGCGTTAATGACTACGACACAGTTGTATAACTAATGTAGTCCTTATCGAACATATTATATAAACTGTAATCTTTAAAAAGTTACCAATAAAGATTTATTATTATTATTATTATTATTATTAACTATACATATTAACTAAGAACATTCAAAAAAGAACAAAGAAATTCGCAATTTTGTATAGCTTTCTTGAGTTAAAGTTGTAACAGCATGTTTATGTTAAGAGTTTCTTAGACAACTAAGGAGTAGTTAGGATTTCTGAAAATTCAACGCCTAAAAGGGTACTTAGTAAGTATATTCAAAATATTTCTCTTCTCAAAGTTAGTTAAAATTTTAATATTAATATATCACTTAATAAAACACATACTCTCAGTGCTTTGAACATTTTAGCCCATAGTCCTATTTAGAGAAGGGCTATTACATTTTCCGGGCCTAATGCTAGTGAAATAATAATGTCTTTATTACTCGATTTGTCTATATTATAAACTGAGATAGAATAAATGTATATATGTATTCAGCCCTTTTGCTTGTCGCGGGTTCGGGTCCCGCTAGGGGCATTCATTTGTGTGATGAGCACGAATGTTTGTACTCCAGTCATTCGTGTTTATAATTATAACATGTATATATTTAAAGTTATATATATGTAGTGAATCAAGTATCTGGTATCCAGAACACAAACCTCGTAGCTTACCATGTGTGTTAATGTCCCAACATATTTATTTTATTTATTTATTACTACCGTATTTAGAATGGCATATATAAAATAATTCTGTTTTAGCAGAAATCTAACGTAAGTAGAATTATATCTTTCACTTACGTCAGTCACTCAAAATTATTCTACAAGTGAAAATATATAAGTAAACAAAATTCATGCCATTTTCACTTCTTTTAAACCAGTTTTTTTTATATTATGTACATAGATTTTGAAAATATTAAAATATTAAAAAATATACATACATTTATTTTCTATAAAATTGGAAAAATTCTAAATAGCTTTTATCATTTCGGAATCTAACCTCGAAACCATTATTAAAAATACATCGCGACGTTTTTCGCAACGTCACATTTCACTCTGACTTTAATAAATGACGCCAAGAAATACGTTGCTTAAGCAAAATAGCCAGAATTAAAGAGCAAGGTCGCGTCACAGGCTAGAATTAATGAAAGATTCTAATAGTAATTAATGAAAATAACATGAAAACTCTAAAGCTATCTGATACGTACAGTATATTAGTCTTGGAGTGTCATAGATCCAATTTTACTTCTGACTAGCGGATCACCCTCGCTTCGCTTGGGTTCGCCCCTGGATGAGTCTTTAAATTAATATAACTTTTTTATTTAGGAATCTATTGAAATAAAACAAATACTAAATGTTAAGTGAAGCTTACCACAATACATTAGTGAAAACCGCACCCAAATCGGTTAAACGGTTTCTAAGATTAACGCGCACAAACGCACAGACAAACAGACAAAAAAACTAAAAATCATTGTTTTGGGTTCTATTGCGTTAATAAAAATCCCCAACAATAATTTTTCTCAAATATCTTCCATGTACAGACAGCGATCAGTTACAATTTTATTATATATAGATTTTTTTACTTTTAATCATTTTCAAACTTAATTTTAAAATTTCAAATGAAATATATACTATACTATAATATATATTTCATTATACTATAATATAATATCAGTCAAGTTTAAACCGTCCTAAGATCTATCTCAAAGCTACAACCAACTTAGAATTCGGTTCTGTTGACAAAAACCGATGGCTGCGGTGCTTCTCCACAGTATTTCCTTAAGGTAAGATACGGTGGAAATAACTAAAACATGCTATAAATATAATCCATTAACAATTAAAATCGACATTTAGCAATGAATAACCATATTTTTTTAATTTATAACTTAAAATACCGTAGAAAGTAATAAGTATAAAATCGCTTTTACTTACTATAAAAATATATGTATATATAAGTGGCTCATCTTCGCTTCGCTCGGGTTCGTACCTAGGTACGTTGGTTAGTATGAAATAGACTATATATTATATATATACATAGGTATGATGAGTTGTTGTGGGTTGTATTATAAGGTGTTTTCTCGTAGGAATGAGAATCTCCCGCAGTAAAAGTAGCCTATGTCACTCTCCAGCCCTAACTCCACACAAAAAATCACGCCAATCCATCACTCTGTTTCGACGTGAAAGAAGGATAAACAAACAAACAAACACACTTTCACCTTTATAATATTATGTACAGTACATATATACATAGTCCCATATTTATAATGGAATCTTAATCTATGAAATTTAATATATATTTAGATAAACTATTTTCATACATTTATACTTTATCAATTTAATTCTAAAAGTTTTTAACATATTAGATCATACGACAGCTTAAGTTTAAGTACATACTCGTATATATGTATAACCGAAGTTCTGACGTAGTTTGATGGAGTGGATAGAAACGATTCACATTTATGCGTAAATCGTGAATCGCAATACTTGTGGTCTCTAGGTATTTGCATCTAGTCATTCGCCAAACGACAAATTAATCTATGAAAGACCATCAACGTAAATTCAGCCTTTGCAGTATCAAACTATATTTTCATTTACCATTGATTCAGTACACTTACAGCCAGGCTAGTTCCAATGTAATCGCTTCGATAAACTTACATTGAACCTTCACGTTGCTATATATATATATATATATATATATATATATATATATATATATATATATATATATATATATATATATATATATATATATATAAAAGGCAAAAGTGATTGACTGATGTATCAACGCACAGGCCAAACCCTTAAGGCTAGAAAAGTGAAATTTTGCACACGTATTCCTCTTATGACCTAGGTGTCCACTAAGGAAGTATTTTTCAAAATTCAACCTCCAAGGGGGTGGAATAGAGGATAAAAGTTTGTATGAAACTTTTTATTGCTTATACATATTTGCATGAAATTTCGTATTTTTCGTAGTTTGATCGCGAGCAAAGCCACGCATTCTGCTAGTGTATAACCAAATTCTGAGTTGAATCTGTACATTAAATATTTTTTTGGAAAATCTTATAGAAATAGTAATTATTATCGACACAGAGGCTGAAGTTATATAATAGTTATAGTTTTTGGGATTTTTGTCTGTCTGTCTGTCTGGGAACGCATCATAAAAAAACCACTGGACGGATTTTGAAGAAGTTTGATATGATAGCTGATTATCCGGGTAGACATATAGAAAAAACAAAAACTCTGATTAAAACTCTCGCTGAATAAGAGCTTAAAATTACAGAAACCAAAAGAAATTTCTAAAGATTTTTTTAGAAATGTACATAAGGAAAAAAACTAGAAAAATACAAACAATACCACGGTTTACATCTAGTGTATAAAAAGTCTAATATTAAAGCTTGTTAAATATTGATTTCATTAAAAACTTATCAGGGTCGTTTCGACCACAGCACCTATTTATGTAACTTTATTATAAAGTAACGGTGGTTGAGATTACACATCGAGTTTTATTAATCGTTCAATTAAATTGAAAATTTTATTCAAGGCAATTCTTGTATATCTATTTATTTATTTATTTAGACCGGCAATCTCGGAAACGGCTCTAACGATTTCGTTGAAATTTGGCATGTGGGGGTTTTCGAGGGCTAAAAATCGATCTAGATTAGTCTTATGCCTGGGAAAACGCGTGATTTCGAGTTTTCATGCGATTTTCTTTCGCATTATTCCAAGTATAATATGGTCGCTAATTTTGCACGCTCGGTCGGATACAAAGTTTTTACTCTTCTTTTTTTTTTTTGTATTTATTCAAGTTTTTACTTTTTTCATCTAAAAAACACGATATGATAAAAAAGAACTCCGAGCGAAACTCGGTCACCCATATAGTAAAAATCGAAACAATATTTGAAATTTAAAATTATAATATTTTTTTTCAATTAGTTTTTTAGTATAGCATATTATGCAAATTAAAAAAAAATGTAATTAAAAAAAACAGTATTTTTTACTGTTTCAAATATAAAGTAGGTACTGTTTTTAATTCAACATTTTTATTTTACTTAGATATTTCTACATTTTTCAAAACATCCGTTGTTATCGAAAACCGAATCTAGACAAATAAATAAAATTGAAGTGTCTGTTTGTAATATTAAAATAACAGCTTTACGGTACGGTACGGTACAGTACAGTATTTACGGTACTTCTAAAAATAATTTGTTTTTTTTTTAATTTTTGTCTATCTATCTGTTTCTTCCGGGTAATCTTTGAAACGGACTGATTTTGGGTCTTTCACTGACAGATAGCTGATGTTATAAGCCATAACTCAAGCTACTTTTAATTTAGAAAAAGTATTAAAAAATTAAAACCCATGAAATCGTGAAGGATTAATAATAAGCACAACCATAAGACTTAGCTAGTATAAAACAATTTTGAAGAATTCCATACTTTATAATATTTCTTTAATAAACTCTACATGAAATTTACGATGCTTACAAAGCACAATATCATGGCTTGCCTGAAATGAGTTATGTTAATGAAAGCCGGAGGATGATGCTAGTGGAACATATTGGCTATTAATAATGAATTTGCTGTAAAAGTAGCCGAGTTACTTCGCGCGGAAAATTATATTACGGTTAAATATGTTCCAAGATACAAGTATAATGTATATCCATACATATAATAAAATTGTAACTAAGCCGAATTTGTACATTAAATATTTTTGGAAATATTTTATTGAAATAGACACTATTATCGATACAGAGGCCGAATCTATAGTTTTCTGAATTTTTGTCTGTCTATCTATCTGTCTGTTTGTGACCGCATCACGGAAAAACTGCTGGAGGGATTTTGATGAAATTTGGTATGATAGTCGCTGGTTATCCAGGTCAACATATAAGATACTTTTTACTGTAGCAAAGTATCAAATTTCTGAGTAATGTATACTAAACGTTAAAACGTAAGTAGGGACGAACACAGGGTGAGTCGCTAGTATCTTATAATATTAAATGAGCAATTCTTGTATATATAAAAAATTATTTCGTGTATCTCGGAAACAGCTCTTACGATTTGAATAAAATTTTATGTTTAGATAGTTTTGCTTTTTAAATTTATCTATTAAAAAAAAAACGCGATTTTTATATCTTAAGCTCGGTCGCCCAGGTACTATATTATATAAAGTGTCTATTTTATTTTGAGGTAGGGGGTTTAGTTTCTTGGTGGAGTAAATTTTTATTTATTTGTACATTTCGAGGACTAATAGAGTAAAAGGTTGTTACATACTAGGTAGGTTGTTAGGCTCAAGTAGGTCTATTGGATGTTCATCCAAAAATTATAATATATGCGACGATACGTATCGATTGTTATTAATTTGAACGACGTCAACGAGGTAGTTCTGGTGTAAATTTTAGATTTTCATGTTGTTTTCTCTAAATTTAAAATGTAAAATATTTTAATGAAATATTCCTTTATTCCATTTTTTCCATTATTCCCATTTATTTACTCCACCTAGGTAGGGTGGAATAACTTTTATACTGATTTTAAAAATCTATTCTCTTTTTACTAAACATTTTATGATTGATTTTGATGATTTTATAATATACTAGCGATTCACCCTCGCTTCGCTCGGGTTCGTCCCTAGGTTGATTCCTCATACAAACTTTCATCCCCATTTTCACCCTCTTAAGGGATGATTTCCGGAATTAAAAGTATTTTATGTCCTTTTCAGAGTCTCAAACTATCTTCTTAACAAAGTTCGTCTAAATCGGTTCAGTAGATACAGAGATTACCTCCTACAACGTCACAAACTCACAAATTTTACCTCTTTATAATATTACTATACATTATACGGTATTAATATAGTCATTTTTGTATAAAATTTATTTCTAAGAATAAAATAAGCATGAATGGTAATGGTAACTTATCAAATTGACATTGCTTTCAAGGCAGGTATAAATGTAAGTAAATATAAAAAACTCTAATTCTTTTAAAGAAACATTAATATTAATCAGACAAGTCCACTCAATAAGTTTAAAATCTGATATAATAAAAAATCACTTTACAAATAAATATATTAAATTGAAAACCATTAAGGGTTGCTGGGTAAAATTTGGAATTTTATCTATTCTTACATTTTTTGTGATATTTAAAAAAATAGGTCGTAAAATAAAAAAAAAATCTTATGGATCTTGACACTAACGTTACCTCTCGGATTTAACTATATCTAAAAATCATTTAGGTCAGCCTATATATACAAAGAATTCATCAAAATCAATGAAGCCGTTTAGGAGAAAAAGAATTACGAACACACACACACTAAATTTTATATATAAAGATTAATAACATACAACACTTAGCACCTACTAAGTTAAACTGTATTTTTGGTTAAATAAATTTGGATGGTCAATGTAATTCGTCTCTATTGAAAGTTTGACTACACCAGATTATGGGTAAATTTAACATGGAAATTCTACCCAAAAAATCACTTATTTTTATCCAAAATATATTTCATGGGCAATATACAAAAAAATCTTTTCTGAATTTGCATAGCCCAATTTAATATGAAAATCACTGAAACGGCTACACTTTAAATAATAAATAGAGTCGTTCCCGGTTCCTTTTATACACCGTTATTTTTTATTCGTTACTTTTAGAACAAATTTTTCTGTATTTTACAGCAATCGTAGGCCCAAATTACTTAACCTCTAAGACCGTCATGAATATAGTTAAGTTCAGATAATATTCTTTTTACAGTGTTTTTAGGGTCCCTCAATAAAATTGTTGAAATGATCTTAATGGAACATTATCCATTCCTTTATTTGTTATTCGCGCTTATCTCAGCATTAGCACCTCCTGGATAATTTCTAAGAAATAATTGTTAACTGGCACACCGGTGTGACCGCGATCCTCAATGAGTTAATAATGGTAACGTCATGTGTTTGTATATATTATGTACATTCCTTTTGACGACACGTATGGTTCAGTTTGTAGTGACCCTACTTGCTGTGCCCGCTGGCACAGCAAGTAGGGTCGCGGGTTCGAGTTCCGCTGGGGGTATTCATTTGTGTGATGAACACGAATGTTTGTACTCCAGTCATGGGTGTTTATATTTATAATATGTATGTATTAAAGTTATATATGTGTAGTGTATCAACTATCTGACATCCATAACACAAACCTCGTAGCTTACCATGGAACTAGTGATGTGTGTTAAAGTCCCAACATATTTATTTGTATGTATTTATTTATTCTTTTTCAAGGCAGCCCAGTGATGACAGTGAATTCAAATCCTGGGTCTTGCACCTCTGATATTCTCAAGTGCGAATATTTTTCAATATGATTACCACTTATCTTACAGTGAAGGAAAACATCATGAGTAAAATTTGTATGTCTGAGAGAGTGCAGCAAGTTCTTAAAACACATATGAAGTTCATCAATCCGCAATTGGTTAGCGTGATCGACTATGGTCTAACTCCCCTTGTCTTGAGGGAAGGCCCGTGCCCAGTAGTAGGACGAGTAATAAGGGCTGAACAAATACGTGTATATTAAAATATTGGTAAAACGTTGTAAAAATATAACTTAATTTTTGTATATTTTCCCATATTCCCATAGCTTTCACATAGCTTTTATTATACTCGTGACCAAATTAAAAATTGAGAAGTTGCTCAATTTGGTTATTTTTTACGTGTAATAAACACAATGTGTGTAATAATAGTAACATTTAAAGTATTTTAAAACTCAGTGTATATTTTTAATTAAAAAGTAATTACCATATATAATATCTGAATAATCTTTAGAATCTAATCTTCTTGATTTTTTTGTTTATTATTATGTTATCTGTGTTACAGATAAATTTCAATGACGTCTCTAGATAGTTAAGTTTTATAAGGCATAGGGCTTAGGTAGGTGAATTTAACTTGTACTTGAATTTTTATGGTAAAAGGGTCTAGTGTTAATGGCTGTTATTTATACTACATTACTTTTGTAGTGTAGTTCTAGTATTTACTGTCCCACTCATCCGAATCTATGTATGTATATAAATAAAAATACATATTCGTATATTCTGTCCTCTATGTGTTTTTAAACCATTGATTCGATTATGATGAAACTCTGGTGGGTTATTATGTATACGCTTCCCAAGGTTTCTGGCATAAAAAAAAGAATTTTTCGATGGACGTTTTTCTTTTTGACCGACTTCAAAAAAGGAAGAGCTTCTTAATTGGTTGGAATCTTTTATACGTTTGTAAACCATTCAAACTTAGAAACACACTTGAGTGAAGCCATGGTAAGCGTAATATTATAAATGCAAAATCTTGTGAACGAGCATGTTTCTTGTACTTGCACAGTAATGGCATAACGAGTGGAGTAAAATTTATATAATAATTTAATATAACTTACATTCTGCTTCACAAGATGTTATTCTACAATCGTTAAAGGACAGAAATTTTATAAACTGTATTTTACTTTAACGTATGAGTAAAAATTACAATTTGTCATTCCCGTGAATGTTTTTAGAATTCTATTTTTCAGCGATTAAAGAATTACTTCTAAAAATCTTGTCTAAACTACCAGTATTTGCCTTTTCTATAGAATATTGTATGAGGTTAGTTTACTATGAATTAAATTACAAAAATAAAAATACCCGACTGAGTATGAAGCAAGTTATAAAGATTTAAGCAGATAAAATGGCGCTTGAAAAAATCGTATATGATTTCGATGTTTAATATTATCCATATACCTCAACCTATATCCCTCGTATTATAAAGACAAATCTAACGACTTATGAATCATTAAAATGAGTTAATCATTTTAGTAATAAAGGAACGTAATATACATAGTACCTGGGCGACCGAGCTTCGCTCGAAGTACTTTTTTGTTATATCTTATTTTTTAGATTAAAAAAAAACTAGAATTTGAATAAATACACAAAAAAGACAAAAGTAAAAACTTTTTATTCGACCGGGATTCGAACCCGAACACCTGTGATTGTCATTCTTGCGCCTTGGCCGCTTGACTACGATACGCTAAAATAGCATATTTTGCGTGGAATAATGCTAAAGAAAACCGCATGAAAACTGGAAAACATGCGTTTTCCAGACATAAGACTAATCTAGATCGATTTTTCCTCCCCGAAAAACCGTCACATACCAAATTGCAGCGAAATCGCTAGAGCTGTTTTCGAGATCGCTGGTATTAATAAATAAATAAATATATGTACAAGAATTGCTCGTTTAACCTGTCAACGACCGCCGAGCCACCGGTGGTTCAGCTTAAAAATTAATTTCTTAGAAGTTAACCAGGCGGTGTTAAATATATTAGATATACATACAAGTCAAACATATAACCCTCCTTTGGGCTTCACCTCAGTCGAGTAAAAAGATATAATTTTTATGTATAATACCAGTATATGAAAAAATGTATCATTGCGTAATTTTTTATTTGAAATAAACTTACATCTAGTATTATTTTGAAAATCAAACCTATAATGACTAGTCCCATCCGTGCTGACACTATGCCATGATTGACAGCTACCTCGCACATATCAGTCCGTTTTGCTTTATTTTAGTGTATTCAATCACAGTGTTCTAACGATGCCTCGTTGATGGGTGAAAGAGTTAACAATGAGTGCTAACAAGGTCTGAAACGAATTGTACAGCATTTTGTATGGAGGCATTTTCTGTCGATCGTTTGCAGTGTTTTTTTCTGACTATTATATGTAAAATGTTGTTGTCAGTACCATCTAGTTCCATGATAAGCTACGAGGCTTGTGTTATGGATACCAGATAGTTGATACACTACACACACATACACAGACACACACGCACATATACATACATATACATATATATATATATATATATATATATATATATATATATCTTCTCATCATATTATAAATATATACACCCATGACTCGAATACAAACATTCACGCTAATCACACAAATGAACGCCCCCAGCGGGACTCGAACCCGCGACCGCTGTCACAGCAAGTAAGTACACTACAAACTGAGCTAAACGTGTCGTCAAAACCGATATTTATTATGATAACATTTGAGATTTTGGTTCAGATTAAATCTATTTTATTATTGTATGTGTTCATATTTTTGTTATTTTCTTAAGTTCTTTATGTTTTAACTAGCAGAACCCGCGGCTTCGCCCGCGATCAAACGATGAAAAAAATAAACTTTTTCGCAATACATACTTTATTAGATACTTGCAAAAATAAGTTTGTGTAAGTTTTATTATTTGTTAAAGTATATATGGAAACAAATTTAATTTTAGCGATCGTAACTCAAAATATCCAGTATTTTAAAAGATGTTAAGCGTATATTTTGTAATTAATTTTACACTTTTGGTATTTAGCAAGCTGCACTACCTGTATTTTTTGTACATTTTTCTACTCCATCTTTCCAAAGTTAGAGGAAGAGAGTACAATGATACAATCGCATACAATGTTTACGACTTCAGAATCATGTAACATGGCTAATATGGGTTTTTTGACTAACATACTAACAGGCTAACATCTACGTTATTTTTAAAGACCCAATACTATGTACACCTGAAGCTTACAGTCTCCCTTCTCCTTCTTTTTTAAGTTACGTACATAAAGAGCCATTCTTATTGTGTTGTAGCTTTTTGCCCGCGGCTACGCTCGCGTGAACTGAAAAATTTGCTCAGTTTTAATTTCCATTGAATTTATATGTTGTTATATCGAATTTTTAATATTATGTCTAGAGTAAAACTGTAGATTCACTTAAGTTAATCTACACTAAAAAACCAACCACAAATATAGGTAAGGCTCTCTCTCTCTCTCTCTCTCGCGCTCTAGGTCTGTTATAGTTGTCGCTGCTGTGGCCAGCCGAAAAGTTATACATAATTTTCCTTTGGATTCGGAATAATTTCCGTTCTCTGCTTTATATCTCACACAGTAAGTGTGCACTTACAGAGAACTTGAGCCATATTACTCTATTTAAATATATTCAACAACTCAAACTTCACCGGCCAGTTTTACCCACTTAGGGGCTGAATTAAAAAAAATCTACAATACATGTTTATTTAATTGTATTGAAGAGCGTTAATACCAAGTTTCAAGTAATTCTGATCATAAAGATTTTTTTCCTTATATAAACAGCACAACCCTCTTTTACCCTTTTAAGGAATAAATTTCGAAAAAAAAAATGATATCTGTATTGTTTTAGTTTTCATTTTAAAGGTAAATACCATTTTCCGTGCATCAATTACAGAGTTTCATATAAACTTTCATCCCCTATTTGACAGCTTTATGGGATGAATTTCAAAAAATGTTAAAATACATATTTATTTAATTGTATTGAAGAGCATTAATACCAAGTTTCAAGTAATTCTGATCATAAATAATTGTTTGCCCATATAAACTTTATCACCCCTTTTACCCTTTTAAGGGATGAATTTCGAAAAAAATTTAATACATACATTTCTTATTTTTCATCTTAAAGCTGAATACCACTTACCGTGTATTTCGCGTTAAGAATAACAGAGTTTCATACAATCTTTTATCCCCTATTTTACCCCCTTAGGGGATGAATTTAGAAAAATCCTTTCTTAGCGGATGCCTACATTGTATAAGGAATATGTCCTCTAAATTTCACGTTTCTACGACCAGCGGTTTAGGCTGTGCGTTGATCGATCAGTCAGTCAGGACAAAGCATTTTATGTATATATAGATTAAAATTGTTAAAAATCCAACAATCGTTGTATATTGTCCAAAATGCAACAAATAAAATTTCGTAAACACAAGCTTCCTTACTGACCCATTTGCACAATTTATACTTTGACAAAGATAATGTAATACATATTCAAATTTAAATTGTGTTTTTATAAACTTTTGTTCACAGGACTTCATTGTAGGTTGAAGTGTAGAGAATAATTTAAGTTGCTATGGAAAAATGTTTAATTTACATTATTTCGTTTTTAGAAAGTAGGGTAAGTACTTTATGCTTTAAGGGAGTATCAGCTTTGGTTTTACTGACCAATTTTAAGAAGGAGGGCTGGTGTTTTTTTCCTTTTTATATATCACTTATAGAAAGTGTTAAAATTTAAAGTTTCCAAGTATTAAAATTTCCTCCATACCGATCCTGTCATCTGATTATGGAGGTCAATCTCACTGAGACTGTAAGAGACATTGCACTGTAGACCGATGAGAAATCAGGTAATGATAAAATATTACTTTAACTCCAGGTTATTATTGCGAATATTTCGGCAGAAAATCCCTAACCGACCCTACCTGAGACTCGAACTCAGAATCTTCGTTCTAGTAGACCATCGAAAGAACAACGAGACCGTCGTCTCTTAATAATATTAAATTATACACACTGCACTTACAAAATACCTTATTATTTTAAATTGACATTCAAAATTCAAATTTGGCTGCCACAGGATTATATTTTCTTTTCTGTGTCAGAACAAACGAGGTTATGTTAAGAAATTCAACTCAAAGAATGCTCGAAAACATTTGAATACATTTAAAATACTTGGCGAGGCATACTTGTAAGCGTGTATTGTAATCGCGATAATACACCTACTTGCAAATAAAGTTAACTCGAAAAGATCAGTATGATATATCGTTAAAGTTTGCGAAAATACTTGAAATTCATACGTATGGGAAGTTTTTTCTCATTCCTCTTAATATTTATGAGATTTGTATAAAGTTTGATTTGACAAAAAAATTTGTAACTTAAAGGAATTATACTAAGAAAATTTATTTTTACATGTTATAAAGATAATGCTGTAATAAAATATACAATATATAAATATGTACATGTGTTTCATTATCATCTTCTGTCTCTTTCTCTCCTTTAATTTATTCAATCTCAGAACTATTAATCCGATTTGAAAAATTCTTTTTGCATTAGCTAGCCCGTTAACTGAGGAAGGCTATAGGCTACATATCATCCCGGAAAAATGTACGGTTCCCGTGGAATAAATTTGTTTATGTCTAGGGACGAACACGAAGCGAAACGAGGGTGAGTCGCAAGTACTTCATAAATATGAACTAATATAAAAATTATTTTCAAATAATATCTACTAATATCAACGTTAAACGACACCATATATTTTAATATTAAACATATAAGGTAAAACTTGAAGCAAACCTAGTATGCTAATCAATAGCCATAGTCATACTCTTTAATTCGCAAACACATCACATAATCCCTAAAGAAATACAAGAAAGTTTTTATGAAAAAACTTGTTAAAAATCAAATTACGTTTATTCCCAATTCGACAATAGTTACCGTCTGCTCCATTCCACGTTTTCAGAGATATAGACAGACTAATAAAAGACGTAACATATATGTATGAAAATGTAATTAAAAACCACAAAGCTGAAGCCCCTGCCTATATATCAAGTGTACGTTAATCTATGAAATCGTACTGACGGCGTCTGTTTCGTTTGGCACAAGTTAAAGGATAATGAAAATTTTAGTATTATAACTCCATATGTTATAACTATTTCAATTAGATTTTGATTTTTTTTATGGAAAAATTTTGCATAAAATACATTTTTTTTAAATGATTTTCTAGATTTTAAGCAGAGAATAAGTTGGATAAGTTTCATGTTTATAAATAAATAAATAAAATAAATATCTTGGGACATTAACACACAGCACCATCTAGTTCCATGGTAAGCTACGAGGCCTGTGTTATGGATACCAGATAGTTGATACACTACACATAAATAACTTTAAATACATACATATTATAAATATAAACACCCATGACTGGAGTACAAACATTCCTACTCATCATACAAATGAAAGCCGCCAGCGGGACTCGAACCCGCGACCTCTGGCACAGCAAGTAGGGTCACTACAAACTGAGCCAAGCGTGCCGTCGTTGTTATCGTCGTTGAAATAATTGAAAAAAAAACGTATAAAACATATAATTTTCTATTCTATTAGGTTAGTCATTCAATTACTTTAACTTTTTTTAAAATAAATACATGGATTTTATTTTTAATACGATGTCGTCTTCTAACTTGAGCTTACCTAACCTATATAATGCTTCCATTCAAACACTCATTATAAGTCGTGGTGATTTTCACATCTTAATCTATATATACATAAAATGCTTTGTCCTGACTGACTGATCGATCAACGCACAGCCTAAACCGCTGGTCGTAGAAATGTGAAATTTGGAGGACATATTCCTTATACAATGTAGGCATCCGCTAAGAAAGGATTTTTCGAAATTCAACCCCTAAAGGGGTAAAATGGGGGATAAAAGATTGTATGAAACTCTGTCATTCTTTACGCGAAATGCACGAAAAATGGTATTTAGCTTTAAGATGAAAAATAAGAAATATATGTATAAGATTTTTTTCGAAATTCATCCTTTAAAAGGGTAAAAAGGGGTGATAAAGTTAATATGGGCAAACAATTATTTATGATCAGAATTACTTAAAACTTGGCATTAATGCTCTTCAATACAATTATATAAATACGTATTTTAGCATTTTTTGAAATTCATCCCATGAGGCTGTCAAATAGGGGATGAAAGTTTGTATGTGACTCTGTAATTTACCTATAAAATGAAAAATAAAACAATACAAATATCTTTTTTTTTCGAAATCTATCCCTTAAAAGGGTAAAAGGGGGTTATGCTGTTTATATAAGGAAAAAATTGTTTATGAACAGAATTACTTGAAACTTGGTATTAATGCTCTTTAATACAATTAAACAAACATGTATTGTAGATTTATTTTAAATTCAGCCCCTAAGTGGGTAAAACTGGGCATTGAACTTTGAGTTGTTGAATATATTTAAATAGAGCAATGGCTCAAGTTATCTGTAAGTGCACACTTACTGTGTGGGATAAAGTACAGAACGGAAATTATTCTGAATCCAAAGGAAAATTATGTATAACTTTTCGGCTGACCACTGCAGCGACAACTATAACATATAAATTCAATGGAAATTAAAACTGAGCAAAGTTATCAGTCCACCCGCGCGTAGCCGCGGGCAAAAAGCTGCAGCAAGATAAGAATGGCACTTTATATGTGTAACTTAAAAAAGAAGGAGAAGGAGGGAGACTGTAAGCTTCAGGTGTACATAGCACTGGGTCTTTAAAAATAAGGTAGATGTTAGCCTGTTAGTATGTTAGTTAAAAAACCCACATAAGCCGAGTTACAAGATTCTAAAGTCGTAAATATTGTATGCGATTGTATCATTGTACTCTCTTCCTCTAACTTTGGAAAGATGGAGTACAAAAATGTGCAAAAAACACAGGTAGTGGAGCTTGCTAAATACCTAATGTGTAAATTTATTTACAGAATATACGATTAATATCTTTTAAGATACTGTATATTTTGAGTTACGATCGCTAAAATTTAATTTGTTTTCCATATATCTTGAAGAAATAATAAAACTTACACAATTAATTTATTTTTGCAAGTAATAAAGTATGTTTTATTGCGAAAAAGTTTATTTTCCGTGGTTTGATCGCGGGCGAAGCCGCGGGTTCTGCTAGTCTACATATATATTGATAGGTCCAACGAATAAAGGTAAAGTGTGAAATAAAAAATAGAGGATTTTAAAGTTTAAATCTATACTAATATTATAAATGTGAAAGTTTAGATGTTTGGATGTTTGGATGGATGTTTGTTACTCAATCACGCCAGAACGGCTGAACGGATCTGGATGAAATTTGGCACAGAAATATTTTATTTTATATTTATTTATTGGATTATTATTATTATACTTATTTATTGGATTATAGTCTGGAATAGCACATAGGTTACTTTTCACCCCGGAAAAAAATACGATTCTCGTGGGATAGATTTGTTTTTGTTTTTCTAGAGGCGAACCTGGGTGAAGTGAGCGTGAGCCGCTAGTTGCATATAATTTTCAAATTTTTCGCCTAAAAGGTCAGTGTCTCATCGCTGATATACTCGACTTAAGCGCAATGTTCTTGCATGCTTTCATAATTCAAATGACTTTTGAAGCGTTATATTATAAGCAACAAAAAAAGTTAAAAAAACACCTTTAGTTCCGCAATGTTTTTTCGGGCAGTTCCTTTCCAGACAGTGGCATTTTTTCAGAACTACAGTTAGAGTTTTGACAAACAATAAGTGTAGTTGGGTCGTTCTTCTTTTCTAGCAACAATGATCTGTCCCTCACCTCATTTTGTGGCATATTAGAGTATAGATTATTATGTATTCATTGTTCGAATTTACATCCTCATCGCTTTATACCTTTTAATACTAAATTATAATCTTTAACTTTCTGTAGCCAATAGTTCTTTTGCATGTGTTTATTTTTCATTAAATACCGTGACAGAGTAGTAATTCATAATGATGTCCTACCGAAAAAGAACCACTCTGTCACAGTGTTTTCTCGAAAGTCGCCACAAAACAAACAACATTACGGGCATGAAAATAAAGATTGAATGATCCAAATGAAAATTAAATGCATTTGCAAAAAAATATCTAACACTGAAATCAAAATATTGTTACTTGAAAAAGTCGAAAAACTGAGAAACACCAATTCATTGTCGCAAGAAAAGAAGAACGACCCAGTTGTATTTTTTAAATACCAATATTGAACACAGAATTGAAATTATGTTTCTTTTTCAATTCTTAATACCTACGTGAATTTTACAGAATAATTTCTTGTATTAGTCTAGCCCGCCTGAAATTGTTAGAGTTTTTTTTTTAATATTACATATAATAGATATTTAAAAAAATACACATACATACTGACTTCCAGACACTAAAAGTAAAATCCGACAAAAAAAAACGTATAAATTACAAAATGAGGATTTTCTTTTACTATAGAGACCGACAGTGCCAGCCGATGCATCATGCGAAGCAAAGCAAAACACCTATTTCGATACGTATCGATACATCACAATTCGATGTATATAATACTTTTTTAATTTTAATTAAAATTCAAACTTTATCATATTTACTCTTAAAGCATATTATTTGAAGTAAAATACCAAGTATAGCCATAATTACGCATTAAATAGCTATACGATTAACATGAATTGTAAACTATGTATAGAATCGTTGAATTTCCACGATCACAAAGCAAATGTTTGTGAACAGTATATTTAGATAATCAAAACAATTCGATATGTTCATTCATGACGGTTTATTAAATGAGGAAGCTAAATACTACCTACGTTTCGAATATGGCAACATCTCATGTGAATAATTAGACAACTATTGGAGTGGGATATAGATACTCGTAGTTCTAGTACGCTTGAAGTAAGCCAGTTCAATTGCTGGTTGAATGAATATTTATATTGAATTGATATTTTTTCGTATGTATATTCTTCTTGTTTAAATAAAGCTCCCCCTAAATATTGCTAGTATGCATAGTCTAGTACAGCTAGAAAGAGGAAAATGTGATGATGTCCTCCTGACCGATTCCGGCCACGGCTGCCAATCTCATTGAGACTAGCCAACTACGCAGGAGATATTATAGTGCACAAATGTACGCGCAGACACAAGTGCACTCTCTATTCCTGTCACTCTCATACTCCGGTGGGACGACTATTCGACACGACCGGTGAGAGTTAAGGCGCAGGACCGACGGCTTTACGTGCTCTCCGAGACACGGGGGTGAAACACCGCCAACTTCCCAACTTCGGGCTGCTACTGAGGCTTACTAGACAGAAAGACTCAATAACTAAACTCCGGATGTGCAGCCGTACATGCTAGCCACTACACCACCGAAGCAGTCATGCCTGTGAGGAAAGGAAGAGGAAAATGTGATAATATTTTGATGTCAAATTTAGCATTGTTAGTTTAATAATTATTAAATATAGTGGAGTGGGTTAAGATATATAAGTATTCGTTTAAGAAATCTAAAGTTTAAGTAATATTTAAATCGATACTATTAATTAATATATTTTTTATCGGATAGAAATCGAAATTCAAGGAAAGTCAAAATACTGTGCTAAAGTTGTATCGATTTTAAAAACTTGCAAACTCTTACATATTATTGTTCTTAAAATACATATTTGTTTATGTATTGCTATCTCTAAATTTAACAAGTCACTCAAATAATTATGCCAAATACTAGATTTTCAAACAGTTTGTCACAATAATATAAACAGAATATTTTGTCAAAAAAAATCTAAATTAGGTACTTTACATTTTATTTTTTCTTACAGACAGTCCATACCTAATTAAAAAAAAATCACAAAGATCGGTCCTCAATAAAAGACAACAACATCAAATGACACACACAAAAAATATATCCCAGTTGAGTACCTCTTCCTTTTTTGAAGTAGTCAAATTCACTGTTTTTAAACCATTTAAGAATAATCGCTTCAAAAAGCGAAACTTAATCTGAAAGTTAGCTCTCGAAAATACAAAAGAAATACAAAGTTTACTACAGATTCAAACGAAACCAAACACTTGCGCTATGCGCTACAAAGCGCTTAATCCATAGCATTTTGTTTTAAATTCAATTAGACATTTTTAGCCGACTCTAGAGACATCCAATTATAAGAAATCTAAGATCGAGATTATTATAAACTACGGCTTTGGTATATGTACAGAAACTGAGAATATACTAGGTTTCACCCGGGGCTTTGCTCTTACTGTAGGTAAGTCTATATAACGTAACCTATGAGTTATTCCAGAATAGAAGCTGTATGTCGTGGTGGTGGTGGACGGGAGGCGGGAGGGGGGGGGGGGGTCATTGGTATTATTCCGGCTACCCAACTGGGTCGTGAGTCCAAGAAATGCTTTGGGGAGGCGGCTTATCCCGGTGGTTGTAGTACCATGCAGCTTGCCCCTTGTACTTGTTTAATAGCGGAGTTAATCATGGAAGCAACCCCTTGGTAGTTGTGATCTGCCTCGGCAGGCCCATCTATCGTCCATAGCCAACAAAATGGAATAAAATATAAATTGTAGATTCAATTAATAGCGGGTCAAGTTAAGTAAGGTCTATTATACAAATATTATTATATCAATATTTCAGCTCGTGACATGAGCAAAAATAAAATAAGATTGGTAGTTTTCCTCATGATTTCTATGGTTTCTGAGAAAAAAATCTAAGAGCAAGTGTATGAAAAAATATTTACTTTTAAAATAATACACAACGTTTTAACGTCTTTAATTTCATCTAAAAGGTTTAAGTACCCTCTCTCTCAAAATAAGAACCATTACTGACAGAATGAATCTACTTCAAGTACTTATAACCAAATCCCAGCTTAAGCTAAACCGTCCTACATTTATACGGAAACGCGTATTTCTTCGAGCATGCAATCATTGAAGCTATCACACAATCCTGTGATATGTTTTAAATGAAAAATGTGATTTAGTTTTTCTTAATTACTGTTAATTAATATGAAAAAAACTTCAAATAAATATTTATCCGTCTTGATTTTGATAATTTCCTTGTCAAATTCAGATTATGTTCCACCCACGTCGGCTTTGAATTTTATCTATAACTAGACCCTCACCCTCGCTACGCTCAGGTTCGTCCCTAGGTAATTCTTTAAATTGACATAACTTTTCTATTTACGAACCGATTGAAATAAATTAAATACTAAATGTTAAGTGAAGCAAAACAAACTAGTGAAAACCGCACCCAAATCGGTTAAGCTGTTTCTGAGATTAACGCGCACAAACGCACAGACAAACAGTTAAAAATTCTAAAAATCATTGTTTTAGGTTCTATTGCGTCAATAAAAAACCCCAATATTAGTTTCTCTTAAATATCTTACCTGTACAGACAGCAATAAGTTACACTTTTATCATACATATGTATAGATATATTCAAACGAAAAAAACACGAGACTAAATTAAATATAGATGTAAATTAAATATTATTTATTTCTACTCAAATTTTCACTATTTGTAAGTAACTAGCGACTCACCCTCGCTTCGCTTCGGGTTCGTCCCTAGACAAAAACAAATCTATCCCACGGGAACCATACATTTTTCCGGGTTGATATATAGCCTTCCTCAGTTAAGGGACTATCTAATGCAAAAAGAATTTTTCAAATCGGATTAGTAGTTCCGGAGATTAGCGCATTCAACCAAACAAACAAACAAACTCTTCAAATTTAAAATATTAGTATAGATTCAAGAGACTCACTAAAATATAATATTGTTTTAATTCAATAAAATTATTATACCGTATACTTCGAAGCAGAAACCAGTTAAATTAAAGAAAAATAAAACTCACCTAGATTCGAAACGGTAACGTATCTGAGCTGAAGGAAAAAGTTTCTAACTTTCTTCATCTTAAATCAATATTTTATTCCAAACTCGACTGGTTGTAATATAGATAAGCTAAACCCAAAAAAGTTTATTTAAAAAAAAAACATTCAGTGTATTTCCCAAATGAATCTCCAAATTGAATATCTATTCATAGTTTAAAAGCTTTCGGGCTGGTGATATTAAATGAAAAATACCGCTTTACCTTAATCCTGTTAAACAACGCGGTTTGTCTTTTTAAATTGCCACAGGTATATGCGGTATGAAATGTGCGCTTTGAGATCAAACTGAGCGCAAGGCGCCTTAGAATTAAATTTCGTTGGGATGTCGGCACGCGGCACACGAAATATGGCGACGGAGTTCTAGAATGATCCGGAATTTACTGGATACAACCGGTTCAGACCGGTTCGTACGCACTGGGGTTTTTAATTTAGAGTGCAATTTTATGTTCTTCCGTCTGTTCAAATGTGAATTACTAATATTTTTTTTATGGAAATAAAATATGCAATAAAATTCACTTTCACTAGTAAATATGGCGGATATATATTTGCTTAAAATTTTTATTAGATTTATGCACTCTTGTTTATGGAAGGCCATAAAGAGAACATTAATCTTGTACAGTTTTTTGTTTTTTGCTCCAGTATTGACAGATAATAATTTGCCACCTCCAGAGTAGTAGATAGTGCAAAATGTACTTTAACATCGATGTATTATTTAGATCCGAATTTCTAGAAAAAAATATACAATGTATGCTTAATGATCGCGTATTATTTTTACCCCCAAATGAGTTTAAAAAAAAATGAGATATGGTGGAATATTAAAGATGACATTATTTACATCTTTTTTGTCAATTGCTAGGTAAATTAAAATTAGAAATAAAATAATTAAAAGAAATTGATAAATTTAAAAGTCCTCTATAAAAATATATATTATTTAAATAAATAGTTATAGAGTTTATTTAAACTAAACTAAACTAAACTAAACTTTTCGGAAATTAAATTTATATTTGATAAACAGTTCATAAAACATTTTCCAGTACCAATAAGTAAAAATAATATTCAGGAATGTAGAATAAAATCATCGGATTTCAAATTTTTGCAGAAATTAAAAATACCACCGTGCGAATAAACCACTATCATTCACCGATTTCGCTTTGGATGCTGATTTTTTTCCATCTTTTCAGTATAGACTGATATTCCATTTAAATTTCAAAATTCCACACTGGCATTGCATTTGAATCATTAGTGTTTGAAAAAGCAATACATTGTTAGTTTCTCTCAGAATTTTGGGCAATTTTTAGGTACCTTCTCATACGAATATCAAGAATGTTTAAAATAAGGGAATGTTTTAGTTTTTCTTCACGTTTTTTGGACGCGCAAACAATTGTTATTTCACACCAGATCTTTTGGTCATTTTATTTTATTAGATAAGTAAAAACTACATAACCAATATTACAAAGATTTGTCGAGTTGGGAACGAATCTACATTAATATTATAAATGTGAAAGTTTAGATGTTTGGAAGTTTGTTACTCAATTACACCAAAACGGCTAAAGAGATCTAGATGAAATTTGGAGCAGAGATAGATTATAGTCTGAAATAGCATATAGAGTACTTTTTATTCCGAAAAAATATACGTTTCCCGTTTGATAGATTTGTTTTTGTTTTTCTGGATGCGAAACCGAGCGAAGCGAGGGTGAGCTGCTAGTATTTCATAATTGTTGCTTATGCTTGTTACTATGCTATGTACTTAAATTGTGTACCTGCATTTTTGCTTTATTAGCTATAAATTATCAATTTTTGCACCACTTCAAAATGGAGGTGATTATATAGTATAATTTTTTTTATTTTAAATATATATTATGCGTTATAATTGCCAATTGTAAATCGATTTTTACAATCCTTTATTTAATGAATGGATTATTTTTCAAAGTATGGAACTAATGGAACTGAAAAACAATACATACTTAATTAGGCACACACTTAATTCAAAAACATCAACTAGGCAATTATTTTACCACAATTACCTGTAATAAATAGGCAAAGACAAAACAGTTACCTATTTCTCCTCTATTTTACAACCAATTTTTTTTGTTTAGTAGCTATGGATGCGTCAATGGCTACTTTAGTGTTATCAATATAATATTGTTTTGGAATCCGTTACTTTTTTATATAGATTGTTAAATTCTATCCATATATGTTTCCCTCAAATTTTCGACAATAATTTTTGAATTTTAACCACTTGGCGAACACTAGTTAGAACAGGTTTAGTAACTAAGTAAAACAAATTCAAAGGAACTGATCTAGCCAAGGAGGTAGATAAGGCATTATAAAATGATAAAAATATTTAATAACATGTATTATTACACTTTATTAAATATTTATTATGTTTATTCAACACAAACTTTAATAACTGATAATAAAGTTTCTACTACAGAAGAAATTTATAAGATTTGTATACAAAATAAACATTTGCATAAAAGTTTAATATTTTTACTATAATTTGTTGATTCTGCGAGAGAAATATATTTATATTACGAAACTATGATTATAAGGCCTACCTATAGGTACATAGATAATTGAGTATGTGATGATGATGATTTCCTCCTGACCGATTCCGGCCACGGCGGCCAATCTCATTGAGACTAGCCAACTGCGCAGGAGATATTATAGTGCACAAATGCACGCGCAGACACAAGTGCACTCTCTATTCCTGTCACTCTCATACTCCGGTGGGACGACTACTCGACACGACCGGTGAGAGTTAAGGCGCAGGACCGACGGCTTTACGTGCTCTCCGAGACACGGGGGTGAAACACCGCCAACTTACTAGACAAAAAGACTCAATAACTAAACTTTTCCCGACCCGGGACTCGAACCTAGGACCTCAGGATGTGCAGCCGTACTTGCTATCCACTACACCACCGAGGCAGTTAATTGAGTATGTATTGCGACGGTGGATACTAGTTCAAATTGTGTTGTAGCCTTAATAAGTGTTTGTGATGTTATAGGTTATTATAAAATACGATCTTCCTTAAAAATAATGGCTGTATCTGCTTAGAAATCAAAGTGTTTTATTGCACATAATTCCCCGTTAATTACGGAATTTTGTATAATCTTTAATTATATCTCAAGCTGATACCATCGTGTCTTCCATCAAATTAAATCAAATCAAAATATACTTTATTCAAATAGACTTTTACAAGCACTTTTGAATCGTCAATTTTACATTTAAATTAAGCGTCAGTGTAGTCAGTCCGTGAGGTATCTACCACCGGCCTTGAAGGCAGTTCTGCTGAGAAGAGCCAGCGAGAAACTCAACAATAGCTCTTTTAAAATAATAATTGTGTACAATATTATGATACAATAATTATTATATATTTATCCTACGTGAGACCCAACTAGACATTAGTTCCACACACTGATATCTACGAAGTATTCCGTGATTGTATAATAAGCCTTATTCACTAATACATTTTTAATTTTAGACTTAAATTATTTAAATGAAAGGCCGTGGCAGAGGCCATGGCCACTAAGATCAATCTCCAGTTCCTTACTACCGATTCCTGCTATTCAAATTGCGTATTACGTTATTGTAACTAGATGGAGGGCTTCCATTTCGTTTTCCGATTGGTTTCATTTGCTGAGACGTAGTCTTCACTCCAGGATGTATCTAGCTCAATAATTATTAGTTTTACGACAAATGTTTTCACGCATCACAAGAAATTCACTGGACAGTTGTCGATGAAATTTGGCATTATGATAGTTGATTAATCGGATTAACATATAGGATACTTTTTACTGCGGGAAAATATCTCATCTGTACATATAATAAAACTGTAGAGGTCGAATATCTGTACATAGAAAATAAATGCTAAAAAACCGAATCAGGGGGATGTAAGAAGAGAAATAGAACAAATTCGGATTTTTTCAATTTTTTTGTTTCTCTATCTGTTTGTGTGTTTGTACGGGCTAATATCTGAAACTTTTGGACTAATTTAAATGAAATTTTGTATGGTGATACCTTATATCCCCGGTCAACATCTTAGATACTTTTCATCCCGAAAAAAAGAGTTCCCGTGGAATAGATTTGTTTTTGTTTGTCTCTGATAAATCTATACTAACTGTTAAAACGTACGTAGGAACGAACTCGAACGGAGTGAAGGTGAGTGGCTAGTATATTACAAAATAAGAATAAGTCGACAATCAATTAAGTTAAATTAATCGAAGAAAGAAAGCAGCCACAAATAATGGTTTAACCACTGGTTTGCTAATTTTACAACGTAACATTTGTTTTATTTTTCTTATAAATTCTGCCAATGCATAGAACAAAATCTTTAACTGTACAGCATAATTCTTTTAACGTAAAAATTCCTTTGTGCTACGCTTACCAACGTTCTTTTGAGCATAAAATGTCGTTCGTACCAACCTCTAAAGCAGCGATCACAATATAATAGTTTCGTTATGTAACTGTACTTATTGATTGATTTTTATTATATTTATTTATATATAAATATTAGACTATTTTTAATCAATATACTGTATTTATATTAAAAATATTGTTATTATTGTAAATAACAATTTAATTTTAATATTATATTGTGAAATAAATTCATATTATAAATGCAAAAGCATATTTCTTTGTTAACCCTAATTTACTGCAGCTTCGGAGCAAGGATTTAATGTGATTTGTAACAAATTTTGTAGGTCTTATAATAGTACTCTTTTGTTTTCCGGTAATGTTTTAAGAAAAAGAAAATAAAATAATGTGAACATTAAACATGGTTCTAACATATTCTCCTTTTCTGTGCCGTATTCTTTTTCTCTAGCCTTTGCCTTATTTTATTATTATTATTTTTTTAATATGTTGGAGCATTAACACATAACACCATCTAGTGGCTAGTAGGCTTGTGTTATGGATACCAGAAAGTTGATACACTACACATATATAACTTCAAATACATACATATTATAAATATAAACACCCATGACTGTAGTACAAACATTCGTGCTCATCACACAAATGAATGTCCCCAGCGGGACTCGAAGCTGCAACCGCTGGCACAACAAGTACTACAAACTGAGCCAAATTGTGTTGTCAAATAATTGGATTGTCACAAGGCTCCAGATTGTCAAAAAACTATTTCTTGTTACATTTTTGTTCATGGTTAATTCTTTCAGATACTTCTCAATCATCGTCAACCAAGTGACAGTTGTTTTCCACTTCTTCGCGTTGTTTATTACTATTATGTATACTATTATTGAAGATATGAGAAGCAAAATTTTATTGTTAATTTTTAAACTATACCTATACAGGGTGGATTTTTGAAACGAGACAGTAAGGGGCAGGTACATTAACTACTATAGTTACTGGAAAACGTTCCTAGGAAACCATCCATATCTTTTAGAGATATTCTGAATTGCATTTACAGATTTTGGAAAAAAATGTACAATGTTAGCGAAAAAAAAAAATGCTAAAATACCAAAAAAAATTTTTTATGTCAATCGATCCTATTTCATATAGAGATCAAAAAACTCTATGGGACAATTTAAGGTATGAGTACTAGAAATGATAGAAATCTCCAAAAACTTTTCCCATACATTTTATATGGAAAAACAATTAATCAACTCGAAATATTCTTTTTTGCTAAAGTTATACCTACTTCTTTAGCATAAAAGAACAAAAGTAGCAAAAGATTTCATCCCGTATGTCACAACTCTCTGTTTGTAAAAGGAATGCAGCTAACTTCATCATGTTACTTTCAGCTAACTTCATCATGTCGGTTTTTGGCTGTCGGTGTGCGCGCATCGTAAAAAATTTACTCTCATATTTTTTTCCAAATGTGCCAAAAGAAATATAACTTCAACAATATGGAAAAACTTAAACTTCTTTATTTAATACAAAAAATAAGAATATTTTTTATCTTAGTCTAAGCATTAAAAGAGATTCATTATAAATAGGATCGCAAAGATCCGTTTAATTTGATGTCAGAATACTAAATTGCCTTCTTGTTTAGACGTGAGCCATTCATTTATGTATTTACGTCGAGCCTGGCGTGCGGTTAGAATTACGTTAAAGGCTTTAATTTAATTTTAGAACGACATTTCACTCATATGTGAACATGTGATTGCTACAGAAGAACATACATACATATATACATTGGTTATTTTCAATGATTATATATACAGATAAATAAAATTTAAGTGTCTGTTTGTAATGTCAAAATAATAGCTTTATACTAAATGCATATGGAATTATATATGGTACTTATAAGAAAAACTTAAAATGTTTGTCTGTCTGTTTGTTCCGGCTAATCTCTGAAAAGGCTGGACCAATTTTAATGGAACTTTCACTGGCACATAGCTGATACTATAAGGAGTAACTTAGGCAACTTTTATTTTAGAAAAAGAGTTAGAGTTTCGCTCAAAAAAATTAAAACGTACCTAGGGACGCACCCTAGCGGAGCGATGGTAAGTCGCTAGTATCAAATATATAATTTTAGTCTATACATATTATAAAATTGTAACTAAACCGAATCTGTACATTTAATGTTTTTTGGAAAATCTTATTGAAATAGATATTATTATCTATACAGAGGCCGAATCTATAGTTTTTAGAATTTTTGTCTGTCTGTCTGTCTGTTACCACATCACGGGAAAACCACTGGACAGATTTTGATGAAATTTGGTTTGATGATAGCTGGTTATCCGAGTCAACATATAGGGTACTTTTTACTGCGAGAAAATATCTCATGTCTGAGCTCAACGTTAAAACTTAACTAGGGACGAACCCGAGCGGAGCGAGGGTGAGTTTCTAGTGTATATATAAATATTTTTTTTATAATTATGATGTACATACATGTAGTCGTAGTTATGTAGTTACATACATATTAACTATTATATGATAGTTTTAGAACGATATACATACCTACATATATGTATGGTAGAACAGCCCACAGAGTGGTTACAACAACATATATTTGGTTTAATCACTTAAGGATGCAGGGTCAAGTTGAGAAGTATATGTAGATACTACTTTATATTCCAGGAAAGACAAGCATTCCCATTTAACAGAATATACAAAAGGAACTTAAATGATGTTTAAAAGTGTTTGTCATAATTTTTGTGTTGTTCTATGACCTAATTTTGACTCATTGCTTCGTCCAAGTGAAATGCTAAAATTAATATGATATTAACAGTACATTAAAGTTAATGTTCAACTTGTACGTTTTGAAACTATTAATAAGAGAATTAAATCTATTGATTATGTCGCACATAAGAGTGCTTTATCGATTTAAGCCATTTTTAATTAAGCAATGCAAATGCAAAAACCACATCTACATACGTTCAGCAGTTTTTTTATATCAGCGCGATCATTAATATAGGCAGAAAGACAGACTATTACTAAGATTTTCCTTTTATAAGATTAGATACGAGCATTTCTTTCCTTCAGACAATCTATATTAACTTTAACTTATCTATACTAATATTATAAAGCTGAAGAGTTTGTTTATTTGTTTGTTTGTTTGGTTGAATGCGCTAATCTCAGGAACTACTAATGCGATTTGAAAAATTCTTTTTGCATAATATAGCCTGTTAACTGAGGGAGATTATAGACTATATATCATCCCGGAAAAATGTACGTTTCCCGTGGAATAGATTTGTTTTTATTTAGGGATGAACCCGAAGCGAAGCGAGGGTGAGTCACTAGTACAACAATAAAATATTGCTATCACTAAAAAAATACAATTCGTATTTTATAATGCAAAACAGATATAATTTCTAAAAATTAAAAATGCCAAGGAAATGTAAAATCTGGCAACACTTCCTGCAATTTAAAATTAAATAAAAGTCAACTTAAACTCGTTGCCCTCATCTTACTAATGAATGTCAAATTCACAGGAGCGTATAGTTTCTGACATTATATCTGGACCGGTCTTTGTGCAGATTATGAGACCCTAAGGGGTTAGAGAAATCTAATTTAGATGTTACGAAATTTGTTACTTTCGTATAGAGGGTTGAAGACGCGCAAAGCGAGACCCAATGAACACAGGTTTTCTTGAAAATATTCCCCTCAATTAAATTTACATCCTTTTTGTATGTATTTCTGTTAAAATGTCGCAGCCAAGTGGCACTAACTGATTAAAAGGTGTGGGGCAAATATTTGGTTCGATCAGACAGATCTTGTTTTATTTATTTGAGAGAAATTTCGCTTTATATTAGATGTGCTTAAACTATTTTAAGTTAAATTCATACTTATACATACTTTGACGACACGCTTGGCTCAGTTTGAGTGACCCCACTTGCTTTGCCAGCGATCGCGGATTCGAGTCCCACTGCGGGCATTCATTTGTGTGATGTGCACGAATGTTTGTACTCCAGTCATGGGTGTTGATATTTATAATATGTATGTATTTAAAAAAAGTCATATATGTGTAGTGTATCAACTATCTGGTGTCCATGACACAGGCCTCATAGCTTACCATGGAACCAGATGGTGCTGTGTGTTAATGTCCCAACATATTTATTTATTATAATTATTATATTGTAAAGCTGATTGTTTTGTTTGTTTATCTGAACAAGCTAATCTCTGAAACTAAGCAATTTGTTTTTTTTTTTTTATATTTTATAGCTTGTCTGTTGAGGGGGGTTATAAACTTAGGCTTGGAGCGGATTCATAAATAGTTACGCAACCCGTTTTCACGAGCAAAATCTCTTTTAAAAATTTTGTATTATAAAATTATTTTTTCATATAATCTAGCACAAAATCTATTAATATTTTATAATTAACTTATAATATTTCCATATTATTATTTTAATTAGTACTTACATGTGACGTTTTATAGAGATTCTTAACTTAGAAATTCACACACCACCTGAAACAAATATAATTTACTATTAATAATCTAATATATTTAAACGAGCAATTTTCATATATTTATTTATTTACCGACGATCTCGGAAACGGCTCTAACGATTTCGCTGAAATTCGGTACGTGGGGAGTTTTGGGGGGCGAAGAATCGACCTAGATTAGTCAGTCTTATGTTTGGTAAAACTCGTGTTTTCGAGTTTTCATGCGGTTTCCTTTCGCAAGTTTTTAACTTTTTTTTTTTTGTATTTATTCAAGTTTTTAGTTTTTTTAATCTAATAAATACGATATAACAAAAAAGAACTCTGGTCACCCAGGTACTATGATTAATAAATCAATAAATTAATGACACGCTTAATGTGTTACACTGTATAAGTTAATATGAAATTAGTTAAGTTTTCAATTTTTCATCAATTTAAAGTTTAAGAAACTAAAAGAAGTGAGACATTTATTATCATATGTTGCATAGTAAATAAGTTTTTAATGCCAAATTGAAAATTTCCTCTATTTTGAAGTCGGCCAAAATGTAATAACCTTTAAATTTCTCTCGTAAACGGAACACGTGTTTGGAGATGCATCACCTGTGCGGCTCTCGCTCACTTCAAGCCGAGTGACTACAAATTGCATAACGTTTCAGAATTTGGCACAACTTAAAGCAATGTAAGAATAAATGAAAAAGTATAATAATATTGTGCTTTCTACTACAATCGGACTTTTATTATGTGTGAGCGTGTGTGCGTGCCTATGTCTGTGTGCGTGGGCGTGTGTGTATATACGTATGTGCGTATGCACGCACGCGCCTATGTGTGACTCCTAGGTGCGCAAAGCAAAGTGAGTGTAAGTCACTAGTATGTATATAGTAAAATATTATCTACTTATACCTTTCATTGTCCCCCTGCTAGTACATTAAAACATAATTAGTAGGGTAGAAAGTCCCCAATGCGGTTTGTTGTATCTCATATATTATATCTCTTTCGAAAACTAATTAGTTTCTCTCAAACATGCAGGAATTTCGTACATGAAAACCTTAGACGTGCAAAGTACTAGCATTTTGTCACTTGGCTTCCACTACTTAGAAATAGATTTTGCTGATTTATAGTATTTACAGACGTACATACTCTTTAATTTTATTTATATACATATACTTATTTACATTCGGGTTCGTGCTTAGGTACGTTTTGCCGGTTAGTATAAATTTCTCAGAGATAATATACCTATTTTTCGTTTCCAAAGAGACAGTCAGACAGATAAAACTTCTAAAAATTATAGATTCGATCTCTATATCGATAATAATGACTATTTCAATAAGATTTTCCAAAAAAATGTTTAATGTACAGATTCGACTCAGAATTTTATTATATGTATAGCTTTTTTGTTATATCGTATTTTTTAGATAAAAAAAACTAAAAACAAAAATAAAAACTTTGTATCCGACCGAGATTCGAAACCGGACACCTGTAATTGTCAATCTTGCATATTAGCCGCTTGACCAAGATGCTTATGCCTGAGCGTAATAAATAATAAAATAAATAAATATGTTGGAACATTAACACACAGCACCATCTAGTTCCATGGTAAGCTACGAAGCTTGTGTTATGGATACCAGATAGTTGATACACTACATATACATATATATAACTTTAAATACATACATATTATAAATATAAACACCCATGACTGGAGTACAAACATTCGTGCACATCACACAACTGAATGCCCCCAGCGGGACTCGAACCCGTGACCGCTGGCACAGCAAGTAGAGTCAATAAAAACTGAGCCAAACATGTCGTCTAATAGCTAAAGAAAGTATAATTAAAATTAAAAATAAACTTATGTATATATAATATAACCACTAATAATGATAAGCTACAATTTCTTAATGTGATGATGGAAAAAGTTTGAAGGCTCAAACTTACTCGACGTTAGATATTAGTTTACCGGAGGCCCAAATAAACTACTCGACGAGTGCGTCCGAGTTTTATCAAATTTATTCCGACTATTAGACCGAAGAAATCCGGTGTTCTTTGTGAAAAAAGTTTCCTTTTATCATCCCATCCTTTCGAATACAATGGGATAATGAAGTAATGAAGGCGAGTTTCAAGTATGTTTCGCTTTTAACTGTTTCCAACAAGTTTGCGGTTTGGTGCTTATTCTCTTTGTTTTAATATACTTATAGTTGTATTTATTATAAATACAGTAAATAGCATACTAGATATAGAAGTATTTTGGTTATCTGGTCCAACCATTAATTTTACTTTTGACATAAGCCTACGAAATTCCATAATTATTGACAAGCAATCATAGACAAAAAAAATACTTCATCGACGCAGTTTTTGTCTTTTTAATAGCGAACCGACTCGCTCTTTAGCTCCGATATTTATCGATCCATATTTTTGGTATTTTTGGAGCCCACAGATGCACAATCTGTGAAAGAGAAACTTTTTTAAAGCGGGTTTACATCCCGGATCTCGCACCTCTGATATTTTCATTTGCGAATCTTTTCTAACATGATTACCATTTGCCTTACGGTGAAGGAAAACATCGTGAGGAAACCTGCATGTCTGAGAAAACCTAGCAAGTTTTCGAAAGACATGTGAAGTCTGCCAATCCGCACTTGTCCAGTGTGGTGGACTATGACCTGATTCTCCTGGTATTGAAGGGAGGTTCGTGCCCAGCAGTGGGACGTTAAAAAGGGCTGAAGACATACATACATATGTTTATAAAACAATACAAAATATTGAGCACAAATAATATATCAATGTTTTAAATCGATCAAAACTTCTTCATAAATTATGTCGATTGTACATCAGTAATTGATTGGTACTCGAGCTGTCAAAAGTAAATTAAATTGTTGGACCAGGTATAGTGTGTCTTCTTTTTTACAGGAATGGACAAAGAAGACAGAAATTGGAGTTACTTTTTACCTATTGAGAAATAATATAGACTGAAGAGTGCTATTGAGTTATTTTATACTTCGATATTACTTTTTGCCCCGATACTTTTAACAAGAAAAATAAATAGTTTCCAAATATAAGTATTAAGCACATTAATCCTTGTGAATTGTGAATCCTTAAGAAATGTGTATTACCACCCTTTTGTAAGGGGTTGAAATACGTCAAATAATGTGACAAATGACTATAAGATGAGATATTATTTGTAAAGGAACATATGCGCACTATTCAATAGACAAAACTATTATATTTATTTTGACCTACTAAGAAATAAGACATGTTGTTGAAAAGAAACATGTGTAAATGTAAATTTAGGTATAATACCGTCGTAAGCTCATTTTAAATTGTATGTGTGTATTCAGCCCTTCTTTTTAACATCCCACTGCTTGGCACGGGCCTCCCTTCAATACGAGGGGGATCAGACCATAGCTCACCACGCTGGCTAAGTGCGTGTTAGTGGACTACACATGTCTTTCGAAAACTTACGAAGTTCTCTCAAACATGCACGTTTCCTCACGATGTTTTCCTTCATCGTAAGGCAAGTGGAAATCATGTTGGAAATTATTCGCACATGAAAATATCAGAGGTGCGAAACCCTGGAGTTTAAACCCGCTTTACTTGGGTTCCCAAGTAGACGCGTTACCACTGGGCTACCACTGCTAAAATTAATTCAAAAAATTACACATGTATTGTTTATGTGCGGTTAAAAAAAATTATAGTATTATATGTATTAAAGAAAAAGGTAGTGGTAGCTCAGTGGTAACGCGCTCGCTTGGAAAACCGAGTGAAGCAGGTTCAAATTCCGGGTCTCACACCTCTGATATTTTCATGTGCGAATCATTTCCATGATTGATTGACATGAATACCACTTGCCATACCGTGAAGGAAAACATCTGCATCTGAGAGAACCTAGTAAGTTTTCGAAAGACATATTGTGAAGTCCGTCAACCCGCACTTGGCCAGCGTGGTGGACTATGGCCTGATCCCCCTCGTACTGAAGGGAGGCCCGTGCCCAGCAGTGGGACGTTAAAAAGGGCTGAATACATACATGTATTAAAAAGATAATTCTCTTTTCTTCCTTTAACTTTAGTACATTTTTTTAATATAACACTCTACAACGCAGATGCATTTGCGAGTGAATCCAACAAAAGTAGTGTAACGATGATATTCACAAATGGTTGGAAATTCTAAGATAGCAAATGAAAAAGTACAAGGAACAGTAACTTCGGCATTTTATATTCCGTCCGTCGTCGTAAGACTATTGTAGGATATTTTATAATGCACCTTGAGTTTTCAGTTTTTGTACGAAAATTTAAGTATAAGAGCTTTATAATATATTTGTGTACAATGTCGACGAAACACAAGTCGTGCATGTCCTTAGCTGTCTTTCTATGCATAAAGGCTTTATACGTTACAAAGGCTCACTCAAATCTCGAAGACGTTGTGTTGCAGTAAAACAAAGCTCTTGATATTTATTGTATTGAAGATTACATTTTAGTTACAAACTGAATAAATAACAATGTTGGTGTAGTGCCTGACGTTTAAGATTGCAGATCTGGAGGCCTGGAGTTTGGATCACGTCCGGCAAAATATTTAACGACTCCAGGATAATTTCTATGAAATTAATTGTTAACTGAACCACCGGTGTTCCCGCGTCCCTCAACACGTAGCTTTGATGAAGAAATTTTTCCCCGTACCCCGTGCAAGTAACGCTGACGGTCCTGCGTTTTAGCTTTCACCGGTCGTGACTGGGTACAAAAATTCGTGCTCATCACATGAATGAATTTCTCCAGCGGGAACCGAACCCGCGACCACTGGCATAGCAAGTAGGACACTACAAACTGAGCCAAACGTGTCGTAAAACAAGCGGTCGCACGTTAGCCATGGCATTATTGTAACCCTACTACAGTTAATCACCGACACAATGCCTCACACTATTTAACTAGATACTAAAACCACAGCGAACTATGAACAAAACCACACACAGTGTTCCTAAATGAAAACGGTAGCCATCCTTTGTGACATCAAACACCATTTAACCTTTATTTCCCGTTAAAACTTCGATAGTAATTCTGTCATGCTTAACCTTCTAAGTGAGTTAGAAAGCTTTATTCTAAATATTTGAAACTATAGTAAATAACTACTTTGTTGCAAAGTTTAATCGATGTTTTTAGGATTTTATTCGATAAAATATTATTTCCAAAATATTAAATTTGTAACTGTCGAATTTGTACATTAAATATTTTTTGGAAAATCTTGTTGAAATAGTCATTATTATACTGTATCGAACAGAGGTCGTATCTATAGTTTTTAGATTGTTTGTCTTTCTATCTGAGAACGCATTACGAGAAAACTACTGGACAGATTTTGATGAAATTTGTTATGATAATAGCTGGTTATTTGGGTCAACATATAGAATACTTTTTACTGCGGGAAAATATCTCATCTCTGTGAAATCTATACTAAACGTTAAAACGTAAGTAGGGACGAACCCGAGTAGAATGAGGGTGAGTCGCTAGTTATTTATGTGGAAAGAGGAACTTAAAGTTTCTAGAGATTCTAGATCGGTGGTCTAGTATAGAGCTTATATGGGAGATTATTAAGTCCTGGGTTAAAATCAGAGGACTTAAGCAAGGTGGTTTTTATAATTTATGAAGAATTGGTATTTTTAATATATACATAATATGGAGTTACATCCAAACTTATATTATAAATGCGTAAATAACTGTCTGTTTTTCTGTCTGTTACGTTTTCTTGCCTAATCCACTGAACTAATTTAGTGAATTCTGGTATGGAGATAGATGGGACGGTGGAGAAGGACGTAGGCCACTTTCGTTACCAAAATTAAAGTTTAAGGGGATAAAATAGGGGTTGAAATGTTGTATGGGGATGGTTCTTACTGTACGATTACAATAATTGTTTGTTTTTGTCTATTTAAAACGTACTATGGGACGCACACGAGCGAAGCGAGGGTTAGTTGCAAGTGTTATTATGATTCTATGACAAAACGATTGAATTTGTCAATGACAAATACAGTTTTTAAAATTTCTAGTCATAATCGATTGATAAATGCCATCTTATTAAGTCCTCAGAGCCCAAGAGTTGAGAAGTGTTATACCTATAGTCTTAAGGTATGGTCGAACAGTACGCAGTTAATTTTAGACCTTGATATCTCTTTAGTATTTTAGGCTTACTTCTTCATCGGACTTTGGAAACTTTTAGTAGTTCCTTTTTTTTACCAATTATGATTTTTATATAAACCGATAAAAAATTATAATATAATAAAAGAAAACAAATTTTACCATATATTTCTTGGAGTCCTTCACATTGATTTGCTGTCTATTCTAAGTAAATACTATATTATTTTGTATTTCTAAGCATTAGTTATCTTACCCTTAAAAGAAAGATAGCATAATATAAGCTTATATAATATATTTTGTTTATTATTATAAAATCGGTTAGCTATTTTTATTTATTAACATTTATTTACTTTAACAAATATTATATTTATATTTTTATTGTCTTAAAACATTATATAATATTGTAAAACATAATTATTTCTACGGCACTGCATCTATATTATTACTTAGTCTTCGGTAAGAACATAGAAGTAAGACTATAATATTTTTACTATAGTATAAATTTCCGCCAAATATTAAGTAAACGCTAAGCCAGCTTACACATAAGCGTAGCAAACAATAAATACTTAACTGAATTTGATAGGAATTGGGCTCATAGCCAACATATAGGTTATGAATTATTATTACAGTGTACAACAGGATCTAGCAGGAATATGGATAATATATACCTTTAATGTAGGTCACTCGATATAATTTATAATAAATATATATGTATGTAGGTACTATCGACTCACCTTCGCTTCGCTCGGGTACGTCCCTGGGTACGTTTTGACGGTTAGTATGGAATAGATAGACTTTATCTATATTAAATTTTATTTGTATTGAATATTATAAATGTGAAAGTTTGTGAGTATGGATGTTTGTTACTCTTTCACGCCAGAAGGGCTAGACGGATCCTGATGAAATTTAGCACAGAAATAGATTATAGTCTGAAATAACACATAAGCTACTTCTTATCTCGGAAAATGTACGGTTCCCGTGGGATAGGCTTGTTTTTGTTTTCCTAGAAGCGAACGCGAGCAAAGCGAGGGTGAGTCGCTAGTATATTATATACAGGTATAAGTAGGTAAGATGAGTTGTTGTGCATTGTATTATAACGTATTTTCCCGTGGAAATGTGATAATCTCCCGCGGTAAAAAGTAACTTATGTCACTCTCCAGCTCTCCAAATATTTCCACACAAAAAATTACACCAATCCATCACTCCGTTTCGATGTGAAAGAACAACAAACAAACACACTTTCATTTTTAATTAAGTATGGATGGCTTAGTAAATGTACTATGAAATGAGTTTAAGAATCCTTTAAAACTGAAAATTTGGCTTATGTATAGATGACGGTATGATGACTTTCTGCGCTAGATAATGTAATTTTGATATCTAGATAGTGGATTATAATAATTTAATCGTTTAAAAAAATGTATCAAATTGAAATATTATATGGGTCCCCTTAAAATATATCTCATGAGGCCAAACTTAAATACAAATAACTAAGGGAACATCGGCAAATCATGAATGAATAGTAGCATAAAATTATGCTACTAATTTTTTGTTTGACATTTTTTCGAAAGATTCCATTTATGTAATATTCAGTCTAAGGTTAAACATTAGACGTGGCAAAGAAGAGCAAGCGCGTTAAAAAAAAAACCATTTTCTTGCTTTGACTAAAACAATGAAAAGTCACTTATAACATAATTCAATATTAAATTAAAGAAATTAAAACTGCAGCTCTGCAGACTTAAGATAACTAGAACAAAGTTGAGGTTGCGCGAA
Source organism: Fabriciana adippe (assembly GCA_905404265.1). Taxonomy (NCBI): domain Eukaryota; kingdom Metazoa; phylum Arthropoda; class Insecta; order Lepidoptera; family Nymphalidae; genus Fabriciana; species Fabriciana adippe. Next base: position 2,366,196 of record FR989996.1, on the reverse strand, counting down.
TTACCATTTCTTGAGATCCTTTCAATATTATTAAGGAAGCACTAAAATCTTTGAAACTTTGTTAAGCCAATAGTCGCCAGATGTATTATGTAGTGAAATTAATCTATACATATAGTAAAATTCTGGGTCTAATCTGTACATTAAATATTTTTTGGAAAATCTTATTGAAATAGTCATTATTATTGATGCAGAAGCCGTCTGTCTGTTACCGCATCACGGAAAATCCACTGGAGGGATTTTGATGAAATTTGGTATGATGATAGCTGGTTTTCCTGGTCAACATATAGAATACTTTTTACTGGGGGAAAATATCTCATCTCTGAGAGATCTAAACTAAACGGTAAAACGTAAGTAGGGACGAACCCGAGCGGAGCGAGGTAAGTCGCTAGTTAATATGAGAGTTTGTTCATTTGTCTTTCTTTTAGCTAGTAACGTTATAATAATACTCTCCCGACAGATATTGGTTACGACGTCGCATCTCACTGAAATTAGCCTCATGAGATATTATATATAATAAAAAGATATTATTGTATATAAATATTAGATATATGATATATAAATATTAGATATATGATATAATTATAAAAATCGGTTAAGTGTGAGTCGGACTCGCACACCAAGGGTTCCGTACCATAATCGTTTTTTTTAATTAGCATGACAACCTTTTTGAAATTCGAAAATCGTGTTTTTTTTATTATTTGTTGTTATAGCGGGAATAGAAATACACACTCTGTGAAAATTTCAACTCTCTGACTATTACGGTTGATGAAATACGACTCTCTGACAGACGGACGGATGCACAGAGGAGGCCTATTAATAGGGTTCCGTTGAAACCCGAGTCGAGTACGGAACCCTAAAAAGTATGTGCAAACACAAGTGTAATGTTTAATACTTTCACTCTCAAAATGTGGTGGGACAGCAATTCAATACGAGCGGTGAAAGATTAGACGCAGGACGGCTTTATATACTCTCCGAGGCACGAGAGTGTAACATCTCCAATTTCCCAACTACGGGTAGTAACTGATAATTTGATTACAGAAAAACCTAACAATACTTGGCATGATCCGGGACTCAAACCCAGGGCCTTTAGATATATTTTTATATATTTTTTTATAACAGTGGAATACTTTTAGACAAATGATTTGATGTCCCCTAAATAATTATTGTGAAAGTTGTGAACTCAGGATATGTAAACAAAACTAATGAATTATGACTTGTTACAAAATATTTCTTTCGATTTTTTGTATAAGATTCGAGGGACATTGTCATAACAGGACAATGAAACACAATTCCCGTTTTAGCTGATGTAACATCGCTGAAAGAAAATATTAATCGACTAATATCATCGCAGAATTTGCTACGAAACGAAGTCTATGGGATACATAAAATACTTATTATAATCAAAACATTTATGGATATCTACATAAAAGCTTATTGACTATACGATAATATGAAAGCTTGATTTTTTGACTGACTTAAAGTAGAGGAAGTTACTCAATTTGGGATGGATTTATGATGAACTGACATTTTGAAACTATCTTTTCGGATTTTGTCATGGTTTTATTTTATATTTTGGTTCGCGATATGTCGTATGCTTTACAGCAAGTCTCAAACATTCCGACGTCTCTAACTATCTATACTAATATTATAAAGAGGTAAAGTTTGTGAGTTTGTGAGGTTGTAGGGGGTAATCTCTGGATCTACTAAACCGATTTAAATGAATTTTAGTACAAAGGTAGTTTGAGACCCTGGCAAGGACATAGAATAGTTTTTATTTCTTCAATCATGCCTTAAGGTGGTGAAAATGGGGATGAAAGTTTGTTTGGGGAATAAACTTAGGGGTCAACCCAAGCGGAGCGAGGGTGAGTCGCTAGTTATACATATATAGTCGCTAGACAAATGGCACCGAAATACCTTACAATATATTTAAAATAAAATATTACAATAAAACGACATGAATATCCGAAAACATAGTTTCATTTCAAATATCAAATATTCGCAATATCTAAAAAAGTATTATGTGATTTTCATGATCCTTTTTTAATGGAGAGGTTACAGTTACTTCGAAAGTACTCCTATATTTTCAAAAGAAGATTAGTGTACCCTTGAGTGTGGTATTTTCGGTGTACCGTTTAGTTAAAAAGTAATCTGTACTTCCATACATATACAATTGAAGTGTCTGTTTGTAATATTAAAATAACAACTTCTTACTTAATACATATAAAAGTAAATATGGTACTTATAAAAAAAATACATTTGAAAAGATTTTTGTCTGTTGACTAGACAGATTTTTACGGGACTTTTATTGTCAGATATCTCATATTCTAAGGAGTAAATTAAGCTCATTTTATTTTAGAAAAAGAATTAATGTTCCGCAAAAAAACAATAAAAATCACGAAATTGTGAACAAAACCCGCTTATATAGAAACGAAACGAAAGAAACAAATTTAGACTCATGCTAGCTTTTTTCAGCTTATTACAAAAGCTGAACCATTAAATATTCAATTGTCTGATTGTATGTAGTTTATATGTATTTAAAGTACCCTAAAATATTACAGATTTTATATATATACATATATATATATATATATATATATATATATATATATATATATATATATATATATATATATATTAAAAATACATATTTTATATAACTAAACCTTTACGAATGTAATACTTTTCATGGCATTTTCAAAAAAGCACATGTAATAAAGTGAAGAGAATGAATTGTTTCCTAGCTCTTAGCGCTATATTGTGTGATCGCATTCAATGCTAGTAACCTACATTTCACATAAAAGTAGTTCTGCAATTTTAAAAGTAGAACCTAGTAATCTCTGGGCTTATTACTTTTTGTGTTTTTACGTTTGTGAAATGTTAAACTTTAATTGTTAGATTGGTTTTTGATCGAACGTTTTGTTGAAGTCCATTTAGTGTAGTGAAAGCATTATTAGTATTATAATTGTAGTTTTAAATCATAAGTTCTGTACGTTCAATGCCGTACTTGATATTTAATTTAATCATTTATGCGCTGGGAAATCAAAATGGAACTAACCTGCAACTACAATCTTAAATCCTGTGCGTGAAACTTTTTTGTTGTTGTTCCTGGGAACTGATTTTTTTCTTGTTTTCCTCTAGTTTAGATTACTTTTGATGTAGTATAAATTTTAAATACATAACTCTAAATGCGACTTCAAACTTGCGGCGGTTATGCCCACGACAACAGAGCGTGTAGTGTGCGAGTGTTGCCATGTTTTAAAACGGTTATTTTGTGCAGGGTTCCCAGCTACAGATAAAGCTCAAACAGGTTAATTATAATCATCAGTAAGGATAAAAAAAGAATTGCGTAATAAACAAAACATGCGTTTTTATATAACTCCAAGTTTGAGGTTCTTGATATAAATCACGGGTAAAATTAGATAGTTTTAGGTAAAATAAATAGGTATATAAAAATGTGATTATTGACTTGCATATAAAGCACTTGTATATCTTAGAAATTATGTATAAACAGTATTCACCGTATTTAATATTATTATTATAATATCTAGTGTAATTCAACACAACAGAAACAAGTGTCTGTTAGACCATATTGAGGTCATATGGCTATGTGCAAGATACTAAAACTCAAACAAGTAATAAAAATAATATCCATAATATGTTTGTCCATTTGTATGTACCCTCTAATCTGCGAATAGCTAAACAGATTTTGATTTTAAATGAAATTTTCACTGGTGAGAGGATTCGGGTAAGAATATCTCGTAGCACGTCGTAGCATTCGAGTAGAATCGCGGTCGGTGGCTAGTTCAAAATGCTTTAAAACAAATTCAAAAGTTGCGCTGCCAAACAAAGAACTTATAATTATGAAAGTAAATTCGGCTTAACTGTTAGAATTTCGAAACCTGCAGATTTTCTCACGATGTTTTCTGACGATGCAAAGTAGGAACATATTCATAACACAAAAGCAGCTTGTTATAAACCGCATACATAAATAAACTGTTATCGATACATTACTTAGTTATGTAATCAAAAACACATGTACTATTTGTTTATATGTAATTTTTGTTCAAATATTATGTAGATGACAATTTTTTTTAGATATTAAATTAATTATTAAAAAAATATTATTTAAATATATATGTTTTATGTACACATGTCACATATATGTATCTAAAATAATATTCGTTGCCATTTACATAACAATCATAATAATAAACGCGTTACAACTAACCCAGGGGAATTTACAAAGTGAAAAAAAGGTTAGCGGTCCTGGAAATTAAATGATTCAATCAAAGAATAGTTTCAGAAGCTAGACTGTTAAAAATAAAAGTTTTTGAGAGTTCGACGTCCCATTAGAACAATTAGCGTAACTCGATTTGGCAAACTAAGAGTGTCGTTCTAGTTACTAAAAACTTTCTTAATTAGACTTTTATGTTTTTAGACCTAACTAAATGAAAAGTAACTTAAATCACAAACTTTTAAGTGAAAACCATATTAGTTTTTTTAGTGCAGGGTACAAGAATGTTCGGTTTGTTCCAATTAAGTTTAGATTCTAACGTCGTAATTATACCGCGAACTCAAAACTTCCGTAGCCGCACTTCGATAGAATCTAGCGCTTAATATTTTTTCAGAAGTTTGCCACTGAATAATATATATAAGTTAAATTTTAGAAGTTTTAATGGTAATAAGACTTAGTAATAAGTTTCTACACAAATAATTAAATTCTGAGTCGAATGTGTACATTAAATATTTTTTGGAAAATCTTATTGAAATAATCATTATTATCGATACAGAGGTCGAGCCTACAGTTTTTAGAATTTTTATCTGCCTCTGCCTGTATATCTGTGACCGCATCATGAGAAAAACACTGGACAGATTTTGATGAATTTTGATATTATGATAGCTGGTTATCTATGACAATATATAGAATACTTTTTACTGCGAGAAAATATCTCTATACAAAATATATTATATTCTAAATACAAAAATATCTTACTCCATTACTGCATTAAATATGAGCAAACAAAGAAGATCTCTATGCATTTATAGTTAATCATAATATTTAAACACAACTAAGTTTTTTTTTTTTTAATAATTCGTTCTTATGACATTTACTTGATAATGGTATACTTGACTGTGCGACACTATTTATTGCAGTGCGAGACAATAAGGCCCGTATAAGACTTTCTGTTAATTATAGAGATGCTATCCGTTTTAATCTTGCTATGCCGTTGAAAATCGTTTTAACAAACGTGATGTCTCTTTAGAGATATTTAGTCATATGTCTAAAGTAACTCTAAAAATATCACTATTTTTTTTTTATATTAGGAAATGCATTTACGCATACCACTTGTACCACAGGTGGTTTGGGACTCAATGGCTAGAAAACCCAGTACCATCCGCTAAAACCCAACAGAACCTCCCCCGTCTTAATGAGGTGTCAGTGGATCGCTTACGCACTTAACAACGACACCTCGACGGCAGACTTGCTAAAGCAGACCACACAACCAAGGGGTGGCTTCAACGGTCCACTCTGCTGTCAGAGAAGTACCAGGAGCAACCCGCATGGTACACCGCCCACTGAGGTGGGCCACCTCCCTGTGTGTCTCTTGGCTTCGCGCCCAGCTAGACTTACCGGACGCTAATGAGCCCCCCCAAAACATGACAAGGGATAGTTGATTTTCCTAAGCCAACTATAAAAGAAATGAATAATAAAAATATTACTTAACAAATAATAACCAGAAAAACAGTTAATATCATTAGTACATTTTCAATGTACTCAGCTACAGTAACTTTGAGTATTCAAGTAATAAGCTGCTTGAAGTTGCTTTCTGTTTGTTACATTGTAAATACTCATCAAGCGCGCGCTGCCTTTTCATGCTACGCCATGTTCATGAAGATAATGTACTTTTATTATATCATTTCCTTCTTACATAATAAAAAGATAATTGGCCTTTATATTATTTAGTATATTTTTTTTTTATGTTGGGACATTAACACACAGCACCATCTAGTTCCATGGTAAGCTACGAGGCTTGAGTTATGGATACCAGATAGTTGATATATTACACATATATAACTTTAAATACATACATATTATAAATATAAACACCCATGACTGGAGTACAAACATTCGTGCTCATCACACAAATGAATGCCCCCAGCGGGACTCGAACCCGCGACCGCTGGCACAGCAAGTAGGGTCACTACACACTGAGCCAAACGTGTCGTCAAATATTTTTTTTGGAATTACGTTATCTCGCTAATTTTTAACTTTTATTTGGTTACAATAGATAAAAATGTAGTAATATAGTACACAATACTATGGTTATTTTATCCACTTTGAAAGAAAAAGAAAAGATTTAAGCGCTATTGGATGAAGATGGATGTTTGTTACTCAATCACGCTAGAACGGCTGAATGGATCTGGATGAAATTTAGCATACAGATAGATTATAGTCTAGCATAGTAAATATATGGCTCCCGTGAGATATCCATATTAACTGTTAAAACGTAACTAGGGACGAACTCGAGCGAAGCCAGGGTGAATCGCTTTTTTTGTAAAATGTCTACGAAAATAGTCATACTACATAGACTGTAACTTTTCTCAAGCCATTTAAGTACGAGTATACGAATGTTAGCTTATTTTACTAAGTATTGCAATTGGATTTTGTAAAAACTATGCTTGATGCTTTAGTTGCTGTTTTGACTTAAATCAAGAATTATAAAAAGCTATAATGTCTCCAGTATACGGTCACTCTTCTTCTGGGTTCTGTCAAGTAAAGTTCAACCACAGATTATTAGATACAATAAATTAATGTCAGTACTAGCAGATTTTTATTAGAGTTCCGACCAGAAGGATACTAAGGGAACCCTATTGCCTACGCTGTGCGTTCGTCCGTCCGTCCGTCTGTTAGAGGGCTCTATTTCATGAATCGTAATAGACAGAGAGTTGAAATTTTCACAAAGTATGCATTTCAAATGATAAAAATACAATAAACATTTTATTAACGTTCTTAATCGATCATCTAAGCTAATATACTACACACATAGAGTACAAGTCATATTAATAAAAAGTTCAAGTACGATGGTACGGAACCCTTCGTGTGCGAATTCGACTCGCACTTGACCGATTTTTATTAAACGGATCTTATACGAAGTACAATGAGATATGTTTGATGTTTCAAATAGTATTCAAAGTCCCATAGATTCACACTTTCGAGCAAACAAAAAGCTTTATACTATTATTAGGAGTAGATAAAGTTATAGCTCTGTGTAGATACAGTGAGAAGCCAGACTTAAAAAATGTTATATAAAACGTTACCATTAGCGAACACGTGTTTGTATTCATTCGGTTGAATATGAACTTACAAATTGAATTCACTGGTTATAAACTGCAAATATATGTACATTACGTTACAGATTTTTCTACTTTATTTGTGCTCAGATATTTTTTTAACGTCCCACTGCTGGGTACGGGTCTCCCTTCAATAAGGGGATCAGACCATAGTCCACCACGCTGGCCAAGTGCGGGTTGACGGACTTTACACGTCCTTCGAAAACTGCTAGGTTCTCTCAGACATGCAGTTTCCTCATGATGTTTTTCTTCACCGTAAGGCAAATGGTAATCATGTTAGAAATGATTCGCACATGAAAATATCACAGGTGCGAGACCCGGGATTTGAACCCGCTTCACTCGGTTTCCCAAGCGAGCGTTACCACTGGGCTACCACTGCCTTTATTTATTGAGTCTATATTAGAATACTTAATATAACCAGTGGTCTTTAGTGATCGAAATTTGACCGAAATCAATATTGAAAATTTGAGGAATACATATAATACGAATAGAAATTACTTATTTATATAAAAAAAAAGTTTCAATTTTTTTTATTAATAACACTAGTATACTCTTAGTATTATATTAATTTAATCTATGATAACACTAAAGCGCATCAATTGCTAATAAATAAAAAAAATCGGTTGACAAACAGAGAAGAAAAAAGTACTAAACTGTTTTGTCTCTGTCTATTTATATATCTATATATACATAAAATGCTTTGTCCTGACTGACTGACTGATTGATCAACGCACAGCCTAAACCGCTGGTCGTAGAAACGTAAAATTTGGAGGACATATTCCTTATACAATGTAGGCATCCGCTAAGAAAGGATTCTTCGAAATTCATCCCCTAAGGGGGTAAAATAGGTGATATAAGATTGTATGAAACTCTGTCATCCTTAACGCGAAATGCACAGAAAGTGGTATTTAGCTTTAAAATGAAAAATTAGAAATATCTGTATTAGATTTTTTTCTAAATTCATCCCTTAAGAGGGTGAAAGGGGGTGATAAAGTTTATATGGGCAAACAATTATTTATGATCAGAATTACTTGAAACTTGATATTAATGCTCTTTAATACAATTAAATAAATACATATTTTAACATTTTTTTAAATTCATCCTGTAAGGCTGTCAAATAGGGAATGAAAGTTTGTATGAAACTCGGTAATTGATGTACGGAAAATGGTATTTACCTTTAAAACGACAACTAAAACAATACAAATATCTTTTTTTTCGAAATTCAACCCTTAAATGGTAAAAGGGGGTTGTGCTGTTTATATAAGGAAAAAATTGTTTATGATCAGATTTACTTGAAACTTAATATTAATGTTCTTCAATACAATGAAATAAACATGTAGTCTAGATTTTTTTTTAATTCAGCTCCTAAGTGGGTAAAACTGGGCGGTGAAGTTGGAGTTGTTGAATATATTTAAATAGAGTAACATAACTCAAGTTCTCTGTAAGTGCACATTTACTGTGTGGGATATAAAGTAGAGAACGGAAATTATTCTAAATCCAAAGGAAAATTATGTATAACTTTTCAGCTTTTTGGAAAGATGGAGAGTAGAAAAATGTGCAAAAAATACAGGTAGTGGAGCTTGCTAAATACCTAAAGTGTAAATATATTTACAGAATATATGCGTAACATCTTTTAACGATGAAAAAAGATACTGGATATTTTGAGTTACGATCGCTAAAATAAAATTTGTTTTCCTTATTTTTGCAAGTAATAAAGTTTGATCGCGGGCGAAGCCGCGGGTTCTGCTAGTAGAAAATATGTAATTAAAATGAAGAAATTAAATATATACTCGTAACATGGGTATATCGTAGATTTATTCAAGCTCTGAGAGTCGACTATGAAAAAAGTCATTTAATTATATAGACACCTATTATTATTTCTTTTTTAGGATTCCAACAGGACCTTATTACTAAGACTTCGCTGTCCACCCGTCTGTTTGTCTGTCTGTCCGTCTGTCACCAGGCTATATCTTAATTTTAAAAATTGTAGAATGACATAAAGATGAGATGATCATAGAAAAGTCTAAGCACCGAGAATAGATGAAGGAATTAACTAAGCATAGTAGAAAAGTGCTGAATTTGTTCTTCACATACAAGACTCTAAAAATATAAAACCTTATGTCTTTTCCATTCGTTTAAAATGAAATTCAAAGAAACGTTATTTTTCGTTAAAGAACAAAGCTTACAATAACATATAATTTATGTAATTACATATTTCCCGGTGCAGGGTGCAGACTGTTCATTGAAAAATGTTCCCATAATATTGAAGTCAACATTTATACTAATTTGTATATAGATTAAATTTCGTCATACATTTTATTGCTTTACTAGCGGTAACGGTGAGCGATCACCGTCGCTTCTCTCGGGTTCGCCTCTAGACAAACAAAAAAAATCTATCCCACGGGAACCATATATTTTTCCGAGATCAAAAGTAGCCTATTTGTTATTCTGATGTATGAACTATATTATTTAATTAAAATCCAATCAGAAGTTTTTGTATACTAAGCTGTATAAGTTACTATACTTTTTTAACGCCCACGGGAACTCTTTAATTTTCCGAGATGAAAAGTATCTTAAATATTGGCCGTGGATATAAGGTACCACTATGCAAAATTTCATTTAAATGAGTCCGACAGTTTCGGAGATTAGCCCGTACAAACAGACAAACAGACAGAGAAACGAAAAATTTGAAAAAATCTGGATTTGTTCTATTTCTCTTCTTACATCTCCCTGACTCGGTTTTTAGCATTTTTTTCTATGCACAAACATTCTACCTCTACAGTTTTATTATATGTATATATTTAATACTGGTAGGGGCTGCCCTACATACATGCCAATAAAATATCTCAACAGCCATTTTTCTTCGGATTTCAATATTGGTAGTTTAATTGTTTAGAATAAAGCCATTTTTTCGGAATAAAATAGCCTAATAAAATAGCTCTACGGTAATTTATCTTTCTATCACTGAAAGAATTTTCAAAATCAGATCAGCAGTTTCCGAGATTACCCCCTACATACAACCTTACAAACTTTACCTCTTTACAATATTTAGAGTAGATGTTGATATGTTATTGTTACTAATATTATTATAGTAATTGATAATTTATAATAACTACAAAACAGAGCAGACTATTGGCTACTTTTTATTTGTTGCGAAATGGAAAACTTTTTTAATAAATTTTCTTATACTATACCTAATAAATAATATTTGTTTATTTGTTTATACGTAAGGAAGACTTTCATAACTAATAAAAAACTTCACTGCCGCTTTGGTATATCTACATATGTATATTAACTTGCCATGCAAGTAGAGTCTGAGGCGAAAACTAATCATTAATAAAATAATCTTATTTTTTTAAATATGTTGAGACATTAAGCACACAGCACCATCTAGTTCCATGTTAAGCTACGAGGCCTGTGTTATATATAATATAAACACCCATGACTGGAGTACAAACATTCGTACTCATCACACAAATGAATGCCCCAGCCTCCAGCGGGACTCGAACCCGCGACCGCTGGCAGAGCTAGTAGGGCCACTACAAACTGAGCCAAACGTGTCGTCAATTTTATATATAAATAGGCAATGACTAAAGAGTTCAGTACCTTTTTCTCTAGTGTTTTTTAACTGGTTATTATTATTTTTTGTTTAGTACCTATTCAGTTTAATGCTCGAGCTTTAGTGTTATCAGTTCGATAATAGAGTAGAAATAAAATGTTGTAAAATGTAAATACATATATATATATATATATATATATATATATATATATATATATATATATATATATATACATACATATATATATATATATATATACCAAATTTTCAATAATGATTATAGTTAAATTTTAATCACTAGACGTACACTATTCAATATAACTAACCATATAAAGCAATTTACTGTTCGTGTAATAAAAGGTGAATGTAAAAATGAAAAGTATAGAAGAGCATAAAACTCCACTTAACTCCATTAACTTTTTTGAACCTAAAATTGACGAAGTTTATACGTAGTTTGGAAATGGAATTACCCTATGGTTTAAAAACTAAATTATTATTAAACCAAAAAATTATTATTATTTAACATATAACTAAGAACGTATATATTTTTGATAATTGATACTTCACATTCAGATTACAAAGCTCTAGGTAAAAAGGAAGTCCTTGATTTTGAGGAGCAATGTCGGTTTGAGCTGTATAGGATCTGTTTTCATCCAGATGTAACTACCTGAAAGCTTACCCAAGTGCCAAATTTGAATTTTCATATTAAAAATATTTTATTCAGCATTAATCTATTACAACTTTTTGCTGAACGTCATGAGTCTACCACCTGTTCAGAAAGATGAAGCCTAAATATTATTTTAGACTAAAATATTATTGAAGTAAAACTTCTTTACGCACGCTTGACTTGGGGGGTAAGGTGGTGAATGCGTTACGAAAAAATGTACGTACGTTTGTTGCCATGGTAACAGTTGTTATTGCCTGACAAATGATATATAATATTATATTCTTTCCATAAATGATATTCTATAAAAATATGATTGTAATATGCCTAATATGCGTTATTTTTAGTATCTCACCTATCCTAATTATTTAAAACATGAGTTGAATTTTATAAAGAGTACCGATAATTAACCTACAGAAGTTTTACTTCTTGCGTGTGTACAAATTCGTACACGCACTCTTTAATTATTATTTTTTAATCTTCTTTGTAGTGTTGTGCATCGATTAGATACAATTACCAAAATGGTGTGCTAACATGCCCGCAATTTATGTGGACCTTCTCAAAGAAGATTGGCTACAACAGCCAATGAGAGCACATGAACGACTTATAATATTGGTGACAATGTCTCCTTTATGCACTAAATATATACTGTATAGTTATAAGGTATTGAAATGTATACCATTAATGAATTTAAAAAATAATCAAAAATCAATTTATAGTATTTTTTAAATATTCAAAAAGAGTAATGCTTGTGAAAAAGAATAAAAGAAATAACATAAAATATTTCTTATATTTTTGGAATTGTAATATGCACCTACATTTTAAAATAAAAAACTGGGGTAGTGAGCAGAATTTTCGATTGAATTTTTACGAAATTTAAATTTTATCATCCTCTGATAAATCCGAAAAATTAAAGCAAGTGTACTTTTCAAGTATTTCAGGTATCTTTACATTAAAAGTCATCCTTTGTATATGTTCTTTTTAACGTCCGTCTGCTGAGCACTAGCCTTCCTTCGGCAAGTGAGATCAGGCTATAGTTCAAATTGGCGGACACTGGTCAAATGCAAGTTGGCGGACTTAACATGTATTTCGAAAATTTGCAAAATTTTCTCAGACATGCACATTTCCTTCACCGTAAGACAATTGATAAACATATTGGAAATAATTTGGACATGGAAGTATCAGAGGTGCGAGACGCGAGAATTGAACCCGCATCTCTCTTATTCCCAATCGTTACCACTATGCTACCACTACCTTCTATATAAACTATTCTATATAATTGAGATCAATAATAAAAATAATTAACTATCCAGTTGTTATTGCATCTGCCAATTCAGTTAACAGGACTCGCCTAACTACTGCCCTTTGGGAACTCGTTCTATACAAAAAAATAGTAAACAACATTTATTAAAGTTTGAAACGTGGGAAATAGGTAATTTAATATTTTCACAGTCCGCAGTAAGTCTCGAGAGGATTGCCATAGAAAATATAGCTATTTGTTTATTAAATTAAAGGTAGCATATTAAGTTTTTGACAGGTTAATTATCATCCCCTATAGAAGAGTATATTCGTACTAAAAGAAAGAGTAAAAAAGATGTAGAAATCGTAGCAGTTAGCTCTTTGTGACTAGCCCACAAAGCAAAAAGGGTTAACATATTATCTACATTTTAAATTATTATCAGTTAGTGGCAATATAAATGTTCAATTCAATTCAATTCAATTCAATTCTCATATTAATGGCTTCAAAGCGTACCAGTTGAGCACAGATTATGTCATGTAGAATAATATACATTTTCTGATACAATTTAATAAAGTCTAGTCAAGACGAATATAATATTAAACCACTACAGAGAACTTAAGTTATAATTAATTGCTCTATATTAAATCTAAGCAATAAACCAATATTCCAAAGGAATATTCCTTTTTTTTAAGCCAATAAATTATTTATATGTCCTCTGAAGTCTTTTTATTGCAGAGTGTAAAGGGAAAAACAAACATACACACAACAACAACAACAAACATATAGATATTATTATTGATTTACTAGCGGCTCACCCTCGCTTCGCTCGGGTTCGCCCCTAGATGATTCTTTAAATTGACATAACTTTTTTATTTAGGAACCGATTGAAATAAAACAAATACTAAATGTTAAGTGAAGGCTTACACTAAGGTTAAGCTGTTTCTAAGATTAGCGCGCACAAACTCACAGACAAACAGACAAAAAAACTGAAAATCATTTTTTTGGGTTCTATTGCGTTAGTAAAGATCCCTAATAATAGTTTTTCTCAAATATCTTCCATGTACAAACAGCGATCAGTTACAATTTTATTATACATAGAAGATACTATGAATAAAGATTACTTTAGATAGTAATTTTAAAATGAAAAGTTATGACGTAAGGATATAAAACTCTTTCTGAATTGCCAAACATTAGTCGTAAACCTTTTAATATATTTCTCGTGGCATTAAACGCAGCACTAAAATGGATGAATAAGTATTTTAAAATTCATTTTAACAGCGATATAATTATAATATTAATATATCTTGTGCAAAACAAAAAGTTATAATTATACAAACACTAGCGGCTCGCCCTCACTTCGTTCGGGTTTATCCCTAGGTACGTTTTAACGGTTAGTATGGAATAGATAGACTATATATTATATAAAAAGGGCTAAATACATACATATATACATATTATATACATAGGTATGACGAGATGTTGTGGGTTGTATTATAACGTATTTTCCCGTAGGAATGAGATAATCTTTCGCGGCAAAAAGTAGCCTATGTCACTCTCCAGTCCTTCAACTATCTCCACACATAAAATCACGCCAATCCGTTACTCTGTTTGGACGTGAGAGAATGACAAACAAACAAATAGACTTTCATATTTATAATATAAGTAAGTACGGATTTCGTATACCTATTCTTTATCACCTGTATACTTCCAGGGGAAATAACATAAAAATATAATACAAAAAAAAACAAATACTAGCATACCTCAAAATCTAACATAAAAAGAGAAAGCAAAAATCGACAGCTGGTTTCTAGAGTCCAGAAAAAAACCATTTAGTTGGAAAATTTTTTAACAATCCTTTTTGAGATGAATTTGCATTTAGTTATGAGAAGCTCAGGCTTGGTTTAAAATTAAGGTTATCTATATTTTTACAGTAGTTTTTGGAGAGTTTACGTTCTCTAAAACGAATTCAACGAGTGTAACAGAAACATAACTTTGTTGAGTAAGTTATGACGTATGAAATTAATTCTGTATATTTTTACACCTTTTATTGGGGTTCCGTACCTTAAAAGGTAAAAAAGGTACCCTTATAAGATCACTCTCTTGTCCGTCTACCTGTCCGTGTGTCATCGCCGATTTTCTCAGGACCTAGCAAGTTGAAATTTATATCAGGTACTGAGGTCTATAGTCCCTATTAAGTGTATAAATCACGAAATTTGGCAATAAGCAAGGTCTTACAGCACAAATAAAGGAACAATTCCAAAGAAATAAAAAAGTTGAAGATTAAAGTTAAACAGATTTCCTACAAATTTGTACGGAACCCTCGGTGGGCGAGTTTGACTGGCACTTGTCCGGATTTTCTTAGAGTAAATGATGAGAATGTAAAATTTGCCCTTTATTCCCTGTCTATATTTTGACTAGCGGTCTTGTTTTCTCTAGGGCTACGTTTTTCGTATGCGAAAATAATTGTTACCCATATAAACTTTGCCTTCTTATTTCACCTTCTATGGTTTGAATTTTAAATAAACCTTTTATATAAAAACGAAAGATCATTCATTTACTAACTAAAAACGAAATCTTAACTACATGACCTATGAAAATGAACTATGGCATGTAGATAGTTTAAAGGCAAGAGACGTCAGCTAGAAACAAAGTTTATGACAGATTTGATTTAAGGAGGTAAAAATATTGTAAATTTGTAAAAAATACTCCAAAATTTTTGCTGCTGGAGATATAAACGTTATTCGAACTATTCTGGTTATAATTTCTTACTATTAGTGTAAACAGTTCTCTTAAAACTATCACCAATTGTGTTTAGGTAATAATTAATAATACTAGTTGAAATAAATATACAACAATGTAAATTGAACCTTCAATGCAATGCTTAAAGTTGTTTTCACAAAAAAAAATTAAAAGTGCGTTCAAATTTTCAAATGAGCACTCATTCAGTGAGGATATTTTTTGTCTTTGATTGCTTATCTAGTACTTATTTTATCGATGCTAAAAGCATAAAAACATCTATAGAGCAAAAGACGTGCGTTAATTTTTGATCCCGAACTCACAGAACGTAACAGTATCAAGTACCTACTCGTATCAACGTCGTGTTTCTTAAAAACATGATATGCTTGATATTATAAACAAATGAAATCAATAAGACAAAATTTTAGTATTTAAATCAATTTATCAAGTCATATTAAAAATAAACACTTTTATATTTATGCAGGAAAAATTTATTGCAAAATATCTTTAAGCGTAATTTATGAAAGGGCTAAAAAGAAAATTTGTTTTTTAAGCAATTTTAGTAGGTAAGCCTCGATATTCCGCAGTTAACGTGATATCCGCGTGAGCTTTGATTAATCTACGTAGAGCAAATGCCTGGTAGTCAAAAACATCTAGGTTAAAAGATGAGAGTCCTCCAATAGATGGAAGATTGGAATTTTGATTATTTCACGTATTTTATTTACTGCACCATATTTGAATAGGTAAAAAGATGAATTTAGTTCGGGCCACACTAAATCGGCTATGAATTTCAGAGATTCGTAGCCCGGGTTCGAACCTGCTACACTTGGTAATTCAAGTAAGCATGTTAATCCTATTGTTTTATTATCAACTAGCAGAACGCGCGGCTTCGCTTGCAATCAAACTACGAAAAATACGTAGGAATGTAATGAATTGTGAATGTAAATCCAAGGAATAAAAAGTTTTATACAAACTTTTATGTCCTATTTCACCCCCTTAGGGGTTGAATTTTAGAAAATCCTTCCTTTGTGGATGTATACGTCACAAAAGGAATACGTGTCTGAAATTTCAATGTTCTAGCTTTAAGGGTTTGGTCTGTGCGTTGATACATCAGTCAATCACTTTATATATATATATATATATATATATATATATATATATATATATATATATATATATATATATATATATATATATATACATATATATATATATCATAGCTACTTGCTAATGGATAAAAGAAAATATCGTAAGGAAACCTGCACGTCTAAAAGAATCTTTATAAATGACAGGTAAATCCATCTCACGTTTGACCGGTATGGGACAATATTTTCTAATCTTTCTCAATTTAAAGGGAAAGCCTACGCCTAACAGATGAATGTCCAAAGGATTAAATAAAACAACAATTTTGTAAGTGTTATATAATCTACATATATACATTATACATCCTACTAATATTATAAATACGAAAGTTTGTGAGGATGTATGTATGTCTGGATGTACAAATGTATGGATGTTTGTTATTCTTTCACGCAAAAACTACTAAATGGATTTTAATGAAACTTTACAATATACACACATCAGAATAACACATAAGCTACTTTTTATCCCGGAAAAATGTACGATTCCCGTGGGATAGATTTGTGTTATAAAGATGAAGAGTTTATTTTTCTGTTCCTTTAAACACGCTAATCCTAACACTACCAACCCGATTTGCAAAATTCTTTTTAAATTTTTAGCCTATTTATTAAAGTAGGTTTTAAGCTACTAACTTTAAGCCACAATAATCTGGTATCGTTTATTATGCATTGAAACTACGCGGAGCAGCGAGCAAATCTGTACTAATATTACAAAGCTGAAGAGTTTGTTTGTTTGTTTGTTTGGTTGAACGCGCTAATCTCAGGAACTACTAATCCCATTTTAAAAATTCTTTTTGCATTAGATAGCCCGTCAACTGAGGAAGGCTATAGCCTATATCATCCCGGAAAAATGTACGGTTCCCGTGGGATATATTTATTTTTGTCTAGGGACAAACCCAAAGCGAAGCGAGGGTGAGTCACTAGTGCTATATAAAAAGTGTACCGTAACTTAGCTTAATCGGATATCAGCAAATATTAATTCGGAAAGAAAAAATACATAGGAATAAACGAATTTTAAATAAAAGATAATAAAAATAAAAGATAGCTATGCATACTTCTTTTTTCCAACTCAATACACTATATTACATTACCTAACAAAAGGTATTTAATTATCACGAATAAAGACTTTGTACTGAAATATCCATGTTCTTGAAATCGCAATCACCAGCGTACACTCTAAAAAGGTTTAAAAAACCTAATCTTTTGGAATTTCGGCTACAAAAGAGACGGATAGCTTAGCTAGAATCCCGCTCACGCTCTGCCAAAAACAAGGTTCTCTTCAAAATGAATTTCGGTCGTGTTTCTGATTTAACTATTTGATTTTCTATTACACTCTATAAGTGATTTAGGTGAATTCGTTACTTTCTAATGCAATGGAGAAGATAAATAAATATTTTTTTGTATCCCTGTACACATCATACTGTCGTAGAATAACGTGAATAATTGAATTAAAAATCGGTCAAGTGCTAGTCTAATTCGCACACGAAGGGTTCCGTACCATCGTACATGTACTTTTTATTAATATGATTTTTACTCTATGTATGTAGTATATTAACTTCGATGATCGATTACGATTAAAAAATGTTTCTTTTATTTTTATTATTATTATTTGTGGCAGCGACAATAGAAATTCATACTCTGTGAAAATTGTAACTCTGTACCTATTACGGTTCATGAGATACAGCCTTCTGACAGATAGACGCGTGGACGGACAGAGGAGGCTTAGTAACAGGGTTCCATTGGCACCCTTCAGATACGGAACCCTAAAAAATTAAGTTAGGCAGTCATGAGGACTGTCTAGAGAAGTGAAAACTTATAAATTTTGAATAAATGTGTTTTTTCTTTAAGTTTTAAATTAATTATAGTATGAATAATTAAAATTTCATAATTTGTAAATTGAAATTATTATTAGTTTGGTTTTCACATCTATCGGCGTACGCCAGTCTGCGTTGACACATCACATATCACACGTAGCATGTCGGTGACGCGAACCTATAAGGTTTGCCCCTACCAAAAATAAAGAATATAAAGAAGTTTTCATTTCAACGATCTTTTCGGTTTTTTTTGCGGATTTATTTTAATTTTTGGTTCCCGACGTCTAGAAAATGAAATGCATACTAATATTATACTATTATAAATATAAAAGGAACCGTCTGTCTGTTTGTTACCGATATTCTCTCGTTTGAACCTCTAAACAGATTTCGATGAAATTTAGTAAGAACATATCATTCCACTAACTATGAGGGAGAAGCCGCTAGCAAATACTAGTACATTATAGATTAAACTTAACACCGTGATTTTGAAACTTGCTCATAGATACAACGTTTATTGCCCAAACTACTTGATGAAGTAGTAACCATCCACATACTAAATTTCTCGTCGATCGGTTAAAGCGGTGAGGCTTGAAAATTTAACTGACAGGCGGACTAACTCACTCTTACTAGTATATTAGTATTTCACTATTGTTTATGTAACGTCTGTACCACATTTTGTCTATGAAAAAAAATAATTTTTACTCTACGTAGAGGTACTGGGTTCGAGACGTGATTGAAACAAATATTTATGTTAGTCACATAAGTATTTCTCGCTTTCTCGTATATTCTAATACTTAATGAACATCGGACATTTTAATATGAGACAAGACGTTGTTTGCGTAATGATATTTATTTATTTAGGGGGACTTCAAAAATGTGTATGTTTTAGTTATATCTTCACCTATTATAAACTTATTTTTTATTAATATTTCAAAAAAACATTCCATATCCAAGCATAGATTTACATTTAAAGTTACTTTGAAGGTGGGTTTACCTTTTTTTAAACACTAATCAATTATATTAGCTTATAAACCGGCTCTAGGTAAAAAAAAAACTTAATTAACACTTTGACCCACTTAGGGGCTAAATTAAAAAAAAAAACTACAATACATGTTTATTTAACTATATTGAAAACCATCAATACAAAGTTTCAAGTAATCCTGATCATAACCAATTTTTGCCTGATATAAACAGCACAATCCCCTTTTACCCTTTTAAGGGATAAATTTTGAAAAAAATAACATTTGTACTGTTTAAGTGTTCATTTTACAAGTAAATACCATTTTCCGTGCATCAATTACAGAGTTTTATACTTTTCTTCCCCTATTTGACAGCCTTATAGGATTAATTTCAAAAAATGTTAAAATAAGTATTTATTTAATAATTGTATTGAAGAGCATTAATACCAAGTTTTAAGTAATTCTGATCATAAATAATTGTTTGCCTAATTAAACTTTATCATCCCCTTTTACCCTTTTAAGAGATGAATTTTGAAAAAAATCTAATACATATATTTCTTATTTTTTATCTTAAAGCTAAATACTTATTTCCGTGCATTTCGCGTTAAGAATAACAGAGTTTCATACAATCTTTTATCCCCTATTTCACCCCCTTAGAGGATGAATTTCGAAAAATCCTTTCTTAGCGGATGCCTACATTGTATAAGGAATATGTCTTTCAAATTTCACGTTTCTACAACCAGCGGTTTTGGTTGTGCATTGACCGATCAGTCAGTCAGGACAAAATATTTTATGTATATATAGATAACCTAAGAAAAGATAGAGCTGATATATGTATGTATGTCTATTCATAGGCAGGCAGTTACTAAAAATATTAACTTGTCTATACTTTGAAAAAAATTTTTAAGATATATTTATAAAGGTATAATTTTTTTATACAAATAAATCCCTACAGTCAGTCCATTTATATTATTATCCTAAATTCAACATCTATATATTCTTTGATAAAAACCAGGATAGTATCCAAAGTTTATCCCACATTCACATTTTTTATTGCAACTCGCTTACAGGATTTACTCTAAAACCTCTCGTTGCACTACCTAAATCGTTTTTATATTTTTGAGCCGGTGGCACAGTCATAGCGTAACTGTTATACCTCCTGTGAATTATATTGCTGTTCCACTTTGTGGGTTTAAAAATATTTGAACTGTATTCGCTTGAAGTCCCAATTTCGATTCCCGCGTGAGTCGAATATTTTTAATAGCCGTTGCAGTTTTAATTTAACAAGTATTCGCCGAGAGTTTGAATTTCGACCATTTATTTATTTAAAAATTACACTAACAACACACATATTAAAATACTCATATACACTTAGAAAACAGTAATCAGATATGTATGTCTTTACAAGTGTACATAACATTCGCTATAATTACATAATCAAAAGTATACATAAAATCATAATAAATCCCATAATATGTAATTAACAAATACAACAATTTAAATACAATAAAAATGATTCATAATAAGTCAACACCTGTCAGCTAAAATAATTAATTTAAATAGTGTAATGTAAGACCATAATCATTATTAAAAATTTGAGAGAAACATATATGAATAGAATTTACCTATCTATATAAAAATCTCTCCAATTTTTTTATCGATAAAACTAAAGCTCTTTAATAGTTATAAGCGAAAACAAAAAATAAGTAAAACAGTTGTCAAACAGAGGAGCAAAAGGTGAAACTGTTTTGTCTATATATAGACTAGCGACTCGCCCTCGCTCCGCTCAGATTTTTTCCCCTTTCATCTATACTCTATACAGATAAATAAAATTGAAGTGTCTGTTTGTAATGTCAATATAACAGCTTTATACTAAATGCATATGGAATTATGTACGGTACTTATAAGAAAAACACAATTTTTAAAATTTTTGTCTGTCTGTCTATTCCGGCTAATCTCCGAAACGGCTGGACCAATTTTAACAGGACTTTACTGGCAGATAGCTGATATTATAAGGAGTAACTTAGGCTACTTTTATTTTAGAAAAAGAATAAGGGTTCCGCGAACGAAAATTAAAACCCATGAAATTGTGAACAGAATCCGCTTAAAGCGTACCCGAGCTAAGCGAGGGTAAATCGCTATATAATTTAAATGAATATCTTAGGAGTAGCAAGCTACTATTTATGTATAAACATAGCTAACCGTGAAAACGTACCTAGGGACAAACGCGAGCGAAGCGAGCGTGAGTCGCTAGTATTCAATAAGATTAATAATATCTCTTTACCTGAACAATTAATAGAATATTTGATACACAGATTCGACTCATAATTTTATTATATTATGTATAGACTAGCAGAACCCGCGGCTTCGCCCGCGATCAAACTATGAAAAAAATAAACTTTTTCGCAATACATACTTTATTACTTGCAAAAATAAGTTCGAGTAAGTTTTAATATTTCTTATACTCGTAGATATATGGAAAACAAATTTAATTTTTGCGATCGTAACTCAAAATACCCAGTATCTCAAAAGATGTTAAGCGTATAATCTGTACATAAATTTACACCTGTATTTCTTGCACATTTTTCTACTCCAGCTTTCCAAAGTTAGAAGAAGTGAGTACAATGATACAATCGCATACCATGTTTACGACCTTAGAATCATATAACACGGCTTATATGGGTTTTTAATTAACATACTAACAGGCTAACATCTACGTTATTTTTAAAGACCCAATATTAAGTACACCTGAAACTTAGGTACAGTCTCCCTCCTTCTCCTTCTTTTTTAAGTTACATATATGAGATGCCATTCTTATTTTGTTGTAGCTTTTTGCCGCGGCTACGCTCGCGTGGACTGAAAAATTTGCTCAGTTTTAATTTCTATTGAATTTATATGTTTATCGAATTTTTAATATTATGTCAAGCGTAAAACTTTAGAGTCACTTAAGTTAGTCTAGTTTTCATTTTAAAGGTCAATACCATTTTTCGTGCATCAATTACAGAGTTTCATACAAACTTTCATCCCCTATTTGACAGCCTTATAAGTTGAATTTCAAAAAATGCCGAAATACGTATTCATTTAATTGTATTGAAGAGCATTAATACCAAGTTTCAAGTTATTTTGATCATAAATAATCGTTTGCCCATACAAACTTTATTACCCCTTTTTAACCTTTTAAGGGATGAATTTCGAAAAAAATCTAATACATTTATTTCTTATTTTTCACCTTAAAGCTAAATATCAGTTTCCGTGCATTTCACTTTAAGAATGACAGAGTTTCATACAATCTTTCATCCCCTATTTTACCCCCTTAGGGGATGAATTTAGAAAAATCCTTTCTTAGCGGATGCCTACATTGTATAAGGAATATGTCCTCTAAATTTCACGTTTCTACGACCAGCGGTCTAGGCTGTGCGTTGATCGATCAGTCAGTCAGGACAAAGCATTTTATGTATATATAGATTAGCTACTAGTGATTAAATCTGACTTCTCCCAGGGGCGTTTCTAAGTAACTAAGTCTAAAGGATAACAAGCAGATCTATTATCTCTCAACGGCCCACAAAATATTCGACGTCAAAATTATGTACATTTTTTCATTAATTTTCATTTTATAATTTATAAAGTTATGCTTAAATCATTAACTAAGTTTTGAAATTAAAAAGTGAAAAGTTATTGAAAATGTGTCCCTGAATATAAAATTGACTTCAAATTTAAATCACTTAATCCAAAAGTTATAGTTGAAAGTCAGAATGAAGTTCTAAAAACTAATTATATACTTTAAAACATTTTATAAAAAGCAAAAACGTTAAAATATTTAATTAATTCTTAGAAACGATCGTTGTTTAGTGAAAAAATTGTTTCCATATAGTAAAAATATTGATATCTTTATTATAAGCTTTTTTGCATGATATTTTTAACAAAACGTTTATGCCGCTATCTTGAAAGACAAACAGACAGACAAATTAGTTTTTTTTTGAGAAACGGAACTTTAAGGTTATTTACTTATATATGTATATGTACACTTTATTCTCAGTAGATCCAGAGATTACCCCCTACAACGTCACAAATTCACAAACTCACAAACTTTACCTCTTTATAATATTAGTATAGATTTACCCTATTATTTTATACACCTGAGTATAACATTATATTTTGTGAACCCTTCTAAGATCTTTCACAGCTATCTTTAAAACAAGACATAAATTTTAGTCCATATTTTGGAGAGTGGTAAATGATGAAGCGAGTTATACATATAAGCTGTACACCTGAAATGTCGAGACGAATTGCTTATTTAAGATTTGCGCGAATAAATATCGCAGTAAGATCGCAGAAGTCTACTGTTATTAAGTTTTTATTAGATTTTGAGATAAATAGGTCAATAAAAAGACTATGTTTGAAAAGTATGAAAATATTCATTCTATAAGGATAGTAAATGGTCGAAGAAAGTCGCGATATTCAATATAAAGTTCAAAGCTTATACAAAAAAGAATCTTGGAATTTTTATTAAAAGCCTGTATAGTTCAGTTACAGATTTTTTTAAACGTAGTGGAATAACTTGCTTTTTAAATATTTGTTTGGATCATTTGTTTGTGTGAAACTAATGTATATTACATAATCTATACTAATACTATAGTTTGTGAGTTTTTAAGTTTGTGAGGTTGTGAAGGTAATCTCTGGATCTACTAAC
Organism: Fabriciana adippe; assembly: GCA_905404265.1. Lineage (NCBI taxonomy): Eukaryota > Metazoa > Arthropoda > Insecta > Lepidoptera > Nymphalidae > Fabriciana > Fabriciana adippe. The sequence goes on along the minus strand of FR989996.1, from coordinate 2,342,042 downwards.
CGATTAAGATGAAATTTGCTAAAAAGATAGTTCGAGACCCTGAAAAGGATGAAAGTTTGTATTGAGAAGCAATTTAGGGACGAACTCGAGCGAAGCGAGGGTGAGCCGCTAATATATTATAATAATATATTATGTATTATTATAGTACATTATGTATTATTATAATTACGTTTTAAGGTTTAGTATAGATTTCTCAGAGATGAGACATTTTCCTGCAGTAAGAAGTATTCTATATGTTGTCCCGGATAACAAGCTATTATTATACCAAATTTCATTAAAATCTGTCCAGTGGTTTTCTCGACACATGTCAAACAGACAAAATTTTTAAAAAACTATAGATTCGGCCTCTGTATCGATAATAATTACTGTTTCAATAGGATTTTCCAAAAAAAAAATCATTTTATGTACAGATTCGACATAGAAAATTATTATATGTGTAGATAGATTTCTTATATATTATTCTTAGTACCAATATCAGCAAATTAAACCCATCATTTCATAGAATTACAATAGCAGACAAAACAAAATCTAGGATGAAAAAAAATACTTATAATAATGCATCGTCCTTAACCAAAAAAAATTACGATTTCAAAACCACATAAAAAGTAATTATTCCATGCATGGTATTCATTCAAATTTTTCCTTGTTTGTATGTGACTATTAAGGTAGTGGTAGCCCAGTGGTAACGTGCTCGCGTGGGAAATCGAGTGAAGCGGGTTCAAATCCCGGGTCTCGCACCTCTCATATTTTCATATGCGAATACTTTCCGACATGATTACCACTTCTCTTACGGTGAAGGAAAACTTCGCGAGTAAACCTGCATGTTTGGGAGATCCTAGCAACTTTTTGAAAGACATGACAGTGTGACGTCCACCAACCACATTTAGCCAGCGTGGTGGACTATAGCCTGATCCTCCTCGTATTGAAGGGAGGCCCGTGCACATTAGTGGGACACTAAAAAGGGCTGAATATTTATATAGGAATACATATATAATAGTGACTCTTAAAAAGAAGATTCATTAGAATCAATTTTGTAATAGAAGTGAAGATATTGCGTTATATACATACACAAAAAACATAAACCTCCTTTTTCCATAAAACTTAGAACTTTGTACACTGATGACATTTTGCAATAATCTAAAAAAGAAACTTAATAGAGATTTTGGAGCCGGGATTTGAAGCCAGGACTTTGTGTGGTACCAAAAAAAGTACTCATAGAACAATATTAACAAAATGAAACAATTCAAATATCATATTATAGCCTAAAGCTACAGTGTACATAAATATTAAATATAGATTAAATATTTTCTTACTTTGGATGAAAGTACAATTCCATACGTATTTTTTACGAGCGGGCATATGTAATTTATGAACAAAAGCATTTCTGTATTTATGTGGGAAAAAACATTTTCTGTTTTATGGTGTTGGAAGTATTTGGCGAGTCTTTTACATGAATTGGGTTAAGTTAGAGATAAACCAACGTCCAAGTGTCCTGAAAACTTGCCAAGTTGGTCTGATAGCTTGAATATTGCTGCAGATGCAAAAGGCCTGGGTTTGAGTTCTGGGTTGGGTAAAAATAATTCCTAATATGTTCAATAAATTCTTAGCAACAGCCACGAGTTACGAACTTGGCTGTGTTTACACCCTCTTGCCCCGGAAAGTACATAAATCAATCCCACGCCTGATCTCATACTGTTCGTGCCGAATTGTCGTCTCACCAGACTATGGCAGGGAAAGGAATAAAGGGAGCACTCATGTTTGCGCACATATTTTTAATTTTATTTACTTGAAAACTGAATCTATGCTCTTAATTAGCATAATACAATAAAATAGTTATATCAAAATCTGTGCAGTGGTTCTTGAGTCAAAAGGTTATAAATACAAACACAAATAGGTAATTCTGAAGTATATCATAACACTGTACTCGTACTCCAATAGGACATAACTTGTAGAGTAATAATAATTAATTAGATGTACATTTGTCTTGTACATACATAATATAATTAAGTATATTTGTAATTTCAATGTATTTTCTTTTCTTGTGCTAGTACAGATATTCTATTCTATTTGAAAAATACTAGCGACTTGCCCTCGCTTCGCTCGTGTGCGTCCCTAGATACGTTTTAATTTTTTTGAGCAGAACATTAGTTCAGACAGACAGACACTTCAATTTTGTTCATCTGTATAGATAACTGCCCTAATTTTCTAAAAACAAACACTATATATTTTTTATCATAATATATTATAAGTTTAAATTTGATATATTATGTTACGTACGTTTTACCACAATTTTACCCAAAATATCTTATAGGTACTTTCACCTCTACAATGAATATTGAACGGCATATTATTCATTTTTATACAACATTTGAAGAACCATTTACAAAATATAGTAAAATGTCAGCTGCTTTCCAGAATATATACGGCTTTCTCAGTACATACTCGTATGTACCTGTAGAAGGCATGACATCACATGTAGATTTAAATCTTTTACGTGCGACGCTGCATCGGACACGTAGCTGAGAGCTCATGTTTTAGTATTCCATTAAAATTATGAAATGTAAAAGGATGGAAATATATATTTTTTTTCGCAGTTTTCATAAAAATATGATTTAATTCTGGTTTTTAGGACTAAAGTTTACCTCGCGACTTCGCACGTGTAGTTTATTTTATGAATAGTTTTCTCCTTAAAGTTTTATTATGATAGATAGCTAGCTTTCTTCAATAAATAGGATGTAAAATACAAAATGTGTTACTGATGAAATGCAAATTGGACAACAAACAATGTAAGTATATAGTTAGGTACATATATTATATATATATATATATATGTGTGTGTGTGTGTGTGTGTGTGTGTGTGTGTATAAATCTATAGATATTTACCATAAAATATTTCATTCCATTAATTAGTTTTTTTAGTATTTTTTTTTATTAATTGATTTTGAATTAACTTATGTAATCAATTTTTAATTTTACCTGACCGTACCCCATAAAATACACTAAAAATGTATATCACACTAGCGTCTTACTCTCGCTTCATTCGGGCGCGTCCCTAGGTGTGTTTTACCTTTTTTGTGCGGAACCCTAATTATTTTTCTAATATTAAAAGCCTAAATTACTCCTTATAATATCAGCTATTTTCCCGTGAAAGCGCCTCCAAAATCGATCCAACCGTTTCGGAGTTTAGCCGGAACAAACAGACAGACAAATAGAAAGAAATTTAAATATTGTGTTTTTCTTACATGTACCGTATATAATTTAATATGCACTGAGTAAAAAGTTATTATTTTGACATTACAACAGGCACTTCAAATTTATTTATCTGTATTGATAATATACGTTACATTAAACTAGAATATTTACATAAATGTTAAGTGTATATCTATACTAATATATTATAAAAAGGCAGAGTTTGTTTGTTTGTTTGAACGCGATAATCTCAGGAACTACTTATCTTATTTGAAAAATTCTTTTTACATTAGATAGCCCGTTTATTGAGGAAGGCTATAGACTATATAATATCATCATGCTACTACCTAAGGGAGCGGAGCAGTAACCATAAATGTCAACAAATCGGGAAGACATACATTATTTTAAAACTGATGCTTATAATCAAACAAATTTAACGCGGCTGAAACCGCGGGGCAAACCAGGGAAAAATAGTTGAGTACTAAAATAAACACACTAATGGCAATTCTGGTATCGAGTGAATACTGTAAAAATCTAGAGTCTACTTTTTGTTTGGTGTGAAAAATTTTCAAACTTCGATACTTAGAAACACTTTTAAGTTAAGAGGCACTAAGGCTGGTTGAGTTTCTAACGTGCTTTCAACATTAAAGATATGCAATTCTAAGCTTTAACTCAATAGAATAAAGGTTATATTTGTACATAACATTTAAAACCGTTAGTATTAAGTTACCTCAGTAATGTTTCTTCTAGGAATGAATTTAAATTGTCAAGTTAAAGTTTAGCCAAGTAAGGCCTAGTGCGATTTTGTTAGACTGCTTTATGTGAAATCTCGAATCTTTCATCTGAAAGTATTCAGATGAAAGAATTGAGCTTACAAGTGCTTTGCAACAAGCTTTGGATGCCTATAAAAATAAAATACAAAATAACTAATACAATATGCATTTATGCTACTTTTAATTATTTTTTAAGTTATATCATAATAATAAAAATAAAACCGGCCAAGTGCGAGCACGAAGGGTTCCGTATCTATAAAAACGAAAAAAGAATCATGTCTGTTGTATGGGAGCTCCACTTAAATATTTTTTTATTCTGTTTTTTAGTATTTTTTGTTATAGCGGCAACAGAAATACATCATCAGCTGTAAAAATTTCAACGGTCTAACTATCACGGTTCATGAGATACAGCCTGGTGACAGACGGACAGTTTCACCCTTTGGGTACGGAACCCTAATACTACATAATTGAGCTTTTATTAGAAACATAATGTAAGCTTAAGAATTCATACACTAAGAAGCTAGATATTACCAGTAACATCCCAATTTTGGCTGACTTAATATTCGGCGAAGAGCTTAATTTTGGAAAACATTTTTACCAGTTATACACCTAGTAAAAATATTCGCCAACGTTTTTCTGAAACTATTTTCATGACTTTTTAAATAAATGAGATAGACTTCAAAGGTTTAATATAAATTTCAAGAAAAATCTATATTTTAGAGTGGAAACCTTATGTACATATTTTTAGAGCAATTTTGTAGTGTGTAACTTTTTGTGAAAAATTAATTGCAATTTTATTATCAAATTATTAATAAAGCTATCAAAACCGCTATAAATGATAACAATTACATTTCACAGTCCATATAAATACGTACATTTTGGCTCATTTATGATTTTAAAATAAATTATAGTTTCAAATAAAACAGTTGGTTAGTTTATATGAAATAATCTAGAAAAGAACTACTGTGCCAATATCCGTATTAATATTATAAATGTGAAAATGTGTTGTTAGTCCTTCTCTCACATCGAAACGGAGTGACGGATTGGCCTAATTTTGTGTGGAGATGGTTGAAGAGCTGGAGTACTATTCAGTAAAAGCGGTAAAAAGTAGCCTATGTAACAACATACGCTACTTTTTACCGCGGGAGATTATCTCATTCCCACGGGAAAACGCATTATATAATATATAGTCTATCTATTCCATACTGACCGTTAAAACGTACCTAGGGAAGAACGTGAGTGAAACGAGGATGAGTCGCTAGTTATATTATATTATATAAATATCTTTACTAATAATAAACAAAAAAGGGAAAGTGGATGTGTTTGTTTATTTACCTTTCTTTCACGCGGCAACGAAATGACGTGAGTTTTGGTATATTTAATAGATTATATGGAAGGATGATATAGAGCTTTTTATTTCCCTTCGGTAATAATGTACATACATATGTCTTGTAGGTCTAGTGGCTAGCAATCTTACATGTATGGCAAATCGTAAGGTCCTGAGTTTTAGTCCAGAGTTGGGCCAAAATAGTCACTGGATTTTTCTGCTATGACAGATTTTTGTTTTTTTTTAAGCCTGTGTGTTAAATACGCTTAAAAAAATAGATGTTTTCGTATGAAATCGCATAAGATACATAGTGATAAATCGAAGCGAAGCAAGGGTAAGTCAGTAAATACATTATTAAATTACGCGAGTGGAGCCGCGGGCATATTTACGAGTAAAAAGTTTGAATAAAAAAAACCATAGGATAAACTATATATATATATATATATATATATATATATATATATATATATATATATATATATATATATATATATTATTGGCTTTAAATATTTTCTTAAATAAAATAACTGCAGCGAAGCTCAGAAATGCAAAATTCATGTTTTTGTGCATAAAAATAATATTTTAAATATTTTTAATCTACATAATTTGCTTTCATTTCTTTGAAGTTCTTAGTTTGAGGAACGTTGCTCAACTCATTATTAGCCTCCGTACAAACTGGCTTAAAAAACAACTGCCTTAACCTACTAAAATAGTAAAGTGAATGCCAAATCTAAAGTTCGGTTATTTAAGCTAACGAAAATAACCCTAAAAGAAATTTTCAAAAATATTGCAATTTTTGCATAACGCCAATGTAATATATTTGAGACTAAATTTTTGACTCTTTTGTGTGTTTTTTTGATTTACTTCTTTTACGCTGCAACAGAATGTATAATTTATAGTATAGATAAGCAAGTTGTAGCCCAGTGGAGCCAACTTCTTGACAAGGTTTCCTAGTGAAGTGGGTTCAAATCCCGAATTTCCCAATCCCAATCAAATGATCAATGAATCATTCCTCCCCTGACTTTCTCACTCAAGATTACCACTTGCGATAAAACAAAAACATAGTGAGAAAATCTGCATGTCTACGAGAACCTAAGAAGTTTACGAAAGAAATGTGATGGTTACGAAAAACTAACTAAGAAAATGACTAACCGGCACTTGGCCAGTGGGGTGTCTCTAAAGAGGCAAAGCAGGACTTTAACACCTCCTGGTTAATTTCTAAGAAATTAATTGTTAACTGGACCACCGGTGGCTCGGCGGTCCTTGACAGGTTAAAATGAGCTACCATTAAAAATGTACCACGACGAAAGTGGCGCATAATATTGGACCATACTATTATAAATAATAATAATAAATAAATATGTTGGGACATTAACACACAGCGCCATCTAGTTCCATGGTAAGATACGAGGCTTGTGTTATGGATACCAGATAGTTGATACACTACACATATATAACTTTAAATACATACATATTATAAATATAAACACCCATGACTGGAGTACAAAAATTCGTGCTTATCACACAAATGAATGCCCCCAGCGGGACTTGAACCCGCGACCGCTGGCACAGCAAGTAGGGTCACTATAAACTGAGCCAAACGTGTCGTCAATTATACTATTTATTTCATTGAGATTTTCTGAATCAAATTAACCGTAGAAAAGCAACCCGCTCTAGTAATTTTACGTTTACGAAAGACTATTTCATTTATGATTTTTGAAATTGAAATTCAAGATCAATTCAGTCATATATCGTTTTTCAGAACTTCGTTTAGTTAACGAACCGTACACCTTTTGCTCAGTAGTAAAATATGGATATATGCCTGAAAATTTTGCAGTTTTGTTCTTAATAAATAAGCGATTAAATTCAGCTTGTGCTGTAAACTAAAATGTAGAAATGAGTGTACGAAAAGCAATCGCATCGGTAAATAACTTTGTTAAATTACTAACTTTAGTACTTTTTTCTATTTTTACCCGACTACGGCGAATGAAAAAGGAAGGTTTGATTTTGTCTGGTATGAATGTATGTTTATTATAAATAACAGTTTAGGGTATATAATGATTTAAAGTTGGTTAACAACCATTTTCGCTTATTTTTCTACTTAAAAATACTTAAAAATTGAAAATATATACAACTTATACGTTTAAAAGTAATTTAGGATAAAAGTAGCTAAATATTACTTCAAATCTATCTGGCAAACACTAAAAAGCTGTAAAAAAAATATATTATAAAAATAAAAAAAAAAACCCGACTGCATAAAAGGTAACTAAAAAGACGAAAACAAGTTCACGAAGGAATATAGCATTATGCAGTCGAAGACACAGTCGTACATACGAGTATGTACCACAGTGTCTCGCGGCAAGGGTTTTTTTTTATTTTTGTAATATATATATTTTTTAATAAGATTTTACAATAAATATATAATGTACAGATTCGACTCAGTTAGCATTTTATTATATGTATAGATTACTAGCAGAACCGGCCACGCGTTGCTGTGGCACAGTAATAACTTACTTATTATTTACTTCCGGAGTTAATCGCGGACCAACATCGTAATACAGAATTTCTGCATATTTGTGTGGGTCAAAAACATTTTTTTTTCTTTCGCTATTTTTAGCTTATTGGAGCCATTTCTCAAAATTTCTCTCCGGAATCTCTCTTCAGATATGAAAAACGTTAATTTTGCAATAAAAATAGGAAATAATCGGTATAAAAACTATCCTTTAACTTTTAATAAGATTTTACAATAAATATATAATGTACAGATTCGACTCAGTTAGCATTTTATTATATGTATAGATTACTAGCAGAACCGGCCACGCGTTGCTGTGGCACAGTAATAACTTACTTATTATTTACTTCCGGAGTTAATCGCGGACCAACATCGTAATACAGAATTTCTGCATATTTGTGTGGGTCAAAAACATTTTTTTTTTCTTTCGCTATTTTTAGCTTATTGGAGCCATTTCTCAAAATTTCTCTCCGGAATCTCTCTTCAGATATGAAAAACGTTAATTTTGCAATAAAAATAGGAAATAATCGGTATAAAAACTATCCTATCCTTTGAGTTGGAACAAATCAAACATTTAAAAAAAATACGTTAAGATCGGATAAGTAGTTTCGAAGTTCATCTCGGACTAACATCGTGACACGGAATTTTATATATTAATATTATATGTAACAATTTTATTATCAATATGCTTTCCATACCTTCTGCATGAAAATTCCTCAAGTTACTGTTCGATATATCGAAGTAAATTCTAGCTATGAATTAAATTTCAACCGCTATAAAATACAAAAAAAATATCTTATTGAAATTTATCCTTTACTGCAAGCGATTAAACGAATATTTTGGAAAAATTCTCAGTACGGGCTATTTATGATCTAAGAGCTCGTGATTCACTACGAGATGTTTTCAAAAAAAAGTCGGTATTCTTACGGCTGCGTCTCAATATATACTGTGTAATAATTGTTTGTATATAATATAGTAATATTGTAAAAACTTGTTCGTAAAAATTTAAATAATTATGTAAAAAACAGTGATAGACACACAATAAGCACTAGGAATAGAAATAAGCTTGTTACGCCTAGATTTCGACTCTAAAAGGTAAATAAATCCTTCATGGGTCTGAATATACGCATATATAATAAGATTCCACAAAATGTCCTAGATTTACCTCTTCAAAAATTTAAAGATAAAATTAAAAATATTTTATTGAGCAAAGCGTATTACACTGTTCAAGAGTTTCTTGTTGATGAAAAGGTGTGAAGTTGAGTATTGTTGACTCATATGCGGGCTATCTATTTCTATGTTAATAAAATAAATGTGACTTCGATATTTAAAAGAGCAACTGTTGAGTTTTTCACCGGCTCTTCTCAACAGAACTGCTTTCCGAGTCGGTGGTAGCTTCCTCACGGACAGACTACACTGACGCTTACATTAAATTGACGATTCAAAAGTACTTGTAATAAGTCTAATTGAATAAAGTTTATTTCATTTCATTTCAGAACTGTTAAAAACCTTGTTAAATAACGATGGTGCCTTATTATTTTATTAGAAATTTTAAAATGATATTTAAAAAGAATAGCGTCTATAGATGCTTTAGAAGAATTTTTTTAACTTAATTCACCAATATAGTCATACCTGTAGCCTACTTTTGCAAAATGTTCATGAATATAGTCTGTACCCTTTATAGATAATCTTTCTATGTTTCAGCAAAAACTGTACTAAAAAATGTACAGTAGTTTCTGAGATTAGGTCAAACAAACACAAGTTTTACTTTAATACTATTTTAATTTTAAAATAATATTGAAATTTGTAATTTTATTAAAGAAATGTGTTTCTTTATATAATTTTTATTAGTACTGAAGAATCGTTTTCCTATCTTTCACACGTTTGGTTCAGTTTGTAGTGACCCTACTTGCTGTGCCAGCGGTCGCGGGTTCGAGTCCCGCTGGGAGCATCCATTTGTGTGATGAACACGAATGTTTGTGCTTCAGTCATGGGTGTTTATATTTATGATATGTACGAGTATGTATTTAAAGTTACATATGCGTAGTGTATCAACTATCTAGTATCCATAAAACAGGTCTCGTAGCTTACCATGTAAAGAGATCTAGCTGTCTGTTAATGTGCCGATATATTTATTTATTTATTTACCTGGTAGTAGACTCAAAGCGTACAGTCACAATTATAATAGTTTGATAAAGAATATTCTTTAAGTCCAATTACTACACCCTAAACATCACTTAAAGACAAATATGAACCGACCACGGTGACAAATCTCAGTTAGACTAAAAATATGCGCAGAAGACTATAATGCACAAGTGTACGTGAAAAAACCACTGCTTTCTATATTCCTGTCACTCTGACACGACCAGTGAGCGATCAGGCGTAGGACCGACAGCTTTATGTTCTCCGAAGCAGGGGAGTGATAAGGAGTGGTAAGCCAGCTTCCCAACTCCAGGCTGTTACTGAGACTTGCTTATCAGAGATACTCAGTAACTGCCTCGGAACTCAAAACCTCTGGAACTGTAGCCGTACATGCTATTCACTAAACCGAGGCAGTTACTAAATATATAACCAAATATTAACTTATATAAAACATTTTGTAAAGACTTCATTCAAGCTGTTTCCTTTTCCAATTCAACTCACAACTATTTCCATATTACTATTAATTCAAATTTTAACTTATTTACATGAACTTCAGCGACTCGAACGTGTAAGTTAATTTAAAACTTTTCCCGTACGTATAACGGAAATGTTTCTCGAGCAATAAAATATGTAACATTTATTGATTGTAGATTTGTTTAAGATATATAGATATTTGTATAGATTGGGCTAAAGAAGTGTGTTATATTATAACTAGCGACTCACCCTCGCTTCGCTCGGGTTCGCCTCTGGACAAACAAAAACAAATCTATACCACGGAAACCGTACATTTTTCAGGAATAAAAAGTAACTTATTTGTTATTTTGATGTATACGCTATATTATTGTAAAGTTTCATTAAAATCCGATCAGTAGATTTTATGCACTAAGCTGTATAAGTTATTATTGTTTTTTAACTATCCCACAGGAACTCTTTAATTTTCCGAGATAAAAAGTATCTAAAATGTTGACCGGGGATATAAGGTACCACCATGCAAAATTTCATTCAAATCGGTCCCACAGTTTCGGAGTTTAGCCCGTACAAACAGACAAACAGACAGAGAAACAAAAAAAATGGAAAAAGGAACTGAATTTGTTCCATTTCTCTTCTTCTCCCTGAATCGATTTTAGCATTTTTTTTTCTATGAAAAGACATTCGACCTCTATAGTTTTATTATATGTATAGATAGGAACAATATAATAAGTACTTACTGGTATTTTATTCTTAACTAGCAGAACCCGCGGCTTTGCCCGCGATCAAACTTTATTACTTGCAAAAATAAGGATAACTTTCATTTTAGCAAATTTTTTTAAAAAGATTTTACACGTATATTCTGTAAATAAATTTACACTTTAGGTATTTAGCAAGCTCTACTACCTGTATTTTTTTCAAAAAAAAAAATGATATTTGTACTGTTTTACTTGTCATTTTAAAGGTAAATATCATTTTTCGTGCATCAACTACAGAGTTTCATACAAACTTTCATCCCTTATTTGACAGCCTTATAGGATAAATTTCAAAAAATGCTGAAATACGTATCCATTTAATTGTATTCAAGAGCATTAATACCAAACTTCAAGTAATTCTGATCAAAAATAATTGTTTGCCCAGATAAACTTTATCACCCCCTTTTACCCTATTAAGGGATAATTTTCAAAAAAAATCTAATACAGATATTTCTAATTTTTCATCTTAAAGCTAAATACCACTTTCTATGCACTTCGTGTTAAGAATGACATAGTTTCATACAATCTTATATCACCTATTTTACCCCCTAAGGGGATGAATTTCGAAAAATCCTTTCTTAGCGGATGCCTACATTGTATAAGGAATATGTCCTCCAGATTTCACGTTTCTACGACCAGCGGTTTAGGCTGTGTGTTGATCGATCAGTCAGTCAGTCAGGACAAAGCATTTTATGTATGTATATATATATATATATATATATATATATATATATATATATATATATATATATATATACATATGTTAGATTAAACGTGTAAAAATTACATATCCTGAAATAATAGATGTAAACTCATCGAAAAATCACTCAACACAGCAACTTTTCCCAAACAATGGAAAACAGCTAATGTAATTCCTATTTACAAAAAGGGCGACAAATGTAATATTAAAAATTATCGACCCATTTCTATTTTAAGCTTATTCTCTAAAATGTTAGAAAAACTAGTCTGTCCATTATTAACCGGACACTTTTCAACCATCATTTCTTGCTATCAGCACGGGTTTTGTGCACGAAGGTCTACAGTTAGCAATCTGCTGGGTTTTGTGACAGATCTATCGAACGGTATTGATGGAAATAAAGAAATTGATTCTGTCTATATAGATTTTAGTAGTGCTTTAGACTTAGTAAATCATAATATCCTGTTGGCTAAATTAAAATATTACGGTATTCATGGGAATCTTTTAAACTGGGTCAAATCTTATTTGTATAATAGAACACAACAGGTTACAACCCAAGGATACAAGTCCTTTGCATATTTTACTACCTCAGGAGTACCACAAGGCTCGCATTTAGGGCCAATTTTGTTTTTAGTCTTCATTAACGACATTACAAATCATATTAAGCACAGTAAATGCTCTATCTTTGCAGACGATTTAAAGTTATACAGAACAATAAACATTAGGGAAGACGTTAAATTGCTGCAAGCGGATTTAGATTCGGTCACTCATTGGTGTAGAATTAATAAAATGAACATAAACGCTACAAAGTGCCTTCATATAAAATTTACAAAAAAGAAATATGTCACCTTATCTAGCTACTCAATTAATAATGTAACGCTCAATACACCAACATCGGTACGAGATCTGGGTGTCATAATGGATAAAAAAATAAGTTTTGTAGAACACATTGACAAAATAACACTGCATGCCTGGAAGCTAACTGGGATAGTAAAAAGGATCTGTAAAGATTTCAAAAATACTGCGTCTATCTTAACTTTGTATAAATCCCTAATACGTAGTAGCCTCGAATATGCATCCCGTATCTGGAACCCCTTCTATAAAGTACATATTGATAGAATCGAACGCATACAACGCAGTTTTACTCGTTTTCTGACTTATAAAGATCAAAATTGTCCCTACCGTGCAGACTATGCCACCAGATTATCTCACTTTAAACTGAACTCCCTGGAAATGGGACGCAAAATTGGTGACCTAAAAACGCTTTACAAGCTCTTACATGGACAAATAAACTATACAGATATTTTACAGCTGCTTAACATTAATGTTCCAAGATCTGTTCCTAGATACCCCATAAGCAATATCTTCTATCTGAATCAATCCAGGACCAATGTAGGGAAATATGCTCCTTTGAACAGACTAATGGAAACATACAATGTAATTTCGTCTAAAGGCGATATAAATATTTTTTGTTGTGATAATTATGCCAAATTTGTCAAAAAATGTTTAGTCATAATTAATAGTTAATATTGTTGTAGTATTTTTTGTATTTGTAATGTTTTTTTTTTACATATACTCATACTTGAATGTTTTTAATGTATATCTATTTGTTTTAAATACTTATAATCTTAGTTTACATGTAACAAACTCTTTCTATCGCACGCAAACAATTGTAAGTGAATGCTGTATACACCTGTAAAGGCGAATCATACCGAATTGCATGTATTTAAAGTTACAAAAATTATAGTGTCATTATGATAAGTCGATGGTGTATCTACGTAATAAATAGATAAATAAATAAACATTTGACTGACTATCCTGAAAAATTGAAGTCCGACAGAATATTTGTATAAAATTGCAATAGTTTATTTAAATATTGTAAAATAGCACAAGTATTATTTAATACAATCAATATATCAATCAATCACTAGCTTTTTCCTGCGGCTTTTCATATGGTTAAACTATAACTGCTAAACTCCTAATGAACGTAGCGTAATATAAGATAGCATATAATGAAATCCCTCAATAAATAGCTATAAAATGCAAAAAGTGAATATTCTTTAGAATCCTTGTGATTTGAAACTCGATGAAACTGAACTGCAACACTTAAAAGAGACAAACACATAAATATATAGGATTAAGCCGACCAGAGAATGAGATAGAATACATTGCCATGTTGCCATGGTGACCGTTGTTATTTGAGATAGAATACGTTACACAGGAAGTGAGAAATAATAAATAATATGTAAAATAACATTTAAATTTGGTAAAAATATTATTAAAAAAATAAACCTTATAATTATCCTACTCCTGATACTCTTTATTCATCTCATTTTTTCGTAGGTTACTTTTCTAAAGTTTCACTTCTACCGTGTGTGAATTGCATACACACGCACTTTTTTTTTAATTTGACTCCTTTAAGGGCATAAGATGTGCAAAAAAAACGCTTCAACTTTGTCTCGGTATAAATTAATATAAAATTGCACGAGCACATGGATCCCAGTTTAGGCCTGAGCGAAGCGAGGGCGGAACATCAATCAGTATGATAATGAATTTGTTAAATTAGAATTTAAAGTAAATAAACTTTTTGTATGCAATTTTCGTATATTTTTAAAGAGTATATAAATTATATAAAGATTCTATGCGCGTCTGTCTGTTTCCATGCTTAATTTTTTCATATTACATAACTAATTATAAAGAGGCAGTTTGTTTATTTGTTGGTTTGTTTAAACGCGCTAATTTCAGGGAGTCCTAATCCGATTTGAAAAATTCTTTTTGCATTAGATAGCGCGTTTATTGTGGAAGGTTATATCATCATGCTACTACTCAAGGGAGCGGAGCAGTAATCATAAATGTCAACAAATCGAGCATATTTCCATATATTATTGTAAAACTGATGTTCATAATATGTTTAATTGCTCTAATCTCAGAATATATAATATATAGTTTATCTAATCCATACCAACCGTTAAAACGTACTTAGGGGCAAACTCGAGCGAAGTGAGGGTTAGCCGCTAGTATTACATAATGTATTTTGATACAGTTTTCATTAAATTTAGACATTTACATGTGTTATACGTATTATGTAATTAGAAAGTAAGGAAAAACTGAAGTATAAGAGGGATTTAGAAAATCTATGAAACCTATGGAAAACAAAATCCACCACTATTCTACGTTGATTCCATCTATATGGCACGACTTCACGCCTCGAGTCTTCAATCGATCGTGAAATTTGGCACATAGGTAGTTTGTGACATGGAAGCAAATACAAACTTTGTCTAAGCTATTTTTATGTGAAGGTTTATTTTTCATCATAAACTTGAAGTCCAGTCTGGCAAAATGAAACTATCTCCGATACATTTCGCGGGATCAATTCTCATCCTGATAGTTTTTGTTAGTTGCTTTTTTGTTATTCCTTTAAAAAGTACATAGTTTTATATAAAGCCTTAAAGGCTGTGTTAAATTCTATACTAATATTATAAATGTGAAAGCTTAGATGTTTGGATGTTTGGATGGATGTTTGTTACTCAATCATGCCAGAACGGCTGAACGGATCTGGATGAAATTTGGCTTAGAGATATATAATAGTCTGGTATAGCATATAGGCTACGTTTTATTTCGGAAAAAGATACAGTTTCCGTGGGATAGAGTTGTTTTTGTTTTTCTGCCCGTGTGAAGCGAGCGTTAGCAGGTAGTAAATTATAAAGAGATTTTTCATTCGATTTGATTTAGTTTTAATCGTAAACTTAATAATATAATATTAACTAATAGTTTCATCCATATACGATAGTAAAATAAACAGTAAATAAATTTTTGGTTTTCCATTTTTCTCAGATATTGAGTGATGCGTACTGGTCGGCAGCTCTCAACGCCGCGCTTTAAGAGAAGTATTTTTGTGTAATACATCTTTTATTTAGGAAACATGTATCTCCACTTAGCTTTTATATATTCTTGTGTGTATCAAATCCAACAAAAATTGAATAGTTCTATTTTATTATATACTAACGACTCACCCTCGTTCCGCTCGGGTTCGTCCCTACGTTTGAAGGTTAGTATAGATTTCTTAGATGTGAGATATTTTCCCGCAGTAAAAAGTATCAAATTTCATCAAAATCTGTCCAGTGGGGTTTCGTGATGCGTTTTCAGACACAGACAGGTAAACATTCTAAAAACTATAAATTCGGCTTCTGTATCGATAATAATGTCTATTTCAATAGGATTTTCCAAAAAAATATTTAATGTACAGATTCGGCTTAGTTACAATTTTATTATATGTATAGATATATTTATATTATGTCACTACCGGATGGTACAAGGGTAGGGTGATGTGACAGGTAAGGTCTGCTGAATATTTATTAAATATAAAAGAAAACTGACATCCAACACAGTTATATAGTTTTGATAATGAATAATGGAGTATATTTTAAATAAAACTATCTTTTAGGTTTTTCTCGCGGATTTATTTGGATTTTTGGTTTCCGACGTTTCGAATGCTTTATAATAATCATGGTCACGGGAGAAACGTCTTCCTATGTCCCATCCAGAAACACAATTAAATCTGTATTTAATATTATAAATGTGAAAGTTTGTGAGTATAGATGTTTGTTATTTTTTCACGCCAGAACGGCTGAACGGATCTGAATGAAATTTTCCACAGAGATAGATTATAGTCTGGAATAACACATAGGTTAGTTTTAATTCCGGAAAAATGAACGGTTCCCCTGGGATAGGATTGTTTTTGATTTCCTAGAGGCGAACCCGAGCGAAGCGAGAGTGAACCGCTAGTGTTAAATATTCGCGTAAATCTAAGAAAGTACTAATGGATAACAAATAAATTCACTATCAATTTAACATCATATGAACTTACTAAAGATCCTTAACCCTCTAGTGAGAGGTTGTCAAATTAAATAACAGACTTGAACAAGCAAAATCGCGATTTTAATCCTGTATTAGCAGAACAACGTAAAATAAAATAATTCAATCTCAACACAAAGCAGGATTAAGAATACTAAAGCAAAAGTATAATAAAATGTATTCGTGGTTTTATTAAAAACTTTTTTACGACGTAAATAACTTATTATAATTTTCATAAAGAATGTGGAATGGAGCAGAAATGAATAAACTTAACGTCAATACGATGGGATTTAAAGTAATATATGATGTATAGCAAATATATAAAATCCTAGCGTCTCACCCTCGCTTCGCTCGAGTTCGTCGCTAGATACGTTTTACATAGATATTTAAAATATTTATTCGCCAGCGATAAAGTGCAAGTAAATCTGTCTGTTACCTTTTTACACGTAAACCGTTGAACAAATTTCGAGAAAAAAATCCAAATATATAAATTGTATCCTAAGCATGAGCATTGATACCTATGCCACTTATCACGCAAGCGAAGCACCGGGCAAAAACTAGTGTATAAACATAAAATTAAATTATCTAGAGTTCTTTTATCTCCTTAGAATATGTCATGGTGATTATAAAAGATTCACATTAAAACAAATGATTTTAAAGAAATTAACATACCTTGGGAGTTATGTATACGTCTTCAGGCTATATAAAACAAAAATTATACTAACTTACATCTTAAAATTATATAATTTTAAATGGAATCTTGTTCAAACAAAGATCTGTAGACCCGGTGAATTTTTTTTTTGAAATTTTTCTTAGGAAAGGTAAATCTATAGAAAAAAATCTATAGATTTTTTTTAGAAGAGCTGGTAGTTTTTGATTTACAAAAAGTGTATTTTTGAAATACCATTATTGAATAAAGAATTTGAGTTGACAATATATACTAGTTGGTTATTAAATTATCTGTCTCTATATCTGAGGTGTCTGGTTCGAATACCAGTGGAGGAAAATAACTATGCTAAGTATGTTTTTCGTGAACTTAAAAAACAAAATAACCTGTAAATAGTTTGAGTCAAAGATATTTCTTTATTTTTATTATTAAAAATACCATAAAGGCTTTCTATACTGAGTTTCAAAGTCATTATGTTTTAATATTACTACTTGAAAAGTTAAATCTGTATACTTGGGAGTTGAAAAGAAAAGTTATGATGTTGGACAAGAATACAAATATTATAAGTTAATATTTAGCTACAAGAGCAATAAATTTTTGACTCGAATATGAACAATGAAAAGTATGAGGTTCTATTATAAAAAAAAAATTGAAAAATTTTAGTACACTAGCGACTTACCCCTACTTCGCCCGGGTGCGTCACTCAGATAATGCCACCATTTAGCACTCTATTATTACCAATAAACTACATATTATATATGTGTTACCTTAATTCAAAGCCTATCTGTGTTAAAAATAATCATTTTCATCAAAATCTATTCAGCCATTATACACACACGTACAACACTGTATACACACAGAATTTTTTTTTAAAGTAATGTGATAGCATTATATGAGATAAGATGAAAGCATATGAAAACTTAAACTTTTTTATTACAGTTGAAGCGAAATCTATATAATAAAATTGTAACTGAGCCGAATCTGTACGTTCAATATTTTTTTTGGAAAATCTTAATGAAATAGAGATTATTATCGATACAGAGGCCGAATCTATAGTTTTTAGAATTGTTGTCTGTGTGTCTGTTTGTCTGTTACCGCATTACGGAAAAACCACTGGAGGGATTTTCATGAAATTTGGTATGATGATAGCTGGTTATCCGGGTCAACATATAGGATACTTTTACTGGGAAAAATATCTCATCTCTGAGAAATCTATACTAAAATTTAAAACGTAAGCAGGGACGAACCCGAGCGGAGCGAGGGTGAGTTGCTAGTGTAAGATATAAATAATTGATAAGTTATTAGAAAAACAAATATCAAATGTTTCAAATGTGCTCGTAACTTTGTCGATCTGATAGCAAGTGGCTATCTCTAGCTCATCTGCAATTCTAAGATCGATTTGAATGGCCCTAAGTGCAGTTTCAAGCCTAAAATATATTTACTTATCCATATATACTTTACCGACTTATTCTGTACATAACTAAAGCCTATTATTCCAGACTATAGTCAATTTGTGTACATGTATACAGCCCTTTTTAACGTCCCACTGCTGGGCATGGACCACCCTTCAATACGAGAGTGATCAGGCCATAGCCCACTACGCTGGTCAAATGCGGGTTAGCCGACTTCACATGTCTTTCGAAAAATTACTAGGTTTTTTCAGACATGCAAGTAGTAATCATGTTTAGATGATTCGCACATGAAAATATCAGAGGTGCGAGACCCAGGATTTGAACCCGCCTCACTCGGTTTCCCAAGTGATAGCGAGTTACCACTTGGTAGCGAGTTGCCTCTGTCTCTCTTTATCTGTGCACTTAATTTCGTCCAGATGCATCCAGCAGTCTCAAATATGGTACGTTTTGGGTATTTTAAAGTAAATGTCCTGTGCGGTTGGAGACATATTTAATAATAATAATATTTTGAGT
The DNA here is from genome assembly GCA_905404265.1 of Fabriciana adippe. Classification (NCBI taxonomy): domain Eukaryota; kingdom Metazoa; phylum Arthropoda; class Insecta; order Lepidoptera; family Nymphalidae; genus Fabriciana; species Fabriciana adippe. The sequence goes on along the minus strand of FR989996.1, from coordinate 2,322,733 downwards.
ACACGTATAATGAAAACTTGGCTTAATGGGTGGTCGACCATATATGGGAAGATACATGAGCGCTTTATATAAAGTAGGGTATACACTGGACTTAATGCTATATTATCCTATACTATATTACGCTATATTATACTATCCTTATTAAAAACACTGTACACTTCAAGTTTCAGCATAAAGGAGTAACAAACAAACACACGTACGCATTTATATTAGTAGTCCTATAATATATATATCACCTTTCAATGTATGTGGAATAAATGTAGTAAATCTATGTATCAGGCGCTTCCAGGGACATAATCTTTAGAAACTGTAATTTATAGCGATTGAGCAAATCGAGGTACATCGTGGAGAAAATTATGGCAAGCCGTTCTCAATGTTTGCTATATTAATCTATACATATAATAAAATTGTAACTAAGCCGAATCTGTACATTAAATATTTTTTCGAAAATCTTATTGAAATAGATTATTATCAATACAGAGGCCAAATCTATAATTTTTAGAATTTTTGTCTATCTGTCTGTCTGTCTATCTGTTACCGCATCACGGAAAAACCACTGGAGGGATTTTGATGGAATTTGGTATGATGATAGCTGGTTATCCGGGTCAATATATAGGATATTTTTTATTTGGGGAAAATGTCTCATCTCCGAAAAATGTATACTAAACTTTAAAACGTAAGTAGGGACTAACCTGAGCGGAGCGAGGGTGAATAACCAGTGATAAATAAATAAATATAGCACTTAGGAAGCCGAATGAAGAGGGTTCAAATCCCAGGTCTCGCACCTCTGATACTTTATTGCAAATCATTTCCAACATGATTAGTACTTGTTAAAGAAAAAAAAATTGAGGAAACCTGCATGTCTGAGCGAACCTAGCAAGTTTTCGAAATACACGAGAAGTCCGCCAACCAGCACACGTAATATTCTTTTGTATAGAAAAAGTAATTCGACCGGATTAGATATTTTTATTTATATATTATTTTGCGCTTCGCTTTATTCTATTAAATTACTTTTGTATAAACAGGTCTAATCTGTTATTTATAATATAAAATTTATTCATAGGATAAACTGTAACATCGATAAATAAAAAATGAATGATGTTTTGTTAATATAATCGTTCAAAATTGTATTTTTTATTTAGTCAAGTTATAATTTATTTCAATGACAAATAATCTAATATGTGCATAAATATCCCGTGTCACGGTGTGTGTGGTCGCACTCCTCTGAAACGGCTCGATCGATTTTAATAATTTTTTTTGTATATTTGGTAGGTATGAGAATAGGTTGTAAAGTATTTTTCACCCTCCTATCCCTCCTCCCCCTATTTTTTTAATTGCAATTTTAGTATTTTTGTATGAAAAATGTTCAAATAATTTAATATTATATAAATATTAAATGCATAGGGACGAATCCGAGCAAAGCGAGGTTGATTCGTTTTATAACACAAAGCAAAATAGTTTTTTTTAGGGGTTGAACACTGGCGAAGCCGTGGTTTCAGCTAGTTATTTATATAATATCCGATGATTAAAAAATTAAACCTAACAACTTTGACACTTACTACACAAAAATGTTAGTGTTGTTTAATATTATACCATATTGTAACATTGTCTAATACCTAATATAAATGCCAAAAAGTGTCTGTCTGTTTACCATCTTCTTATAGCGGCTAAGGTGTTCAACCGATTTAAATGAAATTTGTCTCGGAAATAGTTTTGCGATTTCAAAACGTGTATACTAATTTTTGTCCCAGAAACTCTTTAATTTTTAGAAATGTAAGTAAGAATTTCAATATCTATACTAATATTATAAAGCTGAAACAAACTCTGTTTGTTTGTTTGGTTGAACGCGCTAATCTCAGGAGCTACTAATCCGATTTGAAAAATTCTTTTTGCATTAGATAGCCTGTTAACTAAGGAAGGCTATAGGCTATATATCATCCCGAAAATGTACGGTTCCCGTGGGATAGATATGTTTTGTCTAGGAACGAACCCGAAGCGAAGCGAGGGTGAGTCGCTAGTTTATTATATTTATTTACGTTAGAAAATTAACAAGACCTTCGTTAAGAAGACAATTTTATTAAATTTTCTTTAAAAATATGGCAATATTAATTATTTAATTTAAGCTGTTATTATTATTACAATTTTCTAAAAACTATTAATATTATTTAGTGTTGCTATTATTATAAACATAAAAAAATTTAAAATATTAATTATTTATATAAGCAATATTATTTTTTTATAATATATAATTAAATAAGTTAAAAAATTGGAATATTAATTTTTAATTAGTTTGCTATTGTTTAAAATTAAAATCAAAATATTAAGCAACCACCTTGCCACTATTGCTTAAATAAATCCTACTAATATTATAAATGCGAAAATTTGTGAGGATATATAGATTATAGATGTCTGGATGTATAGATGTATGGATGTTTGTTTCCCTTTCACGCAAAAACTACTTAATGGATTTTAATAAAACTGTACAATAATATAGCTCATGTATCAGAATAACACATAGGCTACTTTTTATCTCTCTCTTTTTATAGGATAGATTTGTTTTGTTTTAATTAATATTTTTAATTATGTTTATGATCATAATAATGGCAACACTAAATAATATTACCTACTTATTAATAAGTAGTTTTTAGGAAATTGTAATAATTATAAGAAAATTTAAACAAAAATAATATTTAAATTTCTTCCGATATTTAACCGACAATAATTGTAATATTACTTGTAATACCACAATTTGTACCCACAAATGCGTACGTGGAGCTTATTACCGTAGCACGACACATGTTGAAAATTATTCTTAGAATTAAATTATGGTTCACGATTGCTCTTAACGTTTTATGCAAATATTCTGAAGGAAGAATCGTAATTGGTTAAAAATGTAGGAAATATATTTGAGTGCAAATATAAGAACGGTTTCTTACTTTAGATTTTTAGGTTTATAACTATAGTAGCGACTCACCCTCGCTTCGCTTCGGGTTTCTCCCTAGACAAACAAATCTATTCCACCGGAACCGTAATTTTTTTTCTGGGATGATATATAGCCTATAGCCTTCCTCAGTTAACGGGCTATCTAATGCAAAAAGAATTTTTCCAATCGGATTAGTAGTTCCTGAGATTAGCGCGTTCAACCAAACAAACAAACTCTTCAGCTTTATAATAACAGCATAGATTTTAACAAATAAAATACATCGACTTCACTTTTTAAATATAGCTATAGCTATCGTCGAGTGGTCAAAATTCGTCCATAATTATTATTGTTTTTAGGAAAACATCTATGAATAAAATTTACCTGTGCATATAAAAAAAACTGTTTCCAATTTGTTTTTATTCTATACATATAAAAAATTCTAACTGAGTCGAATTTAGGTATACATTTTTTTTTTAGAAAATCTTATTGAAATAGTTATTATTATCGATACAGAGGCCGAATCTATAGTGTTTATAATGTTTGTCAGTCTGCCTGGGAACGCATCACGAGGAAACCATTGGACAAATTTTAATTAAATTTATTACAATGATAGCTGGTTATCCGGTTGAACATTTAAGATACTTTTTACTTACGGAAAATATCACATCACTGAGAAATCTATACTAAACAATTAAAAAACTAAACGTACCAAAAGACGAACCCAAGCGGAGCGGGGATAAGTCGTTAGTATAACAAAATCCTTAACTAAGAGAATATATAGATGTGAAAAAAATATGGAATAATGTGGAAGTAATGTGGATGAAACTTTTCAGTTTTTTTTTTGCCACAAGTACAGAAAATATACATAAAAGCTTCTACTACATATTAGATATTAATTTTAGTTATAATATAGAGGGAGTATGTGTATTAATTTATAATTGAGGTCTAAGGAAATTGGCAGGAAGGGTGGAATAGGGTCTTATATCCTTATTAGGTATTTTAGATCTCAGGCCCGTTTTAAAACCTTACTTGCTAGGCAACATGCAATGTTAAGAGTTTGATGATATTGCTAAGGTTATTTACGTTATCTAAATTATCTATTATGTTATGGTAATTATTCATTCTACATATTCGTATCACGTGGAAATCGAATACGTGTATTCTATAGTAGTCGGTAGGGTAAGAAGGTAGTTCAATACAGGTGTTTTATTTGAACAAGTATTAACAATCTGACTAACATGTACGTGTGCGTGCGTAAGTGTATGTGTGGCTGACTGTGTGTGAGTGTGCGTGTGCGCGTACATATAAGTGATCGTATGCGTGCATGTGTGTGAATGTGTGTGTGTGTGCGAATGTGTGTTTGAATGTGTACAATTTAGATAATGTTTTGACGATGAAAATTATGTATATGTAGATATAAATAATAAAATTATTATAAAGACAAAATAGTACAAAATTATACATCGATATCACATAAATACAGATACATGTATATTGTCAACTAAACAAGCCACTACTGTGCAAGACGTTTCGCGTTTCAATAAAATAACCACTCAAAAGCTATTAATCGAAAAAAACCTTACATTCCTCATTTCCCCTAAACCTTACTATTGAAGGAAATCTCAGGAATTTAATGTAATTAATCAGACTCAAAGTAGAGTTGTCAAATCCAATTATTTGGTTGATACCTTTTACCAAACACATTTCAACTAATTGAATTGATTCCCAAACTGTAGCCTTTGTGCTCCTAACGGCTAAATGTTTTATATTATTTTTACTATCAGCCTTTACTCCAGCAAGGGCGAAAAGATTTTTAAAGATCATTTAAGCGTGGTGGAATAGCTTTTATATAGGTTTTTTTCACATATCTTTGATAAAATAGACACGTTATGGGACTTTCAGGAGATAATAATAGTAAAAAAAGATTTCCTCGGTAAAATATAGATTAGAAGATTACCATTTTAATAAAAAATATATATATTTAAATGCACTTTTTTAACAAAATAAATCGTATTCTATTAATTAAAAGTATAAAGTATAGAAAATAAACAAGAAATTCAGTTACATGAAAAATCATTTATAAATCATGATTTTCAGGCTCCATTTAAAATGTTTTTGTAACACACCAAGACGTAACAGAGAAGCACTGCGAGTACTATGTTGGTGTGGTAGAAGAAGGTATATAAAATACTAACGACTCACTCTGGTTCGTCTATAGAAACGTTTTAACGTTTAGTATAGATTTCTCAGAGATGAGATATTTTCCCGCAGTAAAAAGTATTCTATATATTGACCCGGATAATCAACTATCATCATACCTAATTTCATCAAAATCTGTCCAGTGGTTTTTTCATGATGCGTTTCCAGACATACAAAAAGACGAATTGAAAAAGATTCGGTCTCTGTATAGATAATAATGACTATTTCAATAAGATTTTCCAAAAAATACTCAATGTATAGATTCGATTCGGTTAGAATTTTATTATATGTATAGATAACGCCAAAATATATATGGTATACTCGTATACATGCATATATTTAATTTAGTTTCTTATTTGCAATTTTGTTTATAAATTATATTTAAAAATAAATCTTTTTCGTCAAGTAAGATGATGAAGATAGCTGAACGAAGACTTTACTCCGGATATTAAACTATTAGTTTATGTTAAGAAAACGTCAATTTAAATTCTCAGAAAGCAATTAAAATTAATTAACCTCAAAAGTTAATGGTAATTTTTACTACATTTGTATTTTATTTTTATTTAAAGTCATCTGGAAGTTGTCTGGGATTCAAAAACATGAGTTTACTTGACTGTAATTTTACGTAAAAATTAAACTAAAATTACGTTTTAACGTAGTTTCTAGTTAATATAATACTAATTTGTCAGAAATTTAATCTATTTTAATTTTTTTTTTTAATCATTTTTTTTTTTATTTTTTTTTTAAGTATCTAAAATTCAGAAATTTCAAATACTATATAGGTATAATTATGTATTTCAAATACAAAAAAAAAATCACAAACGATTTGTTCATTAAACTGCTAAAAGAATCTCAAGAAAAGCGCTAAGATCTATTGAAAGCAATCCCTTTTTGTATTTAAAGGTTTTTTAGAACGAACTCTTGATAGTAAGTGCGTCTTTGACCAAAGCGGAGGTACTTTTGTTTGAAGTCTTCCTTTGGAGTTATTTTAAAGCGCACCCATTGTTTATTTATCGATAATATAAAATTAACTTACCTGCTATACCTAAATCATTTTTTTATTTGCGAAAATATATCAAACTAGTATACTGCATACGGTTTTGCTTGTGTGTTATTCAACAAAATATCCTTTAATGTGTATCCTACACATCACTCGATAGCAGGTAGAATGAACATTTTAAATTACTAGCGGCTAACCCTCGTTTCGCTCGGGTTTTTCTCTAGGTACGTTTTACCGGTTAGTATAGAATAGATAGACTTTATATAACGTGTTTTCCCGTGGGACTAAGATCTTTCCAGCCCTCCAACTATCTCCACACAAAAAACCACGCCAATCTGTCACTCCGTTTCGACGTGAAAGAAGGACAAACAAACAAACACACTTTTCAATTTATAATAATAGTATGGATATCTCTTATCTACTTTAAAAACCATATTATAAAAAAAAATGTTTACTAAAAACAGTTTCTATAAGATAATAATATAGAAAAAGATGCTTTATAATTTCCTTACATATTATCATCCTTTTTAATTTAATTATAAATTAAAAATTTAAATATAAAACACTTTTTTTTAACCATAAAAGTTGCTACAAAAGATTGAAGAAAAACCTATTAAAACCCCTGTACCTATTATATTATTTATAGAAAAAAACTGACGCTGTAATGAATTTTGCAATGTTCTCAATTTTCTTATAAAATATCTTCTTTCTCAGAAAATCATTGATGTTTCTCAGAATTATTATAGCATTTTAGATGAGATTTCTGAATAGTTTGAGGAGCTTTTTTTTACTATGAAGAATGTACCAGTTCAGTATTTTACTGGTCATAATATAGCTTTTTAATAGATAAGAAATAATTTAAAGAATGAGGCGTCTTATAACTGTGTATGTATTCAGCCCTTTTCAACGTCCCACTGCTGGGCACGGGCGTCTCTCCAATACGAGGGGGATCAAGCCATAGTCCACCACGTTGGCCAATTGCAGGTTGGCGGACTTCACATGTCTTTCGAAAACTTGTTAAGTTCTCTCAGACATGCAGGTTTCCTCACGATGTTTTTCTTCGCCTATTAGTAATCATGTTGGGAATGATTCGCCTTAGTTTGTGAGTATGTATGGATGTTTGTTACTCTTTTACGCCAGAACGGCTGAACGGATGTTGGTAAAATGTACGGTTTCCGTGGGATAAGTTTGTTTTTGTTTTCTTAGAGGCGAACCCGAGCGAAGCGAGGTTGAGCCGCTAGTTCTACAATAAAAACAGACAAATTTCTATACATTTTATATAAACATAACTGCGGCTCTAACAAAATGTATTTAGAAAACCATCCTTTTGTCTATCAAGGCATTGTATTTTAAAGGAAGGATGTTAGTACGTTTGTCAACCGAAATTCAAGTAAGAAATATTACTGGCTGCGTTTGAGCAGAACAAACTGTACCCTCGGTATCGATACGAAAACCACATAAACTAGGACACTACTCTCAATACTATCCATTCGTTATCACGATATACATATCTTTATATATAATGATACTTTTTGACCGGCTTCAAATAATTTGTATTTGAAGTCGGTCGGTGAATTTGTACGAGAAATCTTTGCCAATTGGTTGTTTTTTTTTAATTAAATTTTTTTAAAAATAATTCGTATACTAAGGAAGAAATATGGAGTCAGTATACCGACCTTTTTGAAAAAAAAATATGTATGTAAACTAGTACACTTAACCACTTGTAAATAAGAGATGACATATTAATACACATAATATATATAAATAAAGAATAAATGAATAAAATATTAATCTTACTCGTCTTAAGCTTTATGCTAAAAAAAAATGATAACTATATATTATACTAGCGACTCACCCTCGCTTCGTTCGGGTTCGTTCCTAGCTTGTATATATAGTAAAATGGATATAGTATGTTATCCTTAAGAGATAGACACATGCCATCGTGGATATTTTCTAGACCTTTTTAAGGCGTACAATACTGTAGTACATTATTTTGATCTATCTCGTAGGGTTCAGCCAGCGTTTGCAATGTAAGCGCCAAAAAATGAGTTTATTTACGAAATCACATTAGGAACCTCTAAAATTATCAGTGTTTCTGTACTATATTATGCATGTACTATACATATAAACCATCCTCTTGAATCACTCTATCTTTTAAAAAACCGCATCAAAATCCGTTACCTAGTTTTAAAGATCTAAGCATTTATAGGGACAGACAGCGGGAAGCGACTTTGTTTTATACTATGTAGTAATTGTATCATTGCAAAAAGCTACCAAAGAATATTCAACGTTAAAGTCTAAGCGGAATGAAAGTACGTTACTAGTATAATAAAATGCTTGAATAAAAAAATCACAATATATTTATGTATGAATAATTTATTAAAAATCAAGTCTCTACAATCAGATCGAATAAAATCTCAATAATATTTCTTTGAGTTGATTAAAAAATGAAGGAAAGGATTTCAAACGATTGAAATACATAATGGAACTCTGCCACTGACGTCTCTTGTTCAAAGGCGCGCTGTACAAATATTTCGAAGTCGTGGCAAATTATGCGAGGCGTTTTAAGCAATATACATAAAATAAATTCGCCGACTCCTTACACCTACGTCCTTTACAACGAAGACAGTCTTTTGAAAATTCTCTCTATATGGTAATAAATTTCATACATCGCAATCGGTTTGATTGATAAATATTTTCCAAGAAAAATTTCAATAGGAAGCAATTATCTAGCTCATTCGCGTGCAATCGGTTGAGGTTTTAATAATTTTTTTCAGGGTTCAGTTAAATTTAAATACAATATTCTCAGTTTTTTCATTATACATTAATAAATATAAGTAATAAGTAACAGCTGCATTCAATATTATTCAATTACCGCCGTAATTTCAAAAATTATGATTCTCAATGTCATCTTAACCTTAATAACCTTTTCAAGAAGTACGTAAGTATTCTTCGCTCGGATTCGTAGATACGTTTTACATAGATATTTAAAATAGATATTTGCCAGCGTTAGCCATATAATTTTATTTTTTTATTTTTCTGATGTTTTAATACTTATTATCCTATTCCGGACTAAGAGAAATCCAAAAAATCAAATATCATAAAAAATTGGTCCAGCCGTTCTGGAGTTATAAATGGTGTAACTAACACGATTATTATATATGTAGATTATATAACTACACATTACCCGCAGTTCTGCTCGTTATGACAGTTAAAAAAATCACTGTTATACTTTGCCTGAATTGTTAATATTGGTAAAGCTTCTAAACATTCACTTCTCTCCCCAAATTAAGTTCCATATATAATGGGCATCATATTGAATAGATTAAATAAAATTCACGCATGAAGTACAGGACAAAATGTAGTCCTGAATCATTTGAACATAATTTATCAATATTAAGTATAAAAGTATTATATTTTGTTGAAGTAACGAAACAAAGCGGCAAAGGAAATCTAATAATATATGCTTATATATGAATTATATCCTATTGAATATTTCTCTCACCTCACTAATGTATTTTCTTGTAATACTGAAATTTTCTCCAAAGAAAAACAGGAGCAGACGGTCGTAAATAAATATGTAGCTAGTAGCTACCACCGCGGTGATTCATTGCTTCCTTCTATAAAGAATAAATATACCGCTTTTCATTATACTTTAAGCAGTGTAGCCCAATGGTAACGCGCTCGCTTGGGAAACCGAGTGAAGCGAGTTCAAATCCCGGATTTCGCACCACTGATATTTTCATGTGCGAATCATTTCTAACATGATTACCATTTGTCTTTACGGTGAAGGAAAACATCGTAAGGAAACCTGCATGTCTGAGAGAACCTAGCAAGTTTTCAAAAGACATGTGAAGTCCGCCAACCCGCACTTGGCCAGCGTGGTGGAGTATGGCCTGATTTCCTTTGTATTGAAGGGAGACCCGTGCCCAACAGTGGGACGTTAAAAAGTGTTGAATACATTATACTTTGGGTATTTTTATTGGTAAAATATGGAAGGGATTACGGTTTATTAAAATAATTAACGCATAAGAAAATACAAACAAGTAGATCTACTTTTTTCTTTGTCTCATCATCAGATTCATCGCCAAAGCTGTTGGGCTCGCTAAAACAAGGCAACTAAAATTAAAAAAAAAAAACGTAATCTATACTAATATTATAAAGCTGAAGAGTTTGTTTGTTTGTTTGTTTGTTTGGTTGGTTGAACGCGGTAATCTCAGGAACTGCTAATCCGATTTGAAAAATTATATTTACATTAGATAACTGAAGAAGGCTATAGGCTATATATCATCCCGGAAAAATGTACGATTCCCGTGGGCTAGATTTGTTTTTGTCTAGAGACGAACCCGAAGCGAAGCGAGGGTGAGTCGCTAGTAGCTTACTAAAATATGTGCGAAAAAAGGGGAAGTGAATTATATGTCACTCTATGTCTCCTTCAAACTAAAAGGATCCATCATCTTCTAACATCAGATTAGCTCTTCATCAGATTATTATATTATCGTTCAGATTTCATACAAGTTCTCTCAAAGTTTCATACTCATGTTTTTAAAAAATCTCTTGTGTTTTCCTATATTATTAGATATCCAAAATTTATGTCTTCTTGCCTTTATTATGTGACTCAAACAAGTTAAATAACTACACCAGAGAACAAATTCGATTTACCCCTCGTGCAAGCCATGCATGTAATCTTAACTTTTAAATAAGTTATAAAGTTTTTGTGTTACATGAGTATCAAAAGCAAAAACGAAAACTAAACTTAGTGTTTATGTATTTCTCTAAGGATTTAGAATTTTATAATATATTTAAACCAAGTTACTACATCAATGCACTACTAACATAAAATGTTGTTACTCTCAACAACATTTAGCAGCGTCAATGGTGTAGTGGGTAGCATGAACGGCTGCAGATCCGTACGTCTTGAATTTGAGTCCCTGGTAGGGTCAAGTTTAATTGTTGAGGCTTTTAGTCAACAAATTCAAAGTAACAGCCCCGAATTGGGAAGCTAGCGATGTTGCACCCCTGTGTCCCGGAGAGCATGTATAGGAGAGTGTGACAGGAATAGAGAATGCACACGGCTAGTTTCATTGAGATTAGCTGTCGTGGCGGAAATCCGAGTCCTTACGGATGTCTATACAGATAAATAAAATTGAAGTGTCTGTTTGTAATGTCAAAATAATAACTTTATACTAAATGCATATGGAACTATATACGGTATTTATAAGAAAAACACAATTTTATAACTTTTGCCTATCTGTCTGTTTGTTCCGGTTAATCTCCGAAACGGATGGACCAATTTTAACGGGTCTTTCACTGGAAAATAGCTGATATTATAAGGAGTAACTTAGACTACTTTTATTTTAGAAAAAGAATTAAGGACGCACTCGAGCGAAGCGAGGGTAAGTCGCTAGTCATCTTTAAATATTTGAACAATAAGTAAGTATAGTATTTTGAAGATAATGGTAATTTCTACTTCTTTTACCGTTCTTCAATTTTCAGTATAATTGGAAAAAAAAATCTTACCACATAAATCTTCCCTCAAGATACTTCGTGTTATGAGGCTTGTCCAATCCAGTGTTGAATCTGTGACCAAAAGATATAATAAGTTTTATAACCACTGTACCAACTAGCACATATTAGTGACATCTAATGAATTGACTTACTCAAATTGCATAATATCAGATTTCGATTAATATAGGCTCTAATGCTGACACCTAATAATATATTAAATTGATAAATTATAATTTGTTAGATTAAATTATTGTAATCCGACGGTTACTAATCCACATTAACATACAAAAAAACAAATATAATTCTGCAATCCGTTTGTTTTTCAGGGCTAAGCGGTTTAAAAGATCTCAATATTTTTAGAATCATGACACACGTGGAAAGGTATTTACTAAAAGAATGATGAAATTCAATTCAAAACTGGTGAAAATATCTCGTAACGTAAAAAATAAAAAAATCGTATTAAGTACCTCTACAACCTTTAATGGGGTAAATAAGGAAGATAAGGAAGATATGGCAGATATACGGCACGGCTCATTGAACGTGTCCTCTTTTTTCGAAACAAAACGGGGTTCCGTGTAGCGCATGCATAGTTCATATTTTATTTATTTGATTATTATCAATTATTATTATCTTTACACATAATAAAATATTTACTTAGAGTAACTTAGCAATAAAACGTATTGTGTACAGAGTTAGACCCCAAAACAATATGTAGTTATTAATTTTTTTTTGTATTTGTTCATCTGTATGTCTGTTTGTTTGAGTGCGCTTCATTAAACGAAGTTTTTGGTGTACAATAGGTAATAATATATTGTAAAAAAATAATAATAGACGTCTAATGTAATTCTCAGGGTCAATCGACGCAAGGAAAAACAACAGTTTTTAGATATTCATGAATACATCAAATTAATACATGATATTAGTAGAACCTGCGGCTACACCCACGTTCAATCTACAAAAAAAATCTTTTGCTTTATAATCGCGGTTAAAATAAAATAAAATCGGGGGGTGAGGGTACAAGGGTGAAAAATACTTTACGACCTATTCTCATACCTATCATATATACAAAAAAAATCTTTAAAATCGGACGAGCCGTTTCGGAGGAGTGTGACCACAAAAACTATGACACGAGATATTTATATATTAAATTTAACTGAAGTAGAATTAAGGTGAATATTCATATTATTTAAATTGAATTCGTTAGTCTTTTAAGCTTATTTTATACTAGCGACTCACCCTCGCTTCGCTCGGGTTCGTCCCTAGTTTGATTCCCCATACAAACTTTCATCCCCATTTTCACCCCATTTCTGGGATAAAAAGTATCCTATGTCCTTTCCAGGGTCTTAAACTATCTTCTTACCAAATTTCATCTATTTACCCCCTACAACGTCACAAACTCACAAACTCACAAACTTTACCTCTTTATAATATTAGTATAGATTATACTTTTACTCAAACGACTTTCTTTTAAAGGGGATATTTTTAATACTTTATGTAAATCGAAATGAAATGAAACCATGAGGTTCTCTGTGCTATAGGCTATAAGAAAAACATAAACACGACTGCCAGTTAATATGGCCCACAGATGTATTCCACGTGTATGATATTTTTTAACAAAATTATCTTATGTAACTATTCAAAAGAAATAAAAAAAAAATGATTTGGTTGGCAATACATATACTACTGAAAACAAAATATGGCTCTATTATAATCTAAATGAACCATAATTGCGGGGATCATATTAAAAACGTGATAACTCTAAAGCATTCGAAACGCCGGTACCCAAAAAATAAAATAAATCCGCGAAAAAATAAAAAAAAAATAGTTTTGTTTAAAATGTCAAATATTCTAAACAAAAGAAAGTATTAAATTTTAAATTTAAACATTTAAAATTATATAATAAATTTTAAATTTAAACATTTAAAATTATGTAATAAATTTTAAATTTAAACATTTAAAATTATATAAATTTACATAGAGTTTTCCTGAATCAGCTTAGAGCTTATTTTTGGGAGTTAGAAATTGTGTAAAAATTATAATCCAGTAGAAGTTTTTTTTTTTAATCACTGTAACTGACATTTTTCCATGAATACTCGTAATATAAAATCTACTTATATCGTAGTCAAATAAACCTTTTGTTACAAATAACAAAACATCAACTCGTATGTATAAGTATCACGTATGAGCTACAGCTATCAAGTTTAAAGGACCCCTTTGCATTTGATATCGCTTATTACATACAGTTGAATGGTTTTTTCGCATTCATCGAAATAAACGTATTCTCATTATAAATAATACAATACGTTTTATTGACGAATAGTTAAAATTAGATTTTTCATTGACTTTAAAAATAGGAGTTACGGAATTTTGTTGTATGTTATTTTGTTGATATCTTTCCCGATTTGATTGTGGTTTAATAAAAAAAATATGTTGGGACATTAACACAGCACCATCTAGTTCCATGGTAAGCTACGTGGCTTGTGTTATGGATACTAGATAGTTGATACACTACATATATATATATATATATATATATATATATATATATATATATATATATATATATATATATATATATAATTTTAAATACATACATATTAAAAATATAAACACCCATGATTGAAGTACAAACATTCGTGCTCATCACTGAAATGAATGCCCCTAACGGGATTCGAACCTGCAACCGCTGGCACAGCAAGTAGGGTTACTACAAACTGAGCCAAACGTGTCGTTAAGTCATACACTGACTTTTTTAGTTAAAAAGTAATTATGCGAAGTTGGTAGGTTATGTTAGTGGAACCACAAATGATAATGAAGTTTTTTGTTTAATTCATTAACACATACCAAGGGATGACGTAAAACATAAGTTTCATTGCACATTAACATTGTTTTACAAATAGTATAGAGAACAATGTAGGCAAAGGTAAACAAACGCATCTCTTATCGAAGAGATCTCTTCCAACTAACCCAAGGAAGGTACCTATGGAACTAAAGGAAAAAGAGATATAGTATTATACAGCGGACCCAAAAATTGCAGTTAATACAAAGTAAAATTGTAAATAATATTCATACACTTAAATATGATAAAAAACATATTTTTATAACATATTTTTTATGTAGGCGTGAAATATGCTGATAAAAAGTAATACTTTCCTAGATTTACGCGAATATTTGACATTTTAAATAAAATTATCTTTTCGGATTATTTCGCGGATTTATTTTGACCAAACCAAATCACCACAACCAAAAAATTTTTTTTAACCAAAAATCAAAATAAATCCGCGAAATAATTCAAAAAAAAGTTTTTCTGATATAAATTGCTTGTTTTCGCATTATAATGTCAAATTAGTAGAACAATAAATCCACACTGTATCCCATAAGAGAGACATAAAGAAGTATTTATTGTATTAAAAATTTACAGATTGATTGATTTGAAATTATTCATGGATACTACTAGATACAAACAACGATAAGTGATGAACTGCTAATTAAATTCCTTGTGAATTGCTAGCTTATCTAATTAAATTAACAATTCTTGTTTATTTATTTTTTTGTTTGTTCGTTTGTTCATTCATTCATTAAGTTATTCAATCAATTATATATATATATATATATATATATGTATATATATATATATATTTATACCGGCGATCTCGGAAACGGCTCTAAAGATTTCGCTGAAATTTGGTATATGGGGGTGTTCGGGGGCGAAAAATCGACCTAGAATAGTCTTATGTCTGTCTGATATATTGTCGCTACTTTTGCATGTTCGGACTTAAGCATCGTGTTCAAGCGACCAGGGCGCAAGATTGACAATCACAGGTGTACAGGTTCGAATCCCAGTCTGATACAAAGTCTTTACTTTCGTTTTCTTTTTTGTTTTTAATCCAAATTAAAAATGAACATTCTATTTTATTACTTTATGTTTTACTTTTTAAGTTATATAGATTAAAAAGGACAATATAACAAAAAGAAAACTCCGAGTGAAGCTTGATCCCCCAGGTACTTCACATTTATAATGAATATTAATTATTTATTTGTATGACCAATTTGGCTGAGTATCTTTCTATACTTCACTTTAGAGTATAAAGTTTCTAGCAAACCAAATCATGATGGCTGCCTGCGTTGCTTTTAATCAATGTTAGAGAAAGTTCCTTCATTGAAAATTAAGTTTGCCTTATGATAAAAAAGTCCTATACAATTTAATTATTGGGTTATGGTATAATGTCAGTGGAACTAAGTGGAATTATTTAATATCTTACTAAATTGTTAAGAAAATAAACCCCATAATACTTTTTTAGATTAACGCGAATATTTGACATCTATACGCATTACACGTATAAAATTGTAACTAAGCAGAATCTGTACATTAAATAATTTTTGGAAAATCTTATTGAAATAGACATTATCATCGATACAGACGCCGAATCTGTAGTTTTTTTAATTTTTGTCTGTCTGGAACCGCATCACGGAAAAACCACAGGAGGGATTTTGATTAAATTTGGTATGATGATAGTTGGTTATCCGAGTCAACATAGAGAATACTTATTACTTCGGAAAAACATTTCATGTCTGAGAAATCTTTACTAAACATTAAAAAGTATGTAGGGATAAACCCGAGCGGAGCGAGGGTGAGTCGCTAGTTTTAAATAAAACTCTCCCGTGAGTATGATTGCTGTAAAACATTTGAAACCAAAAATTAAAAAAAATCCGAGAAAAAGTAGTTTTATCTTATCTTATGTACTAATCTTACTAATATTATAAATGTGAAAGTTTAGATGGATGTTTGGATGTTTGTTACTCAATCACACCAGAACGGCTGAACGGATCTGGATGAAATTTGGGACAAACTGGAATAGCATATTGGTTTTTTATCCCGGAAAAATGTACGGTTCCCGTGGGATAAATTTGTTTTTGTTTTTCTAGAGGCGAACCCGAGCGAAGCAAGGGCGAGCCTATGTGCAATTCTAGACTATAATATATCTCTGTGCCAAATTCATCCAGATCCATTCAGCCGTTCCGGCTTGTTTCCGGTTTGAGAGTAACAAACATCTATCCAAACATATAAAATTTCAAATTTATAATACTTGTAAGATACAAAATATATAGCAAAATATTTTAATATATATAAAATAAGCGAGTTATCTTTAATATCACATCATATTAATAATTCAATATTTAGGTTGCTCAGTTAAATCGAAAAAGTTAAATTTCTTAAAGAAATTGCCTTTTAAAATTCCTTGATCAATCTTTCCCGCACAGGAAATTATATATTCGGTTCGTATAATTTGTGGAAATAAAACCAATTCTTTCTCTTTAATTTGAAGAGGTTTAATTTTAACATGACTTATGTTTGAAAATGCTAATGGAAACAGAATTGTTTTTTTTAATCGATTTTTTTTGTTTCAGTTTTGAAATAAGGCCACTTTATCAAGGTAGGATGCAAAATTGTAAAGTCTTTGTAGGTTGGCTACATCACGATTCCGTGGAGGGTAGTTGGATGAAAAGCATGGTCGATCCGTTTTAATGTTTTTAATTTATTATTTAATTTAGTATACAAATCTGTTTTATTTTGTGTTCTGAAGGGTAAAAAAGAAACGATAAAGTCATTAAAACATTTTGAATTCAGAGTTACTTTCGCTTTTAATATTAGTATGGATATAAAGCTGGCTTTTTTTGTAGTGTTGGTCTATCATCATCGGCTTGGGCTGAACGGTGATTGCGAATGTATCTTAGGAGATAGACATATACTATTGCGGATTTGTCTGTACACCTTTTTAAGACCTAAAATTTCCTAGTACATCATTTTGATGTATCTCCTATGGTTTAGCTAGCGATAGTCATATAAATTTCTAAGGACGACTCGATAAAACCAGTTATTGTGATTTCTCGTGGGAAAGAAAGATTTTCCTGAAATAAAAGGTGTCCTAAATGGTGACCTGAGTAATAAGTTATCACTTCAACAAATTTAGTTCAAATCTATTCATTACTTTTTGCGCGAAACGCGCACACACTAACAGACAAAAATTTTAATAACTATTATTTTGGGGTCTATATTGTATACATAATACGTTACAGTTATTGATTTTAAAATTATATTATATATATTCAAGATTAAAATATTCAAGAGAATTAAAAAGGCTGTACAAAGCGGTGGCTTGCAATCTTGCAAGTAAGCAAAACTTTATTAATTTCTTACTACACATTATATATAGATCTTCCAAGAATTGCTTTAAAAGGAACACGAAATTATGATCCATAAATTTAGGTCACTAAATTCTGAACTTAAATCTTAATAATTCATTATGAAGTGCATAAGTATTCTTTGCTAGAACATTATGTATACTAGGTGTATTAAATGCAAACAGCATGTCTTAACACTTAGTTTTCATCAAGTTAGCGAGGACCGGGATAGAGTTCGTGAAGTTCATTATATACTACGATTTGTCCATGTGAATATCAAGAGCAAATAACTATAGAGACTGCATCTAAACTAAAGCTCTGCTCACAAAAGCTCCAAAGTCAGGGTCTGTATGACTTTCTAAAGATATATCCGACTGTATAATAATTTATTTATTTATTTATTACTAACACCAACAAGATATATATTAATAAAAACAGTATTATATTATGCCCACAAGGAGTCTAAATATTATCTTAATTATAGGTATTACACGCATTGCAAAGAAACACGTATACAAATATTGGAGAATAATAGGTAGATGCAATAAAAAATTACATATGCATATACATATATAATATGTTTCTTCGTCAACTTGTTCTCACCTTTTTATGCAGTCGGGTTTTTTATGTTTTAAATTATATCTTTATTTATAGCTTTTTAGTTTAAATCAGTTAGACATTTTTAGTTTTATTGAAAAATTTATTATTTTAAATTATTTTTAAACATATAAATTGTATATATTTTTGTAATTACCTCTTAAAAACGCTTGATACTCCACTGGATGTTTTTTGAATATTTTTTTTTGAATGCTCACAAATTGGCGCCTTTGATTTTTAACGATATCTATATACCCATATAATGTAAAAATAACAAGTGAATATAATGTCCTCCCAATCAATTTCGGCCGAAAAGACCAGTTCCACTGAGACTAGACTCTTTACACAGTAGATATTATAGTACACAAATGCGCGCAAACACAGGCACTCTTTAATCCTTTCTCTTTAAATGGTTAGTGGGAGGATAATTCGATATGACGTGTGGGGTAATATCGAGTTATTGTCGCATCAGGTACAGGATCGATGGCTTCATATACTCTTCAAGGTATAAAGGCACTTCTTGAGAAGATATTTAGTGACAATTCTTGGCCCAACCCGGGACTCAAACCCAGGACCTTCAGGTCTGTAGCACTACAAGCTAAGCACAAGATCAATAAGGTAGGATAGTAAATTATGTATAATTTAATAATATATCAAATTAATATAATTATTGGTTAGACTGTTATGTTTTGATGCTTGTATTAAAGCATCGTATCGTATTATGAATAAGGCTTTACACATTCAAACCACGACTTGATAACTTAATTCATAGTATTGGATTATGTGAAATTGTTCTAACAGCAACTAACACAAATTATTCTAATATAACACATATATTTAAATAGTATGTTTGTACATTTAACACATAAATCTATACATATAATAAAATTGTTACTAAGCTGAATCTGTACATTAAATATTTTTGGAAAATCTTATTGAAATAGACTTTATTATCGATACAGAGGCCGAATCTGTGGTTTTTAGAATTTTTGTCTGTCTATCTGTCTGTCTGTTACCGCATCACGGGAAAACCACTGGATAGATTTTGATGAAATTTGGTATAGTGATAGCTGGTCATCCGGGCCAACATATAGGATATTTTTTACTGCGGGAAAATATCTCATCTCTGAGGTAAACGTGAAAACTTAACTAGGAACGATCCCAAGCGAAGCGAGGGTGAGTCGCTAGTTGATTTATATGTAAAAAAATCAAACGGAAAAATAAAATGAGAATGGTTTTTTTTTCTTATATTTCCTTTACCTATTCTATTTTATCATATCCCATCCTATTCTATCCTACTAATATTACAGAGGTTTATGAATTGAATGAATGGATAGATGGATGGAAGGATAGATGTTTGATAGTCTTTCAAAAAAAAAAACTATTAAACGGATTTTGTTGAAATTTTACAGTAATATATCTTATACATCAGAGTAATATATAGGCTATATTTTTTAAAGATAAAATAGTAATACATAATTGAAATACACGTGTAGAGCTGCAGAAAAACGCTAGTATAGCAAAAAATTACTTGAATCTAAACCTTCTCTTCTTTGACGACACGTTTGGCTCAGTTTGCAGTGACCCTACTTGCTGTGCCAGCGGTCGCGGGTTCGAGTCCCGCTAGGGGCATTCATTTGTGTGATGAGCACGAATGCTTGTACTCCAATCATGGATATTTATATTTATAATATGTATGTATTTGAAATTATACATATATGCATAGTGTATCAACTATCTGGTATCTATAACACAAACCTCGTAGCTTACCATGGAACTAGATGGTGTTGTGTGTTAATGTCCCAACATATTTATATTTATTCTCTAGAAACTTAAAGAAATTATAATATAATAATTATATCATAATTTATGTATGTCATTCTATACAAATAAATTTAATTTTATTAATTCTGTGCCACTATCATCATATTATAGGTAATGTATGTACATATATTTCTGTACCTGAGAAGCATAACACTGTAACTCCATTTTTTCGAGTTTATGTTTTTTACAGTATATTATTGTATGTGTCTTTTTCTATAATGACATAACACTGTTTGTATTGAATCTAATAGATAGTTAATTTTGCTACAAACAGTGTAATGTCATTATAGAAATGGACACATACAATAGTATACTGTAAAAAACACAAACTCATAAAAAACAGAGTTACAGTGTTATGCTTCTCAGGTACAGATTTATCAAAAAATCTGTCTATTTGCTTCTTTCACGCACAGAACAGAATTTGATGACATTTGATTAAGAAATAGATTGCATATTAGGGACACTTAATCCCGCCTTGCTTATATGAACGTAGACAAAAACTAATAATCAGATAAAGTATAAACAAAATAGATACAGTTTAATTTATATATTAATACGTGAAGCAAAAACTTTGTACCCCTTTTTACGAAAATTGCGCGGACGGAGGAGTATGAAATTTCCCACACTTATAGTTTATATAGAGAAGGAGTGCAGAATGCTAATATTTTTTTTTTAAATTGTGCATAAAAAATACATTAAATCAATAAAAAAACAACACACACTACCATGTATTTGACACACACACACATATATACTGTTTTGTTTATTGTTAAAGTCTGTGGTCAAATTGAGAATAGATTAATATTGTAATACGCAAGACAATAAACATATAACTTAATGGATTATGGTTGATTTTCAACCACCCAACGATCACTTGTACAAATTATTACATCAATATTAAAGCTACTTTTTAATTGAATAACTTTATATTATACTGACTTATAAATTTAGGCACTTTAAACATTGTTTTCTCATTGCGAAAATTCGAACTTCTAAGAGCTCTTACTGAGCCAATTGTTGTTTCGAATTCGCTACTTTTTTAATCACGGCCGGATCCGTTTTATTAACTTTGCACTATTGGATAGTGCTTCAAATAAAGTTTTGTACGAGCATTGTAAACTACTTAGAATATATATTAGAATTAACAATTCTCTGACGTACTTACATGCTGATAGGATAGTAGTAGGTTCAATTTTTGGATGAGGTTAATATTTTTGCTATAATGCAATAGAGTCATTAGTGCAAAAGTAGCCTCATCGAGACACATTTTAGAAATATATACTAATGTTTTGTTATAAGTTTTAGAGTTATTTAAATTGATTTATTTTTTAAAATACTATGTTTATACACAGAATGCTTTGTATATTTTAAACCATTTTATTAATTTGTTTATTAGTAGTTTGTCTTACGCAAACAGTTTTTGGGACTGTTAGTCTTAGCATTCATCTACAAAACACAACTCATCTACAAAATAGCAAATAAAAAATATTATAAAATCCGTTTCGCTCACCATATTTGTTTATTTACTTAATATAAAAATTATCTATAAAAACGGCAAAAAAGCATTTCCGTTGTATGGTAGTCCCCCTTAAATATTGGTTTTATTTTAATTTAATTATTTAATTTTAAAGTGAATATATAACTAAATATTCTGTAAATATTTCAAGCGTCTACCTGTTGCCGTACGAGCAAAAACGAGCAAAAAAAATCACGTTTGTTGTATGGGAGCCCCCTTAAATATTTATTTTATTCTATTTTTTAGTATTTGTTGTTATAGCGGCAACAGAAATACGTCATCTGTGAAAATTTCAACTGTCTAACTATCACGGTTCATGAGATAGAGCCTGGTGACAGACGGACAGACAAATGGACGGACGGACAGTGAAGTCTTAGTAATAGGGTCCCGTTTTACCCTTTAAGTACGGACCCCTAAAAATCACTTCAACATCTTAAGTACCAAATTTATAAAAGCGACGTAATATTAAAGTGTCAACTTGTTTTGCTCCTTAGAACGTTATATAAAAATACTGCTATCATAGATCTTACACCGTTTTGCTTGGACAACTTAAATAGCTTAAGTTAAAGGCCGGTTTAGACAGCATTGAAATGACTTTTGCAATTACAAACTAACAATGAAGATGATTAAGAAGGTTTTAATATTCTGTTTAGACAATGTAAAGAAATGATTACGAATTCGATTTTTATAAATTGCCTTTGTTGTAATAATAAATAATTATTATATAATTAATAATTATTAACATATTAAATATTTACTTCAAGTTTCATTTTCACGACAATAAGTAGTCTATGTCCTTTTCCAAGGTCCCACTTATCTCTGTACCAAAATTCATCAAAAATGGTTCAGCGGTTTAGGTGTGAAAACGTAACAGACAGACAGGCAGATAAAGTAATTTTCACATCTATACATACATATGAATAAAATTGGAGTGTCTGTTTGTAATATTACAATAACGGCTTTTTACTAAATGCATATGGATGTATACACGGCACATATACCGAAATAACATTTTTTACAATTTTTGTCTCTCTGTTTGTTCCGGCTAATCTCTGTAATGGCTGGATCGATTATATGGAACTTGGCCTATTTTTATTTTAGAAAAAAAATAGGGTCCCACGAAAAAAAAAATCAAAACCAAATTAACTAAATAATTTTGTTTTAGGAAGCAACCTAGGGACGAACCCGAGCGAAGCGTGGGCGAGTCGCTAGTTTTAAATATTAGTATTGATGTCTGAGAATGAAACAACAAGTATATTTTACAAAAAGAAAACAATACAGCAAATTAGACTAAATCAGCAAAACAAGTTTAGAAAAACATCGTCTCAAGATTATTTTCGCTTGAAATTCTTTTATTTGTATCATATAATATAAAATGTTTACGTAAACAAAAACATTATTTCATTCAACCTTAATAAAAATTGCTTACTCATATACATCAGATATTTTTCAATTACGGGTTTCCAAAGTGTTTGTTGAGTAAAATATATACTGTTATACGAAAGTGTGTTTGTTTGTTTGTCTTTCATATAATAATGGATTGACGAATTTTGTTTTAAACACTTTTTGAGTCTGAAATTTTTATTGACTATTTTTCAACCATATTTTAACGGTTTTCATCAAGAGCAGTAGTATATTTTAAAAATTCGTTTAGAAATGACGAATATTATTATTGACGTAAGCAGATTGGAGTTTTACATGAAGAAGAATTATAGTCGACATTTGTCTCAGTATTGAAAGCTGAAAATAGAGTAGAACGATTACTATAGTTCTAATGCCTCTTTCATACAAAAAAAAAACTCTTTCTAAGACAATTTTGCCAAACAAATATTAAAAAAATAACTTGCCGAGCTTCAGTTTTAAAGCGTTTTACAGATATTTGTGTGAGGTGCCTAATTTCGTATTATATTCCAGATACAATATTTTACTAATGCAAAAATTCAAAGTATAGACCTAATCAACATATGACAAAAATAAGTTGAGTCTTATATGAAGATATTACGCACAAAATAAGTAAAACTTGTACTAAACAAAGCTTTAACACAATCGAGCTTATGAAAAGGAATTTTAAAGAGAAAGCTGAAGACAACAATAGCTTTAACTTTTGCTTGGAAAGTTTAATTTTTCCGCTACTCGGGAATATGTTGGACAGTTCAAATATTCTTCCCGTATGATTTTCTAGTTTTGAATTTTAAAATATATTTTTATTTTTCGCATAAAAATGTACAAGTGGTTACTGTACTGTCAATTTTGATGTACCTGTGTATGGTGTATCAACTCTTGTTGCAAATAATCGTAATTTTAATGAAAAAACTGTAAAGAAGTAAAATTTCGCAGTTCTTACATAAGGTATATTTTTCATCCAAACTAAAAATGGGTCTGAATTTTGTCTTTAATCGCGCGTTTAATTCCCACGTATGGTAAACATATGTTAGAACCATCATGTATATACATAACATATGAGATTTATATTGTTCCTCCCGTGACCATGATTGCTGTAAAGCATTCGAAACGTCTGGAACCAAAAATCAAAATAAATCCGCGAGAAAATCCAAAAAGACAGTTTTATTTAAAATTCCTAATATTCGTAAACCTAAGAAACTATCTTTATGCATATGTTAATATAGATTAGCTTGATAAAGTAGAACTTGTAATAGTCGCCATAGATACTGAAGAACATCCTTTCAAGCAGCACATCACTTTTTCTCATAAACTAAATAATGGAATAAAACATGACAAAGCAATTCATATGTGCAGTGTAAGGTACAAAATTTCCCAAAGTAATAATAAATTAATGACAGAGAGTAGAATTATATTACCTTTTGAGAAACAAATATATTAGTATATACTAGATCAAAAGATCAAAGTTCATCAACTTGACCTTTATTTCTGTATCTTGGGTCATGATCATATCATTATTTTTAATTACAGAAAGGTCTTAAAGCTGTCAATCACCATTACAATTGCTAATGTACGAATACTGCAATCAGTTTATTGAAAAATAATTAAATAAAGAACCAAATTGCCTCTCAAAATGGTTTTTACATTTACATTTTTATTCGGGCGGACAAAAATAAAAGTTTCGAGCCAAAGTAAGTGAGTTCTGACATCAACTGACATACGACTTTTCCTCCTAAATGTCACATTTTATTACCGGCTTAAAGACTTGAAACACTTTTTAGATAATCGGCTAAGCCAATTTTAGAGGCGAAATGGTTTTTCGCCAAAATAAAATGGCAAAAGATATTTAGTTCAACTAAAAGAAAATGGCGTAACTATTTTCCTACATTTTTTACACAAATTAAACGCAAAAGGACAAAAATGTATTAATATTCTTATTACTTATGTTTTTAGTAACAATTTAATTCATTAAGCTACATTTTTATTTTTCAATTAAAGTGAGGTTAATTGTAATGGAAAAATGTTGAAAATGGAATAAAAACCAAATTAACAGAATGACTTTTAATCGATCTAGTATTGTTTAATTGTTTAATTCATCACTAGTGCCTTACTCTTACTTAGCTTGATTGCGACCCTCTTACATTTGCGTTGTTCACTTTTTTTCACCTATAACAGATTTTATTACTAACAATAATTCGAGTAGTTTCATTCTAGTAGTCAGTAACAGATCTGTGTACTAAACATCCAAAGCCGTCTGATTTCGTCGAAATTCTTCCTTCTCAACTTTAAATTCAATAGTAATTTGCTTGACATAATATATTTAAACGAGCGATTCTTGTATATTTATTTATTTATACCGGCGATATCGGAAACGGCTTTAACGATTTCGCTGAAATTTGGTATGTGGGGGTTTTCGGGGGCGAAAAATCGATCTAGATTAGTCTTATGTCTGGGAAAATTCGTGTTTTCGAGTTTTCTTTCGCAATATTCCACGCAAAATATGGTCGCTTATTTTTTAAGCTCGGGCATAAGCATCGTCACGCGACCAAGACGCAAGATTGACAATCACCGGTGTCCGGGTTCAAATCCCGGTCGGATACGAAGTTTTTTTTATTCAAGTTTAGTGTTATTTATTCAAGTTTTAGTTTTTTTTTATCTAAAAAATACGATATAACAAAAAGAACTCCGAGTGAAGCTCGGTCGCCCAGGTACTATAGTACATAATATGTATCTACGTCTGTAGAATAGGATTTCAACAAAAGAATTATTGTTGTTATTTTTTATTTATATTTTTCTTTAAATATTTTCCACTTCACATAATACGTGGAAGGTCGTATAAAATGATTTTGTATAGTAGCACGCATTTCTAATATGTCATCTTTGTTTCTTTACTTAACGTGCGAATAAATACGCGTGCGAGTCTTCACATTTTTCAAATAATATATGTTGGACTCTTTTTTATATGTTGAGACATTAACACACAGCACCATCTAGTTCCATGGTAAGCTACGAGGCTTGTGTTATGGATACTAGAAAATTGATACACTACACATATGTATATGTATAACTTAAAATATAAACACCCATGACTGGAGTACAAACATTCGTGCTCATCACACAAATGAATGCCCCCAGCGGGACTCGAACCTGCGACCGCTCGCACAGCAAGTACGGTCATTACAAACTGAGCCAAACGTGTCGCCAATATACGACATGATACATGAATATTACGAAAAAATAATATCTATTAGAATAACGCAAGAGTCGATAATGTATTTGCGTCTTGAATAATAAAGAGCGTCGGGTTTTTCAAACGAATTAAGTGATTTATTAAGTAGCTTCAGAGGATTTTCATTCGACGTGCATTTATTTATGTTCCGTGTGGGTTCGGGTGATATGGATTGAAAGTGCCAATAATACGGTAAGTCATAAATTAATGATAAAGGATTTATTTGATTTTAAAACTTACATTGGGCTTAGTGGTTAGAATGCACAGAGTGGGTTAAACGAAAATATCGTAATATGTGTATTGCTATACAATGATGTTGTATTATATTGTTGTACTAGCGACTGACCCTCGCTTCGCTCGGGTTCGTCCCTAGCTTGGATGTAGTAAAATGGATATAGTATGTTATCCTTAAGAGATAGACATATGCCATCGCGGACTTTTTTGTAGACCTTTTTAAGGTGTACAATACTGTAGTACATTATTTTGATCTATCTCGTAGGGTTCAGCCAGCGTTTGCAATGTAAGCGCAAAAAAATGTGTTTATTTACGACATCACATTAGAAACCTCTAAAATTATCAGTGTTCATCCACTATATATGTTATACATATGAACCTTCCTCTTGAATCACTCTATCTATTAAAAAAACCGCATCAAAATCCGTTGCTTAGTTTTAAGGATCTAAACATATAGGTACAGGCAGGAGGACAGCGGGAAGCGACTTTGTTTTATACTATGAAGTGATGTTTATGTTCTTATTTCTTCTATTGAATATCTAGATGTACATATGTTTGGATCTTATGGGTGCATGCATTTTATCGAGGATGCGAAGTTCTGCTGTCTTCATCGTATCTGATCATCGAATATTCCAGATTCAGGCTTATAACATCTACAACTTCCTTCTCCTATCCTACAACAGCCTTCGACTATTACTGAGAGTTTCTGGACTAAAACGATCAATTTCACGGTTTGACTTAAAGAGTCCAAATCACTACCTCATAATCAGCAGACACGTTATAAGTTTAGCCATGAACAAGACAACTTTCTAACGAGATTTCAAAATATGGACTATATTCTACCCTTAATTTATAAATTTAACCCTTCTTAGCGTTCCTCTACTGAGCAAGGGCCTCCTTTCAACGCGGAGACAATCAGACCATAGTCAACCATGCTGGCCAAATGTGGGTTAGTGAGCTTTAAATGTTTTTCAAGAACAAGTAAAATTCTCTCAGACATGCAGGTTTTCTCACGATACTTATTTTACCGTATTAACGCAAGTAATACGTAGAAGCAATCATTTTATTTTATAATCGCACTAAAAATCTCAGAGTACAGAGAGAGAGAGAGAGAGAGAGAGCCACACTGGAGTTTTGAACCCACACCATTCAGCTTCGCTTCGCACGTTACCAATAAGCTACCGCTACTGTGCTCTATATGCTATAATGCGAACAATAAATAAATAAATATATTGAAACACAACATCATCTAGTTCCATGATAAGCTACGAGGCTTGTGTTATGGATACCAGATAGTTGATACACTACACATATATAACTTTAAATACATACATATTATAAATATAAACACCCATAACTGGAGTACAAATATTCGTGCTCATCACACAAATGAATGCCCCCAGCGGGACTCGAACCCGCGACCACACAGCAAGTAGGGTCACTACAAACTGAGCCAAACGTGTCTCCAATAATTGAACAGTATATATGAATATTAGGTAAATACAATTATACAGAAACAATAATACTAAATTAAATTCTGAAGCATCATCTATTGTATATACGTATCTTAGTATATTTGTCTTCATAAAATATTATGATCAATATCTTATCTTTATCGAATATAATAATAGAAGTTATACTAATAACAATATTGCCAAAAGAATACTAAAAGAAAGAAGACGTCATATAAGGAGTGCTCGAAGGACCAAAACCGATAACAATGAAAATATGTTGGACTATTGACCTTACCTTTATTGTTTATATAATTTCTAATGAAAACGAGGGTGCGATAATAATATCTAGTACATTCTCATAATGCTATTGCCGATAAAAGTAAAATGGGAGACGTGCTGGGTTACTTTCTGAATTATAAACATATACGATTCGTCCTAATTTTGCTCAGAGCCGAAATTCTTAATCTATACATATAATAAAATTCTAACTGATTCGACTCTGTACATTAAATATTTTTTGGAAAATCTAATTGAAATAGTCATTATTATCGATGCAGAGGCCGAATCAATAGTTTTTAGAATTTCTTGCCTGTCTGTCTATCTGTTTGTCTGTCTGTGACCGCATCACGAGAAAACCACTAGACAGATTTTAATAAAATTTTGTATGATGATATTTGGTTATCCGGATCAACATATAGGATACTTTTTACTTCGGGAAAATATCTCATCTCTGAGAAATCTACACTAAACCTTAAAACGTAACTAGGGACGAACCCGAGCGGAGCGAGGGTGTGTCGCTAGTGCAATAATATATTAGTATTAGTATTGCTCATGTTAAAAAGCTCTGTTTTTAAATTATTGGATGAATAATGAATATAAAGTTGCTCACTTTAAATTATATACAAAAAAAGCAATTCGTCACACACTGGGTGTACCTCAAAGCGTCACATCGTCACCCATATTTACATAATATAATATTATATTAGTATAGTACTGAAAATTTATTAGAACACGAATAAAGGGATCGTCCAAAGGCGTTAATGGATAAGGCAACTAGAATTCAAATAACGTGCCTCAATTATAAGAGGTGGATTTGGTAGGGCCTAATGATGCTATGGCATTTCGAAAGTTTGACACCTAAATAAGGTCAAGCAATTATTGGCCTTATGTCAACGGTATATGATCTAAAATAGAATGAAATTATTTTCCCATTAAGGAAATAGCTGAGTGCGCTTAGTAATTATAACGATTTGTTTTATCCTATCTGTAGATAAAAGATATTCATAATAAGGAGAAGTCATTAAGAAAATTATTATTGCGCTATAAAATAAATTTTATTTCGTATATATTGTCAAAATAAAAATAATATTTTAAAAGCCTTCAATCAGACTTTCTTAGTTCAAATCAAAAACACAACCTGAAATTAGGAAAAAAATATTTCAGACTGAAAAAAACTGCCGGAAAGTAGATCAGTTCTTTTTTAATCTTACTATACAAAACTAGCGACTCACCCTCCCTTCGCTTGGGTTCGTCCTTAGGCTGACACCCCATACAAATTTTCATCCGCATTTTCACCCTCTTAAGGGATGTTTTCGGGAGTAAAAAATATCCTATGTCCTTCCCGAGATCTCAAACTATCTTCTTACCAAATTTTATCTAAAACAGTTCAGTAGTTTCGGAGATTATTCGGTACAAACAAACAAACAAAAAATCTTTTCTCTTTATAATATTAAGTATAGATTTACCAATATTATCCAGTGCCTATTAAATTAATGTAACATATATCTGAGAACCTCAGAAGTTAGAAGGTGAAAAGAGAAAACGTTTTTAGTAAATGAGTGGAGGAGACTAAAACATACTCGTAAATACAATAAAGACATTTTCTGAATGTCCCAAAGCAACCCAACAAACTAGCCACATTATATAGGATGACCAGTATTATAGTACGCGCTTGTTAACTGTCACAAAGGATGTTAAAACTGAATTATCTCGACTCGACTTTAACAAGTGTACACCCCAGACACCAAGTTAATATATTATTAAATCAGACGTGACATGATGTCATGACCTGCTTGTCAAAGTTAAGCCTTAGGAAATAATTTACATACTGTAATATGTGAAAAACATGGGCATTTACATCATGACATGTAGAATAATATTTTCTATTTTCTGCTAGTACAATATTTTTCTATAAAAGTATAGAAAAGCTAGAACGGTTTTGATAGAGCTCATGTAGAACTTATTTTATATAATAGTATTCAGCCCTTTTTAACGTTCCACTGTTGGGCACAGGCCTCCCTTCAATACGAGGGGGATCAGGCCATAGTCCACCACGCTGGCCAAGTGCGGATTAGCGGACTGCACATGTCTTTCGAAAACTTGCTAGGTTCTCTCAGATATGCAGGTTTCCTCACGATGTTTTCCTTCACCGTAAGACAAGTGGTAATCATATTAGAAATGATTCGCACATGAAAATATCAGAGGTGCGAGACCCGGGATTTGAACCCGCTTCACTAGGTTTCCTAAGCAAGCGCGTTACCACTGGGCTACCACTGCCTCGTTTCTTCATACTAGGTATTTAATAGTCAAGACATCAAGTATGTAATTAATATATTCCGTGAGTTTTCAAAGGGTTTCAGCAACATGGAAGATGGTATACGATAAATTATTAGTATGCAAAAAGTACTGCATGAATGCAGCTGCAATTTAGTATGACATGCTTAATTAGATCACATTTAAGTTAAGTAAGACAGTTCTGTTTTTTTTTAATTAGTGTTTACCTTATTTTTTTATATTGTAATATTTTATAATACAAAATTTTTCATGGCGATTGATTGAAGATTGCAAAAATTGATGCTCTATAGCGTCATCTAGTGGCGGGTTACACAAAATTAATAATTTAAATACTTTATATCTATTCGTAAAATTATATGGTTTTTATCACTGAAGAACTTTTTGATGTTTTCATTTTTATAGATTTTTTAAGAAAATGCTTGCGACAGAACCCAAACGAACTCGTAACTACTAATACTAATACTTTCTTAGATTTTAACATTTTAAATAAAATTATCTTTTTGATTTTTTCGCGGATTTATTTTGATTTTTGATATTATTACTTTGGTGCCATTTTTGTACTTTTTTTTATTTTTTTTTTTGTAATTTTGTGGGTAATTGCTATTTGTAACAACTTTATAATGCCTTTGAGACGTCTAAAACCTTAATCTCTCCCGTGACCATGATTGCTGTAAAGCATTCGAAACGTAGAGTAAATTCAAAATAAATCCGCAAAAATATCCGAAAAGATAGTTTTATTTAAATCTAGCGACATACACTCGCTGCGCTTGGGTGCGTCCCTAGGTACATTTTATTTTTTTTTGAGCTAAGCCCTAATTCTTTTTCTAAAATAAAAGTTACTCCTTATACCCTCCTTATCCTTGTCCTTCAGCTAACTGCCAGTGAAAGTCCCCTTAAAATTGGCCCAACCGTTTTGAATATTAGCCGGAACAAACAAACAAACAGACAGACAAAATTTTAAAATTGTGTTTTTCTTATAAGTACCGTATATAATTCCATATTTATTTAGTATAAAGCTGTTATTTTGACATTACAAACAGACACTTCAATTTTATTTATCTGTATAAATATTAATACTAAATTGTGTACATTATTTCATTAATTAAACAAGAACAGGGTAAATAAAAAAATTAAATTATAAACTATCATGCTTTTAAACATGTTGACTTAAGACCAAAGGTGACATAACAACATGACAACATATCTCGCTTTTCCTTATTTATTTAGGATTTAGTGACTAATTAACAAAGTTGATGACATGAGTGTAGTAAAAGGTTTTATTAGTTTAAGCGTAGTATAATATCAAATCTACATATTTTATATATAACACGCTTACCCTGACTTCACCCAGATTTAAAATAAGATATATTGTGCTCTTATACAAAAAAAAACGTGTATACTATGTACGCACGTAAGAAGTTATACTTTTTTGGCGTAACAAAATAAAAATAGCTAAAAATTTCATCTCGTATGTCACAACTCTGTTTGTAAAAGGAATGCCGCTAACTTAATCATGTCGGTTTTTGGCTGTCGGTGTACGCGCATCGTAAAAATTTTATTCTCATACTAGCGACTCACCCTCGCTTCGCTTCGCGTTTGTCCCTAGACAAAAACAAATCTGTCCCACGGGAATCGTACATTTTTTCAAGATGGTATATAGCCTATAGCCTTACTCAGTTAACGGGCTATCTAATGCAAAAATATGTTTTCAAATTGGATTAGTAGTTCCTGAGATTAGCGCATTCAACCAAACAAACAAACTCTTCAGCTTTATAGTATTAGTATAGATTTTTTTCCAAACGTGCCAAATGAAGTATAACTTCAAAAATCCTAAATTAATTTTATCATACTATTTAAGGAGATATAGATTTCACCTTGATATCTTATACCAACTGAAATTAAAAAAACTGATAGTTTTACTAAATCGAAACTTTAACCGACACTTGTTCAATTAGAAGTGGAATTAAAGGCGAAAGCATCTGAAAGTTTTTGAAAGAAAAGTTTACTTTGAGCATTGTCGTAACGTGCCAAAATACATGAAACAGCGTTTCAAAAGACTCTTAAAAAATAAAAAATAAATTAACTTCATTGAAGATTTTTCAGTATAATTGCAGTATCACTACGAACATACATTTGACGACATATTTGGCTCAGTTTGTAGTGACCCTACTTGCTGTGCCAGCGCTCGTAGGTTCGAGTCCCGCTGGGACATTTGTGTGATCAGCACGAATGTTTGTACCCTAGTCATGGGTCCACCCTAGTCATATTTATAATATGTATGTATTTAAAATTATATACGTGTAGTGTATCAACTATCTGGTATCCATAACACAAGCCTCGTAGCTTACTATGGAACTAGATGTTGCTGTGTGTTAATGTCCCAACATATTTTACACTCGCTAAGCTTGACTACGTCTAACAGCCTAAAAATAGTCTATATGATACTCTAGGTCTATCTGTGTGATAAATTTCATCCAAATCCGTCTAACTACAGCAGCGTGAAGAATTCACAAGCACAATATATAAACTTTCACATATATAGTATTTCTCCAATATTGAACATTTAAAACTATAAATTCTTTTTATGGCATTTTTAACATTTTTTTCAATTATAAAGAAAATTGTTATTAGTATTTAACAATGGAAACGTCGTCAGTCATAAACATGCTACGCGATGTCAACCGTGGGTGGGTTAGGTGACACTTACATATTTGGCTTATTTATTAACCCTCGACGCAAAAAGAGGGGAGTTATAAGTTTAACGTGAGTATCTTTCTGTGATATCATAGCGCCTAAACGCAGTAACCAATTTTAATTTTATAAGTATATTTTTTATATATGTTACAGTCAAAACTATTTTTAGTCAGAACTACTTTTGACTAAAGAGGTTGGTCAAAAGTAATTTTGACTACAGGCTTTAGTCAATAGCAGTTTTGACTGGCATATTGGTCAAAACTCTTAAAAAGTTAATGAGGTAAGTAGGTTGAAGGTTACTCGGAAGAACCCTTTATTTCTTTCTAGGTTAGGTTAGGTTAGGTTAGAACAGTTATAACAACGCATGCCATAATTTTAAACTACTTTTAGTTTGTCAGTCAAAAGTAGTTTTGACCACGAAAGAGTTCTGACTGTAACATATATAATTATTAGGTAAAGTATATTATCTGACAGTAATATTATCAGCTGCTAAAGGGATATTGCAATATAACACCCAAATGAAACAATTTAAAACTGTTAAACTGCCTAAAGTTAAGCTTTTATAACTTGGTTTTGCAATTTTGTTTATTTATAATGTTAATTTACAAAGGGAAAGTGAATATATTAAGGAAGGAACGAAAGAATATTAATGCCACGAGTTGTAAGATAAGGTAAGGTTATTGTTTTATTAAAGAAAACTTTGCCACATAATTTTAGGTCAATGGGTGATAAATTTCAAAACAAAATGAAGACTGACTAAATATTTTGGCTGACTAAATATTATACAAAATGCTCTTTTAGGGCGCCGGTTGAAATTGATTAGGGTACTCTTTTAACCAGTTTACAGCTTACGTTCTGTTTTAAAATTATTAAAAGAAAGTATAGAAGAAAGAAGAATATATTAATGAAATATTTGGGAACAAACTTATTTGAATATATAATTATTTATTCTGTTTTAAAATTTACCTATATAATTAGGTAAAACTTATATATATATATATATATATATATATATATATATATATATATATATATATATAGTCTATCTAATATCTTTTTCAGCCTTAGTAAGCTAACATCTTATTATTAGGGATATAATATTTATGCTCATTCAATAGGTATATCTCTATATATGTTTTACATACATATATCTATATATTAATACGTGAAGCAAAAACTTTGTACCCCTTTTTACGAAAATTGCGCGGACAGAGGAGTATGAAATTTCCCACACTTATAGTTTATATAGAGAATGAGTGCAGAATGCTAATATTTCGTTAAAATTAAACTTTTAAAATTTAAATATTTTTTAAAATTTTAAGACTAATTATGACACTACGTGCGCCTCAATTATAACACTATAGTTGTAAAAAACCAAAAATACGTGAAATTTGTCCAAACAGATAGAAAAATGCATCAGACCAAACTCGAAGATTTTCTTAAAAACCACTGACTCCACCATCATCTCTTGATTCTATCATTATTTAGCTCGATTGCATCAAACTCTAATATTGATACGATAACAATTAAAAGAAGGTCCCAATTGACCTTTATGATGTGATTATATAGTCAAAAGCATGTTAAAAATAGCTTTGTTCAAAAACAGTGTAGCCCTTGGTAAGTGAAATCTTGTGTAAATTCACCCAATGAACAATAAAACATAGGTCTACCAGTTTGTTCTAGTAAAAGCTATATATTTTACACAATTTCAAAATATTATTTAAAAGAAATTGCTTAAAGCAATACTGAATTTGTACATACAGATGATTCAGAATTATCTATACCTACATATAATTAAATTTTGAGTTGAGTCTGTACATTAAATATTTTTTTGGAAAATCTTATTGAAATAGACATTATTATCGATACAGAGGCCGAATCTATAGTTTTTAGAATTGTTGTCTGAGTGGGAACGCATCACGATAAAACCACTGGACAGATTTTTTTAAATCTATACTAAACCTTGCAGAACGAGGGTGAGTCGCTAGTTGTACTATAATGTAGCAGTATATGTAGTGCCTTTTCGCAAAAGAAGTTATCTGTAATGTAACTAGTGTCGCTATTGATCCAATCAGGTCCCTAGATATCTTATTGGCATAAATTACATCCAATAGGTTTATTTGATGTACTCGTACCATGTGAAAGAAATACCTTACCAATCTCAGTAGAGAAAATCTCTAAGCAAAAACCATGTTGATTCCTTACACCATTGCTGAGATCAATGAAGTAAATGCATTATTTCATTAGTTGGTATAAAATTAAATACACTAGAAAAAAAATATATAAAGAGAAACTAATTCATCCTAACAACAAACTAAGGCAATTAATAGTAAAACTGCATTTGTCAGGCAAATTGTATTTCCCCTACGTCGATGCTGTTAAGTCCCCATGAAAAAACCATACAAAGGAATTTAGTTAAGACGTCAACTAACGCGTACCCTAATCCACCATTAAAAGAAATCTCAATCCCCTCGCAATCCCTTATTTTGTTAACGAGGGAGGCAGATTGATAACTTGTCCAATATCCTGCTTGATCGTAGGGAGATAGCAAAAGTATTTGATTTTTTTTAAGTAATATTAGTAACATTTAGTTGATTTCATCTTCTATACTATACTAATAAAATCCTAACTTATTCGAATCTGTACATTAAATATTTTTTGGAAAATCTTATTGAAATAGTCATTATTATTGGTACAGAGTCTGAATCTGTAGTTTTTAGAATTTTTGTCTGTCTGTCTGGGAGCGCATCACAGGAAAACCACTGGAAAGATTCAGATGAAATTTGGTATGATGATAGCTGGTTATCCAAGTCAATATATAGGATACTTTTTTCGAATCTCTGAGAAATATATATAAAACGTTAAAACGTAAATAGGAACGAGCCCGAACGGAGCAAGGATGAGTCACTAGTTACATATATTTGTGTGTATAAGTATTTTTGATAAATGAATATCTAAATAATGTTTAAGACATAGTAGCAGCTAAATCAAGAAACTTTTTTTAATGCTTCAAAAAATTAAGAATACCATTTTTATGTATGTTTTTATGTGTGTTATGTTACGCGTTATCATCGCCAACTGTTAACTGATATTAATGATTATTATTTTAAGTATTATAAATATTTCAATGATAGTATATGGATATAATTAAGAAAAACTGTTACTTAGAATGGAATAAAAACATTTAAATTTGTAGCAGTGATAACCCAGTGGTAACGCGCTTGCTTGGGAAACCGAGTGATAGAAGTTCAAAACCCGGGTACAGAGGTGTACGCTCTGATACCTTCATGTCCGAATTATTTTCAACTTGATTGATGATTACCACTTGTATTACGGTGAAGGTGAACATTGTAAGTGAACCTGCATGCCTGAAAGTACCAAAGTACTGCAAGTTTTCGAAAGACATGTGAAGTCCGCCAACCCGCACTTGGCCAGCGTGGTGGATTATGGCCTGATCTCCCTAGTATTGAATGGAGGCCCGTGCCCAGCAGAACGTTAAAAAAAGGACTGAATACATACAAAGGGGCATTCTTATTAAAACAGTAATCATATTACCAATGTATCGTATGTCATCACTACATAGTATAAAACAAAGCCGCTTCCCGCTGACTGTCCCTATGTATGCTTAGATTTTTAAAACTACCTAACGGATCTTGATGTGGTTTTTTTTAATAGATAGAGTGATTCAAGACGAAAGTTTATATCTATACTAATATTATAAAGCTGAAGAGTTTGTTTGTTTGTTTGTTTGTTTGGTTGAACGCGCTAATCTCAGGAACTACTGATCCGATTTAAAATATTCTTTTTGCATTAGATAGCCCGTTAACTGAGGAAGGCTGTAGGCTATATATCATCTCGGAAAAATGTACGGTTCCCGTGGGATAGAGTTGTTTTTGTCTCAAGACGAACCCGAAGCGAAGCGAGGGTGAGTCGCTAGTGTATAATATATGCATTTTATAGTATAGAAAAGCCGAGAAATTCAAAGATTTGTATTTCATACTAACCGTTAAAACGTACCTAGGGACGAACCCGAGCGAAGCGGGCGTGAGTCGCTAGTTTTCAAATATTTTCGAGGACTTTATCTCGTAACACTTTAAACTACTAATATCTATTACCTATACAAAATCTTGATGTAAAATTCTTGCGATCGGTTGCGGTATTTGTAATATAGGATTTTCTAGTACGAACTCTTAAGCACTCCTCCTGGATTATTAATACGTTTTAAGGTTATGATTCATTTATGGAGTATTTTTGTATTCTAAATAATTGCAAAAAAAAAAACAATTATTATTATTGTTATAAAGTAAAATGTAAGTATTATGTAAGAAGATATTTAGAAATAGCTAAGTGTCATGTTTCATACACACAATTTCATGCTTTATCCCTTGAGAGACAGGGTCATGTTATTCGAGTACCTTTAAAGATGCAAGCCCTCCTTTCTTTCGCCGCGCTCTCATATAAAGTGTCATCTATATATACATAAAATGCTTTGTCCTGACTGACTGACTGATCGATCAACGCACAGCCTAAACCGCTGATCGTAGAAACGTGAAATTTGGAGGACATATTTATTATACAATGTAGGCATCCGCTAAGAAAGGATTTTTCAAAATTCATCCCCTAAGGGGGTAAAATAGGGGATAAAAGATTGTATGAAACTCTGTCATTCTTAAAGCAAAATGCACGGAAAGTAGTATTTAGCTTTAAAGTGAAAAATAAGAAATATATGTGTTAGAATTTTTTTGAAATTCGTCCCTTAAAAGGTTAAAAGGGGCTCATAAAGTTTGTATGGGCAAACGATTATTTATGATCAGAATAACTTGAAACTTGGTATTAATGCTCTTCAATACAATTAAATAAATACGTATTTTAGCATTTTTTAAAATTCATCCCGTAGGGCTGTCAAATAGGGGATGAAAGTTTGTATGAAACTCTGTAATTGATGCATGGAATATAGTATTATTTTCTATAAAATGAAAACTAAAAGAATACAAATATCATTTTTTTTTCGAAATCCATCCCTTAAAAGGGTAAAAGGGGTTTATGCTGTTTATATGAGGAAAAAATTGTTTATGATCAGAATTACTTGAAACTTGGTAATAATGTTCTTTAACACAATTAAACACACATATATTGTAGTTTTTTTTTTAATTCAGCCTATAGGTGGGTAAAACTGGGCGTTAAACTTTGAGTTGTTGAATATATTTAAGTAGAGTAACATGGCTCAAGTTCTCTGTAAGTGCACACCCGCTGTGTGGGATATAAAGTAGAGGACAGAAATTATTCTGAATCCAAAGGAAAATTATGTATAATTTTTCGACTGGCCACAGCAGCGATAACTAAAACAGACCTAGAGCGTGAGAGAGAGAACCTAGCTAGAGAGTATCCTGCTATCTATATCCTCCTTTTGAACGTTGGTACATCTGCAATAAAAAGTCGCCTAAACTATGTAACGGGATTAAACCGTAATGAGTGTGTAATTCATTAAACATTATAGTGGTCACTGTATTTACTGGATATGCTCGGGGAGAATCAGAATTCATACCTCGAATACCACTATAAACTTCTGACTACGATTTTGAATTTTATCTATTGTAATTCCTTCTTAAAGTTTGCTTTGAAATGACCAATAATATATGTATCTCAAGGCCAGACGTTAAAAGTAGCAGGCGTAGACTTAAGAGATGATAGCTTCTCACTCAGACATTTTAGCAGAATACAGAACATTAATCAGTGTGGTATATTTGTGGTTGGTTCTTTTAGCGTAGACTAAGTGATTATAGAGTTTAACTCTAGACATAATATTAAAAATTCGATATGACAACATATAAATTCAAACTAAGAACTAGAAACTAGAAATTAAAACTAAGCAAATTTTTCAGTCCACCGAGCGTAGCCGCAGGAAAAAAACTACAGCAAAATAAAAATGGGAATTTATATGTGTAACTTAAAAAAGAAGGAGAAGGAGGGAGACTGTAAGCTTCAGGTGTACATAGCACTGGCTCTTTAAAAATAACGTAGTTGTTAGCCTGTAAGTATGTTAGTTAAAAAACCCATATTAGCCGAGTTACGTGATTCTAAAGTCGTAAACATTCTATGCGATTGTATCATTGTACTCTCTTCCTCTAACTTTAAAAAGATGAAGTAGAAAAATGTTCAAAAAACACAGGTAGGGAGCTTGCTAAATACCTAAAGTGTAAATTTATTTACAGAATATACGCTTAAAATCTTTAAGATACTAGATATTTTAAGTTACGATCGCTAAAATTTAATTTGTTTTCCATATATTTTTAAGAAATAATAAAACTTACACGAACTTAATTTTGCAAGTAATAATGTATATATTGCGCAAAAGTTTATTTTTTTTCGTAGTTTGATCGCGGGCGAAGCCGCGGGTTCTGCTAGTCTATACATATAATAAAATTGTAACTAAGCCGAATCTGTACATTAACATTTTTCTGGAAATTCTTATTGAAATAGACATTATTATCGATACAGAGGCCAAACCTATAGTTTTTAGAATTTTTGTGTGTCTGATTGTCTGTTACCGCATCACGAGGAAACTATTGGATAGGTTTTAATGAAATTTGTTATGATGGCAGCTGGTTATCCGGGTCAATATAAAAGATATTTTTTACTGCGGGAAAGTATCTCATCTCTGAGAAATCTATACTAAATGTTAAAACGTAATTAGGGACGAACCCGAGAGGAGCGAGGGTGAATCGCTAGTATCTCATAATAGCCAGAAACATTAACTTGAAGTAATTTTATAGAAAACAAATCACGCCTCAAATAAATGGCATTATAATTTCCACTTATTGAATTCATAAAATACATCTTCTATTTAATAAAGAGATCGAAACAATGGCGCAAATATTGTGTCAGTATCTACTCTACAGTGTTTGTAGCGATTACGCTGATAGTAAATGGTTACGAGCAAACGTTATCGTATCCTTAATGTGTTAGCCTTGCGTACTAAACGGGAGTCGATTTCGATTATGAATTGGCCTTGTGTCTTTCTAAAATGTTTAAGTAAATTCAAAAGCAGAAGATATGCCTAAAGAACATTTTGTTACAAATTACTAGCTTTATTTTTTTAAATAGGCTATTTTGTGTATTACAGATATAGACTTCTCAGAGATGAGTTATTTTCCCGCAGTTAAAAGTATTCTTCCTATACGTTGACCCGGATAAGCTATCATCATACCAAATTTCATCAAAATCCCTCCAGTGGTTTTTCCGTGATGCGGTCACAGACAGACAGACATAAATTCTAAAAACTATAGATTCGGTCTCTGTATCGATAATAATGTCTATTTCAATAACATTTTCCAAAAAAAAATATATATTTTATTAATCAGACATAGTTACAATTTTACTACATCTATAGAAAAACGGTCAAGAAAATTTGTTTCAAAATTAACGACTCAAAAGTAATATTATTATTAGTGATGTTTGATTTTGAAATTTATAAACAACCGTTGACGTTTAACCTTTTTACTGATATATATATATATATACATATAAATCTCCTTACAATCCTCGGCATAACATACGTTTAAAAAATACTACCTATTTTTAAAGTCGGTCAAAAACAAGCCAACTTCACAATTTTTAACCGAGTGAACTACAATTGTAGTATTACAATATTTTTCTATTATTACAAAATATAGCTACAAAGTTTTCTTCTTCCTTTACAATTGCGAATATCGTAAGAGATAACTTAAAACAAAAAGCTTTTGCTCATCACTATTTTTTATCAATAGAAAAGTTTGCTTGTCGAGATATCGCGTCGTAACTAATCGCATACTTGTTATTCTTTGGTGGCTAGTATGTATAACTAGCGACTCACGCTTCGCTCGGGTCTGTCCCTAGGTTACTTCCCAAAACAAAATGAATTAATTAATTTGGTTTTAATTTTTTTTTCGTGGGACCTTATTACATCAGCTATCTGCCAGTGCAAGTCTCATCAAAATCGATCCAGCCGTTTCAGAGATTAGCCGGAACAAACAGACAGACAGACAGACAGACAGACAAAAATTGTAAAAAATATTGTTTTGTTATATGTACCATGTATACATCCATATGCATTTTGTAAAAAGCGGTTATTTTAATATTACAAATAGACACTCCAATTTTATTTATCTGTATAGATTGTAGATCTGTGGTCCTAAGGCAGTATCGGATCGCGTCATATATATTTAGTCGGTTTTCAAGTAAGTATTGTGAACTTTTAAGTTTACTTTTAAGAAGATTATTTTTTTGATTTCACTATGTTATTTATTTTTTACTTAATCGTTGGCAGGAATTTTGTTATTTAGGTAAGCCAATACCATACCATATAATTGTAATTTTTAAAATTGAATTTAACATTTACAATTTC
This sequence comes from Fabriciana adippe, assembly GCA_905404265.1. Lineage (NCBI taxonomy): Eukaryota > Metazoa > Arthropoda > Insecta > Lepidoptera > Nymphalidae > Fabriciana > Fabriciana adippe. Next base: position 2,281,014 of record FR989996.1, on the reverse strand, counting down.
ACATCAAAGTAAAGTATTCTAATCCAGACTTAAAAATATAAGAATGCTTATTTTGAAATACTTTATGAACCATGAAAGAACTACTTAAATTGTAAGGAGCTATTTGCCTGAAGTATGGACACGTGTACATTTGATAGAAAACAGCGTTACGACAAAGGGGTAGCATTTAATTTATAATTTAGCATGCTCAAAAAGGGGATGGATATTTGGGTTTTCACCCTCTACGTGTTTTTTGATTACATCTCTACCACAATTTAAATATTGCGAGGATTTTCCTTATTCTGTTTTTAATCTATAAATTTTGCATGTTGGGTCATCACTTAAATCTTTTTTCTTTAATTTATTAAAAACATAGAGCTATTTAAAAAGAAATAATAATAAATCTTGTTAATAGGACGTAAAGTATGAAGGTTTTATGAGAATCTATTACCTTTTAGTACAGTAATTGTAATAAATTTAAGTAAATCTTTTATAAAAATCTTTCCAAGTGAAATTAAAAAAAGGAACCTTACAATTATCTTATTTTATATTTATAGTATATATTATAGTATATATATATATATATATATATATATATATATATACATATATATATATATATATATAAATTTATTTTGTGCATCTCAGGAAGTGTGCTTTTTAAGTTTATCAATATAGATGTCTTAACTGAAAAAATGCAATTTTTATATTTTTTCCGAAAAATATCAGGTACTTAAATTACTATTATAATATATTATGTACTTTTAATAACGTTCTCAATGTAGGTTTCATCTTAAAAATGGTAATAGGAGATTTTCGTGTAGCAGTGACATCTGGCACTATCAAAACATCAGTCACAAGTTCGATTCGCAGGTCATGCAAATATTTTTCACAATAAAAATCATCTTTTGTTAAAAGCCATTTTCAAATAATCCGACCTCAAAGACAAACATTTTCATTATAATTATTAGATAATTTCTCAAAATTTTACATAATAAAAGACCAAGACCGGTCACGATCACAGAAAATTAAGCAACTCTTTATATTTAAACAATGGAGCTAATTTGTGAGAATGAAAATCCTGAATAATGATGGAAAAATTATTATTTGAGGCATCTAATTCATTCATTTACTGGACATTACTCATCGGCTTTTGAAAGTTGGCTGGAAAGGGCGAAAAATTATCCAAGTCCCTTTGTTAGGGAACAAGATCGATTCGTCTCAATCACAAAAAACTGTGGAGCTTGTTCTAATTGAATTAGTAGAGCAGATTTAGTTAACTTGTTACGTGAGAAAAACTAAACTCGGTTGGCGATTCTTTTAGAAAATACAGTGGATTTTAGTTTATTTCTTAGGACAACGTCTGTAGAGAATTGATTTGCAAAGTTTGCTTTAAGCTATATCATACTGTCAGCACTAACTTTAAGTTTGAGCTGTGCACATTATTTTTTTAAGTTTAGCTGTTATTCTTATGGTATGCAAAACTGATTTGAAAGATGTATGAGTCAACCCTTTAATTCCTATTCGTGTAAAAAAGTAAAAACAGACCATCTCTCCTGCTTAACCTGTCAACGACCGCCGAGCCACCGGTGGTCCAGTTAACAATTAATTTCTTAGAAATTAACCAGGAGGTGTTAATAGTATAGACACGTTTAGTTTACACCAAAAAAATAAAAAAAAACTACCTTTCCCATATGTTTTTATAAGGGTGTCACCTACAGGTGACACTGGGAATTGAAGGGTTAAAATATATACTTGAATCTGTGTAGATTCCCAATAACACTTTCTCAACGAAACCGTGGTAATTCGTATTATGTATTTCATCTAAGTGACTCTAGCTTTACTTACTGTTATTTATTGATTTAAAATTACTACAGACAATCAAAAGACAAAATATACAAAAAAACTTTGTTATTTTGGGACAGGTTTCGGGTATACGCAGAAAAACTCACCAAAGTTACCACAATTGGATGGTTGGTTTAAAAACTTAAAATTGTTTAGGTTTAGAGTATAAACATAGATAAACATTCATTTTTTATATATCGATATTATAAGTGAGAAAAATATTAATACAGTTATTGTATGAGAATATTTCATTGACATCCCAGACATAATCATTATTAATTTAAATTACATAATTATTGTGCTTGTAGCTTTTGCTTTGCTACTTTAGTAACAAATATGCTGATAACGACATCATTATGTTCACATTTTAAATCACCTACATGTTATTATTATAACAGCTGTATTGTCAGCAGAAATAAACATTTGTGAAGTTGCAACATTATTAAATTGGATGAAAATTAATATGAAAACATAGAAAATATAATTTTCTTTAACTGGATAATAGTTACATATTTATATTATCTATAAATAAATAATTATATGGGGAAATTATCACACAGCACCATCTAATTCCATTGTAAGCTACGAGGCTTGTGTTATGGATACCAGATAGTTGATACACTACACATATATAACTTTAAATACATATATATTATAAATATAACCCATGACTGGAGTACAAACATTCATGCTTATCACACAAATGATTGCCCCCAGCGAGACTCGAACCCGCGACCGCTGGCCAGCAAGTAGGATCACAAACTGAGCCAAACGTGTCGTCAAACAATGTAATTTTTTATTTAATTTATGTATGTATATCAAACAAGTAACATCTGTGCTTGAACAAAGTAATTACGCCAAAACATTTAAATTAGAATTGTCGAATTAATTTTTGACCTGTAACGTTTTCATTACGCGGACTAATATTTGTTCGTGGAAAATTTGTTTAAGAGCTCAGGTTGTTTGTTTGTTGCTTAGCTCCCAGTTCGATGCTCGTTTGAAGTAAAAATAATAGCGTATACTAGTAACACAATCTATACTAATATTATAAAGCTGAAGAGTTTGTTTGTTTGTTTCTTTGGCTGAACGCGCTAATCTCAGGAACTACTGATCCGATTTGAAAAATTCTTTTTGCATTAGATATCCCGCTAACAGAGGAAGGCTATAGGCTATATATCATCCCGGAAAAATGTACGGTTCCCGTGGGATAGATTTGTTTTTGTCTAGGGACGAACCCGAAGCGAAGCGAGGGTGAGTCGCTAGTACTATAATAAAAGTGGAAGTTTGTATGTGTGTATGTAAGTTTGTTACACTTAAACACTGAAATAGGTGGATGGATTTGGATGATATTGAATAAACAGATAGATCATGATCTGTACCTAGATAAATCCAAACGAAGCCAGGATAAATCCTAGTGATTATAAATGTAATATTATAAAGCTGAGAAGATTGTTTTAGTTTATATTTTTGGTGCTAGCCTCTAGAGGTACAGCCCGATTTGAAAATTATCCTTAAATATAGCCTATATACCTATATGGTATTGAGGAGGGTTATACACTAACATCAGTCTCTGAACCAATGAGCAATTATATGTAAATAAAGAGCGGGCTTACCATAAAATATTCGTTTTATGAAGATATTTTCCCATGGTTATATATATATATATAAAGAAGAAACAAGAAAAAAATAAAACCTATTGTTACAAAAGTTGAAAGACATGAAAATATACCCATATACTTCTAATAATCCGTATGATTAAAATATTTGCTCTAACCATGACTCGAACCCTCGACATCCTACGCCAAATAACAATCTATCTCTGATTTCTTTATCCACAAAAGAATCTTTAGTACCTCTTAATAAGTATATATAAAAAAGTGCATTCTGATAAGATTTGTTGATAATGAAGTTAGGGCGTCATCTTCCATTCGATTCAATAAAAAGCAATAAGGATTTGGCAGATTAGTAAAACGTAAAACGGAGACACATCTGTCGTTGGGACTGCTGAGATGACGGTACCCTACATTTTCCTTATATATAAATTTGGTAACAGGACCTTCGGAAAGTAACGAATTAGAATTACGTTTGAAATATTTGAATGTAGCTCCTTTTAATTCTATTTAAGATGTGTTTATGTTACGTGTTTCTAAGTTAAATTAAAAAATGTTTTGTTAGAATTTAACATTATTTCTTTGAACTTACAAATGTGGTGTGGTTTTTGGTTAACTGTCTCGTTAGTCTAGAGTTTAGTATGTATGATGATTCAGAGTTAGTGGGTTCGATTCCCAGGGCCGAAAGAAGTTGCTGGGTGTTTCGTTAAGAAATTCATACAAAAGAGCCCGGTAAATTGTCAACTAATAAAAATGTTATGTAAACTAGTTCCACGGATAAATTATGAAGCTAACTATATATTTATTATACAACTTTAGTCCCATTGCAAATGAATCATAGCTGTTATCACAAGTGTTTGTCGAAAATCGAAATCGCGACCACTAATATAGTGGATAGATTCATTTAGATACACTGTTAATATACGGTATTCGGCCCTTTGTTCTTTTTAATGTCCCACTGCTGGACTCACTTCAATACGAAAGGGATCAGGTAGTCCACCATGCTGGTCAAATGCGGGTTGGCGGACTGCACATGTCATTCGAAAATTTGCTAGGCTCTCTCTGACATGTAGGTTTCCTCACGATGTTTTCCTTCACCATACGACAAGTGGTAATCACGTTGAAAATGATTCTTCATTAATGTATTACAAAATTAAAATATACATACACACACACACACACACACACGCACACACACACATATATATATATATATATATATATATATATATATATATAATAGTTAACCGAAAAAGGCACTCTAAATAAGAGAGCTGAAACCTTCAGGTCACTGGCCCATTAGTTCCCATCTAAGCAATTACTCGCGCGCCAAAACATCGATTCTCACACTTGAGAAATCTCGACCCGAAAATCGGTATTCATTCGATTTTTACCCTTTAATAAAAATAAAATTGTGCTGATTAATTATTCTTTAAAGCTTTTCAGGATTTACGGTAAGAATAATATGAGCTTTTTGAGTTTGTGAAAAAATTAATGAAACGGATATTGTAGCAGTAACGCAATCTGACTGGCATTTTTTTTTCGTAAGTAATCGCAGGTTTGATAAAATCGGATGAAGACGTAATACTTTCTTAGATTTACGCGAATATTTGACATTTTAAATAACACTATCTTTTCGGATTTTTTCTCGGATTTATTTTGATTTTTGGTTCGGTTGGAATGCTTTACAGCAATCATAGTCACGGGAGAGACTAAGGTGCCTCGGATGAAGACATTTGCTAATAGTTTTCGAAAGGACAAAATAACTAAACAAAATACTTAAAATCAGTCATTTTGCAAAGTAAACATAATGGTCCGAAAGGGATTTACATTATACAGTTACTAAAAGTTATTATATAGCATAGCTTTACGAGATAACATTAGAAATTCTGCATAATATGCAAAGTAAAAAAACCTGGAAAAGCGGTTTATCAGGCCTTTGATCTAAGAAGAGCCTTATAAATAGAATTCAAGTGTCAGTCTATGATACCAAAATAATGACCACATGTTATGAGCATTATATGGTTTATCATATTGTATTTTACAAATATATAATAACGATTTTTATTTGCAACAGTAAACCTCAAAAATATGGATATTATTGTTATTTTTATAATTAATATTATTAATTGTTTGATATATGTAAAAAAATATATACTCCCTTATTTTTAAGACATCGATTTTAAGGAAACTTTCATTGTTAGATAGTCGATTTAAGCAAAAAGTTTTAGCAGGCATAACCGCGTGTGAAAACTAGTAAGCAATTAACCTAACAGTATTTCAGAAACAAAATACCTCGAATAAAGAAGTACAGTTTTAAGATATTTACTAATAATTCTTAGAATTTTAATTGCCGAGACGAGAAGTGAATTTATAATTAAGAAAAGTTATTCGTAATCTTAGTTAAATAATCAGACCATCAGTACTTGAATGCATAAATTGCACTAAGGCATGTTAATGTGCGGTTACAACTATTGCTATGGTAATGGAGTGACGTATACTTGACTATTGAGATGCCATAAGAGCGTCTCTACTAAGTTTTGATGGAGATGGTAGCTTTCTAGACACTATCTGCCAAGTGAAAGGTCACAGGTTCATTGTGGAGAAGTAAGAAAGTTTTTGGGCTTGTTTTTTCTGTGGTAATATATTTATGTTGTTTAAACTAGTAACATTATTTTACATAAAAATTAATGTTTTTTTTTTTTGTTTAAATATGATAGACGAGTTAGTTCAATTTATTAATCTATCTCGTTCTTAAAATTTTAAAATACAATTTGTATAATTTACCAATATTTATGATCAAATAATGGATATATTTAAAATATTGAATTAAAACACGTGTAAAAAATTAAATCAATTATCTCTATAGGTCGACTAAAACCCTATGTGTATCAGATAAAAACCCCTAATAAATCTATACATATAACAAAATTCTGAGTCGAATTTGTAAAATAAATATTTTTTTGGAAAATCTTATTTAAATAGTCATTATTGCCGATACAGAGGCCGAATCTATAATTTTTAGAATTTTTGTCTGTCTGTCTACTTGTCTATCTGGGAACGCATCACGAGAAAACCACTGGACATATTTTGACGAAATTTAGTACGGTCGTAGCTGGTTATTTGGGTCAATATATAGGATATTTTTTACTGCAGGAAAATATTTCATATCCGAGAAATCTATAGTAAACGTTAAAATTTTAATTATTACTAAAAACATAATGAGAAATTCTTAATGCATGTAATATTTGCCACGTAGAATGGAAAAGACACGAAGAAGATAGGTCGGTAAGAAACATATTACTGCTAAGAATCGATATTTCTGACAAGTGTTTAAATTACCCAGATTCTACTTGAAAGGTAGCGGTCAGATATCAAACGTTTTGAAAACTTGTACTTTCAAGAAAATTGCCTCTTTACTTTTTATATAATCGTGTAACTTTTGGTTATAAATGTTAATACGTGAGTGGTATGTTTTTTTTTTATTCCAATTATATTATGATTATCTATATTATATACTCATATTATAAAGAAGATAGAATTTTTTATTTGTTTGTTTGTACCAAATAAGCTCCGAAACCACTGAACCAATTTAGATGAAATTTAGTAAAAAGATAGTTTGAGACTTTGGGAAGGACAAAGGATATTTTTATCCTGGAAATTATCCCTTAAAGGAGTGAAAATGGGGATGAAAGTTTGTATGGGGAATCGCTAGTTATTAATATAAGTAATACCTTCCATATTTGAATATTAATATTATCCTACTAATATTACAAAAGCGAAAGTTTATAAGGATATATGGATGTAAGGATGTATGGATGTCTGGGTGTTTGTTATTCTTTCATGCAAAAACTACTGAATTGATTTTAATGAAACCTTACAATAATGTAGCTCATACATCAGAATAACACATAGGCTACTTTTTATTACGGAAAAATGTACGGTTCCAGTGGGATAGATTTTTTTTTGATTTTCTAAAGGCGAACCCGAACAAAGCGAGGATGAGCCACTAGTTATAAATAAGAAAATCATTTCTGTTCTATGGATTATGTAATTGAGTTTTACGGCTAAAATATTTATTTCAAAGTGATTTTAATGAAATTTATGATAATATTTTGAATGACATAAAATTAGGCAACATGTTTATTTAAGTACTAGCGACTCACCCTCTCTTCGCTCGAGTTCGTCCCTAGGTTAATTCCCCATACAAACTTTCATCTCCATTTTCACTCCCTTAAGGGATGATTTCCGGAATAAAAACTATCCTATATCCTTCCCAGGGTCACAAACTATTTTCTTACCAAATTTCATCTTAATCGGTTCAGTAGTTTCGGAGCCTATTCGGTGCAAACAAACAATAAAATCCTTCCTCTTTATAATATTAGTATAGATTAGTTGGTGAAAATATATAATGGGTTTGATTCCCACGCAAGAACTTTATTTGCCAATCAAATGTATGATTCGGTCTAGTTAAAAAGGAAAAGAAATATATCTACTTATTAGGTTTCATAAACTTCAAAGTAATAAAAAATAAAAATTTATTCATAAATAATTTAATATCAATCATTCATATCGCATGCTGTGAAATATTTGAAATGGTTTTTCACGTCCCATATTAAAAAAAATCGTTCTCACGTAAATAAGTTGTAAAATATTTTATTATCACAGGAAAAAATTCTCGATCGACATTTGTTTCACAAAAGCTTCTGAAACCAGATTTCATGGAATGCAATATGTTATTAAACTTATAGTAGTTTATTGATATTATGAAATTCTTTTTGTTATTGTTGTTATAAGTTATTTTTTGTATATTTAGTACATAAGGTATTTAACCATAAAAAAATAAGATTTAGGGAATCTAGAGTAAATAAGAAGAAGAGAGGAGCATCTAGAAGAAATAAGAAGTTTGATAACGTAGAAATTATTGTTACACAGGTTTGATAATAAGTTAACATAGTATTTTTTTTTTCTCTTATATTAATATTGATAATTTCAAAAATGTACTAATTTATCAATAAAAGTACCTATTTTTTGAAAAAAAAAGTGGTTTTTTGAAAAAATAATAAGTTATAAAATCATAACATTATATATTTACTTACCGTAAATTGTATTTAATTAATATTTTTAACATTTAAGTTATTTTAATTAACATTAACTTGATAAACTTTTGAAATATCATTGTACTTCGAATAAAATAGTGCGAAAGCTTATTTCACCATTGTGAAAAACGCTATAATTACGGCTAAATGAAAACATGAAATATAACTGTAATTAATGAATCAATCAACATGTTAAAGGTTTTTCATTTATATATTATTAAATATTAAATATTTTATCCGTCTGAACTACTACTGCATATTTTAGTGTAGCTTGGATATTATGATATTATATTCTGGGTAGTTGAAAGTCGCAAATGAAGGTATAGGTGGAGCAATTTTAACGAACTTTCCTAATCCCATACAAAAGTTCTCTAATTATTATACTAAAATAATGTTAACAATTTTCTGAAATTTTCATTTCATTAAACTTGATGACAAATCATAGGAAATCTACAGACAATTTTATTAACCTCTATATAGTTAGTCTATGTTTTGCAAAAGTTATACAATTTACATATACATAAGAATTTTATAATATACTCATGTTATATTTTTAGAAAAAAAAAATGAATGTTTTAGCAAAAAAAAAACGGTGTTTAAAGAATATAATTTCTTGAGAAATACCTTTAATCCGATAGCATCCCTTCACATCGAAAGCACTCACAAAACATTCCGAAATACGATATAGTAAACTCCCGACCCGAACAACACGTTGTTACCCCGTCGACGACTAGGGGATGACTGAACCTCAAACGTAGTAAAGACTATTCCAACTCCATACTGCCATCTGCTACTAACTTATACATTAAACTTTCAATACAACAAATATTCTATATCTATAAAGAAGGATCTTTAAAAATTTTTGCAAACGTGTAAATTTTTACTCTGGCAGTTTTCCTAATGTAAACAAATTTTTTGTCGACTCAAAAATATTCTGAATAGCGATGCCAAATATTTGAAATTACCATGATATTGTTTGAATTTTTTTCCGAATTTATTCATTCTCGTTATTTTAAGTGAAATGTGACTTTTGTGTGTATTGCTTTGTATAATAATATTGTATTAAGATTTTATATTAGGAATTTATACTTTGAATATTATTTATAATGAATCATTGTTTTTATGACATGTTCTACGTACCTTTTTAGTTGAAATCTTTAAATGTAGGTACTTTTATGATCCTATTTTAGATTTTGCAAACTATTCGGCCAGTTATATGTAATTTTAGTATTATTTTTACAAGTTTTTTACCAGTTAGAGTTAACATAGTTTATTTTAATAAAATATAAGATGTTTGTTAAAATGATTATCTATACATATAACAAAATTCTAACCGACTCGAATCAGCACACTAAATATTTTTTTGGAAAATCTTATTGAATTAGTTATTAATATCGATACAGAGGCCGAATCTATAGTTTTTAGAATTTTTGCTCGTCTGTCTGGGAACGCATCACGAGAAAACCACTGAACAGATTCTGATGAGATTTGGTATGATAATAGCTGGGTATCTGGATCAACACATAGGATACTTTTTACTGCGGGAAATATAATATCTCATCTTTAGGAAATTAATACTAACCGTTAAAACGTATTACTGTAGTGGTGTGTGCCTCCCTCCTATTAGTAATATAATAAATATAATATGTAATTCTAGCATGAATAAAGTAGTCTTACGTCGACACTCGAACATCTCATTACTCTCCTCTTTACATGGCGACCCTGCCAGGCGGTGCGCGTGCAGTATCTACACGAAGCGCGCGCACCGCCCATCGCTCAGGAAAATAAAGAAAACATAATAAAATATCATAAAAAAATATATATATATTAAAAAATGAAAAATTAAAAAGAAGAATATTATAGCGAGGAGAATATAAAAACAAGGATATGGACAATATATTATTTAACCTACGATGAACTATGAAGTGGGGAAAATTATGACATCGGACTCTACTTATAATTACGAAGAGGCAAATTAATTAAATAATTAATTAAAGAAACTACTGGCTGAGTGATTCATTTCATCATTTTGGAGCTACAGAAAAAAGAAGATGCATTTAGAAAATTCATATGAGGCTGTCTGGACGAGCTGGAGCCAACGAGCAACGAGAACAGTGGCCGCCACCAGTTCCAGCGTACTCCAATGTTCCAGAGAGGTCGTCGGGACTTAAGATGAAGAGGATAAAAAGAAATAAACAAAGAATGCTAAGCCAAGGTATAACTAAGATTATTGAATAAAATCAATATTGCTGTGATTTAACGGTATGGAAAATTAGAATAATATTTTTAATTGTATAGGTTACATTATAAAATCTAAACTAAAAAAAAAAACTTAAAAGAAAAGCTTACCAAGGAATTTCTAAATATTAATATTAGCCGCTAATGACGTATTTTATGTATAATTGTACTGATAGGTAAGTCTTTTTTTCCACAAAAGCTTAATAATTGCAATATCTAAGTTTTTAATATCTTGTAATTTATAAAGAATATTTTAAATTAATAGTTGAACCTTAATTTAAACTATTGGAATATACATAACATGTAGAAAATATTAAAAATAACAATATAAACGAAAATGTGCAAAATTTGATTTGACTGAATGATTAATTATAATTTAAACCATGATAAATTTTTTAAATTACATTTGGTAAAACACGGTTTTCGAACGCGATTTTCATTAAATATCAATATTAAAAAAAAATATATATTTTAATCATGAAAATTAACACGGCTTAGATACATTTTAAATTTATTTTAATTCTAATGTCAATTTAATCTCATTGATTGGCATACTCGTATATACATATTATGCATGCACTACTTAACATATTATTTAGTGAGTAAAAAATATATAATAAAATTAAAAATGTTAAGCAAAAATGTCACTTATAAATAAAATATCAGTGCACTTCACTATATCAGTATATCAGTAGGTAAATCAAGTAGAGGTGTACACAGTTATTTATAAAATAATACAAGTATTTGCCATAAAGAAAGATGTGAAAACATAAAATTATTATTTTGAATCGATCTATTAAAAATATTTCCAAATAGCTAGTTCTTAATAACAGATTGTTTTGTTAAACTTAATACTGATTCTCATATAGCAAAAGATTACAAAATCGTGTATGGGAATGGCATTCATAACAAACATGAATCGCTCGCGCTGTAGTTTCCAATTGCATTGATCAGCGAATATTTGAACATTAGTATTGTGTAATGACTTTACTTATCTACTATTTAAATATAATCGATATTTATGGATTTTTTAACAAAATAAATATAAGAAAAAAAGTACAAGTATAACAAAAGAAATATCGTTATTAATAACTGAAGAAAAACTATTTTCTTTTATTTTATGTATGGTATAAGAAATGTTAAGATACTTAAGTTTTGTTTTGATTGGCAAGGATTGTATAATTTATTGAAAGGTTTGACTGATAAAAATAAATTCAGTAGTGTTTTAAACACATTGGTTAGTGTAAATTGAAATATTAACTTATTTCAGCAATGAATAAAAGTCGGAATGTTAATAGGTAAAGCACAAGATCTGGTTGATAATTAGCTTTTTCACTGATAGTCGGGTGCGCAACTGAGTATTATGGAAATGCTAAGAAGTCAATGAGAACTTTTCATAGACAGGAAGGTTTTGGAAAGGATAAAAAGTACGTATGATATGATATCAAGTTGAATGCAAAACGCATTATTATTGTTGCCCACATATACTTTATCATGCTGTACGCGAGACGTCTGCGTGAAAGTTATAGTGTGAAAGGCTAATATAAAATTATAATTAAAAATATATAAAAGGTTAACCAAGAATTAAAGAAATGTTTAAAATGTGGGAGTGTTCCGGGCTCTCCATATATAAAAATAAATAAATGTAAAAATAAGTACAAGGCCGTGAACCCCTGAAAATATCGAACTGGGGATGTAAAAAAAAAAGAAAGAAATATGTACGAGGAACTATAGTTCATGAAATAAATCTCGAGAGAAAATAAATATAAAAAAAAAAATATATGAATATATGGTATTAGCTATGATATGGTATTAGCTATGCAATAAGTTCATGTTAACGTTTTGTTGTAACGTACGACATAGAAAATGTAAACGAAATAAAATCGCATGCGTATCCTGGACTGACTTAATATGTATAACCTGATCATGATCATAAGATTATATTATAATTTTTTATTTTTTTTATTCAATTAATTTTATGTTTTTTTTAATTACTTTATTTTACCTAGATTTGAAATTATATAAATTTAGTGCCTAAGTTCCATTGTATTTTATTTTAATCTTCAATATTAAATGTATTATTATGATATAAGATTCAGGGTTCATAAAAAAATATATTTAAATATTTCATTTTGTAATGTCCATATTATTGATAACAATATTAGATGACCAATATATTTTAGTACAATTTAATGTATATTTAATCAGAAGTAATTTTTTTTATCCTATGTATCAACAAAATAAATTGTAAAAAAAAGTCCATAGAGAACATTTTTTTTTTTAAATATCGGGGGAGGTGTAGTGGTGTGTGCCTCCCTCCTATTAGTAATATAATAAATATAATATGTAATTCTAGCATGAATAAAGTAGTCTTACGTCGACACTCGAACATCTCATTACTCTCCTCTTTACATTACGCTAGTCTAATATAAATAGCAATTTGTAAGTTATATTACTTGTTCTATTTTTTTTTGATTAGTCATGTATTTATATTATTGTTTGCTTTTTGCAATAGACTCAAATTATTGATTCGAAAATAAAGCTCCTCGACCTATAATAACGTAAAGAAGCCGTACGTAAGCTTTTTATAATCCTATTCCCTACAAACAGACCAGTAAGTTTTTGTAAAAACTTGGTCAAACTAGTACTTTAATAAATAATATGAGACATTTATTGCTGTTATGTCATGTTTTTTGAATATACATATGTATGTATTTACTAGATCCTCACCCTCGCTTCGCTCGGGTTCATACCTAGTGAATAATAAAAACAAACCTATCCTACGGGAGCCGTACATATTTCCGGGATAAAAAGTGGTATATGTATTATTCTGATGTGTAAGCTATATTATTGTAAAGTTTTATTAAAATCCATTCAGTAGTTTTTGCGTGAAAGAGAAACAAACATCCATACATCTATACATCCAGACATCCATACATCCTCACAAACTTTCGCATTTATAATTTTAGTGGAATATTTGTGTATACTTTGTATGTATTATTATTATTATATACTCGTATTACCTAATAATCTTGTTAATATACGTACATTTAAAGGGTTTTTGGAAGGAATGTCTAATTTTGTTTAATCTATGATCTCATTATATATTTTGAACACATATAAATTATCGTTCGGCAAGAAGCCTCGTCGATCGACTGCTACGTTAAATAGTAAATATTAATATTAAATATGTTGGGACATTAACACACAGCACCATCTAGCTCCATGGTAAGCTACGAGGCATGTATTATGGATACCAGATAGTTGATAACTACACATATATAACTTTAAATACATAAATATTATAAATATAAACACCCATGATTGGAGTACAAACATTCATGCTCATCACACAAATGAATGCCTCCCAGCGGAACTCGAACCCGCGACCGCTGGCATAGCAAGTAGGGTCACTACAAACTGACCTAAACGTGTACGTTACCGTGTGAATAAAAATCACAGTTTTGCATTTCTGATATTTGTAAAGATTTTATATTAAAGAAGGAGTAAGCCCGATGGGATTTCTAATCGACAACAAGAACAGAAACTTAGTCATCAATTTTTATGTTTCTACCTTATAAATGACGTACTTTCATACAAATTTTCATCCCTTAAACCCCTTTGGGATTATTTACGTTCACTGTATAAGGAGCTTTCGTGCAAAACTTCATGTTTTTAGACCCAATGGCTTAGACTATGCTTTGTCCGTCAGCCGGTTACTGTCTAGTGCCGCTTAGAAAATGGCACCCTTTAATCGTTGAAGTATAAAACTTATATATAAATAGGCAAAGACAAAGCAGTTCAGTACCTTTTCCTCCTCTTTTTCTCAATCTGTTTTATTTTTGTTCAGTAGCTATTGATGAGTTTTAGTGTTTTCAATAAAAAAGTTTTTGGAAACAGTTGTTTGTTTTTTTTTATATAAATGGATAAATAATATGTGTTTTCCTCAAATTTTTAATAATGGTAATGGTCAAATTTCGTGCACTAGGCTTACACTATAGTTATAAAAATATATGAAAATTATAAATTATGATTTTATGGCACAACAATTCCATACACAATTTCAATACAGTTTTTCAAACTGGCCTCAACAATAAGACGACATGATCTAAATTCTAGCAGTACAATATTTTAATTATCACTACATAGTAAAAAAAAAAGTGGCTTCCCGCTGTCTGTACCTACTTATATGCTTAGATAGATTAAAACTACGGAATGGATTTTGGTGTAATTTTTTTTTTAATAGATAGAGTGATTCAAGAGGAAAGTTTATATGTATAATACATGCACAATATAGTAGAGAAACACTGATAATTTTAGAGGTTTCTAATGTGATGTCGTAAATAAACACATTTTTTTGCGCTTACATTACAAACGCTGGCTGAGCCCTACGAAATAGATCAAAATAATGTACTATATATAGTATTGTACACCTTAAAAAGGTCTACAAAAAAGTCCGCGATGGCATATGTCTATTTCTTAAGGATAACATACTATATCCATTTTACTATATCCAAGCTAGGGACGCACCCGAGCGAAGAGGGGGTGAGTCGCTAGTATTAGATATTTCATAGTTACAAATAGCAATAGGCACTTATATTCCACTTCTAAATCAATATTTCTTTAAAAGCCTTATACCGAATAGTTGTTCTAAAGCAAATATTTTTGGACAAAGGTTTTTTACTTACTCAAGTAATATCAAAATGTTAGAAATCAACGTACAATCGTTACGTTATTATAAAAGCTGGTATATTTTCTCCTCTCGTTCTAAAGTGAAAAGTATTCCCATAGGATCTTTAAAAGACAGTGTTTAAAGTACAGTATTTAGAAACTTAACTTTCTTTGGGACAGAAAAAGTTACGCTTTTGTTTGTATACAATTACTGAAAAGGTTTTTGTTGTACGTGATTTTCTTAGTATTGAGAGAAAGCTACAGCCAGTTAAGAAGATGTTAAGAAGATCGTTTAACAGGTACAGAGATTTAATATATTTCTATATGGATTTTGAAGGTTATTCAAAGGTTCAATGATTAATTTATACTAATGATTGCAGAACACTAAAACAACTTTTTCCCGAAATACTTAGTATACCGGGATATATGATTACATCACTCTGTGTAAAACATCAAGTCGATATGTACCATCATTGCTGTATGGAAGACGTACAAACCAACCTACATACATACATTTATAATATTAGTAATAAAGTATTAACGTTTCTTAAGTAATATATATTTTAATTTTAATACTTAGTGAGCTATTTTTGAGCGAGTCAAAAAAGCAGATAAAAATAAAATATTTGGTTGTACGTTTTTTCATTAGCTCTTTGAGAATTTAAAACCAATTTTATTATTTCAAAGATGATCTCATATTAATCTCAATAAAAATTCAACCCCTAATGGTGTAATAATTATTCTTCAAATTATTTTGAAGTCAGCGCACCTTTTTAGTTAAGAAGTAATTGACGCTTCCGAAGATTGACCTATTTTAAAGAATCTATTTTGAGATTTCTCAAGACCGACCTAATTTATTGACCCTAATCCAATTTAATATAAAAACTAGCGATCCGCCCAAGCTTCTCCCAGAAATATAGTACACATGCAGACATTCACTCACACACACACATATATATATATATATATATATATATATATATATATATATATATATATATATATATATATATATATATATATATATATAATATTACTAAGTTACAAATCTTCACAGGTCATACGCTTATTAACGTTTTAAAGCAATCCGATGAATACAATAGTTATATATTTAAAAAAATATAAAGCCGTCATCCTACCTAATGTATGGAATGTTAGATGTTTTGGCAGATTTCATTAGGTTTTTTAATGTAGTATTATCTCAAAATATTGGGAACTTTCATTTTATTTGTAACTAGCAACCAGGGCGTCCCTAGTGTAGAAACGTAAATTCGGTTTTTGAATCATTTAAGGGTTTTTGATTTTCGCGCTAGGGTAAAATAAAAAATACCCTATATGTCAGATAAACTCTATCTTTCAGTGAAAATCTCATTACAATCGGTTATGCCATTCCAGAGATTACTTTGGACAAACAGAAAGACAGACAAACACACATTTAAAAAAAAATTGCTTAAGTACTGGTATCATATAAATAACTGTAATACTTGAGAAAACATAAACATACATATATTTTAACACAGTCAGACACTTTTATTTATTGACAATTTTTTTATACATATAGATGAAAATCATAGATATGGCTTGAGCTCCTGTTACTATGCAATCCCATATAAATCGGTCATGTTTCGTCGGCGCTAGATACGCGGAAATCAAATGCGACAGGCACAAAAACTGCATTGATATTGATGAAAAATAGACACATGCAAAAAATGTATATAACACTTCATTTTCAGTCGTGATTTATAAAAAAAAGCACTCACGATTTCATTTTTCATACTGAAGAATAAATTATAACTATGGATACTTAATATTAAGAACTTATGTTGTGCCCAACATCTATACTAATATTATAAAGAGGTAAATTTTGTGAGTTTGTGAGGTTGTAGGGGGTAATCTCTGGATCTACTGAACCGATTTAGATGAAATTTGGTAATGATATTTGGTAAGAAGATAGTGTGAGACCCTGGAAAGAACATAGGAGACTTTTTATCCCAGAAATCATCCCTTAAGGAGGTGAAAATGGGGATGAAAGTTTGTAGTGGACAGCAAGCTAAGGACGAACTGAGCGAAGCGATGTTGAGTTGCTAGTCAATAATATGCGCATTTTTGCTTCTTTTTACTCACTGCAAGCTTTCATGGTTTTTATATGACATGGAAACAACTTATTTATTTGTGGGTAATAATTATAATATAAGTAATTGTGTACTCAAAACTGCGTCAAAACGAAAAGAGTTTATGGTTTTGACGTTTTAAGTCCATTTTGAAACATAGTTTATTTTAATATATGAAACAACGCTTAAGTTATCCTAAAGCTAATAATGCATTTTACAAATGAAAAAAAAACGGAACTCTAAAAGCACAATATTTGAGCTTTCACTAGCGGCTTCAGTGATATATAATACGTTACGATAATGTATCCACTAATGAAAGTCTTGTAAAATTGGTTAAGCTATTTTAAACTTGACCCATATTATGACCATAAATGTATCGAATGTGCACATGTAGAATGGGGAAATTGCATTAACTACATATCATTACTTTTCAGTAAAAGCAAAAATATTGGTGTTTTTAATACAAACGTTAATATATTATTTAATAAATAGACTAACGACTCACCCTCGCTCCGTTCGAGTTCCTCCCTTGGTACTTTTTAAGGGTTAGTATAGATTTCTTAGAGATGAGATATTTTCCTGCAATAAAAAGTATCCTAAATATTAATCCGGGTAACTAGCTATCATCATATCAAATTTCATCAAAATCTGTCTAGTGGTTTTCTCGTGATGCGTTCCCAAACAGACAGACAGACAAAAAATCGAAAAACTATAAATTCGGTTTCTGTATCGATAATAATGACAATTTCAATAAGATTTTTCAAAAAATATTTAATGTACAGATTCGACTCAGAATATTATTATTTGTATAGATAGATAAGAGGCAAGAAAATAGGGTTAATGTTAGGTCTTAGTGGATTTTCTGGTTCAATTCGGTTATCCTCATATTACCACCTGTATAAGCGAAAGGAGGCGAAAGGGGTGCAGGTAATACACTTATAATATATAAGTATTTCATAATGAAAAATAAGAGAAAAGCAGTGCCACATACGAGTACATATACAAATGTTCAACATTTTTAATACCATTTCTTCATCATATAGGATTAAAATGACTTTAATGACTATATAACCTAAACCACTATTTGATTATCTATATATTAATACGTGAAGCAAAAACTTTGTACCCATTTTTACGAAAATTCCGCGGACGGAGGAGTATGGAATTTCCCACACTTATCTATACATATTATAAAATTCTAACTAAGCCGAATCTGTACATTAAATATTTTTTGGAAAATCTTATTGAAATAGACATTATTATCGATGCAGAGGCCGAATCTATAGTTTTTAGAATTTTTGTCTGTCTGTCTGTCTGTCTGTCTGTCTGTCTGTCTGTCTGTCTGTCTGTCTGTCTGTCTGTCTGTCTGTTACCGCATCACAGAAAAACCACTGCAGGGATTTTGATGAAATTTGGTATGATGATAGCTGGTGATCCGGGTCAACATATAGGATACTTTTTACCGCGAGAAAGTTTCTCATTTCTGAAAAAAAATACAAAAACTGGTAGGAACAAAACCACGACGATACTATTTGTAAACAGTTTAGCAAGGTAACTTACAAAATATGGTAAAAACTATAAAAATAGCTAATCTTGAAAATCAAATTATCAAAAGCGCTATTTTATCCATTAAAATAGTTATTTTTAATTAATATTTATTTATGTGTTATTTAGATATTTGACAATAGATGTCGCCATGTGTTTTTAAAATGCATAGTTTTAATCCAAAAAAAATTAATGTACAGACATGACCTTTTTTCGATTTTATTAGAATTACTACTAAATCACCCGCGGCTCCGCCCGTGTTTAAATTATCAGTAAAGCAAACTTTTTCGCTTCATAAATTAGTAACTATACATACAATAAAATTTTAACTAAGCCGAACCCCTAAATTCAATATTTTTTCAAAAAATCTTATTGAAATATTCATTATTAGCGATATAGAGCCCGAATCTATAGTTTTTAGAATTTTTTCTGTCTGTCTGTATGTGACCGCATCACAGAAAAACCACTAGAGGGATTTTTATGAAATTTTGTACGGTAATAGCAGGTTATCCGGGTCAACACATAGGATTCTTTTTACCGCAGGAAAATATCTCATTTCTGAGAAAAAATACAAAAACTGGTTAAAGTAAAAGCACGATGATGCTATTAATATTTTAGCAAGGTAACTTACTTATATATTATGTTAAAACTATTAAAAAAAACTTATCTTAAAAGAAATATTAACAGCGCTATTTTATTCATTAAAATAGTTATTTTAATGAAAATTTATTTATGTGCTATTTAGCTATTTGACAATAGATGTCGCCATGTGTTTTTAAAATACGTAGTTTTATTCAGAAAAAAATGTACAGATATAACCTTTCTATGACTTTACTATAATTACTACTAAATTACCCGCGGCCCTGCCCGTGCTTAAATTTTTAATAAAACAAACTTTTTGGCTTTATAAATTAGTAACATATTAGTAATATTTTGTTGGCCGAAACAATTTTCAAATGAGAATATTTGTAAATTTTTATTGTTTAGTAAATAATGTTAATGTTTTTTAATCTTTTAATGTAAAAATTGGGCAAATGTAAATCCAACTCGCGCATTTTAGGTTTCGTATAGCAAAATGCTATGTTGTTTTTCTTACTTACGCGTTTTGTATGGTTAACACTAAAATAAATACGAATAATATTTACGTTTCCACAAAATCTACTCATTTTTTCAACCGTAAATATAAGTTCAATTTATATTATTTTATAACATTTTATGGAAAACAAGTTCATGGCTGTTAAACTGACAAAGCGGGTAACTAAAAATATTTCATATCTCAAAAACTTTGAAAAAGTATTTTAGGAACTGTTATACCTCAACTTTTTCACTTTTTCTTGACACCTTTTTTTGGAAGGTAAAGGCTTAAAGGACACAATAAAATGCTTACAACTTTTATCATATTAGCCGAGCCATATGAAATAAAAAAATGTATTCGCTTAGAATTATTTACTTATTACACTTTCTTTTGAAAATCGTTTTGGAAAATATTACTAACTAGCGCTAATTAAGAAAAGTTATCATTATGTAATTTAAATAATCAGCTATATATTAAATTAATCTATAGCTGTCTATTAGTAAAAAATGATTAAAATTAATTCCGTAGTTTGAGACTTTATCGTGAAAAACTAAAAAAACAAACAAAACAGAAGTATAGACATGCATAAATGTTATTGCTAAAACAAAAAAATTCAATTTAACGGAGGAACCTTTGTGGCATTGTCAATCTCTGCCATTATTTACCAATCATGCGGTGCGCAATGAAAGTAATGTATAATGTAAGAGTATACTAATGTGTAAAACCTAAGAATTTGGTTTTTGATCATCTGAACGCGGGCGGAGCCTCGGGAAATGCTAGTATAGTTTATATAAAGAAGGAGTGCAGAATGCTAATATTTTTTTTTTTAAACTATGCATAAAAAATACATTAAATCAATAAAAAAAAATTACATACACTACCATGAATTTGACACACATACGCATATATACTCTTTTGTTTATAGTTAAAGTCTGTGGTCAAATTGAGAATAGATTAATATTGTAATATACGCAATACAATAAACGTATAACTTAATTAATTATGGTTGATTTTCAACCACGCGGCGATCACTAGTTAGTATAAGAAAATTAAGGCTGTTATTATTTTAAAACACTGTACATCACTCTAATTTTATATTGTCTTCTTCAAAACCTTTTACATTCAGACAACACTTACATACTAAAGGCTATCTGACAAAAGCGGGAATAGCGATTACTAAGCAATAAGCTGCTATTTGGTATGCAGTCTGTAGCAAGACTATTATTAGCCATCTGATGGAATTGAATATCTAACGCTGCGTATTCACTAAATAATAAACATTTTTTAATATCAATCTGTTTTCTACTTTCTAAAATACATAAATATTCAATTCAATTCAATTAAGTTCAATGGTTTCTAGGAGTGAATACATAAATATGGAGCTGTGTCTAAAATGAAGTTATAATTAAAAAAACACTAATGACCTTATTATTATTTAGTAATCAAGCTACCTTCAAAAGTATTATATATCTATTGGATCGCAAATAAATACTTTTTTAGATTTTTAGTATATGAAAAAATCGAAATTGAATTGTATTATTTTTCTAATTTCGAAGAGAACTTGTAGTATTCAGACCTTTTTTACGTCCCACTCCTAGCAGTGGGAAGGGGCTCCCTTTAATACGAGGGGGATCAGGCTATAGTCCACCATGCTGGCCAAGTGCTGATTGGTGGACTTACTGGACTTACACTGGCTGTAACATTATAAATACAAATGGTAAGCGAGGGTAAGTTTCTTCTATATTACACAAATATTTACGAGTAAACTTCTTTATAATATAACTAGCGACTCGCCCTCGCTTCGCTTGGGTTCGACCCTAGGTACGTTTTAACGCTTGGTATGAAATACAAATCTTTGAATTTCTCGGCTATTCTGTACTATACTATGCATACATTATACATATAAACCTTCCTCTTGAATCACTATCTATTAAAAAAAGCCGCATCAAAATCCGTTGTGTAGTTTTAAAGATTTAAGCATGCATAGGGACAGACAGACAGCAGGTAGCGACTTTGTTTTATACTATGTAGTGATTTTAATGTATTGTATTGCAGTAGCATCAATCATTACATTCAATTAAACTAGAAAGGAGTCAATCAGACTGATTATTCAGCAAAACTGCAGCATGAGTTAGCATTGGACCGACAAATGTGTCAGTCGTCAGCGATCAAATTGCTTGCATCGTCCAATAGCTATACCAATAACATTTTATTATTATTTAATAATTAAAAATGAATACCACGTATCCCTTACGTAGCAGAAAGGATAACTTCCCTATAGCGCAGTAATAATAATAATAATGCTAAAAACCCTAATTAAGACGCCTACACTGTGACAATTATGATGTTTTTGGTCGCCTAAAAGTAACCTATGTATGTGTTACTCTAGTCTATCAATGTTCTAAGTTTTATCCAAATCTGTTCAGCCGTTGGATCGTAGAAGCAACAAACATGTACACGCATTTATAATAGTCTGATATATAACTCATATAATTTATATGTATACATATAATAAAACTGTAGTGGTCGAATGTCTGTACATAGAAAAAAATGCTAAAACCGAGTTAGTAAGAAGAGAAATAGAACAAATCCAGTTTTTTTTTTCAAATTTTTGGTTTCTCTGTCTGTCTGTTTGTACGGGCTAATCTCCGAAACTGTTGAACCGATTAAAATTAAGTTTTGCATGGTGGTACCTTATATCCCCCGTTAACATTTTAAAAACTTTTCATCCCGGAAAATTAAAGAGTTCCCGTGGGATAGTTAAACAACTATAGTAAATTATACAACTTAATACACAAAAACTACTGATTGGATTTTAATGAAACTTTAGAATAATATAGTTCATATATCAGAATAACAAATAGGCTACTTTTTATCACGGAAAATTTACGGTTCCCGTGGGATAGATTTGTTTTTGTTTGTCTAGAGGCGAACCCGAGCGAAGCGAGTGTAGGCCGCTAGTATTATAATATAATATTATTTGTACGTGACGAAACTCAAATCGGTAATCTTTATTGTAGAAAGGACATTAGGTATGGGCAATAAATGTGATTTTATTACTGTATTTATTATTTGCAGATTGAAAACTCTTTTTCTCGTTTTATTAATAAAAAGATGGGCTAAAGTTTAAATTCCTATAGGCACTTTAAAGTGAGGTACTAGATTATTATCAAGAAAAAATACGGAATTTATACTAGAAGTAAATTCCATTGATAAACGAGAACAAATAAACATGTACACAGACAATTTATTAATCGATGCTCGGACCGAGAAATAGAAAGTGACTATCTATTTTTTATATCAAACCCAGAACCCTCCATATCATAATTACTTTATATTTTTTTTAAGATTTGGTGACAGTAAGGACAGACTTATTTTTTTTTTTTGTAATAATCAAGTAATAAACATAATATCAGTTAATATAATAATAGATAGTTATTGTATCAGTAGGATCAACCTTAGAAATATCTATAATCTATAAATACAATAAAATTGTAACTAAGCGGAATCTGTACATTAGATATTTTTTGGAAAATCTTATTGAAATAGACTTTATTATCGATACAGAGACCGAATATATAGTTTTTCGAATACAGATTCGGCTTAGTTACAATTTTATTATATGTATAAATATAGATAGATATTATTATATTTTAGTATAATGCACCTGCATATATCCTCGCAAATTTTGAACGATTCATAAAAAAATCGATATATGCCAATACTAAGTGATACATTTTTCATTAAACAAATAGTCAAATATCTGAAAGAATACGTATGTTTCTCATATTCTTGCATATACTATATCAATAAAAAATAATTTAAAAGAGAGGATAAGAATAAACTCCTTCTTTGAAGTAGATTTAAAATTTCAAAAAAAAATCACAGGTTTTAGTTGCTGTAATGTTTTAAAGTTTTTTTCAATGTAAGCATAAAAGATAATGTGTCTGGCTGAGAAAAGATTTTAACGTATAAATGAAAATAAAGGAGAATATACTTCAAATATAAGTTAAAAGTGTTAAAGTGTAGGAAGTTATACTTAAAATCAAACTTAAGACAACAATGTAACATTGTAAGAATAAATACACTATAAAATGGCCGTAGAGCGTCTCTAAAGCCATAAAACCTCTATTGTCATCATGTACAATTACGCAATACAATGAAAAAATGTGAGACCTAGAATGTTAATTTGTCCCCGTTTTAAACGGGCTTTTGTTCGATAGTATGTCACGATTTTTATCACGTTACAGCCCATGTTATATTGGATTTTGATGCAACTTTAAGCTGTTACTAAAATATGCAAATGTATGGAGAAATATTCAGAATTTTTGTTAATATAATAATAAGTACCTGGGCGACCAAGCTTTGCTCGGAGTTCTTTTTTTATATCGTATTTTTTAAACAAAAAAACTAAAAACTTGAATAGATACAAAACAAAAAAAAACAAAAGTAAAAACTTTATATCCGACCGCGATACGAACTGTGACTGTCAATCTTGCACTGTAACCATTTGACCACGATACTTATGCCCAATTGTAAGAAATTATCGACTACATTTTGCGTGGAATAATGCGAAAGAAAACCGCATGAAAACTCGAAAACAACGTGTTTCCCCAGACATAAGACTAATCTAGATCGATTTTTTTGCCCCTGAAAACCCCCCGTACCAATTTTCAGAGAAATCGTTAGAGCCGTGTTCGAGATCGCAAGTATAAATAAATAAATAAATATACAAGAATTGCTCGTTTAAATATATTAGATTAGATAATATGATTTATTACCTAACAGTTTCAGAAGTATGCAAAAAGCCACTATTCTGAATACATGTCCCATAGTCCAAAAGTTTCTGCAAGACGATTCCCCTAATAACTAATGATCAAACAAAAACTAATGACGATTCTTACTTGGCGTAATCTCGTGAGATTCATTACATCAAAATTATATATACATATATCGTGAAAAAAAGATATAGTTATAAAAAACTAATAATTAATAAATACTTATAAATATTTAAATGTCTTAAGGGGAATCTACATACATACGTGTTAAAGTTGTTTCCACGTAAGCCTAAAAGGTACTAATAATAATAAAAAAATAAATATGCTAGTGTGCTAGTCCTTCATTCTAAAACTGATTGGGTGGATCTGGATAAAATTTAATACACAGATAGATGAAAAAAATATGAATTAGGCCTAAAAAGGTCTAAAAATGCCTGAAAGGTTTTTCAACCAAATATATAATGTTACTATTATTAAATAAATTATTGTTAAAATAGTGACTCACCCTCGCTTTACTCGGGTTCGTCCCTATTTACATTTAAACGTTTAACTCAGAGATGAGATATTTTCCCGCAGTAAAAAGTGTCCTATATGTTGATCCGGATAACCAGCTATCATTATAACGAATTTCATTAAAATCTGTCCAATGGTTTTTTCGTGATGCGGTCACAGATAGACAAACATACAGATAAAAAATCTAAAACTATAGCTTCGGCCTTTGTATCGATAATAATATCTATTTCAATAAAATTTTCCAAAGAATATTTAATGTACAGATTCGGCTTAGAATTTTATTATATGTATAGATACAGAATATAGATTATTTGCCACTTAATGTAATAAAAATACATACATTGTACAGTTTCTTTTTTGTAAGTTTTTCAATAAACAATATTGTAAAATGATCGTTAAAGACAAAAATACAAATTAAAAAAAAATTCTAAATGCATTAGCTCAAAAGTCAATTACTTTTAAAATCTTCTCAAGCGATGTAGAATTGCCCTCTAGAGGGCTGTTGTGGAACGTCGTAACATAATGACTGTATTTCATTCATTTACTATTAATTTCTTGATAAATAATTAGTTTTTAATACAATATCAACGATACCTGCATCAAAATGTAGCTTAATCTATACTAATACTAGCTGACCCGGCAAACGTTGTTTTGCCATATAAATAATTTCCTATTACTAAAATGGCTATTAAAAAATAAGGGTTGATCGTAGAAGGGTGAAAATTGAGGATTGTATGTATTTTTGTATGTTGTATCATAAAAAAATAGAAATTAAAAATTTTGTCTAAAAAATAAAAAAATAAATTTAGGGGTGGACTACCCCTAACATTTAGGGGGATGAAAAATAGATGTTGGCCGATTCTCATAGATACCGGATAAGCACAAAAAATTTCATCAAAATCGGTCAAGCCGTTTCGGAGGAGTATGGCAACGAAAACTGTGACACGAGAATTTTATATATTAGATTATAAAGAGGTAATGATTGTGATTTTGTGAGTTTGTGATGTTTTAGGAGGTAATCTCTGGATCCACTGAACCGATTTAGATGAAATTTGGTATGAAGATAGTTTGAGACCCTAGGACAGGGAAGGATATAGGATACTTTTTATCCCAGAAATCATCCTTTAAGGGTGTGAAAATGGGGATGAAAGTTTGTACAGGGAATTAACCTAGGGACGAACCCGAGCGAAGTGAGGGTGAGTCGCTAGTAATATGTAAAATTAGTCCTACTTAAGGATACGTAAATCTACTATACTAATATTTGTTTAATTAATAACGAAGATAACGTTAGTACTTTTCTAAAACAAATATTTGTATTAATAGTAGAGATATGTACGTTTAAGCATTAGTTATAATAAAGCACGGCGTAGCGACTAAGGTACTATTAGAAGCCTCTGTGCTATTAAAGACTATAATCTATCTCTGTGCCAAATTTCATCCAGATTCGTTCAGCCGTTCTAGCGTGATTGAGCAACAAACATCCAAACATCTAAATTTTCACATTTATAATATTAGTAAGATTATTATGGACAAAAGTTAAAATAGTATGGGCATAGACCTCGTACTAGTAATTTAGTTGAGTGGTTAGCGGTATTTAAAAAAATATCTATTTATAATACGAAGCCTAACTAAAGATAATTTTAATTACACTGGATTGAAATTCATTAAGCCCTAACCTTTACCCGACTTTAGAAATTAAAATGTTATACGATATTTCACGAATTTTATGAACCAATTTTCTTAATCATATTTTAATTGTGGTATAGTTGATATTATTTTGAATTTAATGTTAAACTTTTTTTAAAGTTAAAAATAACTATTTGAAAGCAAATTTCAAACTGAATGAATTCAAAAGTCTGGTATCCACTTAGTAGTTAATACATAATTTCGTATTTGCATAGGTTTTCACTATAATAACTATACTTAGTCTGGTCATAAGTTCTGTCACACAATAAAAACTTTTGAATTTAAAATGCTGGACACAAAAAAGTTTATTGAATTCGAATTTAGAATTTTTCATAAATATAAAAATGTATACTTTTTAGAAATTTACTCATTTTTAAATATGGAGTGGACACTTAAAGAAGACCGCGTTGCGGTTATTGCGTTGCATCCTTGCGGTCTCGCGCCAATTCAGATTTTTGACATATTGAAAAATTTGAATATAACCAAAAGATTCGTTTAACGTACTGTTATACCCCTTGGCTGTATGGGTTATTGCTTACTTATGATAAAGCCCTACTGACCATTGTCATTTGTACTCTATATATAAGTCATGTAATTAAAAGTAACTTTAGTTCGAGAGTATCGTCGGTCGCGAGCATTAGCTCCTCTTAATATTGTATTAATTAATTAATCAAGTTATTAAAGTGTTTTCAGTAATAAATAAATCTTTTTTTTAAAAAGGGTCTTATCCAGGGACCCATAACAATTGTTGGCAGCGGTGGGATACTAATAATCCCGGATACTTTGGGATACTAATAATCCCGGATACCTTGGGATAGTAATAGTCCCGAATACCCCAGGATTAACGAAAATTCCTGTGCCTTAAGTGACCGCGAACTCTCGGCTCCGCGTAACTTCTAATTAAAGTGGGGAACCACCATAAAAAGTGAAAAGTTGTGAAAAGTTGTGAAAAGCTGTGAAAAGCTGTGAAAAAGTGTTAAGTGAAAATTCAGGTCGTCCACCAGAGAGTGAGACGCTTACGTCTACTGGCAGAGGACCTAGTACGTGTGTCGTGTTCGTCTCCCGTCCGGAACGACGCCAGGTTTGAACCTGTGACCACTGAGCTGGCTGGCATACAAGGTCTGGCCTTATCTATAGGAATGCAGCTCGTCGCCGCCCGCGTCGTGTTCGTGTTACTTGTAGCCCACACGTGAGTGATAGATAGTATTACAATAAAAACAATTCTTGGAAGTTGCGCGTTAAAGACATTATAATACTTATATGAAATTTAATACTGTGACTATCTCAGACTCTTATAATATAAATATTATTTTGACGAATATTTTATTAAAACTAAAGTTATAATACTTTATGAATATTTTATACTCCTTTATTATTTTTCTGATTGATTCTTTTATTATTGATTGTTTTGTTTATTTTATTAAGTTTATATTTTTGTAATATCTATAATATAATAATAAAATAATTTGTAACAAATTATCCAGATCAAATATTAAAATAATATAAAATGGCGAAAAAAGTCGACATTCCGATTCTTCCGCTTAATGACGGAGAAAAAGCGCCTTCGCCCGCCGTCTCTAAAACGGAAAAGAAATATAATGTAAATGACATCGATTTAAATATTCTTTTAAAATTTATTAAACCATATGACGGTTCTAGAGATACAATAAATTCTTTCTTGACGAATTGTAATAATGCGTATGAACTTGCATCGGAGTCGCAAAGACATATTTTATTTAAATATATTTTGAGCCAATTACAAGGCAAGGCTGAAATAGCAGCCTCAATAAAAGATTTTACATCTTATGATCAATTAAAAGATTTTCTGAAAACTCAATTTAGTCAAAGGAAACATTATTCTCATTTAATTAGTGAATTACAGGAATGTAGACAAACATCTGTGGAAAATGTTACGCAATTTTCTATTAAAATTGAATCGATCTTATCTCAACTTTTGACAGAGATTTCTATGAATCCTACTAAAAAATTAGAGATTCCAGGCAGAACAGCTGCTATGGAGGACCTAGCCCTCCATCACTTCTTGATGGGTCTGCACCCACGCATATCGAATATAGTTAGGTGTAGATCGCCTAAAAATTTAAATGAAGCAATTAGCTTAGCAATTTCTGAGGAAAAAATTCAGAAAACATTATATAAAAAGGCAGAATGTTTTGAAAAACCTAATAAAGTAAATAAATTTACAAATAGTAATAGTTTTCAAAGAAATAATTATTTTAATAATATACCTAGGCAGGTTGATCAGAATAGATCTTCTAACCCTTTGCAGCGTTATTCTTATAGTGCGCCTAACACATTTACCCCAAGACCTCCTCAAGGTCAAGGACAAATTAATCAAAATAATCGACCTACTGATAATTTCAGGCCTCATTTTAGAATTAAAAATCCAAGTAACTTTAATAGACCTCGTATAAATTTTGTAGAGGATAATCCTTCTTATTATGAAGAAGAAGGGACGTCATTCCCTTATGAAGAAACTTATGAGCCCGTTGAGGATAAACCTAACGAGGACATCGACTATGACTGTCAACAGCCTACTTTAAACGAGTAGTTGTCCCGTCAACGTGTCGGACGCGACAAAATCTTAAAAATGGCACGAATAAGATTTATAAAATAACAAATAATAATAATAGATACTTACCCCATATTAAATTGCCAACTTCTGGAAGTTCCAGACCTTTGTCATTATTAATAGATACAGGTGCCTCAGTTTGCCTTATTAAAAGTTCAGCACTATCAAACACCTTAAAAATCTACCCCAATAATATTTCTGTTAGGGGAATAAATTCGAAAGATGAACCTCCATTGATAAGTTTAGGTTACGTAAACTTAAAATTAAAAATTGGTAACAACTATATATGTCATAAATTTCATGTTTTTGACGAATTACAGCTTCCATATGATGGTATTATTGGTACTGACCTTTTTATGACATATAACTGTCAAATTAATTATAATTCCAATAGCTTAGAAATAAATAACTATAAAACTTACCTTATGTTTCACGAACCTACCTATTTAATAAAACCTAGGTCTGAAACCGTTATAGAATGCACCGTGGTAAATCCTGAAATTCAAGAAGGATTAATATTAGATAAGAAAATCTCAGATAAAATACTTATTTCAAATTGCATGGTAAGAGTGAAACCTAACAATAGAGTTAACATTACTATATTAAATATTACAGAGGAACCTGTCCAAGTGAATTCTAATTTACAACTCAAATTAGAAAAAATTCCATCGCAGAATGTAAAATTAGTAAACAATTGTCAAAGTACAATAGAAAGAACTGAACAAGTTCTAGACTCGCTTAGAATATCTCATCTAAATCATGAAGAGAGTGAACAACTTCTAGATATTTGTTCTCAGTACTCTGATATTTTTCATTTACCTGATGACCAACTGACATATACAAATGCACTAAAACATCAAATTAAAACTAACTCCAATATTCCCATTAATACAAAATCATATAGGTTCCCACAGTGTCATAAAGAAGAAGTACACAAACAGATAAATAAGATGTTGGATCAGGATATAATTCAGCCATCCTTATCACCATGGTCTTCACCAATATGGGTTGTACCGAAAAAAATTGATGCCTCTGGCGAAAGAAAATGGCGTGTAGTAATAGACTACCGAAAACTTAATGATATAACTATAGGCGAATCTTACCCTATTCCTCAAATAAACGAAATTCTAGACCAATTAGGTAACAGTAAATATTTTTCTACTCTCGACTTAGCGTCAGGTTTTCACCAAATTCAAATAGCACCAGAAGATGCTGATAAGACAGCCTTTACCATTCCAGAAGGACACTTTCAATTTAAGAGGATGCCATTTGGGCTGAAAAACGCTCCAGCTGCCTTCCAAAGATTAATGAACACCGTATTATCTGGTCTCCAGGGTATACACTGTTATGTTTATTTGGATGACATTGTCATTTATTCCTATGATTTAAATTCACATATAGAGAAGTTACAAAAAGTATTCAGCAGGTTACGTCAATTCAATTTAAAATTACAGCCGGACAAATGCGAGTTTCTCCGTAAAGAAGTAAATTATCTAGGTCATATAATTACAGACAAAGGAGTTAGACCAAATCCTGACAAGGTTAAAGCTGTGAAAGAGTTTCCTACTCCAAAAACTCCAAAGGACGTAAAATCCTTTCTAGGTCTTATTTCCTACTACCGTAGATTCATTCCAGACTTTTCCATGTTAGCTAAACCCCTGACTTCACTTCTAAAGAAGAACACATCATTTACCTGGAATAATGAACAGCAACTTGCATTCGAAACCTTGAAAGATAAATTACTAACAGCTCCTATACTCTCTTATCCAGATTTTACCAAGCCATTTGTTCTCACTTGTGATGCGTCGAAATACGCCATCTCAGCAATCCTATCTCAAGGAGAAATAGGAAAAGACCGTCCCATTGCATTTGCATCCCGTACTCTTAATAAAGCTGAAACAAATTACAGCACTACAGAAAAGGAATGTCTAGCAATAGTTTTTGGTACTAAAATGTTTAGACCTTACCTGTATGGAAATACTTTCACCATTGTCACAGACCATAAACCCCTCCAATGGCTCTTTAACTGTAAGGATCCAGGATCCAGACTAGTAAGATGGAGACTGAAACTAGAAGAATATAATTACAATATAAAGTATAAAAAAGGAAAAGTTAACTCAAATGCTGATGCTCTTTCAAGATACCCAGTGAACCCAGTTTCAGTTTATACAAATGAAATGAATCCAGAATCTCCTCAAGTTTCTGAACAAGGAAATATGAATATTGATAGAGATCTAGAAGAATTGCTAATTTCTCCACCTTCTTTCCGTTTAGATGAAATTCTCTCTGATACAGGAGAAATTAACTTACCTTCTCCAGAACAAGAAAGATTTAACTTACCTTCTCCAGAAGAAATTAACTTACCTTCTCCAGAACGAGAGAGATTTAACTTACCTTCTCCAGAAGAAATTAACTTACCTTCTTCAGAACAAGTTGACTTACCTTCGCAAGAGCCTGCTGGTTCTCCAACTGCAGAGCCTATTGGTTCACCTGTCGTTGAACCCATTGACTTACCAAGTCGAGAAATAAGCCCATCTACTGATGACTATTCAACATTTCTCAAAGCAACATCTGAAAAAAATAGAAATTTTAATACACAAATTATAGAACATAATGAAAGTTTGATGAAAACTACCGTAAAAACTATAATAATACCTACCTCAATAGACCTTGATGAATCTAATCCTTATATAGAAGAGATTTTAGGTAACCATGAAAATTCAAAAGAGATTGTAGAAGCAGAAAGACAATTACATTCTTTCCAGATAATAGAATCAACCAATAAAACCTATCTTCTTCTTTTCACTAGAGTACATCATTTTGATGAATCACGTTATGCCGAAATATTTAAAACTCTGGAAAACGCCAGAAATAGATTGTTAATATTCGGAAATATAAATGAAATAGCAATTTCAGATTTTAAAAATCCCTTTGAAAAACATTCATTTACTAAGATATATAATATGCTGATGTATCTTTTCCATAATACTGACATAAAAATAAATATATATCATAATAACATAATTTATCCTTCACCTACTGAAATAAAAAAGATATTACGGGATAATCATGATATACCCATTGCAGGACATCTTGGTTCTGTCCGCATGTATAACAGAATAAAAGACATGTATTATTGGAAAGGTATGCGAAAAGATATAGAGACATATGTTAAAGCCTGTAAATCATGTCAAGAAAATAAAGCCTTAAGAAAAATAAACAGAGCACCAATGCAAATAACTAGTACTTCTACTGCTCCCTGGCAACGTGTTAGCTTAGATATAGTAGGACCACTTCCAGAATCTGGGACAGCTAAATTAAAATACATTCTCACACTTCAAGACGATCTTACTAAATTTTCTGTGGCTTACCCAATTCGTAGTACGACTGCAGAAGAGACAAGCGAATGTCTTCTTCATTTTATTGCTATGTTCGGAATTCCTAAAATGATCCTTACCGATCAAGGAACAAATTTTACAGCAGAACTATTTAAAACAACTTGCAAATTTTTAAAAATTAAACAGTTGTGGTCATCGCCTTACCACCCACAAACGCAAGGAGCGCTGGAAAGAAGTCACTCCACCCTGAAGGAATATCTGAAATCATATGTCAACGAAGGACAAACTGATTGGCCTCGTTACGTCTACACTGCAATGTTAGCTTATAATACCAGTGTTCATTGCACTACTCATTTTACACCCTATGAGCTAATGTTTGCTCACAAGCCTTTTATTCCAAATTCTATTTTCGAGGAATCACCTGGAGCAACCTATCCAGAATATGTAAAGATGCTACAAAACCGTCTTAAATACTCAAGAGAAAAGGCAATTCAAAACATACAAAATTCTAAAAACAATTCGAAAAACTATTATGACTCTCATAGTAAACCACAGCAATATAAAATAGGTGATTATGTTTACCTAAAAAACCATTTAAGAATGCGGAAGGCCTTATCTCCTTTATGGAAGGGACCTTATAAAATCGTGAAAATTCTTGGTAACAATACGTTATCACTATTAATCAATAGACGACATGTTACTCACCATTATGATCAAGTAAAACTAGCTGATAGATCTAGTAATACTTTATGAAGTTGCAAACTAGTTAGATATAAGTTTTAATTTTTACACTTTATTTACGTTTACTTTTATTTTTATTTTTATATTATATTCAACTTAAGGTTTAGTTAATTTTAGCATCGGGTTAATTACGTAAATTAAAAAATTAATGAATATCATTTAAATGAAGCGATTAATAAATTTTCTTCAGTAGTAGAAAATATATCTATTGCTACCGACAAAGTTCAGTTACAGTTAAGTATAAACGAGTTATTTAGCAATCTTGAAATGTCCCTTCTTACCTTATCTTTTCAATTAGAAGATATTATAAATGCCATAATGTTCAGCAGTCTGAATAAACTGCACCCGGCAATAATGACACCGACACAGCTCCATAAAGAACTAGTCGATTCTTTTCGATATTTACCACAAGGACTCGAACTACCGGTCCCTCTTGAAATTAATATGATGCATATTATTATGAATATTTCCAAAGTATCATCTTATTTTATGAAACCACGACTAGTATTTGTATTGCAAATACCGCTAGTGTCTAATAAATTATATAAATTATATCATAATATACCTTTACCTACACCGCATAATGTTAATAACCCAGAGACCTTCAGTCTGATAATCCCTAGTACTAAATATATCGCAATAACGATTGATAAAAACCATTATTTTGATCTGGACAGTTTGAATAATTGTTTAATTATAAGTCATGAACATTTTATATGCAACGTTCCTAATGTATATGCAACTGATTCTAAGATTACTTGTGAAAGTGAATTATTATCAAAGGTTATTAATAAACTTCCCGACCAGTGTGAAACGAAATTTATATATGGTAAAGTTGATATTTGGAAAAACTTAAATAATAATAAATGGATATTTATTCAGTCTGAAAGTAGTAAAATAGTAATAGAGTGTCAAAAGTGGAAAATACATCGTGAAAATATATTATTGGGAACAGGTATTTTGAGCCTACCCCAATCCTGCATTGGCTATAATAAAAACACTGTATTGATTGGAAAAATTAATAAAAATATACATCCGGAGATAATTACCTTTGATTATAATATTATTAATGACACTTGTTGTAATAAATTTAAGTTAGATAAGGTTAAGGACAATGTGTCTCCTATTAATTTAGAAAAAATTGATTTGGACAATTTAACAATTCAAAAAGAATCATTAAAAAGAAAATTATTGGAAACTGAAATAGATACAGATATGCCTCATATAATCAAATATGGGACACATTATTCTACATTAAATATAATTATATTGGTTATTATTATTTTTGTATTAGCTTATTTTATTAGTATTAAGATTATATACTGTTATAAAAAATGTAATAAATCATTGGGCCTTAATATAGAATTAAAAGATGAAAATAACCCTGACAATACTAACTTAGAGATGGAAGAACAACCCTCTTATCCATCAATCAGATGTAACGTTTAATTTTCATAAACTTCGGTTTAAAAAGGAAGTCCGAAGTTTATTTTAACGGGGGAGGTGTTATACCCCTTGGCTGTATGGGTTATTGCTTACTTATGATAAAGCCCTACTGACCATTGTCATTTGTACTCTATATATAAGTCATGTAATTAAAAGTAACTTTAGTTCGAGAGTATCGTCGGTCGCGAGCATTAGCTCCTCTTAATATTGTATTAATTAATTAATCAAGTTATTAAAGTGTTTTCAGTAATAAATAAATCTTTTTTTTAAAAAGGGTCTTATCCAGGGACCCATAACAGTACCATCAAATGATACATTGAAGACTCTAGAGTAGATAGACAGGTCAAGAAGTGGACCCCCTCGCTCGGTTAGGACTCCAGCAGTGATAAAAGCTGTGAAGGCGCGAATTCAAAGAAATCCCATACGTAAGCAAAAACTTTTGGCCCTTCAGATGGGTTTAAGCAGAACCACGGTGAAAAGGGCGTTAAATGAAGACTTAGGGCTTCGGGCATATCGAAGAAAAATAAGACATCGTTTGGACGCTCGTTTAATGGACCTGAGGTTGAACAGATGTCGCGCTTTGTTGAAGCGGTACGCGGGAAACAATAATCGGGAAATTCTTTTTTCGGATGAAAAAAATTTTTAATGTGGAAGAGAGCTACAACAAACAAAATGTTACGGTGTACGCACACAGTAGTGAAGAAGCGAGCAACCATGTTCCGCGTATCCAACGAGCCCATTTTCCATCCTCACTCATGGTTTGGTTGGGAGCCTCTTATTGGGGCTTAACTTAGGTACATTTTTGAGAGAAAGGCGTAAAAACAAATGCAGTTTTGTATTAAAATACAGTCCTCACGAACCTTGTGAAACCTGTTTCTCATACCATGATCAATAACAAGCGCTGGGTATTCTAAAAAGATTCTGCGCCAGCTTACAGAACGAAAAGCACTCAAGACTGGCTGGCGGCGCGTGAAATTGACTTCACCCGGCACGAAGACTGGCCCTCCTCCAGTCCAGATTTGAGTCCGTTAGATTACAACATATAGCAACACTTGGAGGAAAAGGCCTGCTCAACACGTCATCTTAATTTGGAGTCACTCAAGCAATCCTTGATTAAGGCAGCCGCCGAAATTGACATAGACCTCGTTCGTGCTACGATAGACGACTGGCGGCGGCGGTTGAAGGTCTGTATTCAAAATCGCGGGGGTCATTTTGAATAAACTTTGTTAGCATAAGAATCTGTGTTTTATAAAGTTCATTTTGGTATATAAATGTTTACATCAATAATAAACATGTCTCAATTATTTCATATTAAACATGTGACAGAACTTATGACCTGACTATGTATATTAATGTACTTATAATAAATACTAACTTATTTATAAAAATTAAATACTTTTTACTGTCTTCAAAAAGGAAGTGTATGCTTTTTTCAACTTTACACGATATTTTTATTAACAAAATGCATATATATATATAGGGGGAAGTCCCGTAACGCCGGACGGCACCTAGTGTCGGACACTCGCATTATCTCAAAAAGTGACAACGTAATAGATTTGGATATTGATGAAAGGAGTGCGGGGGAACTTAGCGATACAGGGTCACGGGATGCAATTTGATAGTAACGTGAGCAGCCACGGTGAGAGTGGAAGATTGCTGTTTTTGTCGGGAAAGCGCTGCATGACATAAATTTCAAGGGAGTATTACTGCTTTAGTTTTATTTTTTTAATTTTTATGTTAGTTGTTAATAAAGATAAAGTTCCATTGTAATTCGTAGACTGTGAAGGTTTTTATTAGTTTTCTACAGTTTTAGTATGAAACACGTCATTTGTGGGTATCTCTTGTCCCCTAGTACCGGACACTAAGATGTCCCTTAAGACCGGACAGTTTACAAGTTCTTTTTTACTAAACAAATATAGTTATTATAATAGTTATTGTACGTTGTTTAATGGGATAGCAAAACAAAGATTTGTCGAAAAGGAGAAGAAGAAAAAGAAAGGAAAATGGGACCAACAAAGTTTACAAACTGCAATAGATGAGGTTTTGTCCAAAGTAATGAGTTTAAGGAAAGTTTGAATGCCCTACAACATTCCAAAAAGCACGCTACGTTGCAACCAAAAATCGGTAGATTCACTAATACCTTCTCACCCGAATATGAGCAAGTTTTAGTACACCACGTAAAAAATTGGTATTGTCTGCCGCTGCCGCTACTCCATTTTCATTAAAAGGAGTTTCCGAAGTGATCATTAGATATGGTGAAGCTATGAAGATCCTCCATCATTTAGTAGCTTATCTACATTCTGCAATACAGAGCTCTCCAATAATTTTGTATCAGAAGGATCAACAGACCCTCATAGAAAATCTACCAATGAACCAATAATTAGCAGTACCAGTAGTGTGCTTAGAGGACCACGGTAAAGACTGGATACAATGCTCCAGCTGCCTAAATTTGGCTCATGAAGCATATGCAAACCTTCCTGAATATGGAGATTCTTATATGTGTGATCAATGCATGACGTTTTGATAATATCCGGCGCTTGAGGTTCGAAGCTAAGTGTGTCCGGTACTAGGTGCCAATGGCAGAGATTGTGCTGTGTCTTACCAAAACTTACTGAAGGTTTCTGAATATGTCTATGCAGAAATTGTGTTTTTGTTAATTTATTTTGATGTTATAATTTGTTGACTTAAGTAATTCATAAATAAAGTTACATTTTCTATAGTAGTTTTTGTTTTATTTTCTGAAAACCTTAGGTGTCCGCCACTAGGGGACTTCCCCCTATATATATATATATATATATATATATATATATATATATATATATATAGCTTTTACGCAAAAAAATATTAAAAAAAACATGCGAGCGAAGCCGTGTAAAAGCTTATATAAACAACTAGTTGAACAATCATATATATATATATATATATAAAACAAAGTTGGGTTTGTTACAACACTTATAATTCGAGAACGGCTGAACCGATTTTAATGATATTCGATTTTTTGGATCTGTCTCCGCCCGAATAGCAGAATAACTATGAAAACATCGAATATATTAAAAAAAGTTCACGAAAAATTTGTTTTAAACCATAGCTAACGCTGGCTAATTACTAAGTATTTACATATATCTACGAGTATTTAAAACGTACCTAGGGACGAACCCGAGCGAAGCGAGAGTAAGCCGATAGTAAGTCATAAACAAAACTAGTGATACAATAATTAAAAAAATAGTTGTTATCTATATATACAAAAGTGATTGACTGATATATTAACTTACAGGCCAAACCCTTAAGGCTAGAAAATTGAAATTTCGCACACGTATTCCTCATATGACGAAGGCATCCACTAAGGAAGGATTTTTCAAAATTCAACTCCCAAGGGGGTGAAATAGGGAATAATAGTTTGTGTGAAACTTTTATACCTTGGACGTATTTGCATGAAATTTCGTATTTTTCGTAGTTTGATCGCGAGCAAAGCCGCGAGTTCTGCTAGTTTCAATATAAATCGCTTGAGTAAGATAAGTCAAAAGTCAATTACTTGTAAAAAGCACTCAGCGTATCTCAAATCACTCTCTAGAGGGCTATCAGGAAACGACTTTTGTATGTACGAGTACAACTAATTAATTCCAATCCTGATAAAACCTTATTACTTTCCACTTAATACAATAAATAAATAATCTAGTTCCATGGTAAGCTACGAGGCTTGTATTATGGATACCAGATAATTGATACAATACACATATATAACTTTAAATACAAACATATTATAAACATAAACACCCATGACTGGAGTACACACATTCGTGCTCATCACACAAATGAATGCCCCCAGCGGAACTCGAACCCGCGACCGCTGGCACAGCAAGTATGGTCACTACAAACTGAGCCAAACGTATGGTCAACAATATATTATAGTTGAATATTCTAAACTGATTAAACGAAGCCAATGGATTTAAAATTAAATTAATTCATATTACAGTATTGTAAGCAGTTGTGGCAAGTGGTAACGCGCTCGCTTGGAAAACCAAGTGAATCTTGTTCAAACTCTGGATTTGCGCTTCTGAGACTTTAATGTGCGAATTATTTTCAACCTGATTACCGCTTGCCTTATGGTAAAGGATAACATTGTGTTATATCTCTGCTAGTTTGAGAGAATAATAGTTTTATATGTAATTTAAAAAAAAATGTAATAGTATTGTAAAATTGTGGGTAGGCACTGTCTGTAACAAGTATATAACGCCTTTGAGATGTCTAAAACCTTAGTCTCTCCCGTGACCATGATTGCTGTAAAGTATTCGAAACGTCGGGAACCAAAAATCAAAATAAATCCGCGAAATAATCCGAAAACATAGTTTTATTTAAAATGTCAAATATTCGCGTAAGTCTAAGAAAGTATTATAGATGTAATGTCTTCCAACAAGCATTTGGTCAGCATGGTGGGCATGGTCTGATCTCCCACACAGGGAGTCCCGTGCCCAGTGGTGGGATGTTCTAGTTCTGTATTTCAACGTTATCTGCCTAATATGAAGCTGCGACCGTGGACGTAGTGACAGTGGTTGCTATATAAAATAATATAAAGTAAATAGTTGTTGTAACAGAAATTACATGTATGAATATTAGTATAGTATGAGCAATAACCATACGAAAAGAAAAAGCAAATATTTCTTGATACTGAAAAGGCTCGTCCTTTTTTTTATAATCCTTCAAAAAGTTACCAGTTATTAAGTTAATATCCAGTGTGGCATACAAAAGCTCTTAAACTTTTCGATTTTTGTGAACCAATTCATATTAAAATTTAATAAAAAAATATGCTATGAAAAGAAATATGTGAGAGTCTCCATACATCGTTATTTGCCTCTTGACATATAATATCAACATGTAACAATATTTGTGCACTTCCATTATCCACTATAATTGTATATCTTTTGTCTGATTTTGTGAAGTCTCAACAATATTTTTTTGTTTGAAATTTGAATTTTTTACATCGATACAGAAAAAGAAAATATTGTGTATAATAAATTCAATGTATATTCCATTTTTTTTTATTTTTATAGTACTTTAGAAAATTGAAAGAACATTGTTATTAATATCTCAACTTCCTTCTTCTACTTTTTACGTCGTTACATTTGTTAATTCTGTCATCAAGATACAGAAGAGAAATAAATTCTTCTCTCCACCTGAGGTCGGAACAACAAAAAAGAAACCCTTTATGGGACTACTTCGTCGTCCGTCTGTTTGTCTATCAGAATCCTTTATTACAGGAACGCGTGGAGGTATGAAGTTGAAATTAATACCAAATATTATTCAGGTTTACAATCCCTTGGAGCTGTGAAAAAATCAAACTTATTATAAAAACATTTATACCGCATGTTTTGACACTCGCAAGGACACTGACAAATCTTTCACACACATATTCTTCTTCACACAGTCCATCCATACTTTCCTCGGTCTAATATTACTTCTATATATGTATATATACATTCAGACTTAATATCTATATGTTTATATGACTTTCTTATCTCCTCATGATATGCCCATACTGTGTTAACCTATTACGTCTGAACCGTTTTGTTACTGAGATAACTTTATATAATAATTTATATCCATTAATTATATTATAGCTTTATAAAATCATAATTGTAATCAAAAAAAAACCTTAAAAAAAGCGACTTCCAGGCATTGAAAAGTAAAAAATAACTAAACGGGGGTTTTCATTTAGAATAGATACCTAATCAGATATTTTCGAATATATATATATATATATATATATATATATATATATATATATATATATATATATATATATGCTGTCGAATTGACAACCTCCTTTTTGGAAGTCGGTTGATAATCAACAAAAAGCATTTAACTTTAGCAATCCAGCAATTTCTTTGGCATAACTATATAATCTAAAAAGGCTCACAATTTCACAGCAAAAGATAAAGATTAAGAAAGACTATAGCTATAAAAACATGGATAACATTTTTCCATCCAAAATAAACAAACAAATCAGAATTACCTTGAAAAAACATGTTACAGTCAACGTATCTTAAATTCGCTTCGTAAATCATCTTGTCCCAATTTTAAGGCGCAATTTCGCGGGTTTCCCCCTTAAACCGAAATTGTGAAGCTCGACATTCAAAAGAGATTTTTTACGATTTAAGATTAGAGAAAATTCGATGGGTATTAATAAAATGCTGCCTTGTTCCCTGGAACGAGGACAAGCATTGAATTCAGTAGTTGATTGAGAAATTCAACATATTCTTTTCTAGATATTTAAAAGCTTTGACGTTGAAAGTTTGTTTAATTTATTTGATGGAAGCCAGTTTCTTTTATACTGAATGAAATAAATTTAAAGACATTTTATCAGAAATAGGCTTCATTTTGAATTATAAATTGAATATTTGTCAAGGTAACGATTTGTTATAACAGATGCTGAACAAACGTACATCTATACTATAATAAAGCAGTAACTTATCGAAATCTGTACATGAAATATTTTTTAAAAACAATGACTGTAACGTATTATGTATACGATATAGACCCCAAAACAATAGTTATTTATTTTTTTGTCTGTTTGTCTGTTTGTCTCTTTGTCTGTACGCTTATCACGCAAAAAGTAATGAACTGATTTCAACGAAATTTTGTGAACTGATAACTTATTACTCGGGTCAACATTTAGGATAACTTTTACTTTTGGAAAATCTTTGTTTCCCGCGGGAAATCGCAATAACTGCTTTTATCGAGTCCTCCTTAGGAACCCTCCGCTGGCTAAACCTAAAGACATACATCAAAACAATGTACTAAAAAATTGTAGATCTTGAAAAGACCAACAGAAATATCTATAACAGTATATGTCTATCTCTCAAGGTACACTCGCAATACCTATTCTTATCTATACCTATAGCAAAACTAACTTAGTTAAATCGATGTGCGCGTTTCACACAAAAAGTACTGAACCATTTCAATTAAATTTTGTATAATGATAGCTTATCACTCGAGTCAACATTTAGGATACCTTTTACTACAGGCACATTTTTCGTTC
The DNA here is from genome assembly GCA_905404265.1 of Fabriciana adippe. Taxonomy (NCBI): domain Eukaryota; kingdom Metazoa; phylum Arthropoda; class Insecta; order Lepidoptera; family Nymphalidae; genus Fabriciana; species Fabriciana adippe. Next base: position 2,238,713 of record FR989996.1, on the reverse strand, counting down.
CCGCGGGAAAACGCAATGACTGGTTCTATCGAGTCGTCCTTAGAAGTTTATATGGCTAACGCTGGCTGAACCTTAAGAGATACGTCAAAAAAATGTACAAAAAAAATTGTAGGTCTTAAAAAGTTATACGGGCAAGTTCGCAATATTATATGTCTATCACCTAACACAGGCTGACTTATCAACGTTTAGCTCAGTTCAGCAGTGAAACGTAACTAGGGACGAACCCGAGCGAAGCGAGGGTGAGTTGCTAGTATTATTATAAATGCGAAAGTTTGGACGGATGCTTGTTACTCCATCACGCCAGAACGGCTGAACGGATCTACATAGGTGAAATTTGGCACAAACGTAAATTATAGTCTGGAATAGCACATAGGTTACTTTATATCCCAGAAAAATGTACGATTCCCGTGGGATAGATTTGTTTTTGTTTTGCTCTAGGACGAGCCCGAAGCGAAGCAAGGCTGAATCGCTAGCAAATAATGAAACGCTTGTAAAGTTATTTTATTATAATTAATTTTATATTCTACTTTTTCTACTTATAAACAGACAACAAAGGATAAGACCAATACAACAATTTGCCTCATTTGGGATTCAAACCCACAACAGTACAGACACCAATCATACAAATACATCTATTCCACGATAGGCATATTTATAATTAATAAAGATATTCATTCATACTTTAAAACTTCATCTAGTTTTATTACTGATCATTAACCTCAGATTAGTTAAGATTCTAAGAGATTTCAGCAACTCGCTCGCACTCAAAGAGGATACCCGACTATTTAACCCGTTTTGCTTTATAACTCAGCTCCCTGACATTTTATTAAACTGGAAATTTCCATGGCTTCAAGTATAACGTCTTCTATCTGTTTAGGAAATTTTATAAAATCGATTTGGCTTAAATCATTATCTCATTCTATTATTATTCTAACGGTTACAAAAATATAGGTATACTTTGCTTCGCTATAACACAAATATTTCTATGATAATTTGAAAATTGGTTTAAAATTTAGATGTGAAACTCATTTTTATCAAATCAAATCAAAATATGCTTTATTCAAATAGACTTTTACAAACACTTTTGAATCGTTACTTTTTACATTATTGAAATTAAAATTAAATTTTAGTATCTAAAAACAATACTAAATACAAAAACCTAAATATTTATTTTAATAGAACAATTATTGATATACAGAAATAAGACATGATTGTTTGTTTATTCAATTACAATAGACAAAATCAAGTCTATCACCAGAGTGACGTAAAAACCTCCTAAGAAAAACTGGTGACGGAAAAACACCAGTTTTAAAGTCAATAAATACGAATCTGTAACCTTAATGAAATAAGTTTTTGATCACAATAATACTTTTTTTTTGCTTGTAATTGTATGTTAGTCCTGACAAAATTCGAAAGTTATATTTTATATGTATTCATCCCTTTTTGACGTCCCACTGCTGGGCACGGGCCAGCTTCAGTACGAGGGGGATCAGGCCATAGTTCACCACGCTGGCCAAGTGCAGAATGACGGACTTCACATGTCTTTTGAAAACTTGCTAGGTTCTCTCAGACATGCAAGTTTCCTCACGATGTTTTCACGGTTTAGTATTTTATATAGGCAAGTTAGTTTTACCCTCAATAGCTTAAAAATAATTAACAAAATGACATTCTTTATTTAGAAAACAGAAAAAAAAGGAAAAGATTAGGTTAAATACTAGAACAAATAGCACATGTTTGTTTTGATACGCATTTGATGTATACTCTACATATTGTAACTTAGAGCACTCTAAAAATAAAATAGAAGGGATTATGAAACGACTTTATGGAAAACTTTAAAGTTTTTAAAAAAATCTAAAAAACAGTTTTATTTTTGTTAAAACTCGTTTTTTTAAGAAGCGACAAAATAACCCTCCACGTTTTTATTACAGATTCTATAAAGGATTATTATTATATAAAAAACTTTTATTAGTACTACAGCATCTATAATGTTACTTGGAAATTTTACTTCACTTTTACGTACCATAAGAATTATAAAAATTTTAACGCAAAATTCAAAGAACTGGGTTTTACTTGCAGTCTCACGAAAATCTCACAGTTCACATTCCTCAAGTACCTACTAAGTACTAGGTCATCTCGACTTTTAAGCTCCCTGCTCCTACATTTTTATAATGAGAACTGTATTTATTTAAACAAAATTTTCAGTTAAACTATGTAGACACAAAGCCCAAAATATTTAGAGGCGTTTAATTTTCCAAAAGGGTTTTATACAACTAAAATCTCTAAGCAATAATATCAAAACTTCAGCCCTTAATATTAAATTGGAATTGGAAAATTGGAATCAATTCTGTTATATTTTGGCATACTTTCTCTAACTAATAATTTGTAACCGATGTTTTAGATATACTATGAGTGTAATAAACTAGGAACTTACGTTTTAATTTTTTGGGTGGAACTTTAATTCTTTTTCTAAAATAAAAGTAGTCTAAGTTACTCCTTATAACATCAGCTATATGCCAGTGAAAGTCCCGTCAAAATCAATCCAACCGTTTCGGAGATTAGCCGGAATATACAGACAGAGAGAAAAATTTTTAAAAATCGTGTCTTTTTATAAGAACCGTATATAATTGCAAATAGTAAAAAGCTGTTGTTTTGACATTACAAACAGACACTTCAATTTTGTTTATCTGTATAGATAATTTTAATAATATACATCACATTTTTGTATTAACAATGCATTTTTTTTATTTATCCCTTAAATAACAGCTCAAAGGATATTTTACTTTATTTGCTTTTCACTCACATAAAAATATATGTACGTACTTAAATATTTCTATTAATCAAACTTAAAAACTAATACTTTGCAAACATTTAGATATTTAATATGTCTCAACTTATGTAGTGAATAAACCTAACTTTAAAGTTACCGACTACTAAACTTTGCTTATATTTTACTCTTGATTTATATTTCCAGAAATACTTTAAAGTGCCTGTAAAATTCTGGATTTATGACTATTTTGAGTTTTATATCATCGTATAACTGAGACTCTTACGACCTTAAGCTCGGATACTATACCTATGTATAGTTTATGATCTTGTTCCATAATTGATTATGTATTTTAATAGTAAACGTAAACATCTAAAACTAGTAGTTCTGCGAACAGTAGAGCTCGTGAGCACAAACTGCATTTTGAGGATCTATTCTGCTCATCACGCCGAAGATATTCATCAGATCTTCACCAATTTTTTATAAAACCAACGTTATTACCTTTTAAATAAAAAAAGAACTATCCAAATTGGACTCATAAGGCGATAGATATCTAAAACTTTTTTTCCAATCAAAAATCCCCGACAGCAAAAAAAAATCTATAAAGTCGTAAAACCTGTAACCTAAGTTTCGCCCAGATCGGTTATAAAATACGACCTGTAGAAGAGTACTAAAAAGTTGACAGAGGAAAGCATATTTTGCCAGACTTGAAGGAGAGACGCTTAGCTCACTTGGTCAATTATATTTTTCCAAAAAACATATCCGTACACGAATCCTCCATACATTTATATGGAGAATTTGGGTATGAATATGGACAATTCGTGTATAAATATGTTGCAAATTTAATGTAAGCTTTCTGATTGCATTTACGATAGCCATGATTAGGCGAAATGTGGCCATAAACAACACATTATTGTCAAAATGTAATAAAAGTTCTGATTTTTACTATCATATTCTTTTCTATTATGACTTTAGAATTAGACTATTTAAAAAACTTATGTCAATGACTAATCTATACTAATATAATAAAGCTGAAGAGTTTGTTTGTTTGTTTGGTTGAACGCGCTAATCTCAGAAACTACTAATCTGATTTGAAAAATTCTTTTTGCATTAGATAGCCCGTTACCTGAGGAAGGCTACATATCATCCCAGGAAAATGTACGGTTCCCGTGGGATAGATTTGTTTTGTCTAGGGATGAACCCGAAGCGAAGCAAGGGTGAGTCGCTAGTGTAATCTATTACAATTATCTATAGTAAGGAAGAGAAACAAAAGAACACTTAAATTTTAAAAATGATAAAATATATCTATAAATAAGTGTCTTAATTAATAACAATCATATAACATGTTGTAATAATATAAAAGTAAAATAATTCCCATAAATAAATTAACGACATAAAATATTTTATCAATTCAATATCATTTCGATAAAATAGTAAACTAAATTAATATAAAAATTGAAGAGTGTTTTTGATGTTTGAATGCACTAAAAAAGTATTTACTTGTCATATTTTAAAGCCGTACTTGAAGCATTTTATAGCCTATTAGTAAATCGTATTTTTGATAAAGTAAATAATAAATATTTTGGATAAAGAAAAAGTAGAAAAGAAGAAAAAGTAACCTATGTGTTATTCCAGACTGTAATCTATCTCTGTGCCAAATTTCATCCAGATCCGTTCAGCCGTTCTGGTGTTATTGATAACAAACATCCATCCAAACTTTTGCATTTATAATATAAATGGGATAATGGGATTTATTTAGGAAGGTTTAAGGCTAATTAACATAACGCTATAGCTTAGGAGCATAATAGTTTATTCATAAACTACACGAGGGCAACCACCGTAGAAAGCTAGTAGGATATAATAGAACAACTTGTGAATCTAGAAACAATCTATACAGATAAATAAAATTGAAGTGTCTGTTTGTAATGTCAAAATAACAGCTTTATACTAAATGCATATGGAATTATATATGGTACTTATAAGAAAAACACTTTTTTTTTAAATTTTTGTCTGTCTGTCTGTCTGTCTGTTTGTTCGGACTAATCGCTTCCGACTTTCACTGGCAGATAGCTGATATTATAAGGAGTAACTTAGGCTACTTTTATTTTAGAAAAAGAATTAGGGTTTCGCTCAAAAAAATTAAAACTTACCTAGGGACGAACCCGAGCGAAGCGTGGGTATGTCGCTAGTTTTCAATATAATGAAACTAATTTTATCTTCAGTAAAAGTATTAACGTCTTCAGAATAACTTTCTTTAACTTTTATACCATACAAGTGACTATTCTTCACTACAATCCCTCACATAATCTCATGCCTCTTTCGATATTTTTTTTATGTGGATATGACAAATCTCATATTTGTGTACATATTCAGCACTTTTTTACGTCCCACTGCTAAGCACGGGCCTCCCTTCAATACAAGGGGGATCAGGCCATAGTCCACCACGCTAGCCAAGTGCAGGTTAGCGGACTTCACATATCTTTCGAAAACTTGCTAAGTTCTCTCAAACATGCAGATTTCCTCACGATGTTTTCCTTCACCGTAAGACAAGTTGTAATCATGATGGAAATGATTCGTACATGAAAATATTAGAGGTGCGAGACCCGGTATTTGAATCTGCTACACTAGGGTTCCCAAGTCAGCGCGTTACCATTGGGCTACCACTGTAAATGCATTAAATTATATAACACATAATTGTTATACCAATTAACACCAGCATGTAGTCATAACAAGTAATAATATATGTATAAACAAAAATCGCACGTACAAATAACACGCCCGCGATGTAAAACAGATAGCACTAACATTCATACATATTTTATTACCAACACTATCTCATAAACTAAATTTCGGCTATTATTTCAAAACTGATATCAATTTTCCCATCAACAGATTGAATATTAGTGTACATTTCAATTTAGATAATTGAACCAAAACACGTACTTTGTTTGAAGCCAATTGAAAAATTTCATTCATTTGATTTTCAACTTGAATTTTTAGGCATACTTCCTATCGTATAAAGTTATCGATAGTTGAAGTACCTCTCACTTGAAATTCTAAAACTGAATTTGTTTTTCGATAGTTCAACTGTAGGTGTGAACCCAATTTCATATGCAAATAGTTTTACTGCATAGTTTTGAAATAGAAGGAGTATACCAACATTTCATTTGCGTGTAAAAAATTATGCACTCAGCTACTCATAGATTTAATAACGGTTAGTATGGAATAGATAGACTATATATATATATATATATATATATATATATATATATATATATATATATATATATATATATATATATATATATATATATATATATATATACATAGGTATAGAAAATTAGGTAAAAACGTTAAAAATCCCCCTAAATCATTCCCTGTTTTATCTTATAAACACCAAAATATTGTTCATTTTTTACCACAGACAGAAACAGAATTTTTGTCCTTAACTTGAGAAATGGTTTGTCCCCAATAAAATTTTCAACCCTATTTCATCCCTTTCAGGTTTCATTTTTGCGACAAAAAGTATCCCATGTCCTTCTCCAACGTCCCATCCCTCTCTATACCAAACTTCATCAAAATTGGTTCAGCGGTTTAAGTGTGAAAACGCAACAAATAGATAGACTATTTTTGCATTTATAATATTAATGTGGATTTTAAAAATTTATTACTTAAAAAAGTTATTCATATGCGTCTTTATGCTTGAAATATTACTTTTATTATTGTGCTATTATGATATTTTAACTGCCTGGTTGGGTAAGAAGCGAATACTATTACCATATTGCTGGAGTAAAATATGCAGTTTTACTATCCTAATAATTATAAAAGTGAATGCATAAAAATATTTGATTTTTAAATACCTCCTAAAATCGTAAACTATTAAAACTTAGCTTTAATTCCTTCAAATAATAAAATTTTACGAGTACTTTATCCTGTGTTCTCATTTTTTATATGCATGTAGGATTATAGTTTATTTTAATGTGGTTGTGACAACACTTTAGATTTGATTTTGTTAATAGATTTTACTTTCTTAAAAACTGTTTGTCTACCTTGTAGCCTTTTTTTTTAACGTTGGGAAATGCATTTAGGTACCATGAATACATATAGGTGGTCATGTGAGACTCACTGGCAAAGCCAATACTGCCTGTATAGTCTTGATGTGTTGTCGCAAGATCACTTACGCACTCAGGCACGATACCCTGATGGTAGGTTTGCCGAAGCAGACCACAAAAACCATGGGGTTGCTCCAATAGTCTACTCTGCTATCAGAGAAGAAGCAGGAGCAACCTGCATGGCACCCCATGGCACCCCTTTAGCCTGTATTTACATGGTTTAACGTTGGCTACTCTTTATTCTGATGAATAAAGTGTTTTCTGTGGGATATTAAAAAAATCCCCAAAACGAAGGCGTGCTGGTAATAATATGATAAAAATCAATAAAATGATCTTCTACGAAATATAGCTTTAAAACGATTTCTTCACAAGTAAAGATAATTTATACAAATATTTAGATTAAAATGTAATATACCATTTTCGGGTGCAGCTGATTAAAATTTAATAAATATTTAATCTCCGTTATCATTACGGATATATTTAAAATTTAAATCAGCCATGCAAAGTTAACTTACTTCACAAATTATGAATATATACAAAGTTTGCTGGATGACGGTTACAAAAATACACCTGCATATGGCAAAAGTTCTCAACTTTTAATGGGTACCCCCCATCGGATGTCAAACTTCGGGAAAAACATAATTGTCGCCCTTGGGAATTGGAGTTTTTATGTGTTATTTTGTCAGAAATTATATTACAGTTTGAAATAAGCGTACTTCGAACGTACATATTTTTGATGGTTTGTCAAGACTGCTAAAAAGTTGATCCATTTCTTTTAAAAAGTCCCTATAGTTGTGATTACTTGCTAAAAAGTGAAGGTAAACATAGTGAGGAAACCTACATGCCTGAGAGAACATAGCAAGTTTTCAAAAGACATGTGAAGTCCACCAAACCGCACTTGGCCAGCGTGGTGGACTATGGCCTGAACCCCTCGTATTGAGAAGAAGCCTGTGTCTAGCACTAGGATTTGTAAAATGTCTGAATAAATAAATTAATCTCCTTAATAATGTTACATTCATTAATTCACTCTCCCAACAAGCAACGCCCTTCATCGTTAAGGTAAGTTATTCTGGTCACATTATTGATTATCTCCTAGGGATACATAAATATAAAATGGATTCCTACATTTGTGTATTGGTTTATCATTTGTTGTTACAGTATAATCAAACAGTTTGCTCTCATAAAAAGAAACAGAAAATTTTAATATTAATATTATCCTAACCTCAAAAAAACAAATCCCATGTACAAAATAAGTAAATAAATAAGTTATATTTTTCGTACATTTTTTATTATACCCATCTAAGTCCTTAATGTTAATGGGAAAAATAATATTAATTCATTCATTGTAGCTATCTATAGAAACGATGGACTTCTTTTATTGAACATAATCAACGCCTCTTTGTAAATAAATAAATGAAATATTTTGCGTTCTTTCATAACAACAACATTTCTCATTCTAAATAAAATAACATTTGATATTCGGAACACAAACATCACTTTTAATCTTATAATACTATTTTTTATTGAAATTCAGATAAAATTCATCAGTTATAGCTAGACTTAGGCTTATATGATCTCTGAAACTTATTATTTATCTATACTAATATTATAAAGGGGAAAGATTTTTTTTCACCGCTGTTTCCATCGGAAGCCTTGAAACCACCAGCCTTCACTATGACAAGAGTTTAAAAAAATTGTTCCTAGGTAAAACATATTATTTGACAACAATAATATATTTAACTATATTTAAAAATTTACCTTTTAATACAAAAATCGATCAACTGTTATAGATGCGAATGTTTGTATGTGTTGCTTTTCTACTGCTTCATACTAAAACGGCTGGATTTGAATGTTTAGCACACAGATAGACTATGGCCTAAAGTAATACATAGGTCACAGTTGATACCTGAAAAGTAAGTCGTTATAAAAGTAAAAAAGTGTAATAATATAAAATTTTAAAATAGCTTTGGATATGAAACTTGAGTAACAATTTCTAAATATCATTCAGTCAATTTAAGTTTTCAATTGCAATCTTGCATCCGATAGCGGCTATTTTTAAAGTTCTATATACAAAATAATATTTTACTGCCTCCACTCTATTTTCACTTCGTTACTGATATGTAACCAAACCTTTAAAAGCTTTTAAGCTCAATGAAAAAAAAACAAGCGTTGTTACTTTTATACTTAATTATTTAGCTATAGATTGAACTATTTATTTATTAAAGTTTTCTCAATATATTAACTTAGGGTTCTGTACCCGAAGGGTGCCAACGGAACCCTATTAATAAGCTTCCGCTGTCCGTCCATCCATTTGTCAGAGGGCTGTATCTCATGAACCGTAATAGGTAGAAAGTTGAAATTTTCACAGATTATGTATTAATATAAAAATTACAAGAAACATTTTTTAACGTTCGTAATCGATCATCAAAGTTAATATACTACATAGAGAAAAAGTCACATTAATAAAAAGTACATGTACTATGATATGGAACCCTTCATGTGTGAATTCGACACGCACTTGATTTAATTATGATTTTTTATTTTGAAAATAATTTCAAAATAAAAAATACTTCAGTCTCTTAATTTTTTAAACTTACATAAAACTAAAATAATTTAACCTACGCGACTGAATTTATACTAAAAATATTATTATTTAAAATATTATTGATTACATTATACAAAAATAAAATACAATAGCCAATCATAATATTTAGTAGGTCTAGGATTATTGTAGGGCTTTTAAAATTTACATAGAATATTCTGTCTAGACTTTATCTCTAAATCAGGCTCGTTAATTGACTTTGATGTTTACCAAAATGGTTGAAAATAACTTTGGGAAAATATTTAACAAATTAAATTATATGGCTTAAAATATTTCTTCAATCATTCATTGGATATAATAGGTATTATCAATAAAATTAATACAGTTTGAATACCTTTGCTATTTCAAAATAACTTGCTAATACTAAAGAGCATTTAGATGAAAGTGACTAAAGTTATTTAAAAAAAAGGAATTGAAGGACTATATTAGTAGGTAGAGGATTCTGAAGAAAATAAACAAGGATTTCTGGTTTATAACCATTCTTCCTAGGAAGTGAGGAAATAAAACTTAGTTGTATAGAAAACGAACAACTTATAATTCAATTCAATTCTTATATTCAATGGCTTCTAAAAGTGCCATTTGGGCACCGTTTATTTCGCCAATATCACGTAGAGTGGAGAAGACACGTTACATATAGAATGACCGGTATAAAATAGAGAAATACAAACGCTAAATCTGATTACATGTAGAAACGGAGCAATTCGTGAACTGCTTATATCCAACGAAATATATAAGTAGTGACAATTTTATAACGTACCTCTATGTCATAAAGACGAAATACAAAATCAAGTAACTGTACTCTAGATAGATCACTTAGGGTGAAACCATGAATTCATCTCAACAAGTTTGGACAAGACGCCGCCTGCCATCATTTGAATTGCAAATGGTCGCCTACAAAGAAAACAAGACAATTAATTTGGAAACAGTGTTGATGTTTAATCAGTAAAGTGAGGTTGTGCTTTGTGAGCAAGTCGCGAATTTACTTTGAATATGTTCTACCTTTATATTCATCCTAAATAAGGATGATCTTTGATAAAAGAAGATTCAGAAGATTTAACCAACCGTCTAAAATGTGTCTTTATATGTAAATAAATAAAATTAATAAATAACGAATTTATACTTAAATAAAACTATCTTTTTTTTAAATAACACTATCTCTTCGGATTTTTTGTGTATTTATTATTATTTTTTCCCATCGTCCCGGCTTCATAATCATGGTCGTTTGGAGGATTACGAAAAATCAGGTAGTTTTATTTTATTTAAATCCTATAAACCACCCGCTTCGATTGGGTTCGTCCCTTGCTTGCTTCCCAATACAAACTTTCATCCCCATTTTCACCGCTTTATGTCCTTTCTAGGGTCTCAAACTATCTTCTTACCAAATTTCATCTAAATCGGTTCAGTAACTCCAGAGATTACCGCTTACAACGTCACTAACTCACAACTTTACCTCTTTATAATATTAGTATAGATAACCAAATGTGACTAGCATATTTTACTTTAATGGAAGTCATAATGTACTATATATTTCACATTATAAGGTAAAATAGTTTTTCGGTGAATTTAAAACTACTGATCCCATTACGAAAGTTTTTTCTTCAGTAGGTAGGTACATTATCTCTGCCTCGGTGGTGTAGTAACTAGTAAGTACGGCTGCACATCTAGAGGTCCTAGATTCGAGTCCTGGGTCGGATCAAATTTAGTTTTGAGTCTTTCTGTTTAGTAAGGCCCAGTACAGCCCGGAGCTGGGAAGTTGGCGGTGTGTCACCCCTGTGTCTCGGAGAGCACGTAAAGCCGTCGGTCATGCGCCTTAACTCTCACCGGTAATGTCGAGTAGTCGCCCCACCGGAGTATGAGAGTGACAGGAATAGACAGTTTTATTTTAGTACACCAAGTAATTTTTTCAAGACATCAATAAATATCCGAACGTTTCTAAAAACATGGTGAAAAATTAGGGCTGATCTACACTATAGTGGCAATTACAGTCCGATATCGAGCTGGTAAAGTATTTTTACACAAAAAACGTTTCTGGAGTATGAACTCCATTATACGCAGTGTCAAGAAAGCAAATTCGTGTCCATTATGCTACATTGCCTTACATACATTAAATATAATTAAAATATTACCTTTTAAAAAATTATATGAAAATTTCAACTTTATGGTGATTTCCTTCAAAGATAAATGTTAATAATATGTGTAAATATATTAGAACACTAGCAACTCACCCTCGCTCCGCTCGGGTTCGTCCCTGCTTACGTTTTAACGCTTAGTATAGATTTCTCAGAGATGAGATATTTTTCTGCAGTAAAAAGTATCCTATATGTTGATTTGAATAACCAGCTATCATCATACTAAATTTCATCAAAATCCCTCCAGTGGTTTTTCCGTGATGTGGTAACAGACAGACAGAGAGACAAAATTTCTAAAAATTATAGATTCGGCCTCTGTATTGATAATAATGTCTATTTCTATAAGATTTTCCAAAAAATATTAAATGTACAGATTCGGCTTAGTTAGAATTTTATTATAAATATAGATATAGATTAAATTAATTAAAAAAAGAAACACACAACTATAAAGTACGAATTAATCTATCGAAGTAATTTGATAGAGGTTTATGCAAATCGAGCTAATTCACACTTCATTAATATGCATATCTGCGTAATAATTACGAATTGACTGATAATCGTGGATTTATTGCTGGCGGGTGTCTCACAGCGCCTGTTTGGAATTTCTAATTTAGAAGTACATGAGTTATTATCATGTTTACATTTGTCACTATATATGTATGTATGTACGTACCTATAACTATCGATTTCTACGAAAAAAGAGTTTATATTTTAAAAAAATATTATAATACACTAGTGTATTGTTTTGCACAGTGCGACTTTAATTAACACACTTAAAATAAAAAAATAATTAAAAAAAAAAACATTTATTGCCATAAATATAACAGAAAAAAAGTTACACAATCATTAAAACTTAATTAAATCTATGTTATGGCAAAGGCGGGAGTACTCCCCCTCGTAGTGAGGGGAGGCCCGTGCCCAGCAGTGGGACGTTAAAAAGGGCTGAATACAATTATGGCAAAGGATAGTATTTCAACTGATACTGCTAAGACCGAAATCTTGAGCAGCGCTGATTTTTAATTAGCTCCTTACTTTCAATGATTTTACTTGTAAGTACCTAACTATAAATCTTGAAAGTCAATTTTAGCCTTTTGTAGTTGTAGTCGTACCACTTTTAATAAAATAAATAAATATGTTGGGACATTAACACACAGCATCATCTAATTCCATGGTTAGCTACGAGGCTTGTGTTATGGTTACCAGAGAGTTGATACACTACACATATATAACTTTAAATACATACATATTAAAAATATAAACACCAATGACTGGAGAACAAACATTCGTGCTCTCACACAAATGAATTCCCCCAGCGGGACTCGAATCCGCTGGCACAGCAAGTAAGGTCACTACAAACTGAGCCAAACATGATGTCAAACGTCATCACACACGCAATGTCATCACACGTACTTTTAAAACCCTATTGATAATTAAATAATTTGATGCTATCAATGTGATCCCACGAACTAGGTAGTGGAATTCTTCAATAGATACTAAAACCTTTAAATTCGGCCCATTTCATTTATTTTGACGTGTTCTGTACATCGTAGTTGGCAACCGTGTGCTGTTCTGGTTTTTATAACTATAATTATTATTCCTTAGAGTATTTTCAGGATATTCTGTTATCTTAAGGAAAATACTAGTTAGAGTGGCACAAACCATAAGGTTATTTCTATACAGCCTAATACCAAAAATATGAAAGTAATGTTAATCAGATAACATTATATTTTATACAAGGCGAAGCGAAGCAAGGGTAAGTCGCTAGGATTTACCCTTGCTTCGCTCGAGTGCATCCCTAAGCTTGAATGGCTTAGGAATGCATAAAAGACATGCATGCGTCCAGAGAAAAAAATCTTCTTTTTTTGCGACAGGTACCTTCGCAGACCTATGCAGAATAACCTACCACAGTTTCATCAAATGGGACCCCTATTATAATACAGTTGTAAATTATCATTTGCAATAGCAATAAAATCAAAAGGGCTTATTTTGATAAATTCAAAGGGGTGAATTTAATTTATATGAATAAGACAGCGCCTAAACAAACCAATCATCATTATTATCACCAGTCTTTATGATAACAGTAATCTATGGCAAGCCAATTCAAATTAAAATTCAAATTGATTTGAAGGAAAGTTGATATTTATGTATTACTTCACAATATTATTATGTAAAATATAATATCTTTATTTAAAACTAGCAACTGACCCTCGCTTCGCTCGGGTTTGTCCCTTGGCACGTTTTAGCGGTTAATATAGATTTCTCAGAGATCAGATATTTTCCGGCAGTAAAAAGATCGCATGATAAATAAGTATACATTTACTACCTCTGTTTATCTACTTTTACTCTAAATATGTCACCCAATTAACAAAAATTGGCATGCAGTTACCCTAATTATTATAGTTTATGGAGTAGTACAAGTGAGATAGCTTAAATCTAACAGTGCATAAATAATAATCGATAGTGTATAAATTTTAGAAACAGATGCTCAATTCACTGTTGATGAGTGAGTGAGAAATGGTCGCTAGCATCAACTAAAACTTTAGAATTTGGGGTTTGTTTAACAATTAACTTATGTACATAATATCTATACTAATATTATAAAGAGACAGAATTTTTTGTTTATTTGTTTGTTTGTTTGAACGCTAATCTCAGGAACTACTAATCCGATTTAAAGAATTCTTTTTGCATTAAATAGCCCGTTTATTGAAGAAGACTATAGGCTATACATCACCATGCTACTACGCAAGGGAGCGAAGTAATATAATATATAGTCTATAAATTCCATACTAACCGTTAAATCTAGGGACGAACCCGAGCGAAGCGAGGTTAAGCCGCTAATTATTTATAAGAAGGTCAAATTGAGAAGTATGCTATTTGAGATCGCTTTATACATACTTCAACTTCATATATATTTCTTACAGGTAAAATAATCTAGAAAGACGAAAATATTACTAGAAATATTAAGGCTCGTGCTGAAACAGAAAATCTTCTTAATATAACGTATAACGATAATTGCACTAATGACGGACATTCGTAGCGTAAATGGCGGCTTGACCTCACTATTTTATTGACCGGAATAGAAACTATCTTGTCTGTTTATATAGCTGTATTTTTATAAGTTTAAATAGGTTAAGAATATAAAAGATATTATTAGAATAAGTAAAACGTATAATTACAAATCCGAGTGTTTCCAAGTCACATCTACGTGTATATAACAATAATATATTTAAACGAGCAATTCTTGTACATTTATTTATTTATTTATTTATACCAGCGATCTCGGAAACGTCTCTAAGGATTTCACTGACATTTGGTATGTGGGTATTTTCGGGGGCTAAAAATCGATCTAGATTAGTCTTATGTCTGGGAAAACGCGTGTTTTATGAGTTTTAATGAGGTTTTATTTCGCATTATTCCGCGCAAAATATGGTCGATTATTTCTTACGTTCGGGCATAGGTATCGTGGTCAAGCGGTCAAGGTGCAAGATTGACAATCACAGGTGTCTGGATTCGAATCCCGGTTGGATACAAAGTTTTTACTTATGCTTTTTTTTCATGAATAGTAAATCTGAACTTAGAATGATCATGATGATGTCTTCTTCACCGACTTCGGTCACAGCTGCGAATCTGACTGAGACTAGCCAACTGCGCAGGTGATATTATAATGAACAAGTATACACGCACACACAAGTACACTCTCTATTTCTTTAACCGACTTCCAAAAGGAGGTTCTCAATTCGATTGGTATTTTTTTATGTATGTACACCAATTACGCTGAGATTTATAATCCGATTTACGTGATTCTTCTTTAATTTGATGCAGAATAGTTGTCATTTGGTCCCATAAAAATTTAACGTAGTTTGGCCCAGCAGTTTTCATTTTATGAAAAAAAAATTATGAAAATTTTTTTATGAAAATTTTTAATGAAAATTTTTGTTTACGTGGATGTAATCTTATGTGTGTTCGCGGATTACTTCATCAATGATTCTTTTTTTTTTGTTGGAAAGGAGATATCTCAAGGGTGGTACGATATTAATGAAACCAGGATCTAATGATGGTATCCCAGAGAAATCGAGGGGAACCTTCGAAAATCGTAGTGACGTAGTCGTCACGCACTAGTGTGCGTTTAGAATTGTTTTTTCATTAAGTATTTTAAAGCACTACTATTTAATAAAGATCTGGAGTCGATCTGATGATGGAGCCGAAAGACAGTCGAGGTAACTCCTCAATGATTTACAGTAATTACCTGGTGTTTCGGCTTAATTAATTTGTATTGATGTAAACTTTACGCCTAGATGGGTTGTGACTGTCATTAGGGGTCTGAATAAATGGCTTAATAGAATATGTTTTTAAAAATCTTTTTTCTTACAAATTACCTGCTTATTACGTCTACACTAAAAATGGAAAAATTTAAACTTAAAAAAAATAGTAATAACCGACTTTCAGGCACTGAGAAGTAAAAAATAACTAAACGGGGCCTTTCATTTAGAATAGATACTTAATCAGATATTTTCGAAGTCGATGCCAGTCAATACAAATCAAAGCACACCGACTTCGATAAATCTGATTAGGTATCTATTCTAAATGAAAACCCCCGTTTAGTTATTTTTTTACTTTTCAGTGCCTGGAAGTCGGTTTTTTTAAGTTTTTATTTCACTCTCAAAATCCGATCCGATTTTATTCTAATGTAGTCGGAGATGAACAAAACGTTAAAATCAAATATAGATGATCTAAAACGATGAATTGCAGAAAATCATTATTTAAAAATCTTGTTATGAGTTTTTTTGTTATAGAAATTGCCGATTTTGCTGGAATGTAAATAATTTCCGATTGAAAATGAAAGATAATCGCATCAAAAGAAAGTAATTTTTCCGCAAACCCCAATTTGCTTTTAATCAATCTGGTTTAGTTTTTAATATCACATCTGTGATTAATATTAGGGATGTGATATTAAATAAGGGCAGGATTAGCAAAGATAGTACATTGGCAACGCGCTCATTTAGAAAACTAAGTGAAGCGGGGACACACCCTGTAAAGTTTTCTTAGGAGTAATTTTAATGACTCGCAAACGCAGTTGTTAGTTATACTTGACCATTGTAATATTATAATAATATTTTAGTATATAAGAAATATTTTATAGATCTATAAAATGTTAAAAACCTTGCATATATGCGACACTCCAACAATATAGTAAATAGCAAAACAAATGGTTGAAATAAGAACAATCATATTTCAACCATTTGTGATGCTATTTACGACTCGACGACAACAAGAGGTTAGAAAAACAAATAGATGTCTCATCTTTTATGACAATTATGTACATACATAATAAATTTTTATATAGTCTATATATATTAAGACTTCATATGAGCGTAATTATGTATATAATGACGCTGATATGAAATCTAAAATTTATTATGAGTTATAATATAGTCCTAAACTTCGTCAACGTCAAGATAAATGATAAATCTATACATATAATAAAATTGTAGACGTCGAATGTCTCTACATAGAAAAAAATGCTAAAAACCGAGTCAGGGGGATGTAAGAAGAGATATAGAGCAAATCCAGATTTTTTCAATTTTTTTGTTTCTCTGTCTGTTGGTCTGTTTGTACAGGCTAATCTCTGAAACTGTTAAACCGATTTAAATGAAATTTTGTATGGTAGTACCTTATATCCCCGATCAACATTTTAGATACTTTTCATCCCGGAAAATTAAAAATTCCTTGTTAGATAGTTAAAAAACTATAGTAACTTATACAGTTTAGTACACAAAAACTACTAATTGGATTTTAATGAAACTACAATAATATAATTCATACATCAGAATAACAAATAGGTTTTTTTTTATCACGGAAAAATGTACGGTTCCCGTGGGATAGATTTGTTTTTGTTTGTCTAGAGGCGAATCCGAATGAAGCGAAAATCTTAAATATAAGTAAAATCAATAATTTTAATATAAAAAAATCAATATTATCTACAGCTTTTTACATAGGGAACGAATGTATTTATTAATAAGACCGTTAAAACCTAAGTATACAGTGAAATTGTGTGATTCATATGTTAACCACGTCCGCTTCTACAATATGAAAATATTGTTTTCGCATTTTAATGGGTTCATTAATATATATTATTTTTATTAAAATTCCTGTACATTTTCATAGGTAGTGTTGTGTTTTTAAACATATATTTTAATTTTGTGGTTTTGTGGTTATTTTTATATATCTTGTATATGTCACCGTAAAATTGTAAGTGCCGCTAGATTGTAATCTATCTCGCGAGATTGTAAACTGTCGGAACAAAATAAATATATTTTGGCACATTAACACACAGCACCATCTAGTTCCATAGTAAGCTACGAGGCTTGTGTTGTGGATACCAGATAGTTGATATACTACACATATATAACTTTAAATACATATATATTATAAATATAAACACCCATGATTGGAGTACAAATATTTGTGCTCATTACACAAATGAATGCCCCCAGCGGGACTCGAACCCGCGACCGCTGGCACAAAAAGTAGGGACACTACAAACTGAGCCAAAGCCGTCATAATCTTTCTTAAAAAATCTTTCGAGAGTTTACAATCTCGCTAGATAGACTGTAATCTAGCAGTGCTTACAATTTTACGGTGACATATACAAGCGATGCGTCCTTGCTTTGTCCATGGTTCGATTCTCATTCATCATCAGTCATTATTTCACCACCATATATAAACTCTTTCCCTATCCCAGGAAAAAGCTTTGTTTCATGCGAAATATAAAAAAATCAAAGATAATAATTAAAATTTTGTTTTTGATTAAAAATATCATAATGTATTGCTTCACTTTTAGCCATTTGCAAAGAACAACATTGTAACTCAATATTAAGTTTTTTAATTGCTATAATAGTGAGTTACAATGTTGGTCTTCGCAAGCGTCGATTTAACGATTATAGACTACGTCGTGCATAGTCAGCCACAGAAAGTTACTATATTTTTTATTCCCTAGATATTTAACACTAATGTATATGTTACTTCAGGTCATTTATTTTCTTGTTTATGTTTCTTTGCATCCAAATCCATCCGATTATATTGATACAATCAATAAAAAATACGTATGTATTCAGCCCTTTATAACGTCCCACTGCTGGGCACGGACCTTCCTTCAATACGAGGGGATCAGGCCATATTCCACCACGCTGGACAAGTGCGGGTAGGCGGACTTTGTAGTGGTGTGTGCCTCCCTCCTATTAACATTCCGACTTTTATTCATTGCTGAAATAAGTTAATATTTCAATTTACACTAACCAATGTGTTTAAAACACTACTGAATTTATTTTTATCAGTCAAACCTTTCAATAAATTATACAATCCTTGCCAATCAACACACTGCCAGGCACACACCACTACAACTTCACATGTCTTTCGAAAACTTGCTAGGTTCTCTCAAACATACAGGTTTCCTCACGATGTTTTCCTTCACCGTAAAGCAAGTGATAATCATGTTAGAAATGATTCGCACATGAGAATATCAGAGGTGCGACACCCGGGATTTGAACCCGCTTCACTCGGTTTCCCAAGCGAGCGCGTTACCACTGGGCTACCACTGCCATAAAAAATATACCTGGGATTAATTTCAATTAAAGCGTATCTTTTATATATCTTTTTGTAGCAATCATAGTCACGGGAGAGACTGCTTTAAATCATTCAAAATATCGGATACCAAAAATCAAAATAAATCCGCGAAAAAATCCTAAAAGATAGTTTTACTTAATACTTCCAATATTTGCGTAAATCTAAGAAGTTATTATAGCCTTGCTTCCTTACGCATCCATATAAATAAATACTAGCGGTACGTTTTACATAGATATTTAAAATACTTGTTTGCCAGCGTTAGCCATAAATTTTTTTTTTAATTTTTCTGATATTTTAATACTTATTATCCTATTCCGGACTAAGAGAAATCCAAAAAATCAAATATCATAAAATTGGTTCAGCCGTTCTTGAGTTATAAATGGTGTAACTAACACGACTTTGTTAACATTGAAAATGTTTTTTTTGTCGCTTCTGTATAGGCCCGATTTTCAGCGAAAGTGCGACATCGTTCTGGTGTCGTGGCTTTTGGGACTACGTGACTGATTGGGATGTCAAAAGACGCGTCATGACAAGGGCTACAAAATGCAAAAAAATTTTTTGAATAAACTCAATCACTTTTTTTTAAATCGAAATAGTGTGAAAAATGCGGTCGTTTTTCGCCCGATTTCGCTCAGAAAATAATTCATATCTCGAAAACGAAATGAGATATCGAAAAAATGAAAAAAACCCCTAGAGATACAATTTTGGGCTACATTTAAAAAATCATTGGAGGTGCGTATCATGGCTGGGTTATTCAGAAGTTGTACCTTTGTGACGCAGAGTTTACGCCCGAAGTGCGCGTGAGCGCAATATTGATAGTGAATAAATATTTTGGAACATGATTATATGTTTGAACGAAGTGATTCTTTATGTATAAATAAATACGTATTTAAACTAATAACTTACTAATATCTATACACATAATAAAACAGTAACTTAGCGAAATCTATACATGAAATATTTTTTAAAACAATGACCGTAACCTATTGTGTACAGGATATATACTCCAAAACAATAGTTATTAAAATTTTTGTCTGTATGTCTGTTTGTCTGTTTGGGTGTGCGCGTTTCACGCAAAAATTATGGAACCGATTTTAACTAAATTTTGTGTAGTGGTAACTCATTACTCGGGTCATATATAATATAATTTAATCCCATTTATAAAATATTATAATTAATTGAAATATATTATAAATGCGAAAGTTTGGATGGATGTTTGTTACCCAATCACACCAGAACGGTTGAACGGATCTGGATGAAAAGCACAGGGATATATTATAGTCTGGAATAGCAAATTGATTATTTTTTAACCCGAAAAAACGTACGTAAAGAGAGTACGTGGTAAAGAGGTGATGAAAATTTGTAATTTATTTGTACTAAAGTCTACTAAAGTTTTTAATGTAAAATGCACGGAAAGTGGTATTTAGCTTTAAAATAAATAATTATGTAATACGTATGTAATATGTATATTAGATTTTTTTGAAAGAACAATGGCAAGTTTTTACCTGAACGTTTTTAAAGCGTCTAAGATTAGGACATATACAAAACTGAATTATTTAATTTGCTCTTTTTTTTCAAGGCGTTTGTTTTACATGACAAAGCCACGAAGAAATGTTTACATAATAAGCTACTAATTGATTGTTTTTATGTACTTCCGGCTTCGCTATTCGTCAAAGATGATGTAAAAATTGTTGCCACAGAAGAAAATGAAATGCCGTATTTATTTTAAAATATTTTTATTAAAAGTCTTATGTACATAATTAAATAATGATTTATGTCTTGTTCATTAATCTTACAGCTTTACATAATATAATGGAAACATTATATGTTATGCTGTCAGTTTAATTGAAGCTATTACAGTTAGTACAGTAATTAAAATAATAGTTATAGCAACACAACAGATGACAGTAAGATTGACTTGATAATTGATATTGACATATTATTTAGATTTTATATTTTATTTGTCATCCATGATTTTACGTATGCCTCTGACTACTACGTTTGATTTTGCTGTTACTGTTCCATTTTTCTAGATTATTATAAGTTTTAATTGTCGCTTTGCCCACGGACCCAATTACCTGCCCCATGCGACGACTTGTGCATTCTCTCGGACAATCGCCAGTGTATACTTACAACTAATACTGATTTCTCCTAACGGACTCAAAGTAGTACCTTGTTTCATCCATGATAAAGAAATTAAAAACGTAACTTATATGTAATGCGAACGTACTTTTTTTAATTTATAATATTCGATGCAATAATCAGTGACAGCTGTCATTGCTAGGTAGGTTTATAACCGCAAATCATAAAATAAAAATGCTAATATCTTTTTTTTGTGACTTCCTAATAAAATAAGTCTTTCTGGATAAACTTGTGTTATTTAATCCCTATCGTTTGAGCATTTTTTCATTTCAAGACGCCTCAAATAGATATCAGGTAAATCGTTGTATAGAATCCTGCCATTGTTCTTTACCCCTTATAGGAGTAACAGGGGATGGTAAGGTTTATATGGAGAACAATATGTTTATTGATCAGAGTTATCTGAAACTTGGTTTTAATGAACTTGGCTTTGGGAACGTGCTACACTGACCCCCGAAAACATCAATGCAACTAATTTTAATAACAAAAGTGATTTTGATTTCAATAACTTAAGTCCTTTGAAGGGTCAGAAATAGAATATAGGTCTGTCGTTTCAGTGATTCAAATGGATGAAGCAGTTCACTATCCTGTAGAATTCCTTAACAGTATTCTATCCTTCTGAAGGTTGGCACACCTGTTGTGAATAAGCCACCAAAGCTATGTAATCGGATAAGACTGCTAGTAATCTATAAAAAAATATTGTGACCTCTGTGTTTGCTGGATGTACTCGAGGGGAATCAGTATTCATACCTCGAATAATACCACTAATAATCTCTGACTATGGCTTTGAATTTAATCTATCATAATTCCTCCTTAAAATTTGTATTGCAATGAGTATTAATAAATATCAGGGTCAGTTGTTAAAAATAGCAGATATGGACTTTAGAGATTTCCTTCTCACATGGACATTTTAACAGAACCCAGAACCAGACGGAACATCCACCAAAGTGGTATACAAAGAATCTCTTAATCAAATTTTAATTCTTCGGGTTCTCCTAGTAATTAATATTTTATAAATGATTTAATTCAATTCATTTGGCAGATTCATTTTCAATGTACCCGAAGGTCGTGGCAGACACGAGATCTGTGGATTTTTTATGTATATATACATCGGACTCAAAAATAGGGGTGAATGGAAGAAAAAAAGCACACGGAGTTTAAAAACTAAATATTTAACATCAAATCCAGCAAAAATTACGATTTTATATACGAAGAACGTCGTACAGTTAATATATTTACATATGGACAGGGTTTTTCATTTAATTTTTCTCTTACTGCCACTGTAGTGCGACCGCCGAGAATAAAGACGTCAACCGTTGTCAGTGAAGTAATTACTTTGTAACGTCCTTGCATACCTAATTACGAGTGGAGTATAACAAAGTTGAATTTTTTTTCTTACTATATCATTAATTTTGTGTAGTACTAGCGACTCACCCTCGCTCCGCTCAGGTTTATCCCTATGTTTTAATGGTTATTACAGATTTCTCAGAGATAAAATATTTTCCCGCAGTAAAAAAAATCCTAAATGTTGACCCGGATAAACAGTTATCATCATACCAAATTTCACCAAATACGTCCAACGTATTGAAATAATAATTATCGTCGATACAGATTCCGAATATATAGTTTTTAGAATTTTTGTCTGTCTGTCTGGAAATGCATGACGAGAAAACCAGTGGAGGAATTTTGATGAAATTTGGTATGATGATAGCTGGTTATCCGGATCAACATAATGGATACTTTTTACTGCGGGAAAATGTCTCAACTTTGAAAAATCTATACCAAACGTTAAAACGTAAGTAGGGACGAACCCGAGCGGAGCGAGGGTGAGTCGCTAGTAATGCATAAAAAAGTATAAAACTATGGATGAATGTCAAAGAGCTTTTCGTTGAATAGGTCAAAGTTTCGCACAGGTTTCAATCAGGCTTGTAAATCCAAAAATGGGGGCTGAGCTATCCGCTCTATACACTTTCACATAAAACGTGGGCTACACCTTTTATTTTAAAAGAAAAACTTGATGAATTCGAAACGTATTTCTCTATATTGAATTAATATTCTGAAGTGACATTTTCAAATTTAAATATTTAAATAAAACTATCTTTTCGGATTTTTTCGCGGATTTATTTTGATTTTTGGTTCCCGACGTTTCAATTGCTTTTCAGCAATCATGGTCACGGGAGAGACTAAGGTGTTAGATGTCTTAAAGGCATTATATAGTTGTTACAGACAGCCTAACCACAAAATAACAAAATGAATTCAAAAAACTTGAAAATTGGCACCAATGTACCTTCCAATATTTGTTAATTTTAATTTTAAACATTTTTATAATTTTAATTACTTTTATACTTGAATATGCAATATTATTTATATAATTTTAGGTGTTATTAATAAATAAAT
This sequence comes from Fabriciana adippe, assembly GCA_905404265.1. NCBI lineage: Eukaryota > Metazoa > Arthropoda > Insecta > Lepidoptera > Nymphalidae > Fabriciana > Fabriciana adippe. The sequence goes on along the minus strand of FR989996.1, from coordinate 2,214,947 downwards.
CCGTGCAAAAATCCGAAAAGATTAAATGCCAAATATTCGCGTTAATCTAAGAAAGTATTTTCAATTTTAAACATTATTTGATGTAAATAAAATTTAATAGGGCATTAAATCGACATTAAAGAAATAGTGGACAATGCAAGCGTAAGACGAAATGAAAAAATCAGTTTTACCAACAATATAATTCCGTTATCTTCAGATTCGAGATCCAATTTGCATTGCAGATCCATTTTCAATTTACAATCAAGCGAATGAAATAAATTCAATAGGCACTGTCGAGAAATCTTTAAAACTGACATAAGCATGGAATAATTAAAAACGCTGACTATGCGTAGTGGTGTGGAAAGGGCTGAATTCAATAAAGATAGCTGTTTCGATTCTAGCTGTGATACTTTTTTGGTAATCACATATTCGTGCTGAACGAGTGAAGAAAATGGAAATAATGTTTAGAAATCCCCAAAAAAAAAAGTTGGAAAGAAAATGGTAACTTTTAAAACTTCTTTATAAGTGTCAGACCTATTATGTAAATTGTAATGAAGTAAAAATTAAAAAAAAAGAAACAACAAAACAGGAGCATAATGCTTTCTTAGATATTCGCAAATATTTGACATTTTAAATACCTGCCTTTTCGGTTTTTTTTTCGCGGATTTATTTTAGTTTTTGGTTCTCGACGTTTCGAATGCTTTACAGCAATCATGGTCGCGGGAGGGACTAAGGTTTAAGACATCTCAAAGGTCAATATATAGTTGTTACAAAAAGAACACACACTCAAAATTACAAAATGATTTCAAAAAACACAAAAATGGCACCAAAGTACCTTACAATATTTGTTAATTTTCATTTTAAACATTTATTATCATTTTAATAAGTTTTGTAATTGAATATGGCAACCAAAAATTAAAATAAAACCGTGAAAAAAGAAAAACAAAAAGGTAGTTTTATTTAAAATCAGCAGTAATTAAAAAGAATGTAAAAACTTACAGTGAATTCGGATTTCAATAATAATTAAAATAGTTTTTTATACTATTTCTTAAGTGATAAAAAGTATCTCGTTAACATAGATTATACAAAAATACTGCACAAACTTTAATGAATGTTGATTAAAATTAATTTATTAATAAACAAATATGTTGGGATATTAATACATAGCACAGTCTAGTTCCATGGTAAGCTACGAGGCCTGTGTTATGGATACCAGATAGTTGATACACTACACATATATAATTCTAAATACATACAAATTATAAATACAAACACCCATGACTGAATACAAACATGCTCATCACACAAATGAATACCCCCAGCGGGACTCGAACCCGCAACCGCTGGCACAGCAAGTAGGATCACTACAAACTGAGTCAAACGTGTCGTCCATTAATTTTGTTTGTGTACAATTTATTTTGTTAATTAACAGCCTTGTTTTGATTAGCCAAAAGTACTTAACAAAAGTCTATATAAATAGACATTATTTAACTAAGAGTTTCCGTATCATCAATACTAAGAGCCTGTCGACCACAGATCCGTACACATTTCATTTAACCCATGTGATTCTATTCATTAAATAAATTGGACGGTCTCCTCTTACCATTGCTTCATTCGAGCATGGAAATAACTACAGTGTAATAACTTTTCGTGCCTTACTTTCGTATATTTTAGAGAATATATGCATTTTTTATTTTTCCAGTTAAAGGAAATTCTGTATTGATAAATATTTTTGTGTTGAAATCGTTAACAGATGTGTGCAGCAAATATTCTGCAGACATATTAAAACACTCTAAAATTTATACAAATAAATAAATTGATGTGTCTGTTTGTAATATCAAAATAATAGCTTTTTACTTTGTTTTAAATGCATATGAAATTATATACAGCACTTATAAGAAAAACACATTTTTAATTTTTGTCTATCTGTCTGTTTGTTCCAGCTAATCTCCGAAACGGCTAGACGGATTTTGACGGCGCTTTCATTGGGACATAGCTGATATTATAAGGAGTAACTTAGGCTATTTTTAAAGAATGAAAAAGAATTAGGATTCCGCTCAAATAAAATAAATTAAAACTGCGAAGCGAAAGCGAGCGAAGCGAAGGTAAGTCGCTAGTTTATAATAAAAATTCATTTTTTTTATTTTTGTCTGTCTGTGTGTTTGTTCCGGCTAATCTCTGAAACAGCTGGACCGATTTTGTCGGAACTTTCACTGGCAGATAGCTGATATTATAAGGAGTAACTTAGGCTATTTTTATTTTAGAAAAAGAATTAGGGTTCCGCTCAAATAAATTAAAACGCACCGAGCGAAGCGAGGGTAAGTCGCTAGTGTAAAGTAAAAGGTAAGAGATATTCAAGCACTTGATGCAATCGATTTGCAAATAAATGGATATTCATTGAAAGTAGTTTTGTCTTGATCGGATCCACCGTACGGTTCGAACGAGTACATTGGCTGCATGTGCTAGCGACCTCCGACGACATATTACCAGCCAGACTTTCGGCACCACAGGGTCAATTAGAATTTTAATTCAAATATAAAATTGACATTTACTTATATTTATATTTAATTATATTAGATTCGTAATTAAAATATATCGAAAATGCAAATCCTTCAACCGTTACAGCACGAAGTAGAAACAAACATACACTCAATTATAAAACTTTATTTATATATAGTGTGTTTCAAAAAATAAATACGTATTCAATTATTTCACTGTCTTCTATATTGCTAACAAACTAGCTTTTGAAAACAGCTATGTCGACGTGTTCATTTCAATTCCATTATCAGAGTACAGGTCCAAAGGTAAAGCTCTAAAGTAATAGTAATCTCATTGATGTGTCCAGTTAAATGAATATAATATTTGTAATTTACCCTATTAATTCTTAAAATTAAAAAAAAATCCCCTGTAAATTCATCCAGTCCACTGATTTTCGAGATAAGCTCGATTAAAATAGATCGACAAAACTTCTAAAAGCTGAGGGCTGCTGTACTTATAATATAATTTCGTTGATTCATTTCAATTTATTTTTTAAAGTGAAAATACTTTAGAATCCCTGTGATTTAAAACTCGATGAAACGGAAATGCAACACTAAAAAGAGACAAACACATAAATATATAGGCTTAACCTGGCGAGAGAATGAGATAGAATACATTGCCATGTTGCTACGGTAACCGTTGTTATTTGAGAATACATTACATAGGAAGGGAAAAATAATAAAATTAATTACTGAATAATATGTAATGAATATTTATGTCAAATAAAATGTAAAATAAATTTTAAACTTAGTCAAAATATTATAAAAAAAATAAACCTTAATAATTATCCTACTCCTGATACTCTATATTCATCTCATTCTCTCGTAGGTTACTTTTCTGAAGTTTTACTTCTACCATGTGTGAATTGCACACACACTTTTTTAAAGATCTCACATGGTCCAATAATATCGTATTAAGCATTAATTTTAACTCCCTTTGGTATTTTGTAGTAAAAAATTAATTTCTATGCATTTGTCGGTAAAAAGACTTGCTTAAATAAAAGTACTATTCCCGAGATAGTGTCATTCGGTAAATTGGAACGTTTCTATTTAGGGTTCCGGCGCCCAAAAGGGTTCAGACAGTGTATAATATATTCTGTCTATCTGTCGATCTGTCCGCCTAGACTGTCACATGGTACAATAATCTGGCTAAAATATTAATTGATTGTACATGTATGCAAGAATAATTTGGCTAAATAAAGATATTATTTGATCGAAATATTATATTTTGTGGGTTGGTTTTAATGCTTATTTATTGTTTAATTCTTATACTCCCTGTTTATTCCACATAGAATAATTCTAGTTTGATTAAGGGGTTGACTTGTATTCTGGGTTCAATTTCCGTGTCAGGCTAAAGCACTTTTCTGGTCTTTCTGTTAAAAATATCAGTTCCTTATCTGATTTACACGTTCGTACCACAGCACATAAAGGTGACGATGGTCGTCTCATGACTATCTATACTAATATCATAAAGAGGTAAAGTTTGTGATTTTGTGAGGCTGTAGGGGTTAATCTCTGGATCTACTGAACCGATTTAGATGAAATTTGGTAAGAAGATAGTCTGAGACCCTGGAAAGGACATAGGATGCTTTTTATCCCGAAAATGATCCCTTAAGGGGGTAAAAATGGAGTGATAAAGAGTGTTATTGATTGCAATTATGAGCTCAACGTTCCGTCCTAAAAACGATGACGTTTAAACCCTATCGATTCCCCACGCAGTCATTATATGATCTATGTAAAGTGCTGAGTACTAGGCAGTTATTTATTTATCTAGTTGTTATTAAGCAACATCGCTCTACTCCTTATGATCCTAACTTACTTCGCAACAAACGTACCATTATAAGTATTATACCTCCTAAAAAATATCATAGCTCCACGATTTGGCGTCAAGGTAGTTCTCTCGCCGTGTATTTGTACAACAAAATTAATAAAATTCTTAATTTTTACCCTCTCACACTGCGGGAATGTCAAAAAAAAAGTTAGAGATTGGCTGCTTACACTTAGCTATGAGGAAACAGAAAAGATATTAGAAAGGATTATATAAAATGCTGAATGACACACACACACGCACACGCACACGCGCACACACACACATACGCGCGCGCGCGCGCGCGCACTAGCGCGCCCACACACACACACATGCACTACACTTCATACAATTAAGTAATTTTTCCTTTCCTAAGTACATTTTGTTAAAGTTAACTTTTATTTTATTATTCATTTATTTTATTTTTTTAGTTTTTATTTTCTTCATTTACGAGCAAATAGTAAAACTATTACTGTTAAACATGCGTTGTAATATTATTGACGTGCACTTATAATTAAAGATGGAAGAGGGCGCTGACTCCTGACATACAGGTTTAATCTAGTTTGGGAGTCAGAGGCTTCAACAGGCTTATGTAACAACAAACAAATATGTCAATAAAGAATTATTATTATTATTATTATTATTTATATCATAATTGCCGAATCTTTGTAATATTGCAGACTTTATCGAAAATGTAATCAGACAATCAGGCATTAAACTTTTTGGAAATTAATTCTATAATCTTTTGTAAGTAGTGGAAAATATGTTTCATTTAATATAGATCAATAGAGCGATCAATCAATAATAATACACGATGAAGTTGGAATTACTAAAACAATAAAAAAATATTTCGAAAAATAAATAAATAAATAATAATAAATAAATATATTGAGACATTAATACACAACACCATCTAGTTCCATGGTATGCTATTAGGCTTGTGTTATGGATACTAAATAGTTGATACACTACACATATATAATAATATCCTATATATAATATGCTCATCATACGAATGAATGCCCCCAGCGGGACTCGAACCCGCGACCGCTGGCACAGCAAGTAGGTTCACTACAAACTGAGCCAAACATGTCGTCATGTTGTTGTAACTATGTCAAGAACCATTGGTGAATAAAATCGCATCGCTCTTGGCCGATTTTTCTTCTCGTCCCTCACCAATGTACTCGTAGTAGACATCGACTTTGAGACGTAATTTTACTATGTCCCGGTGCAAATATTAGTTCACTGTAAAAGAATTTAACTTGAACAGAGTCTAGTGAATTTATTTGCTACTTTAGTATGTAACGATTTCTATCTAGCATAGTGATTCGTTGGTTAAAAGTTAGGGGTTTGATTCTCGCAATCATTTGTCACAATACGTTTTGGTTATTTTTAGAATAAATGGTGTTATATATGTACATATATACGTACATTTAAACTGTACAATGTATATATAATTATAAGTATCTATAATAACATTAAATTAGATGGAATTTTATATACCTCGCCTTCTTTATTCTTTTTAGCTTAGTATTTTTTAGAACAAACATCGTTTGATAAATGACATAGGTTAATGTAGACTAGGTCCCTAGATAAGACTTCTTCCAGTAAGCTCATAGATGTGAGTAATAGTGTTAAAGATGCGGGTCAATTAAATGCCAGTAGATGTATGAAAGAAAAAAAAATACATAATACGTACTGTTTACGTACATAAAACATACAAATATGTATAATACAGACGTAACAAATTTATATAAATAATATATAATATACTAGCGACTCAACCTTGCTTCGCTCGGATTCGTGCCCGAGTACGTTTTAACGGTTAGTATGGAATAGATAGTCAATCCCTTGGTCTGTGAAAAACAAAAACAAATCTATCCCACGGGACATGCATTCTTCCGAGATAAAAAGTAACTTATGTGCTATTCTAGACTATGATTTATCTGTGTGCCAAATTTCATCCAGGTCCTATCAGTCGTCCTGGCGTGATTGAGTTACAAATATTCATCCTTCAAAGCTTTTGCATTTATAATATTAATAGCTGCTCATCCTCGCTTCACTTGGGTTCACCTCTAGCAAAACAAAAACAAACCAATCCCACGCGAACTGAACATTTTTCCGAGATAAAAAGTAGCTAATGTATTATTCCAGACTATAATCTTTAAAGTGGTAGTGCCACGCTTGTTACCTTCGGGTAGCAGCCGAATGGGCCGGCACGCCCCGTATAGTACCACTCTCTCGCAGGAGACCGGCGTGAAGTGGCAACTATGCTGTCGCGTTTCGTCCGGTAAGTGAGAGTCCGGGAGGCCCACTCCCCATCCCTCCTCCCTCCCTCCTCCCTTCATCTCCATCCCTCCCTTTCCTGAAAGGCCGGCAACGCATCTGCAAGCCCTGTAGTGTTGCAGATGTCCATGGGCGGAGGTAATCGCTTCCCATCAGGTGAGCCTCTTGCCCGTTTGCCCCCTTTGTCCCATAAAAAAAAAATAATAATAATCTATCTCTGTGCCAAATTTCATCCACACTCATTCAGCTGTTCTGGTGTGAAAGAGTAACAAACATCCATACTCACAAACTTTCTCATAATTATAATATTAGTATAGATAAGTACATGGAGCCGCAAGTACAGTGATCGATAATACTTTCTTAGATTTACGTGAATATTAGACATTTTAAATATTATTTAAATACTAGCATTTCCCGCGGCTCCGCCCGCGTTCAGATTGTCAAAAAACCAAATTCTTAGGCTTTACACATTAGTATACTCTTACATACCTATACCACTTTCATTGCGCACCGCATGATTGGTAAATAATGGCAGTGATTGACTGAATGCCACAAAGGTTCCTCCATTAATCTCATATTTGATTTAGTAATATTGCACTTTTTGTTTTAGCAATAACATTTATGTATGTCTATACTTCTGTTTTGTTTGTTTATTTAGTTTTGGGCGATAAACTTTCAAACTACGGATTAATTTGAATTATTTTTTACTAATAGATAGCTATTGATTAATTTAATATTTAGCTGATAATTTAAATTACATAATGGTAACTTTTCTTAATGTTAATTTGTCGCGAAACAGGAATTGGTTAGCGCTAGTTAGTAATATTTTCCAAATCGATTTTCAAAAGAAAGTGTAATAAGTAAATAATTCTAAGCAAATGCTTTTTATTATTTCATATGACTCGGCTAATATGATTAAAGTCGTAAGAATTTTATTATGTCCTTTAAGCCTTTAGCTTCCAAGAAATGGTGTCAAAAAAAACTGAAAAAGTTTAGGTATAACAGTTCCTAAAATACTTTTGCAAAGTTTTTGAGATATGGAATATTTTTAGTTACCCGCTTTATCAATTTAACAGCCATTAACTTGTTTTCCACTTATTTTTACGGTTGATAAAATGAGTCGATATTGCGGAAACATAAATATTATTCGTATTTATTTTAGTTTTAACATAACAAAACCTAACGTAAGTAAGAAAAACAACACAGTATTTTGCTATACGAAACCTATAATGCGCGAGTTGGATTTGCATTTGCCTAATTTTACATTAAAAGATAAAAAAAAATATATTAACATTATTTACTAAACAATAAAAATTTACAAATATTTTCATTTGAAAATTGTTTCGACCAACAAAATATTACTTATATGTTACTAAATTATAAAGCCAAAAAGTTTGTTTTATTGATAATTTGAATACTGGCGGGGCCGCGGGTAATTTAGTACCTAGTAATTCTAATAAAGTCATAGAAAGGTCATATCTGTACATTATTATTTTTTTGGATTAAAACTTCGTATTTTAAAAACACATGGTGACATCTATTGTCAAATATCTAAATAACACATAAATAAATTTTCATCAAAATAACTATTTTAATGAATAAAATAGCGCTATTTATATTTCTTTTAAGATAAGATTTTTTTAATAGTTTTAACATATTAAGTTACATTGCTACAATGTTAAAAGTATCATCTTGCTTTTATTTTAACCAGTTTTTGTATTTTTTCTCAGAAATGAGATATTTTCCTGCGGTAATAAGTATCCTATGCATTGACCCGGAGAACCTGCTATCACCATACCAAATTTCATCTAAATCCCACCATTGGTTTTGCTGTGATGCAGTTACATACAGACAGACAGACAAAAATTCTAAAAACTATAGATTCGGCCTCTATATCGCTAATAATGAATATTTCAATAAGATTTTCCGAAAAATATTGAATGTACGGATTCAGCTTAGTTACAATTTTATTATGTGTTTAGTTACTCATTTATAAAATCAAAAGTTTGCTTTACTGATAATTTCAACACGGGCGGGGCCGCGGGTAATTTAGTAGTAGGTAATTCTACATACATTCATACATTCATTTTTTTGGAATTAAAACTACGTATTTTAAAAACACATGGCGACATCTATTGTCGAGTATCTAAATACACATAAATAAATATTAATTAAAATAACTATTTTAATGAATAAAATAGCACTATTGATGATTTGATTTTTAAGATAAGCTATTTTTAATAGTTTTTACCATATTTAGTAAATTACCTTGCTAAACTATTTATAAATAGTATCATCGTGGTTTTATTGCAACCAGTTTTTGTGTTTTTTCTCAGAAATTAGATATTTTCCCGCGGTAAAAAGTATCCTATATGTTGACCCGGATAACCAGCTATCATCATACCAAATTTCATCAAAATCCCTCCAGTGGTTTTTTGTGATGCGGTAACAGACAGACAGACAGACAGACAGACAAAAATTCTAAAAACTATAGATTCGGCCTCTGAATCGATAATAATGTCTATTTCAAAGAGATTTTCCAAAAAAAATTTAATGTACAGATTCGGCTTAGTTAGAATTTTATAATATGTATAGATTTACGCGAATATTTGACAGTGATCGAGTTCTGCATAAACCTAGTGTTGATTCTAATTTTGTCCATCTGATCCCATCTGTGAGTCTGTCTGAATTAAATCAATCGCTGTATCAACTATACCAGCGTACTCTTTTTTTCTACTTTATAAAAAGAGGATAAATTCATAGATATGTGTAATATATTCGACCCTCGATATATAAGCTATAATAAGAAAATTTTATTTTTATATTAAGATTATTATCACTATTTTGTAAATAACATGAATATAGCAATTTTAGTGTAAAAATCATCAATTTTATTTCATAATAAGGAACTTCACGCTTAACATAATTATGTTATTATTTTTAGTGCTATTATATAGTACTATAGCTTATTTTTAGTGAGTTTAATTAGTTAGAAATTTTAAGATAAGAAAAAATGAAATTAAAAGAAATTTTTAGATGGCACCGGTTCCTAAAATAACATTTAAAATCGTCCGCATCATTAATTCCAAGTATATAACGAAAATTGCACATGTCGATACTAATTTCACGTCGTACCGTTATTAATGTTTTACCTTCAGTACTTACTTTAAGAGCGGATCCCAATAACCTAGCCATCCATACATATAATAAAATTAACTGATCGCTGTCTGTACATGGAAGATATTTGAGAAAACTATTATTGGGGATCTTTATTATTATTAGCATTAGAACCCAAAATAATGATTTTTAGTTTTTTTGTCTGTTTGTATGTTTGTCTGTGCGTTTGTGCGCGCTAATCTTAGAAACAGCTTAACCAATTTGGGTGCGGTTTTCACTAATGTATGTGATAAGCTTCACTTAACATTTAGTGTTTGTTTTATTTCAAGCGGTTCCTAAATAAAAAAGTTATGTCAATTTAAAGAATCATCTAGGGGCCCCGAGCGAAGCGAGGCTGAGCCGCTAGTCTTTAATATTTCATACTAGCGTTAGGAATTTGAAATAAATTGTATGGAGTAAATATCAAATTTTAAACTCTAGCAAGGATAGATAGATTATTGTGTTTTTCTCTAAGTCAACCATAGTGACGAATAGTACGGTACACATCAGATCAGATGGATTCATACAACTCATCCAAATCTATACTAATATTATAAAGCTGAAGAGTTTGTTTGTTTGTTTGGTTGAACGCGATAATCTCAAGAACCACTAATCAGATTTGAAAAGTTCCTTTTGCATTAGATAGCCCGTTAACTGAGGAAGGTTATAGGCTATATATCATCCCGGAAAAATGTACGGTTCACGTAGGACAGACTTGTTTTTGTCTATGGACGAACCCGAAGCGAAGCGAGGGTGAGTCGCTAGTGTCAAATAAAAGCCGAAAAAATGAGTGAAGTAAAATTTGTGCCGACCCTTTTTGATGAACAATACTAATATTCAGGTTGTGAATAAATTAATCAATAAATATTCATTATACTTATTTAAATGCAATTGTTTCTTAAACTTAAACAAAAAGTAATAAACCAATGCTAAATAATCGTATTAAATAAATGAAGATCTATACTTTTTGTATCAGACTTGAAATTTAATCTCAATTTAGTACCAACTATACGATCTAGAAACTAAATGTACGCAAAAACCTTGTTTTAAAGTAATGTAGAACCTAAAAATTAGAACAAGCAACGTTGGCGAGTTGTGGCTAAAGCCTGATTACCTAGCTCCCTGAGGTAACCTTACCTAAGTTAAGTAAACACAGTGATTTATGAGGCTTTGAATTAGAATATGAAACAAAATTAAGTAAATTAAAAAGTAATCAAAACTTTGCTTATATTTAATAAACGTAAGATTTAACTTTTAGTAATGTTTAAATATTCTCAGATATACTTTTAATTGTAATAACCTTAATTTTTTTGTTTACGATTTTATGTCCAGTTATTAAGTAGTAGAAGTGTTTCCAAAAATTTTTTTAATGATGACACATTTTTTTTTAGTAAATGTTGACGAGAACCTTTTTCTCCTCTGCTTAGAGGAGAATAAAGCTCTGAAAAATCGTTTATGAAATCAATTTATGCCGAGAAAAAAGTGCTGACGAGATGCCTTAAATTAGGACCCATTACGACTTATTCTTAAAACGTTTGAATGTGAAAATTAAATTTAGAAAAGTGCTTGGTCCTGTTTCATTTGCAAGATGGATCAGAACTTTGACCATTTGAAAACACAATACGTCTTTAATATTTGGTGAACATGGTACATTACTACTCCTACGACGCCACAGTAGATGGACTTCAAATATCTGATTTGGACTTCTTATACTGAAAGTACTGCATACACTATAATGTATTAATCATATACATAGATGGCTACCCGGGTTTAATTAAGACAAAATGTAACGTTATATCAGTATTTTTAGGCTTATCTGCCTTGGTAGTATACCAGCTAGGATATACATTGAAGATAGGTTCAAGTCCCGGGTTGAGTTAAGTTTAGCTACTGAATTTTCTACTAAGAAATTTTCAGTGACAGATTGAACTTAGAAATCTGGTGGTGTTTCATCCCAGTAACTTGGTACGTAAGGCGGTTGGTCCTGAACCTGATCTTTCACCAGTCGTGACGAATTATCCCACCGTGACTGAAATCAGTCAAGTGGACATAATTTTTGGGCTTCATTAATTCACGTGTTGCGTGTTTACAAAAACTTAATAATATAGTTAGAAACTCGTTAAAAACTTTCTTAAGTTACGTTACAAATATGTGAAGAAAAAAATTATTTTGAATTTATCTGTGAACCCATTCATCTTTATTTATACTAGAGTAGATATGGACATAGTTAATAAAGAAAAAGTATACAATCGGAACAGCAATCAAGACTATACAATAGACACAAATTGAATTTAGGTCACTTTTGTTAAATCTACAAAAGCTTCAGATAAGTCGTACTCAAACAAAGATTGAGTGCGGGGATCTCTAGGAAATTCTTTGAGGCACTTAATTTTTTATTTACATGACAACTAAAAAAAAAACCTTTTCTGAAATGTTGTTTTTTTCCATTAGAAATAAATTTAATTTGTGACGCTATTGCTCCTTTTTATGTTCGAATTTTGTTAGATCAAATACAATTTGCATGTTGAAGAAATTGGGATGGACGGCGTTTAATGGCTATAATAGGGATGTCTTTGTTCCTCTCAGTGCAGTAGTATTAGCTGCCTTTTTAAAAATTGGCAAGTCGTTTATTTGATTTTTGGCGGCAATAGTAGACCGGTGGTAACGTACTCACTTTGGAGAATGAGTGAATCGGATTCAAATCCTGTGTCTCGCACCCCTGATAATTTCATGTGTAAATCATTTCTAATATTATTACTACTTGTCGTACGGTAAAAAAATATCGTGAGGAAGCCTATATGTCTGACAGAACCTAGTAAGTTTTCGAAAGCCATGTTAAGTTTGCCAACCCTGACTTGGCCAGCGTGGTGGATTATGGCCTGAACCCTTATTGAAGGGAGGCCCAGGCCAAAAGGGATGAATACAATTAAATTTGGTTTAACACGGAACAAATATTTTAAATAATTAAATATTTTTTCTTAATATAAGATGAATTTTCCGTATCATTGTTAGTTATTGCACTGGATTCACATATCTCTCCATCACGTTTATCGACTTTTCATCGCATGCAATGAATATTTGAATAATGTCTGCAGAACAGCTATGCTTCAGATAAAAACTTGATAAGTTTAATTAAAATATAATGTTTATACACTATATTTTTAAATCGCAACATTTATTGAAGATATTTGTTATTGCCTTCCATCATGGTAGCATAATTATGTCATATTATGTATTTTATCTACATATAAATATATATCGAACTTCAAGCCGATAACGATAATCTGCGCCTGCGCTTGCTAATGTAACATTAGAACTACTTTATTATCAACTAGCAACTCACCCTCGCTTCGTTCGGGTTAGTCCCTAGGGTGCTTCCCAAAACAAAATTAATTAATTAATTTCGTTTTATTTTTTTTTTCGTGGGACCCTATTACATCACCTATCTGCCATTGAAAGTCCCCTCAAAATCGGTCCAGCCGTTTCAGAGATTAGCTGAAACAAACAGACAGACAGACAGACAGACACAGACAAAAATTAAAAAAAGTTCTTTTGGTAAAAAGCGGTTATTTTAATATTACAAACAGACACTCCAATTTTATTTATCTGTATAGATTATTACTTAAAACATTTTGATGTTTACTGAAAAAAAAACTTTTCCATCAATTAATTATATTCAATACTATTTTTTATCATTATATTATTTTATTGCACTATAAAATGGTATATTTAAAGGAAAAAAATACAAAAAAAGAAATGTGCAAAGGCGACCTTATCACTATAAGCAATCTCTTCCAGAAGATACGGAAGGGTACAAAAATAAATGAAAAGTCCGGAAAGGTGATTAAAGTCTTTTTAATGACTTCTAACAGACTCTATGGAATATCTGAGTATAATACTTATTTTTAGAAGTTTTTAGTTTCTAATTTAAAATAAAATGTAATGTAGAATTTACATGAAGGAAAGTTAAATAAATAAATATAAAACAATGTGTTTGAGCAAGTGCGTCTGGTCTAGTGAAGTGTCTGTTTGTAGGCGGGTACCACTATCTTTTTGGATATTTTTGAAATCATAAAGCATCAGTGGTCACGGAAGAGTCTCTCCCGTAATTGCAGTAAAGCATTCGAAATATCAGGAACCAAAAATTAAAATAAGTAGGAAATTCAATAATTTAGTTCTGTTTTGTGGCTTGGCGTGCCATTTGGGCAAATAAAACAGAAAATATAATTTTATTCAAAATATCATTGTTCTGACAGATATAATCTATCAAAATTTTAGGTAATTTGAAATGACAATGATGAATCTGTCATGATAAGCAAAGTCATATGTAAAAGATAAGTTATATTGTGCAACAGTACCTATTATAGTGTTTTTATTTATCAATTTTCTTCATTATATATTATTATATTTAGGTATCCAAAATTAAAACCTAATTTAATTTTTTAATATGAATTTTAAATCGGAGAATATGAGATAAAAGTTTGAAATTAAAAAAGTTAAACATATCCCGTTTAGCTGTGGACCTTATGATATCATTTTAATTTTACAATTCCCAACTGTTGTCAACTTTTAAAGAACACATCTGCACGGTATCGTTACAAAAAATATGTTTTTTTTTTACATTATGTTCATTTATAATGCAAATATGATAAAAGCTATGCAAATAAGCTTAATATCGATAGAAGCTACAATACAGAATGTTTAAAAAACCTTTCTTTTCCCATAGATATTATGTGCTATGGCGATTCATTTCAAAAACTACTGGATTCATTTTAATTAAACTTTACTGAAATAAAAGTACCCTCTATATATCGTTGCCTCGTACTTTTTATCCGGAAAATAAAAAGTTTCTTCCGAGAAATTCTGTAAAGTCCTCGTCTAACTATTGTAACAATTTTGATATACCAAAGATTCTGTATATTATTCTGTACCACAATGTTTTTCATTTGTGGTACGGAATTCTACTAATATTTTTATCATATAATAAATGTGAAAGTTTAGATGTTTGGATGCATGTTTTTACTCAATCACGCCAGAACGGCTGAACGGATCTGTATGAAAATTTGGCACAAAGATAAATTATAGTCTGGAATAACACATAGGTCACTTTCTATCCCAGAAAATGTACAGTTCCCGTGGGATAGATTTGTTTTTGTTTTTCTAGAGAACCCGAGCGAAGCGAGAGTGAGCCGTTAGTAACCAATAAAATAGGATTTTATACTGAATAGCGATTCAAATCTCTAGCATTAGTCGGGGTCTTATCCTATTTATTGTGTTTGTTTTTACATTGGATTTTGTATAACAATTACACCAAGGTATTGTTTATACTGCTTTTACAACAAAACAAACAGAACAAACTGGAAAAGAAAACAAAATCCTTAAGAAAATCTTTCTCCTAATGGCTACCTTGTTAGGAAATAAATGTAAGAGCACATATTCTGAAACTTAATTCTTACTATTAATGGACGACACGTTTGGCTCATTTTGTAGTGCCAGCCAGTACTTGTTGTGCCAGCGGTCGCGTGTTCGAGTCCCGTTGGGGTTATCCATTTGTGTGATGAGCACGAATATTTATACTCCAGTCATGGGTGTTTATATTTATTATATGTATATATTTAAAGTTATATGTAATATATATGTAGTGTATCAACTATCTGGTATCCATAACGCAAGCTTTGTAGCTTACCATGGAACTAGATGATGTGTGTTAATACCCCAACATATTTACTGTTACAGTTCAAATGTACGAAAACGGACAAAATATGAACGGACAGCTTAGGCTTAGTAAAAGGTTTCAACAAGGCATAAGACTCTCAACTTTCAAAACCAAAAACAGGACTAAGTAGTAAGTAAATGTTTTACTTCCATAAGTTTTTGCAGAAAACTTAACATAGAAAAAGTTTACGTTATAGCCGTTTGTAACGAGACAAAAATATAAAAATACAGCCCTCAGCATCATTAAAAGTTACCGCGTGAGCCGAAAAATAAATTATTATTCAACTTTTAATAGCATTCTGTAGTATATGATATAATTTCTTATAATATAATCTTATAATCTTTTACGAGGCTTATTTAACTTTGGTAATGTATGGTGGTGTAAGGTTTATTTGGGGAAATCTTGAAAAACACCCCCAATTTACTACAGTTAATTGTAACGAAATTTTGTTTCTAATGTTATTAGTATTATACTCTACGCGAAAATTATTTAAGTTTTTTTTACCATCTTTTAGGGAATTTCTTAGGGATAGTTTATGCACGTATACAGTATACAAACAATCCGCCTTTCTGGCGTTTTTCCTAACTACACGCACTTTAGTAATTAAATATGATTACAATTACTTGAAATTTGATATTAATGCTCTTCAATACAATTAAATAAATACTTTTTTAGCATTTTTCTAAATTCATCCCTTATTAGAGTAAAATAGGGGATAACATTTTGTATGTAACCTACCTTTTTTAGAGTTTTTTTTTTGTTGTAGTTTTAGCACGAGCAAAGCTTCGGGTTCTGCTAGTTATTGCATAAAATTAAAAAAATCTTAGTGTAGGGAAATATTTAGAAATGAGCGAATCTGGGTTAATTGCTAGTGTGGTTATTAAACATGTTGGGATTCTTGCTTCAAATAGCACGTATCACCTATAACTAACGGAAAATATAGCACAGAGTGCAAAGCCACAGCTTTATTTATTGCTGTGTTGTAATATAAAATTTAATAATATTTATTATATTACATTTTAAATTATAAAATATGCGAATAACAATCTTATTAACATAAAAAAAAATCTTCATGTCTACTTAATATCATATCTTACATCCTTTAGCATTTTTAGCATTTTTGCATATTAGATAGCCCATTTATTGGGGAAGGCTATATATCATCATACTACCCAAGGGAGCGAAGTAGTAATCATAAATGTTAATAAATCGGGCAGACTTCCATACATTATTGTAAAACTTTATATAATATATAAAGCGAAGCGAGGGTGAGTCACTGTATATTATAAAGTCATTTTTTTTTGTAGATTGAACGTGGGCGAAGTCGCGGGTTCTGCTTGTTGTATAATAATTATCTTGGTAACATAGAATACCTTTAACTGAAATGGTATTCCTCTTAATTAGTTGTATAACGAGCATTTTCTGATATAGGTACAATCATTGATATAATTAAACCTGTAGTTGTCAGCATAGGTCAAGTGTGTGGTAATAATTTTATTAAAATATTGAGAACATAAAGAGTTCTAGCTCGCTTCCCTGTGGAAAGCTTAGGGATTTATTATTTTTCCCGTTCCCCGGGGAACCCTTTCTATTTGTGGAACCCTGATAGGGTTCTTCTAGTTGCGAAAATCGATATAACAATTTCCACATTAAAAAGATTTTTTATATAAAATAATTTTTCATAAAATGGTTTTCCGAGGGATACCATTTTATTTTGGATGTAAAGTACTTAACAATTATTCCATGACTTAATTAATAATAAGCAAATCATTTTGTATTCAAATCGATATCTTCGATCTTCTCGCCTAACCGTCTTCGTAGGTGGTCGACTAGGTTACTCAGGACATCCTTTGTTCTACATTGTGGGTTAAAGTCTTGCTGTCTAATGTTGAGTCGTGACAATATGTGCCATTGTAGGGGGCCCACCAAGAGTTTCGCAAGTACCGTTTCCAGCATTGATAGAAGAACTGAAATTGAAATTCCAGAATTGGTTGGTATGACTTAGGGTGGATGTATTCCTCTTTTCCCGACTTTAGTATAATGACCACATGAGCGAACGGGAAAGTAAACGATTTTCCATGGTTTGGAAAAATGAAGTAGCGACGGCACTTGTTCGTTATTGCTATAAATGTCTCCCTTTTGCTTCGGACTGCAGTCAGTCCATCGGGTCCAGGGACCTTTGGGTTCAGTGTCTGTAACACCAAATCCAGCTCTGTCGATGTGAATGGCGGATCGTTTTTGGGTAGGATTTCCAAAAAAAATATCTCACATCTTGCTGGATCTCCTTATGACTATACAGGTTGGATTTTTGAGACGGGACAGTAAGGGCAGGTACCTTAAATACTATAGTTACAGGAAAACGTTCCTAGGAGACCATCCATAACTTTTTGAGATATTCTGAACTGCATTCACAGATTTTGGAAAAAGTGTACAGTCAGCAAGAAAAATGCTAAAATACGAAAAAAATTTTTTTCATGTCAATCGATCCTATTTCATGTAAGGATCAAAAGACTCTATGGGGCCATTTAAGGTTTGAGTACTAGAAATAACAGAAATCGCCAAAATCTTTTCCCATACATTTTGTATGGAAAAACGTTGAATCAACTCGAAATATTCTTTGTTGCCAAACGGTCCTATTTTTTAATGTAATTAAAAGACTCTTAATACAAACGTAAATAGGTAATATTTAGGTGATCTACAAAACAAATTGCTTAAAATGGATATCGTGTTTCAAAAAAACACGTTTAGTTGATATAATTTTATTTTATTTTTATTTGCCAATGCAATTATGATTTTTACAAAGAGTCTTTTGATCACATTAAAAAATAGGACCGTTTGGCAACAAAGAATATTTCGAGTTGATTAAACGTTTTTCCATACAAAATGTATGGAGAAGGATTTTGGCGATTTCTGTCATTTGTAGTACTCAAACCTTAAATGATCCCATAGAGTCTTTTGATCCTTACATGAAATAGGATCGATTGACATGAAAAATTTTTTTTTCGAATTTTAGCATTTTTCTCGCTGACTGTACATTTTTTCCAAAATCTGTGAATGCAGTTCAGAATATCTCAAAAAGTTATGGATGGTCTCCTAGGAGCTTTTTCCTGTAACTATGGTATTTAAGGTACCTGCCCTTACTGTCCCGTCTCAAAAATCCACCCTGTATAGATATTGTCTCAAATGCTTTCTCTTTCTCTTTCTCTCTCTTGAGTTATGCAGAACCCTTTCCAGCTCTCCGTTTGGATTTTTTCCGCTTCTAGCTTGTATTCCTCTTTAGCTTGTATGTAGACGTCGCCTATGACTTGTCTTGTCTTCTTATAGGGGCAGCGTTTCTTATCCTCCTCTTGTATCGCAGTATTTTATTTTTCAGTTCGTCAAGGAATTCAGATAGTTTAGAGCTTGTTTTTCTCCTTCACTATATAAAATATGATATATTTTACTGTATTAGTCTATAAAAAATAGTAATAAATGGGATCATATATTTTTCTTTTGACTGGAACTGGAGTCTGTGTTTCAAGTCCTTATGCAACTTAACGGATGAAACGGATGACGGAAATTGTTGTAGAAACGACATAGCTCGCAGAACTAACGAACTGGGTATGAGGTCTCCTGTGGATCCATACATCGACATCTTTACTTTCCATTTCCCTGGATGAAGGCAACGTAAGTAAATTATGTACAATACATAATTATTTGCTTTAAGGGCCAGAGTATAATATAAATCTCCCGTTTCATGTACATATTTTAGTGAGTGTATCCTATTTTTTACATGTACAATAATTATTTATGTTATTTTATTAATGGATTAATTAAAATTGTTTAATTGTTTATTTTAATTATTCAATTTATTGTAAGAAATAAAAAATACATTTAATTACTTTCTATAAAAGGTTCATCAAGTTGTATAATAATTTATATTTTACTCCATAATAACTCTTAACGACATAGGAACATGAAAGGTACTCATATATTAAAATGTGCTTCAGCTGTATAATGAATAATGGTGTGTTTTGATGTACATAGATATATTTTTTATGTTCATCATTGTTCTTGTTGATGTATCGTCGAGTTATATATTATAATAATTATTAATATTTATAGAACAAGCATTTTAATTTCGATAAAATATGTTACTCTGTGGCTCCAAAATCATGTTTCACAAATATATTTTCAGGGCGACTCTGGCAGCGTTCTACTACGCAATTCCTTAGACCCGCGCCGCTACCGATATACCTATTCGTGCGAATTGGTGCCTTCCGTAGCTGAATCCGATTGAACACCCGGTAAGAAATCTGGTTCCAAATAAAGACGTTTTGTTTTCTATAGTTTCTTATTATTATTATAACACTTAAATTAAAAAAAAATACTAGTGGCTCATCCTCGCTTCGCTCAGGTTCGCCTCTAGAATAACAATAAAAACAAATCTGTCCCATGGGAACCGCACATCTTTCCGGGATTATAGTAGCCTATATGCTATTTCAGACTATAATCTATCTCTATACCAAATTTTATCCAGATTCGTTAAGCCGTTCTAACGTGATTGAGTAACAAACATTCAAACATCTAAATTTTCACATTTATAATAATATTAGTGTTGATTTATAACATAGTTTCGTTCTTTACATCAACGTATTTTAAGTTTTCTTATAAGCGAATGAATAAATTTTGATAAAACACTACGCTCTTCTCTCTATTTCTCAAATATAGATTTTTTTAAATCTAAGAATAATATTATTATTACTTACTATGATGAATTATAATTGAATAGTGATGAATTATAATTGTATAAAATTACAATAAGTTATATATTTTTAATACAATTTGAAAATGAACAATTGCTTCTAACTACGAGTATGTAAATGATTTTGTTTGTATTTGTAAAGTTTGAGTTTTGTTACGCTCAAGTTAAATTATTCTTAATTAAAGTTATTCATAATTATTTGTCCGTCGATTTTGACGGCGAAAACCATAATTTCATTGTAGCGACATCTAGCTTCGCTCGAATGCGTCCCTAAATGTCTACTAAGTAAGAGTAATCTATGTGTTAGGTCACATCTCTCCGTTTAGCCGTTTAACCGTTAGACCGTTAAGAATTTACACCTATTATTACACACACATAAACTTAAGCTTTTTTTTGCATTAGGCCACGGAGACGGTATATACCTTTGGGCTAAGAGGTATTTGTGTGTCTGTCACCATTATTCTCAGAAACGGCTAGGACGATTTTGAAACGGTTCTTTGATTTGTATAATTTATATTCCTGAACATGTTATTAGCTAAGTTTCATAATATTACAGACCGCCAGCAGACGGTAAAGTATACACAACTCTACTCAAGTAAAGATAAGGTAGTTTAATATTTAAATAAATGGATTACATCTACTATCAAAAAATAAAAAAGCCATAAATAAGACATAAGTAGTATGTGCCAATAGCTTTATTGTTCTATTGTGTTGCATTCTACAACACAGGTACGTACGACGGCTAGATTAATCATATCACGCTTTATATTCTAGTCAATAAGTGCTTCTTTCAACTTTTTTCAGCAGTCTCGGAAAAATGTGAACGAAATATCATTCGATTCGGAATTGCAGTAAATAATTATTGAAAAAAATCAAGTTCCGCTTGCAAAAATTGCAAAAGTTATAAACAATTAACTAAAAAAATCGTTTTTTTTTGCAAATATCTCAAAAACTAATTGAGATTTTTCAAATCTAAAGTGAAAAATATAAATATTTTTTTTATTTTCCAACATGAATCTCTTCTGAGACCTTTCAAAAATAGCTCCAAAAACGGAAAAAATATAGATTTTTTATTTAACAAGTTCATGTTCAAGTAGGGAAAAATTGTTAATTAACTAATTAATAGAAAAATCGCGATAATTTTTTTTTGACCGCGAATTATTATTCATTTATCTATCCAGTAAGCTCCTGATTTTTTTTTTAATTTCTATCATTTTATGTTTTAATAAATATAAAATGATAGAAATTAAAAATGTTAAAATAATTTTTATTAATAAAGTGTCCGAAGTAGGCGTGCTGCGTCTGGCTTGCGCAAGCCAGAGCACCCGTTTTCGGCCGTATATTCATCCGTCTGGGAAAATTATAAATATTGGTACTACAGTTCCAGGAATGAAGACTTTTTTTAGGATTTTTATTCCTCTTTTTGAATATTTTTTTAGATCTGAAAAATCTCAATTAGTATTTGAGATATTTGCAAAAAGAAAAACCCCCTTTTTTAGTTAATTGTTTATAACTTTTGCAATTTTTGCAAGCGGAACTTGTTTATTTTCAAAAATCATCTACATGCTATTTCGAATCGAATGACACCTCGTTCATATTTTTCCAATACTGCTGAAAAAAGTTGACCAAAAAGGCATTTGTTGACTAGACTATTAACGTCGTGGATTTTTTAATTTTTTTATTTGAAGTTTTTTTCATGTCAAAATTTTCCGTTTGGGTTTTTAAATTTTTAGTTTATGTTTTAGTACTCCATTTACGCATACTTAGTTTTATATTATACTATATATAATGTATATGTATATATATTACAGTTAAAACTATTTTATCTAGTCAAAAGTAATTTTGATTGCAGGCTTTTGTTAACAGCAGTTTTGACTGGCATATCGGTCAAAACTCTTAAAAAGTTAAGGAGGTAAGTAGGTCGAAGGTTACTCGGAAGAATACTTTCTTTCTTTCTAGGTTAGGTTAGGTTAAAAAAGTGACCACAATAGTGACCATAATTTTAAAAGTTTTAACCGATATGCCAGTAAAAACTGCTATTGGCCAAGGCCTGCAGTCAAAACTACTTTTAACTATTTTTGTCAGTCAAAAGTAATTTTGACCACGAAAGTGTTCTGACTGTAACATATATATTTAACATACGTATATTTGAATTTAAAATAATGCATCGCTAAGTATAATTCTCATCAATCTGCTGGATGGATCTCTTCTTACGTCATCTATCCATAATGTATGATTAATTATTAATGAATAATTACTTATAAGGTAGGGTGATAAGAAACACACAAAAAATTATGAATTGTTTTATTGATATCTATTATCTACATAGATTATCATGCTTAGTTTGATTTGTGTCAACGATTGATGCGCAAAGTTCAGTTCTTTATAATTTCGTTTTTCATTAATCAATTTTGCTCGATCAGTGATTGGCACAAAACATGACAAAGTGCATCGCCCCATGCAATCGCTCATGTTTTATCTCTGTTTAATTTTTCTTTGAATTCTATAAGGACAGGTGTTCCTGAAGGATCTATTTTAGGTCCTTATTTATTTTTATTTTATATTATTAATTAATTACCTTTCAATGTGAAGAGAATTTGTGACATTGTACTCTTCGCTGATGATACCGCGTTAATTTTTAATGTAAATAATGATTTGTTATATATGTTTAGTTAGAGTTAAAAGTAGTATTATATGTTTAGTTAGAGTTAAAAGTAGTTTGTTACATATGTTTAGTTTGATGTAAACAACTTGGTACTAAATACCGAAAAAATTAAATGTGTTTAATTTACTTTGCCTAACATAAGAAGACAACATTTTAGTCTGGTTTTGAGTAATTAAACACTAAAAATAGCTGAATTGAGAATATGTTTAGACATCGCGTTAGATGCTAAAAAATAAATATGATGGAATTTTTGCGATGTCACAAAGGTGTTATCCCCTTTGAAAACATAAAAAACTGTTTATTTAAAAACAGTTATATTCCATGAATAGAACTGTTCGCTAATAGATAATACTTTTCCTTCAGTTTAAATATTATACTATGATACAAAATTAATTACAAAACATAGATAAATATATTGTTAACGAATCGAATGCAAAAAAATTAAAACAAAGCAATCATTTCCAGTAGAATAAAATGGAAAGATAATTATAATTATTAGAGGATTATTAAGTTTTTAACGTATTCTGATAATAGATAGACAAAAAATATATTTCAAGAAAAACATTTGGTTTGATTAAATTCACTGATAAGTAATTGATGAGCAATTTTCAATCTTTAAAAAAACATCATTTTTTTGGGTTTAGATATTATTATTTTTTTAGATTTGCTACTATAGATTAGTGAATATATCTAACGGAAAATATTTGATTATTTATTAAAAATAATAAAATATATAGAAAGTACGTAGATTTGCTTGAAACATTTGACATGTAATTACAATGATATTATATATCTCCATGACTTTTGTTCTCCTTTTTTTTCTCAAAATAAAATTATATGGACCTTGGATTGCACTACGTAATCAAACATCGACTGTAAATTGCTACTCTTTTCAAATATATGAAAGTAAATGAAATAAAATATCCTGATCAAGATCATCATTCTCCTGCCCATTTCCCAAATTCTTTGGGGTCGGCGTAGTTATACGTCTTCTATACTGTTGATCAGTTTTGGCAAAAGTTTTATGACCGGTCGCCTGCCTGACATCAACCCTCATGTGGAATATTGTGTACCCGCCCTAGTGCTTCTGTGGGACAGCCAAGACCCCAGAATGCGATAACTAGTCCAAGATCGTCTTCTACGACACTTGCAGTATTTTATCTTGAAATTTGTTTTGTTTTATTTGCCGTGACATTTCAACATTCAATTTAGAATTAGTTTTATTAAATAAAATATTCTAGTATGGTCAGCTATTTAATAAAAAATGAGCAAATCATGAAGAACAAGGAAATAAATTTACATTTAGATATACCTTTATTCTTTTTAGATGCAGGATCGGTAATTCCATCTTAGTAAAATAATCTGATATGTCGATCCTAATCAGTTTTTGATGGCTGGTCTAGTTGCCAGTTACTTAAGTACTTATTAGTTACATAGTCTTGTTACCCACGCACGTCCCACAGACCATTAGGAGGAATTTTATAAGAACGAATGCCACTAAATTTGAAAGTCACTTAATGATTAAAAGTCCAAATTATTGCAATGTATGTTTAGTAGCTCTGCTTTATATTTTAAATAGTGGAGGATAGCACAGAAATCATAACACTAGTGATATAACTAAATAATGAATGAATCTAATTAGTCAGTTACAGGGTTTAAAAAAATATTTTAACAATTTTAGCTAAAATATTTTTCACAATATTACCTTTTTTTTAACGTTGGGAAATGCATTTACGCATAAAACCTGCGTACTTATAGGTGGTTATGTGAGATTCACCGACTAAATAATGTGAAAGTGAAAGTAAATAAGAGTACAGTGTGTGCGCGCATACTTGTGTAAAAAAATATCTCCTGCACAGTTGGCTAGTTTAGTGAGATTGTTTGCCGTAGTTGAAAAGGTGAGGAAAATATCGTTATATTCATATTACTTTTATTTTTAATCTAATAAACCAAGAACAACTTTAGTTACTAACTCCGCTCTTATCATCAAGCTGTTTTACTTACATTGCAAATAACCGCGTACAGGAACAAATGCATGCTTAGTTATAATAAAATAAACATATCAAACTTTGAAAATGATATACATAGCATTAATTTTGACCCAGTTTACGCCTCAAAGGATCCAAATACGTGTTTAAATTTCTTTATTGAATTATTATAATTTGCAATATTGAAAAATACTTCAATAATAAAAATGCCAAGTCAGTATAAACGCATGAAGACTTGGATTACGCCAGGTCCCGTACGTTGCATAAGGCATAGAGTCAAATTACATTTAAAATCCAAATACGCGCTTGAAAATAAAACACTATCTATAATGTATCAAAGATATGGAAATTTCTGTAATAACCTTTTGAGAAAGTTAAAAATCCAGCACGATAAAATCGAGCTACA
Source organism: Fabriciana adippe (assembly GCA_905404265.1). Classification (NCBI taxonomy): domain Eukaryota; kingdom Metazoa; phylum Arthropoda; class Insecta; order Lepidoptera; family Nymphalidae; genus Fabriciana; species Fabriciana adippe. The sequence continues at coordinate 2,189,663 of FR989996.1, read as the reverse complement.
GAAAGCTGGCAATAATAATAAACAGCTTTAGAAGTTTATAAAAAATAATAAATTTAAATGAAAAGTTCCTGAACCACCTTTCGATTTACTAACTACGACTATTTGATTTTTCAAAATCGCTTAAAAAGCGGTGGTCATTCCTGTATACAAATCCGGAGATAAAGATGTTTAAATAACTATAGGCTTATATCAGTCTTAACAGGCCTTTCCAAAATATTAGAAATGATGCCTTTGCTAATAGGTTTTATATATTTTTAAAAGCTTTTTTGTACAACAAACTCAATAGAGTTTAGGATTAATATAGTATAAGTTATAAAAAATGTAAAATAACGTTAATTATAAATTTTATACATATACATCTTTCATCTAGTTAGTTATATAAGTTTTCATATTTGTCGTTTATATATTAGTAAGAAATGCATGGTACAACTATAACCTGAAACACAGGTTGTTAACCTAGTTCAGGTACGTTCCAAATTGTATTGTATCCGTTGTCATATATTTTGTAAATATTATGTAACTTTATAAAACTATTTGAATAAAATTATTATTATTTGTATCTCTTTGGAATTCACGTGCTAGAAGGAGCCCGGTCCTTTGGAAGGCTTGCGTGGGGACACAGGTCCAACACATAGAGGCCCTTTAAGAGATTCAAGCTTGTTTAATGTGACGCATCAGCCGGGATCCATCTCTGAGTAACCTATAGGGAATTGCTCAAAAATGGCCTCCGGATAATGTGTAGGGACTATGGAAAATATGGAAAACTAAATAGGGTTATGGAATGGAGTCCGGATGGACTAAAAACGGGCTATTGGATGAGGCTACCGGACGTCCGCCTGCTCAACAGTCTCATATTGAATATTTGGCGGACGGTGACTCGCCCCCTACTAGATGGGCCCCCACAAAGCGGCATAGTACCTTGGGCGCAATATCAGCGTGGTCGGCTAAGGGTGTCGAGAGGTGTGCACCGGTTTCACCATCGCGAGAGTGCTCGTGAGCGGGTTTCCCCGTTAGTACGCAGATTGAGCACTTCCACCCTTTCGAGCACTTGGCTCTTGCGCTCCACTCTGGACGGCCAATGAAGGCAAGCCAGAGGCGGGGGACAGATGTTGTTTCCCCCGGGAGGTCTCAGGTCCGTGGTGTCGCCACTCACCAACAGCTCGCCACAAGCTGCCCTGCGGGCTTATTATTATTATTATTATTATTAAAAATATGCCCATTTTTGGGGAATGGCTTGAATTAACTATGGTTATTTTTAATATAAAATTAAAAAAGCAGCCGGACGAAGTCAGGATCAGTCATAGTTAAATTACCTTACCTTAATTTACTCAGTATGATTGATCATAATTCCTATCATAAATCACGATAGATTAAAATTACTATCTCGTCATTATAAATAAAAGGTAGCACATGGCACTAACACTGCACATTTCCGAATTTGGCAAAATGGCGTTCAAAGCTGGTATATTGGTTCTAACTCTCTGCATTGGGAGCTTCGGTAAGTTATAGTGTAATTATTTAATTTAGTTTATACCCTTAAAAGATTATCATGATATTTAGGTTATCAAATCATGAATGTTTTTTTTTTAAATATTGAAATATTGAAATTTTAAATATTGAAATTAATGTATGTATGTATATTGTATATGTCCCTCTATATCTATAAGCTCTACGACTTATGTCGAGCAAAAAATATTTAATTTGGCTGAATTTATATATATGTATACATATATATATATATATATATATATATATATATATATATATATATATATATATAAATTTACCATATTTCTGAGAAAAAAATACCTAATTGATCTGAACTTAAACCCGGCTTGGCTGTGGGCTTGCAACTGAGCCACTGTTTGAGCAAGTTTTTTCCAATTTTCAAAGTGCTTTCAAATCTACAATTTTTGGAGTAGAGGGATGATCAAGGGGTCAAATTTTTTGATAAAGTGTGCTCTGTTGATTTCCATCCTAATTTTCTCTGATTGCTAAGTCTTCGAAATACAGCCGCGTACAGCCGATCGATTTATCAAAAATCGCTGTTTTTAGATACCCATAATTTTTTTCTATCAACTCGAATTTTTTTGAAAAATTCGGGCATTATAAAATTATTTCATTTTCAAGCAACCCTAAAATTTTTAACATTGGTTTCGACCTAGTTACGGAGCTATGAATTTTTTAAAATTGACAAATTTTCAACTGATGTTTTTCGGACTTTTATCATTAGTTTTATAATTTTACGGTATCAATTAATGCTTATTCGAAATCTTTAAGCAAAAGGGAGGCTAAATGGTTTTGTTATAAGTAAAATAAATAATCAAGATATCTGATATTGTTTTTTTTTACGAGTTTTATTAATTGTATTTAATTTTTTTGAATTTATATATGTGTTTCATTCATCAAACGATGTCATGCTCATTTCGATGATGTTTTTATTAATTGGTTTATAATAATGAAAAAGCTAATAAAAATAAATGTATTAATATTAGTTTATAATTTTTTTTTTTTAACAAATTGGTGATCCACGCGCGCACACTTTTGTAGAAAAGTAATGGATCTGTAACGGATCTATGGGCACTACTTGAGGACTAGAAAATGTGTCTTAAATATTATCTCCTAAAACTGTTTATTTTAGATCACTAGTAATTTGTAGATGATGATCCATGATCATTCATGACAACATAATTTTTTAACTATTTAATAAACAAGATACATCATGTATCTTATTGATATTAATAATAACAGCACAATAGTAATATATTAATAACAACAGTACAATAATTGAAAACATTTAAAAATTATAGAGAATTATTTATTTAGGTTTCATCATTATTTTTTACCTTTTATACCAGAATTTTTCATCTATTTCAGCAACACCAGTCGCTGAAGATGATTATTCCATCTTCTTTGACCACACCGACCCTTCAGCCCGTATAGTCGGTGGAACCGTCGCAGGAGCTACCCCCCACATGGTGGCTCTTACTACTGGCACGGCCAGCAGAAATTTACTGTGCGGTGGATCCGTGATCACCAACAGACACGTCCTGACCGCTGCTCATTGTATTGTACCTGTGCAAAGCGGCAGTGGCTTGATTTCGTAAGTGATAAATACGTTTTAAATAAATCCTATTCCTATTATGAGTGAAAATAAGAAATGGAAAAAAAAAAGAAACAAGCCCATAAAAATATTCTTCTAGATTTTTACAAAATATTTTTAATGTGTTTTTCTTTTTTTGAAAATCTTATTCTTAGAATCTTTAGTTAATTTCTTAACGTAGTTCTGTTCCTAAATTTGACTTATTTCATATCGCCAACAGATCTCTGCGAGGTATAGTGGGCTCACTCCGTTTTGCCTCTGGAGGAAGTGCAATTATTTTCAGCCGAGGAGTTATTCACAATAACTATAGACCTTCACCTATAATAAAGAACGATATTGGCATCTTAACGGCTAGTGCAAACATTCCCCTGAGCAACGCTGTCAGAATCATCAACATTAACTACAACTGGGTCGGTGCTGGAATTAACACCTATGTCACTGGATGGGGAAGGACTGCTGTAAGTCTGTAATATAAACTCAAAGCGACTTCTTTAATATTACGTAAAGAGTTAACACTCAATTTTAAAGTAGCCGTGATGAGAATTTATCAATAATTTTAGTACCGGACTGCGGTGGAACTCAAAGGAGGGTTTATTCATTGTATTATGTAGTACTGCACTTGCATTGTATATCCATATATGTATATATAAAATAAAGTCGGGTTAGTTATACCATTTATAATTCAAGAACAGCTGGATCGATTTTTATGATCTTTGATTTGTTGGATTTGACCTCGCTCTGAATAGCAGAATAATTATTAAATCATCGGAGAAATTCACGAAAAAAAAAATACAATTTTGAATTTACATAGCTAACGCTGGCTACTAACTGTTTATAAACAGTACATATAAATATGTATTTAACACGCACCTAGGGGTGCACCCGAGCTAAGCAACGATAAGTCGCTAATTTAAATATAAAAATTAAAATTGACTAAAATAAAAATGATATTGGAACATATTTTTTGGGTTTGTTTCTAAGCTTTTTTAAAAATCTTATATATTTTTTTAGGCTGGAGGATCCATCTCACAAGTTCTCATGCGTCTTGATGCTCGCACCGTCGATGGAAACACTTGTAGGCAAGACGTAGCTCGCAGAGCTCGCGAATTGAACATGAGGGTTGTTCCAGTTGTAGATCCAAACATTGAAATTTGTACTTTCCTCGCGAATGGAAGAGGAACTTGCAACGTGAGTATTGTAGAGTCATAATTTTATTAATATAATATAGTACATGCTGGCTTGCACAGAAATAACAATAGGTTTATTATATATATTATTAGATATTATAGATAGAATATTTGATTAAATTACGAGTATAATCTGAAATATACACTCTGGACTTTATATTATTTTTCTTCGAAAGTCTTTATTATATTCCGATATTAGTTTTAACTTGATAACTACATTTTAGAAACTAGTGTGGTAAAATTATATATAGTAATAATAATTTAGTGTAGAATTGTAATGCAACAGTATAAAAATTCCATCTGTGTTGGCCAGTGACATCTTGCCATTGTCGACACTATTGTGTACGATAAAAGATGTCACTATACTAAAAGAGAGATCAAATGCAGACAGTGTACCAGCAAATATTATTTTTTTAAATATATTTTCAGGGTGACTCTGGCAGTGCTCTGGTACGTAGAGACAGCAATCAGCAAATTGGTGTCGTATCTTGGGGACTTCCTTGCGCCCGCAACGCTCCCGATATGTTCGTACGACTTAGCGCCTACCGTGCCTGGATCCAAAATAATGCTCGTTAAAGATTTTTTTTTTCAATAAAAACAACTGCATAGCTATACTTTCTTTTTATTATTATGATCACAGAAGACTAAATATATGTATGTATTGTACAATACAGTATCCTTATCCTGCCAGTCAGTCCTCAGTCCAGGGTTTATAAAAATAAATGGTACGGAGTTGGGGCACATTCATACGAATTTCTCTAGTATTAAAAAAAGTTTTTTTTTTGTTAATTCAAGGTATAGAATATAATACTATAAGTATATTTAGTACAGTACAAACATATTTCTTTTTGGTTTCCAAGAAAATAGAACTTTGTGACATCGCCAACATTTCGCTATGTTTTTTTTAAACTTACGGCGCACTATAAAGCGAGTCTACATAGATAGAAAATGCTTAAATAAATTCTAAAGTTTAATATAATGTCCTCAAGTTCCGAAATATAACTCTAAAATTAAAAATTTAAAAACCTCCAACACGATAACCTATTATTAACAAAGTCATTTTAATGAGCCTAAATAAGTTATCTCTGCAGTATTTTAGTAAAAAGTTGAGTATCTTACAGATTCCAGGTGACGCTGCAGCATCAAGCTTAAGTTATATATCAATGCAATGCCATTAAAGTAAACGGATACCAAGTTTCGAATCGATTAGAGAGAGAGAGAGAGAGAGAGAGAGAGAGAGAGAGAGAGAGAGAATTTGTTTACATCCTTTAACCATCTTATCGTCTGTGTAAAATGTATAATAGTTTTAATTTAATATTTTTGCAAGAGATGGCACTGTTATTTACTACTTTACTATTAGGAATTGAAGTAGAACTAAGAATACTCTCGATCAATTCGCTTTTTAAACAAAAAAAAAAAGATAATTAAAATCGGTTCATCCGTTTGGGATCTACAATGCCACAGACATATACACAGGTACACATCTGTGTATATACATATCTATGTAGTCTGCGCATCTATCATTAAAACAAATCCAATTAAACATTATTATCGATGAAGATATAAGATAAAGCTATTCATAATTTTTGTCTGTTTCTTATCACCCTACGTGAAAAGTAATCTATACATATAATAAAATTTTAACTGAGTCAAATCTGTACATCAAATATTTTTTGGAAAATCTTATTGAAATAGTAATTATTATCGGTACAAAGGCCGAATCTATAGTTTTTAGAATTTTTTCTGTCTGTCTGTCTATTACCGCATCACGGAAAATCACTGGAGGGATTTTGATGAAATTTGGTATGATAATAGCTGGTTATCCGGGTCAACATATAGAATACTTTTTACTGCGAGAAAATATCTCATCTCTGAGCTAAACGTTAAAACGTAACTGGAGACGAACCCCAGCGGAACGAGGGTGAGTTGCTAGATATTCATAAATATAATCATACATAACGGACAGATAACTTAAGAAGAGATCAATTCAGCGAATGGATGCGGGCTGTCAGGACCTGGTTTGCGCTCATTGTCCAGTAGTGGACGGTGATAGGCGGATTGAGATTGAAGTATACTCAACTTTTTATATTTTTCTGAATCTATACAAGATGCATTATTTTAAATTCAAGTTTACATACATGCATGTACAATATAAAATATAATTTTCTGTTTACTTATTTTTGTCACCAACCATTATCCATGCCCTACGAGTTTCTTTATAATATATGTAGGTTGCCTGGAGAAGATCACTTTAAATGATACGCCTTTACACTAAAATATATATTTGTAAAGTTATATTGTATTCTTTTTAAATTGTATTTTTGTTTTGATATAATAAAGAATTAAATAAAAATAAATAAATAATGCTTAAACTGAGTACTAATATCAATGCGTAAGTTTGTGTAGGTATGTGTTAGGTACTCCATAACGCTTAAACGGCTGGACAGATTTGAATGGAGTTCACAGATAGACTAAGACCTGAAGTAACACATAGACTACTGTTACCTATTAGACAGCTAGGAACGCATTCGAGCAAAGCGAGATGCAGCTACTGTGAAATTCTGGTTTTCATTTTCTATCCAACCTCAAAATTAACGAACAAATGATGTATAACTATAATTATGAATGTTTTAACTTAAAGTAATAAAACTGAAACAAAACAAATAGAAACAAAATCATTTACATAATAACAAATGTTAATTTTCAAGTTATACTACGAAATATATAACTTTTTTACAATTTTCAATCTCATTATCAGTTAAAATAACTAAGTAAATATTTAACTTAAAATATTATGCTCAGATTAAAAAAATCTACACTTGAGAAGAGTGTACTAGTGTATTATCAAATTTTATTTATTCACCTAAATAGAAAATTTGATAGCTTGAAATTGTTGATGAAAAGAACGAAATTATATTAAAAAAAAATTATATTTTTCAGTTGAAATCATTACAAAAAAATAATTATAGACGTTTTTATTTAGAACATAGCAGATTTCTTAATCGCTGTTCTATTAGATCCAGCTACGGAAGGAGGTTACTCGCATAAACATAATATCGGGAGCGGCGCGCGCGCAAGGAATTCTCCAATATACGATACCTTTTTATTTTACATTTCCCATACTCAACAAAGTACGATTTGCGCTGCCAGAAACATGATTTAGAAATACACAGGAGCCACAAAGTAACATGAAAGTAATGTACTTATTCTATAAAATATATTATATTTATTTCTCATAATAAATAAAGTTATCAATATAGATACAAAGTTTGGACGCTTACCATGATGGAGGAAAACAAGCTCTTAGCGACAGAAAGAAAAATTCGTCGAAAAATTCTAGGTTCCACTAAACAGGAAGATGGGATTTGAAGAGTCAAAATGAATGCTAAAATTGAAGAACAAATATCCAAGCCTAATATAATGGGTGAAAATAGCTCAACTTTGCTGGTTTGGCCACGAAAGGATAAAAGAGGATCGTGCAGCCAAAAACACATACTTAGGGTGTCCAAATGGATGTCTGAAATATCGCTGATTTTAGACGATCGCGATGATTGACGAAGTTCAAAAAGACCTGTGCCAGCTTCGAGGGGTCGATTTTGATTGACAAAAACCTGTTCAGGATAAAAATAAATGGCGGAATCTATTGTCGAGAGCCAAAATCCACTTTGGATCGTTGAACGCTAGTAAATATAGTAAAGACATTGAAAAAATGCTTGTAATTCGAAAATTTTCATCACGGCACTCTGAACGGTGCAAACGCTTAATTGTTAATATTTTTTATACGGAATATTTTTATGGAGAAATGCAGATGCCATGAATATAATTTTTGTCATGAAGAAAAGAGCTATACGTATATTTTATTACCTAGTCCCTAGAGTCTGATTCTTTTTGTAAAATAAAAGTAGCTTAAGTTACTCCTTATAATATCAGCTATCTGCCAGTGAAGGTCCCGTCAAAATCGGTCCAGCCGTTTCGGAGATTAGTCGGAACAAAATGACAGACAGACAGACAAAAATTAAAAAAAAAAATGTTTTTCATATTAGTATCGTACATACTTTCATATGGACTTAGTAAAAAGCTGTTATTTTGACATTACAAACCGACACCTCAATTTTATTTATCTATATAGATAAAAATAGGTATTTCAAGTGTAACTTAGGAGACAGACATAATAAGCTACTGCGGACTTTTCTGTAAGCCTTTTTAAGACCTACAATTTTCTAGTACATTGTTTTGATGTATCTTTTAAGGTTTGGCCAGCGTTAGCCATACAATTATTGTGTTTTTTCCGTGAGAATGAAAGGTTTTCCTGTGATAAAAGGTATCCTAAATATTGACCCGAGTTAAAAGTAATCACTATACAAAATTTAGTTAAAATCGGTCCAGTACTTTTTGCGTGAAATACGCACACACAAACAGACAAACAGACAAAAATTTTAATAAGTATTGTTCTGGGATCTATATACATTATATGTTGTATACAATACATTACAGCCTTTGTTTTTCAAAAATATTTAATGTATAGATTTCGCTAAGTAACTGTTATATTATATGTATAGATTATATTCTAGTTATATAGATTATGCATAAAAAAATAGTGGATCATTCAATTTGAAACCGATGAATGTGAAAATGAATGAATGTGAAAGTAACTCTGTCTGTCTGCCTGTTACCTTTTCACGCTTAATCCACTAAACCGATTTACATGAAATTTGGTATGGAGATAGTTTGAGACCCTGACAATGACATAGGATAGTTTTTATCTTGGAAATCATCCCTTAAGGATCCGTTTCACCCAAAAAGGTGGTGGAAGTTTGTATAGGGAATCATTTCTCAAGTAAGGGATATAAATAAAACTCATCTTACCAATGTACTATATTATATACAAACTAAGCGTCAAAAGGTACCTAAGAAAGAATCCGAGGGAAGCGAGGTTGAGTCGCTAGTTAAATTACAAAATAAGTTAAAGTCATCAATTCATTTTTATTTTAAACATTAAAGATTTCTTAACGGGCGTTGCGTTGGATCCAGTTGCGATATGCACTAAGTCTTACGAAAACATCGGGAGCGCCGTTAGCGCAAGGGAGTGCCCAAGACGTAATACCAATTTGTTCATTGCGGTCGGTACGTACAAGAGCACTGCCAGAGTCACCCTGAAATTATGTTGTTGTTGTTGTAAATATGTTGTTGTTGAGACATTACCACACAACACCATCTAGTTCCATGGTAAGCTACGAGGCTCGTGTTATGGATACCAGATAGTTGATACACTACAGATATATAACTTTAAATATATAAATATTATAAATATAAAGACCCATGACTAGAGTACAAATATTCGTGCTCATCACACAAATTAATGCCTCCAGCGGGACTCGAACCCGCGACCATTGGCACAGCAAATAGGGTCACGACAAATTGAGCCAAACATGTTGTCAAATTATAAATTTGGAAATTAATTTAGGAGTTCACTTGTATATTTTATGTACTTAAAATGATGATTTGTTTCATTAAATTGAAAATATTTTTAGACTAATAGGGATTATTTATAGCATAGAAATTAATATATATAATGCCATCAAGTTAAACAGAATGCTACTGTGAAAACAAGCGTTTCAGTAAAATAATCTATACTAATATTATAAAAAGGTAAAGTTTATGAGTTTGTGAGGTTTTATCTCTGTCTGGGGTAATCTCTGGATCTACCAAACTGATTTAGATGAAATTCGGTAAGAAGATAGTTTGAGACCCTGGGAAAGACGTAGTTTTTATCCCGGAAATCATCCCTTAAGGGGGTGAATATGGGGATGAAATTTTGTGTGGGGAATCAACTTAGAGACGAACCCGAGCGAAGCAAGGGTGAGTCGCTAGTAATAAATATTTTTGTGTTGTTAATAATAAATATTATTTATCTTACTATTTTGCGAAAGTTTGGGCGGCTGAACGGATCTGGATAAAATTTGGCACAGAGATAGATTATAGTCTGGAATAGCACATAGGTTACTTATTATCCTGAAAAAATGTACGATTCCCGTGGTATAGTTTTTGTTTTTCAGTAGGAACGAACCCAAGCAAAGCGAGGGTGAGTAGCTTTTAAGACATAAGTAAGTCCTAACGAATGAAACAAGTAAATCTATTATTACTCACGTTACACATTCCTCTTCCATGTGAGTGGAAAGTACAGACCTCCAAGTTGGGATCAACAATAGGTATACCTCTCAAGTTCAATTCGGCAGCTCTGCGAGCTACGTCTTGTCTGCAACGGTTTCCATCGATGGAGCGAGTGTCGAGTCGTAAAAGTACTTGAGAAACAGGTCCTCCGTTCTAAATATATAAAATGTTTGCTAATCAAATCAAAATATACCTACTTTATTAAAATAGATTTTTAAAAGCACTTTTGAATTATCAATCTTTACATTTTAAAATTTAATTTAAATGTCAGTATTCCGTGAGGAATCTACCACCGACTTGGAAGGCAGTTCTGCTGATAAGAGTAAGAGAAAAACATAAACTTTTCTTTTGAAAGTCTCACGGGTAAATGCTATCTTCTAGTAGGTAGTATCATATTATTTTACAACTTCAATTTCGTATTGTAAAAATTCGTGGCGACATCGACTGATAACTTTTTGAACAACATAATATAATCAGATATAATTGAGTTATTTTTACTTTTAAAATTGTTTTTTGCTTTATTTTGTTACCATGGTAAAATATATATTTATACTTACAGAATGGCTTTATTTGAACTACTTTTTGTAGTTTTTGTATTTTTCTACGACATAAGATATTTCATCCCAATAAAATTATGTTGAGTTGGATAGTTCAGTATCACCATATCAAATCATTAGACTAAAATCCGCCTAATATCAATAGTAGTTTTCTCATGATGCGGTAACAGACAGGCAGACAGACAAAAAAATTAAAAACTGTAAATTTGACTTATATAGTCACGTGTAAGAGAGTTATTACAATGCATAAATTGTGCGCAATCGTCATAAGTGCACTCAAGTGCAGGACCGACGACTTATCGTTCTCACCGAGACACGGAAATAATACAACGCCAACTTCATAAATCTGGGCTATTATTAAGAATATCTGGACAGATATACCCAGTAACTAACAACTACACCTACCCCGACCGCGGATTTAAATTCAGAACCTTTAGAGCTGTACATGTTAGCCACTAACTAACGAGGCAGCTAAGATAAATAAATATTATTAACATATTAATTATGAAGAAAGTTCGCGTTTTACATGATTTTAAGGTCACCGCGTCATGTTAATATTACAAACTTACAAAAGTTCTTCCCCATCCAGTAACATAGGTGGCAACTCCAGCACCGACCCAGTTGTAGTTAATGTTGATAATTCTGACAGTGTTGCTCAGGGGGATGATCGAACTAGTCGTTAAGATGGCAAGGTCGTTCTTTAAGACAGGCTCAGGCCAATAATCGCCATGAATAACGGCCCGACTAAACGTAAGTTGATGTCCACCCGAGGTAAAAAGGTTTGAGCCTACGATACCTCGCAGAGATCTGTTGATGATATGAATTTATGGAATTATTAAAACCGAACTACAAATAGAAAACTTTATCTGTAAAACTAAGGGTTATATTTTAAGACCACGAAAATAAATAAAATATAACACTGACACGTCACGTCACGACGTTTATAACGCTTTATGGCAAACATGGTCATGGGAGAGACTAAGGTTCTTGACGTCTCAAAAGTTATAACAACTATTACAGGTGGTGCCTACCCACAAAAAATATAAAATAACTCGGAAGAAAATAGAAAACATAGTTTCTTTTTTAAAATTTTCAGAAATTCTCACATTCATAAAATTAGCAGGGTTTATCACGTTACGTTCATAAATCCAAAACTTTGTATGTATGTACAGTACAAATATCTCGATGAAAACGCAGACAAAGGGTATAGCCGGATATACATATGAAATTTGCCCCCGTGGAATTTTCTCTTCATACTTTGGGGATCGTTTAGGTACCAAATAAAAATAATTTTGTCAAAATTTCAGCTTTTTATCTCAAGCCGTTATCGAGATATTAAAAAAAAAAACTATTTTTTCGATTTTATTTTTTTATTCATAGTAAAATTGAAATTTGATAATCGCCGATTTTTTCGCTAATACTTACGAGTAAAAGGCATGAAAAAAAAAATTTTTATGGTTCCCAGACCAAAAGCCAATTTTTTAGAAAATAAATAAAACTAAAATTATTTTTTGACCGTATTTTTGAAAAGTGTCCACCACCAAATTTTGTCAGAAAATGTCTTTTGTACTCTTTTATACTCAGGATTTTTTTCAATTTTTTTGATGTGGTGGAACAATGTGAAAAAAATTAAAAACATTTTTTTTCTCACATTCCAATGTAAGAAAAAAAATTATATATATGTATTTTTCTATCAAAACTAATATTTTAACATTGATAGAAAACAACATAAATAAATATTTTTGACCGTAAGAACATGTCAGTTAATCTTCGTCACTATCTTTATTTACTATAACATTAAATTTTTCATCTATAAAGAGATGACTCAATATTTCGGCAGGTCTTATTATCTTAGCCAAATGTCAAACCTGGGCAAAATAATATATAACCGCTGTAATGTGAGAGCAGCATCCAGTAGTACGCCTTCCCTTAGCATTGTGCTTAACATCTGAATCAAGTCTCGTACCAAATTCATTGTGTAGAAAACAGGAAACTCGACAAAAAAAAACTAGTTTTAGGAAGTAGTTTACTGTCTAGATTATGATCAAAAATTTGGACTCTTGCTTGATACTACCATGACCTGCTTCAAATACCCAGCGCACTTTGGTAACAAAACGGAATTGATTTGACTCGACTATAATAAGCTGATTTCGTTTCCCTTTAAGAGCCGGCATTAACACTTTGAATCCTAGTTGTTCCTAATATTCTGTTAAATCACGAAAGCCTAGATCTACTATGATAATATCATCTTTTTTTAAGTAACTTAATGAGACCATTAGGCTTGCTCGAGACGATTTTTATAATTTCAGCATCATTCATGTTAGCTATGTAAAGTAAGCCCCAAGCATAACTAGAACAAAACCATTCGTAGTGCTTATTGTAAATGGTTTGAACAGAGGTACTTTTTTTTGATAAGAATATGATTTTTTCTGGTATTCATTACTTGTACTTTTTTGATGGCGAATATATGTTCCATCACAAATACTCGTAAATACCGTTTACCAACCATGAAGTCGGAGGAGACTGTTTACGCTCCTCTATCTAGCGAAATAGTTTGAGGACTGGACTGGACTGGGTTTATGTATACAATTTTCGTTCTGCTGATTTTCGAACCAACATTCTCCAGTCTTTGTTGCCATTTTTCCAGTCTGCTCTGGACTTCTCACCCATCTTCACCGATCAACACAATATCGTCTGCAAACATCACGCACCAAGGTAACTCCCCCTGTATATCCGTTTTCAGAGCATCCAATGCCAACAGGCAGAGGTATGGACTTAAAGCCAATCCTTGGTACAAACCTACTTAGCAGGCACTCCTTCTTCTGTTTTGACAGAAGAGCCCCACCACAAAACCTCTCGGGGAATCTTATCATACGCCTTTTCTAGATCAACAAACACCATATGCAAGTTTTTGTGTGCGCGTCTGTACTTCTCACATAGTTGGCGCATCGCGAATACGACATCTATTGCCCCGCGTCCTGGCATAAACTTAGCACAGAGCTTTATTCCCCGATAATTGTTGCATTCTTGTACATCTCCTTTATTTTGTGATTATGTTATGAGCACGAGAGAACAGGGACACTATTCCTCAGCGATTACTTCTTCATGCAACAACTTATTGAAGAATAAAGTCAGCCACCGATATCCGTCCTCTTTCAATAACTTCCAAACTTCAACTGGTATACCATCGGGCCAAACTGCTTTACCATTTTTCATACTTCGTACTGCCATTCTAACTTCGTTCATACTAATCTTATTCACTAATCCAATATTCACAAGCACATCGTTATACACCCCACTCCAGTCATTATCCTCATTCATAAGTTTTTCGAAATAAGTGTTCAATCTATCTTTTATATCGTCATCTTTTATCAACACCCTTTCCTCTTCATCTTACATACATCTCACATGCTTAATGTCTTTTGCCCTCTCTTTCCTGCTCTTTGCAATGCGGTATATTTCTTTTTGTCCTTTTGGTTCTTGAAGATGGCTGTACATACTGTTTTGAGCCTAAGCTATGGCTATTGCTACCGCTTTTTTGCCTTCTTTTTCGCTCTTTGTATACACACTTTCTAACTTCCTTAATTCTTTCACTCCTTTACTCATTTTTCCATGTTTTAAATGCATCTTTTTTTTCTTTCAGAGCTCTCTGTACCTCCTCACTTCACCACCTAGTGTATCAATAGTACCGTTCCCTTTCGTTTCTCCAAACACTTCCCGCGCTATCTCACTTATATAAATTGCCATTTCATTCCAACATTCATCCACTTACTTATCTTGCATTCCATCCATTTCTATAATTTTTTCCTCTATTTTTTCAATGAATATACTTGCATACTGCTTTTTCTCTTACATTCGCCACCTGGCCATAAAATATTACTTCATTGGAATGTAAGAAAAAAAATGTTTTTAATTTTTTCACATTGTTCCACCACATCAAAAAAATTGAAAAAAATCCTGAGTATAAAGGAGTACAAAAGACATTTTCTGACAAAATTTGGAGGTGGACACTTTTCAAAAATACGGTCAAAAAAATAATTTTAGTTTTATTTCTTTTCTAAAAAATTGGCTTTTGGTCTGGGAACCATAAAATTTTTTTTTTCATGCCTTTTACTCGTAAGTATTAGCGAAAAAATCGGCGATTATCAAATTTCAATTTTACTATGAATAAAAAAATAAAATCGAAAAAATAGTTTTTTTTTGAATATCTCGATAACGGTTTGAGATAAAAAGCTGAAATTTTGACAGAATTATTTTTATTTGGTACTTAAACGATCCCCAAAGTATGAAGAGAAAATTCCACGGGGGCAAATTTCATATGTATATCCGGCTATACCCTTTGAATGAAAATTAGTACACAGGTAGACTATAATTTGGAGTAACACCAAGGCTACTTAATAATAAAATTAATTAAAAGGGGGCTTTGGTGGATGCATCCAAATGAAGGGAGGGTAGGTTATTATGGACAAACAAAACTTATCTATTACTTACGAGAGCGATATGTGACCGGATTGCACAGCACTAAGACAATGAGCAGCAGTCAGGACGTGTCTGTTGGTAATTATCGATGCACCGCACAATAAAGTTCTGACTTGCGTACCAGAAAGAAGGGCCACCATATGAGGAGTATGCGGTGCGGGGGTGCCGCCTACTATACGGACCGATGGATCCGCATGGATAAAGTATATGGACAAATCCTCTTCAACGGAGTTGTCCACATTCTGTGTATCATTTTTGATCGGAAGTGCTGAAATAATAGAATAGTTCTGATATAAAAGGAGAAAAATTATGACACCTATAATTGTACAATCTAAGATTAGTTTATTTGATTTTTTTTTTCATTTAAAAATCAAGACCAACAGTTATTATTTATGTAAAACATATATAATAAATATATATAAATAAAGTAAACAAGATAAATGCTATCATTTACGTAATGAGATAATAATGAAGAAAACATTATAATGGATTAAGGAAGTCTACACATCAGAAATAGTAATTAAAATTGGCACGTCTGAAGCCTGCTTAATACAACATAAGACAGTCCTCAACGAATGACAGTTAATCGTAAATTGCCGTAAGTGAGAGAGGAACAAAAATATTTTCCAGAGAGGAAAAGTTTCGAATATTAGAATGCTCTTAACTTATGCATATGAAAAGGGCGACAGTGCGTCGTGAGTTCATTTTAATTTCGGAGCTAAGAAAGGATTAAGGAGAAATACCAAAAAGTGAAAAGTGAGAAAAAATTGAGTAAAGTCAAAGTGCAAGAGTGCTTAGTGGTGGAAAATAGCGCTTGATCTAAAACTGTGCAAATACTAGATGTGTTAGAAAACCGCCAAAAGGGACTCTCGTGAACCAAAAGCAATAAAGCCATTATAGTGCAAAAGAAGTACTTCAGTTTCCGATCTCAGAACATATAGATCGTAATATTCTATAGTCAATCAAATAACGAGAGAGTTATTTGATACAACAATTTTAGAGAGTACGGAGAGAGTAAATTATTGAGCGAGCAACAGTGTCAAACGATAATAAATATGCGACAGTTATCTCAACATTAATCACAAACACTTTTGATGTATTTGCAAATTAAAGGGCATTGATGATACAAAAGTCTATTCGAATGAAGTTATTTTTTTGTTTATTTAACTGCTCCAACGAGACTTAAAGTCAGATATATAATTGGGCTTTAACTTACCAAAGCTCCCAACACAAAGCGTTAGAATCAATATTCCAGCCTTGAACAACATCCTGACAGTATTGGAAATGTGAAACATTATTCTCAAGTATAAGCGTTTATAAACAATGATAATACTTTTAATCATCTTTGATAATAAGAATGATCAATCACCCTGATTAAATAAAGATATTTTATGTTCTTACAAAATAATACATATGATACAATTGTGCACGGTCCCGACTTTTGCCAGTCCAGCAATTATTTTATTTTTATTTCAGACCTAAAATAATGATACCAAGGTTATATTTAAGCGCGCGATCAATTTCTACTCTAAATTGTTAATAGAAATAATAAATGGAAGTAATCGTTCCTTAGCAAAATATATATATACATAGAACATATTGGTAACAAAATTTAATTTACAATCTTTTATTTATTTTCACATGTCCCGGTGTGTGTAATGGAATCTTGCAAGTTAAATATGAAGCACTTCCCAGTGTCCGATTAAGCTAAAATTTGACACCCTAGTTTGGTTACCGATACAATGCACGAATGCCTTGATGCCTTCATTTTTAATCCAATATGGCGGACGTTATAAAATGGCAATTTATCATTTCCATAGTAACTCTTATGATATGCGCATCAAACAAAAGGGCTCGATGAGCGAAAAACAATAAGCAAAGTGACGTCATTGTAAATCCAATATGGCGAACTCTCAAAGCATTTTTTATGCACTCTCATGATATGGATATCAAATGAAAGAATTTGCTGAGGAAGAGTAGAAATCACTAAAAAAAATAAAATAATAAAAAAAAAAACATTTTTAAAAACAAGCTTTTGTTTAAATGCTCTTAAAAGATTTATTACATTACACAAATTATATTCTCGCAGTAAAAAGTATTCTATATGTTGACCCGGATAACCAGTTATCATCATAGCAAATTTCATCAAAATCCGTCCAGTGGTTTTTCCGTGATATGGTCATAGACAGACAGACATACACACAGACAGACAGATAAAATTTTTAAAAACTATAGATTCGGCCTCCGTATCGATAATAATGTCTATTTCAATAAGATTTTCCAAAAAATATTTAATGTACAGATTCGGCTTATTTACAATTTTATAATAATATAATAAATTAATGAGATTGATTTAATTTCTACTTTTTAGAACATTTAAATAAAAGCTTTTATTTTTAAATGTTTTTTTTACAATTATTTTATCTTACGTAGTTAGAGCCTATTTAACTCTTAAATTAATTCAATTCAATTATTAAGTTCAATGGCTTCTAGGAGTGCCGTTCGGGTACCATTTACTTCGCCAATGTCGCAAAGAATGGAGAAGATGCAGAAGAATGACCAGTAAAAAAGAAGAAAAAAAAACACTAAATCTGATTACATTTAGAAACAGAGCAATTCGTTGTAAAATCAGGACCTACAACAGACAATACAATATATACAAAAACTATAAGAGAAAAATAATATTAAAATTAGTAATTGTTAAGACTAATAGTTACATATTTTATATATAAATAAATAAAAATAAAATAAAAAAGCCTTTTATTTCTTGCAAAAGTAACTAAGTTAGTAAGCAATTAATTGAAAAAAATAATAATAGTACAGTAAGAATTATGGATACATTTGTTTTGTTTTTTTTTTTTTTTAAGTATATATGTAATTTTCTTTTATTAGTAAAAAGTAAATAATGCTTAATTCTATTGTATTACATATCAGCAAGAACCCTCCCGCAGGTGAAGGCCTCCTCCAAAGAGTACCAATTTTCTCTATCTTGGGCCGTTTGCATCCAGCTTGCGCCAGCTATTTTGCAAATATCATCCGCCCATTTCGTGAGCGGTCTTCCCCTATAGCGTTTCCCGCTTGGACCTCTCCACCGTGTCACCCTTATAGTCCACCGCTCGTCCGATAGTCTTGCCACATGTCCCGCCCACTTCCATTTCAATTTTTTGGCATAGTTTAGAGCATCGGTAGCTTTTGTTATGCTTCTTATTTCTGTGTGTCTTATTTTTTGTATTTTTCTAATTTTTAGCATGCTACGTTCTAGGCCCCGTTGACATGTGGTAATTTTTCTTTTTATTTTTTCTGTGTATTTCCAGGTCTGACAAGCATAAGTTAGGCATGGTAAAAGGTAGCTCGACATGGCTTTATTTTTAATTTTTACTGGCATATTGCTTTTAAAAATTTCCTTCAAGCTCCAGTACTTGTTCCAAGTGAGTTGAATACGTCTCTCAATTTCTGCATAGTTGCTCTCCTTGTCGAAGCCGATTTGTTTGCCTAAGTATATATATTTGTTCGTAAATTTCACTATTTCATTGTCGACAGATATAGTGTTTTCCGTGCTGTTTGTCATTACCATTGTTTTTGTTAGGTTCATCTCTAATCCTACGTCTTTACTAGCCACATTTAGAGATTCGATCATGTCTTGTAATTGCGACCTTGATTCCGATAAAAGCACCAAGTCGTCAGCAAACCGGAGGTAGCTCAGATATTTTCCGTCTATGTTTAGGCCGCTAGTTTTCCAATCCAGCTTTCTTATTATCGACTCTAGGATGGCAATGAACAGCTTCGGGGAGGTCGGGTCGCCTTGTCTCACTCCCCTTTTAATGGGAAAGCTTGGGCCAACTCTATCCAATTTAACTCTGCCTTTATTGTTTTTATAGATACCTTTTATTACCTGTATATACTCCTTCTCTACGCCTTGTTCTATTAGCGCTTTCCAGATACTTGAATGTGATTAGACGTGGGCGTTTAAACGATAAGCGCTTAAAATAGCATGCTTTTTTAAAAAAGCGCTACAGCGCGCTTATGTATTCAAGCAGATTTCGTTTAAACGTTGACGGCTACGTTTCAAGAAACTTAACACAACATGAAAAGTAACCTAATGACAATGCTAATACAACTCAAAATAAAATTTAATTATTGGACCTTATTTCAAAGTACATAAGATTTAATATAAAAATTATATCAGATTAACAATCATATTTCCATCGTTATAAGACTCAATATTAAATGGATTCGTTTCATATTAAGCGGCTAAATTACATTCTACTTGTTTACGTAATATTTTTGGCGAATTGAAAACGTATTAATTTTGTTGTGTTTTACAACACAACGACCAGGCAACTGTTAAACGCTTTTTTCAACGCTTGTCGTTATGACAGATGACTTTTACTTAAAAGTGTTCAACGATTAGCAAAAAAGCGTTTCAACGAAAAGCATTTTTTAAAAACGTTTAAAAAAATAAGCACAACGTTTAAACGCGTTGTCAATTTAAAGCCGTTTATCACTTCTCTAAATGTGATACGGTATCGAAGGCTTTTTTGTAGTCAATGAAGGCGACATATAGAGTTCTCTGTCTTTCTTGATATTTATCAATCAGTAGCTCTAGAGTATGGATATGGTCTATAGTCGAGAAACTCTTCCTAAATCCCGCTTGTTCCATTGATTGTTCCGCTTCCAACGTTATACTTATTCTTTGATTTATGAGGGAGGAGAATAATTTATATATACATGGCAGTAAGCTTATTGGCCTATAATTTGCTACATCGCTTGGATCACCCTTTTTATAAATTAGTATTATATCTGACTCTGACCATTGTGTCGGTGTTTCAAAATTTTCCAAAATGCGGTTGAAAAAGTAAGTTAACGGTAGAGCCAGTAGTGAATGGACCGATTTTATAGCTTCGTTGGTAATGTTGTCTGGACCAGGGCTTTTATTTGTTTTTAATCTATTTATTGCTTGGATAACTTCTGTTTCGACGAATGGTGTGCATCTCGTTGCATTTACGTCTGTTCGATACGTGTTGTTTTGGTCGATATTTTCATCCTCTTTAGCGCTGTAAAGTATTTTATAGAATTCTGTTGCAATTTCTATAACATCTTTACGACTATTGAGGGGTTTCCGTCTCTATTTAATTCGTCTATCCATGTCTTGTTTGTTCTTAGCTCCTTGAAAGCTTTTTTCGAACTGCCTGACTGATCTAGATGTTTTTCAACAGTGTCCGATCTGTACCTTGTATAGTCGTAATTTATACGCTTGCTTATAAGCTTGTATAACGCTGAGAGTTCATTTTTCATTGACCTAGTTTTGTACTTGGTATTTTGCAGTATATGTCTCCTCGTCAAAAGCGCTAGAGTGTTCTCTGACAAAATTTCATGTCTTTTATTTGTATTTTCATTAGGTATTTGAGCGTCTTGGAGGCTTTGCGTGATAGCTTTTAGTATTTTATCGTAATAGGTTTGTACTGAATTACTTTCTTGTACTTCTAGTAGGTTTGGTAGGTGAGCAGTGATGCACTCTTTGTATCTGCTTATTTCTTCTTCGCTCTTCAATGTAGAGTTTTGTTTATTTCTGAATCGAGTTCGGTTTTTGTTTTTGACAGTTATATTGTTGCTCTGACTGGTCTATGGTCTGAAGAGAAATTTAGGTTCAATACATCAATGTTTTGTACCATACCCGGTCTGTTTGATAAAATATAATTAATTTCGTTTTTATATTCTCCATTGGGTGAGCGCCAGGTCCATCTATGGTTTGGTTTTCTTCTGAAATACGTATTTAAAACTGCAATTTTATTTTCGATTGCGAAGTCAATAAGTCTTTGCCCTCTTGGATTTCTTTCGCCATATCCGTTTGATTTCATTATCAAATATTCATCCGCTCTAGGTTGGCCAATTTTTGCATTAAAGTCGCTCATAATTATATACGTATTATGTGCAAGGTCCATGGCTTTATACTTTGCATAAAAGATTTCGATCTCTTCTTCCCTTGCTGCTTCTGTGGGCGCATACACTTGTATAAACGACATTTTGTTGCCTTGTATATTTAAGTTAAGTAGTGTGACTCTATCAGAGATGCCAATAAAACTTTCTATGTTTTTCTTTAGATATAAGTTTATTAAAAAACCGACTCCATATTGTCCTTGTATGAGTCCTGTATGACAGAGTATACAATTTTCATACTCTTCTATTTTTGTACCCAAGCGTCGCGTTTCTGATAGTCCGATTATATCATAGTTTATATTTTTTATTGATTCTGTCAGTTCTAGTAGGCGTCCATAAGAAGACAAGGTTCGGACGTTGTATGTTAGAATATAGAGTTTATTAGATGTTTGAAGATTAGAGTTTGGTATTTTTTCGTTTGTTGATTTCTTTGGAGGGTTTTGGTCATAATCTTCCACGGTGACCAACCGGGTTGGAAGATGTTTATTGTTGCTTTTTTGAATTTGTTCATTTGTATAATCCATGCGGGAGGGGGGTCTTGATTGTTATAAGTTTTTGTTTGTGTTTTCAGTGTCCTGCTTTGGTGTTGTGTTGCTGGCATTTTTGTTAACTAAAAAGTTTAACATACTCGGTCCAGGACTCCTTCAGAGACACTGTTCGATCTTCGCGCAGAAGAGTTTGTTTTTAGCATTTTGTTCTTTTTATTTGTATGTGTCCTATCCTCGCCTTGTGGTTGGGAGTTATTTTCCGGTGAGACGTGGAGTAGCCTTTTGTTATTGGGTTTTATTACGACCAGTTTATCATATTTTATTTTCACTATATTACCCTTCTCTTTCTCCAATTTCTCTCTTGCAGTTCTCTTCTTTTCTCCAATACTTGCTATGGGTAGTCTTCCTTTAAGTAATATTGAGTGTATCTTAGAACTCCTTTCTGCTTGAAAATATTAATCTTCGTGCCGAGAGTTGTGAAAGTTACAATTATTGGACGAGGTCTATCTCCGCGTTTCCCTGTCCTTTTTATCTCCTGTATATCCCTAGGTTCTACATTAATATTGAAGCGTTCATTTATAAAGTTAGTTATGTTGTTTTGTAAGTTATTATATGATGTTTCCTTCTCTTCGATTCCAAAGAAAACAATATTCCTTTGTCTCGCCTCTTTTTCCAAGAAGTAGATTCTTTTTTCTTGGTTTTCTACTTTCTCTTTCAATTTTTCATGACATTTTGTTGATATTCTGTGTAACCTGTTCTGCTACATTCTCTCCACTTTTCCGAATTTCTATTTTTTGGTCATCTAGTTCTTTTTGTATGTTTTTAAGAGCGTTCATAATTTCCTCCATGATTTAAACGCTTAGTTGTATGTTGCTTTGATTTAATAATGAGCGCCCTCTTGTGGTCTGTCTTTGAACTATCTCGTCTGTATGATTATCGATGAACACGCGATCGGATCTCGATAAATATAGTTGTTGTGATATGGTATTAGCTAGTATGGAGTCTTGCAACAGATGGCGTTGTACTTATGTTTTATGCGCTGATGTCTGATGTGTTATTTAAAATAATAGTTCATTCACTTTTGAGGGTATGTTTGGTATTCAAATCACACCAACAATTAGATTGTTTATTTAATATATGTATAGCTTGCACTTTATTGTTCATTTACACTTTTGCACTGTACTAAATAAGTCCTGATTGATGAAAAGTCTTCAAGAAAAGAAAACACCAGTAATATCACAGTCTTTAGTTTTTGTTATTTATTGTAATTTACTGTTCACTTTTGTTCTTGTCTCCAATATATGGTATTTTTCACACTGTTTCCTGACACTTTACACATTTACACACTCCAAAAGTAGCTTATTCATATCTTAAAACTTGTACAATTACAGAGCCAATGTTTATAGTGGCAAGGTGGCGCTTCCCCCTTATTTTATATATATCTACAATTTAATTCGATTGCTTTTAATATAATATGTACACAGAAATCTACATGACGGACTAAACACAAACATCAACAAACAATTAACATTAATGGGATGGGGGACTTAAGAAGGAAGGAACTCGTAGATAGGATACAAAAGTTTGGAGCAACTCAAAAGGATATGGGAAGAGGTACCTTAATCAAGGCCACATTCACACAGGGAGTGGTCCCTGACTCTGATCTTTGCCAAATGGACAGGAGTACTTGCGTGTCCAAGACGTAGAAGACTAATGGTAGACATAACCCAACGTTCCGCCTGTTTGTAACGAAAAACTCTTAAATTAAATTAGATGTTATAAATTTTAAAATTAAAACTTTGGATTTTTTTATGAATTGACGTAAATGGCAATTATTCCTATTGGATATTTGGCAGTATACATATATCACTGTGCCTTCGTTCAAAGGCTTTTGCGTAGATTAAGGTTCCTGCTTTTATTGAACTATCTCCAATCTGTAGGGATCATGACAATAGAACTGATGGTTTGAGGATGGTTTCCTAAGAAAAAAGTGGATGGCATGAGTATAGAAAGTAATATATTATATACATATACACAAGGTGCCCCAGCGCGAAGTGACCGCTCGGCGTCTCTTGATTATTTGGACAAAACTATCAACGAATACCATTAAAGTACGGGTCTTATGGGTTTGGTTTTCATTATTAGCTTTTTAATTTTTTTGTAGAGAAACCTGAATTGCTGCACTATTTTTAAGATATTGTTTTTGTTTTTACATTTTTTTCATTCTGTGTTTTTTTTATGAGTTGTTATCATAATTTAACGATTCGAGGTATAAAATCTACCCAAAATTAAATAGGATATTTTTTTTTAAATAAACTAACTCAAAATTTTATGAAAAAATAACCCACTTTTATTTAATTTCGCTAAAAAGTTGGATTAAATGCTCAATGAATATTATTATTTTATTAATTACTATTAAACTATTAAATTACATGATATTAATATCTCATCTCTGAGAAATCTACACTAAACGTTAAAACGTACGTAGTGAGTAACGAACCCGAGTGGAGCGAGGGTGATTCATTAGTACATATATATATATATATATATATATATATATATATATATATATATATATATATATATTGCTTTCTATGATCATAATAATAAAAATAAATTATAGTTATACAGTTGTTTTTATTGTAAGAAAAGCTAAAATATCCTTAACGGGCGTTCTGTTCGATCCAGGCACGGTAAGCGCTAACTCGTACGAACATATCGGGAGCGTTGCGGGCGCAAGGTATTCCCCAAGATACGATACCAATTTGTTGATTGTTGTCTTTACGTACCAGAGCACTGCCAGAATCACCCTGAAAATATATTTAAATTATTTGCAGGTACACTGTCAGTGTTTGATTTCGTTACTGATAGGACCAATGGCACGATTACAATTTTACACTAAATTATTGTTATTACGTTTTTATACATACATTATTACATTTATAACTTTACGGCACTATGAACACAAATTAATAATAATATTATCTATAGCAATCATAATTATATGTATGTATTCAGCTTTTTTTTAACGTCCCACTGCTGGGCACGGGCCTCCCTTCAATTCGAGAGGGAACAGACCAAAGTCCACCACGTCGGCCAAAATCAGGTTGGTGGACTGCACATGTCTTCCGAAAACTTGCTAGATCTTAGAGAGAAGTGTAGGTTTCCTCACGATGTTTTTCTTTACCGTAAGACAGAAATGATTCGCACATGAAAATATCGGAGGTGGGAGACGCGGATTTGAAACCGCTCCACTCGTTTTCCCAAGCGAGCGCGTTACCTCTGGGCTACCACTGCCTATATATTATATAGTTACATAGTAGAAACGAATTATTAATATCCCTTCCTACTTCTGCTTATAGTTTCTAAAATGTAGTTATCAAGTTAAAAGTAATATCGATATCTTATGAAGATATTTCAAGAAAAATAATTATTCGTAGTCCGGAGTTTAATTTTGTCATAATTATTTAATAATTTATTATTAAGCAAGAAAAATAATTGTTCACGTAAATAAGAGACAATCCTAAAATGTTAATGGACCATAAAGAAGATCCATTGTTATTTCTGGTCAAGTCAGCATGTATATTATCTATACTAATATTATAAAGCTGAAGAGTTTATTTGTTTCTTTGAACGCGCTAATCTCAGGAACTACTAATCCGATTTGAAAAATTCTTTTTGCATTAGATAGCCATCTATCATCATAATAGATAGCTATAAGCTTTATATCATCCCGGAATAATGTACGAATCCCGTGGGATAGATTTTTTTTATCTAACGACGAACCCGAAGCGAAGCGAGGATGAGTCGCTAGTATTAATATAATTATGACTCATTACGTTGCTCATACTCACGTTGCAAGTTCCTCTTCCGTTGGCGAGGAAAGTACAAATTTCGAGGTTTGGATCTACAACTGGAACAATTCTTAAGTTTAATTCGCGATGTCTGCGAGCTACATCCTCTTTACAAGTGTTTCCATCGACGGTGCGAGCATCAAGTCGCAAGAGAACTTGAGAGATAGCTCCTCCATACTAAAGAAAAATTATAAGATTTTTAAAAAACTTTACAAATGACCAATAAAACCCAAAAAATTAATGGTCTAATATCATTTTCATTTTAGTGAACTTTAGTTTTTATTTTTAAACCAGCATAGCCTGCGGCTACCTAAACCGGCTACCAAAAACCACATTCTTAGGTTTTACGTATTTGTATACTCTTACACTGCAGTTTTTATATTTTTTCTCAGGAATGAGATATTTTCTGGCGGTAAAAAGTATTCTATATGTTGACCCGGATAACCAGATATCACCATACCAAATTTCATTAAAATCCCTCTAATGGTTTTTCTGTGATGCGGTAACAGACAGAGAAACAGACAGACAGACAAAAATTCTTAAAACTATAGATTCGGCCTCTGTCTCGATAATAATTTTTATTTCAATAAGATTTTCCACAAAATATTTAATGTACAGATTCGGCTTAGTTACAATTTTATTATATGTATAGATAGATATACAGTGCAAGTACATAGCTAATACAATGAATAAATAACCCTCCTTTGAGCTCTACCGCAGTCGGGTAGCAAAATTATTATAAAAAAAATCTCATCACGGCTACTTTATAATCGAGTGTTAATTTTATAAGTCATAGTAAAGAAACCGCTTTAAGTTTATATTACAGACTTACAGCTGTCCTTCCCCATCCAGTGACATAGGTGTCAACTCCAGCACCGACCCAGTTGTAGTTAATGTTGATGATACTGACAGCGTTGCTCAGGGGAATGTTCCCACTGGCCGTTAAGATGCCAATATCGTTCTTTATTATAGGTGAAGGCCTATAGTTACTGTGAATAACTCCTCGGCTGAAAACGATTGCAGTTCCTCCAGAGGCAAAACGGAGTGAGTTCACGATACCTCGCAGAGATCTGTAGGCGATATAAAATAAATCAAATTTGAAAACGGAGCTATTCTAAAAAACTAAACAAAAAATTTCTAAGAGTAAGATTTCCAAAAAAAAAACATATGAAGAATATTGTTAAATAAATCAAGAAGAATATTTTTATTGGATTGTTTCTACTAGCGGAATTTCACATTATCACTCATGGTATGTAAAAAAGTATGATTTATTAAGAAACGTATTTATCACTTACGAGGCCAAGCCACTGCCGCTTTGCACAGGTACAATACAATGGGCAGCGGTGAGGACGTGTCTGTTGGTGATCACGGATCCACCACACAGTAAACTTCTGGAGATCGTGCCAGTAGTAAGAGCCACCATGTGGGGGGTTGCTCCTGCGACGGTTCCACCAACTATACGGGCTGATGGGTCGGTGTGGTCAAAGAAGATGGAATAATCATCTTCAGCGACTGGTAATGCTGAAATAGATGAACAACCCTGATATAAAAGGTGTACGTATATATGTATGTATATATGTATCTATATATATGTATATATATGTATATATATATATATATATATATATATATATATATATATATATATATATATATATATTCATATTTATTAGTATATATAGAATCAAATTATTTGTGTATTATATTATTTGTATATATTATATTGTACCTGTTTATGTGTAAGTATATCTTATATTAATTTACCAGTTTTTAAATAGCACCGTCCCGTTTCCGAATGTTAAATCCTTTCACCAAAGGTTGTCTGGCAGAGATTGCTTCTAGCAATAAGACCGCCTTTGCACGCTTTATGTGAAATTTAAGCACAACAATACTTGTACCTTTTTTTTTATATATATATATATTGTGTGCAATAAAGATTAAATAAATAAATAAAATAAATAAAAGGTGTAAAATAATAATGAAACCTATAATTCTCGTATATTTGTCCTTAGTGAAAAACAAAAACATATCTATCCCACGGGAACCGTACATTTTTCCGGGTTAAAAAGTAACCTATGTACTAATTCCAGACTATAATTTATATCTGTGCCTTTCATCCAGATCTGTTCAGCTGTTCTGGCGTGATTGAGTAATATACATCCATCCATCCAAACTTTCACATTTATGATATTAATGGGATAATTCCTGAATTCTTCATAATTTTTTTTGTTATTACAAATATATTATTATGTCATTCAGATACATGTATCTGGCGATGTTATCATCAACGATCATGGATCAAAATTATATATTATAATCTACAAATTACCCATGATCTAAAATAAATAATTACCTATTGGAAAAAAGTCTTAAGAGGAAATATTTAAGACACATTTTTCTAATCCTCAAGAATTGAAGAAAACTTTGCTTTATACACATAATTTTCTTTAGCTTATTATATATTTATGCTATTTAAATATTTTTTGCATATGTCGTAGGTACAAATAACCAATAGAGCTTATACAGGGATATAATAATAATAATAAATATGTTGGGACATTAACACATAGCACGATCTAGTTCCATGGAAAGCTACGAGGTTTTGGTTATGGATATTAGATAGTTGATACGCTACACATATATAACTTTAAATACATACATAATATTATAAATATAAACACCCATGGCTGGAGTACATACATTCGTGCTCATCACACAAATGAATGCCCCCAGCGGGATTCGAACCTGCGACCGTTGGCACAGAAAGTAGGGTCACTATAAACTGAGCCAAACGTGCCATCTAATATGTACTAATAATTATGTGTAATACATTACAAAATATTAGATCTTAAATTTGATAACCTTAATATCAAGATAATCTTTTAACCATATAAACTAAATTATAAGTTACATATCTATACAGATAAATAAAATTGAAATGTCTGTTTGTAATATTAAAATAACCGCTTTTTACTTAATGCGTATGGATGTATACACGGTACATACACCAAAACAACATTTTTTACAATTTTTGTCTGTCTGTCTGTTTGTCTGTCTGTTTGTTCCGGCTAATCTCCGAAACGGCTGGACCGATTTTGACGGGACTTTCACTGGCAGATAGCTGATGTTATAAAGAGTAACTTAGGCTACTTTTATTTTAGAAAAAAGAATCAGGGTTCCGCGAAAAAAATTAAAACCCATAAAATTGTGAACAAAATCCGCGTACGGCGTACACACCCGAGCAAAGCGAGGGTAAATCGCTATATAATTTAAATGAATATCTTAGGAGTAGCAAACTACTATTTATGTATATAAACATAGCTAACCGTGAAAACACTACCTAGGGACGAACGCGAGCGAAGCGAGCGTTAGTCGCTAGTTAGAAATATTATGAATGGCTAATATTTGGTACGCTGACTGTTTAGTTACTCAAATGCCACGTTAGTTTAAACACTTAATTACACTATAACTTACCGAAGCTCCCAATGCAGAGAGTTAGAACCAATATACCAGTCTTGAACGCCATTTTGCCAAAGTTGGAAATGAATAGTGTTAGTGCCATGCATTAGCTTTTATAAACAATGACGAGATAGTAGTTTTAATCTATGATAATAGTAATATTAATCAATCATATTGATTCAATTAAGGTGTTGTTATAATATTGTTCTTATTGTAAGCAATAATCCAAAATAAATTATAATTTAACTAGGACAGATCCGGATTTCGTCCGGTTCCTTTCTTAATTTGACACTTAAAACTAAACATATTTAAAAACCACCCCGAATAATGGGCATAGTTTTAAAGATAAAATTTATATGAATATGATGATGTCTTCCTGACCCATTTCTAAAAACTAATATAAACTAGCTAACTGCGCAGGAAATATTATAGCTTGCAAGTGTGCGCGCAGAAATAAGTACACTATGACGACAAGTTTGGCTCAGTTTGTAGTGACCCTACGAGTCCCGCTGGGGGCATTCATTTGTGTGATGAGCACGAATGTTTGTACTCTAGTCACAGGTTTTTATATTTATAATATATATGATTTTAAAGTTATATATATGTAGTGTATCAACTATCTAGTATCTATAACACAAGTCTCGTAGCTTACCATGGAACTAGATAGTGCTGTTTTAATGTGCCAACATATTTACATTTACATATTTACTCTTTAATTTTACTTTCACATTCCAATAGGACGACAACTTGACACGATTGATGAGTGAATAAGTACAAGGCCGATGGCTTTACGTGCTTTACGAGACGCAGGGGTAAAACACTGCTTCCCAACTCTGGGCTATTACTGAGACTGTCTTAACAGAATGACACAATAACTAAACTCGACTCGAATCGGGACTCGAACCCAGTACCTCCGGATTTTCAGCCTTACATGCTAGTAGACCACATATATACTACAGATAGCATTATAAATATAGACTATATAATAATGATTATGTAGAGCATAGCCCTTGAATTAGCAGATGTTCCCACTTCGACACCCACAAGATGAAAAGAAGCTTCTAGTAAAAAATACAGAATAATAAGGATATTAAAATTCTGAATCAGCCAATATCATGCTACACGAGCATCCTCCTCTATTCTCCGTAGTTCAGTATACATTATCTATATTACATCATAGTTTTGAGATTTAACTTAAGTGTATAATTTATTGATTAACTAGGTATTGTTGTAAAAGGTACTTTAGGTTAAAATATTTTTTAAACCTATTACTGATTAATTGCTTTGGTTTATTGATAAGTTTATCACTAATGTTTTGATCCCTTGACTATTTAATATATAAAACAGAATTACCAACAATCTTAATTTTTAGTTAATAAGTAAGTTTAAAATTTCGTGGCGTTCCTTCTGATAGAATTTCTCCTGATTGTCTGCGTGCGAGGGTAACAAGACTATTTAATAACTAGTATTGATATACGCGATTATTTTACTAAGGTGGAATTACCGATTAAAAAAATTTAAGGTGATTTTGAAATTAAAGTGATTTCAAGTTGTTTTTTTCTTAATTTACTTATTTTTTTTAAATAATTGACAAAATTAGAATGTTTTATTTCAATTATTTTCATTGTTATTAATTAGCCGCAGAGCCGGATATACTACGACTTTCACCGATCCCCAAATGAAACATATTTTTTATAAAGTTTCAATAATAGATAAATAATCCTAAAATAGCTTGCCTGAAAATCCTGACCAGGCATATTTTTTATAATATTTACTATCGGTTAGAGCAAAATTTAGCTGGTTAAGAGAAAAGTGAAAAATAAAAAATAATAATTCATTAATTTAAAAATAGCCTGGTCGGGATTTCGATAGGCAAGCTATTTTAGGCGTATTTATCTATTATTGGAACTTTATAAAAAATATATTTTATCTGGTTAACAGATCCGTTAAGGTCGCGGTATATCCGGCTCTTAGATCAATTTTCATATTTGATTTTACGTATACCATTTTAGAAAAAATCTGAACAGAAATCATGACGTAGTAAAGAAATCTAAAAAATTAATTCTAACTTACATTAAATTTTCAAATAGACCTAGAACGTGTATCTGATTACAATATAATCATTTAGTATTATCGAGCAGATTTCTAATGAATGATCCATTTAGATATAGATATAATGGGTTTTCCCTTAAAAAACTAATCAGTTATTTGGGTAGGTATTAGATACTTAGTTAGGAAAGAACTAATTAAAAAAAACCATCACAAAAATTTTCTGAGAAAAATACTTTTTTCATTTTTTTTTAGAATTACCACTTATTACTAGCGTTAACTTTCAATTTCTTCGTTAACAGTGCATACTAGTAGTACTGATGATATTTAAATATTCATCTAGACACAATTTTAGTATATGGAACGCGGCCTCTGGAGGAGTGGGTGGTATTTTTGGATAGGAACGGTGATAGGGAGTCTAAATATATGTTTTTTTTTTTTATTTCCAACACAGAACCCCCAATATGAAAAGTGCTACGTTATTTTAAACTTGCGACTCACCCTCGCTTCGCTCGGGTTCGTCCCTAGGTTGATTCCTCATACAAACTTTCATCCCCTTTTTCACCTTCTTAAGGGATGATTTCCGGAATAAAAAATATCTTATGTCCTTTCCAAGGTTTCAAACTATCTTCTTACCAAATTTTATCTAAATCGGTTCGGTAGATCCAGAGATTACCCCTTACAACCTCACAATGGTACGATATTTTCGGGCTTTCCTTTATCCGACGAAAAAAAAGGAGGTTCTCAATTCGACACGTATATATATTTTTTTAATGTTCGACCACGCGTAACTTTTTACTGTGTAGTCCGATTTCAATGATTATTTTTTTATTAGCTAGGATTTACCTCAAAAAAAAAAACCACTTCTAAGTGTACAAAATAAGGAACAATTGAATTTTCACCTACTAAATTTTTGAAAATACTTTCTTCTTACTTTGCTACTAATAGTAGTATTAGCATTTTTAGTGCAGAGATAGGTCTGCACTAAAAATGGAAAAATAAAAACTTAAAAAAACCGACTTCAAAAAAAAATACAAGTTTTCATGATACCTAATCAGATAGGTTTTTACTTTTTAGAGTTTTTTTAAAGCAGACTACTGCTGGATGTTAAAGAGAGACGAATCGGACAGAAAGCGTAAGAAAGAAAGAATGAACAGGAGTTTTGAAGGAAGTAGAATAAGACACCATGTCTTTGTGATTTAGTTAGTCATTTTAGCATTATTTTTAACTAATACTGTTAATTTTTAAGTAAAAATTTAATTTTATTAATTTTTGTTTTTCTATGGTAGAAAAAAACAAAGCTGCATTTTACTTTAAAATAACTGTATAGTTACGAAATTATTTAATATTATTGGAAGGGGAAACAAAAGTAAAATTCCGCAGGCCTGTGATTATAATTGTTCAAATGTACATACATGGGTATGATGGATTATTGTGGGTTGTATTATAACGTATTTTTCCGTGGGAATGAGATAATCTCCTGCGGTACAAAGTAACATATGTACTGTATACTCTCTAGCCTTCCAACTATCTCTACACAAAAAACACGTCAATTCGTCACTCTGTTTTGATGTAAAAGAGAGCAAACAAACACACTGTCACATTTATAATGTTAAAGTATGGATTATGTTCTATGTGATAAATGACGATTGTTCTCTAAGTCCAGTTTTCCAACCACATTACTACTATGTACCTATCCATTCCTACCACCGGTATCAGCGGTGTGTGCTGTATTTGGCCATTTCTTTATATTTTGGCTTATTTAATCATTTCAAAGGTGAGTTGAAGCTAAAAAAATACTTTTAAAGTTTGATATCCAACATGGATTGATATACATTTTAGGTGTACTAGGGAACCTAGGTCAAATGTATATATTTTTTTTGTATTCAGCCCTTTTTTTAATGTCCCATAGCTGGGCACAGGCCTCCCTTCAATACGAGGGGGATCAGACCATAGTCCACCACCACTGGCCAAGTGCGAGTTGGCGGACTTCACGTGTCTTTCAAAAACATTCTATGTCTTCTCAGACATTCAGGTTTCCTCAAGATGTTTTCCTTCACCGTAAGGCAGGTGACATGTTAGAAATGATTCGCACATAAAAATATCAGAGGTGCGAGAACCAGAATTTGAACCCTCTTCAATCGGTTTCCCAAGCCAGCGCGTTACCACTGGGCTACCACTTCCTTAGGTCGATTCTTGCAAAATAAATGCTTAATTTAATCTAAATATAAGCATTATTCTTGCTATTTAATGTAATTTTGGGCACTAATTTAGTATATGGGACATGGCCTCTGGAGGAGTGGGTAGTATTTTTGTATAGGTAAGGTTATTTTGAGAAATAGGAGTCCCAAGTTATGGAGACTTAGTTATAAAATTTCCATATATTTTCTATACCTAAATAAATCATTAAAAGATAAACATATTTTTAATGAATAGTGAACAGCATTTTGTGTACAATTCACATTCTTATAACAACTAAGGTTCTCTTTTGATTTTCAAATAATTTTTATTATAATAATTTCATTTGAAACAGTATTCTAAAATTTAAATAAAATAATCTTCAATTATATTTTCTTGTAATAATGGCTTCAAAGCTTGCTTGAGTACAGATTAAAATAATATTCTTACATTTTAACAAAATTGTTAATGGGGAAGATTTCACGAAAAGAGGGCGCCACACTTAAGGCCTACTTGCATTCAGTCTGAGGTTAAGCAATTTATTGTGACTTTTATACCTCGTTTTTTGCTTCTATTGTGTTCACATCTTACTTGTGCAATGTATTGTACCTGGATATTAGACCAGCTGAAGGAAGAATTGAGAAGGAGAAGTGCATCCTGCGGTGGTCCTGACTGACTGATAGATCAACACATAGCCTAAACCGCTGATCGTGTAAACGTGAAATTCGGAAGAAGTTTTCCTTATACATAAGAATTCCTTACAGATAAGAAAAGATTTTTCAAAATTCATCCCCTAAGTGGGTAAAATAGGGGATTAAAGATTCTATGCAACTCTGTCATTTTTAATAGGAAATACACAGAAAGTTATGTTTAGCTTTAAGATAAAAACTAAGAAATAAATTTATATGATTTTTTCCAAAATTCATCCCCTAAAAGGGTAAGGGGGGGGGATAATGAAGTTTATATGTGCAAAGAATTATTTATGATCAAAATTACTTAAAACTTGGTATTAATGCTCTTTAATACAATTAAATAA
The DNA here is from genome assembly GCA_905404265.1 of Fabriciana adippe. NCBI lineage: Eukaryota > Metazoa > Arthropoda > Insecta > Lepidoptera > Nymphalidae > Fabriciana > Fabriciana adippe. The sequence goes on along the minus strand of FR989996.1, from coordinate 2,155,165 downwards.
ATATGTGTTTCAGCATTTCTCGAAATTCAATCCCATAAGGGGGTAAAATGGGGAATGAAAATTTGTATGAAACTCTGTAATTAAAATGTAAAAAGTATAAAAAAATAAAAAAAAAATCATCTGTAGACGATTCAAGATTTTTAAAATCACTTTCTTTAAAAAGATGTCCACATAGCCTTAGTTATAAAGATTGTGATTTCACCAATTTTGGTCGTATTATTGTTTTAGCCCACAATTTCTTCAGTTTTTGTCTTTTGGGAACAAATGATATCCATTTACTTTGCATCCTGGCACTGCACAATTTGTGCAAAAAGGCAAAATTTTTCTTCATTTCTTCTAATAGACATAGAGAGTAGACAAATTTTTTCTTTAGCTGTTAGCTAAAATGGCGGACAGGCGCAACAGAGACAAAACGAATGCGTGGCTAGAAGTCTTATGTATTTATTGAAATACGATTAATGAAGATAGATATTTATTATTTATAACCATTTCCCTATCCATTGCAATTTATAATAAATTATAATATTATAATATTTTTACATTTCATTTAAAAATTCATATTGGAATAAAAGACAGGTATTGTTCGTACATTCGCATTCGCTCTCTCTTCCTAAAGAGTGGTCAATTTCATGAGAGTATTACTCAGTCCATTTTCCACATCAATGTTTATTTTTTGACTTATTTTTGTCATGTCATAACAGATTATCACTCAAAAGTTGGATAAAAGCTGTTGTGTAGATTATGAAAATTAAATTCTATCTAATGTATAAAATCTAATGTATAAAAATGAAAATGTTTATAATAATGTTAAATAATTCTATTTCTTTTAAATTATTAATATCAATTTTCTAATATTATATAATTAAGTTCAATTTTTAAATCTTTTTATCCCTCAATTTATAAAATTATATTGCGTGCCGTGATTACCTATAAAAAGAAATACAATTATACTTATAATTTATTATGTAAATTTTTATTACTATAATTATTGTAATTTCTGTTGGTAATCCAAATAAATAAATAAATAAATAAATTCTTCAACCTAATGGAATGAATCCTGCTGGGGCGTTCCTGTTCCTATTCCTGTCGCTGATGTGGAAGTTAACTTTGCTTCGCCGGCGGTCGGCTGCTCCTATTGCCGCTTCTAATGCTCATATTTGCACCGTTAAGGGGATTACCTCGCTCAAATCTCAAAAACACTGTAAGTTTAAAGAAGATTGTAGATGAATCCTCTCGTGCGATTTCCATATAAAAAATATATGGTTTACTTAAGGATATCACAAATACATTGTATTGTTTTAAATTTTAATAAACTTTCCCAAATTTTGAAAAAAATATTTTTAAATAGGGCCTTTTTCAACATAAATTGTAAATTTTCTCTGTAACGGCTGAATAGTTTGGCGTGAATTTTGTACCAAAAAATATCTAATGAAGTATTTCACAATTTGTATTGTTTTCTTTTTCTTATTTATTCCAATATTTTTAAATAATGGATAAAAACCCGAAACTTCACCAGTACCCCGCTGGAGCACCCCCGCTACGGCCTGTGACGCGTACTCGGGAGGCGATACAACAGTGTCTTGATGACTCTTGTAACGGGTGGACTATACGCCTGTTATTTTTTCCAAATAAAACCTAAAACTTCTCGTTTTGAATGATTTTTGAATGAAATCATATTGTAAATAGTACAAACATAAATATTTCGTAAAACAACAACAGAAATTAAGTTTGTAAATATATGTAAAGTAGTTTGTAATTTCGTTTTGTTTTTTGAACCTATCATAGAGTAATTCTAAATCATAGAGTAATTCTCTGCATCGGTAATAATGTCTATTTCAATAAGATTTTCCAAAAAATATTTAATGTACAGATTCGGCTTAGTTGGAATTTTATTATATGTATAGATCATATTTGCCAAATTTAGTGAAAATCTGTTTAGCCGTTTATTTTACGCTTGATTAACAAACAAACATACAATCATTCACATATTTTAAACTATTAGTAGGATTATCGTTAATTATCTATATTATATAGTACGATAATTCTAGCACTGCATCTCTTTGACTCTGTTCGGAAAGTATCGCTCGTAGGCAGTAAACTATACCGCGCGTTTACGTGGCGTATTCTTTGATCGGTGTTCTGGGTGCATAGTGCGTGGATCGTTCGATGTATTCGTGCGGGGTTCGCGGGTGTAGCGCGCTAAGCCCCGCCCAGACACACAAGGCCATTGGGGACACTAATCGCCTTAATTTGTATCTGCACTCTAGGTTTAGAAAGTCCTGTTTTCTTTTTTGATATGATTTGAGATAAATAATATTAGTCTATAGTTTTTAATAATTATTATGTAATGCCAACACTCAATATAGGGTAAGTCCGGGAGAGATGCCCATAAGGGAGAGACGCCCAATAATTTTGAAAATTAAATTAATTAATGTTTCGTGAATCGGAACGCGTCCTTAATACGTCAGTCGACAGTCAATGTCAGTGTGGAAGTTTTTACACAAAGACATATTACTTATAATTAATATTTTGGTGTTAATTTGTAAAATAAGATAAGCGTAGTTAACTTTTACGTTAGAATAAAATCTTTGAGATAGTTGGCAGTAATTTTTTTCCCTAAATTCTTTAGTTAAATAGTATTAAATTGTTTCATAATGTAACATTGTGATCTTGTTTTGTTAACAACCCACCAATTTCTATTGAAAATGCTTTACGGTGTGTTCAGAGTCGGTAGGCATCTCTCCCTAATGATCGGGAGAGATGCTCAATAATATTTTGGGGTTAGATGCCCAGTATATTAATTGGTTCCCCCCCCCCAACGTGCGTTCACCTTGTCGTGGTGGGGGAGCTCATTAGCGTTCAGCAGTTCATCCGAACGCTAATTAAGGTAGTGGTAGCCCAGTCGGTAACGCGCTCGCTTGGGAAAGCGAGTGAAGTGAGATTCCAGGTCTCGCACTTGTGATATTTTCATGTGCGAATCTTTTCAAACATGATTACCACTTGCCTTATGGTGAAGAAAATATCGCGAGGAAACCTGCATATCTGAGAGAACCTAGCAAGTTTTCGAAAGACATTATGAAGTCCGCCAACCCGTACTTGGCCAGCGTGGTGGATTATGGCCTAATCCATATGGTTGCTCTTGGTACTTCTTTGACGTCAAAGTGGACCATGGGAGCAACCTCACGGTTGTTGTAGTCTGCTTCGGCAGACCTGCTGTCAGGATGCCCCATTAAGACGGGGGAGGTTTTGATGGGTTTCAGTGGGTAGTACTGGCTTTTCTAGCCGGTGAGTCCCACATAACCACCTGTACATCTACAGGTAGTATGTATAAATGCATAAAAAAAGGATTTTTTGCGTCACTAAGCAAAGTACGTCTGATTATGCACTAATTACTCGTCCTATTCCTATCCCTGACATCTATAGGCAACAGTGTTGCAAGCAACATGTCTGGGTGAGATGCCTATCTTCTACTATTTTTTAAAAACATTTTTTAATCTAGAATATTTTGCACAATAGTTCCAAATTTAATCTGAATGGCATAAGTAAATATTGAATTAAAATAAACTATGCTTATTTTATGTAGTATCTTACACATATAATTAATATTGATCGTTTTTTAAAACTATAGGCAGCTCTCCCGGACTTACCATAATTTATAATCATTGTTATTTAAACTCTAACTTCTAATAATTAAAGACTTTATGTTTTGTGTAATATTAATAAAGTATAACAATTATTTAACTTGTGATTAATACTGCTTAATATCGCCATCTCTCTTCTTTTATGTTGAATTGTAATTTAGTTAGTTTTAAAATTAAACTTTTATAATTTAATTTTTGTATTAAATGGACTTGATTAAAATCAACATTTTATTTCTACACTCCTCGACATATTTAAATAGATTTGTTTTAACATTGAAAATGTTTTTTTGTCGCTTTGGTATAGGCCCGATTTTCAGCGGAAGTGCGACATCGCCCTGATGTCGTCGGTTTTGGGACTATGTAGCTAATTAAGATGTCAAAAGATACGTCTCGATGAGGGCTACAAAATGCAAAAAACTCAAAAAGTTTTTTTTTAATCAAAACTATGTGAAAAATGGTCTCGCTTTCCGCTCGGTTTCGGTCAGAAAAAATCATATCTCGAAAACCAAATGAGATATTGAAAAAATAAAAAAAGCATGTCATATGAGTATGACTTTGGGCTATATTTAAAAAAATATTGATGATGCGTATCACTGATGGGTTATTCAGAAATTGTACCTTTGTAACGCGGAGATCTCGCGCGTAGAGAGCGTGAGCGCGGTAGTGACAGTGAATAAATATTTTGGAGCATGATTATGTTTTTGGACTAAGTGATTCTTTGTAAATAAATAATATATATTTAAACTAATAGATTAGAATAGAAGTTATATAAAAAAATTAAAATTTTTAAAAGTTCATGGTGTCAAACATATTGTTCTAAAAATAATGTTTCTTTAACGTTTTCTTCTTTAACTTGATAATTTTACTATATTACCTACTTTGGAATTTTTTTGATAATTGTTGGTCAAAGGCAGCACATGACGCGTCGATAATTGTAGGCCAAATGTAGCAAAATGAAGCTACTCATAAAGTTTTAGCGTATTATTAATCATTAAAAAAGTCCTTTGGGTACTGTAGACTATAATCAATATGTTAAAAAAAATTAATTCAGTTCATTTGGCAGATTTATTTTCAATATACCAGAAGGTCGTGGCAGACACAAGATCTGTGGTTTTTTATACAATTGAATTTGCTTGCTGCCACTGGCCAAAAAAGTCTATTGTTTATATTTGGTTCTAAATTAGATAATCCATTCAATTATTTCTTACTTTGTAATTAATTTTAAAAAGTTTTTACCCTCTTTATAATCTCAAATCAAAAATAAAAAAAGAATGTCAAACTAACAATTACTAAATTGTAAATCAAATTAACAAAAGAGATACAAATTCAGTATCAATTCGCAGGTAGTGGATATGGTGGATCTTGGTAATTTATAAGCTTACCTAAGTATCTAAGTGTGATTTGAATGAAGAAAAGAGAAATTTGCTTTTAAGCTTTTTGATATTCTGGACCGTGTCGCTATTAACGATCAAGTACAACATACGTCACATAAGCTTCAAGCTGCTTTACGTATGGGTTAGAGCTTAAAGCTTTACAATGGTCTTCAGACATATTGTGATAAAACTTTTTGAGATAGAGGATACATTTATTGCAGATGTTTGAGTTCTAATTTATCAAATATCTTCTCGTTACCATAACAGTACCATTTTTATTATTTCATTTTTTTATGTCCTGAGTCGATCCAAGATCAATTATTAAGTATTTCTATGAAAAAATCTCAATAACAGCCCAGAGTTGGGGAAATGAAAGAAGACTACCAGTATTTCACCCCCGTGCCTCGGAGAGCACGTAAAGCCGTTGGTCCTGCGCTTGATCTCTCACTGGTCGTGTCGAGTAGTCGTCCTACCGTAGTATGAGAGTGTTTGTGTGCATACTTGTAGTGTTAGTATAATAATATTTCCTACGCAGATGGCTTGTTTTAATATCGACACGTTTGGCTCAGTTTGTAGTGATTCTACTTGCTGTGCCAGCGGTCGCGGATTCGAATCCCGCTGGGAGCATTCATTTTTGTGATGAGCACGTATGTTTGTACTCCAGTCATGGATGTTTATATTTATAATATGTACGTATTTCAAGTTATATCTATAGTGTATCAATTATCTGGTACCCATAACATAAGCCTCGTAGCTAACCATGAAGCTAGATGGTCTGTGTCTTAATGTCCCAACATATTTATTTACATTTATTGAGATTGGCCGCTGTGGCGGAAATCGGTCAGGAGGAGTATTACTATTTTAAACTGATTCATATTGTTTATACTTTAACGTAATATCCTATGCGAAATTACACTTTTTATGAGTACTTACACAACCTTTTAAACATTACATAATAATATGTATTAATTTATATTACATAATAATATTAAAGAATTATCATTGGCTTTTAAACTTTCGATGTACAAACAGACATTCATTTACTTAAATGAATGTACAGAGATGTGTATGGAAAATATCCGTATTTATTACGTTTGTAATTAACGTTTTACCATGACCTTGTATAAAAATATTAAATAATATTTTTTTCAAGAAGTGTAACATACATATGATATTTATAGCAGAAGCAAGAGCTTATAATAATACTAGCGACTCACCCCCACCCCGCTCGGGTTCGTCCTTGGTTACGTTTTAACGTTTAGTGTAGCGTTTAGAGTAGATATCTCAGATATAGGATATTTTCTCACAGTAAAAAGTATCCCGTGTATTGACCCGGGTAACCATCTATCCAGTGGTTATCTCGTGGTACGTGCCCAAAACAGACAGACAGACAAATAGACAAAAATTCTAAAAACTATAGATTCGGCCTCTGTATCGATAATAATGACTATTTCAATAAAAATTTTCCAAAAATATTTAATGTACAGAATCGAGTCAGAGTTTTATTATACATATGTATAGATGATTTTTCCACGAAGTGTAACATGCGTATGACATTAATACCATAAGCAAACATGAGCTTACATATAATATAATACCTATAACTTGGTTTCACGGAATCAATAAATCTTTTTTAGACAATGTATGTATATGTTTTACAACATCCTAGAAAACGTTCAAACATTCGTTTCTATTGCTCATCTATATATTAATACATGAAGAAAAAACTTAAAAAACCCCTTTTAACTTAAAAAACTTAAAAAACCCCTTTTAACGAAAATTACGCGAACGGAGGAGTATGAAATTTCCCACACTTATAGTTTATATAGAGAAGGAGTGCAAAATGCTAATATTTTTTTTTTTTAATTATGCACAAAAAATATATTAAATCAAAAAAAAAACATTACACACACTACCATGTATTTGACACACACACGCAAATATACTGTTTTGTTTATTGTTAAAGTCTGTGGTCAAATTGAGAATAGATAAATATTGTAATATACGCAAGACAATAAATATATAACTTAATGAATTATGGTTGATTTTCAACCACGCGGCGATCACTAGTATTCATTATTGTGCTAAGTTTCTATACTCGCTAATGTGAGATACATTATTTATAACAAAATAATTACTTTAACTAATATAAAACATAAATATTATAATGACAAAAATTTTGGTTATTTCTACATATGAGGGTTGGGCTCTGCGAGTGTCCCGCAAAATATGCCGGCCGTTGGATCCTTATGGACAAAGAATGCGGACTATTTAACACCAGGAACCACGAACTGCTGAAATAATAAAATAGCCCATATAAATAAAATACAATATCTAGTTCTAATGCTTTAAATTAATACTTTCTTAGATTTACGCGAATATTTGACATTTTAAATAAAACTGTCTTTTCGGATTTTTTCGCGGACTTATTTTAATATTTTTTTTAATTTTTGGTTCCCGACGTTTCGAATGCTTTACAGCAATCATGGTTGATCATAGGAGGGGCTCGGTTAAAATAAATCCGCAAAAAAATCCAAAAAGATAGTTTTATTTAAAATGCTTAAAAATAATTAATTCTTCTGTTTTAGTAGTAGTCTCAGCCCACACACGTCCACTGTTGGACATAGGCCTCCCCCAAAGATTTCCACGACAGCCGGTCTTGTGCCATCCGCATCCTGTGGGCTCTAGCGACTTTGACCAAGTCGTCGGCCCACCTTGTGGGAGGCCTACCCACGCTTCGCCCTCCGGTCCGTGGCCGCCACTCGAGAACTTTGCGTCTCCAATGACCGTCTGTTCTGCGAGCGATGTGCCCTGCCCACTGCCACTTGAGCTTGGATATTCTGTGGGCTATGTCGGTGACCTTGGTCCTTCTGCGTATCTCCTCATTCCTGATTCGATCTCGCAGGGAAACCCCGAGCATAGCACTTTCCATTGCTCTCTGTGTGACCTTGAGCTTTCTTATCAGGCCCATCGTGAGCGGCCACGTCTCTGTGCCGTATGTCATCACTGGCAACACACACTGGTCGAAGACTTTTGTCTTAAGACACTGCGGTATTCGGGACGAGAAGATGTTGCGTAGCTTCCCGAAAGCTGCCCATCCGAGTTTGATTCGTCGATTTACCTCTTTCTCGAAGTTGGACCTACCTAGCTGGACAGTTTGTCCCAGGTATACATACTCGTCTACAACTTCGAGCATGGAATCGCCGATAGATACTGGAGTGGTTGCAACATGGATATTTGACATAATTTTCGTTTTATCCATGTTAATTTTTAGACCAACTCGTTCGGAGACTCCATTGAGGTCATTGAGCATTATACTGAGGTCCTCCATGGTCTCAGCCATAACCACTATATCATCGGCAAACCGAAGGTGAGTGATGTACTCGCCGTTAATGTTGATGCCCAGTCCGTTCCAGTCCAAGACCTTAAAGACATCTTCCAATTCTGTCTATTGGACAAAGCCGGCTAGTGAAGCTCAAAACCGACGACGGTAGGATCGTTTCATCTTATCCTGAGCTTATGGGAGAGGTCTAGAGATTTTATGGACAGCTCTTTACATCAACGCGACAACCCATCAGTCTGGACAACGATCCAAGGGCCAGACTAACCCGACACTTTACCGAAGGAATCCCGGACGTCAGCCTGAGCGAGATTAGGGTGGCTCTCAAACAGCTCAAGAACAACAAGGCACCGGGTGCTGATGGAATTACGGCCGAACTTCTGAAGGCGGGTGGAGAACCGATCCTTGTGGCCCTTCAGAAGTTATTTAATTCCGTCCTACTTCAAGGAAAAACCCCACGAGCATGGAGCAGAAGCATAGTGGTACTGTTCTTTAAAAAGGGCGATAATACCTTACTAAAGAACTACAGACCCATATCTTCTGTTTTGTATATTTGATAATTAATACTACTAGTAGATTATACTTTCAATTGCCTTTAATTAAGTATATTAAGAAAATTAGTCATTACTTCCTTTATGGTAATTTATTATTTGTTTTCAAAGGAGTTCTATGGTGAAGTAGAAATATAACTATTTTCTCCATTCGAAGAAGCACTCTTAATTTCAGAGATAGAAGATAAAAAGAATAGGTTTGTCTATTTTGATTTTTTATTTTGTATTTTCCCATGCAAATAACAGATTTTATCGCACTGAATTATTAATCAATAATAAGTTTACTTCACAAAACTTAGTAAAAATCCCTTCAGTATTTTTCGCGTGAAAAAAAATAAAGACAAACAGATTTTTTTTTAAACTATTGTTTTCGGATCTGTACACAACACGTAACAGACAGATTTCGCTTTGAAACTATTTTATTATACGCATGTGTAGATAATACATATAACATACTACTACACAATGTAGTACTGAAAAATACTAGTAATTACTAGTATTATCATTAGTCACTCTTTCGCATTTATAATTTTTCGTAAGACTATCATAGTGTAATAAAATAATAAATAAATAAATAAATATCTTGGAAAATGAACATACAGCACCATCTAGTTCCATGGTAAGCTACGAGACTTGTGTTATGGATACCAGATAGTTGATACACTACACATATATAACTTTAAAATTTAAATTTAAATACATATATTATAAATATAAATATCAATATATAAAATAATTTGAAATGTCCACGCGTAGGTAATTTTTATTCAGTAATATTTCCTAAAATATTAGTTTTGATTAGATTAAGTAACCTTCATTAAATATAGAGTAAGGGCAAAGGGTACAAAGATTTAAATAGCATTTGCAATTGCAAATAATCTATTATAAATTAAAAAAATAACTCTTTAAATAAAACTATCTTTTCGGATTATTTCACGTATTTATTTTGATTTTTAGTTCCCGACGTTTCGAGTGCTTTACACCAATCATGGTCACGGGAGAGACTAAGGTGTTAGACATCTCAAAGGCATATATACTTGCTATAGACAGTGCCTATCCACAATTTAAATTGTCTCTCCCGTGACCATGATTGCTGTAAAGCATTTGAAACGTCAGGAACCAAAAATCAAAATAAATCCGCGAAATAATTCGAAAAGATAGTTTTATTTAAAACTAGCATTGCCCGCGGCTCCGCTCGCGTTCAGATGACCAAAACCAAATTCCTACCTCGTATTACATATTAATATACTCTTACATTGCAGTTTTTGTATTTTTTCTCAGAAATGAGATATTTTTCTGCGGTAAAAAGTATCCTATATGTTGACCCGGATAGCCAGCTATTATTATACCAAATTTCTTCAAAATCTGTCCAGTAGTTTTTTCGTGATGCGGTAACAGACAGACAGACAGACAAAAATTTTAAAAACTATAGATTGGGCCTCTGTATCGATAATAATGACTATTTCAACAAGATTTTTCAAAAAATATTTAATGTACAGATTCGACTTAGTTAGAATTTTATTATAATATAATAAAATTCTAACTAAGTCGAATCTGTACATTAAATATTTTTTATGTATAGATGTCAAATATTCGCGTAAACCTAAGAGAGTATTATAAAAATAACTCTTATTCAGTCTTAGGAATTGTTTTTAATTGACTTCAAAGGAGGAGGTTCACAATTCGGATGTTTAATTTTTTTTATGTGCATACATTCCGTCATATTATATAGACGGATTTGCAAAATCCTTTTTTTATTTGAAAGAGGTTTATTCTGGAAAGGTTTATTCTGAAATGGTCTCGTTTAAATTAAAAAAACACCTCTAAGTGTAGAAAATATGGGATGATTGATTTTTCACCTAGTAAGTTTTTAAAATACTTTCTTCTTATTTCACTACTATTATGTCTACAATAAAAATGAAAAATGAAAGCTTAAAAAAACCGACTTGAAATATAAACACTGAAAAGTAAAAAATAACTGATTGGTAGTTTTCATTTGCTAGAGGTCAGATATTTTCGAAGTCGGTGCCAGCCGATACAAATCAAAGCATACCGACTTTGGAAATATCTGATTAGGTATCTATAGTTTTTTAATAAACTAATAAAAAATAAGTTACCTGATTTATAAAGTACGATAGAATGAAGCAGTCAAGGAGCGATATGTTAAAAATTATATCTAATTACTTTATCAGCTAAATCGACTTGGAAGATTGTATTAGGGAAAATCCGTGTTTTCCGATATTATATCAGTAAAAATATGATAGCGCTATCTCTTATTAGTTATTATAAAGTAAAACTAACAGTAAAACTATATATATGAGATATTTTCCCGCATTAAAAAGTATCCAATATGTTGACCGGGATAGCCAGCTATCATCATACCAAATTTCATCAATCTCTGTCCAGTGGTTTTCTCGTGATTTGTTTGATAGATAGACAGCAGCAGACAGATAGACATACAGACAAAAAATCTAAAAAAGTACAGATTCGGCGTCTGTATCGATAATAATGACTATTTCAATAAGATTTTTCCAAAAAATATTTAATGTACAGATTCGACTCAGAATTTTATTATATGTATAGGTTAGGTTAGGTTAGCATGATAAAATCTATTTCAGACATATTATGAGAGATAGCGCTATCAATATTCTTGTCAAGTAAAGTAGCTTTTCCCGCGGCTCCACTCGCGCAGCCTATTTGTACATAAATAAATAATGTTCCATGGTAAGCTACGAGGCTTGTGCTATGGATACCAGATAGTTGATATACTACACATATGAAACTTTAAATACATACATATTATAAATATAATAATACAACCATGACTGGAGTAAAGACATTCGTGCCAATCACACAAATGAATGCCCCTAACGGGGCTCGAACTCGGCTTGGCATAGCAAGTAGGGTCACTACAAACATTTAGTTTTCATTTGTTGCGTTTTCAAACACACAGACAAACCGACAGACAAATAGACACACAAAAATTCTAAAAACGATAGAAATTTCTTTTATTACTTATTCTCAGTCTCCCAACAATTTTTTTTCTAAATAATCAATTTACAAAATATACACACACGCCGAATTTACATTTTTATTATATATATATATATATATATATATATATATATATATATAGTACACGTGCACCCAGGCGTATACTTTTTAAGAATATATTTAAAATATAAATAACATTTTTTTTAATTTGTACTTAAGCTACTATCATAGCATATTTATCTATGCAGAGAATTTTTTTATCACGTTCACAGTTCTGACACATTAGAGAATGTTTTCTATAATTTTATTTATTTAACACACGCAAAGCTCTTATGTAGTCAATGTAGCCATGCACCAAAGATATAAAAAATATAAATAAAAAGAAATATATGCAATGGTGCGAAGAAGCTTTAGGCGTTAAGCTCTCAGCCGAATTTTTATGATGAGACCCAAGGCATTGAAATTTATTTTTTAAAGGGTATGGTTATAAAGTATACAGTACAGAAGGAAGACGATATGTAAATTCTGTCGAAAATGTATGAGTAACCTAAATCTAGATCGAAATTCTGAGATATGTTCATATTTACATAGAATAATATTATGAACCTGAAGCTTATTTAATTGATTTTCCTTTTATATAGGTTTGGCTCGTGTGTAGTGACCCTACTTGTTGTGCCAGCGGTCGCGGGTTCGAGTCCCGCTGGGGGCATTCATTTGTGTGATTAGCACGAATGTCTGTACTCCAGTCATGGATGTTTACATTTATATTATGTATTATGTATGTATTTAAAGTTATACATGTGTAGTGTATCAACTATCTGGTATCTATAACACAAGCCTCGTAGCTTACCATGGAACTAGATGGTGCTGTGTGCTAATGTCCCAACATACTTATTTATTTATTTATATTAACATAGCTTTCATCCAAGTAGTAGAGTTATCATCCCATTAATTACTATTAATATTATAAATACGAATAGATTTTTTTATTATTTATTATGACGAGCTTTAGAGGTAGCATTAAAAAAATTGAAAGCAGTTTTTTTTTATTAAGATAGATAAATTAATCAATAATAATTATGCTCGAATTTCAATAACTGGACTGGTATAGAAAAGCCTACAAAGCAAGGATTGTGTTAGTTTTGGTCGAAATTAGAAATACATATGTCAATCTTCACAAACGTTTTTTATTATATTAGACTACTAGCGACTCACCCTCGCTTCGCTCGGGTTCGTCCCTAGTTACTTCTTAACGTTTAGTAAAGATTTCTCAGAGGTGATATACATAATATTTTCCCCCAGTAAAAAGTATCCTATATATTGACCCGGATAACCAGCTATCATCATACCAAATTTCATCATAATCTATCCAGTGGTTTTCTTGTGATGCGGTAACAAACAGACAGACTGTTCTAAAAACTGTAAATTCGGCCTCTGTATGGATAATAATGACTATTTCAATAAGATTTTTCAAAAAATACTTAATGTACAGATGCGACTCAGTTAGAATTTTATTATATGTATAGATAACAATGCTGTATCCATATGGATGCCTAAATTTTTAACAGTATGAGAGAGAGGTATAGTTAACATTATAAAAATAAGCTAAGAAGATGCCCAGGAATGAGATTTATACAAAGCAAAAACACCGTTTTGAAATTGGCCTAGCTGTTTCCGAGAAAAATGGTAACAGACACACAAACACCTCTTACCTCATACGCATATACCGTCTCCGTGGTTGTAACGGGTTATAGAATACCCAATTACAATCCAAGCCTAACTTCTTCTGTCGGCTATCTTTTCACGCTCGAACTAAATAAAATTTAGGCTTAGCCTTCTTAGACCTTTTCTTATCTTACATATCATTCTTTTTTTCTTATCCCCGTTCTAATTACCATTCAAGCAGAGCCACAGGCAAAAACTAGTATATTATAATCTTAGCGTATTATAAAAAATCTTGCTAATGTGCATTAGTAGTGACGTTCGATTTAAATTTTGGAGACCTGATTATGTGATTAAAATAATCTAATCTTCTAGTCCTTCATCGGAACCAATTTCAAATATAGTAATATTTGACTTAATTATAAAGTAAATACTTAACCTCGCATGAGATTTTATTCAGTTAGAGTTTAACTAGAATGAAATTTTAACAAAAATTTACTTTTCACTTGACCAAAAATGATGTTGATAATATAAAGTAATAAAGTGAAGATTTTTTTTTTGCATTTGTATATATATATATATATATATATATATATATATACTTATAATAATAAAATATGATACTTTTTCTTTGCATATCACTCTAGTGAGTGAAGTATCTTTTCGGCTTCCAAAACGGCTTTTTTCATTCCAACTTCCAATACAAGCAAGCAAGTATTTTCGGGAATCTATAATGTCATAACCTAGCGTAAAAAGCAAACCGCTACCGATTTTTCTATCAAGATATACCCAGTAGCAGCCCAAAGATGGCAAGATGTTGCAGCTTCATGCAGAGCATGTTGGTAACTCTCTATTCTTGTTGAAGTATCCACCCATGGGACTTTGTGAGTAAACGGAATAGTATACAGTTCACTGATGTTTGCGCATACATTTTGTACTACAATATCTCTTGCACAGCTAGTCTCAGTGAGATTGGTCATCGTGACCAAAATCTTACAGAACGACATTATTGTATTCAGCCCTTTTCAATGTACCACTGCTGGGCACGGGCCTCCCTTCAATGCGAGGGAGATCAACTGGATTTCACATGTCTTCTGAAAACTTGCTAGGTTCTCTCAGAAGTGTAGGTTTTCTCACGATGGTTTCCTTCACCGTAAGACAATCATGTTGGTAATGATTCACACATAAAATTATCAGAGGTGCGAGACTCGGGATTTGAACCCGTTTTACTCTGATTCTGAAGCGAGCGCATTAACACTGGGCTACTACTACCTTAGAATATTATTATTATGGTTAATAAGAAGAAAAAAAAAACATCCTTTAAAAACATCCGTCACGTCATACAATCTATGTAAGAGTCCCAATCTGACAAATCAGGTACAGAACCCTCAAAAATTAAATTAACTTAGGTATGATACAAATATTTAATTATTTTAATCGTACTGATTGATAATTATAATTATGATAAGTGATTAAAATTACTATCTCTTACTTCTCATTGCATATAAAAGCGAATAAACAGCACATCAAAATTACAGTACGTCTCCAAAATGTCGTTCAAAGCTGGGATATTGATTTTAACGCTCTTCATCGGGAGCTATGGTGAGTAAAATTATTAATTTATTAAATAATCAAAGTATCTTGCAATTATTCTAAATAAATAACTTCTTAGATATTTTTTCTATTACATTTTGATCGAGATATTTTTATAGTAAATTATTATTTCTTTAGAAGAGAAATAATTTTATTCATTCATGATAAATATCTCTAAGATAATTAATTTCTATGGCTTTTAAAAAACCTCAAGCTTAAGTTTTCAATATTCATTTGCAATATTGATATTTAATATATATAAATTATATTATTTTTCTATGTATTTTTTCGCAATTCAATTTCGATTTTTGATTTCCTACGTTTCTAATGTTTTGTTCCGTTTGTTATAACTACATAATAACTTTTGGAATATCAAAAATCTACATCTCTTCCGTCTTGGTTTGTAATTAAACATTCGAAATATTGGAAACCAATAATCATAATAAAACCGACAAAGAATTCGACAAAAATAGTTTAATTATGTCTATTTTTCCATATCATATTTGACGTTTACATTATTTTTTCTTATTTTATTGGGACAAACAAACAGTATTAATCAGTGTGAGACATCTATATATACATAAAATGTTTTGTCCTGACTAACTGACTGATCGATCAACGCACAGCCTAAACCGCTGGTCGTAGAAACGTAAAATTTGGAGGACATATTCCTTATAGAATGTAGGCATCTGCTAAGAAAGGATTTTTCGAAATTCATCCCCTAAGGGGGTAAAATAGGGGATAAAAGATTGTATGAAGCTCGTCTTTTCTAATTATTTATTATCAGAATTACTTGAAACTTAATGTTAATGCTCTTCAATACAATTAAATAAATACGTATTTTAGAATTTTTTTAAATTCATCCCATAAGGCAGTCAAATACGGGATGAAAGTTTGTGTGAAACTCTATAATTGATTCACGCAAAATGGTATTTACCTTTAAAATGAAAACTAAAAAAATACAAATATCATTTTTTTTTTGAAATTCATCCCTTAAAAGAATAAAAGGGGGTTGTGCTGTTTGTATAAGGAAAACATTGTTTATGATCAGAATTACTTAAAACTTGGTATTAATGCTCTTCAATACAATTACATAAACATGTATTGTAGATTTTTTTTTAATTCAAAATAAAAATTGAATATATTTAAATAGAGTAACATTGCTCAAGTTCTCTGTAAGTAGACACTTACTGTGTGCGATATAAAGTAGAGTAAATTTATTTACAGAATATACGCTTAACATCTTATACATATTTTTGCAAGTAATAAAGTATGTATTGCGAAAAAGTTCATTTTTTCGTAGTTTTGATCGCGGGCGAAGCCGCGGGTTCTGCTAGTAAATCATATTACAATAGAATATTGAAAGTATCTCCAACAACATTTTCAATTCCATTAGAATATAAAATAAACTTCCATCCAATTGTTCTAGCTCTCCCAGTGGAGGATGACATGTCCATTTTCTTCGACCATACTGATTCGTCAGCTCGTATCGTCGGTGGCACGACTGCGGGTAGTGTCCCCCACATGGTAGCTCTAACTACTGGCACAATAACCAGAAATCTACTTTGCGGTGGATCCCTTGTCACAAACAGACACGTCCTGACAGCTGCTCATTGCATCACACCTGTGCAAAGTGGTGGTGGCTTAGTTTCGTAAGTAATGAAAATGTTACGGGTATTACTTGATTAGAATGCATGATTAAAGGCTTATGGACACACACTTTTTAGTGCGAATACAAAATCAAGTATTCTTAATCCTTGATGCGTTTATACAACGTCTTGCGCATAGTTTCTAATTGATAACTTAAGTTATGCAGTATAGCTACTAATGTATTTTAATTTTTTAACAGATCTCTGCGAGGTATCGTAGGAACCAACCGTTTTAGCTCGGGAGGAACTCAAATTGTGTTTGCCCGACCCATTATCCACCCTAACTGGAACTCACGTACCATTAAAAATGACATTGGAATCTTGCTCACAACCGCCAACATTGGTCTTAGCAATTCGATCAGATTGGTCTCTTTGAGCTATGACTTTGTTGGCGCTGGAGTCGCCACCACCGCTAGCGGATGGGGAAGGACTAGAGTAAGTTTGACTTTATATTATTATGTAATATAATATTTTGCTTTCATTACTTACACTAATTGTTTTCTATTGTTTTCATTTTTGAATGAATGTTCTTCTTTAATATTTATTACTAACTGAAAAAAAAACAAAACTATCCCACAGGAATCATACATTTTTCCGGGATAAAAAGTAACTTATGTGTCATTCCAGACTATAATGTATCTCTGTGCCAAATTTCATCCAGATCTGTTTAGCCGTTCTGGCGTGAAAAAGTAACAAACATCCATACTCACTAACTTTCACATTTATAATATTTATACAGATCATTAAAATGGGTTTACAGCTTTATTGTGGTTATTATGCATAAATGAATAATGCAATGAGAAGTCAATATTAAATGATTCAATCCTGTTAAAATATATTAGAGATATTTGGTGCCTAACTCTTTGGTCTATGTTTTCATCAAAATTAATCCATCTATTACAGCGTAGCAGAGTAACAACATAGTATGCGACCATTAAAATTGTTATAAAAATTTCAAAATAGTTCTTACATAAAAAAAAAATATTTATATTCTGTTAGTTGTATTTAAGTTTATTTTTATTTTATTTACAGGCCGGAGGATCTATCTCTCAAGTCCTATTGACTCTTAATGCTCGAGTCGTTGATGGAGCAAAATGCAGAACCGACGTAGCTCGCAGAGCCGCCGAACTGAACGTAAGGGGCGTACCCCCTGTAGACCCGAATGTCGAGATTTGTACTTTCCACGCCGCTAACCATGGAATGTGCAACGTGAGTATATATAAGTAACACATCATAATATTATGTAGTTCTCGAATATAAAGAATAATCAATAATAGGTTCGCGTAAAAAATAAACAAATTTAATTAAATACACATTGTATAGTAATAATTAAGTGTACATTTATTTTGTACATATAATTAAGTATAATATGTAATTTTCTTTATTGTAAATAATGCTAGTTATATGTTTTATACGTAAAATACGTTATGTAACATTTTGAATTGCGTGCAGCTAGTTTAATATTTTTTTTTATACTACTCCGTAATGGAATATTCAGATACATGAGTTAATTTGTAATATTATATCCTCAGGGTGATTCTGGCAGCGCTTTGATACATCAAGGTAACGGTCGCCAAATTGGTATCGTATCTTGGGGTATCCCTTGTGCCCGCGGTGCTCCCGACATGTTTACAAGAATTAGCGCTTTCGGGAACTGGCTTAACCAGAACCTTCGTTAAGATTTCATCATTCTAGAATAATTGTGTAAAATAAATTTATTGTTGACACTTATACCTTGTTTTTATCATAACCTAACATACCTAAATAATTAATAGTGAACATTTGAAAAGTATCATCAAACATATGGCATGTATTTATTTGTGTATTCAGCCCTATTAAACGTCCCACTGCTGAGCACGGGCCTCCTTTCAATACGAGGGGGATCAGGCCATAGTCCACCACGCTGGCCAAGTGCGGGTTGGCGGACTTCACATGTCTTTCGAAAACTTGCTAGGTTCTCTCATGCAGATTTTCTCACGATGTTTTCCTTCACCATAAGGCAAGTGGTAATCATGTTAGAAATGATTCGCACATAAAAATATCAGAGGTGCGAGACCCGGGATTTGAACCCGCTGCACTCAGTTTCTCAAGTGAGCGCGTTACCAATGGGCTACCACTGTCTTAACATATGGCATAAGTAATTAAAGCATTAGCCACATCGTAGATTATGGCTACAAATGAAGTATAAAAAAACTGTTTATCAAAGCTACAAGACTACAGTTTGATCGCTGAAATTCTCTCAGCGTTTCCTAACACGTGGTGATTGGACGATGGGATAATCATTAAAAACTATTTTTTATGACAATTTTAAAATTATATCATAAAGTAGCAGAACCCGCGGCTTCGCCCGCGATCAAACTACGTAAAAATTAAACTTTTTCACAATATATACTTTATTACTTGCAAAAATAAGATTGTGTAAGTTTTATTATTTCTTAAAGTATATATGGAAACAATTTTAATTTTAGCGATCGTAACTCAAAATATCCAGTATCTTAAAAGATATTAAGCATATTTTCTGTAATTATACACTTTAGGTATTTAGCAAACTGCACTACCCGCATTTTTTGTACATTTTTCTACTCCATCTTTCCATAGAGGAAGAGAGTACAATGATACATTCGCATACAATGTTTACGACTTTAAAATCATGTGACATGGCTAATATGGTTTTTTTTGACTAACATACTAACAGACTAACATCTACGTTATTTTTAAAGACCCAATGCTATGTACACCTGAAGCTTACAGTCTCCCTCCTTCTCCTTCTTTTTTAAGTTACGTATATAAAGTGCTATTTTTATTTTGTTGTAGCTTTATGCCCGCGGCTACGCTCGCGTGGACTTAAAAATTTGCTCAGTTTTAATTTCCATTGAATTTATTTGTTGTTATATCGAATTTTTAATATTATGTCTAGAGTAAAACTCTAGATTCAATTAAGTTAGTCTACACTAAAAAAAACCAACCACAAATATAGGTTAGGTTCTCTCTCTCACGCTCTAGGTCTGTTATAGTTGTCACTGCTGTGGCCAGCCGAAAAGTTATACATAATTCTCCTTTGGATTCGGAATAATTTCCGTTCTCTGCTTTATATCTCACACAATTAGTGTGCACTTACAGAGAACTTGAGCCATGTTTCTTTATTTAAATATATTCAACAACTCAAACTTCACCGCGCAGTTTTACCCACTTAGGGGCTAATTAAAAAAAAACCTACAATAAATGTTTATTTAATTGTATTGAAGAGCATTAATACCAAGTTTCAAGTAATTCTGATCATAAACAAATTTTTCCTCATATAAACAGCACAACCCCCTTTTACCCTTTTAAGGGATAAATTTCGAAAAAAATATCATATCAGTATTGTATTAGTTTTCATTTTAAAGGTAAATACGATTTTCCGTGCATCAATTACAGAGTTTCATACAAACTTTCATCCCCTATTTGACAGCCTTATGGGATGAATTTCAAAAAATGCTAAAATACATATTTATTTAATTGTATTGAAGAGCATTAATACCAAGTTTCAAATAATTTTGATCATAAATAATTGTTTGCCCATATAAACTTTATCACCCCCTTTTACCCTTTTAAGGGATGAATTTCGAAAAAAATCTAATACATATATTTCTTATTTTTCATATTAAAGCTAAATACTACTTACCGTGTATTTCGCATTAAGAATAACAGAGTTTCATACAATCTTTTATCCCTTATTTTAACCCCTTAGGGGATGAATTTAGAAAAATCCTTTCTTAGCGGATGCCTACATTGTATAAGTAATATGTTCTCTAAATTTCACGTTTCTACGACCAGCGGTTTAGGCTGTGCGTTGATCGATCAGTCAGTCAGGACAAAGCATTTTATGTATATATAGATTATAATTTTGCGTTATCTATATATATAAAAATTAATTGCCATTCGTTAGGCTAAAACTCAAAAACGGCTGGACCAATTTGCACAATTACTGGGCTGGAAATTTTGTACCATCCGCAGTCAGTGGGATCCAGTAACTTTGATCATGTCGTCGGTCCATCTTGAGGGTTCCAACCCACGCTTCACCTTCCCGTACATAGCCGCCATGCGATAACTCTTCTTCCCAAACAACCATCCATCTTACGAGCAATATTAGGCCGTATGATGTTCGTCATAGAATACCACAAACCCTTTCAGCCGAGGCTGTTGAAAAACATGACTTTTTTTTATGGGACAAAGGGGGCAAACGGGCAAGAGGCTCACCTGATGGGAAGTGATCACCTCCGCCCATGGACATCTGCAACACTGCAAGGCTTGCAGATGCGTTGCCGGCCTTTCAGGAAAGGGAGGGAGGGAGAGGAAGGGAGGAGGGAGGGGAGAGGGAGGAAGGAGGGAAAGAGGGCCTCCCGGACTCTCACTTACCGGACGAAACGCGACAGTATAGCTGCCACTTGACGCCGGTCTCCTGTGAGAGAGTGGTACTATACGAGGCGTGCCGGCCCATTCGGCTGCCACCCGAAGGTAACAAGCATGGCACTACCACTTTAAAAAACTACGGTATAAATACTATAGGATGGGCATTCTATGATATATAAAATATATATGATATATGTATATAGTACAGATGGATACACGGACAGAGGGACATGACGATACTGTAAGGACTCCATTTAAGCTTTTTAGCAAAGGGATCCTAAAAACATGGTTTATCGGCGATATTCACATTTGAGTAAAATATCGCGTAATATACAAAAAATACCTACAGCCGAAATGAGTATCTCCTCTTTTTTGATGACGATCAAATATACATATATAACCTATCTTATCACACGCATCTTAAGTAATTTTTAATCATAATTTTTATTAATGTTAATTAATACTATTATAAGCAGCAATGTTTGTTGGCACGTCACTTTTATCGGACTGATAATATATTTTGGTGCGATTCATTTTATTAATTACTAGCAACTCACGCTCGCTTCGCTCGCGTTCGTCTCTGGGTTCGTTTTCACGGCTAGCTATGTTTATACATAAATAGTAGCTTGTTACTCCTAAGATATTCATTTAAATTATATAGCGATTTACCCTCGTTTTGCTCGGGTGCGTACGCCGTACGCTGATTTTGTTCACAATTTCATGAGTTTTAATTTTTTTCGCGGAACCCTGATTCTTTTCTAAAATAAAAGTACTCCTAAGTTACTCCTTATAATATCAGCTATCTGCCAGTGAAAGTCTCGTCAAAATCGGTCCAGCCGTTTCGGAGATTAGCCGGAACAAACAGACAGACAGACAGACAGACAAAAATTGTAAAAAATGTTGTTGTGGTATATGCACCGTGTATACATCCATATGCATTTATTAAAGAGCGGTTATTTTAATATTACAAACAGACACTCCAATTTTATTTATCTGTATAGATAAAATAGTTCTGTTTCTTTATAATACGTATGGAGTAGTTGAGATAAAAAATAGGGCTTTATAAAATAAGGCCGATTTATTTCAAGAAATGTAATTATTTGAAAATCTTCTTTTAAACGGACTTAATCCTAAAATATTCAGAGTGTATAAATATTTGTTACCAAAAACAAATGTTTCGGTGCGTTTGACGTCCTAAGCAAATAGCACAGTTTGATCAAACGTTGACCGTTGAATTTGATATTGGTACGTACTTTGCAGTCTATTTTGATTACAAAGTACGAATGTACCTAATTGACTCGCTCATTGCATAATCATGACCGTCAGCTGATAAAATGTGATAGGTATTATTTTTACAAAATTAATCATTACTTCAATAGTATCTTTATTTATATCTTTAATCATTGGATATTGGATTATTTGTTTTTATAACATGAAATGTAAATAATATAAATTATTGTACTTTACACACAGAATTAAAATAGGCAAAGACAAAACAGTTCAGTACCTTTTTCTTCTCTGTTTGTCAATAGATTTTCTTTTATTTTTTTATTTTGTAATTCTATTTAAAAAACATGTATTTCTCAAATTTTCAATAATAATAACGATTATGGTTGAATTTCGACCACTAGGTATTGTAATTATAGGATTATTCTAAGGTACAGCTTCTGCAAAATTCTCAATAAAATCAAAGGGAACTAATAAGTTATTGATAGATATAAAAACATTATATAAACTACTTACTCCTCCTATGAATAAGAGTTGTACTACTACTAAATCAAATATTGTATTGTAAATGTAAATATGTAAATATGTTGGGACATTACCACACAGCACCATCTAGTTCCATAGTAAGCTACGAGGCCTGTGTTATGGATACCAGATAGTTGGTACACTATACATAAAATAAAATAAAATAAAATAAAAATAGCCTTTATTAACTTACTACTTCCCTTAACATTTTATTTCTTTTAAACACAACTTATATAAATCTTTGGAACTTTCTGTGTGTATTTAAAAATGTGTTTACTTATCTATATAAATCTATATGACTATCTATATGTCTACATAACTGTATGTGTACTAACTTTGTAAATCTATTTTTCTCTATCTATATGTGTATGTAGCATAAAATAATAATTAATATCTAACATAAATTAATAATTTTAGTATGTGCTAGTAGTAGTCGCCTCTGCGGCGTAGGCCTCACCTAAACCTTTCCAAACTTCTCTTTCCTGAGCTTTCTGCATCCAGTGATTACCACACCTGTGGCTATAAATGTCTCTCCATCTTTTACCAGGTACACTATACATATAAAACTTTAAATACATACATATTATAAATATAAACACCCATGACTGAAGTACAAACATTCGTGTTTATCACACAAATGAATGCCCCCAGCGGGAATTGAACCCGCTACCGCTGGCACAGCAAGTAGGGTCACTACAATAGGGAATAACACATGGGTTACCGTTGATATAAAATTTGAAAACGGTTCCGCTTCCCGTATATGTATATACAAAAGTCTTATGGTTACATATAAAAGTATTGATGTGTTATAATATAATCATTTTTATTACGTATCTAAGACTTAATAAAAATGATCTAATTAAATGAATTGTAAGATAAATAATATCAAATTCGATATTGAAAACGGTTCTCCGGCTTCAAATAGAGTGTCAGGTGTATATTTGTAGAGCAGCATTGAATATCGCTACTTATACAAAATATATTGTAGTAGCGACTCACCCTCGCTCCGCTCGGTTTCGCCTCTGGTTACGTTTTTAACGTTTAGTGTAGATTTCTCAGAGATGAGATATTTTTCCGCAGTAAAACGTATCCTGTGCGGTTAATCAGCTATCATCATGCCAAATTTCATCAAAATCAGTCGAGTAGTTTTCTCGTGATGCGTTCCTAGACAGACAGACAAAAATTCTAACGACTACAGCTTCGACCTCTATATGGATAATAATGGCTATTTCAATAAGATTTTCCAAAAAGTATTTAATGCACAGAATCGACTCATTTAGAATTTTTTTATGTGTATAGATCTGAAGGTAACGAAAAAGAAGATAATGGAAAACAATAGTATTCGTTTTCTCTTTAGTTTGGTAGAAAAAAATATTTTAAAATAAATAAAAAAAACTTTAATATATTATTTATATTTAAGAGTTTCGGCCTAAAATCGAATTTTACCTTAAAGAACGCTAAAAAAAGTTTTCGTTTTATTTAAATGGCCTTATTTTGAGAAGGCCGTCTAAAGAAGATATATTTAAAATCGTTTCCATGTAGCTTTTAAATTTAATTATGTGACCTGTCCTTGTGTCGCTTAAGCCTTAATTATATTATAATATTATTTTTTTCTCTGCGAGTCTATTGGTAAAGCGTGAAAGTATGGATTTATATAATACTAGCAGAACCTGCGGCTTCGCTCGCGATCAAACTACGAAAAATACGAATTTTCATGCTAATATGTCCAAGGAATAAAAAGTTTCATCCCCATACAAACTTTTATCCCCTGTTTCACCCCCTTGAGGGTTGAATTTTGAAAAATCCTTCCTTAGTGGATGCCTTCGTCATATGAGGAATACGTGTGCGAAATTTCAATTTTCTAGCCTTAAGGGTTTGGCCTGTGCGTTGATACATCAGTCAATCACTTTTGCCTTTTATATATATAGATAAGTCTTTGCCTGCGGCTCTGCTCGCATGGTCAGCGGGCCGGGTTAAATATAGCCTATTTCCATCTCATGATGTAGTCTATTTGTTGATAAATTTCATCGAAATATGCTTAGCGGTAGAACTGTTTAGTATGAAAATATAACGTACTTATAGGCAGGGCAACTTTCACATTCATGTTACTATGGATGGAGTGAAGCCGGTTCAAATCCCGGGTCTCGTACTTCTGATATATATTCTTCTGACATGTTCGAATCATTTTCAACATGATTACCAATTGTCTTACGGTGAAGGAAATCATCGTGAGGAAACCGGCATGTCTGCGAGAAACTAGCAAGTTTTCAAAAGACATTTTAAGTCCGCCTATCCGCCACTTAGCCAACCTGGTTGAGTATGGCCTGATCTCCCTCTTATTAGAGGGATGCCCATTTCCAGCACTGCGACGTTAAAAAAGGCTGAATACATAAATATTAATACAGATAACTTACAAGTTTTTCATTGCTTGAGTTTAAATAAACAAGACAATATTGAGAACTTATCTAACAACAAGGCTAGGTAACTTAGTTAAGCATAAAATCGTTCATAATATCG
This sequence comes from Fabriciana adippe, assembly GCA_905404265.1. Classification (NCBI taxonomy): domain Eukaryota; kingdom Metazoa; phylum Arthropoda; class Insecta; order Lepidoptera; family Nymphalidae; genus Fabriciana; species Fabriciana adippe. The sequence continues at coordinate 2,129,701 of FR989996.1, read as the reverse complement.
TAAATTTGAAAGTATTTTCACATAGTTACTGAACGTGAGCTTTAACACCGCGGTGTGAGAATAAAGTGTAGCGCAAAGCAGTTTGGATTTAAGTTTGTCTTCAAAGTGCTTGTGCTCGTGTCACTTATTTGTTTCGGAATGTTTCACATTGAATGGAAGAGAGTGAGACAGTGAGACAAGTGTTGCTTTCAATGAAGTTATTCTAGCAATTTTTTTTGCTCATAACATAATATTATTTTTTGTGCATATTATTATAATATTTCATGCTTATTGATACTACTTTATTTCACAAGATTTAGAGTTAACTGTATTTAAAGTTGATAAATCTTATAGTAAGTTCATAATACATTAGCTAGCAACTTACATCCCTAGTGCGCGGATTTTGTTCACAATTTCATGGGTTTTAATTTTTTTAGGGGGAACCTTAATTCTTTTTCTGAAATAAAAATATGTTAATCTAAGTTGCTTCTTATAACATCAGCTATCTGCCAGTGAAAGTCCGGTCAAAATCTGTTTAGCCGTTTCGGAGATTAGCCAGAACAAACAGACAGGCAGACAAAATTTAAATAATTGTGTTTTTCTTATAAGTACCATATATGATTTTATATGCATTTAATACAAAGCTGTTATTTTGACATTACAAACAGATACTTCAATTTTATTTATGTGTAAATTAATAAAGTTATTACAGTGTACTGTTATTAAGAACTATAGTATAGAATTGTTTGAGCACTCACAGATTGAATTACATACGAATTAAAAATAAAGTAATATAAAAATAATATTATTTTATTAATCTTAATTTTAAAAGGTAAAATTATATTAAGTTAATAATAATATGTAAAAGAGAATAGATCCTTTGTAAATCTTGAATCTATGAAAACGACAACATGATTAAATATATACATAAAAACCTTGATTGTAAAAGATTATTATAAATGAATAGATTAATGTGACATTGAGATTCAAATTGAGTCACAGATAAATAAAATATTATAGTTATTTTAAATAAATGAAAAATATCATCCCAAATATCATCAGTACATTAATGACTTATTTTAAAAGTTATTTGTACTTAGGACTCATCATTACATCTTTCTTTAAGGTCCATTCAATGTGAAACCTACTTATCGCCCTCATCTATACAGTATTCACAAGTATTGCGCTAATTAGCGAGCTCTAACAGTTGTATTAACATTTATTCTCCGTGAATTTGTATCGATATTTATAATAAGCTTACCTAAATATAAAGTTTCTTGTATAACAAAATATTATAAATTTGAAAGTGTGTTTGTCCTTCTTTCACGTCGATGTGCGATGGATTGGCGTGATTTTTTGTGAAGATATACTTGGAGGACTGGATAATGACATAGGCTACTTTCTACCGTAGGAGATTATCTCATTCCCACGGATAAACGCGTTTTAATACAACCCACGACGTCTCATCATACCTATGTATATATACATATACAATATAATATATTATAGTCTTTCTAATTCATACGAACCGTTAACCCGTAGGTTCCTTAACTAGGGACGAACCAGAGCGAAGCGAGGGCGAATAGCTAGTATTAAAAAACATGATCAATTTTTTTAGTAACACGATTTACTTAGATAATATATTAAATATATTATCTAATACTATCTATATTAACATAATAATATTTTTATCTACATATTATAATATTAAAGCGGATATTTTGCCTAATTTATAATATTCAAATCGTCGTAATGTGAATCTACTTGTTCTGACATGTTTCATTGTTCTAATACCTAGGATATTTGACATTTATTAAATAACTTATATTATACACATTATTCTGGAATATTTTATGTTTTTTTTAATTTTAATTTTTTAATTGAGAATGAATGTCTCGTACAAACCAAATTAGAGTTACCCCAGCAAATTAGTGCTCATTTTTAGCAAACCAAATCTCCATTTGTCACCAACATGTATGTATGTATTCAGCCCTTTTTAACGTTCCACTTGCTGGACACGGGCCCTCCCTTCAATACGAGGGGAATCAGGCCATAGTCCACCACGCTGGCCAAGTGCGGATTGGCGGACGCGATTGTATCGCCAACATACAATAAATAAAATACATATAAACATACTTAATTATATATACATAACAAATATACACTTAATTACTATTGTACAAGTTATGTCCGCGTGGAATAGTGGCAAGAATGCTAACCGCATTCCCCCGCTGAATGGCAATGCCGTGTTGTTTTGGCAATGTCTTTAGGTGAAAACAAGCCATCTCTCTTGCCACTAGTAAAGGCGATAAGACGAGATATTATGTATTCTAAGAAGTGTCTTCAAATGGTATAAAGACATAATTTTGAGAAGGGAGGCGTATTTATGAACCCCCCCAACGTGCTGTTATGGGATTTTAATTAAAGCACTTTTTAAAAAAATGATTTTTATTTATTGCAATTAATTACAATTTAATTATGGGCAAGTGTCGCCGAACGCGGTTGGAATAGAACTAATTAAAGAAACAAAAGGTGTAACCTTATTAATGTAATTGTGCTGACTATGCAACGTCTCTTGCAATTTACCTAACATAAAATATATATAACAGCCCCCCAAGTTAAAATTAAACTTTACCCAAAAGTGAAGTTTTATTTGACTTTTAGTTACGTTGTCCTAATTCGGGCCGGCTGGATTGGGGACTCAATTGCATCTTATTCAATATTATCAACTTGAACATCATTACTAGAATTTATTTTAAGAACTTGCCGACATTTGCCTTTACAATATTTAATTATTAAAAATATAATTAGAAATATAATAATAATAGAAATTAAAATAGTAGTATATGAGTAGTATTGACCGTATAAAATAATATGTGGCTTTTCTATTATCTTATCTAGATTATTCACCATTTGGCTCATGACCTTGTCGTGCTCATATGAAATTGAATCGAGATTTATATTTTTCAGAGTTAAATTAGGGATACTACTCTCATGGGTTTGAAGAACATTTAAATCACAACATTTATCATTTAATAAATCGAATGTAGAATTAAAAAATTGAATTTCAATTTTTTTAATTGATTTAGGAATGAATATTAAGTCTTTATAATAAGCAATACAATCAAGAGGAAGATTAAAGAATCCAATGCCAAAAATACTTAACTCACTGTCAACAGATTTTTCACAAGAAATAGATAGTTTAGATTTCTCTGAAATAATATAAATCCACTTATTATTATTTAACCTTTGCCAAATTTCAACATGACCTTGAAAAAATTTAATTTCACATAGATTTGGAACAGAGTTCAAGGATTTAGAAATTATTTCAGATTCACAAATCGGATTTATAGAGCTAGAATAAACATTAAGTAAATTACAAATAAAGAACATATCGTATAAAGTTTTGCAGTTATCTAAATTATCTAACTTACAATATAAAGATCTATCTCTAGTTATGCCTATATATTTTGTCGATGGAATAATAGTTGTATAAGTTTTATTTTTAAATTCGTTTATAACTGGAAATGGAATACAGTTATATAAACTAAATTCGTTGGAGGTCACAAGGGGGACCTTAAGAACAAACACAATTTTATATTGACTATAAAAACTAGCTAATTCGGATATATTTAATAACATATACATGTTGTCCAATGAAAGATTTACAGGAAAATGTCTGTAGTTTGGTAAAAATCGATAATTGTTCACCAATTCGGAAAACAACTGTTTCGGGGTAATAATTGAAGGATGTAAAATATTAGATTTACTAAACATTATTCCATTAATTATGTCCTCTAATTTAAATGATAAAGTAAGTAAACTACTCTCTAACATATTTAGCATTTCATTAAAATTAGATTTTATAATTAAATTATCGGTTAACAAGGTTAAATTCCTTATATTATTAGATATGCTTTCAACAGCGCTATTTAATCTTTGTTCATTATTACTAATGTCATGTATAGTATTTTTATAAGAAGAAAGTGTAGATGTAGTTACCAAGATATTATCTTTCATTAATTCCGATAATTTTAATTGATCATTCTCTACTGATTTAATGGCACTGTTATACATAATTGCATCGTTTTCATCCATAGTTCCAAATAAATGTTTAAATGCGGTGCCTATGCCACCGAACCAAGCGGATCTTTTGGATCTCGGCTCAATGAGATGAGAAATAGATTCAAAGTCTCTAATTATGTCGTAGTATCGAACAGATAATGGCTGTAACATATTATGACATTCGAGCTCAGTGAAAGCGCTACTTTGTTTACATAGATATCGCGAGGTGCCTATTACACCGTTCAAGTTTTCTATATGAGATTTAATAAATGAAATATCAGTCGGAATTACTACACTAAGATATCCGTCTATAATTTTTAAGGAACCAATGGGGTCGAAATGTATACCAGGACTTTTCCTGACAGGCTGGATGAAGTTTCCTCTTACTAAAGATGCGAAGCTGAAATAGAATATTTAGAAATAATAAAATAGATAGCTAAAATAAAACTACTTTTATTGGTCGCTATTGCGACGTGCAAGCTTTACTTCATCAAAATGATGAGTTACATGACTTCTGTTAATTAAAAGAGTTAATGTATTTCTCCCATTAACTTTAACAACTTTATAAGGTCCTTTCCAAATTGGAGATAATGCTTTACGGAGTCTTAGGTGATTTTTTAAGAATACATAATCACCAACTTTGTAGCTAACAGGTTTTGAACGTGAATCGTAATACGTTTTTGACGACTCTTTTGATTTTTGAATATTTTCTACTGCTTTAGCGCGAGTGAATTGGAAATGGTGTTTAAGCATCCGTACATAATCGGAATATGTAGCATTAGGAGAAGAGGGCTCATAAATGGAATTTGGAAGATATGGTTTATTACCAAAGAGAAGTTCGTGAGGAGAGTAATTAGTAGTGGAGTGTACAGCAGTGCTATATGCTAACATGGCAGTATAAACATATCGCGGCCAGTTAGTTTGAGATTCATCTACATAGGATTTTAAATATTCTTTTAAAGTGGAATGGCTCCGTTCTAAGGCTCCTTGTGTTTGAGGATGATAGGGAGAAGACTAAGGAGAAAGTGAAGGTTGGATGATATTTTGATTCAACATTTTATCTATTTGTGTTGCGACTTCATGTTTGTGGACCTCGGGAAATCTATATGACTTGACATTGATTGGTTGATCAGTGGTAGTACGGATTTGATGTTCAATAGCATCGGTTGAAGAAAGCTGATCACCAGGAAGATGGAAGATATCTGAATATTTACTACATATATCGTGTAAGGCTTCGGATTCTTCACGGTTTAAATGTGAAGTTCTTAAAAGTTTTAGGACTTCTTGCGTTCTGTTCAGACAATTTTGTTTATTTTGATTTGTCTGTTTATTATTTTTAACTGCACTATCCTGGTAATTTTCAATGGGATGTAAAGTAAGTTGGAGATTAGAATTTAATTCTGTAGCTTTTTCAGAAGTATTTAGTATTATAAGATTTATTCTATTATTATCTTTAACTTTTACCACACAATTCGCTATCAAGAGGGAGTCTGTGAGATGTTCATCAAGAAGGAGACCTTCTTTTATTTCAGGGTTACGCACTGAACATTCTACTATGATTTCTGAACGAGCTGGAATGTGATAAACAGGATCATTGAAAATGAGTTTAATTTTGTTTTTGTCAATGTTAAGAGTTTTAAGGTTATAGTTAATATTAGATTGATAATGGGTAAGTAAATTATTACCAATTATTCCATCATAAGTCAAATTTATTTTATCGACAACGTGAAAATTGAATGGAATTGATTCTTTGCCAAAGATAAGCATAATATCAATATCACCTATAGTAGGGACGGCTTCTTTATTATTATCTATACCTTTTAGTTTTAATATATTGTCTTTTCTTAGTTTCAAGTGCGGAGAATGTAATGAGGTTTTTTTAATAAGACTGATGGAAGAGCCGGTATCAACGAGAAAGGTAAGTGGTTTATCAGATACAGAAGTTTTAAGAAGGACATGAGGTAAGGACATCTTTGAGGGATCACATGTTATTTCATATATTTTTTCATTTTTTGTAACCATTTCAGGGACTGCATCAACATTTCCAGAATCTTTTTTGGCAATCTTTTTATTTTGTTTAATACAGAGTTTCATCTGAGGATGCTTTAGAGCATTTTGAAATTTGGAATTAATAGGTTGTTTTTTTTCATCAACACTAAAAGAATCATGGGAATTGATGCATGTGGAAGATTTATAAATGGTGTCATTGGAATCATTGGGACATTTGTTACTGGACTCTACGAGACACCGTCGGGAGTCCTTTAATTGTTTAAATGATTGAGAATCATAATTTTGAGGGTCATAACTTTGAAAATCATGATTTTGGAAATTATAATCTTGAGAATCATAATTTTGAGAGTCATATTCTTGAGAATATTCAGGTACTTCAACCTGTTCGTCATTGTCATTTATGAAATGGACGCGAGTGGATTGACCATTAAAAGGTTTTTTGTTAAAATTATTTTGAGATTGTTGTTGAAATTGATTTGGGATTTGGCGTTGAGGTTGGTTAGTTGGGAATCGAGAGGGTTTACCTCCATTATTAAAATTTCCATGATTAAATTGACGCTTTTTACAATTCTCTATTGTATGACCTTGATTTTTACAATAACGGCATATTGGTATTAAAAATTGTTTGGGATTTCGTTGTCCATTACTAATATTATGTATAACTGGTCTAAAACTACTTGATCCTTGAGGAGGACGCTGTGGAGTTGAATGATTTTGGACATTTCGCCTATGTAAAAGTTTTTGAATTTTTTCTTCTGATGTTGCGAAATTGATAGCACTATTAAGATTCACTGGATTTTTACCTCGAACAAGGTTAGAAATGTTAGGTTTAAGGCCAAGTAAGAATGTGTGAAGCGCTAAGTCTTCCATTGCTGCTAAGCGACCAGGTAATTCTAATTTCTTTTTATTTGACAGGGTAACTTCAGTGAGCAATTTAGATAAGCAGGTTTCTAAGCGAAGAGAAAATTGAGTAACCGATTCATTAGATAACTGATGGCATTCTTGAAGGTCCAAAAGCAAATGAGCATAGTGTTTAGTTTCGCCAAATTGACTAGTGAGAAATTCGCTCAGTTGTTTCCAGTCCTCAAACTCTTTTATAGAGCATGCTGCTTCTGCTTTACCTTCTAATTGTGAAAGTATATATGTAAGTAAAATTGGCTTTTGAGTGTCTGTCGCTAAATCATATGCACTTTGGCATAATGAAATAAAAGAATTTAATTTTTCCCGTGAGCCATCAAAGGGTTTGATAAATTTAAATAATGTTCCAATAGCAAGGGATTCGCTTTTCTGTTCTGCTTTGACTGACATTTTATTTATTTATTGAATTAAGCAAAAGAATTAAAATAAAATATTGAACAATAAAAGAATTAAGTTAATATTGATTCGAAACGGTGTAATAGTATGACATAAATTTTAAAAAGTTATTGGATACTTAATAGTATTGTGTGATTACAGTAGTCACACCTGCGTTCTCACGTCGAGTCTAGTAATGTGATATGAGCTTTAGTTGCAAATAACGTTATATGTAAATGTTTTAACTCACAGTCCGACGAATATCACGAACATGATGCTTAGCTATTTCAGGGACGAATATTTATACTTCGAGATGAATTTCTTAAAATGGACTCGGAGATATCTTCTTTTCACGACACAGAGTTTATATTCTTCTTCACGATACAGAGTTCATACAAAATTTCAGGATACAGAGGTTGCTTCTTCACGACACAGAGTTTATATTCTTCTTCACGATACAGAGTTCATACAAAATTTCAGGAAACAGAGGTTGCTTCTTCACGACACAGAGTTTATATTCTTCTTCACGATACAGAGTTCATACAAAATTTCAGGAAACAGAGGTTGCTTCTTCACGACACAGAGTTTATATTCTTCTTCACGATACAGAGTTCATACAAAATTTCAGGAAACAGAGGTTGCTTCTTCACGACACAAAGTTTATATTCTTCTTTACGATACAGAGTTCATACAAAATTTCAGGATACAGAGGTTTCTTATTCACGACACAGAGTTCTTATTTTTATTCACGACACAGAGTTTATATTCTTATTCACGACACAGAGTTCTTATTCTTGTTCACGACACAGAGTTCTTATTCTTATTCACGACACAGAGTTCATGTAAAATTTCAGGATACAGAGGTGAGTTCTGCGAAATCGACGACACTGCTCGAAATTGAAAATTATGACGGAGACGACCGAGGATAATTCTTATCCCACCGCTGCCACCAAATTTGTTATGAGATTTTAATTAAAGCACTTTTTAAAAAAATGATTTTTATTTATTGCAATTAATTACAATTTAATTATGGGCAAGTGTCGCCGAACGCGGTTGGAATAGAACTAATTAAAGAAACAAAAGGTGTAACCTTATTAATGTAATTGTGCTGACTATGCAACGTCTCTTGCAATTTACCTAACATAAAATATATATAACAGTGCGTTCACCTTGTCTTGGTGGGGGGCTCATTTGCATCCGGCAATCTAGCCGGATGTGAAACCACGGAACGCAGTGGGAGGCGGCCCACCTCGATGGTTGGTTTGCCATGCGGGTTGCTCCTGGTACTTCTCTGATAGCACAGTAGACCGTGGGTCCCCCAGCAACCTCATGGTTGTTGTGGTCTACTTCGATAGACCTGCCATCGGGCGTCGTGGTTGAGGTAAGCGATACTGCGGCGCCCCATTCAGACAGGGGTGATTCCGTTGTGTTTTAGTGGGTAGTACTGGCTTTGCCGGTGAGTCCCACATAACCACCTGTATGAATTGCATGTGATATACCTAAATGCATTTCCTAACATAAAAATGGTGTATTTAGGAAACTTGAGTAGTTCAGCCTTTTTGATTACATTTCACAAACAATTTCATACATCACTTGATTTTTAACATCCAATTGTAGTTACAACATGCGTCAACTAAACCAATCTATTACAGCAGTGCCTTAACACGTCCTAACTCTTCAACAAAGTTGATCTGAAGCGACTTCAATGATTTACATGTAAATTGGGTTTCAAACGGATTCGAACGTTCATAGTTAACACTATTCGAAACAACAACTAAGAAAACTCTTTATAACTCTTAACCCGTTGTCTTAAGGCATATATTTCTAATCAATCAATTTTGACAATAACCTTTTAAATTTGTTTAGGAATTAGAAATCCAAACTTTGTAATTGCGTTTCAATTTACGTATGGAGACCTTTATGTCAAAGGATTATGGGTTATTTTAGGTTTTTAATAATGATCTATTTAGATAGTTTGTTTGTCGATAAGTCTTAACTTTCTATAAGGTCTTGGGCCCGATGTGTGACGAAGTACTTATGTAGGCTGTTTACTTTGAACTATCAAAGGTTTAGGATAATTTGACGATTTCATTATTATTTGGTTTTAAACGTTGGAAAGGATGTATCGCTTTGGCATTAATATTTAATTATTAAATCTATTTAATTTAAAATAGAAAAATAATCATGCATATAATTGTACGCCCTTTAAAGTCACTATTCTCTTTTTTTTACATATCTGTCACAAATGTAATTTATAAAAAAGGCTATTAAAAAAGGTCTTAATAAAAATTTAAAAAGTATAAAAAGGATATGTGTGTATATATCTGTGTGTGCCTAGAAGTTAATGTATTGATAAAAAAGGGTTAGTAAATATTTTTACAAATTGACTTATAGTTGCTTCGAAACTGCTAAATGATGAGCTAAAGTGCATCTAACTGTGCCTAAGTAAAATTGGTTCAGAAAAGATATTGTAAGCGATTTTAGTAGAAGTCAGATGAAATTTTAACAAAAATCATGAAATGTACATATATATTTATTCCCATCTTAATGATTTTAATTTATTTTTAAACTAGCACTCATCCTCGCTCCTCTCGAGTTCATCCCTTGGTACGTTTTAACGGTTAGTATAGATTTCTCAGAGATGAGATATTTTCCTGCGGTAAAAAGTATCCTAAATGTTGACCCGGATAACCAGCTATCATACTAAATTTCATTAAAATCTATCCAGTGGTTCTCTTTTGTTGCGTTCTCAGGCAGACAGGTAGACAAACAGACGGATTCGGCCTCTGTATGAATAATAATGACAATTACGATAATATTTTCCAGAAAATATTTAATGTACAGATTCGACTCAGTTAGAATTTTATTATATGTATAGATTAAGCCAAAATCATGTTCTTATCAAGACAAATTCTTTAATTAATGATAATAGGTGCAAGAAAACTTTAAATGTAGGTACGAATAATTATATCAGATATACGAGTATAATTTAAAACAGTTGTTACGAATATAGGTAGATAAATAATATAAGAGACTAGCGACTCACCCTCGCTTCGCTTCGGGTTTGTCCCTAGACAAACAAATCTATCCCACCGGAACCGTACATTTTTCTGGGATGATATATAACCTATAGCCTTCCTCAGTCAACGGGCTATTTAATGCAAAAAGAATTTTTCAAATTGGATTAGTAGTTCCTGAGATTAGCGCGTTAAACCAAACAAACAAACTCTTCAGCTTTATAATATTAGTAATAGTATAGATAATAATCGAAATAATATGTACAATAAAAATATTTCATTAAAATCATTATATCTGTGGTAATATTAAAAAAGTTTTTAGATGAGTTGAATCGATGTTCGCAAAGTTAAATATAACAAGTCAACTCCTAAAAGGTGAGTGATGAGCGATTCAATGAAGCATTTCAATATACTTCGAATTCTATTAAAGTTTATCCAATTTAGAGGTAAGGTTTAGGTCGATTTAAAGGTAATAGTTTACAATTTGACCTTTGCCTCGTGTATATTACTAGCAAAAATACAATATTGGTTTTGGGAAGGTTCAAGAGAAATTTCATGATATTTAGTACATAATACTTTCTTAGATTTACGCGAATATTTGACATTTTAAATAAAACTATATAGATGTAGTAAGTTCTTACTGTGCGGATCAAAATAACAATATTTCAAATTAATATTTTTCATTTGTAAATGTGATCCTTAAATAATTTTAATTTTTAAATTACACATAGAACAATAATGTGGCTTAAATAATTAATTTTTTTTTTATAGTTATAAATGAAGACATGAATGATGAAGGTGATATGTCGCAAAATCCTAATTTCGAGAAAATTGAGCTCAAAGTTTCGCATAAACATTTTGAGATATTCTAAAACGTATCAAATGTGTTTATTTAAAATGGCTGTCAAGTGGCGTTAACTGTTTCATATTTTTATAGTAAGAGAGAAATCATTTAAAAAATAATAATTTTAAGTACTTTATTTAAAAAAAACTGAACATAACTCCTTCTTCCACAAAAAAAAATTAACTCAAATTGTGAAAATTAAGTATGAAAGAGACAAGTTCCTTTATCAATGAGAAAAATAAGCACAAAACAAAGAAAAATGTTTATTCTTTTTTAAGAATGGACTCATAATAATAACAATATTCTGGCTTAACAAATTTTAATTGTTCCTTGATGTCAGTTTTTTTTTCAACCGACATAGTACCATGTTTTCCCATCTACACGTGGCACCTCAAAATCTGGATTAACTAGACCCCTTTTTTTAAAATGTCAACCTTCTTAAATTGTGTTATTTCGTCGTGTGATTCTTTGTATAAATATGAACCATATTTGTCTACTCTGATCCATTTTACACCATCCCCAAAACTTACTTTACCATTATTTGTATCTTTTTTCCTATTAATTAAATTCAAATTGTCTTGCAAATCTTTTATTTTCCCGAAATGGACAGTCATATCAATTACTATGTTGTTTCGTGACGTTTTGCTTATAATGCTTCGATATTACTCAGGTGCATAGATTGTATCAGTTTTACGAAGTACTTTCTCTATCCTCCCAAAATCTCTATCAGAGTCTAAATATGAATGCCCCACTTTGGGAAATATGTGGTCTATGATTGTAAAATATCCTTTTAAGATCAAATATTGGTAAAGAGTTGTATTCAGTCCTCTTTAACGTCCCACTGCTGAGCACGGGCCTCCCTTCAATACGAGGGGGATCAGGCCATAGTCCACCACGCTAGCCAAGTGTCTTTCGAAAACTTCCTAGGTTCTTTCAGACATGCAGGTTTCCTCACGATGTTTTCCTTCACCGTAAAGCAAGTGGTAATCATGTTAGGAATGATTCGCACATGAAAATATCAGAGGTGCGAGACCCGGGATTTGAACCCGTTTCACTCGGTTTCCCAAGCGAGCGCGTTACCACCGGGCTACCTTGCCTTTCTACTGAGCTGCCACTGCCTTTAAAGTTTAGAAAAGAGTTACTAAATTAATTTTTTTGTTTTATCCAGCACATGAGTCCGACCAAATTATTAAATGATCTTTACTTAGGCAACTCGAATCTACCCCCACAAACCTTAAGAGTGCACTTGCGACTTCAGAACTTCCACGGTCCGCTATATCTTCAGTCCATCTACAACAAACAGCTTTTTTTTGGATGTTCCGTCTATACCATGAATGCTCAAGTTATAAAACCAGAGTATGTAACTATAACATGTAAATGTAACATTTAATTTCTTATCTTATTATATACTAACGACTCACCCTCGCTTCGCTCGGGTTCGTCCCTAGCTTGGGTGTAGTAAAATGGATATAGTATATTATCCTTAAGAGATAGACATATGCCATCGCGGACTTTTTTTGTAGACCTTTTTAAGGTGTACAATACTGTAGTACATTATTTTGATCTATCTCGTAGGGTTCAACCAGCGTTTACAATGTAAGCGCAAAAAAATGTGTTTATTTACAACATCACCTTTGAAACCTCTAAAATTATCAGAGTTTCTCTACTATATTATGCATGTATTATACATATAAACCTTCCTCTTGAATCAGTCTATCTATTAAAAAAAACCGCATCAAAGTCCGTTGCGCAGTTTTAAAGATCTAAGCATATATAGGGACAGAAGGACAGCGGAAAGCGACTTTCGCACACGTATTCCTCATGTGACGAAAGCAGCCACTAAGCTAGGATTTTTCGAAATTCCACCCCCAAGGGGGTGAAATAGGGGATGAAAATTTGTATGAAACTTTTTATTCCTTGGACATATTTGCATGAAATTTCGTATTTTTCGTAGTTTGATCGCGAGCAAAGCTGCGAGTTCTGCTAGTTACAAATAAAGAAACAAAATAAGTATTGCCTTTGCGAACATTTTTTAGGTTAGAATTGCCGTAAACGATGTTTTTCAAAGATGTTTCAACCAAATTATGGTAAAGCGCAGCTTCGACTACTAGTTTTATTCTTGATTTGGCTCCTGTTTGGCCATTGTTTCTTGAGTCAACGATATCGATTTATTAATATAGTTGAATTATTTTGGACGACAATAAGCGGCACAAGCGTTCATTTTTCAAAAGTGCGAGAATGAACGGAACGAAATGATGACGCCGTTTCGTGAATGAAAGTGATATGTTCAGCATATAACACCTTCATTCATTGAAGTGCAGTGCAAAGCTACTTATAAATATTGGAAAAAGTGTTATGTTTAAACATAGCTCCTTCATCCACTGTAGAAAAGTGTTTTTATTTCGATTTTTGGCTTGTATAAGAATGTTAAGTGCCCATAACACCTTCATCCAATATTAATGTCATAAAATAGTGCACATAACACCTTCATCAAGTATTTAATTTCTATAATAGTCATAAATATGGCTGTTTTAAGGTTTATAATTGTTAATATACATATAACAACTACATCCATGCATAGAACAGCAAAAATTCAAAAATGCGACATATCACCTTCATCCATTCATGTCTTCAAATATATTAATGGCTACACTAAGCAACTATTACTCCCTCTTTGGTCTAAAGATTGGCTGAAGATCGTGAGGTATTGGGTTCGAGTCTCTATGTGGCCCAAAATAGTAACTGCGTTCGTCTGTCACGAAATACCTAGAGTTGATACATCGACACAACTGATGAGAGTTAAGGCGCAGGACCGATGACTTTACATGATCTCCAAGGTACGGAAATATCACAGCCAATTGATATGAAAATTTCTTAAAAGAAAAACATTCAAAACTTGGTCTATCCGGTATGCGAACCCGGGACCTTCGGATCTACAGCTGTAGCTATATAATCACATAAGAATAATCTACTATTTTAAATAGTCCTAATTCAACATAGCGCTAGCGGGTCTTTATGCATACACAAACAAATAATGCGCTTAGAAAGTTAATATTAAGTAAATTTTGTTATTTGCTGTGTGTGATGGCCAAGTTATTTTATTTGTTAAAGAAATACAGATATCAAATCTGTACTAATATTATAAAGCTGAAGAGTTTGTTTATTTGGTTGAACGCGCTAATCAGGAACTACTAATCCGATTTGGAAAATTCTTTTTGCATTAGATAGCCCGTTTACTGAGGAAGGCTATAGGCTATATATCATCCCGGAAAAATGTACGGTTCCCGTGGGACAGTTTGTTTTTATCTAGGGACGAAACCGAAGCAAAGTGAGGGTGAGTCGCTAGTATAACAATAAAACTAACAATAAAATGTGGTCATTAACTAAATAGTTAACAATTTATGATAAAATTGTTGAACAGGTGCTTCCATATATATGTATATACTCAATAAATAAACCGATTTTGTTTTGCATTAGATCTTAAAAACTTTTTGCTATAGCCGAACTGCGTTGTTAGACTAGCATTTGTTTACATGTTATGTTTTTCATGGGATATGTCTATATACATCCAGCCAAAGATTTTAACATAGTATTAATAATTTGCGAATTAATAAAATAGAAAAAAAAACAATTAATAATTAATTTAAATGTATACATTATACAGAATACGATATTTATATTGACATCTTTAAAGAACAACATTGTAAATCAGTTTTAAAGTAATTTGAAATTTAGACTTAAAATATAAGAAGAGATTAATTTTAATAGAGTTACAATACTGTTCCTTACAATTATCTATCCTACTTATTACTAGTGACCGCCGCGTGGTTGAAAATCAACCATAATTCATTAAGTTACATATTTATTGTCTTGCGTATATTACAATATTAATCTATTCTCAATTTGACCATAGACTTTAACAATAAACAAAAGAGTATATATGCGTGTGTGTGTCAAATACATGGTAGTGTGTGTAATATTTCATTTTATTGATTTAATGTATTTTTTACGCAATTTTTTTTAAATATTAGTATTTTGTACTCGTTCTCTATATAAACTATAAGTGTGGGAAATCTCATACTACTCCGTCCGCGCAATTTTCGTAAAAAGGGGTACAAAGTTTTTGCTTCACGTATTAATATTACTTATTATACCTATTTAATCATAAAGAAAGCCACGGAAAGGCGCTTTGTATACATTATGTAATATGTATGTATAAAAGGCAATTGACTAAGATAACAAAATGTTATTTTGTTATCTTAACCGTATTCGGTATTTGCTTTTTCAGCTATGATTGGGTTTCCATATTTGAAGGTAGACTCCGAAAAGATAGGCACTAAGTATATAATGGAAAATCGAATCTTACGTCCAATAACATTTAGCTTTACTAAAACCATCTTGTTTTTATGATCATTAAATAAAATATATATATACAGACTCAGATGTAGGCTAAGAGATAACCAGGCTGCATTTACATGGAGCTTCTTAACTGGGAGCTTTTTTTTATGCGTATTGAAAATGTTTTGATTTTATATTACACTAGCGACTCACCCTCGCTCCGTTCGGGTTCGTCCTTAGTTACGATAAGATATTTTGCCGCAGTAAAAAATATTCTATGTATATGTTGACCCGAATAACCAGCTATCCTCATAACAAATTTCATTAAAATCTGTCCTGTGGTTTTCTCGTGATACGGTTTCAGACAGACAGATTCGGCCTCTGTATCGATAATAATGTTTATTTCAGATTTTCTAAAAAATATTTAATGTACAGATTCGACTCAAAATTTTATTATATGTACCTATAGTCAGATTATTTTAGCTAAATGTCCCAAAATGATTTAAGTTTCTAATTACAGTATTAGAAATGGCATTTTATTATATTATTAACACTGTATTTTTATAAAGTTGTGAAACCATTTACGCTATGTAACAGGTGGTTATGTAGTGACTTGCAGGCTTGAAATGCTAGCGCCCAACACTGTTCACTAAAACCCAAGGGAAACTTCCCCATCTTGATGAGGTGTCACAGGATCGTTGACGCCCTGGCTGGTCACCAGGAATAACTCGTATGGTATGTCTCCCGAGGTAAAACTTTTGACATTTTTGTATTATTGGATTTTTCTTGCGATTTCATTCAGGGTTTAATAACACTCCTTGTGTTGGAAAAGTTAAAAGTATAAAAACTTGATAGCAGAAAAAGCGTCTTAACAACATTAAGTCTGTAGCAATTGTGTATTTTAACAATTTTTATGCTTCTATTAATATGTAAGAAAGTACTCACTGTAATGTAGTTATATTTTTGTATAGTTTATTATATGGTTTTTGGTTAGTTTATAAAATTTTACAGTAAGAAGTAAACTATAGTACGTAGGCACACTTTTACTAGGTTATAATTCTTTTGGCGCTATATGACATTGTATGCGTAAGAGCAGACAGATAAAGGCTCTATTAGTTAGATAAAAAAATGTTTTGTTTTGTCTAGAAAAATGGCGTCTTTTTCAGAAAAAACATCTATATATTTAGTTAAAAATAAAAAGCAAAATCTTATCTAAGTACAAAATTTGATCCAAATCATTAGGGCTGTTTTTAAGATACACGAAATAAAATATACATGTATAAAAGAATAACTCATTTTATATTATAACATAATATTGGCATTATAAGATATTTTAAAATTGGCTATATGAATGAAATACACATTAAAAGTTTATTTATTGAAATAAATGTTAACGTTAATTTACAATACATAAATATAAATAAATATTTAAAATTTGTTGGGATATTAACATACAGCACCATCTAGTTCCATAGTAAGCTACGAGGCTTGTGTTATGGATACCAGATAGTTGATACACTACACATATATAACTTTAAATACATACATATTATAAATATAAACATCCATGACTAGAGTACAAACATTCGTGCTCAACACACAAATGAATGCCCCTAGCAGGACTTGAACCCGCAACCGCTAGCACAGCAAATAAGGTCACTACAAACTGAGCCAAACGTGTCGTCAATATATAATAATAATTACTTCCTGTACCTACACATTAAATTAATAACCATTACAATTACTAGGTATTTGCAAAACAATACCTTAATATTGGTTTATAAATGCAATTTACACTTATGTATGTACATATAATAAGGTTTATATTTGTATTTAATTTGAATCCATTTAACTGCAAGTCCTTTAACAAATGTAGTATCACATAATACGAAAGCTCGTGTGTTTTTGGTAATATTTACTTGATAGAAATAAAAGTTGCACGTGGCAATGTTTTTGTACGATAAAAAAGGTTTATACATAAATAATATAAGTTTATCTATACAGATAAATAAAATTGAAGTGTCTGTTTGTAATGTCAAAATAACAACTTTATACTAAATGCATATGTAATTATATACCGTACTTATAAGAAAAACACAATTTTTAAAATGTTTGTCTGTCTGTCTGTCTGTTTGTTCCGGCTAATCTCCGAAACGGCAGAAGCAATTTTAACGGGAGTTTCACTGGCAGATAGGAATAACTTAGGTTACTTTTATTTTAGAAAAAGAATTAGGGTTTCGCTCATAAAAATTAAAACGTACCTAAGGACGCACCCGAACGAAGCGAGGGTAAGTCGCTAGTGTAATATAAATTTCACAAACTAGGAAAATATCCAAAGCCCTTTGTGCTTATTTACTCAAATAATAATGATCTCTTGACCGATTTCGGTTGCGGTTACACAAATGTATACACACACAAATGCACTCTCTATTGCTTTCAATCTCTAAGTCAGGTAACATGACATTCGCGGTGAGAGATCAGGCGCAGGACCGACGGCTTTACGTGCTCTTCGAGGCAGAGGGGTACAACACTAATTCCCAACTACTTAGTATTTCTTAACAAAAAACCCCTATAAATGACCCGATCTGGGACTCGAACTCAGGAACTTCTGATCGACAGTCCTACATGTTAGCCACTAGACCAACGGGACAGTAATCTAATTCGATGTATTGACGATAAATAATATAAAAATCGATACGTGTAAAAATAACATTATATTCTACGAGATCTTGTTTGAGGGATGAACCCCAATACATGGTTACAATTTTCATATCTTACGGTGAAATTTTGTCACCGTTTTGTCGCAATTTTGCGGTAGACGACTTTTTGATTATTCAACTACACCTGTCTCGCCATTTTTAAATTGCAATGATTTTAGAAATTCGTATTTGCCTAATATTATATTATTCGTAGTCTTAATATATTCTTGATATTATTTATTTTTCTAATGAATGAACTATAACAATATTTGTGCTTTTGAAAGTATATTACGATTATATTCAATAAGCACCTTTCCAATAAATAAAGGAAAAAATAAATAACCATTTGGAAAAATTGCTACAAAGAAATATTTATTGTAATATTTATTACTTCCCCTCTTAAATTGGATAGCAGTTTCTTCTGAAATGTACAGGAATATATTAAATTTCCTTTATAGAGTGTGAAAAAATTCTTTATGTAGAGCAAAGAAAATGGAAGTGTCATATAACCAGTTCAATTCTGTTTTTCTAACTAGCAACTTAACTTCGCTTCGCTTGGCTGCGTTCTTAGATACGAATATTTTCGTAATACATTGTTTTTGTATAACTCTACTGATGTACGCAGTGTATGCATAATTTTTTCTGACATTTTCAACCCATACACTTAAATCTTCCTCATGAATCACACCATCCATTGAAGAAAACTGTATGACAATCCGTTCGATAGTTTTTGAGTTTATCGTATTCAGGCAGACAGACAGACTCGGCGGAGGGACTTTGCTTTCTAATATGTAGTGTTTTAATGTCAAAATAATTTAAATGTAATTATAATTTCAGGCATAAACAAAAATCAGGTCAATCAATTATTTTATGGCCGAATACATTTCCTATGGACAAATAAAAATGAGCCCTTGATACAGCAAAAATCAAGTAATAACGCAAATCCTTTTCAATTTTGTTGTAATAAATGAAATCAAAATTGTATTTTATTCGTCTATTTGTTTAGACAAGAAATCCAGTCAAAAAAGTTCGCGAACAGCTGGCTTTGCAAGTAATAACATAATAACAAAAAGTTTTATTACTTCATGCCATATCTATAATATTATTTTCTAAGGTCACTTCAGTGACTGATATTTTACTCTCATGTCGCTTCACGAGAAATTAAATTTGTTGTATTGATGTTGATGATGAAATCCGATAAAATATGAATATAAACGTTGTATGCCATCTATTTCAGGAAAATATGCGATTTATTTTGCAGGTGGGGTGCGAGTATTGTAATAGAGTTCCAAACATTTAAATAATCTCATTTAGTCTAATCCCCCTAATATTATAAACGTTTATGGATGGGTGTTTTACTTATTATTTATTACCTTTATATTATTTTCTGTCAACTTAAAAAAATTAAAGAGGTATCATTCGTAAATAATACAATTATTGTACAAAGCGTTGCGGTGTTATTCCGTCGCGGAATACTTTGCTGATACAAATGTGTGGGTTTACTAATAGTTTTTACTTACGCAGGATAAGAACATAATTATTGTATTGATATACCTTCGCTTTGGTACTTTCCTAGATGTCTAACAGTAGCTATGTGTTAGTGAAAGATAACTGCCTGCCTGAGATTCTAGGGTCGAGTCCCAAGTAGGGCCAAGTTTTGCTATTTTTATTCTGTTAAGGGATTCTCAGTAGTAGATGGAAATGGAAAAATGACAGTGTGTCCCCCTCCCCTGTACCTCCTGCATGCAGTTCCTGTGCCTTAACTCTCACCAGTCGTGTCGAAGTATCATCCCATCGGAGTTTGACAAGGAATAGAGAGTGAACTTGTGTTTGCGCTAAACACAAACTTAAACTAAACTAACATAATTATAATAGTAATTAATTCTACTAATATAACCTCAAATTGTATTTGTACTAAACTTAGAACATAACTGCCCCTATTGTCCCGAGGTGGGCATAAATAACTGCGACACAGTTTATACTAATACAGCTACTTACGATCTAATTATTTATAATATTTGTAACTTATTATGTTCAATGAAAACCTTTAAAAAACCTTAAACTATAACATCTCACGAACAATTGGCTCACGAGATTGGCTGCCAAAGTGGAAATCAGTCGGAAGGACATTAAATATTAGTCCAGGTCATATGGTATGGTGTGTCTGTGAAGTACATTTTATCCAAATCCGTTCAGCTGTTTGATCACGAACGAGTAAAAAAACATACATACATAAACACATGCACACGCACACACTCGCAGCCAGATGCAGAGGGCTATTCGGGGCTTAGGCAAGATGTGATTCTACAATCGTTGAAGAATACAAATTTTAAGCTTTCTATTGAAATATAAATAACTAACGACTCACCCTCGCTTCGCTTCGGGTTCGTCCCTAGACAAAAACAAATCTATCCTACGAGAACCGTACATTTTTCCGGGATGATATATAGCCTATAGCCTTCCTCGGTTAACGGGCTATCTAATGCAAAAAGAATTTTTCAAATCGGATTAGTAGTTACTGAGATTAGTGCGTTCAACCAAACAAACAAACAAACAAACTCTTCAGCTTTATAATATTAGTATATATAGATTATGTCATACAATCATAATAATATTATAACATCTTTACATATTTTATCAGAATATTTTTCAACGATTATAGTTGATGATGAATGAAAAATATAAAGATTATTAGTGTGCAGAAAGAAATGCATAGAATTACAATAGCGAAGTACGTGAAGTAAAATCTACACTTGCGAAGCCGCAGTGAGCATGTTGTAGAAAATATACTTAATTAGTTACAAATACTGCAACCAGAAATATTTCTGTAACCACTAATTAAATTTTTCATTTAAGAGGCAAAAACTATTTACTAAAATAATATGGAAACTATTAGTATTATACTATTACTACTACTACAAGTATGACTACTTCCTCGATGGTGTAGTGGCTAGCATGTACGGCAACACATCTAGAGGTCCTAGGTTCTATTACTGGTTCGAGTCAAGTTTAGTTATTGAGTTTTTTTATTAAGATAACAACAGCCTGGAGCTGGGATGATGGTGGTGTTTCACCTCCATGCCTCGGAGAGCACGTTAAGTCATTGGTTGTATACTTGATCTCTCACTGGTCGTGTATTATCGTCCCATCGAATTTTGAGAGTGGAAGAAATCGAGAGTACACTTGTGTCTGAGCGTATACTTGTGCACTATAATATCTTCTAGGTCAAGAGGACATCATCAACACTATTCCCAACTGCTTTGAGATTGATTATGTATTCAGCCCTTTCTAACATCCCACTGCTGGGCACGGGCCTCCCTTCAATACGAGGGGAATCAGGCCATAGTCCACCACGCTGACCAAGTGCGGATTGGCGGACTCCACATGTCTTTCGAAAACTTGTTAGGTTCTCTCAGACATGCAGGTTTCCTCACGATGTTTTCCTTCACCGTAAGGCAAACGGTAATCATGTTAGAAATGATTCGCACATGAAGAAAGATAAGATTGAGATTGATTAAGATTTCGTTAATCTAATATTTTCTCTTCATTTATTTTAACTTTTACATAACGCTTGAGTAAGCTTGCTGTTAAAGTTTTCTTATATTTTCTGCTCCATAAAACTTTTTTCATTTATGAATAAAATATAAATTAAACGAGTAACTATTAACAAACAGAATAGTATATCATTCTTTTTATACTACGCCTTCGAAAAACACAATAAGAAAGTTTTATTGTAAAGAACTCCAAGCTTAGAAACATTTGAAATAAAATATCTAGGCCTTATTATTAGAGCAAGAATCGGAAAACACTTGTATTTTCTAAATATCAGACCATTTTCAATAATTATTAGAAAGCTCAACCAAAAGTTTATAAAGACGGATTTTATTTTCGCTGACGCCAAATAAAATTGTTTTTATTCAAGGAACAATCGTGTGTCATTAAGTATCAATAGAAAGACGCCCAAAAAGTTGCACGTTATAATAAAGTAAGTCGCAATGAAAGGGATTTAGCGGGTTAATAACTTTTCAGTTAACTTGAAACATATGGGTAAATAGTTATAAATAATTATAAAATACTAGCAGAACTCGCCGCTACGCACGCGTTCAATCTACAAAAAAAAAACTCTTTGGCCTTATGCTATACAGCAACTCACCCTCGCTTCTCTCGAGTTCGTCCCTATGTATTTATACAATATTGTTTATACTAATATCGCGATTAAAAAATGGGAGGTGGGAGTAGGAGGAGGGGGGTAGGAGGAACTGTCCTCAAATATACACAAAAAAATCATTAAAATCGGTCGATCCGCTTCGTAGGAGTGCGACCACAAACACCGTGACACGAGATATTTATATATTAGATTTTAAACAAAACTCAGAACACAATTCAGATGTAAAGAATTTGAAACGTCGGAAATCAAAAATCAGACCTGAATCTCAACTTCAACACCCCTAATATTATAAAGGCGGATAATAATTGTAAGTGACGTATTGAGTGACTAAGTAAGTTGGAATGCAACCCATTTTGGTAGGCGGTGTGCCACGAGCGTTGCTTCTGGTACTTCTCTGATAGCAGAGTTGACCACGGGAGCCCCTTGGTTGTCGTGGCTTAGTGTCCAAATGGGGCATTGAAGGCTGTGTTGGATTTTAGTGGGTAGTACTGGCCTTTCTAACTGGCAAGTTCTACATAACCACCTGTATGTATACAAATAGTATACATAAATGCATTTCCCAGCGTTAAAAACAAGTTGGTATTTCTGTTTTAAGACAAAAATCTTGTATTTAGTCATTAGCAGAAAACTAAAAAACTTGCCACATTACAATGCATACTCAGAACATATCCCATATTTCATATTTATTAACATTCAATAAATATTGTAGAAAGCCAACTATTTCTAAGTCAGTAAACTAAAAATCCTCCCAAACAAAATCTGTAAGAAGCATCGTCTCTTATCAAATAGATCTCCAGATGCTTATCGGACTAAAAACCGCAGTCCTGGCTTAGTCGTGAAATGGGAACCGCTTTTAATTAAATGAACTTGTTTTGCGCCAAACAGAAAAATAGATCAATTACTTGAAACATAATCTTCACTGTTCTAGCAGTCATAGGCACGTTTCAGAAATATTTTCTGTAGATCATGATTTATGTTCTCATAACTCGATGGGCTATGATATGTGATGGCCTCCTCCATCCCATAAAATATCAGAATAACAACATATGTCATGGTAACGGATAAGAAAAGGGCTAAGGTTTCCTCAAGTTATTGCTAGTTTTTGTTTCAGACAAATATTTTAACATTTAGAATTTCGTATATTTACTCAAATTTCAGTATAAATTAAAGAAAAAGGTTTTGGTTCAAAAATATAAAAAAGTGGTGCCTTAAGCCATAAATCTTTCCAGTAATGAAAGAGACTTGAATTGAAATCTCTTGAAAGTGACCAATCTATCTTCAAAGTGTAGGTACGATTCAATTGGCCTTGAATAACATGAAAAGAATTTATATTCATTTTATTTTGAGCCAGCTTTGATTTAAGTGGCTTAAGACCTATAATTTATATTAATGTTGCAAATAAAGAAAAAAATAACTTGTTATTCTCTATATTTTTTCGTCAATAATCTACAAAAAATGTATCATCAAATAAAACAAGCTTATTTGACAGAGTTCTTTCTAATAATACCTTATTTTATTAACATTTTCTACCAATAATGAAACAAATGGAAAACATCTGTTTTTATATACGTCATTTAAATAGATATATTATATTTACACGCTCTTATATCATCTGTCTCATTCTATCATCATATATGTGTGCAAGCATCTCTTTCACGCTCTATAAACGGAGTCACAGCTTTCATTTAGCTAAATCTAGTTAAGGACGAAGGAAACAAGGCAAGAAAGAGCTTCGCTATGTCGCCATCTGTCAACGGTCGGCCATCCGGTTCAGCAAAGTTATATCTGTCGTCTAAACATTCAAATTTGAACCTTACTACTAAAGAAATAGAAAACGTCTTAACTTCATATATATTTTGCATGAGAACAAAGTTTGCAGGTAGAACTGTAGTATCGGAAAATAGATCTAACGTCAACTATACAAGGTCGGTTTTGAGTGTATCAGTGATTGCGGCTAACAATTCGAAGTCACGTACTTTTAGCGATAAGAACGAAGACAAACGGGATCTTTCGAGGCCATTTTTAGACTGAGATCTTAAAAATCCTTTTTTGTATCAATATTATAAGTTGTTACAGATAAATAATGTAGCTTAAAATGAAACTAGTTCAATTTTAATCAAAATTATAATATACTGTAAAAATATAATTCACTAGAAGTACCCGCGGCTTTGCCCGCGTTCAAACATCTGATCGCTACCAAACTTCACAGGATCCCCTGCTAGGTTAATATATAGATTGCCTGAAAATTTCATCAAAATCGTTTCAGCCGTTATGGATTCTATAGGGAACATACAAACACATATCGATTTTCATATATATAGATCATACAATATAAATATTACTAGCGTAAAATCATTTCAATATTTATTCAAACCTTTAAAAAATGCTACAAACCATAATAAAAAAAATACTACTTTTTTAGAAATCCACAATATAAAGTTAAATTAAATTTTTAGTAACATAAAAGTTTAATACAAATTTTTCACGAATCACAAAAAAATACCGTACAAGAAAATGGATAAAGCATTTCCAAAATACATAAACCATTTTCAGCTGCTACCACAACTTGTGTGGGATCAAAGCTTCACAATACTATTTCATTTAGCACTGAAAATTCTACATATTTTCCATTGATCTATCAAAAAAAAAATGACCAAAAACAAACATTTTCCTTTTTAAGAATTTCTTTAATTATGATAGATTGATCATAAGAGAATACTGATTTTTTTAGTTTTAAGATGAAATATAAATTTTTATATAGCTCTGTAAAAAATTCGTTTCATAAAGAAATTTATTTATTAACAAATAATAATATATTTCTCATTTAATTTTTCAAGTAAAGATTTAAAAATGACTACGAAATACATTAATCGTTTATAGCCTACTAGTGACTCGCCCTCGCTTTGCTCGGGTTCGTGCCTAGTGAAAATCCAAAGCAAATCTATCCCACGGGAACCGTACATTTTTCTCGAATAAAAAGTAACCTATGTGCTATTCCAGACTATAATCTATATCTGTATCTTTCATCCAAATATGTTCAGCCGTTCTGGCGTGATTGAGTAACAAACATCCATCCATCCAAACTTTCGCATTTATAATATTAATAATAGGATGGGGCATATTACATTTATTTATATCATTACTAAAGTACAGTAATATATTTTTTGCAACATTTCATTTAACTAAATCATTACTAAAGTATTTTTACAAATAAAAAAACACTCAAGTCCATAAAAAATAGTCCTTTTTATCGTCTTCTACAAAGCATGGTCTATTAGGAAGCGATAGCGGGAGACGGATGGGTTCAATTTGTCAAGATCGTGATACCAAGGCCATACCCTCAGTGATACAATTCATAGTTTCTTGTTATCATGCTGTAAAACTAAGGATATTTTTTTTTTATTTTAGACTAACAAAAAAAGATGTATTACATTTGAATGTATGTTTTGATGTATTTGTGCGTTATGCAATATCTACGGTAATAATTTTTAATAGATTTTCATGATTATTTATATGATAATAGCGGATAACCCTCGCTTCGCTCGTTTAACGTTTTAACGGTTAGTATGGAATAGACTATATATTATATTACTGCTCCGCTCCCTTGGGTAGTAACATGATGATATATAGCCCTCAATAAAATATGGGCTATCTAATGCAAAAAGAATTGTCCAAATCGAACTATTAGTACCTGAGATTAGCGCAAGCAAACAAACAAACAAAAAAAATAACAGACAAACAAACTGCCTTTTTATAATATTAGTACAGATTCAATATCGTCACCTTAGTGCTTATTTCTTTAAAAAAAAGTTTACACTTAGCAGGAAGATTCATAGACCACACTAACGGTTTATGACAAAGTTCTACTTTTATAGCATAAGAAATGTTTCATCGTTTTGCCAAAATCTTACTTTATTTAAAAAAAATGTAAATCGAGTCGAATCCGTACATTAAATATTTTTTTGGAAAATCTTATTGGAATAGTCATTATTATCGATCCACATGCCGAATCTATAGTTTTTGGAATTTTTGTCTGTCTGTCTACGCATGTACGATATCGGGAAAGCATTACGGAAAAACCACTCGAAGGATTTTGATGAAATTTGATATGATGATAGCTGGTTATCCGGGTCAACATATAATATGATACCTTTTTATTGCGGGAAAACATCTGCTCTCTGAGAAATCTATACTAAGCGTTAAAACGTAAATAGAGATGAACTCGAACAGAGTGAGGGTGAGTCGCTAGTCTGTTATATAAACTTCAACAATCAAAATTATTGAAATCTAAAGATAACTTTTCAAAGACGACTTTGACTTACACTAAAGTTACGTCTATAAATCTCACCCGTAGGCTGAAATTATTACTTTTAAAACTATTTCAAAGTTCGCCTTTTTAATAAAAAAAGGTATTTTTATTGTATAGGATTATATTTAGAACTTAATATTTTAGTTTTTTATGTATTTTATAACAATAACAATTGATCTAGTTGTCTAGAGTCTACTAGTAAATAAAAATATTGCTCTTTGTTTTAATGTTTATATCTATAGTAATGTATGGATTTATCCACGCTAATTTTGTTGTATTTTAATGAGAAACGTGAGATTTCGATTTAAATTTGGTAAAACTGAAGAGTGCATCATAGAGTCGAACATGGGCTACCATTTAATTACCTTAGTGGTCTAGTAGCTAACATGTATGGATGCAGATCGAAAGGATCCGGGTTCAAGTGCCGAGTCTGGCTAAGTATAACTATATAATTTTTTATGTCTAGAAATTTTCAATAGCATCGGAGTTGGGGTAAATAAGAGAAGACCACTAGTGTTTCACTCCCGTGCCTCGGAGAGTAGGTAAAGCCGTTGGTCCTGCACCTGATCTCTCACTGGTCGTGTCAGATTATCGTCGTGTCTAAGTGTCGTCCCATCGAAATTTGAGAGTGAAAGGTACAGAGAATGCACTTCTGTCTGCGCCCACACTTGTGCACCATAATATCACCTGCGCAATTGGCTAAACTCAGTATGATTGGCCGCAGTGTCTAAATTCAGTCAGGAGGACATTATATTTAAAAATAAAATAAAATTATCCTGACGTAATACTTGCCCCCCTTATGTATTGTATTTCAATATTACACTTTAGTGTATTTTTACAATTAAACATATTCAAAAGATAATTTAAGGGAAATTTCTTCTAATTAAAAAAAATTAGGCGTTTTGAAATTTTTATATACTTAAGTTAGATATTTAAGTATCTTATTTATACCAACATACCTCAACTATCTTATTTAGAGATCCTTCAATGACAATTACAAAATTTGCTATACTGTCTCAAGAACCTACCCTAAAATGTTCACCAGCTCTCGAACTATAAAAAGCATATTTTTATTTACTTTTCAAAGACATTAGCGCTTGCAGGGTCACACCCCTCTAAGATTTTCAAGTTTGACTTTAAATATAATTACCACTCGCCGTATGATAAAGAAAAACGTGATGAAACCCGTTACCTGCATGTTTTCTAAACTAGTCATCGAAAGACATGTGAAGTGCACCAACCTGTAATAGAGTTACTAAGCAACAAGGCTGTCAAATAAAAACATACTTATTGCAATGGAATATTATTTAAATACATAATATATAATAATACTATATTTGGCGACGAGGAAAAAGGAAAATTATGTCCCTCGAAAAATTTACATTCGAAGAATTGAATAACCCTGATGATTGGGAGTATTATATTCAACGATTTAAAATCGAACTCGAACTTCATGGACTTAACACAAGGGAAAATGAAGAAAAACAGAAACGATTATTACTATCTCGGATTGGTCAAAAAGGATTTAAGGTACTTGTAGATCATTTCCGACCAGCATCAGTAACAGATAAACATTTCGATGAACTTGTAACTGTTTTAAACGAGTACTATGGAAGAAAAACATATGTACTGGCAGAACGTGTAGCATTTGCATCTAAAAGAAGGGATAATTGCACCTCAGTATCACAATTTGTAATGGACCTTCGATCTTCAGCTGGGTATTGTGAATTTGGAAATACGTTAGATGAACGCCTGAGAGATCAATTGGTAATTGGTATAAATAATCTGCAATGGCAACAAGAACTCATTAAACAGCATCCTAAAAACAATGCCAAACTGGCGGATGTAGTGGCTACAGCTAGAAACTTGGAACAGGCAGAAACTCAAGCAAATTTTATAACGCAAACAAATACAATGCAACATACAGTTTTAAACGATGATGTTACTATTAACAAAGTAATCAAAAACGATAGAACAATTAAAAGCGAAGCGAAACGTCATCAAATCAAGCGATGTACTTATTGTGGTAAGTCATATCATAAAGATATCTCGGAGTGCCCCGCACGTGGAAAGCAATGTACTGCCTGCGGTAAGCAAAATCATTTTTCAAGCGTTTGTATCACGACAAAAAATTCTAAAAGTAAATATAATAAAACAAGACTAGTACAAACCTTTCATAATGATATGAGCTCTAATAGTTCAGATTCTGATGTAGATGAGTCTCCGCAAACTTTTAACATCAATCATAAAAACAAACCATCAAAGATTTTAATACCAACAATTATGAACAATATTAAGATCGATATGTTGTATGACCCAGGTGCAGTACATTCAGTTATTGGCAAAGAGTTATGGAAAACTCTAGGACGACCAAAATTGAAGAAATGTAGTAACTTAATAGCTTATACAGACGTCAAGATTAAAACATTGGGAATCTGTCAAATTATGGTAGAAGCGTTTAATAAAACTAAACTATTAGAAGCATACGTAACTAAACATAATGACATACCATTATTTGGCCTAGATTGGTGTATACAATATGAACTTCCAATGCCTCCAGGATCAAGGCTATGTAACATCAAAGAAATACATAAAATAAATGAACAAAATAACATAGTAGAAAGAAGTCGAACTATTAAAAACCCTTTGAACCGCGATCAAATAGTTCAACAGCTACTCAACGAGTTTCCTGAAATATTTGATGGAAAATTAGGTACCATAAAAGGACATTATGCAAAAATTCATATTTCAGAAAACGTACCATCAAAAACATTTCGACCAAGACCAGTACCATTGGCCCTTAAAGATCAGGTTACAGCTGAACTACAGAGACTAGTAGATGAAAATGTTATAGAATCAGTAGATACAATGACAACCCCAATTGAATGGGCATCTCCAATAGTTATAGCAGTAAAACATAACGGCAACATACGTATTTGTGCGGACTTCAAGGTAACAATTAATAGACATGTTCAAGTGGATGACTATCCATTACCCAGATTTGAAGAAATAACATCAAAATTAGCAGGAGGTGTATTATTTACAAAAATAGACTTAAAAGACGCTTATTTACAACTGATGGTTGATCCAGGGTCCAGAAAATATTTAGTAATTTCAACACACAGTGGATACTATCAGTATAAACGTTTACCATTCGGTATTTCTTTTGCTCCAGCTTTATTCCAGCGAACAATGGATCAAATACTAAGTGGTATTGATGGAGTAGTCTGCTATCTCGACGATATTCTTATAACTGCTAACAATTTAACGGATCACATTAATAAGGTACGAACAGTCTTAAAAAAATTACAGACAGCGGGTATTAAAAGCCAAATTTCTAAATGTTCATGGCTACAAAAAAGTGTAACATTTTTAGGACACAAGATAGATAAACATGGGCTGCATCCAACAGAAGAACATATTAAAGCCATAAAAGAAATGCCTATCCCATCAAACATTTCAGAACTTAGAGCATTTCTAGGGTCTATTAGTTACTATGGCCGGTTTATTGAAAAGTTACAAATAAAATGTATACCATTGTATAGATTTTTAAAAAAAGGTAGTAAATGGGATTGGACAACAACAGATACTAATATTATTAATAGCTTAAAGGATATACTAACATCAAACAATACTTTAGCCCATTATAACAGCAATCTTCCCATATATGTGAGCAGTGACGCCTCAGACAAAGGTATTGGAGCAGTTATGTTTCATAAATATGAGAACGGAGATATGAAACCTATCGCTTTTGGATCAAGAACGTTATCAATTGTAGAACAACGGTATTCAACAATTGATAAGGAGGCACTAGGCTTAATTTATGCAGTTACTAAGTTTCATCAATACTTATATGGTCGAAGATTTACATTGTTAACAGATCACAAACCACTTGAACGTATATTTAGTCCAAACCGAGAGACACCTAAAATAGCCAGCAATCGACTTTTGAGATGGGCAATGACACTAAATTCTTATGACTACGACATAGAATATTTACCTGCAAAGGACAACTCTCCAGCAGATGCCTTATCTCGATTACCATTACCAGAAGAAGAGTCCTCAAACGTTGAAAAAATTGGTTTACCAAAATATTCACATCTACTTCATTTAAGACTTAAAACTATACCTATTACCAAACATCGCTTGAGAGAAGAAACATCTAAAGACTCTTTACTAAGATATGTTATAAAATATATAACTTCATACTGGCCAGACAAAAAAGAAATTGCCACTAACTTATATGCTTTCTATGAAAAGAGACAAGAAATGTCATATGAAGACGGATTTGTTTTATGGAATGGCAGAATTTGTATTCCAATTAATTTACGAATTGAAATATTAAAAATGTTACACGATGGACACGCAGGAATTACTGCGATGCAATCTTTAGCTCGTTTGCATGTATATTGGCCGAATATAGACAAAGACATTATCGACTTTGGACAAAATTGTGAACGATGTCAAAGATCAAGAAACACTAATAGCAAAGTTCCAGTATATTCTTGGGGTATTCCCCCTGAACCCTGGTCAAGGATCCACATAGATTTCGCAGGTCCATTTCTTGGTTTTACATGGTTAATAATCATTGATGCTTACACTAAATGGTTAGAAGTGTTACCAATGAAAAGCACTACATGTACTTGTACTATAAAAAGGCTACGAAGTTTATTTGCTTTATACGGATACCCGAAATATATTGTAACAGACAATGGACCCCAATTTGTAGCTGATGAATTTAGATATTTTTGTAAATCTATCGGAATAACACACATTAAAACCACACCATACCATCCCAGGACTAATGGTCTGGCAGAAAGAGCGGTGCGAACTTTTAAAGAGAGGATGGTAGAATCACACACAGATTTAAATGAAAGATTATGTAGTTTTTTGTTCAGTTACAGAAATACACCTCAGCATTCCACTGAACGATCTCCTTTTGAAATGATGTTTGGACGTAGAATGCGTTCAACATTCGATCTATTAAAACCTGACGTCCGAGGAAACATGGAAAAAGCACAATTACGTCAACAATTACAAAGTAACACTAAACAGCCTATGCCATTTCAACCTGGAGATTCTGTTTGGATAAACAAAACGTTACAAAAGGGTTCTGAACCTGGAATAGTGACTTCTAGAACAGGCCCTTACTCTTATTTAGTAAATACGAATGGTACGATTAAACGAAAACATATAGATCAAATGCGAAGCAGAGTGTCTGATGGTAATAAAATTTCATATTATTTATCAAGTAAAAGCCAAATTGAACCTACAGGTCAAGGTGATTCGTCCTCTCGTAACAATACATTTGATGTGAACCCTGTACCATCAGCTTCACATGAACCTGGGCAGTCACTAGCTTGCCCCTCATTACCACTGAGGAAATCGGAGAGAAAACGAAAGGCTCCTGAAAGATTTGGTTTTTAGCTTATTTATTTGTATTGCATTTTTTTTTTAAAGAGGGATGTGATGTAATAGGGTTACTAAGCAACAAGGCTGTCAAATAAAAACATACTTATTGCAATGGAATATTATTTAAATACATAATATATAATAATACTATACAACCCACATTTATCCAGGGCTTATTGAGGGAAGATTAGTTCCCAGCAGTGGGACGTTAAATGGGATGTTCACTGATATATATCACGGAATGGTTTTGACAAAACAAGATAAAGGATTATTGAACTAAACATAAAATGGTTGCCAACAATACAAATAAATCATTCAACCAAATAAATTAAGCTGAAAACGCTGTAGTAAATAAACCCTCAGTAAACGAATGGCAAGTATAAGTCAAAAAGTTTTTCTTTAATTAATATAATCATGATGTCGTCGTATCGGACATGAAAGCTACGGTTGGAACCGTCCCGCATAATTTCCGTGTATTCTTTGTAAATTTAGTGTCAGATTTGCAATTCTGATCGGAACCCTCTCGGGGGTTGACTCTCTACCAAATTGAGAGTATTCCAATTCGTTAAATCTAAGAAATACTTATTGTTTGAACTCCCTGACGAGTTTTGTGTTTTAATAATAAGATTTTTTACAGAACTTATACTTGATTATTTACTGTTTTTACAATAAAGACTTTTATTGTATTTTAAATAAATCTTTTCGGATTATTTCGCGGATTTATTTTGATTTTTGGTTCCTGATGTTTCGAATGCTTTACAGCAATTATGGTCACGGGAGAGACTAAACGTTATATACTTATTACAGACAGTGCCTACCCACAATTTTACAGAAATAATTTAAAAAAAATCAAAAATAACACCAGAGTAGGTACCTTACAATATTTGTTTATTTTAATTCTGAACATTTAAAAAAAAAAATAAGTATTATAATTAAATGTCATTTATTTAATTTTAGCTGTTATTATTATAAATATTTCAATTTTTTAAAAAGTTTATTTATTAATAATATAATATTATTTAGTGTTGCTATTACTATAATATGTCTAACCACAAAGAAAATCAAAAATAATAATTATTTATTAAAGCAATATTATTGTTTTATATGTAATTAAAAAAAAATTAAATTATTAATTTAGATTGCTATTATCATTTTAGGGTAAAATATTAAGCAACACTATTGCTATCTTTATAGATAAATATATATATATATATAATAATATTCCTCTCTTGTTTAAAAATAAAAGCTTAATTGCGTTTCTGTAACAATAATAGATTTATTTCACTTCTTGAATTTTACATACATTTAATATATTTACAACTTATCAAAATATTATCTTACCTATAACAATAATAGAAACTACATTTAAAGCCTCTATTTTAATCTCTTTATATTTTAACATATTATATTAAATAACATTTGTAAGTACGTATTTCTATTATTTTATTAACATGTCAAATATAAATAAAAAATAAAAAAGTTAAAAGTAAATTTGGAATTAATTAAAAAGTATTTATGTATTATATATAAACTTATGAAAAGCACTCGCTTATGAAGTGGTTTTCTTTACATCTCCCCCCTTAGAAAGAAACAATTACCAGTACGTAATTGTTCATTTACTAACGAACACTGGAGACAATTTTGTAATGTGGTAGAAGTTTGATTCCGTTTTTTTGTGTCCGGTGTCAACTTCATAGATTGAATTGGAAATCTTCTTCAGAACTTTATATGGTCCAATCCTCAGTTCATCTATTTTCTTTCTATTTAGTCGATTTCCGTTTTCCACATAGACTATGTCTCCTACTTCCAATTTATATTCTTCCCTATGCAGATCGAACATCTTTTTATTATAATTGTGAGATTTTATTGTGTTTTCAAGAGCTAGTTTTCGATCTCTTTTCAGATCTTCTTTTGTACATTTTGACTTCAATTCTAATGGTAGAATACTTACATTTTCACCTTCCAAAAGGTATTTTGGGGCAAACCCCGTGACTGTGTGTTCTGTTTCATTATATTTTCCTACACATTTCTGTGCAATAGTAGTCCATGCTATTTTTTTATCACTTTCATTTATTTCGCATCTTATTTTGTTGACTAAGGTTTGATTTAGCCTTTCATTAAGTCCGTTTGAAAATGGTGTATCGACAGTTGTGAAAACCATTCTTATGTTTTCTTTTTTTACAAATTCTTTAAATTCTTTGGAATTTATGCCAGGATATTGGTCCGTTAAAAGCATATCAATATTATAATTTTCTGTCACATTTTTTATTAATTTAATAAACTCACTGGCGCTTTGATTTCTTGATGTGAGAATATAAGCATACCTTGTGAAATGATCAACCAGAAGATGTAAGTATTTTTTCGTTGACCGTGATCCTCCAAAGCCACTAATGGTATCAATAGATATTATTTCAAATGGGCGTGTTGCTGGACCTAAATGTGACATTAATCCATATTTTGACTTCCTTCTTGATTTGTTTTTTATACAAATTTCACATTTATCACACATATGTTTAATGTTTGCGATGATATTCTTTGCTGTGTAGAATGGTGTTATTTTATTTATCATCTGGGTTCTCCCAATGTGGCAGTAAGTTTTGTGGACATCTTTTATTAAAATTTTACTTAGTTCTTCTGATAAAATGATTTTTTTCCTTCTTTTACATTTTTTGTAATAAATTTCATTCTCCAATATATGTTTTCCATTTTGTACGTTTAGATTTGTATATTGGTCATTTTTAATGTCTTCTAGGCTTATTAAATTTACTACTTTTAAAAAATCGTCAGTATTGTCATAAGGTTCTAGAACTGGATTTCGGCTTAAACAGTCAGCTTCTTAGTTTGATTTTCCTGGGTTATATTTTATAGTAAAGTTATATTGGGATAAATAATACATCAAATCCCCTAGTTCCTCATCAGTTCTAGCCTTGATATTCATGTTCTCTAGTGGTTTATGATCTGAGTATACCGTAAACTGTTTTCCCATAAGCCAGTGCTGCCAATATTTAACAGCTTCTTTTATTGCCAGACATTCTAGATATATTGCCTTCTTCCTTTTTTGAGCTTCAGTTAATTTTTTTGAAAAATATGCAACTGGTTTACCTTCCCCATTTTTATCTTCTTGTTTCAACACTGCTCCCACACCTTTGATACTTGCATCTGTGTAAATAATTATTGGTAGTTCAGGGTCAAAGATATTCAGAATTGGTTTTGAACATAGCAATTCTTTTATTTTATCAAATGATTCCTGACATTCTGCAGACCATATGAATTTCACGTCTTTCCTCAATAAATTGTGTAAAGGGTCCAGGATAATTGCACTATGTGGTACAAATTTATGATGAAAATTTATTTTTCCTAAGAACTGACGTATATTTTTTCTTGTTTCTGGAACTGGAAAATTTTTTACAGCGGTTAAATAATCTTTCAGAGGTCTGACTGAATTGTTTTCTATTATGTGACCTAAATATTTGGCATAATTATTAGCAAAAGCACATTTCGAAAATTTTAGTCTAAAGCCTTCTGATTGTATTGCCTCCAGTAGTTTTGATAGATGTTCTATATGTTCTTTAAAAGTTTTGGAAAAAATTAAGATGTCGTCTATAAAATTTACTGCAAAACTACAGAGTTTGTGTTTTCTTAGGATGTTGCTTAATATTCTTTGGAAAACGGCTGGAGCAGTCTTTAATCCAAATGGGAGACACGTCCATTGAAAATGGCCTTCTTGTGTTACAAATGCAGTTTTGTATCTGTCTTCAATTTTCAAAGGAATTGACCAAAATGCTGAATTTATATCAAAAGTGGAAAAATATTTACAGTTTACAGTTTTTACCATTAAATCCTCAATTAACGGAAAAGGCTGTGATTGAGGCATGACAATTTTGTTCAATTCTCTAAAATCTATACACAATCTTGTTTTTTTTCATCTTCTTTTTTATATGCCAGAGTTACTGGAGCAGCAAAAGGGCTATAAGATTCTTCAATCAAATTCTTACTTAATAATTTTGAAATTTGACTTTCTATTTCTTTCCTATCTTCAGTTGTGCATCGGTATGGACGTTTGTAACAGTATTTATCCACCATTAGATCAATATGAGCTTCATAATCTCGTACTGTACCGATGTCATATTTATCTTTAGCGAATACAGATTTGTATTTTTCTATCAACTTATCAATTTCTGATTGCTGGCATAAATCTAGATGGTTTACTAACATTTCGAATCT
Source organism: Fabriciana adippe (assembly GCA_905404265.1). NCBI lineage: Eukaryota > Metazoa > Arthropoda > Insecta > Lepidoptera > Nymphalidae > Fabriciana > Fabriciana adippe. The sequence goes on along the minus strand of FR989996.1, from coordinate 2,093,343 downwards.
ATCTGAATGTATGTGTTCATTGAAATTTATTTCACATTTGTTTACGTGTTTTGTTTCTTCTTTTAATACTTCTTCATTTTTGTCACCTAGTACATCAGGAATTTCGACATTTGTTAAGTTTTTGTTTTTTATATCCTCTTCATTTAAGGTAACTTTTTTTTCTTTTGGATTGTAATATTGTATGATCTTTAGTTCTTCATTTTGCACTAATTTAAAATTTTTGATACAATCCAAACCAATTAGAAAATCATAATTAACATTTTCATTATCTACTACAAAAATATCCATAATTCTTTCAATATTGTAGATTTTAATTTTTAATGTTACCATACCTTTTGTTCTCTTCTCACCATTAATAGTCCTCAAGTTTACTATTTGAATATCCCTTATATTTTCTGTTGGCTGTATCTTTAATAATTTTGCATTAATTAATGACACATTTGAACCTGAATCATAAATTCCAGAAACTTTTAAAGTATCATTTAATAGTAACTTAACTTCTATTAATGGTGGTACATCTAGTTTTTTGGATTCTTCTCATTAAGTTCCACTTCCAACTCTGAGTTATTTACTGTTTTTACAATTGCCTTTTGATTTTTCCTTTTAAACCAACAACTTTCCTCAGGATGGTAACGTTTCCCCTTTTCCTCGTTGATACAAATTTGGCATGGCTTCTTTTCTTCAATTTTATGGAAGTTGTTGTCAGAATAAAAAGCGCTTTTTTTATAGGTCTTCTTCTTCTCAACCAGATATTCCAATTTTCCTATTTCGTTGTACAGATCTTTCGTTTCTTGTAAAGTTCCTCTGTCAATTTTATCAGATACATAATTGGGTAAACCGAATGCTATAAGGTCTATAAGTGTCCCAGTATCAATTGATCTTCTTACTTCTAGTAACAATTTTTCTTTTTTTAAAGCATATTCAAGTAACGAACCTGTTTGGTATTTAAAGGCAAGAGCATATCTTATGGGTGACCATCCTTTATTTGCGAACGTGTCACAAAAATTTTTCTCCCACCTATTCCATTCTGATTCCACTGTAAGTTTTATAAGCATATTGCTGTACCAATCGACACTAGAATATTCCATAAAAAATTTTAATATTTCAATTTTCTTTTTGTCTTCATCGATATGGAAACGTTCACATTCTTTGTTAAAAATCTGAATCCACTGGTAAGCATTTGTGTTTCTGCCAGTGAATTTCTCAATCGTGAAATCTTTTGCAATTACCCCTAAATTTTGAGTCTCAGATTTTATTTGTTTTTCTTCAAGCAATTTCTCTAACAGTTTTTCCAACGTCTGATTTGAGCTACTAGCTATAGATTCACCAATATTTGCTTTTTCTAAATTTTCTTCTAGGTAAAAATCATTAAACTGTAAGTTTTGTTCTTCATCCAAATAAATTTTTGATATATCATCTGTCAAAGTTATCCATATTTTCCTAGTTTGATATCTTTTATTTAATGATTTTTTGACCTTAACATAGTGGGTAGTTTTTATAATTTCTTGGTGAAGATGTGCAGGTTGGTACTCGGCTGGTATTCCAAAAATTTGTCCATCAGGTGTAGTTATCGAGGTTATACATATGAGGTTTGATTTTCCATCTGCTGTTGGTTTCACTGCAAACTCAAACCTCAACTTTTCCATGTTTCTTGAAATATTTGCAGAAAATGTAGTTTTATAATAATATTCCTCTCTTGTTTAAAAATAAAAGCTTAATTGCGTTTCTGTAACAATAATAGATTTATTTCACTTCTTGAATTTTACATACATTTAATATATTTACAACTTATCAAAATATTATCTTACCTGTAACAATAATAGAAACTACATTTAAAGCCTCTATTTTAATCTCTTTATATTTTAACATATTATATTAAATAACATTTGTAAGTACGTATTTCTATTATTTTATTAACATGTCAAATATAAATAAAAAATAAAAAAGTTAAAAGTAAATTTGGAATTAATTAAAAAGTATTTATGTATTATATATAAACTTATGAAAAGCACTCGCTTATGAAGTGGTTTTCTTTACATATATATATATATATATATATATATATATATATATATATATATATATATATATTAATTTGAATTACTGTTATTGCTCTTATTGCAATTTAAATTTTATGTTGTTTGCGTTAAACACCAAGACGCAACACTAAACGATGGTACGTCATCAGTACTTATAACAAACACTAAAAACTAAAAACGCACAAACAAACTTACAAATTAGTAGTAGTGCGATAAATATATCATATTAGCGACTCACCCTCGCTTCGCTCGGGTTCGTCTGTAGGTACGTTTTAACTGTTAGTGATTCCCATACAAAATAAACAGTTCAGAACTTTTTGATTTTCTAGCTGTGTTTTTTTTTTGTTTTCGCTAAATTTTTTTCACCCCCACCAAAACAAAAAAAGAATTATTCAAATCGGTCTAGCCGTTTTTGAGTTTTAGCGAGACTAACGAACAGCAATTGATTTTTATATATATATATATATATATATATTGATCTATTTAATAAATGCGCTATCAATTCATACAAAAATCTTTCAAATGAATTCAAAATCTTGTCCTTACATTGGCACATAACCGTAAAATTGTTACACGAGCGATAGGAAACCAGTAATGCGTTAAAAGAAATAATGCTATATAATTGACAAGCCAACGATAGAGGAAAATCTGAGATATTGGGCACGTTTTGTCCGCTTCGGCTAATCAAGCTGGATAAAGACGTAATCATTTGGAAATATATTGAGTTAGCGAGGCCTTTGAATAGTCTCTTTCATCTGTTCCATATTGAACGATATAATTAGTCTTTTAGGTTTTTGAAGCTTATACAAACGGTATTTATGTATTTCATCTTCTAGTATTTTTCATGACAGAGCAAAGGTACATGAAAACCTCTCTGTTGCTGGTTTTTGCACGTACCTCGGTCTGGAATCGAATCCTTGACTTCTAGATGTATTATCATCATTGCTATAATCACTAAGCCTGCCCATGTGATGAACTTTGCGATATTTCCTGATTTGGCTTAATATTTATTTATATTACACCTAGGGGCCCAGTCTCGCTTTGTTGAAGCACGTCCCTAGGACTTATTGTGGGATAGAATTTATTGTACCAGGAAAAAAGTTGGTTAATTCACTCCCCTTGAACTATACGTCTACATAAATCCATGTCGCAACGAAGAATACATCGTTAAACCAACAAACATATATTTGACGAAACGTTTAGCTCAGTTTGTACTGGCTGTACGTACTGTGCCAGCGGTCGCGGGTTAGAGTCCCGCTGGGGGCATTCATTTGTGTGAGTACCACGAATATTTGTAACTCATATAATAAAATTGTAACTAAACCGAATCTGTACATTAAATATTTTTTTGGAAAATCTTATTGAAATAATCATTATTATTAGAATTCTTGTCTATCTGTATGTCTGTTACCGCATCACAGAAAAACCACTGGAGAGATTTTGATGAAATTTGTTATGGTGATAGCTGGTTATCCGGGTCAACATATAAGATAGTTTTTACTGCAAAAAAAATCTCATCTCTGGGAAATCTATACTAAACGTTAAAACATAAGCAGGGACATACCCGAGCGGAGCGAGGGTGAGTCGCTAGTTTATAATATGTATGTATTTAAAGTTATATATACGTAGTGTATCAACTATCTGGTATCCGTAACACAATGGAACTGGTGCTGTGTATTAATGTCCCAACATATTTATTATTATACTTTCATAATTATAGTACAACTGTCTCAGTGTTCTAGTTGTTAATATGTACGGCTGCATATCAGGAGGTCCTAGATTCGAGGCCCGGGTCAGGTCAAGTTTAGTTATTGAATATTTCGGTCATAAGAAATTCTCAGTAACAGCCAGAAGTTGAGAAGTTGACGGTGTGTCAACGAAAGAGGAGAGCACATGAAGCCGTCAGTCCTGTGTTGTGTTTACGCGCATACTTATGCACTTTAATATCTCCTGCGCCCATGGCTGGTCTCAATGAGATTGGCAGCCATGGCCGAAAGCGGTCAGAAGGCTATTATTATTATTATTGTTAGTAAAGAAAAGATGTACATCCATGGATATTGGTTTATATTGTTATATTTTAATTTGATTAAATCAAAACTGGACCTTTTTAATTAATCATTCAATTGCACGATGTACTACTATATTACAAGACAAGACCTGACAATGATCAGTTGGAGTTTTAGAAACAAAAAATAATTTGACATGCACTATCTTTTTCCCACAAGTGTTGCCAGCCTAAAAAACCTAAACAACTAACAATAAATACTATATTTAAATAAAATATGTAGGTCTTCCTTTAAAGATAAAATTAGAATACACAAAATTCTAAGTAATAAATTAAATTTACATTTGTTTAAAATTATGCAACGTAAAATATTAACTACAGTAAAATTGAAACATTCATACAAAATAAGATAACATTTTGTATGAAAACATATTTTAAATAGTTCTCAAATTAATTTCAATTCAGGCGTGAAGAGATGTAATGGGCTGGCAATTTTAGTGTTCAGTGAAGTTCTAATTTAACATTGATTTGCCTAACTTCTGATATGAAATAGCAATCGTCGTAGTCCAAATAATTGGAAAGATGGTACTTTATCGTTAAATTTGTAGAGCTGTAGTTCGTTAACTGTGTATTCAAAATGTTGGCAAATCCTAAAAATCGGTATAATTTGTATGATGAATACAAAATATTGAATATTATACGTAATATTGTAAATGGATAGAAGTTGGTATATTCTATCTGTAGAATCTTTTTGTGTATTGTGTGGTATTATATAAAAAAACCAGCTATAACCATACAAAATTTCATCAAAATCCCTGCAGTGGTTTTTTCGTGATACGGTAACAGACAGACAGACAAAAATTCAAAAAACTATAGATTCGGCCTCTGTATCGATAATAATGTCTATTTCAATTAGATTTTCCAAACAATATTTAATGTACAGATTCGGCTTCGTTAAAATTTTATTATATGGATATTTAGATGAATTTTTAAAATCAGTTTACTATTGGCGAATATATCGCATAATACACACAAAAATATACAGTAAATATGCGTGTGCGCGTGTATGCGTGCGTGGGTGCGTACGTGCGTGCGTGTGTTTGTGTGTGCGTGTTCTGTTAGTAGAATAAAATGTATACCAGGCATATATATAATGTGAGAGACCCTCTCTTCTGAAGTCGGTTGTTTTTCATAAACATAACAAAACTTTTCTGTTGACATACATGGTGCTAAGTTCTAGAAAACTTGAAGCGTAAATTCCAACATAACATATTCAAAGTATGAAATTTTAGGCTGAATTACACGGTTTAGTTCACTTAATGCTTATGAATTTCAGGCGTTTTGTACTGTGTAATGAAAGTGAAATGTGCTGGCGTCAGAGCTGAATATAGTGTAGCGAAAATAATTCATAAGTAAATATTCATAAGATAACCTTCTATATCCATATGGCTTTTAGCTAATTTTAATCCAGTTACAAGGTAACAGAGGAAAAAAAATTGTTAGTTGTTCTATAAGTATAGAGTCTATCTCTCGAACATCTTAAATCATGAATAAAGCCGCATACAAAAACGCATTATATAAAGATTTATTTAAATACTAGCGACTCACTCTCTCTGCGCTCGGGCTCATCCCTACTTACGTTTTAACATTTAGTATTGATTTCTCAGAGAAGAAATATTTTTCCGCAGTAAAAAGTATCCTATATGTTTACCCAGACAACCAGCTATCATCATATCAAATTTCATTAAAATCCCTCCAGTGGTTTTTCCGTGATGCGATAACAGACAGACAAACAGACGAAAATTCTAAAAACTATAGATTTGGCCTTTGTATCGATAATCATGTCCATTTCAATAACATTTTTCAAAAAAATGTTCAATGTACAGATTCGGCATAATTTAATTTTATTATATGTATAGATAGTATTTAATTGGAAAAAAAATTTAGTGATCAATAACACTTTACTTAACTCTAACCCCGCTTGCCCTCTACGCGATTATAACTATAGTAGCGATCAATTTACATCAGAGTTCGGACTGGACTATTCTAACTGTAAGATTTTGTATGTATGTTATATGTTTATTACTCCTTTACGTTGATTGGATGACTTGGATGAACTTTAATACACATATCTATACTAATATTATAAAGAGGCAGAGTATGTTTGTTTGTTTGAACGCGCTAATCTAAGGAACTACTAATCCGATTTGAAAAATTCTATTTGGCTTAGATAGCCTGTTTATTGAGGAAGGCTATAGGCTATACTTATATCATTCCGGAAAAATGTACGGTTTCCGTGGGATAGACTTGTTTTTGCCTAGGGATGAATCCGAAGCTCGCTTCGGTTCGCGAGGGTGTGTCTTTAGTACACTATAATCTCAAGTAATACATAGGCAACTAGAAATGCGTCCAAGCATCGCATCACTATTATGTAAATAAAACGTGGTCGTGGTCATAGCGACCATTATGTTATATTAAACACCGGTATGTGACGGCGATGAGATGGTTTCGGAGATTACATTTGATTACGCTTCAAAATTCAACGACCATTGCTTATGACACACGTCACCACGGGAGGTTAAATTCTGCTAAATACTTACTAAATTATTAGCAGATAGTGTAAATAACTTTCCAGCGTGGTGCCTTAGTTTATTTTAAATAAATACATACATATTATAAATATAAACACACATGACTGGACTACAAACATTCGTGCTCGTCACGCAAATAAATGCCCCCCGCGGGCCCCGAACCCGCGACCGCTGGCACAGCAAGTAGGGTCACTACAAACTGAGTCAAACGTGTCGTCAAGCATAGGAAATTTCATATATATAATATAGTAAATGCCTATCGCTAAAAGTTTGGATATTCGTCTGTTATGTCGATATCAGCGTCATGTTTGATTCATTTTTTTTTATGTTGGGAAATTCGTTTACGCATACCACCTGCATACAAAAATTCTCCTATATAAATAAGCAAAGTCAAAACAGCTTAGTCTTTTTCTCCTCTGCTTGTCAACTGATTTTCTTTTTTTTTTTTTTTTTGGTCGCTATTGATTATAAAAGAAAATTTTGGAAAAAGTTTTTTTATGAAAATTATGATTGAATTTCGAACATACGGTGAATAATAATTAGTTTTAGTAAATTAATGTAATATTTCTATATCGTTTTTTCTACATTTTCACCTTGTAAGTAAAATAAACAATCCAAAAAAATATGCGAAAATCCCAGTTTTTATCAATTTTTATCTTATTCTGTTAATTTTGGCAATATTACAAATTTTTATCTCATAAATAGCAATATATTTTTTACAAGAAAGGAAATTAAACTGTGTAAGTATCAAATATGGGTTTACTGTATGCGATAACAATACCATTATAGCCTTTTCATACAAAACAAATTTAGACCAAGTACGTGACTTGAATTTTATGATAAACTTTACTAATAAAGTCTTACTTATTATACTAACTTTTGCCCCTGACTTTACACACTGAGGTTATTTGGAATCAATTTACGACAAATAAAATTATAATTAAAAAACATAAAACCCCACCACAATTCATGTATATGTCTTTTCTCTTATACTTTCATAGAATATTTAATTATTGATAATATTCTAATGTATATCGTGATCGACGATAAGCAAAACGTAACGCACAGTTATGTATGTAGATAGTAACAAAACGATAACAAAAAGTATAATCTATACATGTAGTAAAATTCTGAGTCGAATTTGTACCTTTAATATTTATTGAAATAGTCATTATTATCGTCACAGAGGTCGAATCTATAGTTTTTATAATTTTTGTCTGTCAGTCTGTCTGGAAACGCATCACGAGATATCACCGGACAGATTTTGATGAAATTTGTGTATGATGAGGGCTGGTTATCTGGGTCAACACATACTCGTAGGATACTTTTTACTGCGGGAAAATATCCCATCTCTGAGAAATTTATACTAAACGTTAAAACGTAACTAGAGACGAAGCCAAGTGGAGCGAGGTTGAGTCGCTAGTATTGTAAAATATATTTTTGGAATATTTGAAATATGATTTTTTTACAAGTTATCATATAAGTGTTTACAACAGATTCGTGCTCGATATGAGATGAAAGAACATTATTAATTAGTTGGGAGGAAACGTCTAACAAACAATAATTCACCAAAATTATAACTAAAAATTTACAACAACTTTAAAATAACTTTGAAAATATTTTACCTGATACCGGGTAGAATAATCACCACTAACTTCTTGGAGTGTGTTTCCTTCTTTATATGATACCCCTTTTAAATGTATTCCTTATAAAAAAAAAATGGCCAAGATATCGTATAACGTACAAAATATGTGAAATAATTTAGTACCTGCATCTTTTTGGAATCCAGTCCATATAATATAATAAATTCTAATTTTAACTTTTAAAAATTCTTTAATTATAAATAAAAAAAGAAAATCCCATAAATATTATAAACTAGCGACTCACCCTCGCTTCGCTCGGGTTCATCCCTAGACACATTTTGATGGTTAGTATGGAAAAGATAGACTATATATTACATACTCATATATATTACATAGTCAGGTCATAAGTTCTGTCACATGTTTAATATGAAATAATTGAGACATGTTTATTATTGATGTAAACATTTATATACCAAAATGAACTTTATAAAACACAGATTCTTATGCTAACAAAGTTTATTCAAAATGACCCCCGCGATTTTCAATACAGACCTTCAACCGGCGCGGCCAGTCGTCTATCGTAGTACGAACGAGGTCTATGTCAATTTCGGCGGCTGCCTTAATCAAGGATGCCTTGAGTGACTCCAAAATAGGATGACGTGTTGAGCAGGCCTTTCCCTCCAAGTGTTGCCATATGTTGTAATCTAACGGACTCAAATCTGGACTGGAGGAGGGCCAGTCTTCGTGCCGGGTGAAGTCAATTTCACGCGCCGCCAGCCAGTCTTGAGTGCTTTTCGTTCTGTGAGCTGGCGCAGAATCTTTTTGGAATACCCAGCGCCTGTTATTGATCATGGTATGAGAAACAGGTTTCACAAGGTTCGTGAGGACTGTATTTTGATACAAAACTGCATTTGTTTTTACGCCTTTCTCTCAAAAATGTCCTAAGTTAAGCCCCAATAAGAGGCTCCCAACCAAACCATGAGTGAGGATGGAAAATGGGCTCGTTGGACACGCGGAACATGGTTGCTCGCTTCTTCACTACTGTGTGCGAACACCGTAATATTTTGTTTGTTGTAGCTCTCTTCCACATTAAAAATTTTTTCATCCGAAAAAAGAATTTCCCGATTATTGTTTCCCGCGTACCGCTTCAACAAAGCGCGACATCTCTTCAACCTCAGGTCCATTAAACGAGCGTCCAAACGATGTTCTATTTTTCTTCGATATGCTCGAAGCCCTAAGTCTTCATTTAATACCCTTTTCACCGTGGTTCTGCTTAAACTCATCTGAAGGGCCAAAAGTTTTTGCTTACGTATGGGATTTCTTTGAATTCGTGCCTTCATAGCTTTTATCACTGCTGGAGTCCTAACCGAGCGAGGGGGACCACTTTTTGACCTGTCATCTACTCTAGAGTCTTCAATGTATCGTTTGATGGTACGATAAATGAATCTTTTGGTTATATTCAAATTTTTCAATATGTCAAAAATCTGAATTGGCGCGAGACCGCAACGATGCAACGCAATAACCGCAACGCGGTCTTCTTTAAGTGTCCACTACATATTTAAAAATGAGTAAATTTCTAAAAACTATACATTTTTATATTCATGAAAAATTCGAGATTCGAATTCAATAAACTTTTTTGTGGCCAACATTTTAAATTCAAAAGTTTTTATTGTGTGACAGAACTTATGACCAGACTATGTATATATACATAGATAGGTAAAAAATAAACAGTTCTGAACATATTTTCGATTATAAAATCGAAATAACGAAAAAAAAAGCTATAAAGCTGTTTTTTTTTTGTGTTTTCACTATTTTTATTTATACTTTAACCACCCTTGACATACACCCAACAAAAAAAAACCCAAATCGGTCCAGCCGTTTCTGAGTTAAAGGTTACTTTTTATGTCAGAAGCGTGTACGCGGGTGAGTCACTAGTTTTATATAAACAAAGAAAATCAAAAACATTTCAATACTAATTTCTTGAAACGAAGTAATTAGAACTATACTCGTAAAAATAAATTATAAGTATTTCAATTACGTCAATAATTTCCAATTTATTTTGGGGTCTATTATCGCGGAATTCTGTGGGGCATCGAATTAAAATTTTGAATAACTTATTGTGCTTCGTGGAGCGGAATGTGGGCAATGAGGCAGTCCCTTCGACGGAATAATGAGTGATGTGCTATTTTAACACTAAATTTATTCAAATCGCCACATACGGTTGGCTTGAAGCTGTTGAACATGTTAATGGTATAACGAGGTTTATATTATAAAGGTCTAAGCAATAACTGTGGGTTTGTTCTAGATTATTAGGCATGTCATAATTTCTTTACATATAGAATAGTGGTTGATCTGTGGTAACGCGCTCGGTTGAGAAACCATGAGGAGCGGGTTCAAGTTCCGGATTACCACTTGTCTTATGCTGAAGGTAAATATCGTGAGGAAACCTGCATGTTAGAGAAAACCTAGCAAGTTTTCGAAGGTCATGTGCAGTCCGCCAACCCGCACTTCGCCAGCGTGGTGGACTATGGCCTGACCCTCATCATATTAAAGAGAGGTCCGTGCCAAGCAGTGGGATGTTGAAAAGGAATGAACACATATTAAAGAAAATAGAAAATATTAATAATGAATCTTTGATGAAATCACTTTCCAAATCATCACATCACTATCAACACTTATATATCACTATCATCATAACTTTGAATATAGTGATTTGAAGATATATAGCAAATATATACATTTGACTGCCTCGGTGGTGTAGTGGCTAGCATGTACGGCTGCACATCCTGAGGTCCTGGGTTCGAGTCCCGGGTCGGGCCAAGTTTAGTTATTGAGTCTTTCTGTATAGTAAGCCTCAGTAACAGCCCGGAGTTGGGAAGATGGCGGTGTTTCACCCCCGTGCCTCGGAGAGCACGTAAAGCCGTCAGTCCTGCGCCTTAACTCTCACCGGTCGTGTCGAGTAGTCGTCCCACCGGAGTATGAGAGTGACGGGAATAGGGAGTGCACTTGTGTCTGCGCGTACACTTGTGCACTATAATATCTCCTGCGCAGTTGGCTAGTCTCAATGAGATTGGCCACCGTAGCCGGAATCGGTCAGGAGGACATTATTATACATATAGGGGGAAGTCCCCTAGTGGCGGACACCTAAGGTTTTCAGAAAATAAAACAAAAACTACTACAAAAAATGTAACTTTATTTATGAATTACTTAAGTCAACAAATTATAAAATCAAAATAAATTAACAAAAACACAATTTCTGCATAAACATATTCAGGAATCTTCAGTAAGTTTTGGTAAGATATAGCACAATCTTTGCAATTGGCACCTAGTACCGGACAGACTTAGCTTCGAACCTCAAGCGCGGGATATTATCAAAGCGTCATGCATTGATCACACATATAAGGATATCCGTATTCAGGAATGTTTGCACATGCTTTATGAGTCAAATTTAGGCAGCTGGAAGATTATATCCAGTCTTTACCGTGGTCCTCTAAGCACACTACTGGTACTGCTAATTAATGGTTCATTAGTAGATTTTCTATGAGGGTCTGTTGATCCTTTTGATACAAAATTATTGGAGAATTCTGTATTGCAGAATGTAGATAAGCTACCGAATGATGGGGGATCTTTATAGCTTCATCAAATCTAATGATCACTTCGGAAACTCCTTTTAATGGAAAAGGAGTACCTTAGAAAAATTGTAAAAAAACACTTTTCAATTTTTTACGAAAAAAAAATTCTTTTAAAACCAAATAACTGGATTTAAAAAACCACAAATTAATATAATAAAATAATATGTTGGCACATTAACACACAGCACCATCTAGTTCAATGGTAAGCTACGAGGCTTGTGTTATGGATACCAGATAGTTGATACACTACACATATATAAATTTAAATACATACATATTATAAATATAATAATACACCCATGACTGGAGTACAAACATTCGTGCTCATCACACAAATGAATGCCCCCAGCGGGACTCAAACTCGCGACCGCTGGCACAGCAAGTAGGGTCACTACAAACTGAACCAAACGTGTCGTCAAAACTAAACATCTAACTAACAATACTGTCACATATTATTAGTAACATAAATTTCTGTAGACCGTTTAGATTTTCGTACTGACAAGTTTTATGATTTATCACCAAATTCTGATATCTTATTTAAGATCAATTGTAGGAGTTGTGGGTTTGAATTCCACGGATGGACGCTTCTCTTTATCGTTCAGATTTATCTAACAAAAATATATCTTTCGTCGCTGAAAATTTTCATATACGCATAATATTATTATCAGTATTTCATCATAACAATACAAAAACATACATCAAGGCAATGGTAGTCCTGTATTAACGCCCTCGCTTGGGAAAACAAATGTAGCAGATTCAAATCGCGGGTCAAGCACATCTGATATTTTCATGTGCGTATCATTTCCAACATGACTGTTACTTGTCTTATGATGAAGGAAAGCATTGTGAGAAAACCTACATGTCTGAGAGAACCTAGCAAGTTTCGAAAGACATGTGAAGTCCACCAACCCGCACTTGGCCAGCGTGGTGGACTATGGCCTGATCCACCTTGTAGTAAAAGGAGATCCGTGTCCAGCAGTGGGGTTAAAAAGGGCTGAATACATACCTGTCATCAAAATAAAGGTATTCTAGTTCAGCATCGTAGAGTTTCTATAGAATGCGCGTACCTTAAATTAGAGCTCTTATCGTATTAAGCATGGACATGACGCTAATAACAAATAATACTGATATTTATGTTTGGAATGTTAAAATACCTGTGTCAGTGTTTGACCGCTTACGAAACAAAAAACATTTTGCTACATTGGTACAAAAACATATTATGTATTTACAAATCTACAATATGAAGACACGTTTAGCTCAGTTTGTAGTAACCCTACTTACTATGCCAGCGGTCGCGGGTTCAAGTCCGCTGGGGACATTCATTTGTATGATAGGCACGAATGTTTATACTCCAGTCATGGTTGTTTATATTTATGATATGTATGTATTTAAAGTTATATATGTGTAATGTATCAACTATCTGTTATCCATAACACAAGCCTCGTAGCTTACCATGGAACTAGATGGTGCTGTGTGTTAATGTTCCAACAACATTTAAAAAATTATTTCATCGACTTCAAAAATAGAATTTTTGTGTTTCATTGTAATATTATTTATTATAAAGTTGCTTAAAAAAATCAATAACTACTCAACGTAACTTATTCAAAATAACTTTCTGGTCACAATAATCTCCTAATAAAATGGTTGTGACGTATGGACAGATAAACATGACGAAATTATAGAGGTTCTGTTTTGGACTTTAATGTACGAAACCCAAAAAATCTTTATTAATATTATTGATATTATTTATACTAAAGTGTATCTGTCAATATGTAATTTTTTCACACAATATAATTGTGGGTAGGCATTGTCTGTAACAAGAATACCTTAGTAGCCTTTGAGACGTCTGAAACCTTAGTCTCTCTCGTGATCATGATTGCTGTAAAGCATTCCAAACGTCGGGAACCAAAAATTTAGTTTTATTTAAAATGTCAAATATTCTAAGAAAATATAATAATACTGTTAGGAAAAACGGAACGCGATAAATATTTTTTTTTTTGAAACACCCTCATCATTTCAAGTATATAAACCTTTGTATCGAGTTTGTTAAGCATTTTGCTCGAGACTTCTGAACGGGTGAGGCTGTTTCTTGATAGTTGTTACTCCTCATAGTTTTTGTCTGATTTATTGGTATTACTATAGTGCTTGTTATTTTTCTAAGCTGGCTCTCTTTAAAAGATTGTAATTTTAAATTGTTAATGTTATTCTAATTTCGAGACTTAATTTCAAATAAAGTAATCATTTAATTGTAAAACGGTAGTTTTAATTATCTTTATTTTAATTAATTGTTTCTTATAAATTTTTAACCTATTCCACTTCTGGTTCCTAAAATCAGAAGTGGGATACAATCCACGTACATTCCCACTTTGCTCGAGTTATTCTGAAAAGAGAGGGCCAGCTTAAATTTTAATTCCTGGCTTTGTGTAACTATGTTGCGTCAATCTCGTTCTCGTTCAAGACTAGTTCGTGATGAAAGAAGTATTAGCTCTCGTTCAAGACATCCTGTACGATCACGGTCGCGTTCGTGTCCCCGATCACGCTCGCGTTCTAATCTTCGAAAACGACGTACCAAACGTAGAACTTATACCCCGTCTAAATCACCGACTACTAGTCATAATAGCATCGTTAATAAAACTTTAAATTCGATTCTTTCACGTTTAAATACCCTCGAAAGTAAATCGATAACTACCCCCAATTTGAATGAATCTGGTAACATTTCTACATCGCCCGTAAAAGAATCGAACCCCGATTGTAATCAAAATATTGTAGATGTTCTTAGTAATATTATTACACCACGAAATTATTACGTGTCGAGTTTCGATCCGGTTTTACATGATATTAATGCGTGGTTTGAAGAAGTAGATCGGGCGAGACTGATTAATCGTTGGGACGATATGGAATGTTTATCACGAGTAGCTGGTTTTCTGAAAGGTGACGCAAAAACATGGTTGAATGAATGGTCAACAAATGATAGGTCGTGGACAAACTTTAAGAAAGAGTTTTTCTCTCTTTGCCCTAGACGATTAAATTATGCAAATATTCTTTTCGAAGCAATGCAAACTAATTCGGATAAATATCCCACATATGCGGAATATGCGAGAAGAACGCTTTTACGGTTGCGTATTATAAAAGGTCTAAGTGAAGAGCTGATAGTTCAGATAATTATACGAGGAATCACTGAGCCTCAAGTACGTGTTGCAGCCGCAAATGCGAACCTCTTGACTACAGATCTAGTGTCATTTCTCTCCGTGTATAACAAGCCCCCTATAGCCAATAAAGTATTTAAGCAAAAAAATTTACCAAATAGAAAAAGTTCAAGTACGACCGATAAAACCAACTATACGTGCTTTATTTGTAATCAACGCGGGCATAAATCTTTTTCTTGTCCCCAGAAAGATAGATCATCTAAAAATATCTCTAAACTGTGTTGTACCTTTTGTAAAAAACTAGGGCATACCGAAAAAAAGTGTTTCGCGAAAAGTCGTTCGGACTTCCGGAAAGTTAACCTTTGTAAGTCATTTAATGTTGGTTTTAATAATGATATTGCTACAGCAGTGATTCAGGGAGTTGCAATAGATGTTCTCATTGACAGTGGAGCTTTGGAAGTTTCTTTAATCTCATCAAACGTCCTTAAATATTTGTCGTGTCAACCTAAACCTACTCATGTGGCGATTAAAGGCATTAGTGATCGAGAAATAATTATTAAGCAATATGTCACTCTTAATGTAGAGTTTCGTAATATTACTGTTGAAGTGGACCTTTTAGTTGTCCCATCTTCGTACATGACCGCATCTGTAATAATTGGCACTGATGTTTTAAATAGGGATGGTATTGTTTTTATGAGGACTAAAGATCAACAATATTTAACCCATTCTTCTACTTGTACAAAAATATGTTCCGTAGTAAAA
This sequence comes from Fabriciana adippe, assembly GCA_905404265.1. Taxonomy (NCBI): domain Eukaryota; kingdom Metazoa; phylum Arthropoda; class Insecta; order Lepidoptera; family Nymphalidae; genus Fabriciana; species Fabriciana adippe. The sequence goes on along the minus strand of FR989996.1, from coordinate 2,077,585 downwards.
GCGAATACACATACTGAGTTTAACACGCCCTTAGTAGGAGAAAAATTAGAGATATTAAAAAGTGTAATTAACGAATTTTCTGAACATTTTATTTCCGGTACTGCTACCTCCACTGTTAAAACGGGAACTATGCATATCCGCCTCACTGATGACACCCCAATCGTTTACCATCCCTATAAATTGTCTTATCAAGAAAAATTAAAGGTGCGTGAGATAATACGTGATTTGTTAGACAAGGGGATTATCAGAGAATCGGAATCATCATATTCCAGTCCTATTATCCTAGTTAAAAAAAAAGGATGGGTCAGATCGAATGTGTGTCGATTTCAGAGCCCTAAATAGAGTAACGGTTAAGGATAGGTATCCGATGCCTTTGATAGACGACTGCATTGATAGGTTAGGAAGTTGTAGATTTTTCAGCAGCCTTGATATGGCAACCGGATTTCACCAGATTCCCTTGGACGATTCATCTATTCATAAAACAGGCTTTGTGACCCCCGAGGGCCATTATGAATATATGAAGATGCCATTTGGACTAACCAATTCTCCAGTCGTTTATCAAAGGATAATCAACAACACTTTACGCAAATTTATCGATGCAGGTGAGGTAATTGTTTATGTTGATGATGTATTATTACTCAGTTCTTCTATCGAAGAAGGTATAAGATTGTTGCGTGAAGTGTTGATGACCTTAACTAACGCCGGTTTTTCGATCAATCTTCGCAAGTGTTCTTTTCTTACGGAGGAAATCGAATATTTAGGACGAGTAGTTAGTCGTGGTCAGGTGAAGCCGAGCCCTCGTAAAATAAGTGCACTCGTCAATGCTCCGGTGCCAGAAAATATACGCCAGGTCCGGCAATTTCTGGGATTAGCCGGGTACTTTCGACGTTACGTTAAGGATTATGCGTCAAAAACTGCATGCATAGCTCGCTTAACAAAAAAAGATGTTAAGTTTGAATGGGGAAGTGATCAGGAAAGAGTTCGTCTTGAGATAATTACAGCATTAACTAGTGAACCAATTCTTGCTATCTTTAATCCCAGTTTAGCCACCGAACTGCATACTGACGCGAGTAGCATAGGTTATGGGGCTGTCTTGATGCAGATCCATATAGATGGCAAAAAGAAAGTAATCGCCTATTTTAGTAAATTAACACAAGGCGCTGAGAGCAGGTATCATTCTTACGAATTGGAGACCTTAGCGGTGGTAAAAGCATTGCAACATTATCGCCATTATTTGATTGGTTTAAATTTTAAAATTGTTACAGATTGCAATGCTTTAAAATCGACCGAACGTAAGAAGGACCTGCTCCCACGCGTTGCACGCTGGTGGGTTTACATGCAAGACTTCACCTTCACAATAGAATACAGGAAAGGCACCATGATGTCTCATGCAGATTATTTGAGCCGCAACCCACCAGTAGCGCAAGTTAATCATATTCAAAAACCAAGAAACTGGGCTCAGATTGCACAAGCTGCTGACAATGAAACTCAGCAGCTTATGCAAAAGTTAAGTGAAGGTCATTTGGACATGGGGCGCTATGTAAATCAAAACGATGTGCTCTATTACCGATATTCTGTCGTGGGAGAGGAGGCTAGATTGCTATGCTATATTCCAAAAGGGCATCGACTTAGTCTCTTGAGGATTTTTCACGATGAACATGATCATATCGATGCCGAGAAGACTATAGACTTGATTTTAAAGCATTTCTGGTTCCCTAGCTTACGACAGTTTGTTCGGAAGTATATAGCGCATTGTTTGATTTGCATAACCAGCAAAAGAGTGCCTAGGGCTCCCTTGCAATATATTACTTCATGGGTAAAACCTGAAACGCCTTTTCATACGTTACATGTCGATGTATTAGGACCCTTGCCGCAATCAAATGACTATAAGTTTGTAATAATAATTGTAGATTCTTTTACAAAATTTTGTTTATTATATGCGATATACAGACAAGATGTTAGTGAGCTTAAAAGAATTTTTCTTAATACGGTCTCTCTCTTTGGGGCACCCAAACTACTCGTTTGTGATAAAGGACGAATGTTCGAGTCAGCCGAATTTATAAGACTTACAAAAGAGTTGTCCATGGAAGTGCATTATATTACGCCTGAGATGCACCATGCTAATGGCCAGGTGGAACGCTATGTCCGCACTGTGCTCAACATGATTCGCATAGAAACTCGCTATAGAAAAACTTCATGGTCAGAAACCCTTTGGAAGCTGCAACTTGTTTTAAATATTACTAAACAAAAAACTACGCAAACGTCTGCGCTAAATTTGTTGACAGGGATTGCTGCTACAACTCCTTTAATACGGTCGTTGGTGCGTGATGTAGCAGTGGAAGGTACTAAGCCCAATCGCGAAGCTTGGCGTGAACTAAGTCGTGCCAGAGCATGTGAATTGCTGAGCAAAAACCAGGGGTATCAAGATTGCTACGCTAACCAGCAAAGAAGACCACCCAGAGAATTTAAGGTGGATGATTTTGTCTTCGTTATCAAGTTTACGCAGTCAACTGGTAAACTTGACCCTGGTATGCGAGGTCCATATCGTGTCACAAAGGTTTTACCTAGCGGGCGATACGCATTGAAACTATTGAGTGGTGCTTATGGGAAGACCACCCAAGCAGCGGCACAATACATGGTGCCTTGGAAAGGGGAATGGTGCCCCGATACTTGTGCAGCCTTTTTTGAGGGTGTGTACTGTTACTAACTAATGTATGAATGAGAGATATGCGTAATGGAGGCCTCTATCTCATGAAGCCATACAGTTAAGCGTAATGGAGGCCTATGACTGTTGTGTTTAATTTTTATAAGACTACGCTAGATGTGTATTTCTTGTGTAGTGTTTTGCCATATGGAATTGATGATGTATGGTAGTGTGAAATATGACACTTGAATGCTATCATTGTTTTTTTTTTACGTATGTAAGTGAATAGTGAGCGAGGGCCTTGAAAGTGTGCAGTATGAGAGTGGTCAATATGACTAATTTAACTTGTCAAAAAAAAAAGACTTATGAAGCATGTTTTTTTTTTCTTTTTCCAGAGTGTGATGACGATCTTGACCAAGAAGCAGGGCCTTCACAAGATGCCAGAGACGCGCACGAGGACGGCGCCACATCAGGAAGGCCGTGTTAGGAAAAACGGAACGCGATATATATTTTTTTTTTGAAACACCCTCATCATTTCAAGTATATAAACCTTTGTATCGAGTTTGTTAAGCATTTTGCTCGAGACTTCTGAACGGGTGAGGCTGTTTCTTGATAGTTGTTACTCCTCATAGTTTTTGTCTGATTTATTGGTATTACTATAGTGCTTGTTATTTTTCTAAGCTGGCTCTCTTTAAAAGATTGTAATTTTAAATTGTTAATGTTATTCTAATTTCGAGACTTAATTTCAAATAAAGTAATCATTTAATTGTAAAACGGTAGTTTTAATTATCTTTATTTTAATTAATTGTTTCTTATAAATTTTTAACCTATTCCACTTCTGGTTCCTAAAAATACAATAATATGACTTTTTTTAAATCACTAGTGAATCAAGGCGGATATTTAGGTTAAACAATGTGAAATTATATTTGTTAAATATTAATTTTGTCAGCGATACAGTTAATAAACCAGTGATAGTAATCAACAAATAATAATAACTGACAGGCGTCTATTAACTTTGTCTCTTGGTGACCGATGAATAACGAATTCCAAACATCATATTGCTTAAAAATTTACGAGTCGAGAAAACTGGAATAGCGATGTAATTTATTTAATAGACTAGCAGAACCCGCGGCTACGCCCGTGTTCAATCTACTAAAAAAACTCTTTGGTTTTATACAGCGACACACCCTCGCTTCGAACTATTATAAATGTGAAAGTTTGTGAGTATGGATGTTTGTTACTCTTTCACGCCAGAACTGCTGATCGGATCTGGATTAAATTTAGCACAGAGATAGATTATAGTCTAGAATAATACATAGGCCATTTTTTCTCGGAAAAATACGGTTCCCGTGGGATAGGTTTGTTTTTGTATCCCTATTTTAATGATTGTTTTGTATATTTGGTAGGTATTAAAATAGATCGTAAAGTATTTTTCACCCTCCATTTCCCCATATATGCATACCCCCACCCCCCATTTTTTAATTGCGATTGTAGTATTTTTGTATGAACAATATCCAAATAATTTAACATTATATAAATACATAAGGACGAACCCGAGCGAAGTGAGGTTGAGTCACTATATAACATAAAGCAAAATGAGTTTCTTTTGGAGATTGAACGCAGGCGAAACCCTAGGTTCTGCTAGTCTTTCAATAAAATCTGTCACCCCTACTAGCTGAAAAAATACATTTAAAATAACATAATTCGATATATCTGATTACTTAAAGACAAAGAGTAATAATTAATATCTTTACTATTAAAAGATTGAAAGCCTTAACCTTTTTAAACAATAAATTATACTTATCCTACTACTAATATTATAAATGCGAAAGTTTGTGAGGATGTCTGGATGTATAGATGTTTGGATGTTTGTTACTCTATTACCCAAAAACCACTAAATGGATTTTAATGAAACTTTACAATAATATATCTCATATATCAAGAATAATACATGGTCTATTTTTTATCTATACTTATAAAATGTACGGTTCCCGTGGGATAGATTTGTTTTTTTAATATATTTTTTTTCTTTAATAATAACTCAGACTCAGCTATCACGTTTCAATTTAAACCTACGAGAAATAAATTGTAAATGACCCTTTGTACGTATTACCTGTAGGTATCTAAAGCCGTGATGAATAAATTATCCCATATTACATGACTAGTTACCATCGGATTTCCATTAACTGCTTTCCTATATCATTAGAACAGTGGCATGATATCGTGTTTAATTTCTAACCATCTATCCATAGTAATTGTACACACGTTTAAAAATTGTACAAGACATAGTAAAATATTAGATTAATTTCAAAAACTTGATGTTTTCTATTAGGTTAGTAAGTAGGTTATTATAGATTTCTCAGAGATGAGAAAAAGTATCCTATATGTTGACCCGGATAACCAGCTGTCATCATAAAAAAAATCATCAAAATCTGTCCAATGGTTTTCTCGTAATGCTTTCCCAGACAGACAGACAGACAGACGCACAAACGGACAAAATTTTTATAAACTATACATTCGGCCTCTGTATCGATAATAATGGTTATTTTAATAAGATTTTCCAAAAGTATTTAATGTACAGATTCGACTCAGTTAGAATTTTATTATAAGTAGGTATAGTTTTTTTTTTTTAAATAGGTGTACCTACGGACACTAAATACTTTTATCCGTGCCTTTTTATAATGCCTGTTTTATTTTTAGTCATTTTCATTTTTTTATAATTTTTATTAAGGTTATAATATAACATCGTGATCAAAGTGATTTAAGGAGTTATGTAAAATTATATAATTCAGCTTATATGAACCTTCATGGCTACTGTTTGGAGCTTTAAGAACAGTTGTTCTGCAATTTGATGATGAGCTCTCAAGTCTTCTTTATATGGGATGCTGGCATTATTTTTGTAAGATGCCAGCTTCCCGACTGGTCTCATAATCTCTGTGTTTTCTATTATTAAAAAAATGTGTTTTTTTTGTGTATTTAGTATTAGACAGCAAATTATATTAATAATGTTTTGTATGTATTGTATTCAGCCCTTTTTAACGTCCCACTGCTGGACACGGGCCTCCCTTCAATACGAGAGGAATCAGGCCATAGTCCACCACGCTGGCCAGACATGCAGGTTTCCTCACGATGTTTTCCTTCACCGTAAGGCAAATGGTATTCATGTTAGAAATGATTCGCACATGAACATATCAGAGGTGCGAGATCCGGGATTTGAACCCGCTTCACTTGGTTTCCCAAGTGAGCGCGTTACCACTGGGCTACTACTGCCTCAATATAATGTTTAATAAATCAAAATACGATATAATAATATACGAAATTATTTTAAGAATACTAAGTTTCACTTAACCTAAGAACATTATTTAAGCTCTCGAAATAATAAAGATACATATTAAACAGTTTTCAATAAAATTGAAATATAAAATGAACAAAGTCACGGGCAAATAATAGATTACACACATTCTATACGGCGTAAGGACACATTACAACGATTGTACGAAATTATTCGTACGATTAAACGTCAAAAACAATTAATTAGCAAATCAGGCCTGTTCAGATCACCGGCCCATACCATGAAGGCAATTTAAATTACATCCTAAAGGTCCTAACACACTCGACTCTTGAACGGTCATCTCCCAAAAGGGCAATTTGGAGGACTACTTAGGGACATGTCAGTCAAGATAAGGGTTTGACCGACAGTAGAAATTATGGAGCGATTTGTACTAGCGTTTCTCGATTAAAAGTCGATTAGTATTATAATATCTGTTATTGTATTGTGTTATTTAAAAAGTTTTAATGTATAATTAAGTTAAAATAAACTTTAATTAATTTATGTATGTACACTAAAATTAAATATATGTTTTACAAAATAAAGAAACAGAATTTCGACAGATAATAACTTATCTCTTTAAGAGATTTCTTTCAGAAACCCTTCATATGTGAGAGAACTTGTTAATTTAGTGCAGTGTAGGTACAGTGTATTAATAACATTAAACTTAATATTATAAATTATAATATATGAACCAATTATAAATACCCAAATTTAAATATATATACACATATACATACATATAAACATATATACCTACGTATTTACATATTTTACATATAGGTCTAACTTAGGTAGCGACTTACCCTCGCTTCGCTCAGGTACGTTTTAATTTTTTTGAGCGGAACCCTAACTATTTTTCTAAAATAAAAGTAGTCTAAGTTACTCTTTATAACATCAGCTAACTGCCAGTGAAAGTCCCGTCAAAATCCGTTCAGGCCTTTCCGTATTTAGTAAAAAGCTCTTATTTTGACTTTTCTTATTACAAACAGACACTTCAATTTAATTTATCTGTATGTATAGATTTAATAAATGGTCCTGTATTTATTTAATAATTTGTTCTTTCTAAATTTATTTCTTTCGACGTAGGCCAAAAAAAAAACAGATTTTTATAGATATAGTTTATTTATACACTATTATTATTTAATAGTTTTAGCCGTCGGCTCCGTACACATATTTGGGACTAATATAATAGAAATATATATCAATACTACGTAATAATAGTACCTATCGTTATCAGTCGTTGTTTTTGATTTATTGACTACCGCCACTCACTTATTATACATATTATATATATTTATTTATTCATAATATCATGAAGTTAATATGTAGATAAATATAAATAAATAAATATGTTGGGACATTTCACACAGCATTATCTAGTTCCATGGTCAGCTATGAGGCTTGTGTTATGGATACCACATAGTTGATACACTACACAATTAAAAAAAACAGTCATGAGGACTGCCGACAGAAGTAAAAACTTAAACTAAAAACAAACATTTATCTGGTTTTGACATCTATCGGCACTCTGAGTGTTAGCGTTAACACGTCACGTGACCATGTCGATGACGACTTACATGAATTTACTCCCCATCCAAACCTGCCTATAGAAGTTAAAAAAAAAACATATTTTTTTTAAATATTTGAAGCTCAATAATATTTAAAATATTAAACAAATATAAATAAAAAAAAAATCCTTGTTTTAATTTAAATAAAATTAAATAGCATAAAGTACTTTTATACAAATGATTTTATAAACTGTTTCAATAGCGATATTACATTTTCGATAGCTTCGAATTTAAATGACAAAAACGATCTTGTCCGTTTTCCTAACGTCTAAATTCAAAAAACAATTATTAGCCTTCTAAGAATAAATTTGATTTAATATAATAATGTTTTGTCAAATATTGTATAATGGAAACGACATAAATTGGCTGTATTTATTTAACATTTATTGTTATAACTAGGGACGATCCGAACGGAGCGAGTTGAGTCGTTCGTTTTAACGTTTGGTATAGATTTCTCAGAGATGAGACATTTTCCTGCTGTAAAAAGTATTTTATATGTTAACCCGGAGGACCAGCTATCATCATACCAAATTTCATTAAAATCTGTCCAGTGGTTTTCTCGTGATACGTTCCCAGACAGACAGACAGACAGACATACAGATAGACTCAGTATCGATAATAATGACTATTTCAATAAGATCTTCCAAAAAAATATTTAATGTACAGATTCGACTCAGAAGTTTATTATATGTATAGATTTATAGCGAATGAGCGAATTCAAAAATTCTATATCAATAGAAAGCTACACTACCGCTGGATAATTTCGCTATAGAACGCGAGTGGACTTGGAAATGAAAACTATAATAGTAAAACTGAAAGGAACACACCATTTTGTTAGATAGAGATAGCGAGATTTGTAGAAAGGGCTATTTAGCGATATGTAGAAATGGAAAAGATATATTATATAGAAACACTAGCATTTCCCGCGGCTCCGCCCGCGTTCAGATGATCAAAAACCAAATTCGTAGGTTTTACACATTAATATACTCTTACATTATACATTACTTTCATTGCGCACCGCATGATTGGTAAATAATGGCAGAGATTGACAATGCCACAAAGGTTCCTCCGTTAAATTGCACTTTTTGTTTTAGCAATAACATTTATGTATGTCTATACTTCTGTTTTGTTTGTTTTTTTAGTTTTTCACGATAAACTCTCAAACTACGGAATTAATTTTTATCATTTAATAGACAGCTATAGATTAATTTAATATATAGCTGATTATTTAAATTACATAATGATAACTTTTCTTAATTAGCGCTAGTTAGTAATATTTTCCAAAACGATTTTCAAAAGAAAGTGTAATAAGTAAATAATTCTAAGCGAATACATTTTTTTATTTCATATGGCTCTGCTAATATGATTAAAGTCGTAAGCATTTTATTGTGTCCTTTAAGCCTTTACCTTCCAAGAAAAGGTGTCAAGAAAAAGTGAAAAAGTTGAGGTATACAGTTCCTAAAATACTTTTTCATAGTTTTTGAGATATGAAATATTTTTAGTTACCGCTTTGGCAGTTTAACAGCCATAAACTTGTTTTCCATAAAATGTTATAAAATAATATAAATTGAACTTATTTTTACAGTGCAAAAAATGAGTAGGTATTGTGGAAACGTAAATATTATTTGTATTTATTTTAGTGTTAACCATACAAAACATGTAAGTAAGAAAAACAACATAGCATTTTGCTATACGAAACCTAAAATGCGCGAGTTGGATTTACATTTGCCCAATTTTTACATTAAAAGATTAAAAAACATTAACATTATTTACTAAACAATAAAAATTTACAAATATTCTCATTTGAAAATTGTTTCTGCCAACAAAATATTACTAATATGTTACTAATTTATAAAGCCAAAAAGTTTGTTTTATTAAAAATTTAAGCACGGGCAGGGCCGCGGGTAATTTAGTAGTAATTATAGTAAAGTCATAGAAAGGTTATATCTGTACATTTTTTTTTTGGATAAAACTACGTATTTTAAAAACACATGGCGACATCTATTGTCAAATAGCTAAATAACACATAAATAAATTTTCATCAAAATAACTATTTTAATGAATAAAATAGCGCTGTTAATATTTCTTTTAAGATAAGTTTTTTAATAGTTTTAACATAATATATAAGTAAGTTACCTTCCTAAAATATTAATAGCATCATCGTGCTTTTACTTTAACCAGTTTTTGTATTTTTTCTCAGAAATGAGATATTTTCTCGCGGTAAAAAGTATCCTATATGTTGACCCGGATAACCAGCTATCATCATACCAAATTTCATCAAAATCCCTCCAGTGGTTTTTCTGTGATGCGGTAACAGACAGACAGACAGACAGACAGACAGACAGACAGACAAAAATTCTAAAAACTATAGATTCGGCCTCTGCATCGATAATAATGTCTATTTCAATAAGATTTTCCAAAAAATATTTAATGTACAGATTCGGCTTAGTTAGAATTTTATAATATGTATAGAAGAGAAATATGTAGAAAATTATATCACGTTAAGGCATACGAGTATATTATATGGACATTGTCCGTATTTAATAGTAAATCATGAATATTAAGTTACAAATATGTTGCTTTCGCTTCTACTATCACCCCATGCGGAAATCAAATTCACGATGTTTGCTAGTAAAGGATAAGGCATGTTATCTTGCATCATTATAAATAGATATTTATTGTTTATTTTCTAGCTTTATAAAGGATTTACTACCTTTTTTACATTTTATTATTAATATAGTTTAATAATTTTATTTTAACGATCAATCTCCTTTGTGTCTTCTCCATTATACGTGAGTCGTGACATTGGCGAAGTAATCTGTACTCAACTGGCACGCTTTGAAGCCATTAATAAGAGAATTGAATTGAATTGAAATTTATCTATAGATGATTCTTCAAATTGTCATAACTTTTTATTTAGGAACCGATTGAAATAAAACAAATACTAAATGTCAATTGAAGCTTACCACAATACATTAGTGAAAACCGCACCCAAATCGGTTCAGCCGCTTCTAAGATTAGCGCGCACAAACGCACAGACAAACAGACAAAAAATTAAAAATCATTGTTTTGGGTTCTATTGCGTCAATAAAGATCCCCAATAATAGTTTTTCTCAAATATCTTCCATGTACAGACAGCGATCAGTCACAATTTTATTATATGTATAAATATCATTGGTTCAAGACCCAGAATTTGAACCCGCTTCACTCGGTTTCCCAAACAAGCGCATTACCACTGAGCTACCATTGACTTACGTATGTATATATTTATATTTAATTATATCGAAGAGCGATCGTAATAGTTTAAATAACATAAATTAAAGCACACGACTAAAGGCTTTAGGCTCGATTGAATAGACATCACTGTATTATGTACAGAAGACATGTTATTACTGGAAGACTATGTTAATTTGAATAATGTATGTACGGTACAGAATTGGTATACGACGTTGATAAATTGATAGTTTATATTCTATTATAAATTGTTAATGGAAATGCCTTTAAAGTAATATGAAATATTATAAAGGTTTTGTTTGTTTGTGCTTAAGATATCACTTGAAGTGATTGATTTTGTTTCTGAGTAAGAAAATATAATCTTATCGAAGTTTTCATGCGTACGTTTATAAAGTTTATTTCTAACTAGCGACTCACCCTCGTTTCGCTTCAGGTTCATCCCTAGACAAAAACAAATCTATCCCACGGGAACCGTAGATTTTTACTGGATGATATATAGCCTATAGTCTTCCTTAGTTAACGGGCTATCTAATGCAAAAAGAATTTTTTAAATCTATTTAGTAGTTACTGAGATTAGTGCGTTCAACCAACCAAACCGACCGACCGACATGTGAAGTATATTGATTCTACAACTAGTATATAAATATTTTTGTATATACATTACACATATATACATACATGATTTATATATGTATTTATATATATTTTTCGATCTTAATTAGTTTGCTTTGAATGTCAATGAATACCTACGAGTATGTACGCTTAAAATGATAAATATCTAGTCTAGTTATTTTAAGACGATTTGAAACTTTATAAACGGAAGGTAAAGTAGTGAACCTTTGAAGTAGACGAAATCTTAAGGAAATCAATTAGGACTTAATATTAAAATTGAGAAACTTAATAATTTGCCCAAAAGACCATAAATGTAATATAATTTTGTACTAAAATACACTTTTGAGACGAACATTTTAAAATTATTTTAAATACTTAAAGTACTATTAGACTTCATTAAGTGACTGATGAATGAACGACGAAACGAATGAGAATCGACGTAATTATAATTGACGGCACGTTTGGCTCAGTTTGTAGTAACCCTACATTCTGCGCCAGCGGTCGCGGTTTCGAGTCCCGCTGGGGGCATTCATTTGTGTGATGAGCACGAACGTTTGTACTGCAGTCATGGGTGTTTATATTTATAATATGTATGTATTTAAAAGCTATATTATGTATAGCGTATCAACTATCTGGTATCCATAACACAGGCTTCGTAGCTTACCATGGAACTAGATGGTGCTGTGTGTTAATGTCCCAACATAGTAGTTAGTTTTAATTATATTCATTACTTCTTTACCCTGAAAGGGCTGGACGGACTTAGATGTTTAACGCACAGATGGACTATGTACTTATGACCTGGAGACACATAAGCTACTTTTACTCACCTAAAGACACATACGAGCAAAAAAAGCATAAATCGCTAGTATAAAACATATAATCTTTACAGATAAATAAAATTGAAGTGTCTGTTTGTAATATTAAAATAACCGCTTCTTACTAAATGCATATAGATGTATACACAGGACATATACCAAAACAACATTTTTTGCAATTTTTGTCTGTCTGTCTGTTTGTTTGTTCCGGCTTATCTCTAAAATGGCTGGATCGATTTTGAGTGGACTTTCACGGGCAGATAGCTGATGTAATAAGGAGTAACTTAGGCTACTTTTATTGTAGAAAAATATAGGTTCCCACGAAAGGAAATTAAAACCAAATTAATTAATTAATTTTGTTTTGGGAAGCAACCTAGGAACGAACCCGAGTGAAGGAAGGGTCGCTAGATATGTATATAATATGACGACCATCTCTAGATCTACCTATAGCCTAACTCCTAGATCACAAAAAATACTTGATTACGTTTAAGTGAAAATTTTATATTCTTAATAAATATGAGAAAAACTACAGAAGCTTTGTGTAAGATTTTATTTGGTAGTCTGAACTGATCAAAAATCGGAGAGAGAATGAATATAATATTCACATATCTCCGTTGTCATCGAATCGGTTCTATCATATTTACCCTCACTCCGTCACAAAAACAATATAGTGTCCATATTAATTATCTCTTAAAAGTAAAATCAATAAAACAACTTATATTAACTGAAATGTTCATACTCAGCAAAAATAATTATATAAATATTAATAAATAACAATATTCAATAATCTAACAATAAATAATAATCTAACAAAACAATATTTTTGGATTTTGTAAGCGGATTTATTTGGTTTGACTATCCCATGTATATCAAGTTGAAATCAAAATTCTCAAAAACATACATAAATACTTCTAAGATTAAAATAATTATTTGCTTCAAACGTGAAATGAACCCAGTACCTTCTAAACTCCCATATGTACGACCGTCAACAGTAACTAATAATATGATATCACAATCGTTAGTCAATAACGTGAAAACTACTTAAAATATTTCCTTTGGAAAATCGCTTTCTATTTCCAGTTCGATCGAAGCCGCGAACTAAGTTGATCTTATTATAATGCTGTAAAGTTTGCAACTTTGTGACTCCAAAGATATTACGTAGATCACGGAATATTCACACTTTTACCATTTTTGTTGGAATATTCGTTATTTTATGGTTTATTTTATTGGAATCCATAATAATGTATTGAAATCAATAGTATTGTACAATTTGTTGCGATATTCTTCTCGCAGCGATAAGACAACGTGTATAAAAATTATCAAATTCTTTTTAAGCTGATTTTCTACTATCGAGAATAGGAACAGATAAATTAACTACAATTTAAAAAATGTAGATTGATTTGAAGGCAATAAAAATGTACCTACTACACGGATTAAGTTTTTTTTTTTGAAATGGTACCAAATCAGTTAGACAGACAGATTTTGGAGTTTGTGCCAGCTAATGCAAGACACTAGATATAAAATAAATATATAAATAAATATGTTGGGACATTAACACACAGCACCATCTAGTTCCATGGTAAGCTACGAGGCTTGTGTTATGGATACCAGATAATTGATACACTATACGTATATAACATTAAATACATACATATTATAAATATAAACGCCCATGTATTGAATACAAATAGTCGTGCTCATCACACAAATGAATTCCCCAGCGGGACTCGAACCCGCGACCGCTGGCACAGCAAGCCACTATAAACTGAGCCAAACGTGTCGTCGCAATAATCTATTTGGACATTCATTTTTGTTTGTCTTGCAACTGAAATTGGCGTAGGTACATATTATTTATTATGTAAATATGCTTCGTAAGAACATATATATTATACCTCCTTTGTTTAATTTTGAAGTCAGGCAAGTATACATATACAAGAACATCAGGTCCTCATAGATAAGTTAAATTTCTACAATCGATTTCGCTAATAGGAAAATAAAAAATATACGGGAATGAAATATCATCATCATCATGTGACATAACGCTTATATACAAAATTTTCGTACATTCCATAGTTTTCTATAAGCGATAACTTCTTCTTTGCCCTCGCCTCTTCCCGTTACGCGGGGTCGGCTTTCTTAATCATTTGGCGCCATTCACTTCGATGGTAAACATGATCTTCTGTAAGGCCAAGCTTTTGCATGTCCTTCCGGACATTTGTCATCTAGACGCTTGAGGGGGACGCCCTAGCCTTAGAATTCTTTCCTGTCTTGTTGTGCCTCATGATTAATATAAAAGTTGGCTATTGGTTGTTACAGTCGGTTGCCACCTGACACCAAGGTCTTAATCTTCCTGGAAGACTTGAGAGCCGCCGTTGACCAGAATAGGTTCATCCGCCGCCTTCTCTAATGAACCCTCAGACCTAAGAGTCCATCACAACTGAGGACCTCTACTCCTAATATGTCCGAGAAGCTCCCCGGTTGGGTTTGATAACGGAGTGTCCTCTCCGGCCTTTTTGGTCCGCGGGAGGTGTTTTATTTCCCTCCTACCCTTCAACAACTGGAGACTGCTGACGGGCATTCTTCGATCCGCCACCTGAAGACGCGCTCTCTAGGGTTAAGGCTCCCCCGAGAGTTCTATAAGCGATAACGATTGTAGAAAATTAACTTGCCTAAGTACTTTAATAATTATATAGTACGTTTTAACGGTTAATATGAAATACAAATCTTTGAATTTCTCTGCTTTTCTGTACTATAATATGCAGGTATTATACATATAAACCTTCCTCTTGAATTACTCTATCTATTATAAAAACCACATCAAAATCCGGTGCGTAGTTTTAAAGATCTAAGCATACATACGGACAGACAGACAGAGGGAAGTGACTTTGTTTTATACTATGTAGTAATATCGCTATATGTCTTATTAGACATATATTTTTTACTTTTCTATCCGATAGCGATAGTCGATTATGAACTTGGCTAATCTTTATTTGTATAAACTGAGTATAAACGGTTTGACACAGCCAATTAATTTTATCTATATATGGAGCACAATGACCAAGGGATGTTAGCAATAAATAGTTCTATTGTACCATAAACAGTTCCACCCTAGCTATGAATGGTTCATAAAATTTTGTGTGAACACATGCTTAAAACGTTATTAGAATAGCGTTTGTATGGTTAATAATAAGCTGTCAGTCAATTTAACTTAGTTAAATATTACTATTTATGGTATTTTGACGACACGTTTGGCTCAGTTTGTATTGACCCTACTTGCTGTGCCAGCGGTCGCGGGTTCAAGTCCCGATGGGGGCATTCATTTGTGTGATGAGCACGAATGTCTCTACTCCAGTCATGGGTGTTTTTATATACAATATGTATGTATGTTAAAGTTATATATGTGTAGTGTATCAACTATCTGGTATCCATAGCACATATTTAAAATTTAAATATAACACTAACTTCTGCTTTCCGCCACGTGAGGTACACAGAAAAAACAAATTTTGCTATGAATATAAGCATCCAATGCAAAAATCTAATACGTATTATCTAATATATACAGGGTCAGTCGACTAGTGAGAAGTCTGTCTGTGGTGATGAATCATTTTTCTTATATATTTAGTTCTTTTTGAATAGGAGGAGGATCAGGCCATAGTCCACCATACGGGCCGAGTAGCAATTCGCAAACACTATATGTTCGAAAACCTACATTCCCACGACGCAAGTTCATCACGATGTTTTTTTCACCGTAAGACAAATGGTTATCATTTTGAAAATGATTAGCACATACAAGAGGTGCGAGACCCGAGATATGAACCCGCTTTACTCGGCTTCCCAAGCGAGCGCATTACTACTGGGCTACCACTGCCTTTATATTTTTTTTTATATTTAATAATAATAAAAATATGTTGAGACATTAACACACAGCTCCATCTAGTTCCATGGTAAGCTACGAGGCTTGTTTTATGGATACCAGATAGTTGATACATTTAAATACATACATATTCTGAATATAAACACCCATGACTGGAGTACAAACATTTATGCTCATCACACAAAGGAATGCCGCCAGCGGGACTCGAACCCGCGACCGCTGGCACAGCAAGTAGAGTCACTACAAACTCAGCCAATCGTTTCATTTAACTCAATTAAATATATTAATATAATATTTAGGATAAGTTTATAAGTATGTTACTTCACATATTGGATATAATTACTAATCAATGATGTGTACTTGTACTTGTATCAGCCCTTTTTAATGTCCCACTGCTGGGCACGGGCCTCCCTTCAATACGAGGGGAATCAGGCCATAGTCCACCACGCTGGCCAAGTGCGGGTTGGCGGACTTCACACGTCTTTCGAAAACTTGCTAGGTTTTCTCAGACATGCAGGTTTCCTCACGATGTTTTCCTTCACCGTAAGGCAAGTGGTAATCATGTTAGAAATGATTCGCACATGAAAATATCAGAGGTGCGAGACCCGGGATTTGAACCCGCTTCACTCGGTTTCCCAAGCGAGCGCGTTACCACTGGGCTACCACTGCCTCAATCAATGATAAAATCAATCAATGATACTAGATATAATAATTTAATTTATGTCATACATTAATAAGCAGGTTATTAATCGTACTTAACCGCGTGCTGTGAATTATAGAAGAGTGTATATCAAACAGAGTCCAAGATGATTAAATACTTAATAAGATAAAATTATTATTTATGCATCAGAAGTCAACTAAAACTTTAGTAGTTAGTGAGTTTTCATTTGTGAGAAACAAGTTTCCTTAAGAATAAGTCTCGTTACTGTTTCGAGGATAGATATAGAAAAGATTTATATTTCTTGTACATCTTTCTATTTAAAATTAAAACTATTTAAACAGTACATGTTATTTATCTTGATGTTTTTTGAGCTTTTTCGCCAAAGATTACTACTTAAAAAGTTAATAAAACAAACAAATAAAAATAAAACAATATCTACTAATCTACAAATACGAGCTTAAAACATAAGTATATGTGAAGTTAAAATTGCCATTTGTTACAATCTATAGAGGAGCTTATAGCATCAACAATGTATTATAAGCTACTAGCGACTCACCCTCGCTTCGTTTGAGTTCTTCATCAAGATTTCCCAGATAAAAACTATCCTACGTCTTTCCCATGGTCTCAAACTATCTTCTTAGCAAATTTTATCGAAATCGGTTCAGTAGTTTCGGAGCTTATTAGATACAAACAAACAAACAAAAAAATCTTCCCTCTATAATATTAGTATAGATAAATCAACTTGGTTCGCTTATTTTCCATCGTCTAAAGCTTAGTTGCATTCAACAAACCGATGTCAGGTAAATAGATTTCCCTTTCTTGGAAGACGAGCAATGTGTACGCAAGGACCGCAGTTCTAAAGACAAACTCATCTAACTTATTTATGTATTGTCGTCCACGGTAGCTTTTATTTGAAACTTTCTGTGAATAAAATATAAGTTTTGTAACATAAAAGTTTGTATTTAAATTAATCTACACGTATACATACTTCTATTCAGCCCTTTTTTAACGTCCCTCTGCTGGGCACGGGCCTCCCTTCAATACGAGGGGGATCAGACCATAGTCCACCACGCTGGCCAAGTGCGGGTTGGCGGACTTCACATGTCTTTCGAAAACTTGCTAGGTTCTCTCAGACATGCAGGTTTCCTCACGATGTATCAGAGGTGCGCGGAGCGAGGGTGAGGCGATAGTAACGAATAAAATTGTTACAATATCAAATTTATATAATTAATATTTACACATATTTTTAACACTTTATGGTTAATGGATGTTAAATTGCAAAAGATGATAATTTTTAGAATTTCAATGGTTTCAATTCAAATTTCACAATAAAGAAATTTTATGCCCCTTCGGGCTTTTACAGAAGTTACAAAATACTACGTATGTACTAACTTCATATATATATGTACCTACATTAATAAAATTTCTAAATCCGATTCTTAATAGGATAACATATTATTGCTCACACACAAAAACATACATATATATGTATATAAGAAGCGGAAACCTCGCCTTTTTAAGTTAGCTAATATTTTTTTATACCTAATGGAAATCTGTGTAGTCAATAAAACATCACTTTTGACTTTCAATTCCTGCTGATATCTTGTAATGTACAGACGAATGCATACAAACAAATAGAAATATCCAGTATTAACTAATATTATAAATGTGAAAGTCTGTGAGTATGGATGTTTGTTACTCTTTCACGCTAGAACGGCTGAACGTGTCTGGATGAAATTTGACAAAGAAATAGATTATAGTCTGCAATAATACACAGGTTACTTTTTATCCCGGAAAAATGTAAGATTCCCGTGGGATAGATTTGTTTTTGTTTTCCGCTAGTTATTTATAAAACACATTAAAATAAAAGTGTGAAACAAATAGCTAACTAAAAAAACTTAAAATTTTAAAACAAATAAAAATTAAAGCCAGATTTTGATCAAACCACACTCACTTCATTATAAAACCAACAATACAGAAAAAGTTTACAGTTTATATTTCATGAAATATTTAAATTAACTTCCTTGAAGCCTTTATAAAAATCCAAGGTAGCGCGCCTGCTTTGTTTTTTTTTTTCCATTTTGAGATTAACATGTGTAACGGGCTTTAATTTTGTTTAAATAGCTTTACCGTGGTTTTAAATTTATGTAGTACTTGCGTCTGAAAATTTTTGGTTATTTCATAGTTCAGTTTATACTTTAATTTTCAACTGTAATATTCCTTGTTTGCTTAGCGAATGTTATGAAGTCAAAATGTACATTGAATTTTTATGTTTATTATATAATGTGTATTAAAGGAAAACTTTGAAACATTGTTTAGGATTTTTGTTTGTCTGTTTGTTTTTACGTAAATTACTCGGATAATAAATTGGAATATAAGTACTTAGAGTCAATCAGTGAATCAAGAGGCTTGAGCTCCTCGTTCTTTAATATATTAATATTAATATAGCAAAAGAACATTATATTATTTAGAGCATCAGAATTTAGAACAAATTGATAAATAAAGCAACGCAAAGTCACAGTTATCAAACATTAGGTAGAAATCATCATCATTATCGTCTCCAAAATTAACGATCTAGCTAATCTAGATCTAGGTCAAGAACAACATATCTATACAGATAAATAAAATTGGAGTGTCTGTTTGTAATTTTAAAATAACCGCTTCTTTCTAAATACATATGGATGTATACACGGTACATATACCAAAACAATATTTTTTACAATTTTTGTCTGTCTGTCTGTCTGTCTGTTTGTTCCGGCTAATCTCTGAAACGGCTAAACTGATTTTGTCGGGACTTTCACTGGCAGATAGCTGATGTTATAAGGACTAACTTAGGCTACTTTTATTTTAGAAAAAAAGTAGGGTACCACGAAAAAAAATTAAAACCAAAAAAAAATTAGAAAAAGTTTGTTTTGGGAAGGAACCTAGTTATAATACTATATTCAAAGCTGCAAAGTAAAGGTGAAAACTCAACATTGTTACTGTATAACGGCAGTAGAAACAAGTTATTAGAACTAAATCTTGTTATTTTAAACCAAGAGTGTCAATACTAAAAACGAGTTCCATTAAAATGTAGACTTCCATTTGTACATTGTGATTATCGCTTCAAAGAGGATAAAACCAAATTATATCTGTAAAATGAATGAAACGCTAATGAAATTACGTATGCACAAATGGTATCAGTTGGACACGAAAGTATACTGGATTAATCGTCCGTATATCGGTTTTAAAAAGGTTTAAACACTACACTGCGAGTATATTATGAAAGATTATAAAATAAACAGTGTACGCGTCTTTCTGACTGAAATGTATTTAAAAATGCCGAAAATAAAACAAAAATAGGATAAGAATGTTCATATATCGAATAAATCTATATAAATAAAAATGAATGTTGGTAAGTGCATAACTCAAGAATGGCTGGACCAATTCCGCTATTTTTTTTTGTATGTTCCTTAAGGTCCACGGAAGGTTTTATTAAAGAGAAAAAATGAAAAATTAACGAAAAAAAAATTAAAATTAGATGGCTAACGTACCTAGCGACGAACCCGAGCAAACCGAGGGTGAGCCGTTAGTTATGAATAAATCTTTCAAGAAATTAAGGTTTTTTGTGGTCAATATCATTCCCTTTGATAAAAAATTAAGTATGTCCTCATTATGTTCTCTTTAATATGTTACAACCAGTTTTAGAGTACGGTTTTGCTCTTGTGGTAATTTGTCAACAAATCTATATTGAACTGGCACAAGGTGTAACAGCCGTATTTAAATATAAATAAATAAATATGTTGGGACATTAGCACACAGCACCATCTAGTTCCATGGTAAGCTACGAGGCCTGTGTTATGGATACAGTTGTTGATACACTACATATATATAAGCGGGACTCGAACCCGCGGCCGCTGGCACAACAAGTAGGGTCATTACACACTGAGCCAAACGTAACGTGTGTGCACTTATGTACGCACGTAAGAAGTTATACTTATTTTTTTTTTAGAGCATTTAAATTAAAGCTTGTTTTTTTTTTATTCGTATTCTTCTAAGCAAACCGTCTCATTTGATATCCATATCATGGGGGGTGCATAAAAAAACACAGTCCGCCATATTGGATTTAGAATGACGTCACTTTGCTTATTGAGTTTCGCTCATTAAGCCCTTTCATATGATGACCATATCATAAGGGTCACTATGGAAATGATAAATCGTATCGTCGAAAATCCATTTTGTAACGTCCGCTATATTGATTTAATCCAATAGCGGGATTTAGATAATCGTGCAGTCATGAGAACCAGACATGTGTGTCAAATTTCAGCCTAATTGGACAGACACCGGGATAGGTGAAAGTACATAAAACCTTGTAATAATTTTTATTTTTATGTATATAAAAAAAGTGTTGTATATATAGAAATACCGGAACAAATATCTTGAGTATAGCCATCACACTATACTAAAGGGAGATTTAACGACTAAATTCATGCTGTTGTCTAATAACGACTAACTTCATACTGTAGTCTAAATCTGTCGCATAATAAAAAATTCACTCTCATAATGTTTTTCCTTAACGCGCCAAAAGAAGCAAGTGATGGCCAGTGCTTGAAAATGGACCATTATTCTAATGACATTATACTATTATTTTATAATCTATATTATTATGTATAATCTATTTATTGAGATTTATAGACAACCTAACATAACAATGGAAGTTTTAGAATCGAATTAAGTATAAATAAACTACGCGAGCAAAACTACGGGTAAAAGCAAGTCAATAAATAGCCTTCTGTAGTCCTTTTCCATAAAAACTAACTTATAAACTTACTAACTGTACCATAACTCATAATCTCTATACGCAATATACTTAAAAAGGAGTATAAAGCTTCCTACTCACGAATTATCTAATATTAGTAACTCACCCTAGATGCGCTTCGGGTTCGTCCCTAGACAAAAATAAATCTATCCCTCGGGAACCGTACATTTTCCGGGATTAGCCTACAGCCTTCTTCAACAAACGGGCTATTTAATGCAAAAAAGAATTTTTCAAATCGGATTAGTAGTTCCTGATATTAGCGCGTTCAAACAAACAAACCCTACCTCTTTTACAATATACTAGCGACTCACCCTCGCTTCGCTTCGAGTTCGTCCCTAGGCAAAAACAAATCTATCCCACCGTAACCGAACCGAACCGTACATTTTCCCGGGATGATAATATATAGCTTATAGCCTTCCTCAGTTAACGGGCTATCCAATGCAAAAAGAATTTTTCAAATTGGATTAGTAGTTCCTGAGGTTAGCGCGTTCAACCAAACAAACAAACAAACAAACTGGTCACCTTTATAATTTTATAGTATATATATATATATATATATATATATATATATATATATATATATATACTATACTGGCCGATATATAATTATAATTATTATATTAACACTTTGCTTCTATAATACATTCATTATTTGGATATTCCTTTATGGAACTTAAGCCTATTACATTAAAACTCAAAATTTAATAATAATAAGTGCAGTAACCAAAATTATCACACACAGTACTTGTAAGAGGATTCTCAAGCGTATCGCATTATGAAAGAACGAAATTCGATAACAATCCAACCACAATGACTTCAAGTAGTGAAGACAATGAAATCCGCATTGACGGATGCGGATTTATGGACGCAACATTAGATTTTTATTGAACAGCAAATACATGGAGTCGCTGAGATGTTATTTATTTTAATATAACAGAACTTATGTTTTCATTTGATATATGTTATACACTAATATAAGATAACTAAAACACATTTCCTTTAACATTTATTTTGAAAGAAACAATGTCTTCCCCATAGACGAACATATTTCAAATAATTTAAAAGAAGGTTAAAGAAATAAAAACAAATAATTTTGATTTTGGATTTCTATTATAAATGCAAAATTTTGTATGGGTGTTTAGTATTAGACAACCAAACTAAGCCGGTATTAATACATAAAAAAAAACTAGATTAAAAAATGTAAAATGTTATAAACCGTACAGAAAAAAGCAACAACGACTCTACACTAACTCTGTCCAGAGCTTACGGGACATTACTCTCGACGGGCACCATTCGATAATATTCCCATTTTATTTTATTAAATCCCGAACCCTCCTTTCCGGGCCAGTGAAGCCCTTTCAAGCCCTTTTGAGGATTTTGACACGTTATTTGTTGACTTCGCGATATTTATCATTAAAATTCACGGTCGGTGAGTCCTGACTGACTTTTGAGACTCGTTATATAAAGTATTTTAAAATAGTGTAGTGGTACTGTTTACTTTAATGGACACGTTTGGTACGATTTATAAAGAAACTAGCTTGGATATAGTAAAATGGATATAGTATGTTATCCTTAAGAGATAGACATATGCCATTGCGGATTTTTTGTAGATCTTTGTAAGGTGTACAATACTGTAGTACATTATTTTGATCTATCTCGTAGGGTTCAGCCAACGTTTGCAATGTAAGCGCAAAAAAATGTGTTTTTTTTACGACATCACATTAGAAACCTCTGAAATTATCATAGTTCCTCTACTATATTATGCATGTATTATACATATAAACCTTACTCTTGAATCACTCTATCTATTGAAAAAAACCGCATCAAAATCCGTTGCGTAGTTTTAAAGATCTAAGCATATATAGGGACAGAAGGACAGCGGGAAGCGACTTTGTTTTATACTATTTATTGATAAACTCATAATGCTACATTCGGAGTATTGTAGGCTGTATAAATACCATGCCACATAGTGGTTTCCATATAGGTAAACCAAAATTATATTAAATTTTAGTCATATTATGTGACGTATTTAGATTTGTTTGATATTTCTATCTAAAATATTGTCCTACTAAATAATTTGAATCGCCACAATACCATATGAAGTTAAGTCATTCAATGGAAATTTACTCCACAACTAACAAAAGTACACTCTATTTTTTCGAAGAGCCCAAACTTAAAAGACTAATGTAAGAAACAGTCCATGGTCAGTTTTTACGTGTTTTCTAATGTATAGCACACCACCAACATCACCATTTAAGACTGCTAATGAGAATTTTGGACAGGAAATTCCATTTTTGCCTTGGCCCAGGACTCGAATCCAGGATCTTATTTCCAAGACCGGGGATGTTTGCAGATAGGTAAACCTATACATAATTAAACTTACAAATAAATAAATGCATTTTTGACCAAGTATAAATTAAGGGACGCGTTAAAAAAATAAGCCCAAAGTCATAGGTTTTACTCGCAATAATTACCATTGAACAGTTATCGTATATTATGCGTTATCTACCTGCTGACTTAATCATCAGATCACCATCCATGATATTAAATTATTGTGTTATCTTCCGGATTTCACATACAAAGTTTCGTTCGAACACATCTATACATATAATAAAACTGTAGCGGGCGAATGTCTGTAAATAGAAAAAAAATGCTAAAAACCAAGTCAGGGGGATGTAAGAAGAGAAATAGAATAAATCCAGATTTCTTTCAATTTTTTTGTTTCTCTGTCTGTTTGTCTGTTTGTACGGGCTAATCTCCGAAACTGTAAAACCGATTTGAATGAAATTTTGTATGGTAGTACCTTGAATCCTCGTTCAACATCTTAAATACTTTTCATCCCGGAATATTAAAGACTTCCTGTGGGATAGTTAAAAAACTATAGTAAATTATACAGCTCAGTACATAAAAACCACTGATTGGATTTTAATGAAACTTTACAATAATATAATTCATACATCAGAATAACTCATAAGCTACTTTTTATCTCGGAAAAATGTACGGTTCCCGTGGGATAGATTTGTATTTATTTGTCTAGAGGCAAACCCGAGCGAAGCGAGGATAAGCCGCTAGTTTGGAAATAAGTTTAAATCAACTAAACCTAAAAAAATAGATTACATCCCAGTTATCTTTAAAAGTAACAAAAGCATGTTAAGAAGGAAAATTAAATTTTTGATAATAATGTCGTTACTAATAGATTTTTGTACACATTTTACAATAAAAATGCTAATTTAATTAGCACTAATAGACCATTACAATGAAATGTAATGAGGTCGTATCGTAGAAAGCTTTTTCAAGCGCAGACTATTTGGCAGTTTTTTGTAATATCGTTAGGTATTATGTCTATATCTATATACATATGTATATAATAAAATTGCAACTTAGTCCAAACTGTACATTAAATTTTTTTTTTTGGAAAATCTTTTAAAAATAGTCATTATTATCGATACAGAGGCCGAATCTATAGTTTTTAGAATTTTTGTCTGTCTTTCTGGGAATGCATCACGAGAAAGCCACTGGACAGATTTTAATGAAATTTAGTATGATGATAGCTGGTTATCCGGGTCAACATATAAAATACTTTTTACAACGAGAAAATATCTCATCTCTGAGAAATCTATACTAACTGTTAAAACATACCTAGGGATGAACCCGAGCGGAGTGAGGCTGAGTGGCTATGTAGATATTTATAATACTGTTTTAATGTAATCCTAAGCGATTATATATTGGTTACCTTACACATTTATTAAACGTAGATATAATGCATTAGTTTTTAAATAAAACTATGTTTTCGGATTGCCGACGTTTTGAATATTTTACATCAATCATGGTCACGAGAGAGAGACAGTCTCCTCTCGGGAACCAAAAATCAAAATAAATCCACGAAAAAATAGTTTTATTTAAAGTATCAAATTTTCGCGTAAATCTAAGATAGTTTTGTCTTACTTTTTTTTATATTGAATTAGATGATCGAGTATCGATACATTTTGAAGATTTTTGCAGAAAAATTGAAACACATTATAAAGATGCGAGATACTTTTATTTTATACCTAACACGTTTTTATCTATTCATTGGAATATACATTAATGTAAATTAAAATGTAGCACAGATCTCTAAGGCTTTAAATTTTGGTTAACTAATAGTAAAAAAAGTCATGACAAAATTACAAGTGGGACGCATTTATTATTCTCCATCTCTAATTATTAAATGGTATGCTTAAATATAATTTGAATTTTAATACAATGCGTATTAGAAAAATTAAATAATAGAAAAATATGAAAACTAGTTTTTGCTTGCAGCTCCGCTCGCTTACTTTATTCATATAGATACATGACTCAGCTCCTCAAAGTAAAGTATGATGTTAGATACAGCATTCTTCAATGAATGGACTAAAAAATACTAGATTTTTTTAACCCCTCGAATTTCCTCCCTTCGAATTAGAATTGAAATTAGAGGGGTTAAATTTGTTTCAAATATTAAGGCGTTCAAAAAAACAAAGGTCAATTTGAATAATAAAAAATCGTTAATCATAAACTCTATAATTGTGGTGGACTGTATTAAAAGACTATTTACTATTCTATCATTTATTGCTATCTAGCTTACTTTACTAACACTGGAACTGGAATACACATTACATAAAAACACCCCTATATTTATACCCTAATTTACATGCGCAACATACATACTACTGAGTGAAAACATTTCAAATGCCCCACTCTAATTGGCTTACACAAAGTAATCAATATTTACACGTAAAGACATGTTTCAACTAAATCGAAACAAGTCGGGCGGCGGTCGGGTCGCCGTCGGGTTTTTCCGGGCTCGTCGTCGGCAACACACGTTGTCGCTCGGCGATTGTCGTTGCTCGCACCGATGAGTGTTCGGCAACAGTCGATCTTCGGGGCCTGTCGTCACTCATCGTTGTCGGCGACGGTCGGTCGTCGGGGTTCTTCGTTGCTCGTCGTTGTCGGCAACAGCTCTCCCCCCGGCGCAGCGCTGCGAGCCTCCTTCTTCACTAGCACGACGAGCTTCGTGACGGGACGCTTGAAGACGCCGGTCTTCGTTCGGACGTCCGCCACTCGCACGCCGCCATCAGGTCCCTTGTAGATCCGATCCACGAATCCCATCGGCCACACGTTGCGTGGCAGGGTGTGATCGATCACGAGCACGATGTCTCCCAATCGCAGCTGCTTGGCGTTGTTGGTTGGCCCGCCGCGAGGAACGAGAGTCGGTAGGTACTCTCGCACCCATCGCTGCCAGAAGTGATCGGCGAGCGCCTGGCTGGCACGCCAGGTGCGTCGGTCGTCGTCGCTGCATGGCCCAGTGGTGGGTAGGCCAGTGGATGACCCCAACAGGAAGTGGTTGGGGGTCAGCGCCTCCGGGTCGTGTGGACTCACGCTTACATGAGTCAGGGGTCGGGCGTTGATGGAGTACTCCGCCTCAACCAGTAGAGTCCACAGCACTTCCTCCGTCGGCTCCTTCTCTTTCAGGGTGGAGGCTAGTGCGACTTTAACTGATCGCACCAGCCGTTCCCATGCGCCCCCTTGATTCGGGGCACCTGGGGGTATGTATCGCCACTCCATGCGATGAAGTAAGCCCTCTTCTTTCAGCGCTGGCGCCCACTCTGCGTAGGCGGCCCGTAGCTCGTTGTCAGCGCCTCGGAAGTTTGTGGCGTTGTCTGAGTGCATGGTGCTCGGCCATCCTCTCCTGGCTGCCATTCTTCGCAACGCCATGATCGCCGAACTCGTAGAAAGTGACGGGACGATCTCAAGGTGTACAGCGCGCGACGTGAGGCATGTGAATAGCGCGCCCCATCTCTTCTCACGACGTCGTCCGATCTTCACTATCATGGGCCCGAAGTAGTCCACCCCACAGTGGGTGAAGGGGCGGCGAAATGGTTCGAGGCGAGCGCGAGGCAGGTCCCCAGTCGCTGGAACCTGAGGCTTCGCTTTTCGCACTTTGCAGAGGGCGCACTCCCTTTCTATGGTGCGCACAGTAGGTCGCAGATGGATGATCCAGTATCGCTGCCTCAGATCGTTGGTCACACGCTCACGGTTGGCGTGACCTGCAGCGCAATGCTCACGTAGCACGATGAGTTTCGCAGTGCGGTGGCGTCCGTCGAGGATGATAGGTCGCTTCATCTCAAGCGGTGCAGTGGCAGCTCCTATGCGGCCTCTCACCCGCAATACGCCTTCCTCCAGCACTGGATCCAGCCGGAACAGCCGGCTCGTCTTAGGCAGGGGACGAGATGACTTCATACGTAGTAATTCGTCTTGGAAGCTATCTCTCTGCGCACGGCGTATGAGTGCGCGCTCGGCTTCCTCGATGTGACGATGCTCCAATCCCGTAGCTCGGCGCCGACACTTGTCTATAAAAGCCAGCACCCTCGCAGTTGCTCTGACCAGTGTTTCGAATTTGGAGAAGCGCGCAGGATCCGGCAACCACTCGTCGCCTTGTTTGTCCTCTGTGGTCACGTGCAGCAGGACCTCCTCCTCTTCTGCGGGCGTTCCCTCGGCTGGCCACAGTTCCTCTGGGTGACGTAGGAACTCCGGCCCTTGGAACCATCGGTCGTCACTGGTGATGCGAGTGTGCGCGAATCGTGTAGCGTCGTAACTTGGTGGCATTCTAACGTCGTCTTGTTTCCAGGGCAGTCCTACCTGGTATCCACTTTCGATCTTCCTTAAGGTCTGTTCGACGATCTTCGTTGCCCGGGAATTCTCATCGCTCACTCGTGACTTGTGAGCAATGCCGAGCGCGTCGATTCGGAAGTGTTCTTCTACCAGGTCATGTAGGCGTTGATCTATCTGGTCGTTCACGTTTCCACCAGGTTCAGGGGTGAAGACGTGAAGAACGCCATCTCTGTTGTGGATCACACTGCGTGGTGCTGTTCCGTGTACCACCCAGCCGAGTTGCGTTCTGGAGGCAGCTGGTTGATTCGGGCCTCCAACTCGCAGCTCTCGGGATACGATGTATTCCCAGTGGTCTGTCCCCACCAGGATACCAGGGTGTGCCAGGTCGTAGCACACTTCTTCCCTTGGCAGGTCTCGCAGGTGATCTTGTTTCAGTAGTGTGCTGGGAATGAACTGCTGGTGAAGCTTCATGTTCTTGACTGTTCGTGCCCGAAGCTTATGTCTCTTCCCATTCTTTCCCTTCAGGTGCACCGTGACCAGCTGACTGCCTTCCTCGTGCTGAGACATGTTGACTCCGTGCATGTGAAGTGGTGTGAGAGGTCCCTTGGCGCCGATCTTCTTTGCCAGCTCTTCGTCGATGAGGGTAATGGTAGCCCCTTCATCGAGTAGAGCATGGGTCTTCTCCTCCCCCCGTGGCCCGACGACGGTGACTGGGCACATCTTCAGCAGGACCGCTTGAGTCGACACAGTGGCTTTGGATGCCACCGACAGCACAGCTTCGGCTTCACTTGTCGTTGAGGGTTTAGGCGTCTTATCTTCCCGGTGCAGAGTCGGATGGTGAGGACGGCGACACTCGTTCACGCCGCACAGCTTTGCTTTGCAGCTGTTGCGTCTGTGCTTCTTAGTTATGCACTTGAAACATAACTTCTTTTCCTTCACCAGTTCCCATCGTTCATCTAACGTGAGCCCTTTATATTTGGGGCACTGTGGCAGTGTATGAGTCTGCTCACAACTAGGACATCGGCTGATTTGTTCCTCTTCAGCTTCAGTCACGTTGTACACGGCACTTGTCTTCTTCCTTTGGGTCCCGGTGTTCATCGAGGGTCTGGTCTCCCTCCGGGTTGCAGCAGGTGTTGAGACGCTCGTAGGTGGGGCATATGCATACTTCAATGCCCGGTCTGCCTCACGCATGAGGAAGCGAGACAGCACTACAATCTCTGGATGTAGTGTCCCGTCGTGTTCTTCGGCGTAGTCACACCAGCGTGCCCTGATGTGAGGACTCAGTTTGTCCAGGACTTCCCTCGCCAGCATTGGGTTGTAGAGGTACCCCTGGCGTCCGATGCTGTTCAGGATGCTGACTACGCTTTGAACTTTCACTGCAAAGCTGTTCAGGTCTACTGCTGATGACCCAGGTCTCGGAAGCTTCTTCAGTTCCAGGAAGGCTTGATCTATGATGACTTCAGGCCGCCCGAAGCACTGTTCGAGGGTCTTCATCACGACGTCAGGATCTGTAGCGGCGTGTAACAGGCCAGCTACGACGTTTCTCGCTTCTCCCCGAAGGCAGCTCCTCAGTCTTTGCAGGTTCTCGTTCGCAGATATCTGGTATATCTTCGTAGAGTCTTGATAGGCTGCTCTGAACGACAGCCACTCGTTAGCTATTCCAGAAAAGATCGGTAGGTCAGTGCATCTTATTCTGGGTCTAGCCATCTTCTCCAGGGCTTCAGCCAATTGCTCGATCCCTGGCCTCGTTCTGGTTGGAGTGGGTGACCTTCCTCTTGTTTCGAATCGAAGGTGCCGTTCCCCTCCAGTCCGTCTCTGCTCCCCTTCCTCCCCCCGTGTGCTGATGGGGTTGGTGCGGAGCCAGGCGTCCACCCTTTGTTGGTGGTCAAGAGGTTCTTCATGCAGGCTCTCCTGCTCCTCTTGGATGTTGCTGACGTCTGCGGCCAGCCGCTTTCTGATGAGTTCAGCTTCGATTTCCAATTCTTTTTTCCTCAGGTTTGCTAGCTTCTCTGCTGCTTCAAGTTCCGCCAGTCGCACCCTAGCGGTCACACTTGCCGTCGATCGCACTGAATGCCCTGGTGACCTGGTTCGGGGTCGGTCTCCAGTCTTCAGGGTTCGGTAGGCAGCGGAGGGTGTGGGGGCAGAGGCATCGTTCGTAGCCCCTAGCCCAACCTCCGTATCCAGGAGTGTGGTCGGTGAGGCTGGTGGATTCTGAGAGAATCTTCGTCTTCGCTCTAACTCGATACGTTCAGCTTCCTGGCTTCGATCTTCCATACGGGCGCGACCTTCCAGGTGGCGCTGATCTTCCAGGTGTCGCTGATCATCCAAGTGTCGCTGATCATCCAAGTGTCGCTGATCATCCAGGTATTGCAGGTGTTCCAGGTGTTGTCGACCTTCCAGGTGTCGTCGACCTTCCAGATGTCGTCGACCCTCCAGGCGTCGCTGGGTGTCAGGGCGGCGCAGGTCGTCAGGGCGGCGCAGGTCGTCAGGGCGGCGCAGCTCGTCAGGGCGGCGCAGGTCGTCACGGCGGCGCAGGTCGTCAGGGCGGCGCAGGTCGTCAGGGCGGCGCAGGTCGTCAGGGCGGCGCAGGTCGTCAGGGCGGCGCAGGTCGTCAGGGCGGCGCAGGTCGTCAGGGCGGCGCAGGTCGTCAGGGCGGCGCAGCTCGTCAGGGCGGCGCAGGTCGTCAGGGCGGCGCAGCTCGTCAGGGCGGCGCAGGTCGTCTGGGCGGCGCAGGTCGTCCGGGCGGCGCAGGTCGTCAGGGCGGCGCAGCTCGTCCTGGGCGGCGCCGGTCCCTGGGCGGCGCTGGTCCTGGGCGGCGCTGTTCCCTGGGCGGGACTGCTCCAGGGCGGCGCCGGCCCCTGGGCGGCGCTGGTCCTGGGCGGCGCTGTTCCCTGGGCGGGACTGCTCCTGGGCGGCGCCGGTCCCTGGGTGGCGCTGGTCCTGGGCGGTGCTGGTCCCTGGGCGGCGCTGCTCCTCCAGGTCGGCAGCATCCCCTTGGCTCCTGGTGATGACCATTCTTCAATCCGGGTCGATGGGCCAGCTTGTGGTGGACTGTATTAAAAGACTATTTACTATTCTATCATTTATTGCTATCTAGCTTACTTTACTAACACTGGAACTGGAATACACATTACATAAAAACACCCCTATATTTATACCCTAATTTACATGCGCAACATACATACTACTGAGTGAAAACATTTCAAATGCCCCACTCTAATTGGCTTACACAAAGTAATCAATATTTACACGTAAAGACATGTTTCAACTAAATCGAAACAAGTCGGGCGGCGGTCGGGTCGCCGTCGGGTTTTTCCGGGCTCGTCGTCGGCAACACACGTTGTCGCTCGGCGATTGTCGTTGCTCGCACCGATGAGTGTTCGGCAACAGTCGATCTTCGGGGCCTGTCGTCACTCATCGTTGTCGGCGACGGTCGGTCGTCGGGGTTCTTCGTTGCTCGTCGTTGTCGGCAACAATAATATTAGTACGGAATTAGTATAGATAATAATGTTACATTAATTCTAAGTAGTTTTTATGAGAACTCAATTTTTAAGATTGTTTTACGTTTAGTTTAAATAAATTTTGGAAGTCGAGTCGATTTTTATTCTTTCATATTTTTGCTTTAACGAGAAATTGACGTTGAGATAATATTTAACTCTACATAAAGCGCTACTTGCTTATCTTTTTGACATATATCCTTTGACTCTTGCATATCCGCTTGTCTTTGTATAATTATTCCACTTACTGTGATGCGTCTGCAGCATCCACAATTAGCATTACAAAATTAATTTGTGTTAACTCAACAAGAAACAAAATCATATTATATGAAATTAACCGTTTAAAAGAAGGTATTTTGCTTGAGGCTATGAATAGAGTTATATTATGCACCTTATATTATGTTGTGAATTAAAAAAATTATCATATAATGTTAAATGAGCAACTATTGTATGTATATAATTTCATTTCATGTATCTAGGAAACGGCTCCAACTATTAGGATCAAATAATACTTTCTTAGGTTTACGCGAATATTTGACATTTTAACACGTTCACTGCGTTAAGATTTTTAGATGACTTTCAGCTAGTGCTATATAAGGTCCCTAAGACCTGAAGCGTGATGATCTTGGAGTGCGTTGTCGGGTCAAAAATATCTGTTCGGTATACATGTATTTAGAAGTGGATTTTGAAGCAATTATAATGATTTTTTTTAATTTTCTTTATGAAACATATTTTTTAATAATCATTTCGTATATTTATACGTTCGTAACAAAATCCGGCTATTGTAACTTATGTTAACGATTTGTCAAAATTTTCGGGTCGTTTTCACCCGATATCCGCACTGCTTGTAAAGTGTATCGATAAAAGATTAGTGTTGTACAAGTAAAACAACGATGAGATGAATAGTAAGTTTTGTTGTAATAAAAGGTACTTATCGACAATTAAAAAAGATTAGAAATATGTTTTTCATTACAACAAATGGTTTTTCTTCATACTCCGCAAAAAGATTTAACCTTTTTCACTTTGCGTGTGACTAGTAAATATTCCGGGACTTACAGTTTCATTCCGGGTTCTATTATTCCTTTCAACTTCACCTTCACACGTCAAAAGCATTTTTCTACATCTCGACCTCTTCATTTTGTCAAAAATGCTTACCACTTGTAACAAGAATTACAATACGTCGATAACGACTTAGACGTTGCTAACTTATGTGCAACACTAGTGTGACGAACACGAAATCTGGTGCTGCTATCGGGTCATCGGGTCATCAGGTATGAAAGACCCGATAACCGCACCTAGCGAAAAATGTTTACTACTAGTCGTTATAAGGTCGAATAGATCTGATATATTTTTTTTGTATCTACGTCAAATATTTGAAGAGGTAAAAATAAAAATTTAAAAGTCCCTTTTTTATTTCATAAAACGAAAGAGATATCTATCCCGCACCAGCGGTAAGACACAGATTTTTCGTGCCGCACCACGGGGAAGTCTCGTATCGGGTTGATTCGACCTATTGCCGCAGTGAACGTGTTAAATAAAACTATCTTTTCGGATTATTTCGCGGATTTATTTTGATTTTTGGTTCCCGACGTTTCGAATGCTTTACAGCAATCATGGTCACGGGAGAGACTAAGGTGTTAGACATCTCAACGTCGAAACGAAACGAAACGTCGGGAACCAAAAATCAAAATAAATCCGCGAAATAATCCGAAAAGATAGTTTTATTTAAAATATTTGGATCAAACTTTGTATTTAGATAATATTTTGCTTTTTAAGATTTTAAACATTTTTTTTATAACTAAATATTAGAGCTTTTTTCTATTTACTCTCATCCTGACAATGTCATATAGCACCATTTCTTAAATGTTTGTGGTACTTGCATTGTCGTCAATGGTTCATAACCTACTGAATGAGCGCCGACGCCGAGCTAAGCGCAGTCGTCCAGGTACTAGAAATGTATACCTATTATATGTATATCTTAACCAACGGCTCACCCTCGCTTCGCTCGGGTTCGCCTCTAGAGAATCAAAAACAAATCTATCCCGAGGGAACCGTACATTTTTCCTGAATAAAATGTAGCCTATGTGTTATTCTGATATATGAGCTATACTTTCATTAAAATCCATCCAGTAGTTTTTGCGTGAAAGAGTAACAAACATCTATACATACAGACATCCATACATCCTCACAAACTTTCGCATTTATAGTATTAGTATAGATTATATTTTTAACATCTCCCTTTAACGCTCTTTTATCACTTACACTAAGAAACGATTGGTATAATATCATATTTAAGTCGATTGTAGCCTATTATTGTTGCATCTATTTAAAACTTTATAAAGTAAACACACAATATAACGATTTCAAATAACGTTCATATAAAGCTGGTTTGGTGTTGTCGCTAAAATATACTCCGTACTCCTAGTAAACTATCCGTTTACTTTTTAACTATTTTTCGACGAGTCTCAGTACCACTCCGCGGATTTGCTTAAAAGGCTAAAAGCATGTTCTTTTAGTTTTTTTTAAACTTTAATTATTTATTTGACTAAAACGGCTCATATTCATCTTCAGTGATGGAGAAATTAATGAAAAAATATAAAACAATGTCTGCGTGTTGCAATAAATTACTATACTAGCGACTCATCCTCGCCGCCCTTTAAATTGACATAACTTTTTTATTTATGAACCGATTGAAATGAAACAAATACTAGATGTTAAGTGAAGCTTACCACAATATAAGTGAAAACCGCACTCAAATCGGTTAAGCCGTTTCTAAGATGAGCGCGCACAAACGCACAGACAAACAGACAAAAATTTCAAAAAAAAATTATTATGGGTTCTATTGCATTAATTAATAAAGACGCTCAATAATAGTTTCTCTCAAATATCTTCCATGTACAGACAGCAATCAGTTATACTTTTATATATATATATATATATATATATATATATATATATATATATATATATATATATATATATATATATATGTGTGTGTATATTTTCGGATATGAGCTTACGGATATATAGGAAATATACAGCAGGCATCACCATTAATCCAGTAACGGCCTTTGTTTCCGTGTTCCAAATCACTTGCGGTTTTCTTAACTACTTTACTTAGGAATGAGTGCTTTATTGTTCTTATCATGCCTTTCCGTTACTTAGAGTCAGTGTATGAAATTGTCTGTAAGAAAAAGTCGATAGATGAAAGTTGTAAAGGATATTAACACATATCTTACTACTATATAAATGCGAACTAATCTCTGCCTCGGTGGTGTAGTGGCTAGCATGTACGGCTGCACATCCTGAGGTCCTGGGTTCGAGTCCCGGGTCGGGCCAAGTTTAGTTATTGAGTCTTTCTGTATAGTAAGCCTCAGTAACAGCCCGGAGTTGGGAAGTTGGCGGTGTTTCACCCCCGTGCCTCGGAGAGCACGTAAAGCCGTCGGTCCTGCGCCTTAACTCTCACCGGTCGTGTCGAGTAGTCGTCCCACCGGAGTATGAGAGTGACGGGAATAGGGAGTGCACTTGTGTCTGCGCGTACACTTGTGCACTATAATATCTCCTGCCCAGTTGGCTAGTCTCAATGAGATTGGCCGCCGTGGCCGGAATCGGTCAGGAGAACATTATAAATGCGAAAGCTTGGATGAATTGATGTTTGTTACTCAATCACGCCATAACGCCTGAACGGATCTGGATGAAATTTGGCTCAGTGATTATATAGACTGGAATAGTACATAAGCCATTTGTTATCCCGGTAAAATTTACGGTTACGGTTACGGGATCCCATGGGATAGATTTGTTTTTATTTTTCACTAGCGACGAACCCGAGCAAAAGCGAGGGTGAGCCGCTAGTAGATAGGTATGTACATAATATTTATCCTATATACATATATTTTACTTTTGTCATATCAGGTCAGCTCTTAGGTATGATGATAATATACTCTTGAACGATTTTGGTCACGACCAATCTCATTGAGATATTATAGTGTCTACACAAGTGATCGCGCAGACACAAAGCCCAAAACCAAGTTTTATGTGTTCACCGAGGCACTGTGGTGTAAGACCACCAACTTCTAACTACGGCGTGGTACTGATTCCTTAACAGAAATAACTCAAAAACTAAACTAGCCTGATCCGAGATTTGAACCCAGGACCTCCACATCTGCGGCCGTACATGTCTCTACTCCACCGATGTAGTCAAATCATTTAGGTATAATTGATGGTATGTTGTAACCTTAAACTATATAAGTGTTTAAATCTAGGTTCAGCCTTCGCATCACAACTAAGCATGAAAGGGGGAGTATGGGGATGATGAACGAAATGCCACGGTACAAACATTATCATTATTATTTATCTGTAAAGTTCACAGACGGATAGACAGACAAAATAGTATAACCTTATCTAATTTATTATTACTAGTGATCGCCGCGTGGTTGAAAATCAACCATAATTCATTAAGTTATATATTTATTGTCTTGCGTATATTACAATATTAATCAATTCTCAATTTGACCACAGACTAACAATAAACAAAAGAGTATATATGCATGTGTGTGTCAAATACATGGTAGTGTGTGTCATATTTTTTAGTGATTCAATGTATTTTTATGCTTAATTTAAAAAAAAAATATGAGCACTCTGCACTCCTTCTCTATATAAACTATAAGTGTAGGAAATTTCATATTCCTCCATCAGCACAATTTTCATAAAAAGGAGTACAAAGTTTTTGCTTCACGTATAATTAATATATAGATAAATAAAAAAGTTTGCCTTTGTGGCGATTAACATATTTATTAGGCAACACCAATTTCGTTACCCGTTTTAACTGTCATATTATATATTGTGGTGTATTTTCTATAATCTGTGCTCTCTGATCAATATTGCCGCTATTAATATTGTACACTAGAACAAAAGATTTCTTGTAACGTAAATAAATAATTGTGAAACTAAAATCGTGGTATTCAATTATATGGATTCCAAACCTTATTTAGTCTTTCATGAAACAAAGAAGTAATAATGGGGACAGTTCATTAATAGGCCGGATAAAAGACTATTTTTATCCTGGCATCAATTCCTACTATTACTTTATATATTAGACTGATATATAAATAAGTGGTATTCCTGTGTGAATTGAAGGCAGATAATTAAATATAAATAAATAAATAAATATAAATAAATATGTTGGGACATTAACACACAGCACCATCTAGTTCCATAGTAAGCTACGAGGCTTGTGTAATGGATACCACATAGTTGATACACTACACATATATAACTTTAAATATATACATATTATAAATATAAACAGCCATGACTGGAGTACAAACATTCGTGCTCATCACCCAAATGAATGCCCCCAGCGGGACTCGAACCCGCGACCGCTGACACTGCAAGTAGGGTACTACACACTAAGCCAAACGTGTCGTCAAATATTTTTTCTCGTCATTAGTTCTAAATATCAAATGTTAACTATAAATATCATAAAATCAGAAAGCAATCTCAAATAAATTGGCTCCTGAAGCCCATTTCGTACATTAAAATTAACTTTAAATTGATTTTCTTTATAATCTTATACAGCATGCCAGAGGATAAAGAGTACAACATTCATAATCATAGCAAAGCAAAAAAAAACACAAGAAAAGACATGATATGTCTATTATGTTACATCTATACTAATATTATAAAGCTGAAGAGTTTGTTTGTTTGTTTGTTTGGTTAACGCGCTAATCTCAGGTGCTACTGATCCGATTTGAAAAATTCTTTTTGCATTAGATAGCCTGTTAACTGAGGAAGGCTATAGGCTATATATCATCCCGGAAAAATGAACGTTCCCGTAGTATAGATATGTTTTTGTCTAGGGAAGAACCCGAAGCGAAGCGAGGGTGAGTCGCTAGTACTCAATAAAAAAACATAGACGTAATAACATAATATTATACAATATTTAAAGTGAAACTAAAACACAAAATTTTCCAATTTTCTTAAAAATAAACAAGAGTAACTATAGTACATGTACCTTATTATGCGTATCAAAGTGTCCTGTAAAAACCCTTCTATCCCTAAGGGCATACTAAAGCAGTTTTCATGACATGGAGTATTACTTGAGGGCCGCGAGTCACGTCTACTTACGTTATTTAGAAACAAACTGTTCAAAGGCTCTACTTATTTAAAGATTATAGAGCTAGCTTCCACCCGTGACTTCGCTCACGATGATACAATCTATCTATATAAATAAAAAGTTTCTTTGTATGTTTGTGCTCTATACGTTCCTAAACCATTCATTCGATTAAACTTTGGTAAATTGTTTTGAATCCTGGCCTCAAAAAGAAATTATTTGAATTTGGGTTTTCTGTGTGTCATTGAACCATTCATCCCTAGGTTGCAGCTGAGCTTAGCGAGAGTAAGCCGTTAATATAAAAACTAAAAGCTGTTAAATGTACATACTGTATGGGATTTGTCATGCCAATCAAATTATTCCTAACTCGATGTATTTAATAGAAGCCAATTCCTCTATAAGGAAAAGACTTTTATACAGTTATGTTCTATTTTTATATTCTATATGTTTATACAACATATTGTGGTGGCAAGCTTTTACTATGTATTACTTATCTGTGGAAATTTGATTGGTTTTAGGGTTATTTTTATACGTTTTTTAATACAAATATTTATGGTACTGTATGTTTCCCTTGAAAAATAAATAAATAAATAAATTCACCTTTTGGATAAAAATGTAGGAATTTAATTGTATTGTAATTCGAATTTTCCTTCATTAAAATCGATTTGATTACATAATACGTTAAATTAAAAAATTGCGTGCCAAATGTAGCCTGTTATCCTTACCTAAACGTATAACCACAAGTGATAGTCTCTTTAGAATTGATTAAGGCAATCGACTTTTATCGTCTATCCTGCACGAACCGTTTATCTTACAGCTAATAAAATGTAGCTTATGCCACTTTCTTCCAAATCCTCTACCCTATCTTTAGGTAGGGACCTATATATATATGTGTGTGTGTGTGTGTGTGTGTGTGTGTGTGTGTGTGTGTGTGTGTGTGTGTGTGTGTGTGTGTGTGTGTGTGTGTGTGTGTGTGTGTGTGTGTGTGTGTGTGTGTGTGTGTGTGTGTGTGTGTGTGTGTGTGTGTGTGTGTGTGTGTGTGTGTGTGTGTGTGTGTGTGTGTGTGTGTGTGTGTGTGTGTGTGTGTGTGTGTGTGTGTGTGTGTGTGTGTGTGTGTGTGTGTGTGTGTGTGTGTGTGTGTGTGTGTGTGTTAGTTTTTAAGGTATATATGTTATGGGCCTCTGTTTACATATTTAAGATCTTTGTGTAAATATTGCCTGAAATAAATGATAAATAAATAAAATAAAATAAATAAATAAATTATCTATAGAAAGTCTTTTATAAGTTCAGATTACCCTTTTCGGAGTTTAGAATATATATTAGATAGCCAGACAACATATTATATTGCTTGTTTGGCCTTTGATGTATTGCAAATGACTGTATGAGAAAATATGAAAATTAAAAGTTCCTTTCCAATAGTTTAGATATTTTTTACTATTATTAATTATTATAAGCGACTCATCCTCGCTTCGCCTTGGGTTGGTCACTAGACGAAAACAAAGCTATCCCACGTGAACCATATATTTTTCAGGGATAAAAAGTAACCTATGTGTTATTCCAGTCTATCTATAATCTATCTCTGTGCCAAATTTCATCCAGATCAGATCAGCCGTTCTGGTGTGATTGAGTAACAAACATCCATCTATCCTGACAAACATTCACATTTATAATATTAGTAGGAATTATAGTTTTTCGGGAATTTACATAAGTACTTGCGTTAATATATAATTATAGGTTTCATTCCATTTTTAAGTTGTTTTGTTGAACAATTTTATGATTTTGTTTATATGAATTTATAATTTATATACTATTTTTATATGATAGAATATAAAATTATAATAATTAATACCGATATTAGTACAAACTATTTTTTTATTCATTTAGCAACGCCATCTATTAAAAGGAAAGGAAATTAAAATAAAGAATTACAATTTACTTATGCTCGCAACTTTAATGTGCTGATTCCACGTTATTACCATAGATGGCGCTGTAATTCACTTTGCTGAATAATACACTTTTTTTATTAATAATTTAAAATCTAGAGTAATATCTAACATCTATCTTATTTATTTAAATAATATAACAAATATTATTAGTAGCAAGTGTATTATAAAAACGTATCATAAACATATTACGCTTTAAATACATATATGTACATAATATATGTAGGTAAAAAAATATCTATTATACCCTGTACAAGTAAGCTTGATCTTTTTGACAGACGGGCTAGTGATGAGAAACAGAAAATGTCTAGTAGTCCAAAAAATAACGTTTTAAAATACTTGTAACTGTGACGAGATGGTGTGCGTGTATTATGTGTGAAATTCTTTATTGCACTAGATATATAAAACATTGGGTAGATAAGCGACGGTGGGTCAATATTCATAATAAGTACCTATTACAGGTACATTATATACAAGTAATATTACAGGGTTATTTTTGAACCTCCCGCCAAATTTAAATAGGTGGTTCAGACCATGAAAGTAAACAACTTTCCCAAAGAAACACGGGTTGAAAAGTGAAAAAAAAAATATTCAGTCCTTCCATACGAAATCGACCACGTGATCGCGCAGCTTTCTATGGGAGGGTCGAATTTTATTTCACTTTTCGACCCATGATTCTTTGGAAAAGTTGTTTAGTGTCATGGTCTGAACCACCTATTTAAATTTGACGGGAGGTCCAAAAATAACCCAGTATGTAAAAATTAAGGTTGAAAAATAAAATAGTTTTATCTTTAAAAGAGTTCTTATTAAGGAAGAGGAGCACAGCCAAGATCATCATCACCAGAGTCGTCGGAGCTTGAGTCATCATCTCGAACAAAGTGGACGTCGCGCATCCAGTCAGATAATATTGCTTCTTTGACGTGTCGTACTACATAATACATCGATATTTGTAACAGTTACTACTATTCATGTCCCATCCGTATGTACCGACCGATGTAACATTGTACAATCGTCTATTATTTTCAGTGTTCCTATTTAAATTTTACTTTGAAGCAATAAAATGTCTTAAAATTTTCGGATAACGCATGAATCTTTAGGGACTTTTGTGTTATATGTATTTTTTAAATATTTTTACAATTTTTAAAATCATTAAATTAAGAAAATAATATTATGTTCGTCATTGCAAAGTTATGTCGATCAGAAAAATTTACATCTCTCAAAAAGATCAAGCTAACTTGTACAGGGTATAAAAATATAAATTATCACACTATCTAATTGTCAGTTGTGACAGGAAATATGCCTTATAAATGTACTAGCGACTTACCCTTGCTTCGCTCGAGTTATATACAAACTTTCATCGCCATTTTCACCCCCTTAAAGGATGATTTCCGAAATAAAAAATATCTTATGTCCTTCACAGGGTCTCAAACTATCTTCTTAACAAATTTCATTTAAATCGGTCCAGTAGTTTTTGAGTTTATTGGTTACAAACATACAAAAATACAAATCTTTCCTCTTTATAATATTATTTTAGTGTAGATGTGCCCTATAATATTTTGATGACAGTTGTCACTTACCAACAGGTAACTTTGTTTTAGCCGATTCCAAAATCCTTTCTTTACCTTCCTATATAGGTACTTAGAAAGAACTGTTTCCATTTTTTTTATTGATAACACTAAAGCTCATCAATAGTGCTAAAGAAAAAATAAAATCGGTTGTCGGAGGAGAACCTTATGCCTATTTAAATGAACATAACGTTACCATCACATTCCCCGGCCAACTAACTGTATAAATTATATTATCATATTATTCGGATGTATTCTGCAACGCGCTGGTTATCGTTCTCAATTTTCATCTATACATACATATAATAAAACTGTAGAGGTCGAATGCCTGTACATAGACAAAAATGCTAAACACTGAGTCAGGGGAATGTAAGAAGAGAAATAGAATATATCCAGTTTTTTTTTGTTTCTCTGTCTGTTTGTCTGTTTGTAAGGGCTAATCTCCGAAACTGTTGGACCGATTTAAATAAAATTTTGTAAGGTGGTACCTCATATCCCTGGTCAAAATTTTACATACTTTTTATCTTGGAAAATTAAATAGTTCCCGTAGGATAGTTAAAACACTATAGTAACTTATACAGCTTAGTACACAAAAACTATTGATTGGATTATAATGAAATATAATAGTGTGTTTACATAAAATCATCTTCATTAATACGTTTTCGTCCAAACATTACTTATGTATACATAATAAAA
Organism: Fabriciana adippe; assembly: GCA_905404265.1. Classification (NCBI taxonomy): domain Eukaryota; kingdom Metazoa; phylum Arthropoda; class Insecta; order Lepidoptera; family Nymphalidae; genus Fabriciana; species Fabriciana adippe. The sequence continues at coordinate 2,035,605 of FR989996.1, read as the reverse complement.
CTAAGTTAAAAAATTCGATTAAATTTTTCCTAAAAATAATTTCCATATCACAATATAAATTCAGTAGGTCTCCCTCAATTTATTTCGAGGAAGTCGTTCTGAAAGTATATATTTAAATCTTAAACATTAATCATTAAATGCAATTATTTCACTCAAACAATGAAAATAATAATTCACCGCCATTAAAAAGTGCCAATATCCACTACAATTATCCTAAAAATACATCAAAAAATCCAAAAAAAGTATTATATTTTGTGTATTCTGTTACATATTTGTTATAAAAAAGAGAGCGTTACTAAACGTTTCATAGATTTTCCATAGTTTTATCCTGAGTCAATTGTAAATCCAACATGTTCTAAACTTCAAATAAGTATATCTTTTGATAAGCTATACTATGAGTTATCTTTATTTTAAGATATATGTTATGGTCTTAAAAAATAAGTATCATGCCTATTTATTTTTCACCAATTTATCAAAATATCTGCTTAAAGACTCAGAAGTACTTTGTAATATACTTAAGCCTAGTCTGTATTTGAATTCAACAAGTCTTTTAATAAAATCGAATATTCCACCGTTAGTAAGAGGAGGATATGTGATTACTTCTGGTGTATATGTTGGTTTTGGCTTGTTAGGTACATACGGCACAGTCGATGTAGATTCCGATTTAACTTCCGTCGTAGTTTCAGTGTTAACGTTTCTAACTGTAGAGGGTTTAGAACCATCCTCGTTTATCAAAGGACTGCTTTCATCTTCTATTTTGGTTGTTGGGAACACTTCGTACACTTTGAAAGACTTTGTTGTTATATCTAGTTCATTTGACATTTCAGTTTCAGTATTTTGTTTTTTATCGTCAATAGGTAAAGTGGAAATACTTTCTATTACTTCATTTTTTATTGTACTAGCGTCCGTTTCTTGTTCTTTGCTTGGCTCCATAGATACAGCGTAAACAGTAAAGACATCTTTATTCTCAGGTGTTATTGTATCTTCGTTTTTTAATTGTAATATTTCTACAGGTGATGGTGTTATTGGACCACCCAATCCCTCATCAATTTCATTACTAATAAAGATTTCATTTTCTTTATTTTCTCTGGCAGCCTTCAGTATCTCCTCAATAGAACCAACAATGTTTCGTTTGCGACGTATATTCCTGCGTCTTCTGTTTAATTTTCGTGGTCCATGCTCTGGTACAACAACTGGTGTGGCCGACTCGGTCAATTCTTTCGGGACGTTACCAACAACGAATTTATTATCAGCTGATCCGGCTTCAGAGTTCTCTTCTGAATATTTACTATCATCTGTATCTTCTGCCTCATTATTTGAACCTAAATACATAGAAGTAGGAGAATATGTTACAGGACTGCTCGTAGATTCACTATAGAATTGTGTCTCATATGGATAAACTGGTTTGAAATCGGTGTCTTCTGATGGCTTGACTCCATAGACCACGGAACTTGATGCGTCACTACCATACGATGATATTGCTGAAGGTCCAGTTTGTGGTGCTGCATATATTGGCTCTACTGCGGGATATGGAGTATATGTTTGCGGTTTTTCGTACTTCTTTTCCGTCGTGTATGCGTGACGCGTTTCATACTGGTAATGATTGTGATTATAATTAATAGGTTCAGGATACACCGCACCATGTGCTATACCTGTTTTTTGTTGAGGAAAATGTACATTACGGTTTGGCTCATAATTATTAGCTACATGACGATATCTTATATCTTGATCCTTTTTGGCTGGATATCTGTTAATATAGGCGGTTTGACCAGCATATGGGTTGAATTTTTGTTTCGAATTTACGGGCATACCAGCAAGCACAGTTCCTAGCATTTCTTCTTCGGGTTGACCATTTCCTTCACTTGCATATTCTTCTGCATTATGTCTATAAATATCATCTTTCTTGTCAACTTCAATAGTACGTCTTACTGGTGTGGCAAAAGGATATAAGAAGTAACTAGCAATACCCACTAGACCAGCTAAACCTATTACTCCAACTCCAACTGAGGGCATAACTTCTCTAGAAAAATAATTATATATTTGCGTGGTAAATGGCCCTGTAACGGTATTTGGTTTTTTAGAAGTTTTATTTACTTTCGTTTTATTCGTAGTTTTAAGTTCGGTTGCTACTGCAGTGGTGGTTTCCTTTTTAGGTTTGGTAGTTTTACGTTTTTTTGTTTTTGTTTTCTTTTTGTTTGAGGAACGTTTAGGTTTTTTAGTTGTAGTAGCAGGTGTACTAATTTCTAATTCAATTTCTTGTTCCTTTGGTTCCACCTGTAGTGCTGCTGATTCAGTTACAACTGGGACTACCGCAGTCGTGGTAGTACTTACTTTTACTTTATTTTTATTTGTTTTTTTTGCTGGTTTTGATGTAACTTTTATAATCGGTATGGCAACTGTTGTTCTCGTAGTAAGAGCTTCAGTAGAGGGGGGAGATGTGGTTGTGCTTACTGTAGTTGTACGAGCAGGAGAATTTTTATTTTTTTGTACATTAGTTAGTACTGTGTCTTTAATTTTGTTATAAACATTTTCATTTATTGCTGATCCTCCGGCTATTAAGTCAGCTTTATTTGTGCTTCCAATAATCGGTCGCTTTGCAGTCGATAATTTGTTTTGTGGTTTTTTGACTTTATTTTTACTAGCAGCGGGTCTTTGTTTCTTTTGTGTTTCTTCCGATTTTGTTGGTTCTGTTGATACCGAAGTGTTGTCTTTATTAGCGGGGTTACTTAACAAAATCCAAGTCGATATACCTTCATTAGTTGTTGAAGATTCATTTGAAACCTCTTTATTTTCTAATTCTAGTTCCTCCATTGTAACTGGAACTGCAACACCTACATGTGAACTCTCAAACGATTCATCTCCATCTTCATGTCTGGTTTTAATTTTTTGTTTCTGAACAATCTGAGTTTTTAATTTTGGTGGTATTCTGGTATCTAGTATAGCTGCCATGTTGCTGCTTTTATTAGATTTGTCGAGCAGTTGATTTGCAACTTTTTGAATGGATTCACCGATAACTGGCGCTTTATTCTTGACATCTCTAGCAGTGTTGTCGTTTACTTTTTCAACAGGATTTTCAGTCTTCTTGTTGTCTTCTTCATTTATTCTGAAATACCAAAATATTCAATCAATAATGGTGTGCAATTTATTCAAATATATTAATTTATGTAAATAATGAATATTACATTTAAATTTCACTTAAATATTGAATATATTATAAATCATAAACAATTTTTTTTTTATAAAATGTAATTCTTGATATTTAACAGTTACCACCACCATATCTGGAAAAGGTAATGAAACAATTGTTTTATATTCTAAATTATTTATTGTAAATTACGTAAGAGTAATTATTATTAATATCTATGTTGCTAGAGCAATTAATTAATATATGTATATATACAAAATATTAATTATAAATATCACATCTATATTTTTTTGTTATTTTATTATTATTTATAACTATAATTAAAATAGAAATTATTTAGTTAAAAGTACAGAGTGAATTTTCCAAATGGGCGTAGATAGCTAAATTCAAATTTTAAGCCATGGCTATAATTGATCTCAAAAGTTTTATCATTATAAGCAACAATGTTGGCTAGTGCTGATTAATTACAAATTATCTAAGAAAACAAGGCCAATTATAGATTAAGTTACTTTATATTGTAAGCTTTATACGTTCGATACAGAATAATTAGTTAAGTGTTCAAGAGAAATTATTAACTATATACTAACTAAATAAAACCTTTATTTCTAGTATGAGAGCTATAATATTATGTAGATAACCTAATAGGAAACATAAAAAAACTTTAAGTTTAAAATATCATTCTAGCCGTTTCGACCACATCACGTAACGTAGCACTTTCATTTCAAAAAATGCTAAAATCGATTAACGCATCTATTTTTAACTTTTTTATAATAATATCTTTATAAATACCCAATAACAACGGTTGATATTTTATACCAAAATTGATTATTTTATTTTTAAAATAGTTTTTTTGTGTGTAAAGCAGTGTAGAAGTCAAATAAATAAAGTGAACTATCTACTAAAAAGTAACTTACTATCAAGTAACTTAGGTTAGTGTATTTTTTTTTCTTCTACTTTTGCGATTAGTAGCATCAATTTTTTCATTTAATTTTAATTTTTTAGCAATTACTTTTAAAATTTCCTTTGCTTTAGAAAACCAAGATAGCTGATAATGAAAACTACGATTTCGATCTAAAGTACTTGTTACTGAAGCGAGCCCTGTTCTATCATTCATAGAATTCAAATGAAATCCGTTATAATAGTCGTCTAGTTGCCATTGCGGCCTATACCTATGTACTTCTGGTAATTCTCTGCCAGAAAAAGCCCATGGTCCAAAAAAAGCTACTAAACCTGACACTCCAGCAAATAATATAACTAATGGAGTTAAAATGAATGCTAATGCGCCGAAACTTAGAGGATTGATTGCTGCTAGCCAGCTAAATGACTTTAAGTTAGGTTTAAAGAAATCCATAATAGAAGAAAAAATATCATCATCATCATCTGGTCGACCTGGTCGAGTATAAGTTGAAAGGGCAGAGCTAGGTGAAGCAAAATTCGCAGGTTCGGAAGATTCTGATTCAATATTATTTGCGGCATTATAATTTGCTATCTCTAAATCTTCATTAGATGTATCTTCTGTTTGATCATCATTATTTTCTTGTGACTCTAAATAATCGTTTGTATTTTCATCACTACCAGATTCCTCTAAAGGCAACCCAAAAACGTCAGTTAAAGTCATACCAGTATCTTCATCAGATTCAACTACTACATTTTTATTTACTACATTTGTGTTGACTGCTATATTAAGATCAGGACAAGCTTCCTTTCCTTCACCTTGAAATGTATTATTGAGAGTGACGAAAATAGTTGGGCAGTCATCAGGTGAAGCATTATATTGATCAGGTCTGATTACTATTCTATCCGTATATCCCGAAGAAGGTGGAAACGTGGTTACATCAAAATTATTAGATGGAAACGGGGAAAAGTGATTTACATTATTATAGTTATAAGGATATTTTGGCGTAGTTGATTTTATAGGCTTTCTAGTCGGTCTATTAGTTTGTTGATAAGTATGATAACTAGGCCAAGGTTTTGGGTAGCCTACATTTGTAATAATAGGTGTGGGCTTAGGTGTAGTAAATACATAATTGGGTCGTACATTATATGGAAAATCTGTTATTTGAACATTGTCAGAATAAATAAGATCATCATCATATTGTTGCATCATGGGTTTGTTGTATGTAACTGTGTAACGTTTGTTATCAGATTGTGTGTGAAATACATTTTTGCTACTTTCTGTTGATTCATCAAAATTTTCTGTACTACTAGAATAAGGTAGTTTTAAATTAGATGTTTGTGAACTTACTAAATTACCTTCCCTTTCCTCTGATATAGTAGTATCGTGGGAAATATTGACATCATCGTACTTAGTGTTATCCATCCATTTTGTTACTACTTTTTTAATTTTATTTGAACTTTTTGAAGATGAAATTTTATTTAAATGAGTTGGTCTAACACCTGTATTATAATTTTGACTTTGCAGATTGTTACTTTGTTTGTTATGATTTAATTTAACTTTACCTATTTTTTGCATTTCACGACTCCTTCTTATGTTTGGAATAAATTGCGATGAATTCAAAGGTGAGCTATCATTATACCTTAAACCAGTAACGTTTTCCAAAAAATTAATAAAATTTAGGTCAGTGTTATTAACGTTTGTTATATTTTGTAAAGGTAACTTATAACTAACATTATTATGCCTGTAACTATACCTTGGTACGATTTCTGTTGATTTATCGGTTTCAACATTTATGCTTAAAATAGTTGATTCGACTTGAGGTCGCGAATACACATATTTACTAAATACAACTAACACTAAAACTAGAGTCCACTTTACACTATTATTTTTTCGCCGCGACATTTTTTACGTCACGCACTATACCTGAAAACAAAAGAAATTAAACATTAGTAAAGTTATAAGTAAAAAATGCTCTATGTGAGACACGTAGTACTATATTAAGTGAGACATAATTAATGATATAATTATATCAAGATGAACAACCTTGTCATCACTTATAACAATTTCATTGTTGACACAGTTTTAATAGAGCAAATTTGTATGACCCATTCCTATATATTATTATTATTATTATTTATAATTACTAACAGCACCCGTGGTTACGCCCGCGTTCAATCTACAAAAAAAAACTGTTTGGTTTTAAGGGATGACTTCCGGGATAAAAAATATCCTATGTCCTTCCCAGGGTCTCAAATTATCTTCTTACCAAACTTCATTTAAATCGGTTCAGTAGATCCAGAGATTACCCCTTACAACCTCACAACCTCACAAACTCACAAACTTTACCTCTTTATAATATTAGTATAGAAGTATAGATTTTTCATATAAAAATACTAAAATCACGATTAAAAAATGGGGGGAAGGGTAGGAGGGTGAAAAATACTGTAAAACCTATTTTCATACCTACCAAATATAAAAAAAAAAAACCTTAAAATCAGTCGAGTCGTTTCGGAGAAGCGCGACCACAAACACAGTGACACATGATATTTATATATTAGATAATAATAAAAATAGATTCAATAAGATAAGATAAATCATTCGATTTCTTGAATATTAAAAAAAAGAACTTCCTTTCTAATTACCACATGTATAAGTTAGAGTAATCCTACTTTAAGTACAAGCGGAAGTGAGAAGCAATGTTAGCAAAATTATAATTGTAGAAGGAAATTATTTGTATGTATGTATTTTATACCGCTAATCTAAATGGGACCAACAAAATACACAAAACCAGTCGAATGAGTAAACACAAGCCGTTAACTAATGAACGTCATACGTTCTACCGTTATACCGACATGTTCATAACATTCTTCAATACATTAGGCGTAAAGTTTTTACGTAAAATAGCCTGGATTTAGAAAAAAATTAGATCCACAAACAGACAGATACCATAACTTTTGTATTAATACCAGCTTCAAAATATTTTACTAAGCAATTTAAATGCTCACCTAAGTATGTTTTTCAGCAATGAATTATTATTATTTATAACTTTCGCCCAGTGGTTAATATTTTACTATAATATTATTGAAAATTTGAGGAAAACATATGTATATGGATAGAATTCACTCATCTTTAGTAAAAAAAAAAATGTTTCCAAATTTTTTATAGATAGCATTAAAGCTCGTCAATAACTAAATAAAACAAACGGAGAAGAAAAAGGTACTAAACTATTTTAACTGTACTTATTTATAATATATAGATTTATATCAGAATAGAACAGTTATTATTGTATGCAACGTATATTTTAAAACTACGAACGTAACAGATAAATAAAAAAACATCATTACTTAATGGGGCTATCATACATTCTATCAATAAATGGATTTAAGAATAAAAACTAGGGTCAAAAAAATATTTTTTATATAGTATTAATAGAAACATTTGTTTTAAAAGACAAATCATCTGTGGTTTTAGAAGCCACAGCCTTTGTTTACAATAACATAAACTTTGAACATTAGTTATTAGGTATTCATAAAATTCACTTTTGTGGTTCTGAGTGAGACTTTCATTTAAATTACCACGTTATGACTCATCCACTTCTACGCATTGAAAGTTTTGCTAAACGAAGCTTTGTTTGGAAGATTTTTAATATATTTTACCAATATATTTAAAACTAGCGGCTCGTCTCTAGACAAATAAAAACAAGTCTATCCCACGGAAACCATACATTTTTCCGGGATAAATAGTAGCATATTTGTTATTCTGATGTATGAACTATATTATTGTAAAGTTAGATTGAAATCCAATTAGTAGTTTTTGTATACTAAGCTGTATAAGTTACTACAGTTTTTTAACTATTCCACGGAAACTTTTTAATTTTCCGGGATAAAAAGTATCCTAAATATTGACCGGGGATATAAGGTACCATCATACAAAATTTAATTTAAATCAGTTTAACAGTTTCTGAGATTAGCCCGTACAAACAGACAAACAGACAGAGAAACAAAAAATTAGAAAAAGAATCTGGATTAATTGTTTTATTTCTCTTCTTACATCCCCCTGACTTGGTTTTTAGCATTTTATTTCCATGTACATTCGACCTCTACAGTTTAATTATATGTACACATATTACCCGTTAAAAATATAGGTAGAATAATCAAAATTGAACTCAATTTTTTAATTTTCAAATTTAACCTTAAATAACATAGATTTTTGCTTCAGAATAAGCTCTGTTTTTGTAATAATGTGTCACGTGACATTTCGTTTTCGAAAGGTTAACGACCTAACGGCCCTGACCGAAACCGGAATAGCATACTGACCGAATAAATGAAACTAGTTTGCACTCTAAGATTTTAGGGGTCTTTGTCAAGATCTTAATAGTACGTCTTACAAGTGTTTTATATGTATGTATTAATAATTATTAATATAATAACTACTAACAGAACCCGTGGCTACATATATATATATATATATATATATATATATATGACTTTTGATACGATTAAATGCAAAGGAAAAAACACAGAGAAGTATAAAAATATAGATAATTGTATTTATTTATCACTTATATAATATTAAGGATTCTAAAAAAGTTGTAACGAAGATAGCTAAATGTCTTGAGTAGCAAATAAAACATTAGGTACTTCATTATACACTAGTAATATGTAGAACTAGAAGTAACGCATATCGCCTAACAAACAAAATATCGTTGAAGTCTTTTGTACTGAAATTCGTTTACCGCGAAAAATTAATAACACTAGAGCTCGCCCAGTCGTTGAAATTCAATATTTTTTTTATTCAATCAATATTTACCTATTTATACTAAAAAAACTAAGGGTTTTTAAAGCTTTTTATTGATAAAAAAGCTCTTCAATAGCTAATAAACAAAAAAAAAGAAAGTCGGTTGATAAACACAGGAGAAGAAGGTACAAAACTGTTTTTTCTACCTATTTAATAGATTAAATATGCATAAGTAATGGAATTAAAGCAGCTTTTCTTTTCTGTTAATGTGTTTAACTTATGCTAATGTATTTTTTTATTATTCTTGGTTAAGTGAATAAGTAGTATAAAATGAAAATAAAATATCATTAGATGTACGTTAGAGTAAATACTTTTAGCTTTTAATGTTAAAATATTATTTTGCCTATCAGTTTATTAAAAATCTATACTAATATTATAAAGAGAAAAGATTTTTTTGTTTTTTTGTTTGTACCGAATAAGCTCCGAAACTACTGAACCAATTCAGATGAAATTTAGTATGAAGATAGTTTGAATCCCTGGAAAAGACATAGGATAGTTTTTATCTCGAAAATAATCCTTTAATTGGATGAAATTTGGGATGAAAATTTGTATGGGGAATTAACATAGGGATGAACCCGAGCGAAGTAAGGGTGAGTCGCTAGTACGTAATGAAGTATGGAGTTGTGTAGTTCCTATCAAAAAATATCAAGTTGGTAATATTTTTGAGTTATGAACGCACAAACAAATGTTTTATAATATATATTTACCTTTGATGCCGAGAAAGTGACTTGCAATAAAGTAAAAATATCATTTGCTATTATCAACATTTTATTACAGAACCTAATCTTGAGCTTGAAAATATATAAAATTGTGTTATCAATTATGATTCATTAAAAGATTGAAACATAAAATCCTCTTTATGGCCAACCTACTTTTACTTTTATGGACTTTCTTCTGCGGAGATATTATATCCTTATATTTCTTCAACCTTTAAAGTTGATTAAATCATTTATTAATAATATTTTTATAGGTATTTTAAAATGTTGCAGCTAGAATCACTAGATAATAGGATACTAACAGTAAAGACAATACTTACTTTTTATAGTTTATATAGCTACTTTTAAAAGTACTAATATTCGTCCAATATTTTGAATTCAACTATAAACATGATTGAAATTTGAGGAACATATATTAATAGAATTTACCTATCCATATAAAAAACTAACTTTTTTTTCATTTCATTGATTTAAAGTTTTTATTGATTACACTAAAGCTCATCAAAAGCTACTAAACAAAAAAAATCGGTTGACAAGCAAAAGGAAAAAGGTACTGAACTGTTTGTGCAAGTGTTATAACTGTATATGTATTGCATTTTTAAGAAGTTTTTATATGGGACTTCTCATGAAGCTATAACTTATTTATTAAGAGAAATCAGAATTATTAAAATCGATTCACATTGATATCGAAAAACAAATACAAAACAAATACAGCCTAAAGAAATTTCTCTTTTTAAAATTGATTAAAAAACTAATGATAACTCAATATCTTTTATCCACGTTTTTGCCTGATAAGTTAAATATCATTTAACAGAAGTACAATGTTCCCTAAACATATTCATATATTCAGCCCTTTTTAACGTCCCGCTGCTGGGCACGGGCCTCCCTTCAATACGAGGGGGATCAGGCCATAGTCCACCACGCTGGCCAAGTGCGGGTTGGCGGACTACACACGTCTTTCGAAAACTTGCTAGTTTCTCTCAGAGGTGCAAGTTTCCTCACGATGATTCATGTATACATATTATTTAAAATAAGTCTGATTGGGTTTTACATATGTAGTTCTGCATCATTATATTGTGTGTGTCACAAAGGATTTAGAAATATTTAGAAACATTTAGCCAGTCTGAACACTAAACGACCACAGCTACGAACATGATGGCCTGTGATAATTTTGTAACATCATATGTTTATATTCTATATTATCTATAGTAATTATTATACTAATCATAATATTATTATAAATACAGTTTGTATGTGTGTATGTCTGTTGCTCCTTCATGTTAATCGACCTACATAGAAACACTATGACCTATAGTAACACAAAGATTGCTGTAAATAATAAAATATGCCAAAAGGCACCATCTATATCTATACATATAATACTAAAAACACAAAAGACACTTAAGGACTTTCCCGAACGAAGCAAGGATAACTTACTAGTATTCAATATTTTACGCTACACGACCATTACGTGGTCTCGATCTATCTAGATCTATCTATACATATAATAAAATTGTAACTGATCGCTGTCTCTACATGGAACATATTTGAGAAAAACTATTATTGGGGATATTTATTAACACAATAGAACCTAAAACAATGATTTTTAGTTTTTGTCTGTTTGTCAGTCTGTCTGTTTGCCTGTGCGTTTGTGCGCGCTAATCTTAGAAACGGCTTAACCGATTTGAGTGCGTATTTCACTAATGTATTGTGGTAAGCTTCACTTAACATTTAGTATTTGTTTTATTTCAATCGGTACCTAAATAAAAAACTTTGTCAATGTAAAGAATTATCTAGGGTCGAACTCGAGCGAAGCGAGGGTGAGCTGCTACTCATAAATAAAACACTGGTCACTGAGACCGCAATCTCGGTCGTGTAAACTCAAACTAAATGAATACTTAAAGCGAATATCGCTATCGCTATATCTCATATGTTAAACCAAAGCAGACCGACCATGACCATTATGTTAATCATATAACAGGAGACGCACGTATCGGAATGCGTTCTCATTTACACTCGATCCACTGGCTTTCCAACTACAGAAAAGGCGACTGAGATTACGCCAGTGGAAGTTTTGAGATTGAAAACTTACACCGCGCTTAGAATTTTATGGTAATGAAATTATTATCTACGTACGTTCATGTTTTTAAAAGTATGAGGATTTGTTAGAAATAATAGCTATTTACATTTTAATAAAACAATATTTTAAAATTATTTTTTTGTAGACTCAATAAATCCAAAAAATCCAAATAATTTTGACGACATGTTTGGTTCAGTTTGTAGTAAGCCTACTTGCTGAGCCAAGGGTCGCCGGTTCGAATCCCGCTGGGGGCATTCATTTGTGTGATTAGCACAAATGTTTATACTCCAATCATGGGTGTTTATATTTATAATATGTACGTATTTAAAGTTGTATATGTGTAGTGTACTAACTATCTGGTATCTATAGCACAAGCCTCATAGCTTACCATGGAAATAGACATTGTTGTGTGTTAATGTCCCAACATAAAAAAAATCATCGTAGTCTGAATATTCGGACCGTTGAAAGTAAATGTCATTGAGGTTTTTAGCTTATTGGTCTACGTCAGAACTCTTCCATAGTATTTGTGGTTGGGTGATAAAGAATAAATAGAGAAGTCTTTAAATAATTAATTCGTTGATATTAAAAAAGTAGAAGTAAGAAGTTCTTTCATAAAAATAATGAGATCATAACTTTTATATAATCTGTACATATAATGAAATTCTAACTTAGTCGAATCTGTACATTAAATATTTTTTGAAAAATCTTATTGAAATAATCATCAATATCGATATAGAGACCGAATCTATAGTTTGTGGAATTTTTGTCTTTCTGTCTGTCTGGGAACGCATTACGAGAAAATCGCTGGACAGATTTTGATGACATTTGGTATGATGATAGCTCGTTATCCGGGTTATCATATGAGATACTTTTTACTGCTGGAAAATATCTCATCTCTGAGAAATCTATACTAACCGTTAAAACGTACCTAGGGACGAACCCGAGCAGAGCGAGGGTGAGTTGCTAGTATAGTATATTATAGACTGACTTACTTCATCATTCGGGATATTACTTCATTGAAAATTTTAAGCAATTTCAAAAAAAATAAAATGTTGATTAAAATGATGTTAAAACTAGAAAAAATAAATTACAAAATAATTTTGTGTGTTTATTGAATCCAAAATTGCTTCACATTGTATTCACTCGGTGATTGCAAAAATTTAAAATTCCTAAGTGCTAAGTTACCTAACGATTTTGTCTAGAGCGGAAGCAATAGTAATTAACGGTGATTAGTCTATGCTCATCGTCGATGAAAAATTCGATATAAAATAAGTTTTTTAAAACATTTCATACGAAAAGTAATAACAAAGTGGAAAAAGTATTTTAAATAAATAATAATAAATAAATAAATATGCTGGGACATTAACACACAACATCATCTAGTTCCATGGTAAGCTACGAGGCTTGTGTTATGGATACTAGATAGTTTAGAGACTACACATATATAAATTTAAATACATACACATTATAAATATAAACACCCATGACTGGAGTACAAATATTCGTGGTCATCTCACAAATGAATGTCCCTAGCGAGACTCGAACCCGTGACCGCTGGCACAGCAAGGGTCACTACAAACCGAGCCAAACGTGTCGTCAAATAAGCTGTATGCTTCCATTGTAGATTTATTATTTCCATATGGGAATAGAACCTGATATACACTAAGTTTAGCAATACAGCTGTACCAAAGTACTTGTTAACCAACTTGAAAAATAAGAAGGTTCTCAATTAAAATATTTAACCATGTTTTTGAATTTAAATCCTATCATGTTTGGCTTGGTTTGTTTTTTCTAAAAATGTTTTAGAAAATATTAATAATTAAATAATAAAATGTTTTAGTATAAAGATGATAATATATAAGCTAAATGTTAAGCCGTTACAACATAAATAAGTAACCAACACATTCACTCATGCACTTTTGTATTTGTAATAACTGTATGATTTGTTATGTACAGATATATGATACTACTAGCAGAACCCGCGGCTTCACTCGCGCTAAAACTACAATAAAAATCTCTAAAAAGGTAGGTTTCTTACAAAATTCTCATCCCCTGTTTTACTCCTTTATGAGATAAATATCTAAAAATGCTAAAACACGTATTTATTTAATTGTATTGGACAGCATTAATACCAAGTTTCAAGTAATTCTGATCGTAAATAATTTTTTGGGTTGTTTTATAACGTGTTTTCCCGTGGGAATGAGATAATCTCCCGCGGTAAAAAGTAGCCTATGTCACTCTCCAGCCCTTCAACTATCGCCACAAAAAAAAAATCACGCCAATCTGTCGTTCTTTTTCGACGTAAAAGAAGGACAAACAAACACACTTTCACATTTATAATATTAGTATGGATTCAGCGAAGTCGTAAATTACATAGATACACCTGTGAATTCACAGGTAGGCTCATTACTAAACAACATGTACATAACAACGCCCATAAATGTTGTCATAGTAATAGCAGAGCGGTTCACGGAAACGTTTTCCAGCTTATGTCACACCATGGTTCTGACCACCATAAGTATAGTAACTCTATGTTACGCTTTATTAATTTCCTTCGAAATATAATTGCTGTGTTACAAAATGTGTTTCCTGTGAAATTGTTACTTATATGGTCTGATATGTAAAAATAATAGGTATGTGTTTGTCTGATACTGTAATATAAAGAAATATTTTTTGTTTGTTTGTATATAAAGTATAATTTTTAGAACAACTCAAGTTGAGTCAAGTTGAAGAGTAAAAATGTATATTTTTTTTGGAATTGGCATTATTTTTTGTCATGATTCTATGAAATAACGATTTTGTCATTTTCAATACAATCATTCAAATTTCATTCTTTAACTGTTTAAGAATGACATCTCGTCTCACTTCCCGATTGTAAAATTTCATTAACTAATAGAATATTACACTATAGATAAGTAAACAAGGATATTTTTATCGACGAAATACGACGGAAACTACAAGGGAAATTTAACAAAATCAAAAGCTCCCATGACACAATTATTTTATGTTATTTGTCAACAGCTTTTCAAAACTTATATTAACATAGAATCACTAACATTTTTTTCGCAAGTTAATAGACTAATTGTTATATTTTATATTATTGTAATATCTTTCATGACTTTTTTTAAAATAATATGTACATTTTATAATAAAATTTGAACTGAGTCGAGTCTGCACATTAAATATTTTTTGGAAAATCTTCTTCAAATAGTGATTATTATCGATACAGAGGCCAAATCGCATCACGAGAAAACCACTGGACAGATTTTAATGAAATTTGATATAATGATAGTTGGTTATTCGGGTCAACATATAGGATCCTTTTTACTCTGGGAAAATATCTCATCTCTGAAAAATCTATAGTAACCATTAAAACGTACCAAAGGAGTCGATAGTTAACATATAATAAGTTTAGGAGACTGATATCTATTGCATAAAAACAAAAAAAAAACATGGATCATTTTAATACGAGTAGGTATAGTAAAGTACGCTTGCTTTACATTTTTATGACATTCTTATTGACCGACTTTAGAAAAAAGAGGACGTACTCAATTTGAATGTGTTATTTTATGTGTATGTTACACGATATCTTCGGAATTTGTGAGCAAATTTTAATGTATTTTTAATGGGTTATATCTTTTAAGGATATTTTAATATACTCGTATACTTAAAAAACATTATTTTCTAAATGCGGAATAATTACATTGAAAGAAATTTTTAATACAACTCTTTCAGTTACGTACATTTTTTTTTAAATAAAACTAACATAAAATATGAGAACAACCTCTTATTTCAATAAACACCTATCTAAACACTTAAGCAGCGTAACATAAGTTTGTTTACAAAACTCATAAACTTACGCAAAACACCAGCTCGGAAAACTTTTACTACGAACTTGTGAATACTCACAAAGATGTTAAAATTCAAACTAAATTATCAAGCAAATAATAAAACATATACCTGAATTTTAATTCATATTTTATTTCATTAAAGTATAGTATAGTTAAGTTAGAAACCTACTGCTAAACATTTTTATCATTTATTTCGACACCTGCAAAGAATAATATTGTAACCCGTTATTTAAAATTAATAATATTTATGAAAAACAGAAATATTTTGGGTTTCTGTTATAAATGCATAAGTGTATATGTCGGTATGTTTGTTACACAAACAGACTATAACCTGGAGTGAAATAAGCTACTGTCAAACTACTATTGACACTCTCAAGTCGAATCGTGGATAAAAAAACGCAGGTGAAGTCGCGAGCAGACACTAGTAAGGTATAAATGTTAGGATGTATTTTGTTATTATTAAAAAATCAGGCCACTTAACTAGGTTGTTAGAACAAAGCCAGTGTTTAAGGCGTTGTTCCACATTCCGTACAATTCGTCAAGCAACGGGACAAGCGATCACGACTTGAAAACAATTGATTCATATACTAAATTAGCCATTAGCAAAGAAAGATAGTGGTCCTACTTCTGAAGAGAGTAAATCTTGATAAAAACTAAAGATGTTGGTTTATTAATTACCCACCCTTAAGGGATCATCCCTTCGGGGATAAGAACTATCCTATGTCCTTCCCAGGGTCTAAAACTATCTTCTTACCAAATTTCATCTAAATCGGTCCAGTAGTTTCGGAGCCTATTCAGTACAAACAAACAAATCTTTCCTCTTTATAATATTAGTATAGATAATATACGTTAAAGAATTAAGAAGTTTTGGCTATTATTAATAATATTTCTTTAATTGCAAAAAACAAATAAATATTAAAACAACATTACATTTTATACACTGTGTATTATAAGCTTTATAATAAGCTACAAAGCTACAAACTAACTTGAAAGTGACTTCAATATACTAATACTTCAAGTAAATAGTCTAAGAGCCCGAGCGAAAGTAACCCTAATATCAGGAAACATAACACTTGCCATAGACCTAGAACGTATAGACATGCAACTTTCACCTACTTTATCATTTTAATATAAGGTAAAAGTTACAGTTATTTTTTAATATTTACAGGATATTTGATTTAAAATATAATATTGTAGTCAATTCAAGTATAATTAAATATATTACTCGGTAAAATCAATTCCCCTAATATCAAACCAAACCAAAAATCAAAATAAATTATCCGAAATAAATTATCAAAAAAAAACCAAAAATATAGTTTTGTTTAAAAAGTTCATAGAAAAGAATAAAATCTTACCACAAAAACTTTAAGATTGTAATAAAAAAGTTTTCCTAATACAGTGTTGTTTTTTTTCTGTTATTTACTATATATTAAAATCACTATAGATTATTAATAAAAATTCTATAAAAAAATATTATATAACATATAAAAAATATTACTAAAATTATAATTTTTGACTGAAAATCAGACAATAAAAATAATTTTAATAAAATCATTAAATTAATTAATGTAAGTAGATTTGAAACAATTTATTTTGCAAAGAGAAATCTCAACATATAACAATTAGTGGAAGGTCTATGCTAATTTACTGTAGTGTAGGCTGAATGGAAAGAAATGTAGGTGACCTATAACGTTTTTGTATGAATTATTTACGTATAATACGTTTTTGTTATGGTGTATGATTATGGGTATATTAGAAAGGCCTTTGATGACTACCATAGCGGTGGAATATGTGACTGTCATATATACTACTGTACTGTACTATATCAATAATATATATCAATAAAGTATGCCCCTAGTAGTCGAGATTCGATCATAATTATTATTGAAAATTTAAGGAAAACATATTATATGAATAAAATTTACCTATCTATATAAAAAAAAAACTTACTGTTTCCAAAATGTTTTATTGATAACACTAAAGCTGATAATAGCTATTAAACAAAAAAAAAAAAAGAAATTCGGTTGACAATAAAAGAAGAAAAAGGTACTAAACTGTTTTGTCTTTGCTTATTTATACATATAATAAAATTGTAACTAAGGCAAATCTGTACATTAAATATTTTTTGGAATATCTTATGAAAATAGTCATCGATATAGAGGTCGAATCTATAGTTTTCAGAATTTTTGTCTGTCTGTCTGTGAACGCATCACGTAAATATCACTGGATAGATTTTGATGAAATTTGGCATAATGGTAGCTGGTTATCCGAGTCAACATATAGGATATTTTTTACCGCAGGAAAATATCTCATCTCTGAGAAATCTATACTAAACGCTAAAACGTGACTAGGGATGAGCGGAGCGAGGGTGAGTCGCTAGTTTATATATAAATTAATAATAATCGAAACTAAAAAATAATGCCTTTTACTAAAACCTCTTTTCACAAAAAATCCAAAAGTACTTAAATAGTTTTTATTCACTTTTAAATGTGTTTTTTTTTTAATTTAAGATCACGTAACATACGGTCAAATAGAGAACCTCTTTCATTTTGAAATCGACAAAAAGTACTAACAATTTAAAATTGAACAACATTTTTGAATAAAAATTAACATAAAATATACATTTATTTAACATTTATATAACTTTTATGGTAACAGTAAGAAAAGAGACGATGGTCATCGCTCTTTGAGTGTAATTAAGCACGCAGCATCTTGAATCTCTAAGTAAAAAACATACATAATTAATATATCTATTATCACTATGATTTATATCGCATGGAAGAATAATGTTCTTTCATTCCTATATGAAAAATAAAAAGTAAAAAGTTTTTAGATTATCGGAATGTGAACTTTGAAGTAAAGTCGTTTTGTTGCTTTAATGTTTTGTAGATTTTTTTGTTTGATTGTTTGTTTATATTGAAAAAGCTCCGAAACTACTGGAACGATTTTAATGATATATGGTAAGAAGATAGTTTGAGACCGTGGGAAGGACATAGGATAGTTTTTATTCCGGAAATCATCCCTTAAGGGGTGAAAATGGGGATGAATGTTTGTATGGGGAAACAATCCAGGGACGAAAACTCGCTAGTATAATATATGCATAATAAGTAGTATAACAAAAATACACTGAAATCAATTAAACCCCATAAAACACACGGAAAAACTGAAAGGAAAACAAAAAAAAACACGTGACTCCATAAATACACAAAAGGGAAGAGAAGTATTACGTATACACTCAAATGATATACACAAAGATATACTATATGTCTTTACATATGAATATCTAAATTCTACCTAATTTTGGAAATTTATAAATCGATTTTAATTGGTCATTGATAATTTACAAAAATATAAATATTTTATGTGTGTATGAAAATGCTTAATTTAGTACCACTTAGTTGTTTACTATGTAATGAGGAAGATGCAGAATGTTTCAAAGCTTGCTTGGCATGTTTACTTCGTACGTTCTAGAAATACTGGAAGCTTAGACGAGATGCCATTCCACAATCGCTAAAGAATAGTTTAGAAAATTGTATTGAAATTATATTTTTAAGTTAAGTATAAGTTTCTCAGAGATGAGATATTTTCCCGCAGTAAAAAGTATATTATATATTGATCCGGATAACCAACTATCATCATACCAAATTTCATCAAAATCTATCCAGTAGTTTTCTTGTGATGCGTTCCCAGACAGACAGACAAAAATTCTAAAAACTATAGATTCGGCCTCTGTATCGATAATAATGACTATTTCGATAAGATTTTCAAAAAAATATTTAATATACAAATTCGACTCAGAAATTTATTATATGTCTAGATAATATTGTTTTTTTTATTTTTTATTTCTGTTCTTGAACGAATGTAGAATGTTGAATGATATCTTCTCTTAGCCTCCAATTTTGTTTTTATAGTTATTTTAAGATATAGATGAGATTCATATCTTATTGTATACGTATAATATGTATAATATTACTCATACAAAATTGATATAAAAATGTACCTATTGGAAGATTATATACTATGATTTTTTTTTATAAGAAAGTTAAGCCATTTTGGATAAAACTTCCAAATTGTAAGTTCGAAAATTAGATTTTAGATATTTACCAACAGTTTTTTTTTAAACTATTTGTTCCTAACTTTGCTTGTGCATGAAAATAAATAATAAAAATCGATATACGTAATCCCCACGACATTCTCATTCTCAAAATCATGAAAATGATGATAATAAAGATAATTTCATAGGAATTTGTATAAAAAAGGGATCCTAAACCACTTAATTTTTAACTTACCGTTATATAACCCGTTCAAGCACACACGCGTTTAACTCAAGATACACGATGCAACTGATGGCTCTACAGACAACGGTATATCGGTCTACTTCCGATGTGGTTTTTCTTCGATTATTTACACCATACGATAAGGTTGCCTTACGTTTTTATAATATACGATTATTTATATTACCTCATGTAATTACTTCTAATACTATGAATTAAGGAAGAAATGTAGGTCAATTTCCTTATATATTATCGAACACATCATTACACTACTTATGTATAAACTTAAAATGCCTTTCTGTTATTATATACAGTTTTACGAATAGGTCCCAGAATATGTTTCTAATTTCTAAACCTTTTAAATATTACTAGATTTAAAAAAAATAAAGTGTGTTTGTAGGTTATTAATGTATGATAAATGTTTTGTTGGAATATATTATATGTATAGACTAGCGACTCACCCTTGCTTCGCTCGCTAGACACGTTTTAACGGTTACTATGAAATACAAATTTTTGAATTTCTCGGCTTTTCTATAACTATAATATCATAATATACATGTATTATACATATAAACCTTCCTCTTAAATCACTCTATCTATTAAAAAACCGCATCAAAATCCGTTGCGTAGTTTTAAAGATCTAAGCATACATACGGACAGACAGCGGGAAGCGACTTTGTTTTATACTATGTATTGATAACACATCTTGGGAATAATAATATGAAATAATGTGATCAACTCCAGGCTATTTCAATGATGGAGAATTACTGTAATTTATAATTTTATTAAAAAAAAGGAAGTACCGCTGAGTTTTTTTCCCGTTCTTCTCAAGATTGAGCCTTTTTCTTTCCAAACTTATGTAGACTCATGAAGTTTAGTAAAAAATTGTAATCCTATCCTACCAATGGGAAGCAGTGGTAGTTCAGTGGTAATGCGCTCGCTTGGGAAACCGAGTGAAGTGGGTTCATATAAGGATAAATATTATAAAAAAAAAAACGACTGCATAAAATTAAAAAGATGAAAACATGTTGACGAAGCATCGTAGTAGTATTATGTGATGTATAAATATCTCCGTCTGCATTTTTTTTGCATGTTTTTTATAATATTATATTTTTTTTTTATTTTTAAAGAAGTATGATATATAGATTTTTTTTACTAATTTGTTATCCCAATTTTTCATTTATAATTGCCTCTTCAAAACCTTTATTTTGATACCCACTTATTAGGATTAGTAGAACTAAGTTTTTTTAAGCCAAGATTTTCCATTTTAAATTTTAATTATGTTGACACTCGCGTTATTAAGACGAATCTTACAACGTATGAATCATCAAAATCGGTTAAACCGTTTAATAATTACGAGGCACTATAGGATCGGACATACAGATCAAACACATAACCCTCATTTGAGCTTCGCCGCAGTCGGGTAAAAAGTAGCCTTAATGTGTTTCTCGCCACCAGCGAATAGAAAGATAAAACTTTTAAGTATTATTCGAGGTTTGGTTCAAATAACTATAACAGTTTAATTTGAGAAAGCTTATTTTGAAGCCACTTATATTATATTCATTAGTAGATGAGGCTAACGTCGAGACTAATCAAAAGAGCATAGGTTCGATTCCCACGCAGGGACATTGTTTGTAACAACGACACTACCTAGAAATATAGGTGATTATATTAAGTGCGATGTAAAGTCCTAATGGTAATAAAGGCAGATTGGAGTGTGGAATTACTATATATGTTCAGAAAGTGTTTTGAAGTAAAAATACTCCCATGATGCTAAAATATAGATTTAAATTAACGTGAAAGCGTATCATATTCGTTGATTTACTTATATAAGTGAAGGAAAACATCGTGAGGAAACCTGCATGTCTGAGAGAACTTAGCAAGTTTTCGAAAGATATGTGAAGTCCGTCAACCCGCCCTTGGCCAGCGTGGTGGACTATGGCCTGATCTTCTCGCATTGAAGGGAGGACCGTACCCAGCAGTGAGATGTTAAAAAGGGCTGAATACACATTTACCTATATAGTTTTATATGTTTAGAACTAGAACACTTGCCTGCATTCACTCTATATCAAAAAAAAATGAAAATGATTTATTAATAAAAGAGTTTTTCAAATACATTAAGTCCGTTGTTGGAGCATCCATTTAAGTAAATATATACCTACCTGTGCCAGGATGTCCCGCTCTTCTGTAGAAAATTTCTTAAAAATTTAACAACTTGGTAGTCTTATATTAATAAAAACTTATAAATAATTTTTATTGTTATAAATCTATTAGTAGATATAAAAAAGCACAATATATTAGATTTTTTTCCGGGTCGAAATAAACTTTCATTGCAATGAGATGAGAATTTAAAGTATGCATACGTTACGCTTACGCATAATTAGTTTGCTTGCTCCTACACTCGTGTAAATATATTGTATAATGCGGGAAAATTCTCCATTAAAGATTTTTATTGCAATCAGTTAAAGTATAGGTGCACTTCACTACTATCTGGTGGTAAATTACAGTAAAATAAGTAACATAAAAACTAATGTCAAAACTTATAAAATACTAGCGACTCACCCTCGCTCCGCTCGGGTTCGTCCCTACTTCCATTTTAATTTTTAGTATAAATTTCTTAGAGATGAGATATTTTCCCGCAGTAAAAAGTATCCTATATGTTGACTCGGATAACCAACTATCATCATACCAAAATCAAAATCCCTCCAGTGGGTTTTCCGTGATGACCTACAGACAGACAGACAAAAATTCTAATAGGTAACTAACTATATAGACTTGGCCTCTGTATGGATAATAATGTCTATTTCAATAAGATTTTCCAAAAAATATTTAATATACAGATTCGGCTTAGTTACAATTTGATTATATGTACTTGTATAGATAATCAGAACTGCTGATATATAAAACAACTAGCGACTCACCCTTGCTCCGCTCGGGTTCGTCCCTACTTACGTTTTAACATTTAGTATAGATTTCACAGAGATGAGATATTTTCCCGCAGTAAAAAGTATTCTATATGTTGACCCGAATAACCAGCTAACATCATGCCAAATTTCATCAAAATCTATTCAGTGGTTTTCCCGTAATGAGGTAACAGACAGACAGACAGACAGACAGACAAAAATTCTAATAACTATAGATTCGGCCTCTGTATCGATAATAATGTTTATTTCCACAAATATTGACAATTTAATTTATATATTTTTTACGTATTTAGCTACATATATATGTATTTTTTATTATTGTATAATGAACAAAACTGCTGATATATAAAACAATTTGTTATTTAATCAAATAAATTGATAGAATAAAATAATGACAAAATAAAATTTTACATAGCGCCATCTATATTATTAGGAGAGAATTAAGCAGTAATAACATTAGACGTCACTGTCATTTCTTGACAGATGCTTATTATTTTCAATAGATGGCGTAGCTTGTCTATTGTTGTAGTAAAAATTGTTATTTTAAGATATTTTGAATAAATAGAAGTATTGCGTTAAATAAACGTAATAAAAAAACTAATTCGGGCAGAGTTCATATGTATATAATATAAATAACACTTAGGGAATGTTTACTTTTAGGGGGCACTATCATTAGGTGCTCAAATAGTCTACTAACTCTATGAGGCTTCATAATGGACAAAAAAGTTTCAATTTAATGTCAACAGATGGCGTTTTATCTACCGACTAGCAACTCACCTTCGCTTCGTTTCGGGTTTGTCCCTAGACAAAAACAAATCTATTTCACGGAAACCGTACATTTTTCCGGGATGATATATAGCCTAAAGCCTTCCTCAGCTAACGGGCCATTTAATGCAAAAAGAATTTTTCAAATCGGATTAGTAGTTCCTGAGATTAGCGCATTCAACCAAACAAACAAACAAATAAACAAACAAACTCTTCAGCTTTATAATATTAGTATATATTTGTCAATACTGTTAATGTACTATGAATAAAAAAATAAATAGATTCTTTTTTTCTACTTTTAGTAATTAATATTCTACGAAATAAAAATATTAAATCAAATTTTCATAATTTTTCTAGTTATTATTGAAAAGTCAGCCATTAGCCAATGAATTTGTACTTCTCATTAATAGATGGCGCTCTATACGTATAAAGAGTTACAATGGTTATTGGGATAATGGTGACATGGTTTTGTTTTCTATGTAAATATTGTATACAATTAATGATATAGCTGTTGCTTTGTCATACAGTTGAGGGCGACCGTTCATTAATTTTTTTTTTTTTTGCAAAAATAACACCTAAAAAGTTTTGTTTCCCAGGGGTGCAGGTCTGGTAGCCTTCCCTAAATCAGGTTTAACGAATACGAGTATAAGTATATACAAGTATAAACGGACAAAACATTTACATATATATATATATATATATATATATATATATATATATATATATATATATATATATACTAACCGTTAAAACGTACCTAGGGACGAACCCGAGCGAAGCGAGGGTGAGTTGCTAGTATTTAATAAAGCGGAAATATGCAATGATGTGTATAGTAAATCACGAAACTATTTATACAAATATTTTGGTATATCTGAGCATTATAGCATATTGGTATATTTGAGCTAGGAAGGAGTGCTGGAAAATAAGTATTGTACAGTTTGTAACTAAGAATATCTTATTACGGAGAAGGCGTTAACATTATGTACCCATATTAACTTATAGAACAAAAACATCTCATAAAATCACACTACAGTTATATTATAAAAACGTTAATGACTTACCTAGTAACATATTTCTCCAATCTTCTGCATATCCATGTTATTTACATTCTACGCGATCGATATCGAAAGCTTCTGTTGTTCTCGAGAGATACGTATCTTTGTTTACCAAACTATTCTATCGGCGTGAGCGTTCTTCACTAATCACTTTTCCTTTTATATATTGAATGCTGGTCTGTTTGTTTGTACTTTCAATTTGATGTTACAAAACGAGTCTGTTGATGCTTCAAGTTTTTACTGTATAGGGTCTTGTTAGAGAAATTTCGATGGGGTATCGGCGCAAGTGTTTTTCGAGTTGGAACGATGGTTTAAAAGTGAAAATTACGTAAAATTAAGTTTTCTAGTATGTAAATTCTTCAATAATTACATACTTTACCACCACTCGGGTAATTTATCTTGATCTTAATAAAGCTTGACCAATAATGTGGTAAAAGTTAGAAACTCAGCGATCTGTTCTTCTAATTTGTGATTTTCTCGATGTATGTGATCTGAAATAAATATATGAATTAGTTTTACTTTCATTTAGTCAGAATAGATGTAAAAAGGTGACATTATATGTTTATATATATATATATATATATATATATATATATATATATATATATATAACTAGTTTATGTTTGCGTCTTTGCCTGCGTGGTAAGAATGCCGATATTATTATTGAAATTTAAACATTATTCCCATATAAGGATATAAACTATATTCATTCCAAAAACACAAAATTTACCCATTACTTCGCTTAAAACGTATCGATTCACAAAAGTTTTTTTTTTTTTATCAATATCATTTTAATCGGCGAGATGGAGATTCTTCAAGGATATAATATAATATACCTATACATAGTTCGAGATATTTATACAATACAGTCGAATATTCAAAACAATAAAAACAGTCACATGTCCTGATGTAATGTCAGTCAAACTTTTTAATCTACACAGATAAATAAAATTAAAGTGTATGTTTATAATGTCAAAATAACAGCTTTATACTAAATGCATATGGAATTATATACGGTTAACGGTACTTATTTTGTCTATCTGTCTGTTTATTCCGGCTAATCTCCGAAACGGCTGGACCAATTTTAACGGGACTTTCACTGTCAGATAGCTGATATTATAAGGAGTAACTTAGGCTACTTTTATTTTAGGAAAAGAATTTGGGTTTCGCTCAAAAAAAATAAAACTTACCTAGGGAGAAATCGAGCGAAGCGAGGGTGACTCGCTAGTTATACTATACAACTTACAAAAAAAAATGTAGGTACAATAATAAAATTTAATTATATTATCAAACTCAATTAAACACAAAAGCAAAGAATGTCGATAACTTAACTTATATGAACTTAACTTACTCAGTAACTGACTTAATTTTAAATATTTGCGTCACACTAGTTTTTGTCCGCGGCTTCACTCGCGTAATTAGCGGGGCGAGGATCAATTGTAACCTATGTCCAATCCCAGGCTTCAATCTATATCCTTGCCAAATTTTATCGAAATCTGCTCAGCAGCTTTAGAGTTAAAAGGTAAGACAGTTACTTTCACGTTTATAATATTAGTATTGTTTTTTTTATTATTGGGACATTAACACACAGCACCATCTAGTTCCATAGTAAGTTACGAGACTTGTGTTATGGATACCAAATAGTTGATACACTACACATGACTGGAGTACAAACATTCATGCTCATCACACAAATGAATGCCCCCAGCGGGAACCAAACGAAAGTAGGGTCACTACAAACTGAGCCAAACGTGTCGTCAATTATGTAAACAACGAGTTGAAACAAATCTATAGAGTCATTAAGAGAACTTATGTACTTATAAAGTTTTATTTATATATAATTTCAATAGAAATTATAAATAAGATATTAAACATACTCTTACTTTATAATTATGGTATTCACGTTTATTTTTCAACCATTGAGGCCATGAAACGCTCAGTTTGATTGTGTTTAGTTCAACCTCATCACGACGTATACTCTTGTTTCAAGTCACGATTGCTTCCTTTACCGTTATATGGCAATTACATTCGTATTTTTTGCTATTTTATTCATTTTGTATCATCTCTATAGACTTTCGCTTGCGGGATAGAAACCTAATGAGATATAACTCAATGATGATATGTATGTACGTCTTGGTTTGTATTGGGTTTTTAAACATCATAAAAGTTATGGTGCATGACAAAAATAACTAAGAGAAATATCAAATAGAGCTACTATTATAACAGCGAAAGTTTATTATGAGTGTGTGTATGTTAAGACAGTCGTAGCCCAGTAGTAATGTGCTCGCTCGGGAAACCGAGTGAAGCGCATTCAAATCCCGGGTCTCGCATCTCTGATATTTTCACGTGCGAATTATTTCTAACATGATTACCACTTGCCTTACGGTGAAGAAAAACATCGTGAGGAAACCTGCATGTCTGTGAGAAACTAGCAGGTTTTTGAAAAACATGTGAAGTCCGCTAACCCGCAGTTAGCCAGCGTGGTGGACTATGGCCTGATCCCCCTCGTACTGAAGGAAGGCCTGTGCCCAGCAGTGGGACGTTAAAAAGGGCTGAATACAATACGATACATATTGTGTATAACATAAGTTTGTAACTTTTTACTTACATCAAATGCAATTCTCAAGTTTTTAAGTAACACAGATTTATTCTGAAAACTCGTTAGGTTATCTTTATAATAAGAAATAGATATGAAATTCACAAAGGTGAGAACATGCTTTCAATTCGCTGTCACTGATAACATTATTAGCTATCTACAAGATTATCGTATAACATGAGCAATTCTTGTATATATATTACGTGTATTTCGGAAATGGCTCTAACAATTTGGATCAAATTTTATATTTAGATATGGGGTGGTTTTTTTAAGTATGCCTGTAAAGATGTTTTTTTCTAAAAAACAAAACATTTTATATTTTTTTTTTCGAAAAAAATACGATTTTACAGTCGCTCATGTATAGTAAGTACAGGCATAATATCAGGCTTCCCTTCAGAATAAATAAAAATAAATAAATAAGTTGGGACATTAACAAACCTCACCATCTAGTTGCATGGTAAGCTACGAGGCTTGTGTTATGGATATCAGATAGTTGATATACTTACACATATATAACTTTAAATACATACATATTATAAAAATAAACACCCATGACTGGATTACAAACATTCGTGCTCATCACACAAATGAATGTCCCCAGCGGGTCTCGAACCCACGACCGCTGGCACAGCAAGTAGGGTCACTACAAACTGAGCCAAACGAGTCGTCATAATTAGATCATATCGTCATTGACAACCTTAGAAATCTCTTTGACTGCACCATTGTCCTTATAAACGATTTTGATCTTGGCAATTAATCTAAATAAGACTAGACATTAGACAATTACATAGAATTATTATAACAAGTATATCAGATATAGTCTTAAGTGCGTGCGTAAAAGCAAATTCTCTTTATTACCTGACTGCGGCGAAACCCAAAGGAGGGTTATGTGTTTGACCTGTTTGTATGTCCGACTCTATGTCCTCTCGTATATACTAAACGGCTAAATCGTTTTTGATGATGCATACGTCGTTAGATTCGTCTAGATAACGCGATTGTCATAGATATTCTTAAAAATTAAAATGGCGGATCCTAGGCGCCAATTTGTGTCTAGAAAAATTTTTTTTCGTCCGAATCAATCGAGTGAGGTATGATAATACAGGTTTTAAGAGGAAATTACAAAAATATGAGGAACTTATATGTTTCAAAGTGATTTAGGATAAGAAATTGTTTAGTAAAATTCCAAACTGGATAGACCTAAAAAACTGTAAATAAAAAAATATTAGAAATAAAAGACCCGACTGCGGGAAAAGTCATAGTATTACGCAGTCGGTAACGTACATACATATATATATATATATATATATATATATAATATTATCTGTGAGTCTTGCTACGTGTATTGTATGTCTCCGACTGCATACATACTATGTTTCTTTGTCAACTCGTTCTGATCTTTTTAATTCGCTTTTAACACCGTCGGGTTTTTATTTTCGTACTTTTTTAATTTCTATTATTACATTATACATATTATTACAGTAAAGAAATATCGAACCCACTATCTTAAATAGATGTCTATAACACTGCCACTCCACCAGATGCTTTTAATTTAGGACACAAATTCTTACTAAGGGTACCTAATTATTGTATGGGTTTACTTTCATATCAATTATAGTAAAATTACTATGTTTTCCTTTTATGGGTATAGATCATTATATCATTACATCTATTACTAACTCCCAACAATCTTTTGGATAATTCGAAAATGTGTCTGAATAACAGCTTTTGCCTTGTTATCGTGTAGTTAGAAATGAGAAGATCAAAGGTTACATGATTTCTTATTTAGACCATAGATCATATAATACTATACTAGCGACTCAAGCTCGCTTCGCTCGCGTTCGTCCCTAGGTACGTTTTAATTTATTTGAGCGAAACCTTAATTATTTTTCTAAAATAAAAGTAGCCTAGTTACTCCTTATAATATCAACTATCTGCCAGTAAAAGTCCCGTTATAATTGGTCCAGCTGTTTCAGAGATTAGCCGGAACAAACAGACAGATAGACAAAAAAAATAAAAATTGTGTTTTTCTTATAAGTACCGTATATAATTCCATATGCATGAAGCTTTATTAGGGTTCCGTACCCGAAGTGTGCTAACGGGACCCTATTACTAAGCCTCCGCTGTCTTTTACCGGGCTGTATATTCTCATGTACCGCAGTAGGTAGAGATGTTAAATTTGCACAGCGTGTCTATTGCTACAATAATAATAATAAATAATAAAAAAACCAAGACGGCGAATTTCAAAATGGCCGCCATGCCAATTAAAAAAAACGATTAGTACATAATGTCATATTTTGCACGATGGTACGGAACCCTTCGTGTGCGAGTCCGACTCGCACTTGACCGGTTTTTCTACTTTTGATATAGTTTCTAGATCTAGAGATTACAATCTAACTTTCAAAGCTTCCAGCGATATATGTTAAGTCGCCGATGGCTGATCTTTCTTCTGGATATTGGACAGTAACAAGTCCTATAGGGAGTGTTTTACAGTTAATTTAGAATAACTTACTGTATCAAAATTCGCAGGTTCAAATCTCGGACGAGGTAATATCTTTATAACACAAACGTAGACTACCTTTTGCGTGATGTTAGATAACCTACAATTATCCTCAATAGACTATAATACCCCTATAATTAGTAAATATATATACAAATATTATAAAAAGGAGATATTTTTCTGTTTGTTTGTTTGTACCGAAGAAGCTCTGAAACTACTGAACCGAATTAGATGAAATTTGGTAAGAAGATAGTTTGAGACCCTGAAAAGGATAAAAGACAGTTTTTA
Organism: Fabriciana adippe; assembly: GCA_905404265.1. Classification (NCBI taxonomy): domain Eukaryota; kingdom Metazoa; phylum Arthropoda; class Insecta; order Lepidoptera; family Nymphalidae; genus Fabriciana; species Fabriciana adippe. The sequence continues at coordinate 2,005,719 of FR989996.1, read as the reverse complement.
TCCCAGAAATCATCCTTAAGAGGGTGAAAATGGGGATGAAAATTTATATGGGGAAGCAACCTAGGGACGAACCCAAGCGAACCGAACGTTTTAGCGTTACGTTTTAGCGTTTGGTATAGATTTCTCAGAGTTGAGATATTTTTCCGCAGTAAAAAAGTATCCTATATGTTGACCCGGATAACCAGCTGTCGTAATACCAAATTTCATCAAAATCTTTCCAGTAGTTTTCTAGTGATGCGTTCTCAGACAGAGAGACAAACAATATAAAAACTATAGAATAAATTCGGCCTATGTATCGATAATAATAACTATTTCAATAAGATTTTCCAAAAAAATATTTAATGTACAGATTCGACTCAGAATTTTATTATATGTATAGATAACTAAACTAACTAGAAACATATTATATACATAATCGAAAATATATCCCCTAGAGTATTTACTTATTAAAGAAAAAACTTTCATCCCTAAGTTTAATAGAAATTATCTAGTCGATGTACGCTTTTATTTAAAAACTAATTATAATATAATAATAATATTAATATTAATAATAATAATTTATAATAATAAATAATATAAAAACTTTGTAAGTTCAAAAACTTAGAAAAACGTTCGGACTATCTCACTACAAGTAAAACATAAAACGAGAAACAGATAAGACACGATATAATTTCATTCAATAATAATATGCAATAAAAGTTAATTTACAGCTTTTCATTTAACGTCACGACGTACATTAAAATAATTTTATGTATGAAAATGAAAGGTGTAAGCGAAGTTTGATTACTGTGTAACGATCGGTATTTACTCACAATCATTATTTATATAAACTTTTAATGATTTAGTCTAGTAAAAGTGTTAGTTTACAGTTTTTACACTAAGATTACTTAATTATTACTTATATTAATTAAAAATTACTATGGTAATCAATTTTATTGGTAATTTTATATAAATGTATTGATGATTTATTTCTACTTTTACTCTATCATGAGTTTAATGTTTATGTGAAATACTGTATTGAAGTATGAAATCTTTAACTAATTGTGTCGTTCTTTAAAATCACTACATAGTATAAAACAAAGTCGCTTCCCGTTGTCTGTCCGTCCCTATCGATGCTTAGATCTTTAAAAGTACGCAACGGATTTTGATGCGATTTTTTTTATAAATAGAGTGATTCAAGAGGAAGGTTTATATGCATAATACATGTATATTATAGTACAGAAAAGCCGAGAAATTCAAAGATTTATATTTCATACTAACCGTTAAAACGTACCTAGGGACGAACCCGAACGAAGCGAGGGTGAGTCGCTAGTTTATTTATAATAACATTTAGTCTTTATCATTAGGACTTTAAACTAGGCATTTCTTACATCATAGCTCCCTAAGAAGCCGACATTTTTTGTCAAGTAAATACTATAAGAAAAGAAGCGATAAGTTGCTTATTTCTGCCATACAAAGTGGTTTCGGCCACGGCGGTCATTCTCACTGAGATTAGCCATCGGTGCAGGAGATATTATGCACAAGTGTACGTGCTAATGATAGGACGATACTTTGACATGACCGGCGCGGGACCGATGGCTTTACGTGCTCTCCGAGGCACGGGGGTGAAACAGAAAAACGTAGTACATTAGACTTGGCCCAACCCGAGACTCGAACCCAAAATCTCCGAATCTGTAGCCGTACATGTTAGTCACTAAACCACCGAGGCAGTTTAGTTTTTACTATAAAGATAGTAGTGTCATAATTCATATATAGCTGTATCAGTAGCTCGCAGTATCAAAAATACGGTGAAGGAAAACATCGTGAGGAAACCTGCATGTCTGAGAGAACCTAGGGAGTTTTCGAAAGACATGTGAAGTTCGCCAATCCGCACTTGGCCAGCATGGTGGACTATGATCTGATCCCCCTCGTATTGAAGGGGGAGGCCCATGCCTAGCAGTGGGACGTTAAAAAAGGGCTGAATACATCAAAAATACAAGATACATTAAGAAAAAATAACTTTTAAATATTATTTAATACCTATAATTATCAAAGAAAGAACTATTATTAATTTCATAATAGAGAAAGACAGCACATTATATAACAGTATCGCTATAATTGTAGAGTCTCAATTTGTATGTAAAATGCACGTCATTCATTTTTATATTGATTTATGAATTTACAGAAGCTGACTTGCGTTTTTACTATCCAATTAAACTATTTGCTTTAAACTATCCAATTAAACTATTCATATAGAGTAGCAGTGGTATCCCAGTGGTAACGCGTTCGCTTGGGAGACCAAGTGAAGCGGGTTCAAGCTCTGAGTCTCGCATTCTGATATTTTCTTTCATGTGTGAATCATTTTCAACATGATTACCACTTGTCTTACGGTAAAGGAACACATCGTGAGGAAACCTGCATGTCTAAGAGAACCTAGCAAGTTTCCAAAAGACATGTGAAGGCCCCAACCCGCACTTGGCCAGCGTGGTGACTATAGCCTGATTCCCCATTGAATGGAGGCCCGTGCCCAGCTGTGAGACGTCAAGAAAGGGTTAAATACATAGTATTGCAGCTTAGATGCAGTTCTTACTTTGATCTTTAGCAATGAGTCACAATGTCGTCTCTCATAGCTTATCCTACCGTTGTAACGGAAGAAAGATATATAGCAAGATATCAATTACGTTACTATTATAGATACAAAAGTTGTGTGTATGGGTGTGTATGTGTATGTGTATTTGTGTGTTTTAGTACACAGATAGACTTTGATTTTAAATACTACATAGATTATCTTTTAGTAAATTTCACATCTACGTAAGAGCAAGACGAGTCACTAGAAAGAGATAACACCTAAATAATTATATTATTATGTATAAGTTTTAAAGCACACCCAATTTGGAATTACACGTTACGAACGCTTGACCACAATCGTTACATGAGAGTAACTAATGTATATGACATATATTATTTAATTGCTAGAACTAACAGTGCTATTATAATTGCACAAAACAAAATTTTGATAATACGAGTAATATATAATAGTATATTACTCTAATATAGTAATAATTTAATAATGTCCCATTGTTGAGCATCGGCTCAACGCGAGGGGAATAATCACCTATACAAGAAATAACATTCTGAGTCAAATCTGTACATTAAATATTTTTCTAAAAATCTTATTGAAATAGTCTTTATTACCGATACAGAGGCCGAATCTATAGTTTTTTAGAATTCTTGTCCGTTAGTTTGTCTGTCTGTGACTGCAACACGAGAAAACCACTGGACAGATTATGATAAAATTTGGTATGATGATAGCTGGTTATCCGGGTCAACATATAGGATACTTTTTACTGCGGTAAAATATCTTATCTCTGAGAAATCCGTGCGCAGTGAGGGCGAATCGCTAGTTTTATTATTAGAACATATAGCATCGGTATCCAAATCGAACGTAAGCCTTATATTAGCAAATAATGCACAATAAAAGTTCATGAGGTATGAAGGTTATTGGAGAGAGTTTATCGAAACTACACATTGTGGTAGCACATGTAGAGACGCTGCTTTCTTATCTTTTAAACCGAACATTAAACAAAAATTTTGCAATATTATTAATTTATTACATCTCATATCATTATTTAGTCATCCTAATGGTAAATTAAAACATGTTACTTTGTTGTGGACTTCTATACATATAATAAAATTGTAACTAAGCTGAATCTGTACATTAAATATTTTTTGAAAAATCTTATTGAAATAGACATTATTATCGATACAGAGGCCGAATATATAGTTTTTAGAATTTTTGTCTGTCTGTCTGTCTGTCTATTTGTTACCGCATCACGGAAAAACCACTGCAGGGATTTTGATGAAATTTGGTATGATGATAGCTAGTTATCCGAGTCAACATATAGGATACTTTTTACTGCAGGAAAATATCTCATCTCTGAGAAATCTATACTAAACGTTAAAACGTAACTAGGGACGAACCCGAGCGGAGCGAGGGTGTGTCGCTAGTATGCCATAAGTTATTGCAAAATCAAATTTGAATCAAAATTGTAAACCAATCAATCTAATTAGTGTATAAATATGAAATCACGTTTTTAACATTATTTTTCTAGCTATCCTACATGAATTTTGTTTGGATTAAAAAAAACGTTAATTTAAGATATACCTATAGACTTTTATAATACTAATAATACCCTTTTTCTTTACTTCTACTTGTACGGTAAGTTTTATCTGGATTGAGTCATTAAGGCATCAAGAGGTAACAAAAAGACAAATAAACATAATATAATAGCAAAACTATTAATAATGAAATAGGTATTGTTCTCAAACTTCAGGTAATTTAAGATCCATTACAGTAATTCTAGCGAGACAAATAGTACTATATTTACTATAGTTATATTTATCTCATATTCAAAATGAACTTAATCTCTGTCGCAATCAAGCAAATGTATTACTAAAGTATGAAAAAATATTGGTTTTAACATAAATCATGAAATTTCTCTTAGAAAAAGTTGTTACAGTGACTTCAAAATAATTTTAAAATTAAATTTTTCATCCTCGGGATAGAAATTTGGCTTAAAATTTATGTCAAAACTCACATCACCCTTGTATTTGACGACACGTTTGGCTCAGTGTGTAGTGACCCTACTTGCTGTGCCAGCTGTCGCGGGTTTGAGTACCGCTGGTGGCGTTCATTTGAGTGATGAGCATGAATGTTTGTACTCCAGTCATGGGTGTTTATATTTATAATATGTATGTATTTAAAGTTATATATGTATTATGTGTACACTACACAACTATCTGGTATCCATAACACAAGCCTCGTAGCTTACCATGGAACTAGATGGTGCTGTGTGTTAATGTCCCAATAAATATTTATTTATTTAATAAAAAAAAACATGAAAATCAATTCATTATTAAAAAAATATACACAAAAAATACACCGCAATACAATACTCCCTCAATTTTAAGTCGGTTAAAAGATATTTTTGGAATATTTGGTATTCAGATTTGGTTGAAAACCAATGTTTTATAGAAAGTAAAGGCAAGTTTTAATGATATATACACTACACATATTATGTACATATGTAAACCGGGTCGCTACTACGTGTATGGTCCCAATTACTGTTATTACATATGATAAAAATCTGACTCCGCGGTATGGAACGATTACTCTTTTAACCGCACTTGAACTACCAGTGCATTGTTAAGCTATTGGCCTTATGTATATCTCCTTATTAGGCTTAAGTACTAGATCTTTGATAAAGTTCTAGGAAAATTCTAGATTTTATTCTAGATGAAACATTATGATACAAACTGATATGAAGAAAGCTATTTTTAAAGGTTTTTTTTGTGTAGCTCATTTTTTCTAGTATTTTCTCTGCTGAAGATATTTTTTTTTTAATAAAAAGCTACATTATTTTTTGATTTTTTTATAAATTATAATTATACCCTTAGAAATGTTTTTTTTTTTTCAAGTATTTTGGATTATTAACTTATTAATAAAGTTCTTTACAATATTATAACAGGTTCTCAGTTGACAAAACATCACGTAACATACTTTGGCAAGTGTAGCCCAGTAGTGACGCGCTCGCTTGTTAAACCAGTGATGCGGGTTCAAATCCCGGGTCTCACACCTTTGTCTTTTTTCCAAGTCTGAGAAAACCTAGCAAGTTTTTAAAAGATATGCTTTGTCCGCCAACCCGCACTTAGCCAGTATGATGGCCTGATCCCCTCGTATTGAGGGAGGCCCATGCCCAGCAGTGGGACATAAAAAAAGTGCTAGATACAATTTCACTAATAATGTTAAAATTCAATTATTCAATTAAAGTATTTATGCTTTTTGAAAGTGTGATAAAATATTTTAATTGCCAATAAATAAATCCATAAAAACATCAATAAATGCGTTTATAAATTATTATATCAATATAAAATGTTTGAGATTATTTTGATTGAGTATAAAATTTATTACAAAACTTTTAGTTTCATCAGTGAAAGGTGAATTACTCTTTTAAAATCTCTTAATAGTAAAACGTATACTCATTACTTACAAAGTTCAATTCATAAGCTCTTATTTTGTATAAAAGCTACATCTATATATATATATATAATCTCTATATAGCTCTATACTTCATGTAGAGATCCTTAATAAGTATCTTTTTTTAATTTTTAAGCTTGAATTAAGTATAAAAAAACACTATGTGAAAAATATTAACGAAGAAGATGTACATACATATTTTTACACCTTTCAACACTAACAAAAGTCTAACAAACGTCAAACCAAAAATGTATAACAGACTGTTTAGGATACTTATAAATGCGTAATACGCTTAATCAACGTATGTTTAATATATTATGCCAAAGACATACATACATATCTAAACTCGAACACGTACTCCTTTTGTGATATTTGATATTCCTACTTGCGGAAGAAGGAAATCTGACTGGTTGATTTCCGTTAGTCTTAAGAAAAGTTATGTTCTTATACAGATATAACGAGTACGTACAATGGCTTACGAAAGTTATTTCCTACAGGTAGTGAGCTCGATATGTTTTCCCATATATCTATACTATAATATTGTAGAGGTCGAATGTCTGTACATAGAAAAAAATTTGCTAAAAACCGAGTCAGGGGGATGTAAGAAGAGAAATAGAACAAATCCAGATTTCTTTCAACTTTTTTTTGTTTCTCTGTCTGTCTGTTTGTACGTGCTAATTTCCGAAACTGTTGGACTAATTTAAGTGAAATTCTTTGATACCTTATATACCCGTTCAACATTTTAAATACTTTTCATCCCGGAAAATTAAAGAGTTCCCGTGCCTTAAAAAACTATAGTAACTTATACAGCTTAACACACAAAAACTACTGAGTGGATTTTAATGAAACTTTACAATAATATAGTTCATACATCAATATAATAGGCTACCGGAAAAATGTACGGTTCCCGTGGGATAGATTTGTTTTTGTTTGTCTAGAGGCGAACCCGAGCAGAGCGAGGGTGAGGTGCTAGTAATATTATAAAGAGGCAGTTTATTTGTTTGTTTGTTTGAACGCGCTAATCTCAATAACTACTTACCCGATTTTTATTAAAAAGATGGCAGTCTTGTATTGCTACTTGATTATTTATATTTTTACAAAAGAACTCTGAAAATATGAACTTTTAGATTTGAATTTTAATAGAAATAAGAACTCAGGGCATTTTCTTTATGGTGTAAAAAACTTTTGATTGTACCATTTAGAATAAATGTGCTACCTCTAGATACATTTATTATTTAAATAATAAATCATGCTCTCCTGAGCCTCGTCGGCCAATCTCACTAAGACTGCGCAGAAGATATTATTATAGTGTACAAGTACGCATCCAAACACAAGTGCACTCTCTATTCCTCCTGTCATGCTCATACTTCAGTAGGACTACAATTCGTCACGACGAGTAATATATTAGACTAGCGACTCACCCTCGCTTCGCTCGGTTTCGTCTCTGGGTTGATTCCCTATACAAATTTTCATCCCCATTTTCATCCCCTTAAGGAATGATTTCCGGGATAAAAACTATCCTATATCCTTCCCAGGGTCTCAAACTATCTTCTTACCAAACATCTTAATTGGTTCTGTAGTTTCGGAGCCTATTCCGTGCAAACAAACAAACAAATCTTTCCTCTTTATAGTATTAGTATAGATATAATATTAGTATAGACCAACTGCTTTACGTGCTCTTCAAGGTATAGAGATAAAATACCGCCATCTTCCCAACTCCAGGAGGTTACTAAAACTTTCGTAACAAAGAGACTCAATACCGAAACTTGGCCTGAACCGGAAATCAAACTCAAGATCTGCAAACATACATACTAGCCACTAGACAACCGAGTCAGTTAGATCACATAAAATGTAGGTTATGAAAACTTACACCATCTGGGAATCAAACTTATTATTTCTAATAAGGCTAGTACACTAAAGTGTATGATAACCGTTTCATTAATCGAGTGTGACTAAGTCTCAAGGCTATTTAAATAACGTGAGAATGAAGTAATAGTGTTACGGCTTTTATTATAAGTTACATAATACTTTCTAAAACAAACATTTTTTTTAAAGTTTTGCAAGATATTTATGTATAGGGCAAAGTTAAACAGTTAGTTGTTATACAAGCATACTTTTAGACTGTTAATTTCTTTCACTAAGAAACAACAATGCTCCGGGAATCGAACCCGTGAGAGAAATATATTTATTACTGCAGTTGCAGTTCCAGTTAATAGTGCCGTAGCTACTCCATATGTTGAGATATAGATGTTTTTGTTTTGGAATTAAATATTTTTTATTATATAGATTTTAATTACTTTTATTGAAATTTAGTTAATTTTTAAAGTGGCATTTCAAAGGAAATCGGGAAAATGGAAGGAAACTGAGCTTTCATCATGATCATACATGTTAATTAAAATGATTGAACTAGCGACTCACCCTCGTTCCGCTTGGGTTCATCTCTAGTTACGTTTGAACGTTTAGTATGGATTTCTCAGAGATGAGATATTTTCCCGCAGTAAAAAGTTTCTTATATGTTGACTCAAACAATCAGCTATCACCATACCAAATTTTATCAAAATCTCTATAGTTATTTTTCCGTGATGTGGTCACAGACAGAAAGACGGACAAACTGACAAAAATTCTAAAAACTATAGATTCGATTTTTGTATCAATAATAATGACTATTTCAATAAGATTTTCCAAAAAATATTTAATGTACAGATTCAGCTCAGTTAAAATTTTATTATTTGTATAGATTGATGTACCTACAACTCGATTAATACATTTTTTTGTATGTATTAATTACATTACATGTATGTATTAATACATACATGTTTAATGTTTATAAAAATCCTGAAATTATGTTAATGAGCTCTTGAAATTGATTGATATTAACGAAAAAATAAGCTAGATTGTCACAACTAATAAAAGTAGAAACGTTAAAGAGTGCTGCTATATTGCTTCAATAAAAGTTCATAAAAAAGCGCTTTTAATTTTTACCAATTTATTGATTTTTCGATCATTTTTTTCAATTTTATGGAAATATAGAGGCTGATATAGGTTTTTTACGCAAAAGCGTAATTCGGAATATTCGGAACATTTTTAAATAAAAGTTAGCTATATCTGTCGAGCCGTTGTCATATAATTTGCCTATCAAGTATTTCATTTTAATTTATATAGATTGTGTAGGCATAAAATGCTATAAAAGAATTAAAGGACAATGGGTGTTTCGTCCCCAGAGTGTATCAAGTTGAGATATATGTCATTTTGAAGATCATAAGAATAGCTTCATTTTATTGTACGACACCAACACTGAGACTCGTGCAGGGAAAGAACTATGAATCATTTTATTTTATGAAATCCGTATCGCCTTTCATTATATACCTAATAATAAATAAATAATCAAAGTTTGTGTATACTTATGCTAAAAATAACTTTTAGATGTTACTAGTGAAGCGTTTTTGCTTCGTTCAAAACTTTGCAATAGGATAATGTCCCATTATAAACTCTTCGGACGGACCAATTAAAATTTTCGTAATAATTACTATCTTTTACTTTCGGCTTCTTTTACGTATTTTATATACACACTAGCGGCTCACCTTCGCTTCGCTCGGGTTCGCCTCTAAACTAACAAAAACAAATCTATCCCACGGGAACCGTATATTTTTCCGTGATAAAAAGTAGCGTATTTATTATTTTCATGTATGAACTATATTATTGTAAAGTTTCATTAATGTCCAATCAATAGTTTTTGTGTACTAATCTGTATAAGTTACTATAGTTTTTTAACTATCCCACGGGATCTCTTTAATAATTACGGGATGAAAAGTATCTAAAATGTTCACCGGGGATATAAGGTACCACCATGCAAAATTTCACTTAAATCGGTTCAACAGTTTCTGATATTAGCCTATACAAACAGACAAACACATAGAAAAAAAATTGCTGCAGCTGTGTACAGATTAAAAAAATCTTTAAGCCTTTAAAATATTTAAAAAGAAGTATAGATAAAGAAAGAATCAAAAAGAAGTGAAAAATTAGTCCAACATAAGACTATGAAAGTGTATAGCAAAACACCGATACTGGTATAATAGAACAATTGCCTTATAAATAATACTATCCCATGCAAATTTATGTCTTGTCAATAATGAAAGTGAGGTCGAGTGAAATATGCTATACAATGATAAATATTGTATAGTTATAATCTATACTAATATTACAAAGCTGAAGAGTTTGTTTGTTTGTTTGTTTGCTTGAACGCGCTAATCTCAGGAACTACTAATCCGATTTGAAAAAATCTTTTTGCATTAGATAGCCCGTTAATTAAGGAAGGTGCTAGGCCCAATAAGGAAGATTATAGGATGATATATATATATCATCCCAGAAAAATGTACAGTTCCCGTTTTTGTCTAGGGACGAAAGCGAAGCGAGGGTGAGTCGCTAGTAATGTATATTTAGACACAAAAACAATTACATTGAATGTGGAAAAAGCGTATATTTCATTTATTACACTAGCTTCATATCTCTGCGACGACATCTGGCTTAGTTTGTAGTGACCCTACTTGCTGTGCTAGCGGTCGCGGATTCGACTTCCGCTGGGAACATTCATTTGTGTTATGGACACGAATGTATGTACTCCAGTCATGGGTGTTTATATTTATAATATGTATGTATTTAAAGTTATATATGTGTAGTGATCAACTATCTGGTGTCCATAAAACAAGCCTCGGAGCTTACCATGGAACTAGGTGGCGCTGTTGGTTAATGTCCCAACATATTTATTTATTTATCTTATATTACACCAGCTTTGGTGGTTTAGTAGCTAGCACGCACGGCTGCAGATCCGGAGGTTCTAAGTTCGAGTCCTGAATCAGGCCAAGTTTGATTATTGATTTTTTCTGTTAAGATATTCTTAATAGTAGCCCCTAGTCGGGAAATTGGCGGTGTCTAACCCACGCGCTATGGAGATTACGTAAAGCCGTCCATCTCAACTCGGCGCCTTAACTCTCACCGATCGTGTCGAAGTATCGTCCCATTGGACTTTGAGAGTGAAAGAAATAGAGAGTGCACTTGTGTCTACTACACTAATATCTCCTACGCATCTGGATAGTGTCAGTGAGATTGGCCGTCGTGACCAAAATCGGTCAGGAGGACATTATAACACTAGGTTTAATGTGCGGTTTTGCTCACATATTTTATTAATATTTTATACACTCTATAGATAATTATCTGTTTCTAAGAGTTAGATAGTTTGAGACCCTGGGAAGGACATAGGTTAGTTTTCATCCTGGAAATGATATCTTAGGGGGGTGAAAATGGGGGTTAAAGGTTGTATGGGGCATCAATCTAGGGAAAAATCCGAGCGAAGCGAGAGGGAGTCGCTAGTTAATAATATACTAATAATATTATAAATGAAAAAGTAACTCTGTTACCTTATCACGCATAAAGCGCTGAACACTTTTCAATAAAATTTGGCAAGGACATAGCTTGTATCCTGTAGATTGTCATCCCTGCCCCAGTAACTGGACTTCTAGTTCCAGAAAAAAAAACTATCTGGTAAAAAATTGAAATAATGATTTAAAACGATAGATATATAGATAGATAGAACGATACTATTTAAACACTTTAGATATGTACTATTTTTAACTTCCAATTTTTTCATACTTAAAAGTGTATAAAAATATTGAAAAACCCTCTAATGAGCAGGTAAAGCCGCGGCAATAATATAATAATACATAAAGTATTCATACTATTTTTATATATTAAAAATATAATTTATTTTCACATTCTTTCACGGACACAAGTGCCTTAAATACCTTAGTCTCGAAACTCATGTCTTGAGATTCTCTATCATTATATACTTAACTCTCCTTACGTTTCCAAGATAAATAATTAAGTGAAAACATGTGGTGAAGTAATCTTACAGAATTGAGTAAAATGTTAAAACTTTTTATAAATGTATATTGTTAGAAATACTAATATTATAAATGCGAAAGTTTGTGAGGATGTCTGGATGTATAGATGTATGGATGTTTGTTACTCTTTCACGCAAAAACTGCTGAATGGATTTTAATGAAACTTTATAATGATATAGCTTCTATATCAGAATAACACATAGGCTATTTTTTAACCCGGTAAAATGTACAGTTCCCGTGGGATAAATTTGGTTTTGTTTTACTATAGGCGAATTCGAGCGAAGCGAGGGTGAGCCGCTAGTATTTAATAAAAAAGGAAGATAAAGAAATGATTTTTCTCTTCACTAAAAATTTTGATAATTACTAAGTCGGAACTTAAAAAAGCTTTTATTTCACAGCGATCGATGAAATTAAATTAGATATTGAGGGAAATCTATCAATTTGGTAAAACTCCCCATATTTTATAGTGAGTGAGATAATAATATTGTTTGAAACTAAAAAGGTCTGAAAGTTAGAAACGCTTGCTCTTTGTTCATAGCAAAAACATCTTAATTCGTGCGTAAGTTTTTTTGAGTATACGACGTGATATTTTTACCATTTCTTACCTTATATATTGAACCGATAAGATACTTTTTTTTTACAATCTTTATTGCTTTTGAGTTAAGCCTATAGCAATATTCCCTCGTATTAAAGGGAGGCCCTTACCCAGCAGTGGGACGTTAAAAAGGGCTAAATACATACACAATATTTTTTTAATGTAATTTCTTTTTGATTAAGAAAATAATTATTATTATACAGTGCAAATATAGGTGGGAAATTCAAATTAGTTGAAACGCAACGCCATTGGTCAAACCGAATATGATGTCAGAATATATCATAAAGAGTGATTAACGATTTTATTGCTTAAGCAAAAATCGTAATTTTTCTGTGTATACTTTGACGTCACATTAAGCGCGCGAAATGGCGGTCGTTTAAAGTATTCGTATAGGTATATTTAAAAAAGAAAATTATACTAAATTTTGGTGTGTTGGAGCTGGATATTTTTTTTACAATTATATAACAATGTAAGCTATTGTATAAAAAATAAATCACACATATTCCCTATTTCAAGGGCTGTTCTGTGCTTCTAAAAAAATCCATCCTTAGTAACTAAAATACGTTACAGATTATATTGAAATTTAGTAGTTTTTTTTAAGATATAAGTTGGTTCATATGTAATAAAGTAAATTGATAAGCAGTATCGTTTTTATCATGGTCATGTCCTTGCAAAAGATTGTATATGAAAATATCTTTCCACATTATCTTATGTGTCATAATAGAAATATTCATATACTATTTTAGTTTCATGTACATATTATATGCATAGTACCTTTAAGTGATATATTCATTGCCTTTTTATATTAAAAATTAAAAATAATAAATATATTTTTAAATTTTTATTTCTTTACATCGAATAATAGTTAAAAACATTTGTCAAGCACGTTCTTAGCGCAATAATAAATAAATTGTTAAGCTTAAGCAGTGAAAGTGCTACCTTAGTGTGGTTTTTGAGATATTCGCAAGTAAACAGATATTTTTATATTGGTTCATAGATTTGACATACGTTTTACTTCTTAGTGACATTACATGAGTGATATTTCATCATGTGGTCATTCATATGTCAGAGAAATTAAGTTGTTTTAAACCATAGAGACTGAAATAAGCTAACGATATATGTATATGTTTTATGAAAATCTTTGTAGCTTCCAAATATTTTTAATATTAAAAAAATGTTAGAGTTATGATATTAAAGAAAGTTTGTTTTAAAGAGCTTTTTTTTATTATAATAAGTTATTTCTTCATAGTTACATATTAATTTAAGTTAAACTAAAACCGTTAAATTTTGTATATCTTTATATATTTGGTGCAATTTAAAAAATATATATTGGTTAATATAAAATATCAAGTTTAAAAATAATATTTTCTCTAAAAATAAAATTATTTTCTAGATAATAAAAATATTAAAATTTAAAACTTACATATATGTCAACACAAATTTCCCGAGAAATAACCACTTCACTAACACTGATTATATATAAAAATATTAACTTGTATATTATATATAAAAAAATTGAAACGTCCGTCCGTCACAGCATTCGACACTGTAGTAAGCACAACAACGTGACTATGAAATGTTTAAGCCAAGTTGGACCTTATAATGTTGTGATAAACAATAAGTAAAAGTGAGCTTCCATAGCATCTTCCATCAATTTCATGGTAGTTGCCCATTTTGAGGACTTACTACCGGTGTTCGTGTTTTATTCCTTTTAAAACTGTATCTTAGAGATTATCAGAAAATGTTGTTATCGCTAGCTACATTCTCCCGACTTTGCTTCTATTTTTGTATATGATTATTATTCATATTGTTTAAATCCTGGGTTCGAATCCCGGATTGGGTAGATTGGAAATCCATAGTTATATAATTCATAGATAAAAAGTTGGTGGTTCTAAGCAAGGGGGTCCTTTGCATCGGAGAGCACAATAACCCCATCGAAATATGAAAGTTATGGGAACAGGTAAATGCACTTGTTGCTGTCACATTTGCACGATATTACCTCCTGCGCTGTTGGATAATGTAGGTGAGAGATTGAGATTCATCGCTGCTTTCGATTTCAATTCGGAGGACTTTATATAAGGTAATTATTGTTATAATGTTTTAAAACGGAACATTTGTATGTTTGTACGTATGTATGGAGGTATTGAGTCGACTGTAAAAATTTGTTTCATATACTATTTTTATAACTAAAGGAGTTTTAATATAAAATAAGTTATTATTATATTTATATACTAATTAATTTAGTTAATACATTTTCGTCAAAATATTTGTACAGATGAATGTAAGTAATTTTTTGAAAAGTATATAGTGATTGCATTTGAGCATACAATAGAGTTAAAATATGAAGTTATGATAATAAACAAAACATGTTTTACAAATACCGTACCGGTACGGATATACCGTCCCACTGCTGGGCACGGGTATACCTTCAATACGAGAGGAATAAGGTCATAGTCCACTACGCTGGCCAAGTGTGGGTTGGCGGATTTAACATGTCTTTCGGAAACTTATTAGGTTATCTCAGACATTCAGGTTTCCTCGCGATGTATTCCTTCACCGTAATCCAAGTAATCAATCAAAGTAATCATGTTGAAAATTATTCGCACATGAAAATATCAGAGGTGTGAGACCCGGGATTTGAACCTGCTTCACATAGTTTCCTAAGCAAGCCCACAATTGTATACCGTAAGGTATATGATTTTGAAAAGTCTTGAAATATTAAAAATCTACGTTTTAATATTCTTTTATAAAATAACTTTATATTTACGTAATGTTACGGAGAAGCTATAAAGAAAAGCGTATCGAATTGTGATGTATACAGTAATATACTCGCACCAGACATAAGAATCCAACGATTTATTTTCACTTTCATTATAAAATGACTATATTTCATATTATCTATACTAATATTATAAAAAAGCAGAGTTTGTTTGTTTGTTCGTCTGAATGCACTAATCTCAGGAACTACTATTTTAAAAATTCTTTTTGCATTAGATAGCCCGTTTATTGAGGAAGGCTATAGGTTATATATGTATATCATCCCGGAAAAATGTTCGGTTCCTGTGAGATAGATTTGTTTTTGTCTAGGCACGAACCCAAAGCGAAACGAGGGTGAGTCGCTAGTTCTTTGATACCCATACAACTAATGTAATTTTTGATAATTATATTGTACTATTAAAGCCATGAAACTAGCCTTCTTCTGGCTCCATTATAAGAGCTCTGTGATACAATATTATAGTATCATCATCTGTCAATCTATACCAATATTATAAATGCGAAAGTTTGTGAGGATGTATGGATGTCTGGATGTATAGATGTACGGATGTTTGTTACTCTTTCACGCAAAAACTACTAAATAAATTTAAATGAAACTTTGCAATAATATAGCTCATACATCAGAATAACACATAGGCTACTTTTTATCCCGGAAAAATATACGGTTTCCGTGGGATAGATTTTTTTTTTAGAGGTGCGAGTTCAAAAAAAGTAATAATTAATCAATTAATATTTTATTCGAATATAACGCATTTAAAGCAATATTGTTTAAAATGCACATAACGTGGGACGGTTAGTTGGAAAACTCGACTATGCATTTACATGGTGGAGTTACACTGACATGTCTTATTAGAATGAAGTAAAGTAGATTAAAAAAATGCCTTTATTTTTGTATTAGTTACATAATCTTCTTCTTCTTCTCGTATCGACGGCAAGTTTTAAATGGAGTCAACTCAAAACTCAGCCACGATTGTTGCTTTATCAGTGGCGTCCATAAGCTCCTGTAAGTTGCAGGTAACAGGGCAAGCGGGGCATGCAAGTAAATGCCTCATCGTTTGTGGAATAGTACCACATCTGCACTCCAGGCCACTTTGCACAAATCCTCACCTGGACAAGTTTTCCTTGCTTCGGCCAACTTGTGTCCGAAGTCTATTAAGAACCTTCCAGATTTGCTAAGGCAAACTATGTCCAGGCGCAAGATTCTCAGACGATGGAACGAATGGAGTTGGCAAAGGACCATAACTGTCCTGCCACATCCTGCATCTTGTCTATGGTCGTTCATCTCTAAGTGATAAGACACACTTCATAAAGCTTTTTCGGCTTTTTAGCCTTAGTGGCTCCAGGATGTTATCGTGCATGTTAATATTAATATTTAATTATGATTAAGTTAATATAAATATTTAATTAAATATTATTAAGTTACATAAGTATAATAATTCTTGACTGGTTTCTTAATACTAAAACTCGTTTCATTTTTTAAAATAAATTTTCTTGATTTTCTCTAAAAAACGCAATTTTAACAAATATAGTATATTTTAACAAAAGTAGGTAGCAATACAGTTTTTTGTTACATCTTTTACTATCGATGTGTCTCTACATTAATCGTTAGTTTCATTATTTCAACTTTAAACGACTTGGGAAAGTAAAGACGTGCGAATATTACTAATTGTTTGGTAATTTTATTGCCTGATGAAGATAGACTATGTAAATTTATTGTTTTGATTAAATCTGCAAAAAATTTAAGCGTGCTGTAGATATTAGCAAAAACACAAGGCTTAGAAATAAAACTTTAGTGATTCCTTATTGCGTATGAAAAGAATATTTAGAAGTGAAATTAAGAATATTGTATTTAGAGTATATCTATACAGATAAATAAAATTGAAGTGTGTGTTTGTAATGTGTAAATAATAGCTTTTTACTAAATACATATGAAATTATATACGGTGATTAAAAGTAAAACACAATTTTTGAAATTTTTGTCTGTCTGTCTGTTTGTTCCGGCTAATCTGAGCTGATGTTTTAAGGAGTAACTAAGGGTACTTTTATTTTAGAAAAAAAATAGGGTTCCGCTCAAAAAAAATTAAAACGTACCTAGGGACGTACTAGAGCGATGCGTGGATTATTCGCTAGTAGGTAAGGTATAAAATTTAGAAGTAATGTCACTAGATATTTGTACGACTTATAATATGTAGACATATGACATATTGTGCTTAAGTATGCATAATTCTAGAAGATAATGTGTAACCTACATACAAAAAAACTTGATGTAGCGACGGCGGCTCACTGAGACGACTGAGGGGATCTGAGTGGGCTGAGGGGACTGATGGGATGATAATTCGACACGGTCGGTGAGAGTTAAGGCGTAGGACCGACGGCTTTACCTGCTCAAGGCACGGGTGTACAACACCGCCAACTTCCCAACTCCGGGCTACTAGGTACTGAAAATTCTTTAACAAAAAACTCAATAACTAAATTTGGCCTGACCCAGGACTTAAACCCAGTTTGCGTTCACCTAGTCGTGGTGGGGGCACATTAGAATCCAGTAATCTAGCCGGGCGGGAAGGCAGTGAATACGGCCCACTTTAGTGGGCGGTGTGCCATGCGGGTTGCTCCTGATACTTCCCTGTACACTGCACAGCAACCACATGGTTGTTGCGGTCTGCTTTAGCAACCTGCCGTCGGGGCGTCATGGTTGAGTGCGTAAGAAATCCTGCTACGCCCTATACGGGGGAGGTTCCGTTGGTTTTAATGGACAGTACCGGTTTTACCGATGAGTCCCACATAACTACCTGTTACATGCAGGTGGTATGTCTAAATGCATTTCCCAACGTTAAAAAAATAGAACTCGAACCCAAGACCTCCGTATCTGCATACTGTAAAGCCATACATGGTAGCCACTACACCACCGAGACAGTTAAGAAGAAAAACTTTTTGAGGTCGGGTCAAACATTATTCACATTATTATAATATTATAATTGTTTAAATTGTTTGTTCATAACAATCAACTCACGTATCATTTTCCTTTTTGAAATCCTCAACGCAGGACGCGTTATGAATAGTATGATTTTTTTCCCCAGCTTTCTAGATTTAATATAAATAAGATATTCACGTTCGTTTGGTACACTTTTGACCTTATAACAGTGAGAAAGGATCTGCTAAGTAAATTGAAGCGAAAGTTTTAAAGCGAAGTTATTATATATATACGGAATTTGGCTGTATTTTTTTTGTATGTTTATGTTATCTAATACTATAACACAATAATAAAGCGGTAAATTTTATAAGTTTGTGAGTTTATTTGTAGGAAGTAATCTCTGGAACTACTGAACCTATTTAGATGTTTGCTATGAAGATAGTTTGAGATCATGTAAAGGACATAAGATAATTTTTTTCCCAGACATCATTTCTTACCCCTTAAGGAAGGGGGTGAGTAGGGGCATGATTGCATGGGCATCAATCATTTCTCAAGTAAGAGTTATGAAACTGAATCATACTTATGTATATTAGTCCAGTCAAAATAGACATTACAAATAACAAAAATTCCTTCAGAGCTGAATCTTGGTGAAATAAAGTGTCAAAAATTGCCATCGATCCCATGTGTGCTAAAAAAGTTATTCAAGGTCAAAGGTCAACATTTTTGGTTTTTCGGATTTTTCTTGAAAACGGTAAATTTTATTATAATATAGTTTGGACAGACACACACGTTTGAGTTGTGGGAGTTTTTCTTATTTAGTCACTATTTTTATTTGTCTATTTTGACCGGACTATATATATATATATGTATTTATGTACTATACATAACATATAGTCTATCAATTCCATACTAGCCGTTAAAACGTACCCAGAGATGAACCCGAGCGAAGCGAGGGTAATTCGCTAATGTTTATTAAATCTTATAACGTTAAATGAGCAATTCTTTTATATACTTACCTATATAAAATTTAGTGTATTTCAAAAACGGTTCTAACGATTTAGATCAAAATTTGTATTTAGATAAGATTTCGCTTTTTAAGTTTATCTATAGGTATACTTACCTAGGTGTCATTTCTGAAAAAAAAAAACACAATTTTTATATCTATCCCGAAAAAACGCCGATCGAAGCTTGGTCGCCCAAGTACTTATGTACGAGTATATTAAAAAGTCTTGGAATTTTAAAAAAATAACACCGAAATTATACATGATTGTTTTAAAGAAAACAATTTGGTATACATTAATGCGTGCCCGATGATTAATAATTACAAAAAACAAAATTGCCGCTGTATTTCGGTAAAGTGGTGTGACCGTACAAAAGGCATATTCACTTAAATATTACTTGTTAGACTAGTTTTTTTTATTAATTGTAGGCCTTTTATACAAAAACTGTGCTACATGCAGTTTCAGTTTCTTAACAACATTAGGGCATAGACAGACAAATAAACATTTTTATTTTTTTAAGTATGTTGGGACATTAACACACAGCACCATCTAGTTTCATGGTAAGCTACAACGCTTGTGATATGGGCAGATAGTTGATACACTACACATATAATTACATACGAGTACATATTATAAATATAAACACCCGTGACTGGAGTACAAACATTCGTGCTCATCATACAAATGAATGCCCCCAGCAGCAGAGACAATGACTTTATGGCCGTTGCAGCAATACATTAATTATTTTCTGCAAAAAATATCTAAAATATCTGCATCTAATTGTACGCCTTTTAATGTCACTAATTTTTTCCTTTTTTAAAAATGTATACAAAAATGTAATTTATAAAAAGAGTAATAAAAATGTCTTAACCAAAAAGCTAAAGGAAAGTATAAAAGTATTAAAAAAGATTCCGACGAATTGAGAACCTCCTCCTTTTTGGAAGTCGGTTAAACAGGATAAGTGTGTATATGTGTGTATATTTGTGTGCATAGATCACTGACCTTCCAGTTGAGCAAACCATATCTCTGGGTAATCATGATAAAACGGTGGTACACGGATTCCAACCTTAGGAATTTCAGACGTCGATGCATCCGCGAGACGAAAGCCCTAATTCGGCGTCTTGAAAATTTTCGTTCTGTATTTTACAATACAGGAACGTCGGGGTCACCAATATGGCCGTTGCAGCAATATATTAATTATTTTAATCTATTTTATTGCAATAGAAATAAAATATGTACCTATAATTGTATGCCTTTTGATGTTACTTATTTTAATTTAATTTCCTTTTTTTATAAATCTATACAAAAACGTTATTTATAAAAAGGTTAATAAAAAAATGTAAAAGTATTAAAAAGGATGTATGTATATGTGTGTATATTTGTGTGCCTAAAGCTTTACTGATTTTCATTTAAAAAAAAAAGTAACGAAAACTCATAGATAACAATATTTTAAAAATATTATTGTACAATTTCATAAAATTATAATTTATTTACTAAAGCTAGACATCTAGCAACACAATATTGAACTACGAACAAATTTTACACTCTTTCTAATAATTCAGTAACTATCAACTAGATGGCGCTGTTACAAAAAATATATGTAATAGAAACATTATTTTTTTTTATAAGAGAAGAAGTAAAGAATGAAAAGTTGTTTTTAACATATCTTCTTATAATTTCACTAGCGATTCATCCTCGTTATAACGGTTAGTATAGATTTCTCAGAGATGAGATGTTTTCCCGCAGTAAAAAGTATCCTTTATGTTGACCCGAATAACCAGCTATCATCATACCAAATTTTATCAATATCTGTCCAGTGGTTTTCTCGTGATGCGTTCACAGTCAGGCAGATAAAAATTCTAAAAACTATAGATTCGGTCTCTGTATCGTTAATGATAACTATTTCAATAAGATTTTCCAAAAAATATTTAATGTACAGATTCAGCTTAGTTAGAATTTTACTACATATATAAATGTCACACTCAATTGTCATGCTGATGCCATGACTATTGTGATGAGTTAAGAAAAAAATAGTTATAAATAAGAATAATTTTCTAACATTGAAATAGCCTGAAGTCGACCATATCTTTCCCAAGGTATTCATCTTTTATAAATAAAATCATTTATTATAATAATATGTAGGTATAACATTGTGTGTTCAGCCCATTTTAACGTTCCACTACTGGACACGGGCCTCCCTTCAATACGAGGGGGATCAGGCCATAGTCCACCACGCTAGCCAAGTGCGGGTTGGCGGACTACACATGTCTTTCGAAAACTTACTAAGTTCTCTCAGATATGCAGGTTCTCTTACGACGTTTTCCTTCACCGTAAGGCAAGTGGTAATCATGTTAGAAATGATTCGCACATGAAAATATCAGAGGTGCGAGACTCGGGATTTGAACCCGCTTCACTCGATTTCCCAAGTAAGCGCGGTACCACTGGGCTACCACTGCCCCTATAATAATATTATTTAACCCAAAAACGTTATATTTTTTTAATTCACAATAAAAGCATATTGAAAGTTTTTCGAGAACCTGTTATAAAAATGTATACATTTTCCATAAAAAAAAATATTGACTGTATATAGTCGTACATATATGGAGTAACAGGCATTACAATTTTGTTTTTGCTCCTGGTATTAATGTTATGCATGTCACACTTCTTGGGAAATTCATGTATAGATTTACGAACATACATAAAATATTCATAAGCATATATTTACGGATACCCCGGATATGATTTTATATTTTTCAAAATAATTATGCGTAAAAATAATGATTTTCACGCTTTTTATTATAATTACATAAGTTCCTAATTTTATTAAGAAACTTTTATAAGTATACCACTTTGACGACACGTTTGGTTCAGTATGTAGTGACCCTACTTGCTGTGCCAGCGGTCACGGGTTCGAGTTCCGCTGGGGGCATTCATTTCTGTGATGAGCACGAATGTTTGTACTCCAGTCATGGGTGTTTATATTTATAATATGTATGTATTTAAAGTTATATATGTATAGTGTATCAACTATCTGGTATCCATAACAGAAGCCTCGTAGCTTACCATGGAACTAGATGGTGCCGTATGTTAATGTCCCAACAAAATATTTGTTTATATTTATTATTATTTACTAGCCACTTACCTTCGCTCGAGTTCTACATATACATAGTATGTTGATTCTATCCCTATGTCTTAATGGTTTAGGAACGCATAAAAGACAAGCGGCCAAAGAAAAATCCTTTTTTATGCGCCAGGAACCTTTGTAGACGTATACAAAACAATCCACCACAGTTTCATCACAATCGGGTCAATAGTTTAGGTACGGACAGAGGACAAGCATGTGAATATTTATTTTTATTAGGGTTCCGTACCCAAAGTGTAAAACGGGACCCTATCACTAAGATTTCGCTGTCCGTCCGTCTGTCCGTCTGTCACCAGGCTGTATCTCATGAACCGTGATAGATAGACAGTTGAAATTTTTACATATGATGTATTTCTATTGCCGCCATAACAACAAATACTTAAAAACAGAATAAAATAAATATTTAAGGGTGCTCCCATAAAACGAACGTGATTTTTTTGCTCGTTTTTGATCGATATTGATAACGGCAACAGATAGACGCTTGAAATATTCATAGAATATTTAGTTATCTATTCAATTTGAAAATAAATAACTAAATTAAAATAAAACAAATACTTAAGGTGCCTCCCATACAACAGACATGATTTTTTTGCCGTTTTTATAGATAATGGTACAGAACCCTTCGTGCGCGAGTCCCACTTGCACTTGGCCGGTTTTTATATAGATCTAATAACTAATATGTCTTTTATAAATATCTTTTACTTCATAACCAATTGCTGGCAAATTCATAAATCTTTCGCAACCTAAAGTAAAACTAACTCATAAGTTATATATTTTTTCCAATAGTTCGTGCGTGTTCTATCTGAACGGGATCTTGAGTGCGAATATCCAACTTTTATCACGCTGTTTTGTTGAAAATACTTTTTATATTGTTTGTACGTAAAAGGAGGTATTTTTTGCCCCAGTTTTTACATAAAATGGACCATTCAGTAAAGATGTAAGAAGTATATTGTATAGTAAACTTTTGATGGAAGTCTAGAATATTGCGGGATTATTTTTCTCATTTTATTCACATCCATAACAAGCGACTCACCCTCGCTTCGCTTCGGGTTCGTCTCTAGACAAAAAGAAATCTATTCCACGGGAATCGTACAGTTTTCTGGGATGATATATAACCTATAGCCTTCCTCAGTTAACGGACTATCTAATGCAATAAGAATTTTTGAAATCGGATTAGTAGTTCCTGAGATTAGCGCGTTCAATCAAACAAACAAACAAACTCTTCAGCTTTATAATATTATAAGAGTAGATTCATAATTCTAGCGACTTACGCTAGCTTCATTCAGATGCGTCCCTAGCTATAATTTTGTTCACAACTTCATAGGATTTCATTTTTTTCCGGGGGACCCTAATTATTTTTCTAAAATAAAAGTAGCCTAAGTTACTCCTTACAATATCAGCTGCCAGTGAAATCCCAGTCAAAATCGGTTCAGCCATTTCGGTGATTTGCCGGGGCAGATAGTCAAAAATGTAATTTTTTTAGTAGTAGGTACCGAATATACTTTCATAATATGCATTTAGTAAAAAGCTGTTATTTTGACATTACAAACAGACACTTCAATTTTATTTATTTGTATATAGATTGTAACGTGGGGACTCAGAAAGTAAACCTCTAACATATTTGAATACGAAACAATCGTTTTAAGAAAAATAATAATACTACACCTATCTATGCACACTAATAGTAGATAGCACTAAAAAGCAGTTTGATTTTATATTCAACCGATTTGACGATACGTTTGGCTCAGTTTGTAGTGACCCTACTTCCTGTGCCAGCGGTCGCGGGTTCGAGTCCTGCTTTCATTCAATAGTGTGATGAGCACGATTGTTTGTACTCCAGTCATGGGTGTTTATATTTATAATATGTATGTATTTAAAGTTATAATATATGTATAGTGTATCAACTATCTGGTATCCATAACACAAGCTTACCATGGAACTAGATGGTGCTGTGTGTTAATGTCCCAACATATAACAACATTCAAAAGAGTATGTATACAAGTAAGTTCATGGTTTTACGTAAATTGTACAAATTACCGCGATGGCTGATAACTCGCAATAAAATAAGTCGACATCGCAATATCACTAATTGAGGGAATCGCTATCAAGTTTTTCCATCGGCTTTCAAAAGCGTTTAATATTGACAAAATACTGATGGATATTAAAAACTTTACGTTCAATCAATAAAAGGGTTTTTTAATAAAGTAAAGTGTATTTGCTTTAATTGATTTCTTATCTATACATATTATAAAATTCTAACTAAGCCGAATCTGTACATTAAATTTTTTTTGGAAAATCTCTCTTTGAAATAGACATTATTATCGATACAGAGGCCGAATCTATAGTTTTTAGAATTTTTGTCTGTCTGTCTGTCTGTCTGTCTGTCTGTCTGTCTGTCTGTCTGTCTGTTACCGCATCACAGAAAAACCACTGGAGGGATTTTGATGAAATTTGGTATGATGATAGCTGGTTATCCGGGTCAACATATAGGATACTTTTTACCGCGGGAAAATATCTAATTTCTGAGAAAAAACACAAAAACTGGTTGGAATAAAACCACGATGATACTATTTATAAATAGTTTAGCAAGGTAATTTACTAAATATGGTAAAAACTATTAAAAATAGCTTATCTTAAAAATCAAATCATCAATAGCGCTATTTTATTCATTAAAATAGTTATTTTAATTAATATTTATTTATGTGTATTTAGATACTCGACAATAGATGTCGCCATGTGTTTTTAAAATACGTAGTTTTAATTCCAAAAAAATGAATGTATGAATGTATGTAGAATTACCTACTACTAAATTACCCGCGGCCCCGCCCGTGTTGAAATTATCAGTAAAGCAAACTTTTGATTTTATAAATGAGTAACTAAACACATAATAAAATTGTAACTAAGCTGAATCCGTACATTCAATATTTTTCGGAAAATCTTATTGAAATATTCATTATTAGCGATATAGAGGCCGAATCTATAGTTTTTAGAATTTTTGTCTGTCTGTCTGTATGTAACTGCATCACAGCAAAACCAATGGTGGGATTTAGATGAAATTTGGTATGGTGATAGCAGGTTCTCCGGGTCAATGCATAGGATACTTATTACCGCAGGAAAATATCTCATTTCTGGGAAAAAATACAAAAACTGGTTAAAATAAAAGCAAGATGATACTTTTAACATTGTAGCAATGTAACTTAATATGTTAAAACTATTAAAAAAATCTTATCTTAAAAGAAATATAAATAGCGCTATTTTATTCATTAAAATAGTTATTTTGATGAAAATTTATTTATGTGTTATTTAGATATTTGACAATAGATGTCGCCATGTGTTTTTAAAATACGAAGTTTTAATCCAAAAAAATAATAATGTACAGATATGACCTTTCTATGACTTTATTAGAATTACTAGGTACTAAATTACCCGCGACCCCGCCAGTATTCAAATTATCAATAAAACAAACTTTTTGGCTTTATAATTTAGTAACATATAAGTAATATTTTGTTGGTCGAAACAATTTTCAAATGAAAATATTTGTAAATTTTTGTTGTTTAGTAAATAATGTTAATATATTTTTTTTATCTTTTAATGTAAAATTAGGCAAATGCAAATCCAACTCGCGCATTATAGGTTTCGTATAGCAAAATACTGTGTTGTTTTTCTTACTTACGTTAGGTTTTGTTAGGTTAACACTAAAATAAATACGAATAATATTTATGTTTCCGCAATATCGACTCATTTTATCAACCGTAAAAATAAGTGGAAAACAAGTTAATGGCTGTTAAATTGACAAAGCGGGTAACTAAAAATATTCCATATCTCAAAAACTTTGCAAAAGTATTTTAAGAACTGTTATACCTAAACTTTTTTAGTTTTTTTTGACACCATTTCTTGGAAGCCAAAGGCTTAAAGGTCATAATAAAATTCTTACGACTTTAATCATATTAGCCGAGCCATATGAAATAATAAAAAGCATTTGCTTAGAATTATTTACTTATTACACTTTCTTTTGAAAATCGATTTGGAAAATATTACTAACTAGCGCTAACCAATTCCTGTTTCGCGATAAATTAACATTAAGAAAAGTTACCATTATGTAATTTAAATTATCAGCTAAATATTAAATTAATCAATAGCTATCTATTAGTAAAAAATAATTCAAATTAATTCCGTAGTTTGAAAGTTTATCGCCCAAAACTAAATAAACAAACAAAACAGAAGTATAGACATACATAAATGTTATTGCTAAAACAAAAAGTGCAATATTACTAAATCAAATATGAGATTAATGGAGGAACCTTTGTGGCATTGTCAATCACTGCCATTATTTACCAATCATGCGGTGCGCAATGAAAGTGGTATAGGTATGTAAGAGTACACTAATGTGTAAAGCCTAAGAATTTGGTTTTTTGACAATCTGAACGCGGGCGGAGCCGCGGGAAATGCTAGTCTATCTTATATAATAAAAAAGGTATCGCCGAAATGTATGTACGCGCATAACTTCCGATTGACTGCACCAAATTGTATAATTCTTTTTTTTGTGTTTTTTATTGCCAGGACAAGTTTCGTATAGAAGAAAATTAAAAGACTTTTTTTTACCAAAATAAGATTTTTTAAAATCTCATGATATGAAAAGTGTGTTAGTAAAATAGTTTTTGTCCCGGAAATCATCCCTTAAGGGGGTGAGAATGGGGATGAGTTTGTGGAAGCAAGCTATGGACGAACACGAGCGAAGCGAGGGTGAGTCGCTTCGCTAGTCTTAGATATCTTTGTAGCTACTTATCTATATAGTGTCTAACAATAAGCCTACATGTCTGTCCGTCCTGCAGTCTGATCTAGTCCCTTGGTTTTTATAGGGCTGCACCTTTTTAACTGACCTGAATTTGAGGAAGTAGGTACTTAATTTAGTTGTTCGTTTTGTATGTATCTTATGAGTTATGTTCGACAATCATTGGGAATCGATTTTTGTTTATTTTGTATAGTTTAGACCTATATAAGGATGCTATTTTGAATAAGATTTAGTAGCCTCCTGGACGCTGGAGCCCTTACCGTGAAGCACTTTTACCCTTCTTTATCGCTGGAAAAACAATTACGTATACCACCTGCATATATGTACCTACACAGTTGGTTATGTGTAACTCACCAAACAGAAAAGTTAGTACTACCCACTAAAGCCTGCCGAAGCAAGCCATAAAAATCATTTGGTTGCTCTCACGACCCTGTCTATCAGAGAAGTACCAGGAGCAAACCGCATGGTACACTGCCCGCTGAAGTAAACCACGTTGAAGGGAACCTACAGTATACTAAACTATCATCTTATTCAGCAATCTTATGCGATGCATAGATAGATTAAATTGTATCATATCTTGAATAAAATATCCATGGTGCTAGAACCTTTCTATCCTAAAAAAACCGGCCAAGTGCGAGACGGACTCGCGCACGAACAGTTCCGTACCATTATCTATGAAAACGGCAAAAAAAATCATGTTCGTTTTATGAAAGCCCCCCTTAAATGTTTGTTTTATTTTAATTTAATTATTTATTTTTAAAGTGAATATATAACTAAATATTACTGTAATACCTGTTGCCGTTATCAATATCGAGCAAAAACGAGCAAAAAATCACGTTTGTTGTGTGGGAGCCCCCTTAAATATTTATTTTATTCTATTTTTAGTATTTATTGTTATAGCGGCAACAGAAATCCATCATCTGTGAAAATTTCAACTGTCTTACTATCACGGTTCATGAGATACAGCCTGGTGACAGACGGACAGACAGACAGACGGACGGACAGCAGAGTCTTAGTAATAGGGTCCCGTTTTACCCATTGTGTACGGAACCCTAGAAAGGGAGCTGATATTCTTCCCACCTATCCCCATCATCTAAAGAATAATAAAATGGATTAAGCAATCCAGATATTATTGTAATCGACAAACAGAGAGACGAAAAATATATACATTGTTTGGACTTCAGTACTTAAAATAATCATGTTACCTCAATAAAGGGTAGCTATTACTATCTATGAAATCACACGATAATTAAACAATAGATTGTATGTGAAGATCATATATCGCCCATATAATGTTCTTGTTCTCTATATCACAATACAATTAAACGTCTTATTATCACACACGACTGCACCGTTGCTCTCAAACGTAATTGGAGATCTATGTCTGCATTTCACCACTCGCTCTAATTGCCAAATATATTGAAATTATAATATTGTATTCTCCAATCCTTTATTATTACGTATTTATTATAACATACGTATTTATATGTTTGTTTTACAATTTATTATAAAACTAGCGACTCATATATAGCCTATAGCCTTCCTCATTTAAAGGACTATCTAATGCAAAAAGAATTCTTCAAATCGGATTAGTAGTTCCTGAGATTAGCGCGTTCAACCAAACAAACTCTTCAGCTTTATAATATTAGTATAGATAAGTGTCGAGTGGTGTATGGCAGAAGCAATGGGTTTGATTACCTTATATTTCTTATCAATTAGGGATTTTCGTTAATCTATACTAATATTATAAAGAGGAAGGATTTGATTGTTTGTTTGTTTGTTTGCACCGAGTAGGCTCCGAAACTACTGAACCGATTAAGATGAAATTTGGTAAGAAGGTTTGTGGCCCTGGGAAGGATATAGGATAGTTTTTATCCCGGAAATCATCCCTTAAGGGATTGAAAATGGGGATGAAAGTTTGTATTGATAATCAACCTAGGGAACAACCTGAGCGAAGCGAGAGTGAGTTGCTTGTTTTTATTAAAATTGTTTTGGATTTTTAAAATTTTATTACAATTCCAAATATAATAACTGGGTTGCTTTATGTATAGCAGCGGTCGGCAACCTTTTAGCAGGCAGGGGCCACAAGGTGGCTATACCTGGTAAAGGCGGGCCGCACTTGTGAGAGCAAAAAAAAAAAACGACAACATTCAGTGTGACAATTTCTAAAATGACTCTTAAATGCTTATTTATGAGACGAGGAATATTTTCATTTTTTCGGTAATTACAAATTCAAAATACTTCAAAAAAAAACCATTAAAACTTTTCTTTATAAAACAGTCATGGGCCGCGGGCCGCGGGTTGCCGACCGCTGATCTATAGGACCAGACAAGACCGGATGGGATGGCGATGCACTGTGGACACCCTCTGCCTCATCTACGGGACACAGGAACATGACTCAAGTTTATCTATTAGCTTAATTATAAGTACTTTTTTTAGTATATTGTTATATTTTCAAAAGAAAAAGACCCTAATAAAAGATAATGATGTGATTGTATGCGAGTGCGGCAAACAGACGGTATGGACGGACAGACAAGTAGGCTAAGTATTGCCTAAACACAAAGGATACAAAAATATCAAAATAAATAAAAAAAACCGTCCAAGTGCGAGTCGGACTCGCGCAAGAAGGGTTCCGTACCATTATCTATAAAAACGGCAAAAAAACATGTCTGTTGTATGGTAGCCCCCCTTAAATATTTGTTTTATTTTAATTTAATTATTTATTTCTAAAGTGAATATATAACTAAATATTTTGTGAATATTTCAAGCGTCTACCTGTTGCCGTTATCAATATCGGGGAAAAACGAGCAAAAAAATCAAGTTTGTTGTATGGGAGCCCCCTTAAATATTTATTTTATTCTATTTTTTAGTATTTGTTGTTATAGCGGCGACAGAAATACATCATCTGTGATAAACTATCTAACTATCACGGTTCATGAGATACAGCCTGGTGACAGACGGACAGACAGACAGACGGACAGACAGCGAAGTCTTAATAATAGGGTTCCGTTTTACCCTCTGGGTACGGAGCCCTAAAAAATATACTTTTACTTTATTAAAAACCCTTTTATTGATTGAACGTAAAATTTTCAATATCCATCAGTATTTTATCAATATTAAACGCTTTTGAAAGCCGATGGAAAAACTTGATAGCGATTCCCTCAATTAGTGATATTGGGCTGTCGACTTATTTTATTGCGAGTTATCAGACATCGCGGTGATTTGCAAAATTTACGTAAAATCATGAACTTACTTGTATTTTTAGTATAAGCTTTGGGATAATTTTATAATTTTTATGAATATAAATTGAGACAAGGTTTTTAAGTGTGTTTTTTTATAGTGTTGTATATTTAGTGTCTCTCTAGTTTTTTCATTCACTACTAGAGAAACACTGTTTTTGACGACACGTTTGGCTCAGTTTGTAGTGACCGTACTTGTTTTGCCAGCGGTCGTGGGTTCGAGTCCCGCAGAGGACAGTTATTTGTGTGATAAGCACGAATGGTTTTACTCCAGTCATGGGTGTTTATATTTATAATAAATATGTATTTAAAGTTATAAATGTGTAGTGTATCAATCCATACTACAATCCTCGCAGATTACGATGGAACTAGATGGTGCTGTGTTTTAATGTCCCAAAATATGTATTTATTTACTTCTTTTTATGCTATGCTGACTTTAGGACTTATATACAAATAATAATTCTTCTGCATTGCCGGACTGACATTGGAAGTGTTTTTTTTAAAACCATCTAATTGTCGCCTAAGATGTGCCATTTTGATTTTTAAAAATATCCACATAGCATTACAGTAGGCTATAAGTAGCACTTGTTCACAGTGCTATAGGTAGCACTTGCTTTATGAAGACAAATCCAACGACGTATAAACCATCAAAATTAGTTCAGCTGTTTAGTAATTACGAGAACATAGGATCGTATATACATATGTATGTACATATGTACATACAGGTCAAGTAAATGACCCTCCATTGAGATTCATCCCAATCGGGTAAAAAAACTGAAGTTCTAGTATTAGGTATAAAAAAAATAATCAATACAAATTTGTTAAATTACTATGTATTGCAACTAAGCACGAAGTAAAAACAAAAAACCTCATAGCCTAAATATTATATAACATTAAATATTTATGTACACGTACATAACAACAATGTACGAATTAATTAAAATATATAGAGAACTATGTACGCTTTAGTAAATAAATGATTGTGTACGTGTTCGAACACATCAAAGGCTGATCGTTGAGCCTTGTTGTAATCTCTCGAGATCGCTGTAAGTCTTAATTATAATACAATGGATATTAACAAAATTATTTTACTTTAAGATAGCTTTATTCTGTGTATTTGTTTATTATAATTTATATTATATAAGAATGTTAAAAATCGAGGTGCTATTATAAATTAGAAAGTTTGTATTTGAGTTTGTTTGTAACTTTTTGATGTTAAATCGTTTGGATAGATAAAATAAATAACTATAATAAATATGTTGGGACATTAACACACAGCATCATCTAATTTCATGATAAGCTACGTGGCTTGTGTTATGGATACCAGACAGTTGATATACTACAAATATATAACTTTAAATACATACATATTATAAATATAAACACCCATGACTGGAGTACAAACATTCGTGCCTATCACAAAAATGAATGCCCCTATCGGAACTCGAACCCGCGACCGTTGGCACAGAAAATAGGGTCACTACAAACTGAGCCAAACGTGTCGTCATTTCATATATTCATTCATTCATATTTATTTTTACAAATTTACTATAATATAGGTATAGCGTATAGCCTTCCTCAATAAAAGGGGTATCTAATGAAAAAGAATTTTGCAAATCAGATTAATAGTTCCTGAGATTAGCTCGCTTAAACAAAATTGCCTTTGTAAAAATGTGTCGGTGTTTGTTTGTTTGTCCTTCTTTTACACCAAAACAAACCGATGGATTGATTTTTGTATGGTAATTACTTGGAGCGTTGCAGATTTAACATAAGCTCTTTACATTATTGGAAAATATCAATTTCTTACGTTATAATAAAAGTCATAAGTTCATTAATTTGGTTCAGGTTGTAGTGACCCTACTTGCTGTGCCAGCGGTCGCGGGTTCGAGTCCCGCTGGGGGCATTCATTTGTGTGATGAACACAAATGTTTGTCCTCCAGTCATGGGTGTTTATATTTATAATATGTATGTAATTAAAGTTATATATGTGTAGTGTATCAACTATCTGGTATCCATAACTCAAGTCTCGTAGCTTACCATGGAATTAGATGGTGCTGTGTGTTAATGTACCAACATATTATTATTTATTATATAATTAATATGATTTTCCGTATGGATGTAGTTGGGTACATCGAGAGTGTCGTCGAGTCGAAATTGAGGATAGGAAGAGAGAAAAACAGTCAAATAAATAAATGTCAATTGAAGTATTTCTAGCTGATCAACACGTGGTTTTTGCAAAATGATGTGCAGATGAACTAGAATACATATAAAACTTAAGTGTTTAGAAACTAGGGACTCACCCTGGCTTCTCTCAGGTTCATCCCTAGGTGATTCTTTCAAACAGACAAACAGACAAAAAATATAAAAAATATTGTTTTAGGTTCTATTGCGTTAACAAAGACACCCAATAATAATTTTTCTCAAATATCTTCCATGTACAGACAGCGATCAGTTACACTATTATTATATGTATAGACATAAAGTACGACTTTTTATATACTTAATATCTTTATTATCGTTACTTCATCATTTACCAACTCTATCATAGGATATTCATATAGGTAAAAGCAGAAAAATGTTTAAATTTTTAACGTTTCCATTTAAAAAACTACTGCTTACACAAATCATTTAATATACGTATGGATCCAATTCATATCCCCCATGCGTATTGAAGTGGCATCTCTATAACTTCAGTATAAAGCCCCTTCAGATGAGAACAAACCATAACACAAGTTTCCAAACTGCATTTACTGAAATGAAAGCCTTTGAAAACTATACATCGATTCATCGTCACATAAAATATATAAATAGACAACTTTAAACTTTATTTCATACGAATAAAGTTCATTTTCCATTATAATTACAGAGTGAAGTAAGGTGAGATTTATATATTTGATATGCTAAACTGAACTTTAATGCGTAAGCATTAAGATGTATAATTTTGAAGGAAGGAAACGCATTGCCACGACTATTCGCTCTCAAATAATCGATAACTGACGTCTGGCCTCCCCTCTGTATGGTCGGTGAGAAAATTAAAATTCACCTGTTAAACTTTTATGATATCCTTGTAATCAAAGTGCTTTAAAGCTGTATTTCTATTGCCATAAGCTCTAGATTTAGTCTCTGTATGAAGGAATTTGTGACATACAAAAATTTGGCGATATAACGATAATAACATAAAAAAAACGACTTCCAGGCATTGAAAAGTAAAAAATAACTAAACGGAGATTTTCATTTAGAATAGATACCTAATCAGATATTTTCGAAGTCGGTGTACTTTGATTGTGCTGGCATTGACCCTTGGTGTATCTCCTTTTCAACAAAAAAAGAATCATCAAAATCGGTTCATAAACGACGAAGTAATCCGCGAACATATATAAAGAAATATACTTATATATATATATATATATTGGTTTTTTATTGGCGTATTTATTGGTTTTGTGCTTTTTTAGGCTATTTAATTATATTTAACGAAAATTTTAAGTGGTACCCAGTGGTAACGCGCTCGCTTGGAAACCGAGTGAAGCGGGTTCAAATCCCGGGTCACTTACCTTTGATATTTTCATGTGCGAATAATTTCCAATATGATTACCACTTGTCTTACGGTGAAGGGAAACATTATGAGAAAACCTGCATATCTGAGAGCACCTAGCAAGTTTTCATAAGTTTAAAAATGTTTTTTTCATCATGTTAAACTACTCATAGCTTATAAGTGGGAGGAACTATGTATTTTTTTTTTCAATATTTAACTTATGTATTAGTCACATTTTATGTCTCGTTGGTTTGCCTGAAAAATATACCAATAAATACTAATATAATAACATAAATCAATTAAATTCTTAGAAAATAATATAATATAAGGAATCTTAGAAGGAATTGTACTTTCATCTCTGTTAACTTGAGAGTTTCCTTGTAGTTTATTCACCCAAGAAATATAAATTGATTTAATTATTCCGCGTCTGCGTAATGAAACTGTAATTAAATTTAAAAAACAGCTTCGAATTAGCTATATTTCTTTATAATAGTGGCTGTATAGAAAAACGTCTATTTTTTAGTAAAAAATACAGATAAACAAACAGACACCCTTACAGATTTAAAATATTACAGTTTTAGCCCACATCATCTTATTGCTGGGCAAAGACCTTTCTTCTACGTGCCCTACTAATATTCTATTAGTAGGGTATATATAAGAATTTTATTTGGCCTCATGAGATTATTTTTAAAATTAAACATTATTTACTATAAAATCTACATACTTGTGCTAAATTCTAATAAGGTGGCAGTTTTGCCTTGATAGATAGAAATTAATTAAAAAAAAATCTTGATGAGTACTTTTTTTTAATATTTAAAAAAATCTTGATAGATGGTATTTTTATGGGGGTGGGGTGTTTAACAAAAAATTATTATAATTATATGTAGTTAACTCTTAAGTCTTATACAAGGTGTTACTGTACAATCTTCAAAAAATAGAAACTGAATATATTGAAATGACTAATGGTTATGTTATAGAATCCATAATATTGGTCTATATCTTTATTATATAAAAGGCAAAGGTGATTGACTGATGTATCAACGCACAGGCCAAACACTTAAGGCTAGCAAATTGAAATTTCGCACACGTATTTCTCATATGACGGAGGCATCCACTAAGGAAGGATTTTTCAAAATTCAACCCCCAAGGGGGTGAAATAAGGAATAAAAGTTTGTATGAAACTTCTTATTCCTTGGACATATTTGCATGAAATTTCGTATGAATTGAGTACGACAAAAATAATGAGTTACGTGTTTCAGCGTTTTCTAAAATTCAACCCCTAAGAGGGTGAAATGTGAAATAAAAGTTTGTGTGAAACTTTTTATTTCTTGAACATATTTGCATGAAATTTCGTATGAATTGTGTACGGTAAAAATAATGAGTTATGTATTTTAGCGTTTTCCAAAATTCAACCCCAAAGAGGGTAAAATAGGGGATGAAAGTTTTAAATAAATGCACAGGCTAAACCCTTAGGGCTAGAAACTTAAAGTTTCGCACACGTATTTCTTTTATGACGTAGGCATCCACTGAGAAAGGATTTTTAGAAATTCCACCCCTAAACGGATAAAATAAGGGATGAACGGTTGTATGGAAATCCATCATTTCCGAAGTTAGATACGTTAGATACGTCTTTCTTGATTGAACTGATAAGCAAACTATAAACATGTATTTCAAAGTTTTTCAAAATTCCATCTCTTAGACGAGAGAAGAGGTGAGAATTAATTTATGTTTGTTTCGAAGGGCTAGCATGTTTGTATGGACATATTCCCAAAAAAACTTGATGTACATACTTCTAAATACAAAAAACTTATTAAAATAAAAAAAAAACTGACTTTAAAACACTAATAAATGTAATAAATTTAATTAAAAAAATACGACTGTGTAAAAAGCGAACTAAAAGGTGAGAACAAGTTGACAAAGGATCTTTAAAAATAACGTAGATTTTAGCCTATTTATAATATGTTAGCCGAGTTACTTGATTTTTAAGTCGTAAATATATGCGAGTTATATATCATTGTAGTCTCTTGCTCCAACTTTGAAAAGATAAAGTAGGAAATGTGCAAAAAATAGAAGTAGTGGAGCGTGCTAAATACTTTAAATAAAAATGAATTTACAGAATATACGTAAAATGTCTTTTCAGATACTGGATATTTTGAGTTACGATCACTTAAGTTTTGTTTTCTATATAATGTCTTCAAAAAATAGTATGAAACGCGAACTTATATTTGCAATTAATAAAGTATGTATGGCGAAAACAAATATATATATATATATATATATATATATATATATATATATATATATATGTGTGTGTGTGTGTGTGTGTGTGTGTGTGTGTGTGTGTGTAAATGTGTAAACAACAACACAATATTCGGCGGTACGGAGCCCTCAATGCGCGAGTTACAATCATACATTTGCAAATCATTACAGTCATCAAATTATTACTAATAGCAAAAAGCCAAAGAGGTTTTTTGTAATACATATTTGCTTGAAATTTCGTATGAAATGAGTACGGCAAAACTTTTTAAAAAAAAAATAAAAACCGACTTCCTGGCACTGAAAAGTAAAAAATAACTAAACAGAGGTTTTCATTTAAAATAGATACCTAATCAGATATTTTCGAAGTCGGTGTGCTTTGATTTGTATTGGCTGGCACCGACTTCGAAAATATCTGATTAGGTATCTATTTTAAATGAAAACCTCTGTTTAGTTATTTTTTACTTTTCAGTGCCAGGAAGTCGGTTTTTATTTTTTTTTTTAAAGTTTTTATTTTTCCATTTTTAGTGTAGACGTAATAAGCAAGTAATTTGTAAGAAGAAAGATTTTTAATAAAACATAATATTCGATTAAGCCATTTATTTAAAAACCGCTTGACCGATTTCGATAAAATTTATATGGGACCACCGGGGAAGAATACTCTTTGAAACAAAAAAAAATTTCCAAATCGGTTCAGCCGTCTTCGAGAAATCCGTGAACATACATAAAAAAAAAAAAGATTCCGACGAATTGAGAACCTCCTCCTTTTTGGAAGTCGGTTAAAAAATAATAAGTTACGTATTTCAGCGTTTTCTTATATTCAACCCCTAAAAGGGGATGAAAATAGGGGATGAAAATTTTAAATAAACACACAAGCAAACCCTTAGGGCTAGAAACTTAAAATTTCGCACACGTATTTCTCTTATGACGTAGGTATCCACTAAGGAAGGATTTTTCAGAATTCAACCCCCAAGGGGGTGAAATAGGGGATAAAAGTTTATATGAAACTTCTTATTCCTTGGACATATTTGCATGAAATTTCGTATTTTTCGTAGTTTGATCGCGAGCGAAGCCGCAGGTTCTGCTAGTATTATAATAAAATTCTGAGTTTAATCTGTACATTAAATACTTTTGGAAATTTTATTGAAATAGTCATTATTATCGATACAGAGGCTGAATCTATAGTTTTTAGAATTTTTGTCTATCCTAGGGCCTCTAACTACCTTCTTACTAAATTTTATCTAAATCGGTTCTGTAGTTTGGGAACCTATTCGGAACAAACAAACAAACAAATATTTCCTCTTTATAATATTAGTATAGATAATATGCACTGTAATAATATAATATTGTTTCGATATAAGCTGGTGCAGACATCTTCAATTAGGTGTGGAATGCATTGCGCAGTCATGTGAAAACGCGTTACATAATTATTATGCTGCATACACACTGTCGTCAAGGTAATTTGCAAATGATTTCCTTTCGAAGTCTTGATTTTAGTTACATTTAATATAAAGTTATTTATGATGATGATGATGATCATCATCATCATTTAGTGCGTAATAAGCTTAGATTGAGCCGTTTTGGCTGATTTTATTTTTTTTTATATGAGAAAAAAATATTATTTATATATACATATCAAGTTGTACTTGTTAATATTTTTTTTTAAATTGTAATAATAAAGAACATTGCCTGTTTAAGATAAGTTGAAAAATGTAAATAAATGGATGTTCTTATGACGAGAGTGTGTTACACCTATTTGTTGCTTTAGTTAATAAAAATTTTAATATTTCATTTTCTGTATTTGTATTATTTTGATTGATGTTAAAATGTTATGAAAAATGAACGTTTTTATGTTATCTGTGTGTTACAAATGCTTATAAATACATATTATATTCAAATAAATATAAATAAATTTGTTAATTATTTAATATTTTTTATGAATTTACTAGTGACTTACCCTTGCTTCGCTCGGGTAAGTTTTAATTTTTTTGAGAGGGATCCTAATTCTTTTTCTTAAATAAAAGTAGCCTACGTCACTTCTTATAACATCATCTATCTACCAGTGAAAGTCCCGTCAAAATCAGTCCAGCCCTTTGGAGGTTAGCCGGAACAAACAGACAGGCAAACAGACGGACGGATAATTTTTTTTTTAAATTTTATTTTTCTTATGAGCATTGTAATAATTTCATATGGATTATGTATGGATCATTTAAACAAATAATAGGTAATTAATAAAAACTAAGTTCAATAATTATTAATATATTTATTAATTATAATTAATATAGTATTATAAACGTCTATTATTATGAAAATATTGAAAAAGTACATGACTTTTTTCATTGTATTAGGTTACAGATGATACACATATTGTAAAGCGAAAAGACGAACACACAGAAGGTGCCAGGTGTAACATATTCAACGACACGTTTAGCTCAGTTTGTAGTGACCTTACTTGCTGTGCCAGCGGTCGCGGGTTCGAGTCCCGCTGGGGGCATTCATTTGTGTGATTAGCGCGAATTTTTGTACTCCAGTCATGGGTGTTTATTTATAATATGTATGTATTTAAAGTTATACATGTGTAGTGTATCAACTATCTGGTATCCATAACACAAGTCTCGTAGATTCCCATAGAACTAGATGGTGCTGTGTGTTAATGTCCCAACATATTTATTTTATTATTTATATATCTCATAACATTTTGCATATGAGATCCAAAAATATAAGCAAAATATGATCACTACCAAGAATTCTAACATTCAGTTTTTAATCGTCCATTTTAAATGTAAAATATTTCAGAGTTAAATTTAACAGAAGTTAAAAATTCCAGTCAATTTTAACAAAGTTTAGATCAAACAAGTAACAAATATCACTCCAACGTTAACGCAAGAGAGGACTTTGAAAAATTATGCACAAAAACTAGATATAAAATACCAAAACAGATTCAGTTAGAAGTTAGGAAGAGTCTGACGGCTGTGAATTTTTACATGTCCACTGTATTTAGAGCTATGTATGTGTATGTGGAAGTCCATTGAATTTAAAATGTACAGTTTATAACTTTTTAACTCAATAAATAGATGTGTTTTATACGAAACGGTATGTATTTTATGAATAAGAAACATAACCATTGAGTTAATAATATTAGTATCTTATTATTATGACTAGCTACTCACCCTTGCTCCGCTCGGGTTCGTCCCTAGTTACGTTTTAAAGTTTAGTATAGATTTCTAAGAGGTGAGACATTTTCCCGCAGTAAAAAGTATGCTATATGTTGACCCGGATAATTAGCTATCATCATACCAAATTTCATCAAAATCTGTCCAGTGGTTTTCTCGTGATACATTCTCAGACAAACAGACAAAATTCTAAAAACTGTATCTATAATAATGGCTATTTCAATAAGATTTTCAAAAAAATATTTAATGTACAGATTCGACTTAGAATTTTATTATATGTATAGATTTGAGAATAAATAAAAGAACAAAGAGACTCATTGTACAGAACAATAAAATTTGTAATAAACAAAATACTATAAACACGTCCGTGGTGCGACCGACAGATGTTTTGAAAGGTATGAAAAATATTTCCATGTAAAACATAAATTGGAACGAGATTCTGTCTGTACGTGGAAAAATTGAGAAAAACTCAATTTTACAATAGAGAAAGTTTAGTTACTGTATTCTTTGACTTTTTTCTAGACGTGACGATGGCCCTTTATATTTTTAAATGAATAAAAGGTAGGTAGAGAATCGACTTGAATGAAAAATGTATATATAAATGCGAAATTGTCAGTTTGTCTGTCTATTGTTATTTCCTCTAGAAGCAGTTTGAGCAGTGGTAGCCCAGTGGTAACGCATTCGCTTGGGAAACCGAGTGAAGCAGGTTCGAATCCCGGGGTCACGCACGTCTGATATTTTCATGTGTGAATCATTTCCAACATGATTACCACTTTTATTAAAGGTGAAGGAAAACATTGTGAGGAAACCTGCATGTTTGATCCCCTCGTATTGAAGGGAGGCCCGTGCCCAGCTGTGGGACGTTAAAAAGGGCTGAATACTAGAAACAAGGCGTTTATGAGTTGAAAAGTGATATTTTTTGTAATAAATCAATTTATTCGTGTTTATACTAATATTATAAATAGACAGTTTGTTTGTTTGTTTTTTGAACGCGCTAATGTCAGAAACTACTAATCCGAAATGAAAAATTCTTTTCGCATTAGATAGCCTGTTTATTGAGGAAGTTCATAGGCTATATATCATCCCGGACGAATGTACGGTTTCTGTGGGATAGACTTGTTTTTTTCTAGAGACGAACCTGAAGCGAAGCGAGGGTGAGTCGCTAGTAGTAAATAACTTTATTATAAAAAGATATGCGAGGCTATACACTGTCCATACAAAAAGTCATAAGATATTACGTGTTACACATACAACTTAATAGAACTATATTTAAAATATTTTTTAGGTTAAGTCATTACAAGTAAAGGGTTTAAATTAGCGATCAAAATATCGTAAGCACGTACTTTCTATGACCGACAGATGTTCTGAGAGGTACAAAAAAATACTGAATAAAACTGGAATAAGCGAATTCAGGGCTATAAAGTTTCTTCATTGCAAATAGGCTGTAAAGAGAGGCGGGTACTTTTCGAGAGTATTGCTTAAAAAAATATCTTTTATGTTAATAGATATTTGTGGCTTGCCTCTGAGAGTTTAATCTCTAATAAATAATAATCACTTAATGTAGTTGTGAATCTTAAATTATTATACATTTAAAAGTACGTAATAAAGTTGTAAAAAATATATTGTTTTTGATCGGAATTATGTAATTTTTACTGGTTTTCTCATTTCTCGTATTCTCTTTTTAATTGAAAAAGACTGGATAGGTGTGAATCGTACACCGAGGGTTCTGTAGCATTTTGCCAGCGGTCGCGGGTTCTAGTTCCGCTGGGGGCATTCATTTGTGTGATGACCACGAATGTTTGTACTCCAGTCATGGGTGTTTATATTTATAATATGTATGTATTTAAAGTTATATATGTGTAGTGTATCAACTATCTGGTATCCATAACGCAAGCCTCGTAGCTTACCATGGAACTAGATGGTGCTGTGTGTAAATGTCCCAATATGAAAACGTTAAAGGTACCTAAAATAAAAAAATTACTCAACAACCATATTAATTTTATTGACCGCTTAAATTAGCTTATGTTTCATATATTAATATGAGAAACACAGTTAATTTTGCAGCCGAACACGTGAAGCATAAAATATCCCATTATACAAAAACTACTCAACGTATATGTTTCAAAATGATTTTCTTTGAAAGTGATTTAGAAGCTCTTACATATTTTTCTTTCAGCATTCCTTTCGAACAGATGGACAGAAGGATCTACAGTAATTAAAAGGGTCAGATTTAGCCATTGACTGTGGAACCCTAAAAACGATAAACATTTAAAAACTGCCAAAAAAACTTCATTTTCTTTTTGCTTAACCTAGTTTTGATTTTTACTCTATGCCAATTCACCCCTAAGCCCTACCTAGCATCCCCAGGCACTATTGAGGGTAGTTTCGCGAGGGAAAACTTTACGCGTTAGGCCAGCCTTTATCTCACCCTTTGTACTAACGCATCGCGACCGAAAAGAGGGTGGAAAGTCAAATATACCTATAAAATTAAGACCCGTTAATAATAGATGTTTTTCTAGTAGTGGATAAATATGTTGTTGTTAGATAAAGTTTTATTATTTTAAGTTTTATTCGATAAAATTTACTAGACTTTATTAATAAGCAGCAAACATTTGTAATACTTTCTCAGATATAAGGGAATATTCGACTTCTATAAAAAATTCTAACCGAGTCGAATCTGGGCATTAAACATTTTTTGGAAAATGTTATTGAAATAGAAAATCGATACAGAGACCGAATCTGAAGTTTTTAGAATTTTTTGTCTGTCTGTCTGTCTGTCCGTGTGTCTGTCTGTATAGGAACGTATCAAGAGAAAACCATTTGACAGATTTTGATAATTATCTTTTCGGATTTTTTCGCGGATTTATAGATGGTATTAGGTGATATTGTTTGTTACAACTATATAATGAACTTTAAGAAGTCTAAACCCTTAGTCTCTCCCGTGACCATGATTGATGTAAAGCATTCGAAACGTCGGGAACCAAATATGACAATAAAATTGCACTTTTTATCAATAGATTCGACCACCTTAGCCAAAATACCTTCCTAAAACCGCGATAACATTTAAAATGTCATATCTAAGCAAAGCGGTTGAAATATTTTTAATTTATACTCATAAAAGTCAACATAACTAAAGTAATCAATGTGTTGTAAATTGTTACTTTTAGTAAAACCTTTCAGGGAAAGATCAAAGGATAATTTAAATGACACAGTACCCGCTTGTAAGGACATGACCCTTTTAGGCAATTAATAGCAATTAGGTACTTGACGTCTATGAAAATATAAGTGCTGTTTTACAAAAACTTTACTAAATGGGATTTGTCAACCAGATTGGGATAGTTTGTGAGAATTGAACATATTTTATTTATTGACGTACACGTAGTATGTAATTTTTAAATATTGTAAATATAATAATAATAATATTCTTTATTGTACACCAAAAAAGAAATATAAAAAAATATAAAAAAAAGAACACAAAGAAAAGATGCGTAGCAGGCGCACTGCTTTATTATATAAGGCAATCGTAGCCTAGTGGTAACGCGTTCGCTTGGGAAACCGAGTGAAGCGCGTTCAAATCCCGCATCTCGCACCTCTAATATTTACATGTGCGAATCATTTTTAACATGATTACCATTTGCCTTACGGTGAAGGAAAACATCGTGAGTAAACCTGCATGTCTGAGGGAATCTAGCAAGTTTTCGAAAGACATGTGAAGCTTTGTCATACATGTCTTGTCCTGTACTTGGTCAGCGTGGTGGACTATGACCTGATTCCCCTTGTATTGAAGAAAGGCCCGTGCCCAGCAGGGGGATATTAAAAAGGGCTGAATACATACATACGTATATACAAAACAAACGTACATTTATTTTGTATATATGTATGTCATTATTACTGTACAAGTCATGTCCGCATGGAATAGTGGTAAAAATGCTAGCCGCATTCCCTTACTAAATGGCCATGCCGATTCTTTGGGCGAAAAACGAGCCAGCTCTCCTGTCACCAGTAGAGACGATAAGACAAGGATATCTTTATTTTATTAATTATTATATTATAACAATAATATTGACTTAGTTGCTCCTTTCTTCTACTAACGTAAACCAATCTACGAGTATGTACTGTATTTTTTCTTTTACATGTAGAATCCATACATATAATAAAATTCTGAGTCGAATTTATATATTAAATATTTTACTGAAAATCGTATTGAAATAGTCATTATTATCGATACAGAGGTCGAATCTATAGTATTTATAATTTTTGTCTGACTCTGTCTGTCTGGGAACGCATCACGAGAAATTCACTGGACAGGTTTTGATGAAATTTTAATATATGTATAGATAAAACGTAAATAGGGACGAACCCGAGCGTCGCGAAGCTGATTTGTTAATAAAAGAAATGAAATGAAAAGAAATAAATATATCTTGTGGTAATGTATTTAACGCGTAACAGGTATCTTATCAAGCCTTAAAACTGACCCAATCAAGGATCTTACCATTACTTAAGGAATACATTACCTTAACTTACTAATGATAACTTAATCTATACTAATATTATAAAGCTGAAGAGTTTGTTTGTTTGTTTGGTTGAACACGCCAATCTCAGGAACTACTAATCCGATTTGAAAAATTCTTTTTGCCTTAGATAGCCCGTTAACTGAGGAAGGCTATGGGTTATATATTATCCCGGAAAATGTACAGTTCCCGTGGGATAGATCAGTTTTTGTCTAGGGACGAAATCAAAGCGAAGCGAAGGTGAGTCGCAAGTGATTATATCATTAGCATTACTTACCCGAAAAAATGGTTTTGCTTTCAGATAAACGCGAAACCGTAGACATTGACTAGCAAATAATAAAAAAAAAATCTTTTCAAAGCAAACATATTTTTTTATTCACAATCTCACTGATCATAGTAAAATATTATATAAATTAATACCTGAGATACTTTAAGTATTTTTATAAGAATATTAGCTGTGCCTTAGCAAAAACAATGAAGGTAACGTACAAAAGAAACGTCGAGATTGATGTCGGCAATTTAGAACTCGCTACTGAGATTAAAAGAAATCTCAGTAAAGCACTCTCCTTACTTATTTAGCTTTATCCTAGTTTATTTTCTTTGAAAATACCCACGTCTTTATGTGTTAAATAAAAGTATAAATTCATATATATATA
This sequence comes from Fabriciana adippe, assembly GCA_905404265.1. Taxonomy (NCBI): domain Eukaryota; kingdom Metazoa; phylum Arthropoda; class Insecta; order Lepidoptera; family Nymphalidae; genus Fabriciana; species Fabriciana adippe. The sequence continues at coordinate 1,961,223 of FR989996.1, read as the reverse complement.
TATATATATATATATATATATATATATATATATATATATATATCGGCTCGTACTCAGTCTTCACTCCGCTTTACTTCAATAACCCACCACTCCGCGGCCAGCTGATTGCCTCACCCGAGACGAGAGATGATATTATAATATTACACATACATGTATTAATGAACAATAAATAATTAATATTTTAATAGATATGTATACACTACATTGTAGACAAAAAATGTGATAGTTAATATTATATAGTCAGAAAATTTACAAGTTGCCATTGAGCAATAGGATTTTTACATAAACTTTAATTTTGGTAGACAAAGTTTTTGAATTCAAGGATGGTGTCCGTAAACATTAGAACCTACTTTCTTCTCCCTAACTTTCATAATCTGAAAAAGCGCCATTCGATACGCTAGTACTAGTTTTTGTATTTATAGTGTCATATACTCGTACAGGCAGCGCCTTTTATTACTAACAGTACTAGCTTATGTATTTTGACCTATGAATGTATAAATAAATGAAAGAAATCTGGAGCCAAAAATGTATATATGTTTAATATTTGTTTTTACATACACATACACAAACACACGCACACGCACACGCAATCGCACACGCACACGCACACGCACACGCACACGCACACGCACACGTACACGCACACGCACACGCACATGCATACGCACACACACACGTACACTCACACACACGTACACTCACACACACGTACACTCACACACACGTACACGCACGAATGCACACGCGCGCATACACACATTTCGCATATTTGCAGTGCAAGTAAACAGCTTTAATTTCCGATCCTTTCGCTTTAACTCATAACAATATTTTACATACTCCAACCCCATATATAATAAAAGTTTCAATAAATAAAAGTATTAACACTCAGTTATCATGCAACATAAAGCAAGGCCTGTGAGCTATATTGCTTGGGAGAGAGCCAACAGTTAACTCTACTTATAACTTTTGCTTGTAACACATGTATTGAAGAAGAGTGATTTATTACTTACTTATTTCATCTTTACCCCTTTTACTTTTCGTTTTACGTGAGAACGTTGGAAATATTATACTTTAAAAGTTTTGAACGTTTTGTTATAATAATTTTGTAAGATTTTTGTATTTTTCTTTCCAGGACGAAATTTACAGTCAAGTAGAACAGTAATGAGTGACTATAACAAATTTATCCCACGGGGACCGTACATTTTTCCTGGATAAAAATATACTGTACTCTATAATCCATCTCTGTACCAAATTTCATCCAGATTCTTTCAGCTGTTCTGGCGTGATCGACTATCAAACATTCATCCAAACATTTAAACTTTTACATTTATAATATTAGTGAGATGTACATATGACATTATCTACATAGTCAATAGCTAGGGAGTTACAAAATTAATTACAAAAAATTACGCATACTGACATTTTTTATCAATACCATAATATATACTAGAAAAAAAAACTAAAACTACTAGATAAAAAAACCTTATTCGTTAACAAAAATGTTTAATAATTATAAATAAATTTGAATTCGCCCTTTAAGTCTAAAAATACCCGTAGCAGATAATTTCGATAGAATACAAATTTTAAACAATACAATAAAAAAAAGGGCTGAATGTTTGTTTGAATGGTCGTAATTTTGGTTAGGATTAGACAAAATAAATTAAAATAAGCTTAAGAGTTTTTAAATTAAATCCTTTCTTAACATAAATAAATAAATAAATAAACATTAGGAAATGCTTTAATTCAATTCCATACCCTATAACGCTATACTCTCATACTATATGCCCCTTTCTTTAAGGTTGGGAAACGCATTTACGCATGCCTATATACCTATACATATATGTGGGACTCACCGATTAGAATAGCCTGTACTACCCACTAAAACCCCACAAAACCCTTGTCTTAAAGGGGCATTACAGGATACGGTATACAAGAAATATTATTATAGGTTATAAATAAGACGCATGACCTACGAACGTGTATAGCGACCACATCACCGCCTGACAAAGGCTGTAATAAATATCATTGGGCAAACCGCCGAGGAAAAATCCATTGTCCAGTGTTGACGTTTTTTAATGATCCCAAAGGTTTTTTTTTATGATTAATAACAAGCTCAAACTTCGTGAGTAGTTCTATAACAACTATGTGACTTTTAAATATATTAATATTAGTAAGGTAAAATGTATTGCAATCACAGATGGACACTTCTTTATTCTTCTGTATTAATATCATAAAGCTTAAGAGTTTGATTATTTTATTGTTTGAACTCTCTGAAACTCCCAGAAAGATTTGTATTAAAAGGCATTAAAAGGCAAGCTTTAAGGTAAGCTTGCTAACATTAACTACGAGCTTTAGGAGCACAGTAATTTTACATATAAACTATACAAGCGTAGCCGCGGATAAAAAATAGTAAATTCATAAGTATCTACACTACTATAATAAAGAGGGAAGATTTGTGTTTTTGTATGTTTGTAACAAATAAACTCAAAAAATACTGCACCGATTTAGATGAAATTTGGTAAGAAGATAGTTTAGGACCCTGGGAAAGACATAGGATATTTTTTTATTTCGGAAATCATCCCTTAAGGGGGTGAAAATGGGGATGAAAGTTTGTATGGGGAATCAAGCTACGGACGAACCCGAGCGAAGCAAGGGTGAGTCGTTAGTTGATAATGAAATAAACAAAGATATTTTAGGTATCCTTGGAAATTATACAATAAAGCTATTATATATCGCTTGTTATATATCGAAAGAATACGTGTCTGAAGGTCTAATTTATCCTTTGAAGTCAAAATGAGAGCTTACTCTGAGCTTTATTGCCTTGGAGCAGTGCCAAGTACAATCACTGTGCACACAACCCAAGATTGTAATAGCTATGTAACCTTACAAGATTTTTAAATCTACAAAAGTAAATTGACTAAAATGAAAATCAAATGTTTTAAATTAAGTAAGATATCGTACATTATTTAGTTTTTTTTTTTAGATTTTATGACCTTTTCTTCGATAACTTACTTTTGAGTTAGACGTAACAACGTAACATGCATCTTCATAGTAACCCTTCATAGTTTTATCCAGTTTAATATTATACTCGCTGTGGTTGTGTCCAGGTGTAGAAAAGCATATTAACATTTTTCAAATTTTCTACCACTATCGTTTATCTCCTTTGACGAGGCGTTTGGCTCAGTTTGTAGTGACCCTACTTGCTGCGCTAGCGGCCGCGGGCTCGAATCCCGTTGGGGGCATTCATTTGTGTGATGAGCACAAATGCCTGTATTCCAGTCATGATGTTTATATTGATAATATGTATGTATTTAAAGTTATGTATCATTTTATGTAGTGTACCAACTATCTGGTATTCATAACACAGGCCTCGCAGCTTACCAAGGAGGCTAGATGGTGCTGTGTGTTAATGTCCCAACATATTTATTTATCCTTTGCTGGTGTCTTTTTGCATTTTGTCACATTATTTTTTTATTTCATTGTTTTCTTAAATACACTTTTTACTACGGTGAAGGAAAACATCGTGAGGAAATCTGCTTGTTTGAGAGAAATTAACAAGTTTCTGACAGACATGTGTAGTCCGCCAACCCGTATTTGGCCAGCGTGGTGGACTATGGCCTGATCCTGAAAGAGGAAGAAGGTAGGTCCGTGCCCAGCAGTGGGACATTAAAAAGGGCTGAATACAATACAGTACACAATTTTTACTAGAGCACGTTTTAATATTTATGCTTCAGTTAAATCTATTGAGCCAGTACAATGTGAACAAGCAACAAACGCACACTAATTCACGCACACTTATAATTTTCCTGTCATGATTAAAATTCCATCAATATATCTAAAAAGTTATGTGGAGTTACGAACGAATGTTGGTGGTGTTGTATAGATAGAAAATACTTGCTAGAACTCTCCCTTTTAGCAATAAAACTGGTATTTCAAACATGTCAGGTAATAAACTCGAAAGTCTCGCGCCACACTTTAAAAGCAGTACACTAAATTTGACAGAAATGGCACGGTTAATTTTTAAAATTATTTCTTAATTGATTTAAAAAAATTGATTGTATGTTCTTTACTGTGAGGATATTTTGCGATTTTTTGTGAATTTAGGACATATTTTAATGATTATTTAATACTAGCGACTCATTATCGCTTCCTTCCTTCCTTCCCCATCCGAGAAACATCTTCCGAGTTAAAAACTACCCAGGGTCTCAAACTGTCTTCTTACCAAATTTAATTCAGTTCAGTAGTTTCGGAGCCTATCCGGTACAAGCGAACAAACAAACAAACAGACAAATAAACAAACAAATCTTTTTTCCTCTTTATAATATCAATATAGCTTTATGAATTAAAAAGGTAATCTAAATATATATTTGCTTGTTTTTTGAATACGAAGAAATATATTTTAACTACATATACAACATACTAGCGACTCACCCTCGCTCGGGTTCGTCCCTAGCTGCTTCCCATAACAAAATTAATTAATTAATTTGGTTTTATTTGTGGGACCCTATTTTTTTTCTAAAATAAAAGTAGCCTAACTTACTCTTTATTACATCTGCCAGTGAAAGTCTCGTTAAAATCGGTTCAGCCATTTCAGAGATTAGCCGGAACAAACAGACAGACAGACAAAAATTGTAAAAAAAATTGTTTTGGTATATGTACCGTGTATACATCCATATGCATCTAGTAAAAAGCGATTATTTTAATATTACAAACAGACACTCCAATTTTATTTATCTGTATAGATTACTAATATTAAAAATACAGAATTTTACTTAAATACATTTAAACCAAATTTAAATTGCCCGTCCGTTTTTGCTTGTGGTGTATCATTAGATACGTCTTTTAAAATGAAATTAGTGTTTCCAAATGACTTTTTTACTAAACCCAAAATTCTATGTATATAAATATGAATATTTTTTCCACGTATTTAAGGATTACACAATTTACATATGGAATGTCTATACTATTGTAAGTCTGTCACATCTAGCATTCACCTGAACGCTGTATTTCCTCCAAGCGAAATGTAATTAATCAAAAACTTTTCAGAAGCCGACCCCCCTTCAAGGCGTTGAGAATGTCCCTGTCGCATATTTTGAAAAGAGTACGCTTTCTATGGCCATTGTTACGTGTACCTTGACTATATAGGTCGCGTATTCCATAGAATTAAATGTGAGTTTCTATTATAAATCTAAAATATAGTTATTGTTAAAATATTTTTATAGTAAAACTAGCTGGATGAAGATTTTCTCTCTTTTGTATGGAAAATGCTGATATTACATTTGTGGTTTTATTTTACTAAAATATACTTTACTTTAATCTTTATAGAGCATAGAGGATGCGTTAGATAAAACATTTATTTATATTAAGGCGTTAAAATTAACGAATGTATACAAATTATGTATGGCTTATAATGTTTTAGAATCAAATAACTATAATTTACATGTTTTAATTATGAAATTAATACAAACAAAATAAAGCAATTTAATTGCTAATAACGCGCTCGTTTGGGAAAACGAGTGAAGCAGGTTCAAATCCCGGGTCTCGCACCTCTGATATTTTCATGTGTGAATCATTTTCCACATGATCACCACTTGTCTTACGGTCTTAGTCATGTGCAGTCCGCCAACTCGCACTTGGCCAGCGTGGTGGACTATGACCTGATCCCCCTCGTATTTAAGGGTAGCCCGCAGCCAGTAGCCAGCCAGCAGTGGAACGTTAAAAAGAGCTAAATATGAATACGAATTCTTTTTTTTAAGAAATAGAAAAAGACAAACACACTTTCATTTATACTAACAGGAAGTATTCCTATTTAAATAATAATACCAGTGGCTCCATAGGCAATCGTCGGCCTTTTATAATTGTTTATATGGGACTCACCGAAAGCAAACGTCGCGACGTTTTGCCACGGATCTGGTTTGATCGAAAAATTATCAAAAATCCTGGATCTTGATAATTATAAAATATACCCATCCAAGTGACCAAAAACTCATTAAAATCGGTCAAGCCGTTTAAGAGGAGAAGAATTACGAACAAACGCGCACCAACATTTTATATATAGATTAATATTAATATTCACAAATTTAAGTAACATCCTAACCATTTAACACGGCATAGATCATAATATAAACAGTCAAAATTCGACATTAATATTCCTTGCCGCTTCTTCGCAGGTGCTTTGAAACTTGTTCTGAATAACTTGGGATCATCTTGATGTCACTGGCGGGGTTCCAAACGGTGTTATTCTGGAAACGCTAGAAATGTAAAAATTGAACAACGTATATAATATTACATTAGAGGTTGTTAGTTTGTTGCTTATAAATATTGGTAGGAAATTGATGTTATTATATAGTACCTGGAAGACCCAGTTTCGCTCAGCGTTTTTTCAGCACATATAAATATATGTGTGTGTGTGTAAAATTAAAATAACCTACCAACTTTAAATAAAACTATTTTTTTGGATTTTTTCGCGAATTTATTTTGACCTTTGGTTCCCTACATCGAATGCTTTCAAATCAATCAATTTTTCGACGTTTTCGAGTTTCTCTATTTCGACGTAAAAAAAGGACAAACAAACAAACAAACAAACAGACTTTCGTATTCATAATATTAGTGTGGATAAAGTTTAGGTCTCTGGGAAATGGTTCTGAATATAACTAACTAAATTAATATCTTTTTGCCATCGAATATCTAATTCTTTATCAGGTTAGAAACTAACCTATAGTAGTAGCAGCAAAGCGTGTAGTCTTTGAAATATCAAAGCTACGAGACTCGGCTTCACTTTGCTTCTAAAGCGAGCATCCTTCCAATAGGCTACTGTTTAATAAAATGTAAGCAACAATTAACTCAGAATACACCCTCTAGATAAGCGTGAGCGTCAGCTTGTGTAATTTTGACAAGTTTAAAATTCGCCCTCTGTCTGTCATTTGAACACGTCCTGTTAGTTATTAGGCGGTTCATACCACGTATTTGTACCCTTTAATTTAACAATTTATATATGAGCACCCCATACTTTCATATCATAATATCAGTATTGCCAAAGAATATTGAATTGATACCATGGTTTTTTCATATATTTACAACTATTATAATACTAGCGACTCACCCTCGCTTCGCTCCGGTTCGTCCCTAGGTACATACGTTTTAACGGTAAGTACAATGTATATACATAGACTTAGAAAAGTAAGCAAGTTGTTTTATATTTTATCTCTTCATTAAAACTTTCTGTGTACCTTAAGAAACATACGAAAAAAAATAGCTGAATTGGTCGGGCCCTTCTCGAGTTTTGCGGTTAGCAACGTTCATTTTTATTTGTATACATATTTTATGCAACTATCGACTCACCCTTGCTCTGCTTGGATTCGCCCCTAGTTACGTAACGTTTAGTATAGATTTCTCGGAGATGAGATATTTTCATGCAGTAAAAAGTATCCTATATGTTGACCCGGATAGCCAGCTATCATCATATTAAATTTTATCAAAATCTATCTAGTGGTTTTCTCGTGATGCGACAGACAGACGAAAATTCAAAAAACTATAGATACGGCCTCTGTATCAATAATCATGAATATTTCAATAAGGTTTTCCAAAAAATATTTAATGTACAGATTCGACTCGGAATGTTACTATATGTATAGAAGATGAATTCTGGAATGGTCGAATATAATAGAACTGTTGGCAATTTTTTTTTTTCATTTTGGGGTAAGCCATAGTACTTCACACTGGCTATGTGTATCTTTCACGTCTTTCGAAAACTTAAGCTCTCTCAGGCATGCAGATTTTTGCACGATGTTTTTTTCATCATAAGGCATCATGATAAATGCCTGTTGAAAATAATTCGCATATCAGAATAGGTATCAGAGGTACGAGACCAGGGATTTTAACTCGCTTGGTTTCTCAACCGAGCACATTATGATTGGGCTACCACTGGCATCGCACTGACTCTCATATTATGTGATATTATCTAACTATAAGTTATTATAATATATATGTATGTGTATCTATTAGTATATATTTTTTTGTATTCTCCTTTTTTTATATATGTATAATGACATAACTCTATTATTTGCACCCCTTTCCTCTTACAGTTTGCTATTTCCTACACCTAAAGGTTGCTCGGAAGAGATCGCTGTTTACGCGATAAGGCCGCCTCTTGTACATTATCTAACTTTTATGTATTTATTCTTATTTTTTCTTGGTGTAGAATAAGAGTTATTATTATTATTATTATAAGTTATTTACAGTTAATCTTGTATTCTGAAAGCAAAAATTTTCTGGATGTTGAAATTCTTAGAAAGCTTAAGAGTTTCTAACATGTGTAAGTTCTCATGTAAATTGGAGATAATTACTTTGTACTTAATTCAATATTTAGAATATCTTTATTACCTAGAATAAAATGAATATGTATGTATGCAATACTAAGGTTTTAAATAAAAATAAATTATACTTAACATTAATAAGGAAAGTGAGCAAAACTCAGATTCTAATTGACAAAGCACTCGTGATAATGTTTTTGTAAAAATAAAGCGCACTGTTTACTTACCAAACTTTATATTACAGAGTATCGTTCAGCCAAAGAGAAAAGATTTTTGTTTGTTTGTTTCTACCGAATAAGCTCCAAAACTACTGAACTAATATAGATGAAATTCGCTAAGGAGATAGTTTGAGATCCTGGAAAGGACATAAGATAGTTTTTATCTCCGAAATCATCCCTTAAGGGAGTGAAAATGGGGATAAAAGTTTGTACGGGATGTAACCTAAGTCGCTAGTACAAAATTAAATAATCGGTAATTAACGACCATAGTCATTTATAATATTCGCGATGGCGCGGTCAAGAAACAATATTACATTAAGTAGCTTAAAGCAGTATTAGAAGTAGCATTATAGTTCCTCATCTCATTAAAGTTTATCAAAAAATACTCTTCGTATTTTAAATCATCTCTCAACATATTTATTCTAATACATACTTGTTTTTTACCTAAAAGTTACTTTCGAGAACAAACCTCCGCGAGCTATTTTTAATTAATTTTTTACGCTAGACTCTGACATGTCTGCCCCATGTCCCCTTCGGTTCCCCTCCGGCGGTACTAGGGGCCAGTTAAATCAATTTTCCAATTTACAGGACTCTATACGTACGTAATGACATAGAATCTTTATTTTGTTGCTACCTAAAATAATAATTACTTGTTTTACGTCCTTCAAACTTACTTTTTTGGTGAAATGTGTGTTGTTTTGTTTCAAAGAATGTATATGACGATTTTGAAAATATATTTTTTTTTCAATTTTAAACTATAATTGTCGACCGAGTATTTATAATAATCGAATATTTACAATAATCGATTCTTTTACAATTGTTATTAGTTCTGTATAACGAATAAAAGTAAAATATCTTAAATTTTTCAGAAAATCCATGAAGTAATATGACTTTGAGTAAGAAATAATACTCTTATTCTTCACAAAATCGTCTCTACCTTAAAAAGTAAAGTGATGAAAATAAGACGTGCACAATAATAGAGACATAACCTACAGTAATCGCTCCCCACTTGCCATAAAAGGGTTGGCAACGAAAACATTTTTCCGGACAACACAAAGTACTTTGCAAGGAACGTCAATCACCGACCGTCCGTAATTGGCGTTTTTACCCTACGACTTAGAGGTCAGATGATAGTGAAGTTATATGTACTATTAAGCTCTTAGGCTTTTTTTAAATTAAATAAATAAATATAAATATGTTGGGACATTAACACACAGCATCATCTAGTTCCATGGTAAACTACGGGGCTTGTGTTATGGATACCAGGTAGTTGATACACTACACATATATAACTTTAAATTCAATTATTATTTAGTATCAAGTACATACATTCGTGATCATCACACAAATGAATGCGGGATTCGATCGATCCAGCGGGATTCGAACCCGCTACCGCTGACACTGCAAGTAGGGCCACTACAGACTGAGCCAAACGTGTCGTCAAATTATATAAATTAATGATATTAAAACTTAATCTGTATATAAATATGTATGCAAAGATAAGACATTCCGTACGTTTTTTTTTCTGTTTGTCAACGAATTCTTTTATTATTAGCTATTGACGAACTTTTTTCTATTATCAGTAAGAAAAATTTCGTAATAGTTAATTTTTATATAGATAGATAGATATAGATAGATAGAGAATTCTATTCATACATGTTTTCCTTCATCATCATCATCATATTTTTGTGTAGCTTTTTTGCTTTTATAACATAATTTCTATCTGCATTTATAACAAAATGTTGAATACGTATTAATGAATTGTGCTGTAATGAAAAAAAAAACAATATAAATCATACATAATTTCTATCTGCATTTATAACAAAATGTTGAATACGTATTAATGAATTGTGCTGTAATGAAAAAAAAAACAATATAAATCATACATAATTTCTATCTGCATTTATAACAACGTGTTGAATACGTAATAATGAATTGTGCTATAATAAAAAAAAAAACAGTATAACACATACTTCGCTAGTGTATCATATTAAAAAAAAATGTGCTAAAATTAAAAAAAAATCTATATTAAAAACATGCGATGACATTTCCATATGATACAACACTCTGTGTGCTTACCCTACGATTACACGTCAGATGTGGCAGACGGAAGTTATATTAATTCTTGGTTCCGTAGGGTACGAATTGTTGAAAATAATGATATTGTGATTTTTTCCCTTACGTCCTCTTTCAACTATTCTTTGGAAATAACTAGATATTAATAAGCTTCTACATTAAATATCTTTTCTACATTTTTTCATATATTTTAGATAAGGCGTATTTATTGGTTTTGTGCTTTTTTAGGCTATTTAATTATATTTAAAGAAAATTTTAAGGCAGTGGTAGCCCAGTGGTAACGAGCTCGCTTAGGACACCGAGAGAAGCGGGTTCAAGTCCCGGGTTTCGCACCTCTGATATTTTCATGTGCGAATAATTTCTGACATGATTACCACTTGCCTTACGGTGAAGGAAAACATCGTGAGGAAACCTGCATGTCTGAGAAAACCTAACAAGTTTTCGAAAGAGATGTGAAGTCCGCCAATCCGCACTTGGCCAGCGTGGTGGATTATGGCCTGATCCGCCTCGTATTGAAGGGATGCCTGTGCCCAGGAGTGAGACATTTAAAGGGCTGAATACATACAATACAAAGAATAGGTAAAATGATACTTAATTTGCCTCTAAGTAAAAAAATGTCATGTACCTATCACAATAACTAACACACATAATATACTAATCGTCTTATGTCTTTTATAAAAATAACATATGGAAAAGAAACGACATCGTGAGACATTTCATTCACTTTCGTACACTATTTCAATGTATTTAATAAAGCAGATTCAATATTCTTGATTGAAAAAAATAAAAAAGACCAAGAAAACATAAAAAGAAAGTCTGTTTCTACTTATATTTAAAAGCTTCTTGCAGTACTAAGATTTTTATTTTCGCTGTAATATAAATGCAAAAATTTAATATTCAACTATAAAACTTATTTTTATAAAAGTTCTTTAAAATTGAAATCAACAAATATTGAGAGGTACTTTGGTACCATTTTTATATTTTTGAAAATTATTGTATAATTTTGTGTGCAGTTGCTGTCTGTAACAACTGTGTAATTGACCAAAACCTTTGAGACGTCTAAAACCTTAGTCTCTCCCGACCATGATTGCTGTAAAGCATTCCAAACGTCAGGAAAAAAAACCGAAAAAGATAAGTTTTATTTAAAATGTCAAATATTCGCGTAAATCTAAGAAAGTATTATGCAAAAGCGTGTTAACAAGATTCTTAATTTATCCTTATTTCACGTAGCAATGAAGCAAATCAACATGAGTTTTTTCTTAGAGTTAATTTCCAGGGTAGACATCACATTGGCTACTTTAATCCCGGTATATAATCTACAGAGGCAGTGGTAGCCCAGTGGTAACACGCTTGGGAATCCACGCGTCTCGCACCACTAATATTTTCATGTGAGAATCATTTCCAACATGTTTACCACTTGTCTTACCGTGAAGGAAAACGTCAGGAAACCTGCATGTCTGAGAGAACCTAGAAAGTTTTCGAAATACATGTGAAGTCCACCAATAAGCACTTGTCCAGCGTGGTGGACTATATCCTGATCCCCCTCGTATTGATGGGAGGCCCGTGTCCAGCAGTGTGACGTTAAAAAGGGCTGAATACATATAATCTAGTTCAAGTAATAGGCGATGGCAAAAAATTGCTTATGTATGTAAGTCACTAGTGTACGATAAAAAAATGCCATGTACAATCTGAATTCAAATAAATACCCTTGGGGTATTTATTTGGTAGCGATATTCGATATTCGTCCTTACTCATATTCTCAAAGGAATTGTAAGGAGGATGCCACTAAAAACGTTTATGTAATACTGAGCTTACACTACGCGAATATTCTAGAACATTTATACTCTAAACATGTTTTGATTCCATATTGCGCTTTCCTTGTTTTGTGGATTAGGGACTTTTAATGAGCATAATTATTGTAAAAACATGTAGTTTTTTTCTGAAAATATTTGAATTTTCTTTATTATTTGAGTAATTTTATGTATATTATGTATATCAACTAATATAAAAAAAAATATCCATATTACTGTTTTCTTCATTAAATCTATACATAATATCTCCCATATTTATAGTTATCCTGTCATATTTAAAGTTTTTCTATTTTTATACATAGTACCTGGATGACCGAGCTTTGCTCAGTGTAGGCGCTCGTTCAGTAAATTTAAGATTATCATTCATTGACAACAATGCTAATACCACAAACATTTGCGAGATGGCGTTACATGACATTGTCAGTATGAGATTAGATACAATAAGGCTCTAATAATTATTATATACTTATAAAAAAATATATTTTTTTGAAAAATTGCGTTTTTTTTTTCAGAAAAAATAACAATGTAGGTATATTCTGTATTCAGCCCATTTTAACGTCTCACTGCTGGGCACAGGCCACCCTTCAATGCGAGGGGGATCAGGCCATAGTCCACCACGCTGACCAAGTGCGGATTGGTGGACTTCACATGTCTTTCGAAAACTTGTTAGGTTTTCTCAGACATGCAGGTTTCCCTCACGATGTTTTCCTTCACCGTAAGGCAAGTGGTAATCATGTTAGAAAATGATTCGCACATGAATATATCAGAGGTGCGAGACCCGGGATTTGAACCCGCTTCATTCGGTTTTCCAAGCGAGCGCGTTACCACTGGGCTACCACTGCCTTGTAGGTATATATATTATATGTAGATAAACTTAAAAAAACAAAAACTTATTTAAATTCAAAATTTGATCCCAATTGCTAGAACTGTTACCGAGATAGTATAATACAAATTTATATACATTGCTAATTTAATATTATAAGATAACATATTGAATTACTTAATTTAGTTTAACATAATTAATGTTTCTCATTATGAAGTCTAACAAGAATCCATTAAAATAAAGACATACGATAGGTATGTATATGAAAACTGAAAGCTTATACTCAAATCCTCTTCAAGTTTCTGCGTAACGTTCGGTAATTCAATGTGCCAAACTTTAGATAGTATGTTCTTTACAGTCCCAAGGGCTGACTTTGTTTTTCCCAGAGTAGTTTTGCACATACATATATTCTGTTGGGAGATGATCTGGAAAGAGTAGATAGATATTTGGATTATAAATATAAATCAGCTTCGTTTAGTGGTCGAAATTCAAATAATGATTATTGAAAACTTGAAGAAAATATATATAAACTAGCGACTTACCCTTGCTCCGCTTGGGCTCGTCCTTAGTTACGTTTTAAAGTTCTGTATAAATTTTTCAGAGATGAGATATTTTTTCGCAGTAAAAAGTATCTTATATGTTAATTCGAATAACCAGCTATCATCATACCTTTCATCAAAATCAATCCAGTGGTTTTCTTCACTTAGCTTCGAGATTCAACTGATCTCTCGACACACTGCCCGCTTTTTTATATGCATTAACAACGAACATTCTAGTATTCGAAAATTCGAAACCTTTCTAGTAATTTTTAATGTTTTGTTCCTCTCTTACTCTTACACACGGCAATTTACAATTAACTGTCCTTGTCTGTTAATCATCATTGACAACTGTCTTAGAATGTATAAAGCATGCTTCAGACGTACCTTTTTAATTATTATTTTTGGTGTAATGACGTTACACACTCTCCATTACGTGACATTAATATTAATATTTCTCATACTTACATATACGTATATTTGACGATACGTTTGGCTCAGTTTGTAGTGATCCTACTTGCTGTGCCAGCGGTCGCGGGTTCAAGACCCGCAATGGGCATTTATTTGTGTGATGAACATGAATGTTTGTACTCTAGTCATGGGTGTTTATATTAATAATATCTATGTATTTAAAGTTATATATGTGTAGTGTATCAACTATCTGGCATCCATAACACAAGTCTCGTAGCTTACCACAGAACTAGATGGTGCTGTATATTAATGTCCCAACATATTTATTTATTTATTTACGTCCTATATTTTAAATGCTAGTTGTGTAACGAAATATGATTAGATTTATACTGAAATCAATGTTAAAGGCAACATAAATCTTTAAATATATATCAATAAAGCCTCTACGAGTACACTAATATCTGGTCATAACACGATTCAATGCCGACCGTCTAAGCGGCTTAGTGCCAGCCTATGTACTATAGGCTTATTCTATAAATTTTACAGTCTTACATTTAGTTTAGAAAATAATATCGTTTATTTATTATTATTATTCAGGTTGTAGTGACCCTACTTGCTGTGTTAGCGGTCGTGGGTTCGATTCCCGCTGGGGGTACTCATTTGTGAGATGAGCACGAATGTTTGTACTCCATTCCAATGGGTATTATCATATTTATAATATGTATTTAATTAAAGTTATATAAGTGCAGTGTATCAACTATCTGGTATCCATAACACAAACATCGTAGCTTACCATGGATCTAGATGGTGCTGAGTGTTAATGTTCCAACATATTTATTTATTTTGTAAAGAGTAGTAGTTGGGAATGCCATTACCATAGACATAGATTTGTAACCAGTACAAAACAAAAAAAAAAAAAAGGAATCGAAAAACCAACAAAAGAAAAACCTCTGCAGCTTTATAATATAACTAGCGAAGCGAAAAACAAATCTATTCTAATCTAAAACCGTACATTTTTCCGGGATAAAAAGTAGCCTATGTGTTATTCTGATGTATGAGCTATATTATTGTAAAGTTTCATTAAAATTAATTCAATAGTTTTTGCGTGAAAGAGTAACAAACATCCATACATCTATACATCCAGATATCCATACATCCTCACAAACTTTCACATTTATAATATTAATATAGATATTATATTATGTATTATATAATAATATAGTTTAAATGTATATATTTATTATGAATATTTTTGAAATGAATAAAACAATTACAATAATTTATTACATAAAAAATAGCATTATACATGGTGTATAAAATTATTTAACAACTTTAAATAGAGTTTAAAGAATATTGCTTCCAATTTACCACTTACAGGTTTTCCCATAGAACGTATTTCAAAGCTCATATATTGTACGAGATATTTCGCAAAATTCACAAATCCACCCTTTGTTAACGTTTCAGACGTATTTTATTCGCTTTCAAAACCTATAACAATGCATTCGGATTTTTAACAAAAATCAAATACTGTTTCTAGTTAGGGAAAATATTCTAGTTCAAAGGTCGAACTAAAAATATTACGAGTCGATGCGATTCCAATATTTATATAGCGCTTTATAATATTGTTCAATTTGAAAATTGAAAATTTACTATTCGGTTTTTTATATTGTTAATAAATAAGTCCATTTTTAATGCAGTAGAAGGTCGCTATGGCAGTGGTAGCCCAGTGGTAACGCGCTCGCTTGGGAAACCGAGTGAAGCGGGTTCAAATCCTGAGTCTCGCACCTCTGATATTTTAGGGAAATCAGGCCATAGTCCACCACGCTGGCCAAGTGTGGATTGGCGGACTTCACATGTCTTTCGAAACCTTCTTAGGTTTTCTCAGACATGCAGGTTTCCTCACGACGTTTCCCTTTACCGTAAGGCAAGTGGTAATCATGTTAGAAATTATCCGCACATGAAAATATCAGAGGTGCGAGACCCGGTATTTGAACCCGCTTTACTCGGTTTCCCAAGCGAGCGCGTTACCACTGGGCTACCACTGCCAATAAAGTAGCAGTTACTATTGCAAAAATACAAAGGAATGTCAGAGTAAACCTGGCGCAAGTCACTAGTGTAAAAATAATCATACCAAGCAATTATGAGTAATAATGTAAATATATGGTAGGTAAGATATTTTCAAATACACAAATTAATATCAAACAGGTATTCAATTTCTCTCAAAGTATGTACATATTATACAAATAGACTTAATATGGACCTTTTCACTATGTGTATAGAGGACGCCAAAATCTATTTAAACATATACTAAGCTTAGTGATCAGTAATCTATTTTGCTAGTGATGTCAATTTACTTTAAGTTCAACGATTTTCTTTGTTTGTATGTGGATGATAATCTCTAAAACCGGTTATACCTAAGAATAGTCTTCTTAAACATTTAAAAAAAACATCAACTTAATGAAATAAAAACATTATATTGTAGTCTGTGTAACTTTTTTAGTAGAAAAAAGTTATTGTCTGTATCAAAATATTGTGTTTTCATCTGCCTAAATTGGCCTGTTGGATAGCATCTACAGTAGCAGATCGGGTCTTAGGTTCGAGTCCTAAGTCGGACCAAATTTAATTATTTAGTATTTCCGTTTAGGAATTCTCAGTAATATGCATTGTTCCATGCGTGTCGAATTGTCATCCCATCGGAATTTTGAAAGTGACAAGAACGTGCTCTCAAAAGTAAGAAAGTGAAACACCACCTACTTCTAATCTTCGGACTATTACTTAGAATTGCCACAAAAAGTCCAATACCTATAATTATTTAAATTAGAGCTCAACCCAAAACTCGAACCCATGATCTCGGGCATTAGACCAGTGAGGCAATTCAAGGCTTACCAAGAAGTAATAAGTAGTCAGATTTACTAATAATGTAAATTAATGCCCGAGAGCGCATCACCAACTTGAACAGTAGCCATGAGGACTCATCTGATGAAATATATATAATATCATAAAACTCCTTAATTTCCCAAATTTGAATGCATGTTTATGTGTGATTATAACCTTTAAAAAATAAAACAAAAAAAAAATAACTACGCTAATGTGTAATATAATAATTTATAAACTTAAAAAAAAAACAACCACTTTAATTTTTTTTAAGCCAAAAGTCACTCACATTACATGGTATTCATAGACTCCCTTAAAAAGGGGTAAATTATATAATATCGATTATATTTAATAATATAAATTATAATCAAAATACATATATAATAGAAAGTGTAGCAACACTATTTAGTTGGAGGCATCTACAAGGCGTTTACAGGATCGTAGGCTTATAAAGCCGAGGACGAATGAGGAGGCTTAATTGAAAGTTGGAGAGTGTTTCCATTATACCTAAACGATAATTATAATATTTTTATCTGAAATCTCTTAAAAAAGGTTACTAATATATTTTCTAAATTATATTTATTATAAGTGAGCAATTATGGTACATACATATGTGTATAAATTTATTTCGTGTATCTCGGAAACAGCTTTAACAATTTGAATTAAATTTTGTATCAAGATAAGGTTTTACATTTTAAGTTTATTTATATAGACGATAAGAACATAGATAACTTTTCTGAAAAAAGGCGACTTTCCCAAAACAAATACGATCTTAAAAAAGAAAACGCCGAACGAAGCTCCATCGCCCAAGTACTTAATAATACAGTAAGTAATTTAAATATCTATTAAAGTATAGTATATCTTGATTGTCTCATTTTTGTTTACATTCATGGGTTTGTAACTTTTTTATTATATAACTTTCAAAAAACTCAAGCAAGTAGAAATATGCCAAACAAATATATTATTCCTCCAATCGCTCGTACCTAAAACTAGATTTAGCAAACGGCTTCTCTCCCATTTTATTATCGAGAAAGCTCATACATTCTACCCTGAATTTTAATGTATAGAATTTTCGCTTTGCATATCCAGTAATCATCCGTAAATATCCAGACTAAATAGCTACAATGTTGAGTGCCCATTTTATTGTAGATAATCTAGGCAACAATTTTTACTTAATTTAATTAACCGGATAATTAATCAATTAAAATATACGAAGTTGATTATAAATAATAATAACATAATCTCGGAACACACATCTATATTAATATTATAAAGAGGTAAATTTTGTAAGTTTGTGAGTTTGTAAAGTTGTAGGGCGTAATCTCTGGATCTAATGAACTGATTTAGATAAAATTTGGTAAGAAGATAGTTTGAGACCCTGGGAAGGACATGAGATACTTTTTATACCGGAAATAATCTTTTAAGGGGGTGAAAGTGGGGATGAAAATTTGTATGGGGAATCTAGCCAGGGACGAACCTGACCGAAGCGAGGGTGAGTCGCTAGTATTATATACAAAAGCAAATATTAGAAAAACGTCATTCAAATGGAAAAGTATCCGCGTTACATCTTTGGATTGCTACGCTTAATTTTAAACTGATTTTTTAACCACAAAGCGTAAAAATGGTTTCCTATTTTATATAGGAAATAATATTTTTCAGACGTCAAATTAAAAAATGCAGCCAGGCGAAGCTGGGATCGCTTATTAGTATAGAATAATATATATATGTAGAGTATACAACACTGTACGACAAGACGACAATACTGTACGATTTTTCGTTATGGAAACAGTCACATGGTTGGGAGGTTTTGAAGGAGTTATTTTGGGGCATTAGCGAGCTTGCTCAAGAACACTTGGGATAAATTAAAATATGTTTTGTTAGGCCGTTATAGATTCAAAGGATTGAATCGAATTATTAGTTGAATCTTAAAAACTGTATCTTTTTGATTTTTTTTATTCGGATGACTAATTTTAAAGGTATTTACATCATAATGAAATTATTTTTACGGATTTGAATAACTGTAATCGTCTGTAACTACGACAATTGTGACATCTATAACCTTAGGTCTTTCCGATGGTCATGTTATTTATAAAGCATAAGAAATGTTGGAAATCAAAGAATCTAAATAAAACGCCAAAACATCTGTAAAAATAGCTGTATTACAATGTCAAATATTTTCGTTGTATCTGATAATATTTCGGAGTGTCGTTTATCTGTCTGTCTGTCTGTCAAGGCACCCATAACGAGAAAACCACTGGACAGATTTTGATGCAATTTGGTATGATGGTAACTGGTTATCCGGGTCAACATATAGAATACTATTTACGGCAGGAAAATATCTCATCTCTGATAAATCTATACTAACCGTTAAAACGTATTTAGGAACGACGTATAGGGACTTGCTAGTATATGAATAAATAGCATCCCATATATAGCAACATAATATATACGAAACTTTTCTTATTACTAAGACTAATTGTTACTCGTCAATTATAGCTACTAACAAAAAAAAAGACAAACAAAGAGAAAAAAGTACTAAACTGTTTTGTCTTTACCTATTTACACGTATTCGTGCTTTAAAAACAAATCTATCCCACAGGAACCATACATTTTTCCGGGATAAAAAGTAGCCTATTTGTTATTCTGATGTATGAACTATATTATTGTATAGTTTCATTAAAATCCAATCAGTAGTTTTAAGCTAAGCTGTATAAGTTACTACAGCTTTTTAACTATCCCACAGGAACTATTTAATTTTTCGGGATGAAAAATATCTAAGATGTTAACCGGGGATACACCGCGAGGGGAGGGGGGGGGGGCACCATACAAAATTTCATTTAAATCGGTTCAACAGTTTCGGAGATTAGCCCTTACAAATAGACAAACAGACAGAGAAACAAAAAATTAAAAAAAAAACTGGATTTGTTGTATTTCTCTTCTTTTACCTCCTGACTTGGTTTTTAGCATTTTTTTCTATGTACAGACATTCGACCTCTATAGTTTTATTATATGTATAGATTGTTTAGTTCAAGAAGCAGACTCCTGCACGTAGCTTTATAGTTTTTTAGTTATCTTTAGTTATGTACATTTTTTCAGTAATTTTACAAGATAGGCTTTTCACGCTAAGGGTTTTATCATTCAAATAAGCGGGACTAAGTTAAGTTGGTTGACTGGATAATGACTTTTTTATTACAGTTTAAAACTCTTATTGCGTAAACCTAAAATTATATTTAAATAAATTATTAATCCAAATTGAATATTTATAGGCTAAATTCTTGTCTTACAAACTAATCGATCAATTGATCTGATGATCGGTCGAGTTACAAGTATAATCTAATCTATATACCTACTCGTATATAAAACAAAGTCGTGTTAGTTACACCATTTATAACTCAAGAACGGCTGGACCAATTTTTATGATATTTGATTTTTTGGATTTATTTTAGTCCGGAATAGGATAGTAAGTATTAAAACATCAGAAAAAAAAAATGTATATGTCTTACGCTGGCAAATAACTATTTTAAATATCTATGTAAAACGTACACGTAGCGATGAATCTGAGCAAAACGAGGGTGAGCCGCTAGTATAATATAAATATCTCGTGTCACGGTGTTTGTGGTCGCCCTCCTCCGTAACGGCTCGACCGTATTTTAATTAGGTATTATTATTTTTTTGTATATTTGGTATATATGAGAATAGATTGTTAAGTATTTTTCACTCCCCTATATATTAAAAATATTATATAAATACATAGCGATAAACCCGAGCAAAGCGAGAGTGAGTCGGTGTATAACATAAAGCCAAAGATTTTTTTTTCGTATATTCAACATAGTGAATTGAGTTTTTTTCGTACATTGAACTTACTGAATTGATTGAACATAGTTGAATATAGTGTATATAAATTTAATATATATTCATTGAAATATTGTGCCATTTTACTTTACTTATGGCAATATCCCAGTGGTAACGCGTTTGGTAGGAATACCAGGTGCAGCGTATTCGTATGCCGGGTTTTGCACCACTGATATTTTCATGTGCGAAACATTCTCTACATAATTACTATTTACGCCTTACGGTGATCGAAACATCGTGAGGAATCCTGCATATCAGAGAAAACCTAACAAATAGAAAGACATTTAAAGCCTGCCAATCCGCACTTGGCCAGCGTCGTGGATTATGGCCTGATCCTGAGCTAAGCTGTTGGACGTTAAAAAGGGCTACGTGCCTATAACTTATCGAACGATTACACTAAAAATCGATCAAGAAATCCAGTCAAATATTAATATTAAATTAAAATAAATTACTCATTATGCAAAGGCTTATAAGGCATATGCTAAATTCTTTTCTTACAGACTAATCGGTCAATTTGTTCTAATAAATAAAAAGATAAAATATTTATCGATATCACTAGCGACTCACCCTCACTCCGCTCGGGTTCGTGCCTAGTTACGTTTTAACGCCTAGTATAGATTTCTCAGAGGTGAGATATTTTTCCGCAGTAAAAAGTATCCTATATGTTGATCTGGATAACTAGCTATCATCATACCAAATTTCATCAAAATCTGTCTAGTGTTTTTCTCGTGATGCGTTCACAGACAGAGAGATAAAAAAATCTAGAAACTATAGATTCGGCCTCTGTATCTATAATAATGACTATTTCAATGTATCCTTTATCCTGTCACGGATAATCAGCTATCATCATACCAAACTTCATCAAAATCTGTCTAATGTTTTTCTCGTGATACGTTCACAGACAAACAGACAGATAAAAATTCTAAAAACTATAGATTCAGCCTCTGTATCGATAATAATGACTATTACAAGAAGATTTTCCAAAAAAATTTAATGTACAAATTCAACTCTGAATTTTTTTATACGTATATAGATAGATTATTGTACAACTTCATGAGAGATCAGTGTACAGATTGATCGAGCAATCCTAGTCAACAAATACCTACGTATTTGCTGACGCTTTGGAAGTTTGTCATTTCGTGTATATGAGGGCGATAGTGCTCCACTTGGGACGAGATAAATCCATCTATTCTGCTTAATATCTCTCTCTGGGTGTTTATTTTATTGGGTTATAAATGTTTTCGCAATTATATTTCTTAGATGTTCCTCTTGCTTTTAGTTTCCATACTTCTTTGAAATTATTGTAATTAAATACAATACAATTAAATAACATAAACAAAATATACACTTAAAAATAAAAAAATAAAAAATAACTAAATAAATAAATATAATTATTCCACGCGGACATGACTTGTATAGTAATAATTAAGTGTACATTTGTTTTGTATATAATTAAGTATATTTGTAATTTTCGTTATAAAAATAGATTGTTTCAAAAACACAGATACGAGTTTATAATGAATTTATAATATATCCATCAGAATACTAGGCTGACTAAGATCATCACTTCTCCAGCATTTTAAATTGTTAAATTAAAAAAAAAAAAGAATATTTTAAGCAAACACCAATCCACTTTTTTAAATATATCAGTATATAGAATCCAACCCTCTTAGTAACTCCCACTACCTACCTTTACCTCTTTACCTTTAGACCTTTGTTTTTTTAAAGTAATGTTTTTTTTTCAAGAGCCAAGTGGCATATAACAGGATTTCTGGGGGGTTGAAGCGCAGAGCTATTAATTATATTACACGGCTGTGACAGAGGCAACTTTCTGAAAGTTCATTAACTCGCTGTACCTGGTTTGCGATCAATTCATCTGATTGCTAGATTGTATGATTTACGAGTATATGTATATATATTGGTTAAATTACAAATATAATACACAAATATATTGGTTAAATTGGCATCGTGGGTGCAAATCTAACATTTATAAATATCATTATTTGGATTATTCCTTTGCTGAACAATTTATTTAGCTTTATTAATTACAAAAGTTCTTTTCTATAATACAAATACTTTATTTCATTTTTAAGATCAATACATCTACTTTATTCATGAAAAAAAATATAGATCTTTTATACTAAAGCATATAAAAATTAGAACAAGCTATACACAAAAATAATAAGCAATTTTATAGGATCTTGAAATTCGTATTTAGAGATTTCATCTAAAGAACTAACAACGACTGAAGCGTAGTTATTAATTATATTACGTTGCTGTCACTGAGGGAAGTTTCCAAAACTTTATTAACTAACCGTACCTGGTATGCGACGAATGTTGACTTGTTTTGCGAATTATATTGACACTAGCGACTCGCTTCGCTTCGGGTTCGTCCAACAAAAACAAATCTATCCCACGGGAACCGTACATTTTTCCGGGAAGATATATAGCCTATAGCCTTCCTCAGTTAACGAACTATTTAATGCAAAAAGAATTTTTCAAATCGGTTTAATAATTCCGGAGATTAGCGCGTTCAACCAAACAAACTAGCAAACTCTTCGGCTTTATAATATTAGTATAGATAAGCTCTAGATGTTAACTTTGCGCGTTTAGAATTATATTGTCGTACTAAAAATTACATAATGCTTTTTTAAATATGTTGGGACATTAACACAGCACCATCTAGTTCCATGGTAAGCTATGAGGCTTGTGTTATGGATACCAGATAGTTGATACACTACACATATATAACTTTTAAATACATACATATTATAAATATAAACACCCATGACTGACGTACACAAGTGCTGATCACATAAATGAAAGACCCCAGCGGGATTCGGACTCGCGATCTTTGGTATGGCAAGTAAGGGCACTACAAACTGAACCAAACGTCGTCCTTCTACGAATTTATTAGACTTTACAAATTGAATAATTTGTAAGAAAATGTTATAATGGTTAAAAGATTTTTTTTTTTTTGGAATTCGTAATGGAGATAGATTAAAAATACATTACGACTAACAAATAGGCTACGTTTTACTGTACGTAAAACATAAATTAAGCCGCAGGTGATAACTATTATTTCGTTTTTTTGTTAAGCATTTATATATATATATATATATATATATATATATATATATATATGTATATATATGTATATATATATATATATATATATATATATATATATATATATATATATATATATATATATATATATATAACTATTTTGACAATTATGGTTGCGTCAAGCAGATTTTCTAGCTTTTTCAAAATTATAGAAAGGCAAAGACAAAACAGTTAAGTACCTTTTTCTCCTCTTGTTGTCGATAGATTATTTTTGTTTAGTAGTTATTGACGAGATTTAGATTCTGATTATATCAATAAAAAAATTTGGAAACAGATTTTTTTTATATAAATAGGTAAATTCTATTTATTCATATATTTTTTCCTTAAATTTCCAATACTAACTACAATCAATTTTGACCACTGAGCGAATACTAGATATAATAATTCTATATACATACTAGCGATTCACCCTCGCTCCGCTCGAGTTCGTTCTTATGTACGTTAGAATGAATAGTATTTCTCGAAGATGAGATATTTTGCCAAAGTAAAAAGTATCCTGTATGTTGACCCGGATAACCAGCTATCATCATTTCAAATTTCATCAAAATCCACCTACTGATTTTCTTGTGATGCGTTCTCAGACAGACAGACAAAAATTTTAAAAACTTTAGAATCGGCCTCTGTATCGATAATAAAGATTATTTCAATAAGATTTTCCAAAAAAATATTTAATTTACAGATTCGACTCAGTCAGAATTTTATTATATGTATAGATATTATGTGATATTTTAGCTTTTCTTTAATATACTTCAAAAAAATGAAACCAGTAAGAAAAACTAATACAATTTAACAATAAAGAAACTTCAAAATTTTCAGCTAAAATCCTCAATTACTTAATAAAATAAAACTTTCATCTATTTAAAGAACGCCCTTAATTAAGCAAGTTGGTGTTTAAACAAAGGACGTAGCGAAAAAGTTTCTAACGAAAGCTCTATTGACGTTAAGAAGTTTGATCAAGATTGATTCCAATAAAGGTAATCAATATTAATATTTCTCAATATCCATTAAAATTGACTCAAAAGTTTCTTATTTATGTAATAAATTTCATTGTTCGAATTTATTTTTGTGACAAATTTTTAATTGAAGTCAATGATTTTTTTATATTAATCTTCTGTGGTTTGTCTGTTTGTTTAAATTAAAGCACTTACTTTGTGTGCTATGATATGGAAATGTGATATGTATGGGAGTGCTTAGATGAAGGAGCTGAAGCTGTGTCTTTGATCTTTACGATGGAATTACACTTATATTTGTTTTCATTCCTCGCTTTTAGTACTTTATTTGTTTATCTTCTTTTTATCGTTTCATAGAGTTGATTTATACAAAAGTGTTATACAATAATTAAAAAATATAGTTTAAAAACTAAAAAAAACATGTTTTAATGTTGAACTGAACTAAAAAGTAAAAAAAAAAAAAATAATTTTTAGTATAAGAATAAAGTGATTAACGACAAAATTAATGTTTTTATGAAAAAAGCGTGGGGTGCTTTGTACAGTATTTTTTTACTAACTCTACTTTTATAAATCGTACCAATGAAATGTTTATGACAACTGATATCGAGCGCGCGAGTTGTACGCGAGTTGCTCCTGATACTTATCCGATAGCAGATTGGACTATGGGAGCAACCCCTTGGTTGCTGTGGCCTGTCCCGGTAGACCATTCGTCTGGGCATCGGTTCCGAGTGCTAGTGTATTTTTCTGCTGGTTAATCTCCACATAATCCCCTGTATGTATACAGGTAGTATGCGTAAATGCATTACCTAAAAAATACTTGATATACACTGAGTTCTCTCTCTCTATTTGTGACACTTTACTGCTGTACAATACATACATATAATACAATTATTTTAATATAAAATTTGTTACCTGAATATATCCAAATAATGTTTTCATTCATTCACTCATTCAATATAGCTGAAGATATATTCCATCACTATTTTAACTTTAAGAAAAAGACAAGGAAAGCTAACTTTTAAACTGACCTATTTAGATCGACAGGGCTGGCACTTCAGTGCAACGCACCATACCCCATTCTAGTTCAAAGGAGCAGTACGATAGCTCTCCAATAGTCGACTAAGTGATTTCCAATTCTACCTTCAAGATTACATGGATATAGAGCGAAGATGTACCTACTGAAGTTTATTTTTTTCCATTTTTAATAATAAACCTTTCTTCATCTTTAACTATTCTTGTATATGTTACAGTCAGAACTCTTTCGTGATCAAAACTACTTTTGACTGACAAAAACAGTTAAAAGTAGTTTTGACTGCAGGCCTTGGTCAATAGCAATTTTTACTGTCATATCGTTCAAAACGCTTAAAATTGTGGTCACTGTTCTAACCTAACCTAGAAAGAAAGAAAGGGTTCTTCCGAGTAATCTTCAACCTACTTACCTCCTTAACTTTTTAAGAGTTTTGACCGATATGCCAGTCAAAACTGCTATTGACCAAAGCCTGCAGTCAAAATTACTTTTGACAAACCTCTTTAGTCAAAAGTACTTTTGACTAAAAAATAGTTTTGACTGTAACATATATAATGCAAATTTATTTCGTGTATTTCGGAAAAAGCTTTAACAATTTCGATCAAATTTTGTATTTTTATAAGGTTTTGATTTTAAATAAAACTATCTTGTCGGATTATTTAGTGGTTTTATTTTGATTTTTGGTTCCCGACGTTGCAAATGCTTTACAGCAATCATAGGAGAGACTGAGGTTTTAGACGTTTCAAAAGCGTTATATACTTGTTACAGACAGTGCCTACCCACAATTTTACAAAAAAAAAAAAAGATTTTTAAGGTTAACTATATACTACTTAGGTGTCTTTTTTGAAAAAACACAATTTTTATACCTTTTCCAAAAACGAAGAGTAAAGCTCGGTCGCCCAGGTACCGGTCGGCCGATTACAAATAATTAGTTAATTTAGTACGGTGTAGGTACGTTAACAATTAATTGGTATAGATTATATATTTTGTTCACAATTTCGGACCAGCCTTTTCGTAGATTAGCCGCAACAAACAGACAGGCGGATAGACAAATAAAAATTTTAAAAATTATTATTTTTTCTTATAATGATCTCCGACCGACTTTGGCCACGGTGGTCAGTCTCATTGAGACTAGCTATCTGCGCAGGAGATATTATAGTGCACAAGTGTACGCGCAGACACAACGTGCACTCTCTATTCCTGTCATTGGCATACTTCGGTGAGACGACCACTCGACAGGACCGGTGAGAGCTAAGGCGCAGGACTGACGGCTTTACGTGCTCTCCGAGGCACGGGGGTGAAACACCGCCAACTTCCCAACTCCGGGCCGTTACTGAAACTTACTAAACAGAAAGACTCAATAACTAAACTTGGCCAGACCCGGGACTCGAACCCAGGACCTCTCGATTTGCAACCGTACTTGCTAGCCACTTCACCACCGAGGCAGTTTTATCTACCGAGTTTTTTCTTATAAGTATGTACCTTCATATACATTTAGTAAAAAGCTGTTATTTTGACATTACAAACAGACACTTCAATTTTATTTATTAGTATAGATAAGAAACTCGGCACTTCCATCCTCACTAAGTCAAGCATACCTTTGTTTTCCGATCGGCCGGTTATTCGCGATTACGGCCGTCTCGTGATTCAGCAAATCCAGACTACTCCAATTGCCTACTATTTGTAAGGGAGTCGGGTGGAGACGGCAACTTGTGACGTTTATTTGTACTGTTAATCATCGATCTTTGTTATACCAACCATTTAATATTGGTTAAAAGGTTTGGAAACTAAGATGATAATGAACTTATAATTAATAGCTGTTTAAATATCGTGATTAAGTATAATTTTAACGCTGGAAAATATGTTTATGCATACCAATTGTATACATATATATTTGTAAATCCTAAGCTTAAATAGACTTATAGGGACAACCATAATACTTATTAAAACTTTGCGTTATTCTCATTGAGTTAGCGAGATGTCACTAGGTCTACATCCATATCCATACTATATATAATACTATAAATGTAAAAATGTGTTTGTTTGTTTGTCCTTCTTTCACGTCAAAACAGAATCATATATTGGCTTGATTTTTTTGTGGAGATAGTTGGAGGGCTGGAGAATGACATAGGCTACTTTCTACCGCGGGAGATTATCTTATTCCCACGGAAGAACAGGTTATAATACAACCTACAACAACTCATCATACCTATGTATAGTCTATCTATCTATTCTATACTAACCGTTAAAACGTACCCAGAGAACGTACCTAGCGAAGCGAGAGTGGGTTGCTAGTTAGAATATAACCTACATCTCCTCCACCTAAGCGTGATCTAAGAGTGATCTAAGTCACCGGAGCATTGTCCATCCTGGTAGGATATTCTTTACATGATATCCCAGACGGAGAAAACAACCTCAATAAAAATAAATCTAATCAAATCTATCCATTTGTTGCCAAATGACATGCGAATAGATATATGGGTGAAGAAACTGTTTCGTTAAGATTTATTATTTGATTGTTTTTATGGCTTGAAATTAGAGTCTATAATGATTTTTCAATAATCGATGAAAAATATGAGGTATGCTGATGATATTGACAAAGGCTACTTATTGAACCCCGCTTACAATGCGAGCAAAGCCGCGGGTAAAACTAATATTATATAAATGTCACAGTGATCAATACTCATTGTGAATTCTCTCATAACGATAGTTTAACTGTAGAATTTATATAATAAGATATAGTAATTTCTTATACTAGCGACATCTCATCAACATAGCGACGAATATATCACTAGGTAGCCTATTACTTTAGATTATTCATTATAGTCCATACTAATACATGTGGTCTAATATAATAATAATAAATATGTTGGGACATTAACACACAGCACCATCTAGTTCCATGGTATGCTACGAGGCTTGTGTTATGGATACCAGATAGTTGATACACTACACATATATAATTACGTTAAATACATACATATATATTATAAATATAAACATAATATATTATATAATATATTATAAATATAAACATCCATGACTGGAGTACAAGCATTAATGCTCATCACACAAATGAATGCACCCAGCGGAACTCGAACCCGCGACCGCTGGCACAGCAATATATAAGTATATGATAAAAATATATTTTTTTTATGCTGCAGTCAACTGAATTGTTCATTTCGTTGATTCAGACCGGTTAAATTAAGCAGAAGATGGTTAATTTATCTAAATTAGGGATACATGAACAAAACCAAGGACGTAGATAAAATTTTTGTATTCAATGAATAGGGCCTTTGCTAATGAAAGCAAATGTGTATATTTATGTTTAAAATTTAATTATTCAATTATTTTCCAAAATAAATGACCTCTTATATAATCTTTAAGTATACACGTAGGAAATGAAAAAAAATTAAAGAGTGCGTGTATGAATGTGTACACGCGCAAGAAGTAAAACTTCTGTAGGTTATCGGTACTCTTTATGAAATTCAATTTATCTTTTAAATAATTAGGATAGGTGAGATACTAAAAAAATAATTAATTAACGCTTATTAGGTATATTACAATCATATATTTATAGAATATCATTTAAAGAAGGAATATAATATTATATATAATTTTTCAGACAATAACAACGGTTACCATGGCAGCAAAACAACATTTGAAATATTTAAGGCAAAATTTTTTTGTAAACAGACAGACAAAAATTATGTAAAACTATAGTTTCGGTCTCTGTATCGATAATAAAGACTATATCAATAAGATTTACCAAAAAAAAAAAAAAAAAATGTACAGATTCGACGCAGTTAGAATTTTATTATACATATGTATAGATTATTATTGTTCTCGAAGTTTCGAACGCTTTACAGCAGTCACGGGAGAGACTAAGGTTTTAGATGTCTCAAAAGTTATTATATAGCTGTTACAGATGGTATCAGAACCACAAAATTACATATAAATTTTGTTGAAATAGACAAATGTTTCAAGTTTCCTCAGTACAGTAAATCTAAAGTTAGGTATTAGGTTATATCCTGTTTTTAACAGAGTGAAAAACCACAATTTGTCCGTCTGTTCAAAGCCTAACGTTAAACAAATGTCGTTTCATTCGCAAACGCTTTCCAAAGCGGTGGTTCATAAAAAGGTCCACATCTAATTTACAGAAGGGTACGTTTAGGAATATCTAAATGGGGAGGAGGGGGGAAAGGGATTGTAATTGCTTAATTTGTTAAAGCACCTGCTTTAGGGATCTAATAACCTATTTACGTACAAGGGCAGAAGGCTAAATTGTGGCTCTTCTTATATAATTAAAATATTGAAAGAAATACATATATAACAACTAGTGACTCACCCTCGCTTCGCTTGGGTTCGTCCCTAAGGGCTAGGTTGCTTCCCAAAACAAAATTAATTAATTAGTTTGTTTTTACTTTTTTTTCGTGGGACCCTATTTTTTTCTAAAATAAAAGTAGCCTAAGTTAGTCCTTATTAGATCAGCTATCTGCCAGTGAAAGTCCCGTCAAAATCGGTCCTGCCGTTTCAGAGATTAGCCGGAACAAACAGACAGACAGACAGACAAACAAAAATTGTAAAAAATGTTGTTTTAGTATATGTACCTTGTATACATCCATATGCATTTAGTAAAAAGCGGTTATTTTAATATTACAAACAGACACTCCAATTTTATTTATCTGTATAGATGAAATAGCCAGAGTACTGTGAAAAATTCCTTAGATTTCGATTATGACGAGTATTCTAACTAAAACTGGTCAACTTATAATGCACAAGTAACTTCGCAAATGCTTTCTTTGAAACAAAAAATTATTTTATTTCCCAATCCTATTTTAGTTGAATTTTCTTCTTATATTTTATTGGATTTATATATCAAATTAGCAATTAAGAAAATTAAATTAAATTTTATTCAATTTTAGACTTATACAAGCTCTTTTGATTCGTCGATTTAATTAATTAAAGAGAGTCATTGTTACAGTTCATTAGGAAGCTACTACTAATATAAATCTAACGGCGATTCGTATATTATATACTAGCGACTCACCCTCGCTTCGCTCGGGTTCGTCCCTAGCTTGCATTAAATCACGATTGATCAGTTTTCGACCGGAGAGGAAAAATGATTAAATTACTAAAATGGCTATTAAAAAATAAGGGTTGATCGTAGAAGGGTGAAAATTGAGGATTGTATGTATTTTTGTATGTTGTACCATAAAAAAATAGAAATTAAAAATTTTGTCTAAAAAATAAAAAAAAATATTTAGGGGTGGACTACCCCTAACATTTAGGGGGATGAAAAATAGATGTTGGCCGATTCTCATAGATACCGGATAAGCACAAAAAATTTCATCAAAATCGGTCAAGCCGTTTCGGAGGAGTATGGCAACGAAAACTGTGACACGAGAATTTTATATATTAGATGTATCAAGTGGTTTATAGGGTACAAAAATATAGAAAAACATACATACATAATACATATATACAAGTACCTACTCGAAAAATATTGGCATCCATTAGAATAGGCAATTATATTAAAAACTAGCGACTTACCCTCGCTAGGCTCGGGTGCGTCCTTAGGTACGCGGATTTTGTTTAGAATTTCATGGGTTTTAATTTTTTTGCGCGGAACCCTGATTCTTTTTTAAAAATAAAAGTAACTCCAATTTTTTCTTATAATAACAGCTCTCTACCAGTGAAAGTCCTGTTGAAATCGGTCCAGCCGTTTCGGAGATTAGTCGGAACAAACAGACAGACAGCCAGACAAAAATTTAAAAAATTGTTTTCCTTAGTACCGTATAAACTTTCATATGCATTTAGTAGACAGTTGTTACTTTGACGGTACAAACAGACACTTCAATTTTATTTATCTGTATATAGACTGCTAATACTGCAGTTTATATAAAAGGATAAAAGATCTTTAGACGGTGAATGTACTTTAAGACATCAATAGTTGAGTAAGTTTCCTCTAAACGTCTAAAGACACAAGTCTTTTTATTGTAAGAAAACTGTATTACTAAGCGATAGCTTTTAAAACATTCACTAAGGGCTCTCACAGACAGACTTATTATCGGCCGAAAATTTGCACAATAAATAAATAAATATGTTGGGGCATTAACATACAGCACCATCTAGTTCCATGGTAAGCTACGACGCGGACGCTTGTGTTATGGGTAACAGATAGTTGATACTACACATTTATAACTATACATACATACATATTATAAATATAAACACCCATGACTGGAGTACAAACGTTCGTGCTCATCACATAAATGAATGCCCTCAGCGGGACTCGAACCTGCGACCGCTGGCATAGCAAGTAGGGTCACTACAAACTGAGCAAAACGTGTCGTCAAAAATCAGTTAATAACTAGTCATTATAAAGTGTCCACTTCAAACTGATTCTAGACTTTACAAATTATTATCCGAAAGTCTACACACTCTACAGTATGCGGTGAACTTTACTATACATAGGTATCAAACGTCCATTAAAAATTAAAGTAAAAATGTGCAGAATATGCATGTTGTAGTCTCACACTAAGGAATAATATAGATAGCGTGTCATAGAACTAAACATAAAGTCAAACAATAATGTTTTAAAATAGCTAACAAATAATAATTTGTATATTGGGTGATAAGTAATTGTGGTCAAGCGGCCAAGGTACAAGATTGACAATCACAGGTGTCCGGGTTCGAATTCCAGTCGGATATAAATTTTACTTTTGTTTTTTTTTTGTATTTGTTCAAGTTTTTAAGGCAGTGGTAGTCCAGTGGTAATGCGCTCGCTTGGGATTCGAATGAAGCGGGTTCAAATCTCGGGTCTCGCACCTCTGATATTTTCATGTGCGAATCATTTCTAACATGGTTACCACTTGTCTTGCGGTGAAGGAAAACATAGCGAGGAAACCTGCATGTCTGAGAAAACCTAACAAGTTTTCGAAAGACATGTGAAGTCCGCCAACCCGCACTTGGCCAGCGTGGTGGACTATGGTCTGATCCCCCTCGTATTGAAGGGAGGCCCGTGCCCAGCAGTGGGACGTTAAAAAGGGCTGAATACATGCACTACAAGTATTTAGTTTTTTTATCTTAAAAAATACGATATAACAAAAAAGTGTTTCCGTCCGATTACAATATGGGTGTCTTCAAGGCAAGAGTGAATAGGTGGCTACTGAATTAGTGCGACTTACCATCTACGATTGCGTTACCACTTGCCATCAGGTGGAACGTAGTCAAGTACTAATTCAGAATACTATAAAAAAAAAAGAACTCCCAGCTCGGTCGCCAGGTACTAAATGTTAATAAATAAAAAATTAAATAAGCTACTTGGTATTATGCTATCTCTTTTAAAAAGGGAAGATGACTAATGCTCAAAAAATACAAAAGAACATAGCATACATTTTTTTAAATCATTGTTATTCATAGTTTCTTCTCAAAAATTATAAAGTAACGACTTATTCTATTATCCCTTTAATATTATAAACGTGAAGGATGAATGAATGTTTGGTACTCAATCACGCCAGAACGTCTGAAAATTTGGTACAAAGACAGATTATAGTCTGGAATAGCACATGGGTTTTATATCCCGGAAAAATGTACGGTTCCCGTAGAATAGATTTGTTTTTGTTTTTCACAGAGTAAAAGATCGACTATCTATTTCATACTAACCGTTGTCACTAGTACTTTAAATATACCCCTGCTTTTTAAAGAAAGTAAATTAAAAAATAGTATCATAAACAGCAAATCACGCTACTACTTTTGACTTCGACATTTATTTTTAACGGGCTCCATCTACAATCTACATAATTCTTTAGTCTGAAATTATAATTATATATTTTAATATATTTTTTTCCATAACTAGAACTGTTGACTAACAATATTTACGCCATCACATTTACATACTTTACGTAGATCGGTCTCAACTCACGTCTCTTTACCCTAGAGTCGGTCTGCGTCCTATTCAATTTAAAACTTTACAGACTACCCATAACAATATCATGAATGTGAAAGGGAATCTCTATGTCTTCTGAGTATGATTACACTCACCGGGTAGCACACCGGTTGGATTGATAAACGAGCAAATTGCCGCGGTTTTACCTGTTCTTTTTAAATATTTATGATTTATAATATTAAAGGAGCAATTCATGTATATATATGTATATAAATGTATTTCGTGTATCTTAGAAACGGCTCTAACGATTTGGATCAAGTTTTATATTTAGACTAGCGACTCACCCTCGCTCCGCTCGGGTTCGTCCCTTGGGAAAATTTAGGTTTGCATGTATTTTTAATGCCGAATCATAAAAAAAATTAAAAAAAAAGTTTGTCCAAAAACATTTTTTTTTTTTGGGGTGGACCACCCTTATCACTTAGGTGTATGAAAATTACTTTACGTCCTATTCTCAGATCTACTGAATATACACACAAAACACAAAATTTCTAAGGATCGGACAAACCCTTTATGAGAAGTTTTTTTACAAACACTGTGACACGAGAATTTTATATATTAGATAAGGTTTTGCTTTTAGGTAGGTATCTTTTTTGAAAAAAAAAGACTCAACTTTTACATCTTTTCCGAAAAAAACATGATTATACAAAACGCCGAGTGAAACTCAGTCGTCTAGGTACTTTACATAAAATTAACAAACATTAGTTTTATTACACACTAGCGACTCACCCTCGCTCCGCTCGGGTTCGTCCCTACTTACGTTTTCACGCTTAGTATAGATTTCTGAGAGATGAGATATTTTCCCGCAGTAAAAAGTATCCTGTATGTTGACCCGGACAACCAGCTATCATCATACCAAATTCCATCAAAATCCCTCCCGTGGTTTTTTTGTGATGCGGTAACAGACAGACAGACAAAAATTCTAAAAATTATTGTTGCGGTCTCTGTATCGATAATAAAATCTATTTCAATAAGATTTTCAAAAAAATATTTAATGTACAGATTAGGCTTAGTTAGACTTTTATATATGTATCTATATATAAATATTAATTATTATTAATTGAAAATCAGTTTTGATAACTACATTTCAGTATGAAAAGCAAACAAAATAGTTACTTTTCCCTTTAATAAATCAATTACTATTATAATTAAGAAACTTTGTATGTTTGTTAATCCATAAAGTTAAAAAGCTGAACGCATATGGATGAAATCTTTTTGCAATCTGACATTTACAGTCAGACATTTCTGACACAAGAAATAAATGTTATTATTAGAGCAATTTACATTTTAAGGTTTCAAAATGAAAAGTAAAATAACACAATAACGCCTCCGTGCGATATTTCCGGAAAATCAATAGTTAAAATACACACCGGTGTGTATGCACCTCTCAACGGGAAAATCTCTATCTCTTCTGTAGTTGTCAGAATCACTAAAAATTACAAACTTCAACTAACCCTTAAATTTGACACGGTCATAAATAATAAGTATTAACTTCAATCCCATTGCCCATAGCGTTATTACCATACAAATTGAATGCAGCCCTTGTGGACTCGTGGACGTGATTATATTCAATCTTGAATTCGATTTCTTTAGGTATCTGGTTAGCATTTCAAAGTTCTAATGCATATTAATAAGGATGCAAATGTAATAGTTTATACAGTCCTTGTGTTTGGATGACGTTCGAAAAATATGGAAGAAAAAAAGTGGGCAGAAAGTAAGTTGAAATTAAGGGCGAGAGTGAAAAGGGATTTATTAGCTCTAATTTCGTGTATGTTGAAGAGGGTATGTTCCTCTAATATTTTAGGCTTGAAATATTATTATTATCTCTATTATCTATACATATATTATATACAGATAAAGAAAATTGAAGTGTCTGTTTGTAATGTGAAAAAACAGGTTTTTACTAAATACATATAAAATTATATACGATACTTATAAGAAAAATACATAAGTTTTCCAATTTTTGTCTGTCTAACTGTCTGTTTGTTTGTTCCAGCTAATTTTCAAAACGGCTGGACTGATTTTGACGGTTCTTTCACTGGCAGATAGCTGATGTTATAAAGAGTAACTTAGGCAACTTTTATTTTAGAAAAAGAACAAGGGTTCCGCCAAAAAAAAACCTACCTAGTTGTAAGCAAACGTCACCCTGGCAATTTCAAATCTAATTCAAATGTACAAATACTTTTTATACAAATGAATTTTACTATCATTTTTTGAATCATCCATTTTTTATATTAAGATTTTTTTGTTTGTTTGTTTGTACCGAATAAGCTCTGAAACTACTGAATCGATTTAAATGAAATTTAGTAAGAAGATAGTTTGAGACCCTGGAAAGGACAAAAGATAGTTTTTATCCCGGAAATCGTCTGTTAAGGGGATGAAAATGGGGATGAAAGTTTGCAACCTAGGGACGAACCCGAGCGAAGCGAAGGTGAGTAACTTGTTAAATATAAGAATAGTAAGACCTTGAGATAGATATTAACAATATATTAGCAAGGAAAATGGTCTAAATAAGATATCTATACATATTATAAATCTATTATAAATGTAGAACAAATCGTGGGTAAAAGCTAATCGACAATAAAGGAAAAGAACTGATTACATGTATTCATTATTAAAAGAAACTCATCAAAGAAGAATCTCGTTACTCCCGAAGTTCGGCGGAAGTTGCCGAAGTATCACGAAGTTGTGTTCTTTGATACAGCCCGCAACTATCGGATAAGTTTTACTATCGACATCTGGTACAAGTGTAAAGTGAAGTGCGTTTTGTGTCGAATACTAAAGGATACCAAAAATGTAATTAAACTTTTGCTTAAAATAAAACTTCAGAGACCTGTCATGGTCTCTCCCGTGACCATGATTGCTGTAAATCATTCGAAACGTGTGGAAACAAAAATCAAAATAAATCCGCGAAAAAATCCAAAAAGATAGTTTTATTCAAAATGTTAAATAGTCGCGTAAATCTAAGAAAGTATTAAACTTTTGTTGTACCAATCGACGTGTGAATTTGTCATTGTCTTTACTAGAATCGAGCAGCGAAATAGTTTTCAATAGATATCCCTGGATTTCTGAAGCAAATTTTACACTTAATTTAATTGTTTGGAAGCCATCACCAGCTCGAAATATAGTGCCAGCGAATGTCAACAGTTGCTGTTATAAATACCGATTTTATATTACGTCAAATTATTATTGGAGAAAAATACAAAATTTCTTGCCAATTATTTTTATTATCGAGGTATTTATGTCCCACACAAGTAGAGCCTAACTAAATTATTTTCTTCAAACTTGAGTTAAGTTGGGTTCCTAATACGTAATGTGTGATAGATAAAAAAACCTCAGCAGGACTATTGGGCTATTGATCATTTAGTTAGTGTGATAGAAATACTACATTTTTGAACTCCAATTTATTACTTTATACTCCAGAGTATTCTTTGTATATAAATGTGATTATTAGATTTTTCGTCTCTTTCTCGTAGTATCTCGACAAAAAAAAGCAAAAAATGTACGATGCCATCTTAGAAATTATTATATAATATTTGTGGGTAGACACTGTTTAATAACTATGACTTTTGGAACGCCAAAAAATTTAATCTTTACCTTGAACATATAGTGTAAAGCATTCAAAACGTTGAGAACAAAAAAATCATATTAAAAAGGCAAAAATATATATATTTAAAATGTCAAAAAATCGAAAAATAAAAAAAAATAACAGTGGTCCTGTTTTAAAATACTACAAAAATAATAATTAATACAAATCTAAAAAAAAACATTTTAATCCCATATTTCCCTACTTCTTGAACCATCCACTACAAACAAGATCAAAGCATACCGTATACGACATCATTAAATGACGTCCATGTGAATATATCCTAACTTTATATAAAACTTACCCTTTTACCTTTATAATAAGTTCTATTTTTCCTTAGCAAATTTATTTTTACTCTTAAAGAATGTTCATGATTGCTTATAGGTGCGTTCAATGTAGGAATAAAATACAGTCCAAAGATTTTGAAATTTACGCAACTTTTGACCTTATACCATATGTAATAAGGGCGTAATTGGTAAAGAAAACTTTTTATAGTTTCAGGATCTATCCTCTTTTGATATGTTGTTATTGAAATCACAGGACGCAAACTTGAAGAAATTAAAATTGCCTTTATATTTTCCTTTTACTAATTTTATAATTTTATACACACTTATTATATACATGACTTTTTATGTTCAGTTATAATTAGCCATGGTAAGCTACGAGTCTTGTGTTATGGATACCAGATAGTCGATACATTACACATATATAACTTTAAATACATATTTATTATAAACATTAATACCCATAACTGTAGTACAAACATTCGTGCACATCACACAAAGCGGATCTTAACAGCGGGATTCGAATCCGCGACCACTGGCACAGCAAGTAGGTTTGTTGCGTGTTCTCCGAGGCACTGTGGTGTAACGCTGCCTACCTCCCAAGTCTGGATTATTACTGAAAATTCCTAGTTAGAAAATCTCCGGATCTGCAGACGTACATACTAGCCACACCACTGAGACAGTTATAACATACTAATTGCAATTGAATTATGAGAATCGATTTACAATTAGTGACGAAGTTGTCGCGTAACATACACAGAAATTCAAACGTTTACATTACTTCTCTTTTTTAAAGTCGGTCA
The DNA here is from genome assembly GCA_905404265.1 of Fabriciana adippe. NCBI lineage: Eukaryota > Metazoa > Arthropoda > Insecta > Lepidoptera > Nymphalidae > Fabriciana > Fabriciana adippe. The sequence goes on along the minus strand of FR989996.1, from coordinate 1,922,583 downwards.
AATATCAATTAAATAAAAACATTTATGCTCACGAAATTGTGTGTATTGTCTTTTTTTCGTAAATCTAGAGTTTATTTGCCTAGGAGTGACACAATCGTTTTGAACTTGATGACAAGTTTGCCTCAGTTTGTAGTGACCCTACTTGCTGTGTCAGCGGTCTCGGGTTCGAGAACCGCTGGGGGCATTCATTTATGTGATGAGCACGAATGATTGTCCTCCAGTCATGGGTGTTTATATTTATAATATGTATGTATTTAAAGTTATATATATATATATATATATATATATATATATATATATATATATATATATATATGTAGTGTATCAACTATCTGGTATTTATGACACAGGCCTCGTAGCTTGTGTGTTAATATCCGAACATATTTATTTATTTATTTATCTTATTTACATTCCAATACATAAAATGAAGTATTATAATATCGCAAGATATCATTAGGGACGTCTAGACCTGAGCATAGCAAAGACACATCTTTAAAATAGTGGGAATATGCAAAGCTGCAACTATAGATATCTGCACTAGTACTTTCACGATAACCCCGCTAGTATAACGTCTTACATATATGTATATAGCTCATTTTATGATATTAATAACTAGCGGCTTACCCTCGATTTGCTTGGGTTCGCCTCTAGAAAAACAAAAACAAATCTATCCTACAGGAACCATATATTTTTCCAGGATAAAAAGTAGCCTATGTGTTATTCTGATGTATGGACTATATTATTGTAAAGTTTCATTAAAATCCATTCAGTAGTTTTTGCGTGAAAAAGTAACAAACATCTATACATCCAGACATTCATACATCCTCACAAACTTTCGCATTTATAATATTAGGAGGATTTAGCTCTTCTAACGTCCCTTTGCATGGCATGGACCTTCAATGCGAGGAGGATCAGGCCATTGTCTACTAAGTCAGGTTTTCTCATACATGCAGATTTCCTAATGATTTTTTTCTTAACTGTAAAGCTCATAATATATGCTGTGGGAATAATCATTTTAAAATGGATTCGCATATGAAATCTGGGGTTTGAACCTGTTCTATTAGTTTTTCAAGCGAGCGTCTTATCACTGGGCTACCACTGCCTTTTATAAACTTATAAATTTGCCATGAGAAATTTTGAACTCCGAACTACCACAGAAGGTGTCGTTGTAGTGAAGGAAAATGTAATCTTGTTCTTTTAATAAAAGCTTTTAAACATCATGTCATTTTTAATCAAGTAAAAAGGGCAGCTTTGAACAATGTAAGTTTCGTATTAAGTACAGAAAGGTGTTCGACTTTGTGCTTCTTTGTAGTCTCCAATAACTAAGAGAAGATGAGATAGACTACTGGCTGATGCTTATGCTGCGTTTAAATTACTCGAAAGATTTTATACGAACGTAATAATATTAAATAAAAACTTTAAACCGATTTCAAAAAAAAACTTGAAATGTCGTGTTTTTTTTGAAGTCGGTTGTTTTTTTTTTTAAGTTTTTATTTTTCCATTTTTAGTGTAGACATAGTAGTAGCAAAATAAGAAGAAAGTATTTTAAAAATTCAGTAGGTGAAAGATCAATCATCTACTATTTTCTACATTAAGGTTGGATTTTTTTTTCAAATTGAAATGGGACCATTTCAGAATAAACCTCTTTATAACAAAAAAAGAATTTTGCAAATTCTAAATAACTTACATAAAAAAAATTTAAACATCCGAATTGAGAACCTCCTCCTTTTTGAAGTCTATTAAAAATAATTGTTACTAAACTAAGTTAGTGTTTTTGTTATTTTTATTGACAGGTATATATTTTTTTTCATATAAGTTAAGTTTAAGTTAATATGTATTAAGAAACGGTAAGATACGATATAACAGCAAATAACATTTCTTTCCTTTGTAGACAACTAAATGAGTTTCGATCTGAAAAATATTCATATCTAATTTCACAATTTCAACGAAAATATTATCTTTCAGACGATATAAGTAAAAAATTAAGTATAACAAGACTTTCTTATCAGATTTATTTCATTCCATATAAAAAACACAGTTCAAACGCAGCATAGTGCAACAAAGGGTTTGTTTCGCTTACCTACAGCGCCGACGGTGGCTTAATTTTCCTGAGCCTGTCCAATAAACCCTCAGTCTATCTATACGAGTTTTCAAATTAAATTTGTGTTTATTCAAGCTTTTTTTAAGGGAAAAATTCAATCTTTCATCGTCACTATATTAAAAATGTGAAACGTATTTGTCAGTTTGTTTGTTTGTCTAGTTTTCACTTAACCGACTTGATTTGGCAAAGATGTATAATATAAGTGGCCGGATAGTGATATAGTGCTTACTTTTTAATATAGAACTTTAAGTTACTATAATAATAAAAATAAGTTAAAACAGAATGTGAATGCATAGAATAAATCTATGGCATTTGGATGGTTTTAAACAAGAGTTATTTTTTAGCTAATGTAAAACACTCATACAGTTAATATTGACAGCCCTATTTTTAAAGTTGGGATTTTTTTTCTATACAATATTTGTATCAACTAAAAGATCATAAATAACATTAAAATTTGAATAAGATGACATCTGTCTGATGAACTAATAATACTCGTATATGATAGGATAATAAATGAAAGAGAATCATGTTACATCTATACTAATATTATAGAGCTGAAGAGTTTGTTTGTTTGTTTGTTTGTTTGGCTGAAAGCGCTTATCTCCGGAACTACTAATCCGATTTGAAAAATTCTTTTTGCATTAGATAGCCCGTTAACTGAAGAAGGCATAAGCTATATGTCATCCCGGAAAAATGTACGGTTCTTGTTCATGTTTTGTTTAGGGAGGAACCCGAAGCGAAACGAGGGTGAGTCGCTAGTATTACATACGAGTCGAATTAATAACCTCCTTTTTTCTAAAGTCGATTAAAAATAAACTCAATTGCTTTACAGGCGTCTAATAATTTATTTTTCTTCGTTGAAACTGTTTCCTGCGTATTTAATTACCGAAGAACGACTGATGCTATACAGACAATGCTAAATTTCCTTTAAATTGAAATATCCAGCAAAGTCACGGGCTATAGGTAGCAAAATATAAAGAAATAATGTTAGTATTTCATGTCAACAATATTCCGTCCCTTGGGCAAGTCCAATCAGCGCGTTACAAAATCACAATTATGTGGAATAGAGGCCGCAATACATTTATCTATTAGATTACGTCCTAACCAAACAACGCAGTCGTTAGGGGTTACTTTGATTGTGGTTTAGTGTATGTTAAATATATCTGAATCTGTAATTAATAAATTAATATATTGCTAATATATATATATATATATATATATATATATATATATATATGGTGCAGGATCCTCGGGGAACTAACACAAAAAAAGGGAAAAAAAAAGAGCAAAAAAAACCTGTATTTAGAATAAGTATTAATTATAAGGTAACAATAAGGAACAATAAAAAAAAGAGATATATATATATATATATATATATATATATATATATATATATATATAGCTAATACTACTAGATATGTATATTAAAAAAAAAAAACAAAAAAAATGCATGTTAAGTTAATTAATTAATGTCAGTCAGTGTCGGACCACGTCCTTCAATGTATAGCCTTAAGTACCGCTAGTTCTAAGTATAAAAAAAAAGTGTAATCGCCAATCATAAAAACTAATGTCAATGTTATAAAAAGAGCACGGGCAATTAAAGCCTGTGGATGTAATAAATTGAATAATATATATATATATATATATATATATATATATATATATATATATATATATATATATATATATAATTCCATACAAGTTCATTCGTTTTTGCACTGAGCAAGTAGCAGCCGATAATTTACGTGTATGGATATCGTGTTTAAAAATACACGTTTAGTTGATATAATTTTATTTTATTTTTATTTGTCGATGCAATTATGATTTTCTACTTAGGTAGGTACTTTTGCTTCTAGGTATAGTATGCCACGAGACCGGTTTAACAAAAACTAGAAAAATTGTGACTTACCGTAGTTTCTGTACTCAAACTTCAGTTGGCCTCAAAAAATCTTTTCATCACATTAAAAAATAGGACCGTTTGGCAACAAAGAATATTTCGAGACGATTAAACGTTTTTCCATACAAAATGTATGGGAAAAGATTTTGGCGATTTCTGCCATTTCTAGTACTCAAACCTTAAATGGTCCCATAGAGTCTTTTGATCCCTACATGAAATAGGATCGATTGACATAAAAAAAATTTTTTTCGAGTTTTAGCATTTTTCTCGCTGACTGTACATTTTTTCCAAAATCTGTGAATGCAGTTCAGAATATCTCAAAAAGTTATGGATAGTCTCTTAGGAACGTTTTCCTGTAACTATAGTATTTAAGGTACCTGCCCTTACTGCCCCGTCTCAAAAATCCACCCTGTATATTTCGATTTGAAAAAATACAAGAAAACAGTTTTTTTTTTCAAAAAGTTTTAAAAGTTATTAGTGAAGAAACATAAAGCAAAGGGATATGTAGAGTGAATTTTCAAGGAAAGATGGATCCAAGGTCTGAAACAGGAGGGAAAAAGGAAAAATAATCATACAATTACTATACGGATTTAGATTAAAATGAAAAATAATAAGCCATTTTGTAATGACTTATGACATGCACCATATAAACTTAAGTCACAATTTTATATAATCTATACATATAACAAAATTCTGAGTCGAATCTATAAATTAAATATTTTTTTGGTAAATCTTATTAAAATAGTCATTATTATCGATACAGAGGTCGAATCCATAGTTTTTAGAATTTTTGTCTGAAAACCACTAGACAGATTTTGATGAAATTTAGTATGATGATAGTTGGCTATCTGGGGCAACATATAGGGTACTTTTTATTGCGGGAAAATATCTCATCTCTGAGAAATCCATACTAACCGTCAAAACGTACCTAGGGACGAACCCGAGAATAAAAGAGGAATAATAGGGATTACTATAAAATATGTACAATATATAATAAAAAATATATTTGAACTTGAAAATATATTTATTGAATTTATAAAAGCTTCATATAGTAAGTAATTAATTTGGACTCCTATTATTTTATAATCTTGGAAAATGAAAAGGTCCAGACTTCACGAGGGATATTTTACATGAATATTAAGATTATGATGTAGTAATAAAAGGCTTAAGGCATAATAAATATTAGTACTTGGACGAGGGAACTTCGCTGGGCTTTTCTTTTATAAAATCGTGCTTTTTCAGAAAAGTCGCGTTTTTTTTTTTCAGAAAAGACACCTATACAGATAAACTTAAAAATCAAAACCTTATATAAATACAAAATTCTATCCAAATCGTTAGTGTCGTTTCCGAGATACACAAAACAAATTTATACATATATATATATATATATATATATATATATATATATATATATATATATATATATATATATACAAGAATTGCTTATTTATTACTATACTAGCGGCTCACCCTCGCTTCGCTCGGGTTCGTCGCTAGGTACGTTTTACATAGATATAAATAGATATTAGCCAGCGTTAGCCATATAATTTTTTTTTTCGTGAATTTTTCATTTTTTCTCTTTATTAAAACCTTCCGTGGACCTTAAGGAACATACGAAAAAAAAGAATACCCGAATTGGTCAAGCCAACAAAAACATAGTACACGTTAGTCATTTTATTAGAAAACGTGAAAGTAAAAGATACACGAAAACACTGTATGCCAAAGCTTCTTAAAATAAATATACAAAAAACAAACACAGGACTTACCTACAAGAGAAAAAACAAACAAACTTAGAAACAAATCCTATCAACCATAATATTATTGCATATTACTTAATTGTCATAAATAAAGCTCAAGCTCAAGCGGAAATCACAAGTACGGCAAGTATGCTGTGTCAAGAGCTGGCAACATTCTAGCTAATTAAATTAGCTTTGTGGGTATTATCGGCGTTCGTCGTCATACCTCGCTGAATTTAATTTATTATGAACCGGTTATAATATCTATGTAGTACAGGTAAAATGCTTAATTTTATATTATACTAGCGACTCACCCTCGATTCGCTCAGATTCGTCCCTAGGTTGCTTCCCCATACAAACTTTCACTCTTAAGGGTAAGAGCGTGAAAATAGGGGTGAATCATCCCTATGATTTAAAAAAAGGGATAAAAACTATCCTATTTCTCAAACTATCTTCTTACCAAATTTCATCTAAATAAACAAACTGTAGGCACACACAAATATATACATACACATTCTTTTTATACCTGTCTATATTTGATTAAGACCTTTTTATTAATCTTTTTTTTATAAATCATATTTGTGACAGAATGAAATAAAAAAGAGAATGTATTGACATTATAAAGCGTACAATTTTAAGCACGATTTTTATTTCTATTTTTAATAAAATACTCATAGATTGAAATAATTGTATATTGCTGTAACGGCCAAAAAACAAAAAAAAAATAGATATAACTTTACTAGTTTTCTTACAATCTACGCTATAACGTAGATGGACGTATAGACCTATAGATCTTCGTAGAAGAAAACTCAAGCTGAGTATATCTCTTATTTCTCAATTCACCGACCGAGTGAAATAAACTTACAAATAAACTATTAAATAAAAAAAAACATATTGAATTTATTATTTTTAATATCAATACGTTCCTATGTAAATATGCCCTGTAGGTACAATAAGGCGCATGGATTCAGAATAAAATGTAGCAGCCATTTCCCTGAATTCTAACTAATATAAATGTCAAATGTTATGTATGTCTGTTTGTGAAATATTTACGATGTAACAGCTCAAATAATTTAAAATTCGCAATTGAGACGCTCGTAAACTATATGTTAATTTTTTTTGGCTACTCTTTATTAATGTACATAACGTAGTATAGAATAAAAAAAAAATAAACTGACTTCAAAAAAAACTAATAAAAACTAAAAAATTAAAGAGTGCGTGTACACGCGCAAGAAGTAAAACTTCTGTAGGTTATCGGTACTCTTTATGAAATTCAATTTATGTTTTAAATAATTAGGATAGGTGAGATACTAAAAATAACGCATATTAGGCATATTTCAACTATATATTTATAGAATATAATTTCAGGAAAGAATATAATATTATATATCATTTGTCAGACAATAACAACGGTTACCATGGCAACGAACGTACGTACATTTTTTCGTAACGCATTCATCGGCTTACCCCCCAAGTCAAGCGTGCGTAAAGAAGTTTTACTTCAAAAACAATTATATGGGGGGTTTTCATTTACTATAGATACCTAATCAGATGTTTTTGAAATCTATATCGATACGTACCTATAAAAACATCACAAACTGATGTTACACAATATTTTAACTATAATTACAGTTCATACCTTGTCATATTTACCTATTAGATATTTATATCTTAAAGGATTGTTCGCTGGCACTGACTTCCAAATTATCTAATTAGGTATGTATAGTAAACAAAAACCCCCATTCTGTTATTTTCTATTATTTATTAGTTTTTTTTTTTTTGAAGTTGGTTAAATTTTTTTAATTGCTTTTTTAATTCATCATTTTTAGTTTTAAAGTAAAAACTGAAATAGTTCTTGTAATAAATGAAATGAAATAAACTTTATTCAATTAGACTTATAAAAAGCACTTTTAGATCGTCATTTAATTTAAGCGTCAGTATAAAAAGTAAAAAACATAATAAACAAGTTTTTATGTAAATGCTCTAAAAACGCAAAGAAGTATTATACATATGTAAGAAGTAACTTGATTGAATCTTGTCACTTCCCAATTTATATGATACTAGCGACTTACCCTCGCTTCGCTCGCGTTCGTCCCTAGGTACGTTTTAATTTTTTTGAGCGAAACCTTAATTCTTTTCCTGAAATAAAAGTAGCCTAAGTTACTCCTTATAATATCAGCTATCTGCCAGTGCAAGTCCCGTTAAAATTGGTCCAGCCGTTTCGGAGATTAGCCGGAACAAATAGACAGACAAAAATTTTTAAAATTGTGTTTTTCTTATAAGTACCGTATATAATTCCATATGCAATTAGTATAAAGCTATTATACAAACAAACACTTCAATTCTATTTATTTGTATAGACGAGCAAATGTAATCCGCGCCGTGCTTCCATAAGAACATGATAGTTGTACGTTATTATTTATTATAAAGGTTAGTTAGAGCAACGGTGCGTACGCGACATAATATTTCACGCGCGCGATCTGCACTATTCAATGGGCAGTGTATTTAACGTGTGAGCATAAAAATATAACACTTTATTACTCAATGATGCGATTGACTGTAAAAAAGTGGCGTTAATGTAATTTTATTTGCTTATTTGTAGTAAATATGTTTAATTTTTTTACTGTTCTCATATTATGTACGGATATACACCTTTGGCTCAGTTTGTAATGATCTTACTTGTTGTGCAGGTGGTCGCGGGTTCGAGTCCCGCTGGGGGCATCCATTTGTGTGATGAGCGCGAATGTTTGTACTCCAGTAATGGGTGTTTATATTTATAATGTGTATGTATTTAAAGTTATATATGTGTAATGTATCAACTATCTGGTATTATTTATTTATTATTTATATAGGATCAGGGATTTTAAATAAAACTATCTTTTCGCGGATTTATTTTGATTTTTGGTTCCGGACGTTTTGAGTGATTTACAGCATATAGTTGTTACAGACAGTATCAGGGAATTTTACTTTTCGATTTTATTGATTTACAGTATCGAGACTGTAATACGTACCTAGGGACGCACCCGAGCGAAGCGAGGGTAAGTCACTAGTTTATATAAAAAAAACACATTTACTAGCCGTTTTAAATTATATATCAACATAATATTTAGTTTGGTTAAAATGTATTTTTTTGATATCCAAAAAAAAACTTACATATTATAAATTCGGTTAAAGTTATTTCAATTTGATCTCGCAACAGTTGGAGGATTAATGTTAGCTATTATTTCTTGTCACACATAACTTCATTATTCACGGCTCTCCATATGTCGGGTCGGGGTTCAACCCCTGCTCTTGATATGGGTAGAAGATTAACTATAAGGTTTCATTATTAAAATAATAGGGGAGTGTTATAGAAATAAATAAATAAAATTATAATATGTATGTATATATAATAACTAATAAATAAATATAAATATATTAACACATTAACACACAGTACGATCTAGTTCCATGATAAGCTACGAGGCTTGTGTTATGGACACCAGATAGTTGTTACACTACACATATATAACTTTAAATTCATACATAATATAAATATAAACACCCACGACTGAAATACAAACATCGTGTTCATCACACAAACGAATGCCCCCAGCGGGACTCGAACCCGCGACCGCTAGCACATCAAGTAGGATCACTACAAAGCCACGTGTTGTCAACTAGTTATAAAACTAGTTTTAGCCACATATACGCTTTCGCATTCCATCAATAAAAAATATATTATTGTCTTTAATCAAAAATTCACTCGAATCCATTAAGATGTTACAGCAGGAAGAAGTACTTACTCGTAACAAACAACTCACTTACAAACTCTTATATTTATGCTGCATTCAGCCAGTTTTAACGTCCCACTGCTGGGCATGGGCCTCTGTTTAATATGAGGATCAGGCAATAGTCCACCACATTAGCTAAATGCGGGTTGGCGGACTTCACATGTCTTTCGAAAACTTGCTAGGTTCTCTCAGACATGCAGGTTTCCTCAAAATATTTTCCTTCACCGTATTTATAATTAAAAGGTTTTTAATATGAATATAAAGATTTAAAGATTTTTTTATTGAACATAATAACATACTTATTCAAAATAGTTAGATCGTAAGTATAATTTGTATTAATATAAACTGTGTCGCAGCTATTTACGCCCATCTCGGGACAATAGGGACTGTTATGTTCTAAGGTTAGTACAAATACAATTTGAGGTTATATTAGTAGAATTAATTACTATTATAATAATGTTAGTTTAGTTTAAGTTTATAGTCTCTGGGCCATCGAGCTTCGGTCGGAGTTTTTGGCCAAGAGTACAATTTTCTTTTTAATTTAGCTTAAAAAAAAACTTGAATAAATACAAAAAAAATAAAATAAAAGTAAAACCTTTGTATCCGACCGGAACTCGAAACCGGACACTTGTGATTGTCAATCTTGCGCCTTGGCCGTTTGACCACGATGCTTATGCCAAAGCGTGCGAAATTATCGACCATACTTTACGTGGAATAATGCGTAATAAAACCGCATGAACACTTAAAAACACGCGTTTTCCTAAACATAAGACTAATCTAGATCGATTTTTCGCCTCTGAAAACCCCCATATACGAAATTTCAGCGAAATTCTTAGAGCCATTTCCGAGATCGCCGATATAAATAAATAAATATACAAGAATTGCTCGTTTAAAGGTATTAGATTTATAGTTTATACGAATCCTTAGGAAATTAAGGTAGTACAATCAAGTTGGTAAGATCTAAAGCCTCTATACTGTTGTTATAAATATATAATAAGTAATCAAGAATGTTTACAAGCGCTTTCCGAGACGTTATTATTAGTTAAAGGAGTCATTTGTCGCAGTCGAGTGCCAATATACATCGCTTTTATTACTCATGCAATATGAAAATAAAGTACAGGCTCTATGTGGAAAATATTAATGGTACTATACAAGAAGTGTAATAAGTTTGAATTACAGAGAGATTTATTGGGTTTTCAGTATATTTTTTTCTGTTGGAACATTTAATTTTGAATTTATTTAGTTGAAAACCAGTGCGGGGTTCTTTACGTATTCTGTATTTTCTTTAACATCATATTATATATAGAAATATATAAAGAATATTATATAGAAAAGCTCAATTGAGCTTTAAAAAGCAAAAGACAAAATAAAACCTGAAAAAAAAACGAAGAAATAGGTTTTATTTAAAATGTGAAATTTTCGCTTAAACATCAGAAAGTATTTTCCTCAGTAACTGACCATTGAAATAAAATATTTTGGCATGGTTTTGACATCATGCTCATCTATTTTCTTCATTCTCATTTAATGTGTAAACAAAAAATCGTATAATCTATACTAATATTATAAAGCTGAAGAGTTTGTTTGTTTGTTTGAACGCGCTAATCTCAGGAATTACTAATCCGATTTGAAAAATTCTTTTTGCATTAGATAGCCCGTTAACTGAGAAAGGCTATAAGGCTATATATCATCCCGGAAAAATGTACGGTTCCGTGGGATAGATTTGTTTTTGTCTAGGGACGAGCCCGAAGTGAAGCAAGGGTGAATCGCTAGTTTAATTATAAATACAATTTTTCATTTGAACAAAGAACTTCTCAAGTTAAAGTCACAATAATAAATACAAGTGAATCGCAAATTATCAAGTTTCTTTGTGAAATTCAAGAAAAATGAAGAATATTAACATTTTTACATTCCAATACACGTTTTCAAAGTAAATAATGAATTTTTGTCAGGCCCTTCTAAAGTTTACGAACAATTTTCCCTTTTTCACCTGACGATAAGTGCTTTCTAACTCAATTGGTACAAAGAATGACAGAAACGCAATAATAAAATACCATTTTCGTAAACATAAAAAAAAAACTCCAATACACTTTCCTTTTGTCGGTACATAATCGGCTCCTGACGATCGAGGACTTCCCAAATATGAGTTAAAGATATGTAACATCTAGATATGGTAGAAAGGGTTGTGTATTATTTAGTTTTAACTAATTTAAAATTATTTCAATGTACATATACTGTAATTATGTTTTTTGTTGTACTTAAGCTTTCTTTATTAAAAATTACAGACTCACCCTCGCTTCGCTCGGGTTTGTGTCTAGGTTGATCCTCCACACAAACTTTCATTCCCATTTTCACCCCCTTAATCAATGAATTTCGGAATAAAAACTATTCTATGACCTTCCCAAGGTCTTAAATTATATTCTTACCAAATTTCATCTAAATAGCTCCAATAGTTTCGGAGATTATTCAGTACAAACACACAAATAAACAAATCTATTCTCTTTATAATATTAGTACACATGTCCCCCTGAGGGTGAAACAATTAATATTTTAAATATTTTTTGCAATAAACTTATTTTTTTAAATAATTTTGTGTACAATGTTTTCTTCTCATTATTAATTCTATCTGGTATTTTTTTAAATAAACATAAAACATTGTTCGTAGCAATAATATTTTTACTATCGATAATACGCTTAAAGCGTATTTGTATAAATAGGGACGAAAACCATGAAAAAACCCATGAAAAAAGAAATTATTTTAATTCTATATCTTCCCATGAAATACTCATATAAATACGTACCTTTTGTTTGACATTTCCAGAACTCTACATCTAAATTGAACGTTGTAGGAGCGACACATGTTAGAAGAACGTTATATATTTTTACGGCATCTGAAAATGTTATTTACAGGTTGAAAGAGGTGATTTTCAGTTCCCTCCAATATTGTACAGACGTTTAGGATGAATTTTTGTATTGGATTAGACACCCCGATACAAATGGGATGAAATTCATTTACATGTTTTCTATATTTAGATCTCTTACAGCTCTTTTTAAGACAGTTCAAATAAACAATTGTATATAATTTTATATTATTTCTTTGGGTAGTTTCACAAAATTTGACACACAGTTATATATTTATGAAATATTTCTTGTATGTTTTATAATATTACTAGCGATTCACCCTCGCTCCGCTCGGGTTCGTCCCTAGTTACGGTTTAACGTTTAGTATAGATTTCTCAGAGATGAGATTTTTCACTCAGTAAAAAGTATCCTATATGTTAACCCGGATAATCAGCTATCGTCATACTATATTTCATCAAAATCTGTCTAGTGGTTTTCTCGTCATGCGTTTTTAGACAGACAAACAAAAATTCCAAAGCTATACATACATTCGGTCTCTGTATCGATAAGACTATTTCAATAAGATTTTTCAACAAATATTTGACGTACAGATTCGACTCAATTATAAATTTATTATATACTAGGGGCTCAACTTCTACTTCGCCTCTAGACAAATAAAAACAAATCTATCCCACGGGAACCGTACATTTTTCCGGAATAAAAAGTAGCATATTTGTTATTCTAATGTATGAACTATATTATTGTAAAGTTTCATTAAAATCCAATCTGTAGTTTTTGTGTACTAAGCTGTATAAGTTACTATAATTTTTTAACTATCTCACGGGAACTCTTTAATTTTCCGAGATGAAAAGTATCTAAAACGTTGACCGGATATAAGGTACCACCATACAAAGTTTCATTTAAATCGGCCCAAAAGTTTCGGAGATTAGCCCGTACAAACAACATCATTTCCAACATGATTACCACATCGTGCTTGATGGCTTGATCTTCCTCGTATTGAGGGGAGGCCCGTGCCCAGCAGTGGGACGTTAAAAACGGCATAATACATACAATACAGTAAACAATTAATTTTTAGCTCTTTACAAATTCGATTCTAAACTAATACATATAGAATACTATAATCAATATATGATGCTTTTTGCACCCCTTCTAGTGACATGAAAAGTAAATGCAGGTGCGAAGAGATTGCACCCTGGCTCTTACAAATAAAAGTTCACACTTCACATTAACAACCTACATTTTTAGTTCATCTTTGTTAATCTACTCAAGTGCGAGGAGGGTGGAAATCTAAGAAATATACCAAATAGCAGGACCCCCCTCTCGTGTAAATCTCATTGTTTTTATCCAAGATCTCTTTGGAAGAGTCAGTAAAGAGGGATCAAGACGAATTGGTCGTATTTCTTTCATATCTATAGGTGTAGGACTTCTGGAAAGCTTAGCTTTCAATTAGAGCAAGTTTTAATACGGATATTTACGTTACGGATGACTTGATTTAAAGTTTTGTTTGTTTTAAAGCATTTTTATTGTATCGTAAAAATAGATAGTAATTTAATCTATTTATTTATACTCATATTCAGTTTGATATTATATTTATTTACTAGCTGTGCCCTGGGTTTTCACAGGCGTTAAATTTGTTTGATTTTATACATCAGTTTTACAATAATGTATGGAAGTCAGCCCGATTTGTTGACATTTATGATTAGTGCTCCGTTCAGTTGGATAGTAACATGATGATATATCGCTTATAACCTTCCTCAAAAAACGGGCTATCTAAAGAAAAAAGATTTTTTCAAATCGGATTAGTAGTTCCTGAGATTAACGCGTTCAAACGAACAAAAAAACAAACAAGTTCTGCCTCTTTATAATATTAGTATAGATACTTATTATTATATTATTATATTATAGTATCAAAAACTTGTGATTATATTTCTATGTATTTTTCATTCATGAATAAAAACATTTAAAGACTATTGTTTTGATATATCTACACACATCTTTAATATAATGCATTGGGTTAAAGACTATCACTATATATTATAAAATAAAGTCCCCCGCCGTATCTGTCTGTCTGTCTGAACGCGATAAACTCGAAAACTACCCAACGGATTTTCATACGGTTTTCATTAATAGACGTAGTGATTCATATGGACGGTTTAAGTGTATAATTAGAACCCGCGACCGCTGGCACAGCAAGTAGGGTCACTACAAACTGAGCCAAACCTGTCGTTAAAATGAAAACAGTTAATTTTTTATTTATATAAATTAGTTTTTACTTTTTATCAATAATGATTTTAGATGAATTTCGACCACTGGACGAACGCTAGTAAGTTTAATCAGAAAAGTGACCCTAAAATCCTTCCAAAAGGGAAAAAAGGGAGGCTTTTTCAAATACTAAAAGCGTGTGATTTACAATAGATTCACGAAAAGCTATTTATTTTGGATTTCCATAGAAATCTTGTTGTCTTCGTCAAACATAGATACGTGATGTTCGATGTGAAGGGGTCTTGTTTATTTAGGGTTTCTATTTGGCTTGCACTTGAGACGATTTCGCAAGTCTACGTTAAAAATACTTACATCATTTTGTACTGGAAGTGCTGCATACAAATATTTATCTTACAATTAATAAATTGGATGAGAAATTGTTATATTTTAAAGCTTTTTCAGGCAACGGTAGCCCCCTACAACCTCACAAAATCACAAACTCACAAACTTCACCTCTTTATAATATTAGTATAGATTATGTCATGAAAACATATTTTTCCTTATATTTTCAGAGATACGCGGACACAAACCAACAAAAAAACGATTGATTTCTTATATTATTAGTAGTATAGATTCAGTTAAATAAAAGCTTTGAGGAAAATAAAACAAGTTGAGTCAAGTGCCACAATGTGCTTTATTGATAAACTGAAGAACAATTAATAATATTTACAAGAGCTTTACCCGAATACCCAAATCGATAATCAATTGCAAAGATAAAACTATAATATATTATTCGATTTGTTAAAAAAATACCTATTTGATATGCTTTTCGATGATATTGAGGAAAAAAAAAAAAAAAAAACGACTAAAAACTTCATAAATCCACTAAAAAGCAATCAATTATCGATATGGCTCAATAGGTTTACAAAAAAAGCTGTATCGTAGACACTTACATACGAATGACCCCAAAAAATTAAAAAAGAAATCTTTGAAAAAAAAAAAGAAATTCATTTAGCCAACAAATGTGCAAATACAATTTAAAATTACTAGCTACGAATATCCCCTGATTTTCCTTAACTAAATGGACGTGGCAATGAATATAGTAGGAGATCCCGATCTATGTGGTGGACCCTTCACTCTTTTTCCAGACGAAATGTATTTTCCAAACCATAAAACATATTAACAAACACGACCCGGGGGGGTTTTCACCAAAAATTTGCTCCAGGTTATTTTTAATAAAAAAAAATTTTTTTTTTTTTAAGCACATGAACCCTTTCCTGTGATAATTTAGTATCAAAAAAGAAAGACTTGGAGAAAATGCCATCATACGGTTGGCAGCCGCCAACAAAACACATTATCTGATATCCAAGTATAAACAGGTAAATTGATGTAGTAGTAGTAATTGCTCATATCGTTTTCCGGAACGAACCAAGTATCAAAATGTAAATAATTTTATAACAAATTTAATGATATAGGGTTGTCATACCAAAACCATCTCCAGGCTAGAGGTTTTTTGATAAAATACAGCCTGGAGCAAATTTTTGGTGACACCCCCTGGACCGTCTTTGTTAAAATGTTATATGGTTTATACAATATATTTCGCCTGGAAAAAGAATGAGGGTTCCACTACATAGATCGGGATCTTAGACTAATATGACAATAAAGCATGTTACATAAAGGACAAAAATGTACGCAAAAATGCACCTCACACATATTATATTCTACAAAAATCCAAACTTAACTGAAACAAAAATTAACAATGATCCTAAAAATAATCACAAAGTAGGAGATGGAAAAAAAAGCATATGCGAGAATTATTTTTCGTACCAAAATCTATACAACACGTTATGTAACGTGAAAAGCTTGAAATTTTGCAATAATTTCGATAATAGGGACAAGTAGTTTAAAATAATATTACAGTTAATAACTCGGTATTACTGATTTTAGACTAAGATTGTATAGAAGGGTAATTTTTTTTCTTAATTACCTTAATACAGTTATAAATTACAATATTATTTCTTGCAATTATTGATTTTTAGTGTAAGATTGAAGATTTTTGGTACAGAGCCCAATCTAGAGTTAGACTCTCAATTACCTAATTCTCGCATAAACTAAAAAAAAAAGAAACTTATTTTATCATTACACAAGGAAAAAACAACGAAAAAAAGTTAAGAAATTAATGTCTAAATGCTTATATATGCATACTGTTGGTGATTTTAATACTTAAAATGCTTGTGTTTTGTACATATTCACTGAAATTCACAGATTACGAAAAAAATTTTTTAGATCTGTCTAGATCTAAATCTAGATTTAAAAGAACAAATGATAATAAGCTAAATCTAAAATGAAACAACTTTGCAAAATGCAGCTACACTGTAACTTTTCAAATACACGTATTTTGAACGGATCAAAATTATAATTGTTTGTATGATAGAAATATTAAAAATCATACCTTAGATTGTTTATGTCACTATTAGGCGTCCTATCAGGTTTTGTCATTTAATATAGAATCCACATTGATATAAAAACTCAAGATATACAATTAGCCTGTCAAAAGTGTCCTCAAAAAAGTGCACGATTAGAAATTATGCGCTTTTTTCAAACCTCTTTTGTTATTTGCTTTTCGGATGACGAAATTAAAATGCGCGTTATTTAAAAAAAGTACTTTTTGTGGTGTGCGTAAGTTCGAATTTGTGTTTATATAATTACTTTCGATTTCTTAATATTTAATTCTTTGGTTTGACTTACGTCACATGTCGACGCCAATTTTTGAAGAGATATTTGTTAGGAAATGTGTATCTATGTTTTTATATATCAATGATAATTCAGAGCATTCAGATTTTCATCTATATTCGCCATTCTAATAATACAGTGATAGTGCCAATACATTTTAAGATTGAAATTGTATGTATTGATAATTTAAATACTTTCCAGCTACAAGCATCGATCAAAAAATTACTAGATACACAATCAGAGACAAAAAACGTCCTCACCGAATGAGCGCTCATTTGAACATTTGAGCGCGCTTTTAATTTAATTTTTTTTTGTGAAAACGACTTTAAGCTTTGCATTTAAGGTTCAATTTACATTGTTGTATATTTATTTCAACTAGAATTACCTAAACACAATTGGTGACAGTTTTAAGAGAACTTTTGCATGGGATTGTGTATCTAGCACTTTTTTGATCGATGGCTACAAGGCACACATGGATAAAGGAACTTGGTCGGACAATTTGATTCATTATACATATTAATAAATAAAACTACGTAACATCCACGGAAATACGTTGCGTGTACGTTTGATTTACATCAAGCCGTTAAGACAAAAACGGCCTAACCCATTGTCACATAAAAATTATAACAATATCTAGTGATATCGTTAATTATATAAATATTTGCATTTTATTTTGTCTGTTAATTTCTTAAATACATATATATATGTTATATATATGTTTAATTTTCCATGGGAATTTTAAGTTTAAGTTTTTTATTTTAGGTTAAGCCGTTTTTGCACTTAGTCTTATATTATATAGAAATTTAAGTTCAAAATAGTTAAAACATGTGTAAAATTACTATTTTTTAATACAAAAGTGGATGTGAATATTTAATAGGTGAAAATCAAATTACATCTAAGATAAGAATTTCTTAAATCGCGCTATAGCATATTAGAATTACGAGTGTTTATATGAAAAAGAAGAACTGGAAAAAAAACGTTAAAGCAAAATACAGCATTACAAATACTCCTAACAATTTCATTGCACTCAACCATTTAAGTACGGTCGTTGTATATGTGATATTTTTACACATTCTCATGAAGTCAACTCTGTAATGTAACATGGTATACATACCCATACATCATGGTATATAGATACAGACACTCAAGTGATAGAACAGACAAAGAGGATTATCTGATGCATACATTTCAAATTGTAATATAAAAAATATAATTATAATCATTGGTGCTTGAGTGTTACAAAATTTAGTTTATGGATAAGTAATTAAATATCTCAAAGAGAAAAAACAGTGTTTAAAAACATAATTATTATTTTCTATAATGAATAATTTTAGGACACGATGAGATATTCCCTTTTGCCTTTACTCCCTAAAAATCCTCGTACACACATCACCAAGTCAGACAAAAAAATATGACCATTATTTCCTTCTAATTAAAAGAACAAATCATGCTAACGTGTAATCAGGTTGGAGATAATGAAAAATGAGAGAGCAGATGATATCTATCTCACTCACACAACCATAAAAAATTATAATTACAAATAGATTTCACACATTAAGCTAATACAAATAAGTTGATATCGGACTATATGTACTGTCGATTTAATACATACTTTATGCTCATGGAAAACTGAACCCGCGACCCAATTCAAATACTTAACAACCATATTGTTATGGTTATAAAGATAAATCTATACGTATTTTGAATATGCATACATAGTCCGATGTCTGACAAAAAGCCTTAGGCACTTACGGCGTACACGTATTTTGGCATATAATAAATTTATCCATACCACAAACATCAAGAACACCAAAAAAACTCTACACTAATAATGAAAGGAACGTTCCAGTTATTTATTTATAGCTTCACGCCATTCCCTTTATGGGGCAGAGAGCAAAGCTTCAATGCTCTCCAAAGATGCATGGGCATCGAACCCGCAACAATCACAATACACTTACGATCTACGTGTAAAAATATTATAGTGACTTATTCTAATTTAGATATTGATCGATAAATCTTTCGACTTGGATGCGAATTTCATTTTGTTTAAAAATAAAGCGATCATAATAATTTCATTTTGTAATAATAATTATTACTTATTATAATAATTACTATTAATATTTTTTGGTATCTGAATTATATGAAATAAGCTCTACGGTATGTACAAGCGCCTTATTCGCGCGACTCATCTTCACGTCAAAGTGACAGCTGTCAAACAGTCCACTGTCATTAGTTGCCAATTTACAGTTTTTAATTTAGTATTCTAGAAACGTGAACGCCCCAGAAATTCCTTTGTATAAAATTGGATTTTATTTTAGAAGCGGGGACGTGATTAAACAGAATGTGAAACGTGATTTTCGACTGCTTTCGTGGAAACGCTGACGCCGTGTGAAGCGTGAAAATGCCGAAGCAAATAATATCTAGTAAATCCGTTCAATTGTTATAAAATCGTTAAAAACGATGATCTTTCGCATTCACTTTGTGTAAAGTAACAACGTTGAATATCTACCCATTTAATAGTTAAAAGTGACGAATAGCGAATCTGTTTCAGAATTTTATTCGCTTGGAGTATAAAAATATTGAACCATAAAACTGAGTTAGTGACGTTCAACTTAAAATTCCTACGAATAAAATAATATATGAGAAAAAAATCGAAACGTCCATATTTTCACGTTTTTAGCGTTTCTCACAAAACCTTTAATATTACAAGGTAATTTATTGTCTGCATGTAAAAATTTTGGTATAGCGAAAGCAAGACCTATGCTAGTGTACTTATATATTGACTTCTTTGTCACAGCACAATTTGATTTACACAAAAGTGTGAAACTCTCACTAATTTATAGTGCTTGAAAAAACTAAACTTTAGTTCCTCCGTCACAAATATCGATATCTTCTCGTTTAGTCAATATTATACTAACTAATATCTCCCGATAACGAAGGATTTTAGGAAAAAGAAAAAAATAAAAAAAATATTATCAACTAATTCTGATAGTTGTAAATATCGGATGTTACTTGCAAGGAACAAAATTGTAACTCAATATTATTGCACTTTTGCACTAAAATAAGTAAATGAAAAATCAATTTCTATTTCAAAATATTGTAATACTGAGTTACGTTGTTGTCCTTCGCAGGCATCGAAATAGTGATAACTGATAGCGGTGAAGCGAAAAGTTTTAATTGATAAAGTTTATCCGTTATTCTTATGAAATTAACGTTTCATTCGTGATGGATTATCACGAAAATATTAAACTAATATTTTACTTAAGGGAAAAGCTGATGTAATGTACTCAAATTACATCTGTACAACACTTACACTGATAATAAAGATAAAATGCAACCTCGAGCTTTAACTTATGAAATGAGTAAGAAAAATAGAGAGCTTCGCACTCTATTCTTCACATCACGATATTCAGAGAAGAAATTAACGAGGGCTAAGCTCTCAGTTCTCTACTTTCTAAATGCTAATTCTTCATCATCAGTGCGTAATGTGACAGAAATTGTTTAGCTAGCCAAATGCGAATAATCCATTAAGTCTAATAATAAAACAAACGTAACAAGTGTTTTATCCTTTTCAGTTTGCTGCATATTGAGAGAGACAGTGATATTTATAATACTCTCTTAAATTAAAAAAAGCAAAGCAACTAGAACACCACATACATATATTAACACAAAACTAATACTAAAAAAATCCATTGTTAACATTCATTGTTAACTTTCATTGTTAACATTTTTCTGTTAACTGTTCAAAATATTCACATTCACAAATTTTCTTACAGTAAATTCAAAATGTAGCGCATATTTTATAAAAAACCGTAGATTTTCTCGTCTTTGAATCTGAATGTTTTTACTTATAACAAATATGGAGATAATCCCCAAACGATTTCGTTATCTAATTTGTTACCAAATGTAACTCCATAGTTCACACCATAATTTGTATTGTAAAAATGTTGATGCTATAAAAAACAAATGTATAATGATGTAACGTAGGTTATCCTGTCTCACTTGCCTTGAGGTTTGGTTGCCTTGTGAGGGGAATTTACCGGTTCTGTAGAACTCTTCTAACATTTTATCTTTCTCTATGAATCTATCGTATAACCATTGAGTTATACCTTCGTCGTCGGTGGGTACCTGAAAAAATATAAAGTAAGGTAGGTTATGAAACAAAAACAGTAATTTCACTTAATAATTTTAAAAAATAACTCAATTGGTACTATTTGAAGCCATTAACATGAAAATTGAATTAAATTAAATTAATAATTAATTATATTTTTTTTCAACCGCGATTATACTCTTGGCGTTTAAATAACCAGTTAAACCGATCTTCATAATGATCGGTTTAACGATGTAGAATTTAATGTGCTCCAGCGCCATCTCATGGCCAATTACAGAGCGATAGATAGCAAAAAACATGTAGAATCACTTGTGTCAAAATTTTGAAGTTATTCGTAAATAGTTATGGGAAATTTGTGGGTTTGTACAAATTTTTGACACTTTTGAAAAGTTTCATTTTTCATTTGACATTTTTTTATAAGGCAAATGTTGTCAGGACATAGTCCAAATGAACTAAACGATAAAGGTTTTAATTGTAAGTTATAATTTTTTTTTGATTCCTTCGATGGCTATATTATCAAATAATAATACCAATAATAGTTTAAAGATAGCCACGAGTACTTCTCACGAGTAATATTAAAACTAGTTAATGCAAAAAATTTATGTCAAACTAATAACATTTTATCGGTTAAGAAACCATAAATATATCGATGACAGATTATCCAATCATTATTTTCTATGCAATAAACTTTTGGCGCATTTCCAAATGGAAACGTTGCCAAGACCTATATTGCCCCTTTTTAGACATGGTTCGGTAGAGGTTCTTTATTTCTATACATTTTGTGAGGGGGTTTTTTAAAGTACTTTGTTTTTGAAAGTCGACCTACTTTCCCATGACCATAAATTGACTGCAAACGAATCTTTTTTGTTCGCCAAATTTCATGTTGTACAGTTTTTTAAAAGATTGACAGTTGGACAAAGTAAAATAAAACGGTTCAAAATTGCCTGTCAAAATTTTTCCCAACAAATTTTTATTTAAAAAATCAAGGGTTCCATGATAATTAAGCTTGATTCCTTAAGTTAAGAGTTTTATTTTGATTTACCGAAAGAGTTTTTAATACAGAATTATTGACTTATAAAGGTCAATTCCATTAGTAATAAATACACATTTTACTTAAAACCGAATAAATGTATTTTATCTATATAACTAGCGACTAGCCCTCTCTCCGCTCGGGTTCGTCCCTACTTACGTTTTAACGTTTAGTATAGATTTCTCAGAGATGAGATGTTTTCTCGCAGTAAAAAATATCCTATATGTTGACCTGGATAACTAGCTATCATCATACCAAATTTCATCAAAATATATCCAGTAATTTTCTCGTGATAGAGTCACAGATAGACGGGCAGAAAGACAGAAATTCTAAAAACTATAGTTTCGGCTTCTGTATCGATAATAATGATTATTTCAATAAAATTTTCCAAACAAATATTTAATGTACAGAATTGACTCAGAATTTTATTATATGTACAGATAAATCTTAGAAATAAATCTTTGTTTTTAAAATAGAAGAAAACACTGTTCTGTAAGGTACAATAAATATTGGTTATTTTAACAAATGTCGCGGGCAAAAACTAGTGCATTAAAACCACTAACCTCGTTACTGGCATATAGTCTGTAGTGTAGATGTGTAGTGCACGGCTCCCTCGTACCACACACTATGTCTTGCAAATGTAGTGGGATGCGATTGGGATACGCGATAGTGACATCTAGGATCCATTCTATACTGTCCCCGCTGTTTGTGTCGATTATTTTAGTGTTGTTTTGGTTGAAGTCATCTGTATAAAAAAGATATTTATATACATATATTCTTATATATTTTGACGACACGTTTGACTCAGTTTGTAGTGACGCTACTTGCTGTGCAGCGGTCGCGGCTTCGAATCCCGCTGGGGGTATTCATCTGTGTGATGAGCACGAATGTTTATATTCCAGTCATGGGTGTTTATATTTATAATATGTATGTATTTAAAGTTATATATGTGTAGCGTATCAACTATCTGATATCCATAACACGAGCCTCGTAGCTGACCATGGAACTAGATAGCGCTGTATTTTAATACCCCAACATGTATTTATTTATTTATATATTATAATATTCATGTGAAGAAGACGCATATTAAAATTGAATTTTAACATAACACTTCTTAAATGGTGCTGTGTGTTAATGTGCCAGCGTATTTAAATATCTTATTTATATTACCTTTTTTGTTAACTTGTTTGGATGTGCTTGCTTGACCAGTGTGAGGACCGACTTCTTCCATAATAATTTTCATGGCACCAGCGCGAGGTAGTGATACGTATTCCAACTTCGGTAGATTATTTTTTTCAGCAAACCTAGAGATGAAGAGATACAAACATTATTAGTTTTTTTTAATATCTTATATTCTTAACTAGCGACTCATCCTCGTTCCGCTCGGTTTCGTCCCTAGTTACGTTTTAACGTTTAGTGTAGATTTCTCAGAGATTAGATATTTTCTCGCAGTGAAAAGTATCCTATATGTTGACCCAGATAACCAGCTATCATTACACCAAACATCAAAATCTATTCAGTGGTTTTATCGTAATGCGTTCCCAAACAGACGGACGAACAAACAGATATACAAAAATTCTAAAAACTATAGATCCGGCCTCTGTATTGATAATAATGAATATATTAATAAGATTTTCCAAAAAATATTTAATGTACAGATTCGACTTTGTTAGAATTTTATCATATGTATAGATAATAAATACCCTACTGTGTAAAATGACGACATCCGACAACAAAGTATGGAGATACTCATATAACTAAGAGTAACGTGTTTTTGTGGGTTTGTTATTCGACATAATTTTTATCATATGAATTGGTCTCAAGGGTCCCTATTTTTTAAATTTATGCATATGGACCCATTCAAAAAAATCTCATCCATTTTGAACCCGATGTGATTTAACGCATATATAGCATATGTGTTAATTAATGTTCTTCCCTGATAATTTGATTTTTGGAAAGTCACTGCTTTCTTACGCATAATATATATATATATATATATATATATATATATATATAATGCATAATAAATGTGGTACATAGATTTTGTCCATCTCTTCAGCATTTATAAGAAATGTGCTTCAAACAAACTAACACCACGGCTTTACTTGATGTAATCCTAATAATTGGCCAGGGTGGTGAACTGTGGCCTGATCCCCCTTGTATTGAAGGGAGGCCCACCCCCAGCATTGGGACGTTAAAAAGGGCTGAACATACAATCGGAATCGTTATATTAGAATTAAAATATTACAATATTTCTTCATTTAATAATACAAAACAATAAAATTATTAATTCTAACAAACATTATTATAGTTAAAACTCGATAATCGAACCCCCTCTTATGTCATAGTAGACAAAGCTAACAGTACTTAATAATAAACATTAAAACACATTTTTTAAACTTAAACACAAAGTTATTTATAAATATGAATTGCAATTCCAATTAAAATATAAAAAAAATATCAATCATCGACGTTGACCTTTGCACAAAATATACATCGTTCGTAAAACAAACGTATCAATAAATTGAAACTCATAATAACCAATTTCATGCGATGCCATTGTAAAGCCTTCCATTCGCCGTATATCGCTTGCTACCGAATGGCCGATACCCGTATTTTATTTCAAATCATTATTTACACCATAGAATATATATGTACGTATTGGAAATGGCATGTGTATTGTGTATGTTAAATTCAAAACTATTTTTTAGTCAAAACTACTTTTGACTAAAGAGGTTGGTCAAAAGTAGTTTTGACTGCAGGCTTTGGTCAATAGTAGTTTTGACTGTCATATCGGTAAAAACTCTTAAAAAGTTAAGGAGGTAAGTAGGATGAAGGTTACTCGGGAGAACCCTTTCTTTCTTTCCAGGTTAGGTAAGAACAGTGACCACAACGCACAAGATGAGCGAGCGAAGCGAGCGCGCCGCAGCAGCGGCCGGAAAGTACCATAAATGACTAAAACTTCATATTTTACTACTATTACTATATTAAACTACTTTTAACCAACCCCTTTAGTCAAAAGTAGTTTAGACTAAAAAATAGTTTTGACTGTTACATATATACATATATGAATAGGAATATGCAATTTTGATGTACAAACTGTAATAAATAAATAAAAAATTGAAAATATGTATTGCTTTCAAGAATTATGGTTATGACTCATCCTTGGCGCTCTCTGTAAGATAACACTTTACTGGACTTTTATATATACGAAAGTTTGTATGACGTGTGTGTATGTTTGTTATACGTACCTGTACGAAACGGCAGGATGTATGTGGATAAAATTTTTATATACAGACAGACTATAACTAGGAGTACCATATATTTTGTAGGCTTATGGACGCACTTGAGCGAAGCAAGGCTAAGTCCTAAGGCTAAGTTCCGACTAATCTTCGAAACGGCTGGACTGATTTGGACGGAATTTCACAGGCAGAAAAATGATATTATAAGGAGTAACTTAGGCTTAATTTTTATTTTAGAAAAAGAATTAGGGTTCCGCGCAAAAAAAATAAACCCAAGGAATTGTAACAAAATTCGCGTACCGGACGCACCTAAGCCAAATGCTAAGTTGCTATTAGCAATATAAAAAAAAATACAATCAAAAAAATATTCAAACAAGTTTTCTTAATCAAATCTTACACGATACCATTTCGTATAAGCTCTTCTAAGATCCTACAAGTACCAATTTAATGGAGGCCGGAGCTCGTTATTCTAGAGTGCCTACGATTTGTCTACGGAATGCTCGAAAGAAGTATCGCTAACAACATAAGCTTCAATTTTAATAAATGTTTGTTTCAAACGAATACTAAAAAAGATTTGTGAATGCGTTAGAAAAACTAGAAAGTATATTTTTCAATATATTTCAAGTTCTTTGAACAGAGATCCTGTATTTAACATTCTAGCACTATTTATGTTATGACTGAATTTATATTTATGTAAAAATAAGACGTTGTTTTTCTAATACGTTTGTTTGTCTAAGAAAAGCTAATTTCTAAAAAAAATGATTCTAATATATGTATTTTTTCCTAGCCGACATTATTTTGTAGGTACTAGTATTCACCTAATGGTGAAAACTCGACCGTAATCATTATTGAAAATTTGAGGAAAACATATGACTAAATATTTTTTATCTATATCGATAAATAAAAGTGACGTGTCTGTTTGTAATGTCAAAATAACAGCTTTATATTAAATGCATATGGAATTATATACGGTACTTATAAGAAAAACACAATTTTTAAAATTTTTGTCTGTCTGTTTGTTCCGGTTAATCTCCGAAACGGCTGGACCAATTTCAACGGGACTTTCACTGACAGATAGCAAATATTATAAAGAGTAACTTAGGCTAATTTTATTTTAGAAAAAAAATTAGGGTTTCGCCCAAAAAAAATTAAAACGTAGCTAGGGACGAACCCGAACGAAGCAAGGGTAAGTCGCTAGTTTAATATAAAGAAAGCTTACTGTTTCTACATTTTTATTATTGATAACACTTAAGTTCGTCAATAACTACTAAACCAAAAAAATAAGATTCTTTTAAAAACAGAAGAAAAAAAGGTACTCAACTGTCTGTTTGTCTTTGCCTGTTTATATATAGACACTACCTTAGAAAATTTTAAGCAACAGCAATAATGACAGACGTAGAATTGAATCTATACTAATATTATAAAGCTGAAGAGTTTGTTTGTTTGTTTGGTTGAACGCGCTAATCTCAGGAACTAGTAATCCGATTTGAAAAATTGTTTTTGCATTAGATAGCCCGTTAACCGTGAAAGGCTATAGGCTATATATCATCCCGGAAAATGTACAGTTCCCGTGGGACACATTCGTTTTTGTCTAGAGACGAACACGAAGCGAAGCGAGGGTGAGTCGCTAGTTATTAATAAAATATTACCTTTGACTGATTTCTCTTCTTTTATGTAAGAACCCTCCTTCAGGAAACAGTACCATGAACTGCCTTCCGAGTGGAATATAGTACTTATGTATGTGATCTTTAAGTTCTTTCAATGACTGCTCCCGTTTCGCTTTTCCCTGGAAAAAAATAATTTACATTAAATTATTGGAATACTATTATTATTGCGAAGCTATGGTTATTGCTGTCTCGATGGTCTGGTGGTTAGAATGGCTGCAGATTCGGAGGTCCTGGGTTCGAGTCTCGGGTCAAGCCAAGTTTAGTTATTGAATCTTTCTGAATGAAATTGGTGGTGTTTAACCTCCGTGTCTCGGGGAGCACTTAAAGCTGTTATTTCTGCGCCTGTTCTCTCTGGTCGTGTGGAATCATCGTCCCACTCTATGAAAGTGACATGAATAGAGAGTGTAAATATATTTAAAAAAAATACAATAATTTAACAAATCGTAAGATACAAAATTCAAAATTCAATTACACCTGATTCGTATTGAAAAAAATATCAATTCGACTTTAGAAAATTTCACCAATCAATATACTGTAAATGAAAATTAAATTAAATTGACACAAGTAAGAATCAAATCTGTTAGCAAATTCGCGTCGATACATGCCATATTACAAAATCAATTAAAATTTCATCAAATCATTCCGTTTAATCAAAAATGAACCGTAAATATTGTCAACTTCAAAGGCATTCTCAATTAAGGAGTTCACGTTAAATTTACAGCAATCAATTATCTCATTGCTCGACGTAAAGAGGTCGCGTGCAGTCTTTAAGATTATATTCGGGACATTCCCTTTGTTTCTGATTACCCTCTCTAATATTATTCGAAACATTACCCTGGACGAGGGTAACCATATCATGGGTAGGTTTGAGATATGATATGAGAATGACCTTTGTGTAAATGACCGTTAAAAATGAGTGGATATTATCTTTACTGATAATAAAAGATAAAAAAAATCTATACTAATATATCAAGCTGAAGAGTTGTTTGTTTGATCGCGTCATTCTATGGATATACTGGTTGGATTTGACAAATTATTTTTGCTTTTTATGGCCTATTTATTGAGCAAGGTATAGCATATATAGGCTACCTTACATCACACTATGACCAATAAGAACGAAGTAATTCTATAAAATTAGAAGGATGTGGGCGGAGCCACAAGAAGAACTTTGAGGACTAGAAAACTTCGAAAATTTGACTTCGAATTTTTGTATGAATAATCAAAATCGGTTAAGCCGTTTAGTAATTACGAGAGAACCGTTTAGTAATTATAGGGTCGGACATATACACCATACATACATACATATATACAGGTCAAAAACATAACCCTCCTTTCGGCTTCGACACAGTCGGGTAAAAATAGTTGCAAATCGTCTGGTCACCCTAGTACCGGTACAGTTACGAGCACAATATGTTCACTATAAATGTATTTTTATACGTCACGGTGCGTGAACGAGGCCCTAATGGTTATTATCAACATTCACTCGGTGAGAATGCACTTTTTCCACCCTGATTATTGGCCCCTTGTATGGGCAATCTATAATAATAGGGGCAAGGTATAAATATTCTTTTAATACATCCCATTGTTTGGTAATAATGTGGAAAATTCAATAGAACTTTTAGGGTGTAGACAATACTGTTATTAAAAAACTTATACAAAATATAGAGAAAATGTACGAAATAATTGTACATCAATAAATAATAATATATAATAATTAATATTATCAGTCGTGAAAGTTTTTAGGACTGTTGAAACTAAAATACTAAATATGTAGTTAATTTATTTATGACTAGCGACTCACCCTCGTTTCGCTCGGGTTCGTCTCTGCGTATATTTTAATGGTTAGTATAGATTTCTCAGAGATGAGATATTTTCCCGCAATAAAAAGTATCCTATGTGTTGACCCGGATAACCAGCTATCATCATACCAAATTTCATCAAAATATGTTCAGTAATTTTCTCGTGATGCGTTCCCAGATAGACTGACAGACAGACAAAAAATCCAAAAATTATAGATTCGGCCTCTGGATCTATAATAATGACTACTTCAATAAGATTTTCCAAAAAATATTTAATGTACAGATTCGACTCAGTTAGAATTTTATATATATATCTCGAAATATAGAATATACATAAAGAATATAGATGTGATAAATAATTCCCTTTAGAAAGACAAAAAAAAATCGACAAAGTCCTATAAAACTTTAAATAATTTTAAACTCTGACAAAAAGGAAAGAAGAAGTAGAAGCACGACACTATTTTTATAAACTACACGAAATATTTTATTTTCAAAGTTGTCGCAAGCACACATTGAGGTCGGAACGTCCTGTTGGTTCATCGCAAACTTTACAAAGTTGTGCAATTAGACTAATAAATCATACATGTAATACGAAGCTTGAAATAGTGTACCTCGTTTTTATATTACTGAGTTGAACATAATGTATTTATGGTTGTCTTAAACTAGTGATTTACCATGGCTTTGCTTGGGTGCATCTTTATGAGCCTAATGGTAGCCTATGTGTTACTCCAAGTCAAAGTCTATCTGTGAATTGTATTCAGCCCTTTTTAACGTCCCACTGGGCATGGGGGCCTCCCTTCAATGCGAGGATTAGGCCATAATCCACCACGCTGGCCAAGTGTGGTTGGCATGTAAATCCACATGTCTTTTGAAAACTTGCTAGGTTCTCTCAGACATGCAGGTTTCCTCACGATGTTTTCCTTCACCGTTAAGACAAGTGGTAATCATGTTTTAAATGATTCGCACATGAAAATATCAGAGGTGCGGGTCCCGGGATTTGAACCCGCTTCTCTCGGTTTCCCAAGCGAGCGCGTTACCAATGGGCTACCACTGCCTCATCTATTATCTGTGTATTTATCCAAAGCTGTCCATCTGTTCAGCGTGAAGGAGAAACACGCATACATACACACACTTGTATTTCGCATTTATAACAGTAGTTTGAGTTTTTGCGAAATATTTTTTCTTTACTGTTTTTACTACCAAGGTCATTTAGAGTTGGATCATAGCACGCTACTAGAATCTTACATTTTTCTGTTACTATGTAGAAAAATGGCTTATCGAAACTACACATACTTTATTTAAAACTGAGTACAGAGTATAAAATTGCTTTTATCCTACTTAGCCCTAATGTACCAAAACGTAGAGCACGAGTTCAATTTCCGCTTAAGGCTAATTATTTTCCCTGGTTAAATAAAACAAACTGTGTTGCTCATAAAATGGAATACGATAAAATAACTTTATTTTATTCAAAGCGGAAGTTAAACAAAACGTTAGATACAAGTATTAACTATTAGATCCTAAAGCAAAACGAAATCCTTTGAGATAACTAGGTATTGTAAGCTATAGTAAAAACTAAGCGTTGGCCAGCGTTTCCATAAGTTCGATGGCCGGCCAATTGCACTTCGCTTACTGGGAGCTCACGATGTATGCGCTTGTCCACTGTATGCTTCGTGTGTCGGAAATATACTAGAATTTATAAATAAACCAATTCCATTTAAAGTACGCTTAATTTATAGTTAAAAAAGAATCTATACTAATATATGAGGCTTAATAGTAAATATTTACTGGTTTTAATCGGTAAAAATAACTTATCAATTGTAGTAGAAATCAAAAGGTGATAATTTAAAAAATTATTTCAATTAACATACAGAATCAACAACCAAATTCATTGACCAATAATAAAACAACGGTTCGCAAAACCGTACAATTTAATACCTTACTTTGCGTATGTGTCGACACAAATGGCAAATCACGCTCAATCTGTCGATCGTTAGTGTTTTCAAAAGTTCTTCCGACGACTAGATTGGAGTTCATTCCTGTTTAGGAACAGTTCGCCGCAGCCGTGGGAATACGAATTCCGATACTCTGTTACATTCTCAATTATAATCTTTACATTGTATCCACTATCTATCTAGTGCGGTATAATTGATATGAAATTAGTTGGTATGAGCTATTTTGCTTTGCAAAGTAAGCAGTACACTAGAATACATCAATGTTGTCGTACACATATATACATATATATATATATATATATATATATATATATATATATATATATATATAAACGATTTATATACGGTGACTTCATGTATATGTATGGTATTTTAATTAATACTATACGTGAATGTATATTTGTTGGTTTGTCTTCAATTTATTGACTAAAACCAGAATTGGATGTTTTGTTTCGTATGTTACGGAATATCTTTATATATATATATATATATATATATATATATATATACTAGGGCTCACCCTCGCTTCGCTCGGGTTCGTCGCTAGGTATGTTTTACATAGATATTTAAAATAGTTATTGGCCAGCGTTAACCAATCATATCAAATATCAAATATCATAAAAATAGGTCCAGCCGTTCTTGAGTTATAAATGGTGTAACTAACACGACTTTGTTTTATATATATAGATGTTAATGCAGCGATTAGTATGATTCTTTTTTAATTAAGAAATCGGTGTGACTTATGCAATGTGCAATTTTGTACCCATTATGAAGTTCTAGAAAAAAACTTCCCCCTATGGGATAAGTAGTTTGAAAGTGAGCTTAAAGTCAATAACCTTTTTAGTAACAAAAGTTATTATTACTTAAGGATTTACTATACTACATTGTGGACATTTTTTTATATTGCTACACGTATGGTATATTGTATGTATGTATGTATGTATGTATGTATGTATGTATTTATGTATGTATGTATGTATATAATATGTATGTATGTTGAAAAAAATACTAAAAGATTAAATACTAGCCAGAATAGTCAGAAACTTGTTTCAGACATATACGATATTATTTCATCACACTGAAACACACATTAAACTAAATTGTCAACTTGTCAGCCACCCTAAAGACTTTCGCCTAATATCGTAACAATATTCACATAAAATATTACCATAAAATTCAAACCCTAAACTCTACATTAATCAAGATATAATTTTTTCTATGTAGAGCTAAGGACAAATTAATTAATAAGTAAAAATAGAGCTAAGGTCAGAAAGCAATATCGCTAATGAGTTAGTACTATAAAGTCAAATAAACGTCGAATAAATTCGCCCTTGAGCGGTACACGAGTGACCCATCTATACATATAATAAAATTGTAACTAAGCCAAATCTGTACATTCAATATTTTTTTGAAAATCTTATTGAAATAGACTTTATTATCGATACAGAAGCCAAATCTATAGTTTTTAGAATTTTTGTCTGTCTGTCTATCTGTCTGTCTGTCTGTCTGTTACCGCATCACGGGAAAACCGCTGGACAGATTTTGATGAAATTTGGTATGATGATACCTGGTTATCCGGGTCAACATATAGGATACTTTTTACTCCGCGAAAATATCTCATCTCTGAGCTAAACGTTAAAACGTAACTAGGAACGAACCCGAGCGGAGCGAGGGTGAGTTGCTAGTTAAATATATAAGCAAAATTCGTCCAGTGAAACTATAGTAACAAATGTTTGAGAGCCTTAACGAGGGTATCCAGGCGAAAGTTTCGCCTCGTTACCGTTCTAAGCGTAAGATAACAGAAAAACTTATAGTAATGTGTACACTGAAGGCTGGAATCATGTGTGGATAGAAGCTTTTGAAGCTTTATGTGTTACTAGCTTTCGCGTGCGGCTTTGCATGCTTTGAAAGAGTTTTCTTTTTATCTTCCCTTGTTCTTTCGTAGCGCCATTTTAATAAACTAGGATTGCAGATTTGTTAAAACATTATCAAAGTTTAATTATACTTCACGGAATTATACTCTGATGATATAACGTATACATCAGTATAACTTTTATCAAATCTGTATTCTATACATCTATACATATAATAAAATTCTATGTCGAATCTGTACATTGAATATTTTTTGGAAAATCTTATTGATGTAGACATTATTATCAAAACAGAGCCCCAATCTATAGATTTTAGAATTTTTGTCTGTCTGTCTGTCTGTATTTCTGTGACCGCATCACGAGAAAACCACTAGACAGATGTTGATAAAATTTGTTATGATGATAGCTGGTTATCCTGATATAGATATCAACATATAGGAGAAAATATCTCATCTCTGAGAAATCTACGTTAAAGCGTAACTGGGGACGATTGAGTCGCTAGTCTAAAAAAATATATACTTCACCCTATAATAGAACCCGCGAACTCTACCATAGTACGAAAGCTAACAACTGTGCCAACCAGTTATAATGTATTAGAAATATTAACTATATTACGAGTCCTTCTTTTGCTCGTTATTGTACAGATAAAACTGCTACGTGCGGTTTTCTTACAGCAACTCTAATTACCTACCGTAAACTTTCTTCTATTTCTGCTTTAATATCGCAATCGTACTGGTATTTATCGTTCCAATAATGAAGCTACAATATTAAAATAGCGAATTTTATCCTGATTATAAGGTTTAGGTACTTATATTTTTTACCGATCATGTAAATAATTATTATTAATTTGTTATTTTTAGTAAAAATCTATAGGTACTTATAATAAAATTCTAACAGAGTCGAATCTGTACATTAAATATTTTTTGGAAAATCTTATTAAAATAGACTTTATTATCGATACAGAGGCCGAATCTATAGTTTTTAGAATTTTTGTCTGTCTGTCTGTATTTCTGTGACCGCATCACGAGAAAACCACTAGACAGATGTTGATAAAATTTGTTATGATGATAGCTGGTTATCCTGATATAGATATCAACATATAGGAGAAAATATCTCATCTCTGAGAAATCTACGTTAAAGCGTAACTGGGGACGATTGAGTCGCTAGTCTAAAAAAATATATACTTCACCCTATAATAGAACCCGCGAACTCTACCATAGTACGAAAGCTAACAACTGTGCCAACCAGTTATAATGTATTAGAAATATTAACTATATTACGAGTCCTTCTTTTGCTCGTTATTGTACAGATAAAACTGCTACGTGCGGTTTTCTTACAGCAACTCTAATTACCTACCGTAAACTTTCTTCTATTTCTGCTTTAATATCGCAATCGTACTGGTATTTATCGTTCCAATAATGAAGCTACAATATTAAAATAGCGAATTTTATCCTGATTATAAGGTTTAGGTACTTATATTTTTTACCGATCATGTAAATAATTATTATTAATTTGTTATTTTTAGTAAAAATCTATAGGTACTTATAATAAAATTCTAACAGAGTCGAATCTGTACATTAAATATTTTTTGGAAAATCTTATTGAAATAGACTTTATTATCGATACAGAGGCCGAATCTATAGTTTTTAGAATTTTTGTCTGTCTGTCTGTCTGTTACCGCATCACGAGAAAACTACTGGATTGATTTTGATGAAATTTGGTATGATGAACATATAGGATACTTTTTACTGCGAGAAAATATCTCATCTCTGAGCTAAACGTTAAAACTTAACCAGGGACGAACCCGTGTGGAGCGAGGGTGAGTCGCTAGTATAATATAATATGTACTTAATAGTGTCCGATCGAGACAGGATTTGCACCCGAAACCGAACCGTCGGCCTCGGTCTCAGTTTGGGCTGAAACCGAAACCGAATCTTCGGTCGGTCACTAGTTCTTACGTATCCTGTAACCTTTTTAGGGGATAAATTATTAATAAAAGTACTTCTATTACTTGTTATCCTTCATGATGTGATTATTATGCAAAATTACATATTTCTAGACCCGCTAAATCTGCGTAATGTATTATTAATGTAGATCTTTATTAATCGGAAGACCAAAAAACAGATATTTAATATTTTATATAATCTTTATATATAAAATTTTGGTACGCATGGGTGTCTTGACCTATTTTAATTTTTTGTGTACTTATGAAGTGTTTTTAATTTTCAACTAGGGTCTATGGTAGGACAACACCTGGCTATCAGATCCGTTTATATTTAATGGATTCGCAAGATACTTCTTTTTAGACGCAATTTTAAAATATTTATTATTATTATGACTATTATAATGACTTTACAAATAAAATGACGAGTTTCAGCAATTCCACTTTTATTTAATTACTTCTACAAAATGAATCACAAAATGATTATCTCAATTATTTAAACACTATGTCCCCACCGTTGGGTGTAATGTGGCGCCTACCTTATACACCTATCTTATACAGATTACACATTACACCACGGTGGATGACAATACTTTTAAAATATTAATATTTAAAATATAACACACTCGTATCTGTATGAACATTATAAACTTGTAAATAATAAAATATAAATAACTAACATCAAATTAATATTATAAAATATTATAACAAAATATGAAGCATTAATATGATCTATAAATAATGAATAATAATTAATCAATTGAGATACTATAATTAACAAGAATGGATTGAGCAACTATAACTAACAATATCAATTAAAAAAATATACCTATATGAACATAATGTATAAAACTAAATCTTGTAGCTAGTTACTTTTATATAGGGAAATGAGCATACCTACGTAAAAATATTCGAAACTACTCCACTCACTTAGCATTTGAGATGCATTTCGTTTATCGACGCAACACAGGAAGAGATTTGCATAAATAAAATACAGATTACGCTACCAAATGATATGCACATGCATACTACATTGGACTGTTCTATTTTAAATGAAAAATAAATAGATACTCGCTTTTAGATGGAAAAATATGAAGCTATCCCCACTTAGCATAAGACTTTTTAGTTATTTTATTGAATAATAAATAGAACGCTGGACCATTTCATGGTAGGAATTTCATTCACATTTCATTTTATATTATATATTTCATATTATAAAGCGTTAAGATAAAGGTCAATTATCCCCCCCCCCCCAATGTGCGTTAGCCTTGCCGTGGAGGGAGGGAAGGAGGAGACAGGGGGGGGGTCTTAATTTTTTCCTGGAATTTTCTATGATTATTAATCTTGAATTAAACCTATTTAAAAAAAAACAGAAATTATATAAATCTATTCACAATTGGCCAACACATGTCCACAAATTTCGTTTTTATATTCCGAAAATTGCGTTCGTTTATATTTCAAATACTACTCTATTCAGAAGTCAAGTAATAAAATACATAATTGTTTCAAGGCAAATGTATAATACTCACTAAAAGCTCGATACGAGGACATTAGTCATATTAATTAAGCTACAATACTGAGGGCAAGGCCTCTACAATAATATCGTATATCACTATTAATATAATATACTAGCGACTCACCTCGCTTCGCTTCGGGTTCGTCCTTAGACAAAAACAAATCCATCCCACGGGAACCGTACATTTTTCCGGGAAGATATATAGCCTATAGCCTTTCTCAGTTCACGGGCTATCTAATACAAAAAGATTTTTTTAAAACGGATTAGTAGTTCCTGAGATTAGCGCGTTCAAGCAAACAAACAAACAAACTCTTCAGCATTATAATATTATTAGTATAAATTCGTAAAGTACCGCCGCCGCTAAGTTTGTGTTTGTCTGGCTAATCACAAATTCTACACGTACCTACACGTTTTCATACGGTTTTCACAAATAAAAAGAGAGATTCTCTTGGTAAATTACAATATAGTGAAAATAAGCTGCAGGTATAAATTATATTTTTGCATTAAGTTAGAAAAATCTTCGATAATATTATAAATTCCAAGGGCACCTAGGGTCGCTAGTCTATGCATATAATAAATGTCTGAGTCGAATATGTACATTAAATATTTTTTGGAAAATCTTATTGAAATAGTCATTATTATCGATACGGAGGCAGAATCTACAGTTTTTAGAATTTTTGTCTGTCTGTCTGTCCGTCCGTCCGTGCGCCCGTCCGGTCTATCTGTCTGGGAACGCATCACGTCAAAACGACTGGACAGATTTTGATGAAATTTGGTACGATGATAGCTGGTTATCGCGGTCAATTTATTATAGAATACTTTTTACTACGGGAAAATATCTCATCTCTGAGAAATCTATAATAATCTTTAAAATGTTCCTAAGGACGAACCCGAGAGGGGCCAGGGCGAGTCGCTAGTTTAACATATACATAAGTGAACTACTGGAGAACCTTAAGAATAATATAAATATAAATACAAGAACAAACAGTAAGTATAAATAGAATGTTATTATACATAGAATTCCGTATGAGAAAACTCAAACAGTATATTAATTTAAGATATGTAGGAGATAGTAGGCGCCTATTATTTCTCGGTAATATTAGGGAGAGGGTGGCAACGTAAATCTACATTTCTATAACCTGCATAAATAGAACATCGTATAGTGAGGAAACCTGCATGTCTGAGAGAACCTAGCAAGTTTTCGAAATACATGTGAAGTCCACCAATCCGCACTTGGTCAGCGTGGTGGATTATGGCCTGATCCCCGTATTGAAGGGAGGCCCGTGCCCAGTAAGACGTTGAAAAGGACTAAAAGAAATTAAAACACTGTGCAAAAATTAAAATAAAATAGTTCACTTTTTTAAAAGAATAGTTTTATAAGAGTAGATTATTATATGATTCTGCATAGAGATAGTTTATGGGCAGAAAAATGAAATTGGTCCTGTATAAGTGTATTACAAAAGATTACATGAGGTGACTAGTTTGTAGAGTCGTAATATTTTTATACTTATATCTATACTAATATTATAAAGAGGAAAGTTTTTTTGTTTGTTTGTTTGTTTGCACCGAATAACGTCCGAAACTACAGAATTGATTTAGATGTAAGGTAAGAATATAGGTTGAGACCCTGGGAAGGACATAGCATAGTAATCATCCCTTATGGTCGTGAAAATGGGGATGAAAGTTTGTATGGGGAAGAAACCTAAGGGCGAATCCGAGGGAATCCGAAAGCGAGAGTGACAGTGAGGTACTAGTGTACCTAATAAATGTGAAAGGGAGTTTGTTTATTTATCCTTTTTTCATGTCAGGACAGAGCGATAGATTGTTGTGATTATTTGTATGGAGATAAAAATCTGGAGTGAGGCAAAAGCTACCTTTTTCCATAGGAAAATGTCTTATTTCCACGGCGAAAACATATTATTATATAAAATTGATAAGCAATTATATAAAAGCTACGATACTTAGGGACGTTAGTATATAATAAATTAACAAAGATTAATAACAAAGTGATTTTTAAGAATAAAAAAGATAAAAAAGTAAATGACATAAAAAAAACTAATCAGTTCACATGAATGATGTGTATACCGATAATGTAATTTAAAGTACAAAAAATGAATTAATAACTACATTTACGATACAAAATTATGATAATGTTCATATACTGTAAACGTTAAAAAGACTTAATATAATACTAATTATCATAATTGATGATTGCACTACAAATGGTGTGCATGCAGTGGAACCGGCGCGTGCGCAGGAATACGTGAACAATGTCTGAATCGTAAAGCGTGACAGTATATAAATAACAATATAACCACGTGTTTGTTATTTTATTAGTTTTCGTTCTTTCGTTTCTTTATTGTAAAGAAAGGATTTTTTTTTCATAAAAATGTTATAACTATAATGATATACCTATATTATCTATCTTATCTATCTTCACTAATCTCTATTTACATAGATAGATAATAATGAGCTGTTTTAAAGTTCTTGTATACCTATAAGTAATAAAAAAAAATGAACGTATATAATAATATGTTGGGACACACAGCACCATCTAGTTCCATGGTAAGCTACGAGGCTTGTGTTATGGATACCAGATAGTTTATACACTTCATATATATAACTTTAAATACATACATATTATAAATATAAACACCCATGAATGGAGTAAAAACATTCGTGCTCATCATACAAATGAATGCCCCCATCGGGACTCGAACCTGCGACCGCTGGCACAGCACATAGGGTCACTACAAACTGAGCCAAACGTATCGTCAAATACTACTTAGATTTCTTTGAACACCGTATCACATCGATATCAGGACAATATGTGTATATACATATGTATTTTATCACTTAATTATATATCAGACAATAATGTATCCTATATCATGTTTAGTTCTATTATACTGTCTTTATTATTCCTTAGTCTGAGGTTAAATCTAAAAAAAGTATTATAACATATTTTATTTATCCAACACAGTAAGTCCAAAAGTTCTATCGACCTCGAAAGCAAAAATCTAATTACAAGTATACCGATGGAAGATAAATAAAAATAATCCTGTTAAAGCATCGGCTGATTTGCCCATCCCCAACTTTTGCGTTCCGGTAAATTGCTAGAAACTTCCCTTCGTTTCGTCTCAGAATAGACCTTGCAAAGCTCAGCAATTTTTGGAGATTATATAAAGTTCGCTGTTGAAACAAACGTCTTGTTTAATAAAAATATTGTTTTCATTTACTGGTAACTAATTAATTTATTAATTCTTATTCACCTACTAATATTATAAATATGAAAGTTTATGAGAATGGATGGATGGACGGATGGATGGATGGACGGATGGATGGATGGATGACGGAGGTATGTTACTCTTTCACGCCAGAACAGCTGAACTATATTTAATAAGGAATAATACATTATTATGAGGTAATATCAAGCGAATCAAGGCTTGATCACTAATTTTAACATAAAAAAGAACATGGGCATATTTAAACGTATCATAAAATCGTTAATTGATCAAAAATAACATTTTGAAACTAAAAGGCAGAGCTATTTAACTTTACAGAGTGTAATTTCGTATAAGTGTAGATTTTCCCCCAGGCGTCCTCAGCTTTCATCGCATAGTTTTTCAGGAGCTGGTTTTTGTCCCCACCAAGAGATTACGAGACTTAGAACGGTTGTCGACAAACTTTACACCTTTAAGTTGCCTTAATTTAAATTACTTTACTACTTGCGCTTTTATATTGAAATTCTGTAGTAAAGCGGTTTTTGGGTCTTTTTTAAGTCTACGTAATGTTATAAAGAAAATATATACCTAAATCTAAAATTATTCTAACCAATCATAATTGGTATAAAATACACATTTCACTTAAAAACAAATCAAAAACTATATTTTATCTATATGTTTATAAATCTTAGAAATAAAAAAAATGCCTTTAAAATAGAGGAAAAGCACTCTCTGCTTTTAAATAAAACTATCTTTTTGGATTATTTCGCGGATTTATTTTGATTTTTGGTTCCCGAAGTTTCGAATGCTTTACAGCGATCGTGGTCACGGGAGAGACTATGGTTTTTACGGGAGAGACTAACGTCGGGAACCAAAAATCAAAACAAATCCGCGAAGTAATCCGAAACGATAGTTTTATCTAAAATGTCAAATATTCACGTAAGTCTAAGAAAGTATTATGTAAACTCTCAGCTGTAAAGTACAACAAGTATTGGTAGTTTGAACAAATAAGCACTGAGGTGACGAAAGAACTTGAGGGCATATAGAGTAATAAAGATGGTAAACATTTTGTTTCCAATCATGAAACTAAAATAGTTATATTCAACACTAGTCACACACCCTCGCTTTGCTCGGGTTTGCCCCTAGGTTGCTTTCCCATACAAACTTTCGTCCCCATTTTCACACCCTTAAGGGATGATTTCGAAAATATAAACTACCTTATATCCTTTCCAGGGTCTCAAACTATCTTCTTACCAAATTTCATCTAAATCAGTTCAGTTGTTTCGGAGCTTATTCGGTACAAACAAGCAAACAAAAAATCTTTCCTCTTTATAATATTACTATATATTTTTTACATATGACATATAATATTAGATGGTATGGATGGTACATCAGTTAAAGGAACGTAGATTAAGTATAAAAAGCTATGTTATATCGTCCATAAGCTCTAGCGTCATTTATACATATAATAAAATTGCAACCAAGACGAATCTGTACGTTAAATATTTTTTTTGGAAAATCTTATTGAAGTAGACATTATTATCGATACAGAAGCCGAAACTATTGTTTTTAGAATTTTTGTCTGTCTGTCTGTCTGTTACTGCATCACGAGAAAACCACAGGACAGGTTTTGATGAAATTTGGTATGATGATAGCTGGTTATCCGGGTCAACACATAGGATACTTTTTACTGCTGAAAAATATCTCATCTCTAAGGAATCTATACTAAACGCTAAAAAGTAACGAGGGACAAACCCGAGCGGTGCGAGGGTGAGTCGCTAGTATAATATATAAGTCGACTTTACCTTTTCTAGGTAATTCGACTACTTATATTAATTTTTTCGCGATTTTGAATATGTAGGAGAGTTTTTATTTGGTTCTGTGTCTACGTGTATGTAAATTAACATCTTTATTATAATATGTACTTTTTATGAATATTCTTGGTACTTGATTTGGTTTGATTGATTTCTTGATTTTGGTTAATTAATCGTCAATCTCGAGGGAAATCTCGTTTTATAATTACTTGATTCGAATTATTTTTTTAGTTTAACTAATCGGCAGTCTCAAGGGAAGTCTCATTAAAACGTTAAGGAAACATTTACTCCTAAGGGTGCAATGATTTCTTCTAATTATGATAATTATGATTCTAAACACTTTTTAATTTTACGTTTATATATCATTATCTTTTCTATATATCAGCAAAATAAGATTAAAATCACATAGTAAAATATTGAAACTAATACCTACTAAAATATGACGAGCAAATTTTGTTTTAGTATTTCAGTGAAACTTAATGTATTTTTTAGTTCAAACTACGAGTATATTCAAGTACCAACTATACATACATATAATAAATTTGTAACTAAGCTGAATCTGTATTGTATTCAGCCCTTTCTAACGTCCCACTGCTGGGCACGGGCCTTCCTTCAATACGAGGAGGATCAGGCCATAGTCCACCACGCTGGCCAAGTGCGGATTGGCGGACTTCACATGTCTTTCGAAAACTTGCTAGGTTTTCTCAGACATGCGACAGGTTTCTTCACGATGTTTTCCTTCACCGTAAAGCAAGTGGTAATCATGATAGAAATGATTCGCACATGAAAATATCAGAGGTGCGAGACCCTGGATTTGAACCCGCTTCACTCGGTTTCCCAAGCGAGCGCGTTACCACTGGGCTACCACTGCCAATGAATTCTTCTGCCATTTCTCCAATTCCAATCTGTATATTAAATATTTTTTGGAAAATCTTATTGACATGGACATTATAATAATAATAATGTCCTCCTGACCGTTTCCGGCCACGGCGGCCAATCTCATTGAGACTAGCCAACTGCGCAGGAGATATTATAGTGCACAAGTGTACGCGCAGACACAAGTTTACTCTCTGTTCCTGTCACTCTCATACTCCGGTGGGACGACTACTCGACACGACCGGTGAGAGTTAAGGCGCAGGACCGACGGCTTTACGTGCTCTCCGAGGCACGGGGGTGAAACACCGCCAACTTCCCAACTCCGGGCTGTTACTGAGGCTTACTATACAGAAAGACTCAATAACTAAACTTGGCCCGACCCGGGACTCGAACCCAGGACCTCAGGATGTGCCGCCGTACATGCTAGCCACTACACCACCGAGGCAGTTACATTATACATGGACATTAGTATTGATACAGAGGCTGAATCTATAGTTTTTAGAATTTTTGTCTATCTGTCTGTCTGTGACCGCATCACGGAAAAACCACTGGAGGAATTTTGATGAAATTTGGTATGATGATAGCTGGTTATCCGGATCACCATATAAGATACTTTTTACTGCAGGAAAATATCAAATCTTTGAGAAATCTACACTAAACGTAAGTAGGGACGAACCCGAGCGGAGCGAAGTAAAGAAAACTATTAGTGTGTAAAAGAAATCTTTTACTTTTACCAAGTAAAGCCGCGGTGGAAAATAGTCGGTCATAAAGAACCCTTTCAACTCACAAACCACACACCCTATTGTCCACGTGTCGTTAATTAATTAGTGTGAAAAAAATTAATGGCGGTGAAGCGTCGCGTGCGCATATGAAGCTAGCCAAGCGCGCTTCCTGTGTAAGGCTTGCCCTCCATAAAAAGACATGCGAAGCGATATTTTTTCTTTTCAATAAATAAAAATATTATATTTTTGTATATCTATGTAGCACGTCATTATGTTTATGACAAAAGAGTAGTTTATATTTTTTTAAATATATGTTATGATATACAATTACTTTCATATTTTTCATTATACTGTAGATTATATTAATTGGCTATCATCTGTCTGTATAACTCCACCAACTTTTCAATTTAAGACTTGTCAGAAAAAAATCAGAAACCCTAATATGAAGACTTATAACCTTATAATAAACCTTCACTAATACTAGATCAAATACTTACTTTAAATAAGAGACGTGCTACTCGTAGCTCTATATTAGCCCCCAAACAATAAATATAGAATATATTATTTTAGCATTCACGTACTTGCTTCGTTATGTATGAATATTGAATAACCATTATATTCAATTTTATACGTATATTATTCTTTAAATTTTTACATTTCATAGATATTTGTGTTTTACTATAATTTTCATTTCGATAGGATTATAATATGATGATCAAACCGGACAATATCCTGAATACATACGTCTAGGAGTTATTATGCTGCAGGTTTTTTGACAAAAAATTTAATATTTTTTAATAAAATGATATTTTATGACGACACGTTTGGCTCAGTTTGTAGTGTACTTACAGAGCCAGCGGCCGCGGGTTCGAATCCCGCTGGGGGCATTCATTTGTGTGATGAGCACGAATGATTGTATTTAAAATTATATATGTGTAGTATCTGGTATTCATAACACAAGCTTCGAAGCTTAACATGGAACTAGATGGTGCTGTGTGTTAATATCCCAACATATTAATTAAAAAGTATTAACAATGTAAATATCTAGCTATAGCAACATGCCTCATGTGGATGGCGAGCCTACAATAACAGGGAACATTTATCAATGTGGACGTTTACACTGTGTTTCGTAAAAAAGCTACAAAAAAGTTGCTAGGATTAATTATGCCATAATATT
This sequence comes from Fabriciana adippe, assembly GCA_905404265.1. NCBI lineage: Eukaryota > Metazoa > Arthropoda > Insecta > Lepidoptera > Nymphalidae > Fabriciana > Fabriciana adippe. The sequence continues at coordinate 1,878,339 of FR989996.1, read as the reverse complement.
AAATTGTTCTTTAAGTCACTTGTCACAAAAGAGACGGGATTACTAGTTCGATTTTAATTCTTTAATATATTTTTATTATATGTTTAGCAAAAATATTATATTCCCATAGTCAATATGCTATACAAAATATGTTTATATATATATATATATATATATATATATATATATATATATATATATATATATATATATATATATATATATATATACACATTATACATACATTATACGATTTTACGTTATTTCTCTCTCAGATAAGTGAGATATTTTATATAATTATTTTATAACTTATAATTCATTATCGGATTTACTTAATGCGGGTGATAATTATACAATTCATTTACGTATATTTTAACAAATTGCACGATATATTAAGATAAATTGTATTTAATTGCAATTTAGTTGATATATGAAGTAGCTACTTGTAGCAGACTAATATCCTATGGATGAGTTGATATCCCACAAGAGAGTGAGAAGAAAAGGATTGATGCACTCGAGATGTGATGCTGGAGAAGAATTCAAGAGTACCATGGATGGTATTCAGGACTAACATATCGATCCTCAAAGAACTTAGGATCAAGCAGCGTCTTTCCTCCTCGAATCCTCATCTACTTCGGTCGCGTGTCCAGGTGCATAAAGGATTTAGTGGCGCAAGGAACAGTAGAAGGCACTAGGATGCGTGGTAGATCGCAAGACCGAGGTAGACGAATCAAGTCTCAGCGATTGTAGACGTCCCATTGCAAGTACGTGCGAAAAAGGCAATCACTATAGAGTGGAGGGGAGTCAAGAGTGTCCCAAAAACAAAATGATGACCACGAATAATCTATCAACACTAAAACGACTAAGAAGAAAAAGAATATCCCATAGAAACTACTTCATGATATAGTTGCTGGGAGAAAGTAAATCTACGCCAATATAAGGTCAATGAACTACATTTATAAAATACACCTAAAATACGAACACTCGTACAATAATACAGATTCGATTACTCTAAACCGAAAGCAAAGTTAAATAAGACAATACCTACGGCACAAATTGACCTTTTATTATTTGAAATACCAATTCAATGGAAAGATGTCAACAAAACAAAGTTGAATTCAAAACTTATCTATTATTTGAAAATTTTCAAAGAGTCATCGATGGGGGGGGAGGGGGTGGTTTCTAAAATTATCAATTAAAACAAATCGTCAAACTCAGATACCTCAATTATAATAATGGGTAAGTTTGTATTAATCAAGCGATTGAGCCGTGGGTTGCCCACCCCTGGGGAGGGGGGTGTGACCCCATTCGATAAAGTTACTGGAAGATAACTCAGTAGAAACTTTAAAGTAAATAACAGACGACGGATGGGACTTGCTACAATGTAGATCTGTCTTCATTTAAAACTCCTTAAGGGTGCTTATACAAAAATAGTTTTTACTATAAGTTTGTTTTATAAAGATGTACATACTAGGACTCCTGACAATAGAGCTTATGACCTTTCTATACAATTCTGTTTGAAACAATAACTTTTTGAAAATATGCGACTAATATTATATATGAATTGTGGAAATCGGTTCACAATTATTGCATGCATACATACATACATACATACATACATACATACATACATAAAAACACACATTTGTATTAAGGACTTTGAAGTTGCACTTTTTGAAGTCGGTAAAAAGTATACTTAACAACTATTAGTCTTTTAAACTTTTCTCATTTTTAATCAACTTCGAAACGATTTTAATAATAGTTTAAATTAAGTTTTAATTATTATCTCAATTTCAAAAAATATATTGGAAAGCAAAGTACTAAAGTCAGATTATCTTTAGGTTTCATAACTTCAACGTAACAAAACCTCTAATAAAAAACCATTTAAAAATATGTTTATTTCATACATGTGTATGAAATAAACTATTAAGACATGCAAAAATGCGACTAAATATATAGCCCACTAAGAAAATTACCTACTTATGTATCTTGAGCGGGAATCGAAAGCAGACAGACAAATTATATAATAAAAGAGAATACACTTATCGTATGGTACAGTTTGTTTAATTTAATATTAGCTGTAAAATAATATCCTAAACTTAAAAATTTATAAAGAATCGGAAACGGAAGCTATATGATATGGAAACCTTCCAAGTAATAGTTTAACGCACGTGGATCGTTTAATCTATATGTATATGATATACTAGACTATTTAAAAAAACTAGTATTCGCCCAGAGGTCAAACTACTCGACCATAATCACTATAAAAAAAAAAAAAAAACTTTTTTTTTTATTGATAACACTAAAGCTCGGCCATAGTCCACCACGCTGGTCAAGTGCTGGTTGGCGGACTTCACATTTCGAAAAATCTTGCTAGGTTTTTTCAAACATGCAGGTTTCCTCACGATATTTTTCATTCACTGTAATACAAGTGATTCGCACATAAAAGTATCAGAAGTTCAAGACCTGGGATTTGAACCCGCTTCACTCGGTTTTCCAAGTGAGCGCGTCATATTACATAACCGATAAGATCAATGACACTGTTTACTATCGTTAGCAAACGTCGGAAACCGCGATAAACCCCGAAATGATAGCTTCATTACAAAAACAAAAAAAAAAATTCGCGTAAGAAATTGTTAATCGATAAAATTTAAATCCCATCGTAACTTTATTCATAATCTGCTTAGAAGTAGTAGTTTGTAGTGACCCTACTTGCTGTGCCAGCGGTCGCGGGTTCGAGTTTCGCTAAGGGCATTCATTTGTGTCTTGAACACGATTGTTTGCACTCCAGTCGTGGGTGTTTATATTTATAATATGTATGTATTTAAAGTTATATATATACATATGTAGTGTATCAACTATCGGGTATCCCATAACACAAGCCTCGTAGCTTACCATGGAACTAGATGGTGCTGTGTGCTAATGTCCCAACATATTTATTGTTATTATTATTAAAATCAAGGAAAAAGTACTGGAGTTTATGTAGTTTCAAAAAGCAGCGGTTTACAAACCTTTATTAGATGTAACTTTAACTTTAATAGAACACATATGCCGATTGCCGATCAATAAAATGACCGCGCCATACACATTATGTTATCGTCATGTCACTATTGATATTTTGTACTGTCCACAAAAATGATTGGAAATTTTAAAATAAAAATTTAAAATAATATTTATTTCAATACGTCTAAATTTTAAGGGTCCTTTAACACAATTAAAAAAAAACTCTTATCAAATCAGAATAATTTGATCTGGCACCTTAATTTTTAAGGTTTTAAAAACATATTTGTCTACAAAATACCTGAAAATAATAGGTTTTTTTTCTTTCTTATATAATTATATGGTGTGTATTTTTAATTACATAACCCAATAAAAAGTAAACACATAAAACAAAAAATGTATAAGATTTTTTTTAGCACCATCTAGTTCCATGGTAAGCTACGAGGCTTCTGTTATGGATACCAGATAGTTGATACACTACCTATATATAACTTTAAATACATACATATTATAAATATAAACACCCATGACTAGAATAAACATTCATGCTCATCACACAAATGGATGCCCCCAGCGGGACTCGAACCCGCGACCGCTGGCACAGCAAATAGAGTCACTACAAACTGAGCCAAACGTGTCATCATTTTGTCATCTTACCATCAAAAATTTGCAAAATTGCATTTCTTTTTTGCTAACCCTAACAGTAGAATAATGAAACAGCCTAATACAGAGTCAATATATTTGTAGTGACGTCGACCGCGAGCCAAATAGATATTACACGAACAATCCGCGTAATTATGATTACACTTTGTTCGCCAATTGAACCTAATTTTCGCATTTCAATTCATAGCCTAAACAATATAGGCACAAAATACATATAATATCTATCTATACTTTCTATACTAATATTATAAAGCTGAAGAGTTTGTTTGTTTGTTTGTTTGGTTGAACGCGCTAATCTTAGGAACTACTAATCCAATTTGAAAAATTATTTTCGCATTAGATAGCCCGTTAACTGAGGAAGGCTATAGGCTATATTTCATCCGGGAAAAATGTACGGTTCCCGTGGGATAGATTTGTTTTGTCTAGGGACGAACCCGAAGCGAAGCGAGAGTAAGTCGCTAGTTATTTGATAAATAATAATGAATGACGAATAAATTGTCAAAAAGATATATTGTGGAAAAATAGCTGAAGCAGAGGGAGACGTCTGAGGACTTTTGAAAAGCAAGTGTTTACGTTCTTTAAATATAGAAGATCAGATCGTGTCAAGTCTAAGGATGTCTTGACCTTGTGTGAATAGAATGGTAATAATTTTAAAAGAAAAGTGGTACGAATTTGTAGAGATCGTAGCGTTTTTACTATAATCTTAACTTACTATTATTATAAATGCGAAAGTTTGGATGGATGGATGTTTGTTACTCAATTACGCCAGAACGGCCGAATGGATCTGGATGAAATTTGACACAAAGGTAGGTTATAGTCTGAAATAGCACATAGGCTACATTTTATCCCAAAAAAATATACGGTTCCCATGGGATAGATTTGTATTTGTTTTTCACAGAGCAACAGATCGACTATGTATTCCATACTAACCGTTAAAAAGTAGAGGGTGAGTCACTAGCGTCTCATACATTACTACTCGTCAAAACTTCCTATTACTAGTACCTAATGAAGAACTCTTTTATCCTCCACTTCTTAGTGCTATCGTCAGATGAGCTTCGTAGCATCAAATTGTTATTATCACCTAAATTTCACACACAAAGTTTCAAATCTATACGATAATTAGAAGCTTTCAATACAGCTTGATGGTACTTCGCCTATCCATTAAGTAATTAATGATAATCTTTGAAGTTAAAAAAGTTAAAAAAAGGTTTTTAGCGCGTTATGAAAAAAATAATGGTAGTGTTTTTTTATTCATTACGATAGTTCACAACTTGCGAGCAACTAGTTCGAAATATATGGGAAATATATTTGCACCAAAAATTAAACTCGAAAAGAGTTTATACAACAGAAATATTTACGTGTATGGAGAAAAAACAAAAAAAAAAAACAAAAAAAACAAGTTGATAAAAAAGTCTCCACTCCACTAAACTTCAAACAATTCAATAACCAACAAACCAGAACTACGAATGGATTCAGCCAATGAAAGAAATTCCACGTGATGCACAACGGCCGGCGTATCTTGATCTGTGCCAGTCCGTTGTTTTGTTTAAAAATGTAAGTCAGCAAAAAAGGTGGAGATGTCACCCGTTCTTGGTATCTGGGGTAACAACAATATCGCAATTTATCAAACGAGCCTTATTGTTAAGCTCCCCTCACTGAGTTTGGATGCGTATCCTTTTCTCCCCAATGCAATTTGAATTTCATTGGATTTTGATCCTAAAATCCAACACGTTAAAAGTCAAAATCCTAGCCAAAATTTCCACGGTCCCTTCACCCCCCATATATATTTAAGAATGTATAAATACAGGCCGAGCTCAGGTGATGCTTTCATTAAACTTTTTCGCGGGATTAATTTTAACTTGTTTTCTTGCAAAGTAATATTTGTACGACAAGATTTATTTGGTTGGAGATTAATAATTGTATTCTTATTCAGATTGCAATAAATGCAGATATCACGCATATAAAAGAAAGATAAATATGTAAATAAATAAATATGTTGGAACATTAACACACAGCATCATTTAGTTCCATGGTAAGCTATGAGGCCTGTGTTATGGATACCGGATAGTTGACACACTACACATATATAACTTTAACTATATACATATTATAAATATAAACACACATGACTGGAGTACAAACATTCGTGCTCTTCACACAAATAAATGCCCCCCGCGGGACACGAACCCGCGATCGCTGGCACAGCAAGTAGGGTCACTACAAACTGAGTCAAACGTGTCGTCAAAGATAGAAAAAAAGAAAATTGCATTCATAAAAAAGATCTTAATAACCATTGTAGCTCAGTGAAATATATATCCGATGGGCATTTTCTACAACGTCAGGGGTCGTAGGTTTTATTACTGCACCGAGTAAATTTTGAATTGACTATATTATGTTATCTGTAAATATATAGTGTAGTCTGGTTAGATTTATATGTTGGGACATATGTAGGGGCATTACCAAACAGCACCATCTAGTTCCATGGGAAGCTACGAGGCTCGTGTTATGGATAGTAGATAGTTGATGCACTACATATATATAACTTTAAATACATACATATTATAAATATGAACAACCATGACTGGAGTACAAACATTAGTGCTCATCACACGAACGAATGGCCCCAGCGGGACTCGAACCCGCGACCACTGACACAGCAAATAGGGTCACTAAAAACTGAGCCAAACGTGTCGTCGATTAAAATATAGGTAGACGATGGGATTATAGTGCAAAACAAGTGAGGAACCCTTACGCTCCCTCTACTTCAAAAACCAAAAGTGCGTAAAGATGAAGATAAAAGGGATAGTGTACACAAAACATACTGTAATGCTACAGTACTTAATTTACCCTTTATAATTGGCCTGTAATTTGTTCACAGTCTTTGTTTATACCAATTATTAATATTATAAATGCGACAGTTTGGATGGATGTTTGTTACTCAATCACGCCAGAACGGCTGAACGGATCTGGATGAAATTTGGCACAGAGATAGATTATAGTCTGGAATACCACATAGCTTTTAATCCCGGAAAAATGTTTTTGTTTTTCACTAGGGACGAAACCGAGCGACGCGAGGGTGAGATGCTAGTATGACATAAATGTGAAAAAAAAGCATTTTAAAAATATCACATTGTTAAAATATTTAACGAATAGGTTATTTATAACTCTATTTTTTAATTATTTATAGCACCTAATTGATTCCAATTCATTGTTTGATTTAACATAAAAAAAAAAACACAACCAATAAAATTTATTGTATTTACTTAAAAAAAAAAAGAAATTAAAAATCACAATCGCTTCTTAATTGACATTTCGGCAATACGAAACTTCGAAAACACTCAGCACTTACCAAATTACTTAAATTACATTATTAAAAAACTTTCCGACGTCTTTGTCCCTTCAATATTATTTTGGTGCGTTAAAACAAATTTATTCTCATTTCCAAACAATAAAAAGTCATAAGGATATTTAATTAAAAATCTCGGTTAAATGAATGGAAAACACAAATCGCGCATTACCGCAGACTCAATAAGAGAATGAAAACTGTTGAGGGTGGGAAAAGGTGGGGGGTGAAATAGAACATTTTCAAACAAATTACGCCGGAACAAATAAGCTACGAGTCGAGACAATATCACAAAAGGAAAGAATGAAAGCGACGTTTCAATAATAAATTATCAAAGGAACCATTTACCTCCCTCCAGGCGTGAGGGCTGACACCTCCCTTCAGTCGCGGTGCCCTTAGATTGGGTTGTAATTTATAAAATACTGCGTTGGTACAATATTGGCAGGCAACCTTATTGTTCATAGATTACTGTGGCAACGATTATCATTAAAGAATATTTTTATTATGGACGACACGTTTGGCTCAGTTTGTAGTGATCCTACGTCCTGTGCCAGCGGTCGCGGTTTCAAGTCCCGCTGAGGACATTCATTTGTGTGATGAGCATGAATGTATGTACTCTAGTCATGGGTATAGTTAGAGATGTGCCAACTCGGAAAAAATATGACTCGATTTAACTCGAATTGAAATTCACGTAACTCGAATTGAACTCGAGTTACATAACTCAAGTTAACTGGATGAAATTGAAGTGAATGATTTGTTTGGTTTAAACCAATGTAATGATATGACTATTATCACTTAATAATGTTATGTCCATACTAATCCATACTAATATTATAAATGTGAAAGTGTGTTTGCTTGTTTGTTTGTCCTTCTTTCACGTCGAAATGGAGTGACGGATTAGCGTGATTTTTTGTGTGGAGATAGTTACAAGGCTGGAGAGTGAAATAGGCTACTTTTTGCTGCGGGAAATTATCTCATTCCCACGGGATAACACGTTATAATACAACCCAAAAAATATTCATGATCAGAATTACTTGAAACTTGGTATTAATGCTCTTAAACATAATTAAATACATACGTGTTTTAACATTTTTCGAAATTCATTCCATAAGGGGGTAAAATAAAACCTAGTTTCATACAAACTTTTATCCTTCGTAGTTTTAGAGTTTATTTGTAGTTTTAGTGCGAGCGAAGCCGCGGGTTCTGCTAGTATAAAATAAACCCGTATGAAAACAATAAACCCATCACTGAATAGATTCCGATAAAAATTGACAAGGACGTGGATTGCATCCTGGGGATAGATATAGGCTCACTTTGACACGTCTCAGTTACCATACGATCGAAGCTGCGGGCAAAAACCAGTAGTATCTAAAATTCAATAGTATTTTTTTCTAATCTGACTAGTTATACTACAGACTAGCATTCTAACAAACAAACAAACACATCAGCTTAATTATGTTAAAAAAATAAATCGCTCTCTCTTCACACATACACTATGGCCTGCGGTACCCAAGTTCCATGTTATAAATTAGCGTTCGGGAGACAAAAAAAATCAGAAATCGGGATGGGGGGAGTAAATCTGCAACATGCGGACTGATTGACTGACGATGTTGCCGTAGTCCTTTAACATTATAGCATAATATTTTAAAGAAACTCGCGGTACGATTGGATTGATTGGGCGTGGAGAGCTTTTTGAATTTCCGATATTCCTTTCACGACTGAAATATAATTATATGAAAACTCTAAGGCGGCTTTATATATTATACTTTTATTCTTTAAGTTAATTTTTAACTTGAATACGCTTTTTAAGGTTGAATTACCGCAAATTTTCTACAATTTCTCTTAGGTAGTGTAGCCAAAGGATCCTACCTCATAATTGTTTAATCTTTATTAGATTTAATAATAAATAAATAAATATGGTGGGATATTAATATACAGCACCATTTAGTTTCATGGTAACTTACGAGGCTTATGTTATTGATACCAGATAGTTGATACACTACACATATATAACTTTAAATACATACATACGTATTATAAACATAAACACCTACGACTGGAGTACAAACATTCGTGCTTATCACACAAATGAATGCCCCTAGCGGGACTCGAACCCGCGATCGCTGGCACAGTAAGTAAGGTCACTAGAAACTGGGCCAAACGTGTCGTCATTTGATTTTAAAAGAATACATTCTCAAGAATATAATATATAGATTTAAATAAATTAATTCATTGAAATGTTGAAGGAATTATATTAAAAATGTTGCAGTCAAAATAAAGATTTTTGAAATATGTAATTCAATATACATATATATTTCTGCTATACATATGTGTACAATGTACATATGTATGTAGATGCACACCAAACATTTTAAAGTGTAATACTAGATTATTTTTTAGGGTTCCGTACCCGAAGGGTGGCAACGTTACCCTATTACTAAGCCTCCGCTGTCCGTCCGTCCGTCTATCAGAAAATTTTCACAGAGTATGTACTTCTATTGCCACTATAATAACAAATAATAAAAAACCAAGATAGCGAATTTCGAAAAGGCAGATATGCAATTTAAAAAAAAAATCGATTATGGCACGCAACCCTTCGTGTGCGAGTCCAACTCGCACTTGACCGATTTTTCATTTATTCATTAGCATAGTAGAGTTGAATAAAAGTCTAACAATTAGTTCTTCTTTAAATATCTAAATATATAAAACACTACAATAAAAATAGAGTTTAAATTTTAAACAAAACTACAAAGGGATTTCGTCTTCTATAACCCACTAATGTTAGAAAGAGGGGACGTGGCTCATTCTTATCATGCATACTCGAGAAGTTCTTTGCCATATCAAGTTTGAGAATTTGACTCACTTAGCCTTTACATTCGTCTTTACATCAACTGAGATGCCAGTCCAATTTAGTATAGAATTTCTATTATAATATAAAAAGGTGGTATTTCTTATAAAGACATTACGTTTTAAAATATATAAAATAAAGATATAGATGACGGTTTTGCTACCATTGTTTACATGACGACAGGTTTGGCTCAGTTTGTAGTGACCCTACTCGCTGTGCCAGCGGTCGCGGGTTCAAGTCTCGCTGGGGGCATACATTTGTGTGATGAGCACGAATGTTTGTACTCCAGTCATGGGTGTTTATATATATAATATGTATATATTTAAAGTAATATATGTGTAGTGTATATACTATCTGGTATCCTTATGGACGGACTTACTTATCCTTATGGATACCAGATAGTTTAAACAAGCCTCGTATAAGCCTCGTAGCTTACCATGGAACTAGATGATGCTGTGTGTTTATGTCCCAACATATAACATATAATATGTACGGCTATGGATTTACGTTCTAATCCTGGTTTGAACAAGTACTGTATTGTTTTTTTTCCTATAATTATTTGTATTGTATTTCCTAGATTCATTTTGATTTTTGGTTCCCGACGTTTCAGATGCTTTACAACAATCATGGTCACGGGAGAGACTATTTAGGGGTTCGTTTAAAATGTTAAGCACTCGCATAAATCTAAGAAAGTTTTAATAATAATAATTTTATATGGAAACGACATATTTAAGCAGCAAGTTTTAGCAAGTTTTAGCTTTCTATCGGTATTATCAATTGCCAAAAGTCAACATAGTTCGTATAATGTATGAAAATATAGTTTTGGAAATATCTGTTTCAAAGAAAAGAGAAAAAATAAGTAGAAATTAAGTAACATTTTCTGTGTCTACCAACAAGTTATATAAGCTTTTAAGCTGAACTTTTAAATCTACCTGTTGAAATTGTACATAACTTAGATAATTTTACATCTAAGTTTAAATTTTTTAAATAGGTTGAATTCTATATTCTTCGCATCATATTTCTCAGAACGATAAAATCTTGGGGGCGTTTAAAAGAAAATCGTTCATATTAAATATTTCTTTTCAATAAAAGCGACGGACGCCTAGCGTTAAATACTTGACATTCCTCGCGATCATAACGCAGAAAATTGAAAATAAATGAAAAGTTCTAAGAAATATTAAGATTTTTTCCCATCGGCTAACAATTTTGCTCCGTTGGAAACGAAATCGTTTTATTCGTTGTAAATTGAAATAAAATGCAAAATTGAGTTTAAAACTGCGAGTTAATAGCGTTCAATGAGGTTTTGATATTTGATTGCTTCTTTGAGAATACATTCCTTAGTGAAAGGTGAAATTGCCATTTGCATTTCTATCATATGTGAACGTTCGCAGCTGAAAAAGAATATTAAGTATTTATACATACTTTAATAAATATTTGTAATATCTAAAAAGAACTAATTTATAAGTATTTATTTATTTATTTATTTATATAATAAAATATCCAGTACATAATAAATTTAACTTAAAAATGTACAACGACTACAAAAATGCTTTAAAAGTAATTTTATACAGACTTACTTACTTTAGATTATCAGAATAAATAAATGTATTATTTTTTATTATTACAACAAAAAATGGTTTCAAATGAAGGTAATAAAACCTTAACTGACATACTTTCATATTATTATATATGTTTATATAAGAAAAACTGTGTGTGTGTGTATCCATCATTTCTTTTCATCTAAACAGCTTGCTCGATTTTGATGATTTCTCGTTTAGTTATAGTTGGATCCAGTAGGTAGCCCATATGAGATCCAGATTTTTTTTCCAGTTTTTTAATTGTAATTTTTTACCCAAACCAAGTCTTTGGCAAGACAGCGGATCCTCTAATCTATACTTTAACATATAAAGCTGAAGAGTTTGTTTGTTTGGTTGAACGCGCTAATCTCAGGAACTACTAATCTGATTTGAAAAATTCTTTTTGCATTAGACAGCCCGTTAACTGAGGAAGGCTATAGGCTATATTATATCATTTCAGAAAAAAGTACAGTTCCCGTGGGATAGATTTGTTTTTGTCTAGGGACGAACCCGAAGCGAAGCGAGGGTGAGTAGCTAGTATATGATAAATAAATGTACAATAACGACCCATTATAATAGTATTATAAGTAAAGAAGGTTATTCTCTTGTTTAGATGAAACAATTTAAATTTAACCCGCACACGGCCTTATACATTAATATAACGTTAATTACACACGGATGGACATTAACCTTTAGATGCGCTTAGCGATTTAATTAAATAACGTGCTGATGTTTGGGGAGTATTTATCCACTGTGGGTGAAGCTCGCTCGATCTGTAAAATTACTTCTTTTTCCTATTACTCTATTCTATAAATATAAATAAATATGCTGGGACATTAACACACAGCACTATCTAGTTCCATGGTAAGCTACGAGGCTTGTGTTATGAATACCAGATAGTTGATACACTACACATAATTTATGTAACTTTAAATATATACATATTATAAATATAAACAAACATGACTAGAATACAAATATTCGTGCTCATCACACAAATAAATGCCCTCAGCGGGACTCGAACCCGCGGCTGCTGGCACAGCGAGTAGAGTCAGAGAGTGTAGATACATATTTAAAGTCGACAAACAAAGGAGAAAAAGGTACTGAACTGTTTTATCTCACATAATAATATGCCTAACTAACATCACTCCGTAGTAGGAATCTGTTCACACCCCATGCATCGTTAGTAACTAATCCCATGAAAGCAATATCGGACATTAAAATCTTGGAGATTGCCTTTATGTTCGGATTTGCTTCTTTGAGTTGACAATTTAATGTTATCTTCTAAATGAATTTATTATCAAGATATATACTTAATGATTTAAGTAACACTTAAACTGTATAAAATTTAATGACTGTTATAAATGATATTGTATACGTATTTATCTAGTTTTTGCTGTGTCCACTTAGTGTATTTAGGTCTCCCGTCCTATAATATAGCTTCATACAAAGTAATCTTAGACTTCAGACTAGAACGAAAACGAAGTAGACTGTATGAAAAATGTGCCACGTTTTAGTTCGAAGCATGATGTTGTATAGCTTATAAACCTTCCCCAATAAGCCTATTTATTGCAAAATGCAAAATGTAAAAAGATTTTTTATTCTGACTGATAATGTCAGAGATTTGCGCATTCAAATTAAGAAACAAGCATAAAGATGTTTTTATTTTTACTATAATAACTACCAACTTACGCTCCGCTCAATTCGCTCGGTTGCGTCCCTAGTGCGTTGTTTTGCGAGGAACTCTATTTTTTTGCAAAACAAAAGTAGCCTAAGCTTCTCCTTATAACATCAGCTATCTACCAGTAAAAGTCCCATCAAAATCGGTCTAGCGGTTTCTGAGATAAGCCGGAACAAACAGACAATTTTTTTTAATTATGTTTTTCTTGTAAGTACCATACATTAAATCTTAGGCATTTAGTAAAAAGCTGTTATTTTGACGTTACAAACAAACACTTCAATTTTATTCTATTTTTTGTATAGATAAAGATATATTATAATATGTACATATTCGGTTAGTACATTACTTAAAGCTATTGATTAAGATGTTAGAAATAAAGCTTTATTTTTAAAGTACAAAAAGTATTCATCGTTTGAACAAATAAGCACTAACTTGACGTATTATAAAGTGTTTCGCGTATATTTAAAATATATAAGTTGAATTATAAACTCTAAATTATAATTAAAAAGTACAAAATATGCCCTCAGTCTTATTTCTATTTCATCTAACAGGACTTGAATTAAATTAATATACATATAATACAAAACTCTAAAACAAAACAAACCAAAGAATATTAAAAAAAATGCTATAATAAATAATTATGATACTCGGCGAAACATCTCCTTGGAATTAGTCCGGAAAAATAATATTGACGCGTACTGAGAAATCCTTCGGGCGAAAGGCAATTTGGAGTTTCAAACAAAATGATGAGATCGAATTTAAGACCCGGACTTAAATGGAGACAAAAATGTCTTATTTTAGACAACAGTACGAGAAATAATGAATGAGTGTCTTTGTTTGTCACTTCTTATGCTGTAACAACGTACATATATCAAATGGAATTATTGATATTATTCACGATTTAAAATATTTTTATCAAAAAATTATATAGTTGTAAATAAAACGTTCAAATTAAATGTAAATATTTAAAACAAAAAGTGTTCAAAATAAACCAAATGCTTTAGTGTTTAATTTCTTATTCATTCTAGACTGAGTTTGATACAATTATTAACATCAGATAACAGTATAAATAAAGCCCATATTTCTGTTTGTTTGACCACTTAATTTTTTTACAACCACTTAGAAAATAATACCTAGAAGTCAAGTCAAGAAAATAATAAAGCCATCTCAATTTTTAAAGAAACTCTTTTTATAAATAAAATATGTTGGGACATTAACACATAACACCATCTAGTTCCATGGTAAGCTACGAAACTTGTGTTATGGATATCAGATAGTAGATACACCACACATATATAACTTTAAATACATGCATATTAAAAATGAAAACATCCATGACTAGAGTACAAACATTCGTGCTTATCACACAAATGAATGCCCCCAGCGGGATTCGAACCCGCGACCTCTGGCACAGTAAGTACTAGCACTACAAACTGAGCCAAACGTGTCTTTAGTTTGGCTATAAGACAGTGTAAAATAATAACAGACTGCCTAAATTATAAACATCTATAAAATGTCGCAAGTAGGATACAAGCCTTAAATGTACAGTTTTATATTTCGCTTGCTAAGTTTGATTTTGACTGGGGCGTTATATTTTAATTTAATTTCAGTTTTCAATTAAGATATTAAACTTAATTTTTTTCTTGTCGTCTTCTATGACATTAATATTTTAATTTATATAACTTTAACAAGTCGTTATAGTAATACAGGCCGTAAGTATCATTGAAGTATTTATTTAAGTTGATACTAGATGGCGCTAGATGGATTGTCCGGAAGTCTTTATTTAAAGAGTAATATATATGTATGTACGTACATACATACATAATGTTATTATAACAGAAAACTTTATTTAATATTATTATTTTACTCATATCAAAAATAACCTATTTTATGATCATAATTTATACTATTATTGAAAGGTATTCTAAAAAATTTTCATTTCAGTAAATTTCCATAGATTTTTCTTATGAATGATTTATGACGAATCCTTTTTAATAGTAGAGCATAATAAAATATAAAATATACACCATTTTTAGGGGGAAGTCCTTAAAAATACCCACAAAACCGTTGCCCTTAATGGCTAATATCTTTATACTGGCTATTAAAGCTCAAGTCACGTGCCTATCATTTGACTGCTCCCCGAGTTTAATATTCTATTATTAACTAGCCGATGCCTTCGGCTATGTTTGCATAATAAATGAAAACCTCATCTTCTTTTATTCTTATTCATCCTTGTGTTTTGAATGAATTGGACCTAAAAAAATCTATTTCTTCTTGGAAATTATATTAAAAATCTACTCAGAAGAAGTTTCGGGCAAAAGTTATAACTTTCTCAGCATCAATAGATAAGTAATTATTGTTTTACAAAGAATTTATATTGAGTTTCGTCTTCTTAAACTTTACACCCAACCCTTTATTAAGGGTTGAAAAAAAAAACAATGTTGTTAAATCAACATATTTTTTGTTGGTTACAACATTGTTTATATACTATTTCAAATCGAAATATTTGACTTCTTTCTTATGAGTGACCCGTCTTTACTTCGCTAATTAATCACTTGAAGCTACGGTACTATATGGAACTAATTTCTGGTTAGGTCTCACATAGAATAAGTATACAATTATTGTATTGGAATATTGTAAACAAATATTATTTTAAAAGAGCAACTGTTGAGTTTCTCGCCAGCTCTTCTCAGCAGAATTACCTTCCTTGTATCCTTCCGGTAGATTCCTTACAGACTTACATACTGACATTTAATTTAAATTAAAAAAAAATGACGATTCAAAAATGTTTGTAAAAGTTTATCTGAACAAAGTACTCTTCCATATAATATATTACGATTTCATTTATTTTATCTGTATCCATATTTATTAAAACGTTCATATTTTACACCGCCAGCCCTAGCCTTAGATGAATTTTCCTCAACGTATTATTGGCGGAGAAGCTATTATGTCGTATCGAATAATAAAACGGCTATTTAACCGTTCTGTTATACTATAGATGAAAATGCCAGAAGCAATAAATATGATATTTTATTTGTATTTGCCGTATCTCTCTCGCTCTATGAAAATATTTGTTTACTTGCTGAAAGGAGCTACAATGACCGCTTCACTGGTAATCTTATATATGAGCGTCTCAGTGGTGTAGTGGTTGCACATCCAAAGGTCTTGGGTTCAAGTCATGGGTCGGGCTAATTTTAGCTATTAAGTTTTTCTGTTAAGAAAATCCTAGTTACTTAATCCACAACTTGGAGTTTGGAAGTTGGCGGTGTTTCATTTCTGTATCTCGAGGAGTACATAAAGCTAATGGTCCTGCGCCTGATCTCTCACCGGTCGAGTCGAATTATCGTTCCATCAGACTGAGAGTAACAGGAATAGAGTGCACTTGTGTCTGCGCGTACGCTTGTGCACTATAATATCTCCTCGTCAATTGGCATCAATCTCATATATTATGATTTTATACTACCAGCAAGAGCATGTTTATAAACGTTTTTCCAGTTGTGGGATAGTAAAAGATACTCTCATTCAAAATATATAAAGGTAAGTTAATTAAGTTCTGTATATAGCGTACTAATGTTATATATGTAAAACTTAGTATCGACGTTCGGATGTTTATCACACAATCACACGTAAATCGATGTACTGATTTAGATGAAACTTTGCATATAGATCAATCATATCCTGAATTATTTTTTTTTTAAATTGTGTAGTTTTTTTATTTACAATAAAGGAAATTACAAATATACTTATTTATATATACAAAACAAATGTACACATAGTTATTACTGTACAAGTCATGTCCGCGTGGAATAGTGGCAAGAATCCTGAATTATAATAGAAGATAGGTACTTTATATCTTGATACACTAAGTGATTCTCATAGTGATAGTAGTGAAAAAATTCGCTTGAAAGAAGCAAGAATCGGTGGCTATTACTGCATAAGACTAGCTACTACCCGCGGCTTTGCCCACATCTACTTTTTTCTTTTTTTTTCTTCAATTGATAAATAACGCTAATCATATGATTGAAAAGTTTGCCCTTAATCTATTCGACACATCCTCTATACGTTCCCATTTGAGATTGAGAGCTTTCTGCAACAAAGTTGCTTGATGTTGTGCATGTTATGAATAAATCCTACGATTAAATTCGATTCGATAAACCACAAATCCTCGCTCAAGAGAATCGATATAAACCAAGGCAGATACGCGAGTGTATTGAAATTCAGTAACTTTAAAAGATAGTTGAAAATTATCCATATCCACATACTATCATAATAGAGCTTATGAAATAGTTCCACCATTAATTATTATAGTTGTCGTTTTTTAATTATAATGTTGACAGAGTAAATAAGAACCACACATAAAATTTTTCCATTTTTTTTTTGATAGCACTGAAACTCTTCAATAGTTACCGAATAAAAAAAAAAAGAAAATCCGTTGAAAAAAAAGACCAAAAAATGGTATTAAACTTTTTTTGCTTATTTATATACATATATGTAAAGAAAATCACCTCATATACGAGTGCTTTTCTTAAGTTTATATTTACAACACATATATATATATATATATATATATATATATATATATATATATATATATATATATATAATACATATGTATAACTTGTTAAGATATAAAGATACTTGAAATAGAGTCTTAGCTCAGCCTGTACTTATCCGCTACTAGCTATTACAATTTCGTAGACAAAAAAGTTTGGCATATCTTCAGAACGAAGCCATTCATGACCAGTTTATTTTATTTATTCATTGAAATTTCAGTACATATATAGCAAAAACAGATATAAACGATAATAATTGCAGAAGTCAAAAAACTGTGTCTGAAAATTCAGCTTAAGAGTAACCATTTTAAAAATGGCTCAGCTCAAACTAGTACTTTTCAATTTAGTTAATCGATATTGAAATACGAATATTCATATTCGATTAATATCGATTAATTAACTAAATGTCATATTCAATATTTATGGGTTGAATAAAACAGACACATAAATAAGCCGTAGGTAACAAATTGAAATTATATCTGCAATTGATATACATAATATGTCAAATTCCGAATAATTATTCGGCCGCTTCCTTCTTATACACTGAATTTACCAAAGACAGGTGAATATCTATACATATTAAGTATGTACATATATGTATATGTGAACTTATCTGGTGGAAGCCATTAATTTCCGGTGACGTAACGAGATCCTGAAAGTCGATCTTTGATATTAGATGTATTTGATTGGGAAATGCTTGACTGATTCATAAAGGGAGGATTTATGTTTAACATTGTACACCTAATTTGTGTATATATTATATAAATTGTACGATTTACATATATATTATTATTAAAATATGTATGTTTGGATGGTATTTTTTTTTGTAACTAGTATTACTCAGTAGACTGAGTATTTATTAACAAACTAGCAACTCACCATTGCTTTGCTCGGGCTCATCCTTAGATACATTTCAACGGATAGTATGAATAGATAGACTATATATTATGTGACATATACATAGGTATGATAAGTTATCTTGGGTTGCATTATAATGTGATTTCCCGTGGGAATGAGACAATCTCTCGCAGTAAAAAGTAGCCTATGTCGCTCTCCAGCCCTTCAATGATCTCCACACAAAGAATCACGCCAATCCGTCACTCTTTTTCGACGTGAAAGAAGGACGAAAAAACAAACAAATGAACAAACTTACACATTTATAATATTTGTATGGATAGTATGAATTATTTCTTTTCTGAAAGTTATACTTAATAACTTAATTTTTAACGGACAGTGTTCAAAACGACAGGTTTATTTAGCATTTTAAACACAGTAGGTTGAAATTTGTAAATCTTTTTAAGGTATATCAAAGGGCAAAAACGGAACCCTTAGAATTTCGTCATATTCGCCTTTTCCTGTGTAACAACCTATATCTAAATCTAGAGATTATTAGACTAATATTACTAATCGGTAGGTAAATGTCTTATAATCTGGATAATTCTGTAGTCAAATAAGTCACTTCTAAGAGTAACCCACTTGATTTTAAAAGGTAATCAGTAGATTTTAAACAAAAAAAATTATATATAACCAAAAAAATATTATATTTAATTTAACTTTTTTACAAATATTTCAATTGTAACAAAAAAAAAACTGAAATACAAAAGATAAAATAAGCCCTTTTAATCTCAATAACTAAACTCCTAATGTGATTTGTAAAATATATTAGTAACAAGTTAATTTTGAGGCATTGCGAAATACACCGACTGCATCTTAGATGTAAATAAACATTTAAAAAAACGTTAAAATACGAATCTTTTCCAATTTAAATTCAACCCCATTTCAACCTTATCTTCCAGACAAAAATTTAAATAAAAAAAGATATAATAAATAAACGTCACGCACAATGAGATGTCAATAAACGATCTTTACTTTTACCTCAAAACAAAGAAGGCTTAAAGCCCTCCATCACAAAACCTGTCGGAGACACCCATTGTTTAGTGAAAAGATTGAAAGGCGAAGACGTAATCTATCAAAGCGTCGCCTGCGAGAAAAATTATATTACTTATAATATATTATATATATTTAATAAATATGTTGGTATATTAACACACAGCACCATATAATTCCTTGGTAAGCTACGAGGCTTGTGTTATGGATACCAGATAGTTGATACACTACACAAATATAACTTTAAATACATATATATTATAAATATAAACACCCATGACCTACAAACATTTGTACTCACCACACAAATGAATGCCCCCACGGGACTCGAACCCGCGACCGCTAGCACAGCAAGTAGAGTCACTACAAACTGAGCCAAACAAGTGGTAAATAAATATAACATGCAACTAGCGACTCACCCTCGCTTCGCTCTTGTTCTTCTCTAGGTACGTTTGAACGGTTAGTTATTATTTTATTTTTTCTTTATAACTTAAGCTTGACGTTTTGTTGTAGATGATAGGTCGGCCACTAACACCATCTATTGAAAATAATCCGAAGTAGTGATTCTCATACAAAGTAAACACTTCTGAACTTTTCGATTTCCCCGCTGTTCTTATGGGTTTTCCTCATTTTTTTAATACCTAAACCACCCCCGACACACCCCTAACAAAACAAAAAAGTATTATTCAAGTCAGCCTAGTCATTTTTGAGTTTTAGCAAGACTAACAAACGACAATAATTGATTTTTATATACATATATTGATTACTTGTTAGCTGTTCAAAGTTTCACTAATTTACTAACCCAAGGTTAAAAGAATTTCAGTTACTCGTATAACATTAAAAAGCAAAAAAAAAAACGATAAATTCATTTAGCTTTTCATTAATTTATTAATTATAATAAAGAAATTTAAAAAATAAAGCTAAAGGTATATTTCAGAAGACATTAAGTTATAGCCTTCATTAGTATAACTCAAAGGCGAAATTTAACTAGAAATAATTGCTTTCCCTTAGACTTCTCAACTGCCAACGGATAAATAATTAGTTGATAATAGGTAAAAGTTATTATGTCGTGTTATACTGAACAGTTTTTATGGTGTAAAAAAAGTCAAACTCAGTAACTCCTAATTTTGAAGTCGGTTAAAATTATGAATCTAATGTTATATGAATATTTAAACTTAAGGTAACGTATATTAGCATTAGTTAATACTTTCTTAGATATACACGAATATTTGTTATCTATACCTACATATAATAAAATTGTAACTGATCGCTGTCTGTACATGGAAGATATTTGAGAAAAAATATTATTGGGGATCTTTATTAACGCAATAGAACCCAAAACAATGAATTTTAGTTTTTTTTTCTGTTTGTCGGTTTGTCTGTTTGTCTGTGCATTTGTGGGTGCTAATCTTAGAAACGGCTTAACCGATTTGGGCGCGGTTTTCACTAATGTATTTTGATAAGCTTCAATTAACATTTAGTATTTGTTTTATTTCAATCGGTTACTAAATAAAAAAGTTATGTCAATTTAAAGAAGCATCTAGGGGCGATCCCGAGCGAAGCAAGGGTGGCTCACTCTAGTTTTAAATAAAATTATTCTTTCGGATTTTTTCGCGTATTTATTTCGATTTTTGGTCGCCGACGTTTCAAATCCTTCACAGCGATCATGGTCACGGGAGAGACTAAGGTTTTAGACATGTCAAAAGTCATTACGAGTACCTGTACAGACAGTATCAGCATTATAGAGAGCACTAGCAATAGTTATCCGTTTCTTTTTAATCAAGGAATCTCAAGCTATATCATTACGTAATAAGTCATACATAAATAAATATGTGTTTGGTCAAAATGTACAGCGTTCCTCACTCGACCCGGAACACGGATGGAGTACCACTCGAAACACTTTACCCTCTGGGTTAACGAAGCGTTAAAGAGATCATACTCTAAGAATTTACCTAGATTCAGAATCTGTAATAATAGTGATATATTACAAAGCATTATTAGCTTATTTTTATTACAGAATGTTTTGTCTTTAACAGATAAATAAAATTGAAGTGTCTGTATGTAATGTCAAAATAACAGCTTTTTAATAAATGCATATGGATTGACTAGTTAATGACTAGTTAATCATATACAAATACTAGCGACTCACCCTCGCTTCGTTTCGGGTATTCGTCTCTAGACAAATACAAATTTATCCCACAGGAGCCGTACATTTTTTCGGGATGATATATAGCCTATAGCCTTCCTCAGTTAGCGGGCTATCTAATGCAAAAAGAATTTTTCAAATCGGATTATTAGTTCCTGAGATTAGCGCGTTCAACCAAACAAACAAACAAATAAACAAACAAACACTCTTCAGCTTTAAACAAATAAACACACAAACAAACTCTTTAGCTTTATAGAATTAGTATAGATTTTCATTTAAATATGCTCAATCTTGTTTATAAAATCAATTATTACTTTAAAAATATTGTATTACATAAAAATCCTTTAAAGTCTGGAAAACAAATTAAATACCAATAGAAATTGTAGGTTTTCCTTCAACATCATAAGTAACACTACTTTATCAATAATATTATATCAGAGTAAGAAGCAAATGTTATGAAATATTTTTACAAATAACAAATTATTTCTCTTTAAAATATTATTGTATGTATTCTTGTGGGTTTATTTAGTTACATACTAGCATTTACCACTGGTTTTGTCCGCGTTTATTTATATGCATATGTACTCGTATAATAGCTGTTGCTAAGAGTAGTTGCGCGATATAAGATATCTAATTCTTATATTCTTCAATGAATAGACAATAAAATAATAAAAAATGTTTGTTCAAACAAACAAACTCTTTTGCTTTATATATTAACTAGCGACTCATCCTCGCTTCGCTCGGGTTCGTCCCTAGCTTGGATATAATGAAATGGACATAGCATATTATCCTTAAGAGTAAGACATATGCCATCGTGGACTTTTTTGTAGAACTTTTTAAGGTGTATAATACTGTAGTACATTATTTTGATCTATCTCATAGGGTTCAGCCAGCGTTTGCAATGTAAGCGCAAAAAAAAATGTGTTTATTTACGACATCACATTAGAAACCTCTAAAATTATCAGTGTTTCTCTACTATATTATGCATGTATTATACATATAAACCTTCCTCTTGAATCACTCTATCTATTAAAAAAACCGAATTAAAATCTGTTGCGTAGTTTTAAAGATCTAAGCATATATAGGGACAGGAGGACAGCGGGAAGCGACTTTGTTTTATACTATGTAGTGATAAGTCTTTGTATGAGAGCATGCTAGGTACGGGAATAAAGTTTTAGCATGTTGCTTTTTTTATGTATTATATACAATCTTTTGTAACATCCAACTAGTGGGCATGGACCTCCTTTTAATACAGGAGGGATCAGGTCATAGTCCACCTGATGCAAGTGCGGGTTGACAGGTTCTATGTCGAAAACTTGCTAGGTTCTCTCAGACATGCAGGTTTCCTTTCTCCGTAAAACAAGTGGTTGGTGGTTATGGTGGAAGTAATTCACCCATGAAAATATTACTATATATTCTTTATTGCATATTAATAAATATATGACGTACGAGACCCGGGGTTTGAACACGCTTCACCCAAAAAAAAGCTTCTTAAATCACGTACTATAAATTACATTAGAGCGCGAACATAATAACTTAGAATAAAAAAAAATGGAAAACTTTAATTCACAAAACAAAATACAATAATTATGTAAACGTAAAAATGGTATTCAATAAATCCATAATCTATATAGAACCTTCAAAATAAACTCATCTAAAATATCCATCAGCCAGGAACATGCCAAAAAAGAGGACAACACCTAATCTGACAACTAACATACAATATACATATACTCGTATATGCAAAAGTTTGTTTGTTGGAATATATGTATTTTTAAATTTTGTACAGAAATACATAGACTATGACCTGGACTAACATATAAGCTGTTAGGCACCCAAGGCCGCACCCTAGCGGTAACCTCAAAAAATGTAGGCCAGGATCCGGCCAAAGAATGTTCCATACATTGTACATTATATAATGTTTATTTAACTAACAACACAGCGAGCAATAAAAACATTTCATGGCAAGTATTAAAACAGTGGCGAAAGTAAACGCCCCCGAATAATCAATACGAGCCGGCCCGCGCAGGTACGCCGCACCCCACCTCACCCCTCAGACAAAGAATAGGGGAGCAGACCGACAACTGTACAAATCGTATTATTTATTAAAATTGTCATTTACGACACTTAAAATTTAAGTGCAATTAAGTTTGGAATATTTTAAGATAGATTTTTATTTATTTTAGTAGTCATCGCTGGTCCAATGTAAAGTCTGCCTTGGTAGGCGAGTCATCGGGGTGTCTTGGTTGAGTAGAGGGAAGGTTTTAGTGGGTAGTACTGGCTTTTCTAGCCGGTGAGTCTCCACATAAACTGTATGTATGTATGTGGTAATATCTTCTGGATATATCTTCTAACGTAAAAAAGAAAGTCAATTGTAAAGAGATAAAAGATGTACACATTATAAGAAGAATGAGAGAAATATTTGGGATGTCATAAAAATAACCTTATCATTCTTATCATATTATTAAAATGACCGAGTTAATTCCGATAATATAATCAAATCCAGAAGAAATCATTATATATTAATAAAATTAACCATACTTTTATATGTACATATACCATAATTATGAAATTTGACTAAAAAAACTTATAAAATTCTCACACTGAAAATAACAAACAAAAAACTCAATAATTTAAGTATCGTCAAAAATGACAATTAAAACTTTCCTGGTAACATATAAACTATAAATAATAAACATAATAAATAAATAATATACCACATCTGTTATATAAATATTTTAGTCTTTGCCGACAGCATCCCACCAGTCAGCGCGTTGTCTAAACCGATTGATGCAACCGAAGTCTGTCCGTGAAACGAAATTTGTGCGCTACATGCAACCATCATATATTCTATGTGTATAGCTTAACTTATTTTATCTGAAAATTGGCTATTTTAGTATGTTTAGTATGCAAATACATTAAGCAGTATATTAATAAACAATAAATACTATTGCTCATTTAATCATTATTGAAAATTAGATAAAAACATATACTTTCTTAGATTTACGCGAATATTTTACATTTTAAATAAAACTATCTTTTCGGATTATTTCGCGGATTTATTTTGATTTTTGTTTCCCGACGTTTCGAATGCTTTACAGCAATCATGGTCACAGGAGAGACTAAGGTTTTAGACGTCTCAAAATGTTTAGAATTAAAATCAACAAATATTGTAAGGTACTTTGGTGCCATTTTTGAATTTTTGAAATCATTTTTGTAAGATAGTGGGTAGGCACTGTCTGTAACAAGTCTGTAACGCCTTTGTATCCGGGTCCTTATAGCCGGGTATCCTGCTATCCTAGTAATATTATAAATGCGAAAGTTTGTGAGGATGTCTGGATGCATAGATGTATGGATGTTTGTTACCCTTCACGCAAAAACTATTAAATGGATTTTAATGAAACTGTACCATAATATAGCTTATACAATAGAATAACACACAGGCTACTTTTTATCCCGGAAAAATGTACTGTTCCCGTGGGATAGATTTTTCATTGTTTTTCTAGAGATGAACCCGATCGAAGCGAGGGTGAGCCGCTAGTACAATATAAAATTACATCCACGTAAACAAACATTTTCATATTTTTTTTTTCATAAAATGAAAACTACTGATCCAAACTATGTTAAATTTTTATGGGACCAAATGGCAACTATTCCGCATCAAACAAAAGAAGAATCACGTAAATCGGTTCATAAATCTCAGCGTAATCGGTATACATACATAAAAAAAAATACCGATCGAATTGATAACCTCCTCCTTTTGGAAGTCGGTTAAAAAACTGTATTGTTCCAAAACATAGCAATAAAGCTACGTATATTAAGCACATTTATATTAATTATAGCTGAAGTCTATATTAAATCTATTTTACCTTGAGATATAATTGCCTTGATATAAAATGAGAGCGTGGGCAGATTTGCCTGAATGAAAACTAAATTTCGCATTGAAATTACTAAAAATGTACAATTACGGTTAAGAGTAATAATATTAAAATGTAATATAAAATCTTTCTGTTCATAATAAAAAAAACTTTAAATTGAAATTTTTTGTTTGACGTAGGTGTGAGGTTATTTACCTCCTCGATGTGTCTACACCTTGTCGTCGTGGAGTGGTTCATTAGCTTCCGGCAATCCAGCCGGGCGTAAAGCCAAGGGACACTCTAAATGTCCCACTTCGGTGGGCGGTGCCATACGGGTTGCTCTTGGTACTTCTCTGATAGCAGAGTGTTCTGAGTCTGATAGCACAAAACCCCTTGGTTGTGTGGTCTTCTTTGGCAGACCTGCCATTAGAGCGTCGTGGTCGAGTACGTAAGTTATCCTGCGACGCCCCATCAAGACGGGGGAGGTTCCGTTGGGTTTTAGTGGGTAGTACTGGCTTTCTAGCTGGTAAGTCCCATATAACCACGTATATGTATGTAAATAGGTAGGTATGCGTAAATGCTTTTCACAACATTAAAAAAAAAGGTATAAGATTAGTAATACAAATTCAATTTGTTCTTGTGTTGTGAATATATTAAAACCATTTTTATATAAAAAACTAGCTTTAGTCGCGGCTCCGCTCGAATAGTTATTTATGTAGATCTATTTCGATCCTAAAATAACGTACATACATACATCGTGGCGTAATATTAGATAATCTTTACCATATCAGGCTATCTAATGAAAAAGTTTATTCTAATGGAACTGATAGTTCCGTAGATTAGCGCGTTCAAACAAAATATTAAATTAAGTAATCTATAATAGACAAAGAGACTAATGTATTCTAGAGGTCAATTTAAATAAATAATCATTACATGATATATATATATATATATATATATATATATATATATATATGTATATATATATATATATATATATATATATATATATATATATATATATATATATATATATATATATATATATAAATGAAGGTTTTATTGTTAATTAACCGCCCGTTGGGTAGGAAAATTGTGCAGATGTTACCATATAATGACGCCTTAGAACCAATCAGACCTCTGTAACAGATCTATCGCATGCTTGGTTACACAACTATTAGCTAGCATTGAATGTCTAACATATTATGCTTTAGCAACTGCCTGTGGTTTTGCTCGCATTTGTGCATTTATTTAATACGTAAACACTGTTTTTGACGGAAGACTTGGAATTAAAAATATGGATTTAAAATACGTCTTAATTGCTTGAAATAAGTCGGTTAAGGAAATATTTCATACTATTATATTTCATTTCAATTTATTTCATAGATATAGTAAATCAATTTTTGAAAATATTGAAAAGCTAATATTTTTATTAGCTACTAGCGGCTCACCTTCGCTTCGCTCGGGTTCGCCTCTAGGAAAACTGAAACAAACCTATCCCAAGGGAACCGCACATTTTTCCGGGATAAAAAGTAGCCTATGTGTTATTCCAGACTATAATCTATCTCTGTGTAAAATTTCATCTACATCCGTTCAGCCGTTCAGGCGTGAAAGAGTAACAAACATACATACATACATACATTCTTACAAACTTTCGCGTTTATAATATTAGTAGGATATGATTAAGTTAACATACAATAAAATATCCAATGTTGTTTTTTCAAAACTACAAATAAAATACGTTAATTGTTTATATTTATATAGGGACTACTGTATAACATCTTAAATTGACAATCATATGTGCCAAATATTGAATGATTGATAGAAGATTGATGGAAATCAAAGCCTAAAGATTTCACATAGACTATTGTGACTTGCGTATTTGTCTGAGCCACAAAGACCCCATATCTTATAGGCTCATCTCTTACACTCACCGCTGGCTGCTTTGTTGACACCATTAGGGACACACAACATCATGCTATCGATACTATTGAATAACTCACCTCTAATGGATTGAATTGTCTTTTTATTTTTTGTATAACAATTCTATAATTATACATTTAGGTGTTATTTTCATATTTAAAATCAAAAAAATATGTTTGTTCGTTGATATAAATAATAAATAAATAAAATATATATGTTAGGACATTAACACGCAGCACCGTCTAGTTCCATGGTAAGCTACGAGGCCTGTGTTATGGATACCAGATAGTTGATACACTACACATATATAACCTTAAATACACACATATTATAAATGAAAACACCCATGACTGGAGTACAAACATTTATGCTCATCACACAAATGAATGTCCCCAGCGGGATTCGAATCCGCGACCGCTGGCACAGAAAGTAGGGTCACCACAAACTGAGCCAAAGGCGTCGTCAAGTCAAAGTGATATGGTAAGTGATAGGGAAAGTCAAGTGATATGGTAGAAATAAACGACCTACAATATAGTGCAAGCACAACAAGTGCGTTCAAAAATACAAAACTTCAGTTTTAAGAAAAGTATGGAACTACTAATAAAAAAATTAAAATTTGTATGTTTGTTCAATCACACTGAAAAGGCTTGAATGAAACTTAGTACACAGATAAACTATGACCTGGAAACGAATGAACCAAGGGTAAGCCGAATGTAACCCGAATGAACTAAGGGTAAGCCGAATGTACCCCGAATGAACCAAGGGTAAGCCGCTAATAGATATTCTATAAATACTACTGTTATAAGAAAATAACGATAAAACCTTGTGAAATATCATTATTAGGAGCAAATCGTTATAGTAGACAAAGATAAACTGGCAATAAAAATTAATGATAGAACGCTGACGCAAACAATAATATGATTACTTATTTCGCTTTCACTTCATATAAAAATACAATATTTTTATACGTTATTTTATTTCTATTATTTTTACATGTTTATTTATTCTGGGAGCAGTGGTTTCAAGTTACATTTTCTGTATGTATTTATTTTAACTATATTATTTTTATTTTACCATATTTTTAGGCAGTGATAGCCCAGTGGTAAAGCGCTCGCTTGGGAAACCAAATGAAGCGTGTTCAAATCCCGGGTCTTGTACGTCATGTGCAAATCATTTCCAACATGATTACCACTTTTCTTACGGTGCAGGAAAACATCTTAATCTGCATATCTGAGAGAACCTTGCAAGTGTTCGAAAAACATATGAAGTCGGCCAACCCGCACTTGACCAGCGTGGTGGACTATGGCCTGATCCCCCCCGTATTGAACGGAGGCCCGTGCCCAGCAGTGCGATGTTATGTTATTTCTTATGCATAATATCTTCCCATATTTTACCTTTATTTCACATTATTTAATATATTCATTACATCTCAAAGTTATTACTCTTTATATGTGTTAAGAAAAATTTCCACCACTGAGAGTATTCAAGCTACCAGTAAGTACTTTATAGTTTCCCCCCCAACGTGCGTTCACCTGTCATGGGGGGGGGGGGGGGGGCTCAGTAGCGTCCGGCAGTTCAGCCGGGCGCGAAGCCAAGAAACGCACAGGGAGGTGGCCCACTTCGGTGGGCGGTGGGAGGCGGCTTACTTCGGTGGGCGGTGTACCATGCGGGTTGCTCCTGGCACTTTTGTGATATCAGAATGGACTGTAGAGCAACCCCATGGTTGTTGTGGTCTGCTTCGGCAGACTTGCCGTCGGGGCGTCGTAGTTGAGTGCGTAGGCGATCCTGCGACGCCCCATCAAGACGGGGGAGGTTATGTTGGGTTTTAGTGGGTAGTACTGGCTTTTCCAGCCGGTGAGTCCCACATAACCACCTGTACGTCTACAGGTGGTATGCATAAATGCATTTCCCAACATTAAAAAAAAGGTACCTCATAGTATAATATAAAACAAGCCTCATGTAGATAAACTTAAAAAGCTAAACCATATCTAAAGACAGATCCAAATCGTTACATCAGTTTTCGAGATACATGAAATAATATACAAAAACGACTCATTTAATTTATACAGATAATTAAAATTGAAGTGTCTGTTTGTAATGTTAAAATAACAGCTTTATACTAAATGCATATGGAATTATATACGATACTTATAAGAATAAGACAATTTTTCAAATTTTTGTGTGTCTGTCTGTCTGTTTGCCCCGGCTAAACTCCTAAACTACTAGACAAATTTTAACGGGACTTTCACTGGCAGATAGCTGATATTATAAGGAGTAACTAAGGCAATTTTTATTTTAGAGAAAGAATTAGAGCTTCGCTCAAAAAAATTAAAACGTACCTAGCGAACCTACTTCGAGCGAAGCGAGGGTAAGTCGCTAGTATATCATAAGATACACCAGCAAAATCACACTAACTAATAACTAATATAAAAATATGAGAAAAACTAAACACTTCACTCCGATTCAGAGCTGTTAAGTCCATCATTGGCTAACAATGCGTTCGAAGAGTCGTTCATTAAAACTTCGCAGAATAACTATAAGTACATAATTCAATAAACTCGGCCCGCTAGCGTAACTTGCGATATATTTTAGAAACTATGAATACTGGGATGTGTAGTTTGGGCGTTTGCAGCGTAAATTTTCATGTATCCTCTTGCACTTTTGCTAGTGTATATAGATTTATGGCGTTGAGAACTGTTTCATTTTATGTGTTTAGTTAGAGCATTTAGTTTTATTGCTTGGGAATTATTACACTTATTATATTTTAGTTTTATAGTTTTTTTCAATTTAAAGTAACTTCGTAAATACGCTAACATCCAAATAGATACCCGATAGTGCTAGCAAATGTATTGAAATGCTCATAGGACCCTTAATATTGTATAACCCATTTTTCCCAAAATTTGTTATGAACATTAGTTCAGGTTTGACGAAAATAATACAATACCAAGTTATGTACCTTCTTCTATTTGACGTCAGTGAAAAAAATACATTTAGTTAAAAATACACATGAAAATCGGTTAAAAATACATACATATTTAAAAAAAACTATTTCCAAATACAAAGTAACAAGGCGATCAAAATTTCAAAGGGCATATTCGATAAAATCTATAAAATAAAAACGTAGCGGTAAATTCAAACAATATTTTGTACTGATACACTAAGTAAGCTCTTTGCTACAAAGTATTCAACTTATATAGAAACATATAGAAGTTGATACTAGGATCAAAGTGGTTACCTTTGCTCTACGTATTACAATATTCTTATCTAAAACTAGCAACAACAAAAGTCCCTAGGTACGCGAATTTTGTTCACAATTCCATGTGTTTTAATTTTTTTTGCACGGAATCCTATACTTTTTCTAAAATAAAAATAGCCTAAACTATTTCATATAACATCAGCTATCTGGCAGTGAAAGTTACATCAAAAACGGTCCAGCCGTTTCAGAGATTAGCCGGAACAAACATACAGACAAACAGTTAAAAAATATGAAAATTGTTTTTAGGTAAAACGGGACCCTATTACTTAGACTCTGCTGTCTGTCCGTCTGTCACCAGGCTGTATCTCATGAACCGTTATAGTTAGACAGTTGAAATTTTCACAGATGATGTATTTCTGTTGCTGCTATAACAACAAATATTAAAAAATAGAATAAAATAAATATGTAAGGGGGCTCCCATACAACAGACATGATTTTTTTGCCGTTTTTATAGATAATGGTACGGAACCCTTCGTGCGCGAGTCCGACTCGCACTTAGCCGGTTTTTTCCTTATAAGAAGGTACCGTATTAAACACTTTTATATGAATATAGTAAAAAGCTATATTTGTATAGAGAAATTTTCTTATTCATCAAAGAATTTAATATTTAAGATGTAAGAATTATATGTACATATATATGTATATTAACTTTAATATTTAAGTAACTAATTCAAATGCACCTTTCCGCTTTACTTTCATTTGTTGTATCCTATTCACGTTTTAACCAGTTCTTGTTAAAAACCGAAAAAAACATTTCTATGGTCATTATAAACATTTACCTTGAACGAGAATCGAACACACGTCCCTCAAAATTATTCAAACTTACTAATATCACCTTAAAAATAACTAATCAAGAAATAAATCAGTTAAATCACCCTCTGTGGGTATGGGACTATAAAAGGAAAAGATCGGACGGAATTGGGTTCACTGCAAAGTAATATTAATCTAAACCCACCCTTACCCTTGACCTTGAGTTTAATACAAAATGTAATAAGGACTATTAGACAGTCTACTATAAGGGAGAGCAAATTGGTTGTCCATTTGCTCCCTTAACTTTTCATATAAGAGTATAGTTACGTAACGAAGACTGATAGTGTAACGTTGAGTGGGCGGGCGGACTTTTGTTGTAAGGCGGGCGGGAGGTAAATAAAGCTTTAACAAAAAGCTGCATCTATAATATTTAAAATTTTTCGACAACATGTTTAGCTTAGTTTGTAGTGACCCTACTTGGCGCGCCAGCAGTCGCGGGTTCGAGTCCCGCGGGAGGCATTCATTTGTGTAATGACCACGTATATTTGTATTCCAGTCATGGGTGTTTAAATTTATAATACGTATATATTAAAAGTTATATATGTGTAGTGTATCAACTATCTGGTATCCATAACACAAGCTTCGTAGCTCACCATGGAACTAGATGGTACCGTGTGTTAATATCTCGACAAATTTATTACTTTTATTATTTTTAGTTTTATCTATATTATTTTAAAGCAAAAAGCATAGCCCAATGTTCAATAATAATATAAACTATTTGAATAACTAAACATACGTAACATTCTCATTTTGCTCTAGTTTTAGTTGAATATTATAAAATTATTCAGTAAACAAGTGTACCTATGTTAAAAGATTTTCAGAAGCGAATATATTACAACAGTATAAGAACATGACATAAGCTAGAGTTTATAAAAATATAACTTTAACCGATAACGTGGTAAATGAAATATGGTAGTTACATCTATAAAAAGTTTCATTCGAATCCGTAAAATCGTTAAAAGCTTATAGAATAAATTTAAAATACAAGTTCAAAAATCAAAAGCACCATAAAAATAATTATTCCACGACCACGGGTGGTTTTTGAGAGCTTCATAAGAGATCACCATCGAACCTTATTTTAAATTATATTAAATTAATATGTATATATTAATTAAAACGGATGTACAGTGGGCGTATATATCGCGTTATATAGAAAAATACATTCAGAACATCCTCAATTTTTTTAATCGGCCATAAAAATCGATAAATTATATTCTATTTCTAAGATCTTCCTAAACGACACTTATGCATTATTTAAAAAAACCATTCAATGTAGTACTTACAACTTTAACCGCGAATTATTTTAATTATATACTACCGACATACCCTTATTTTGCTCGGTTGCATACTACAACCCTAGCTACGTTTTATTTTTTTGAGCGGAACCCTAATTATTTTTCTATCATTGAAGTAGCCTAAGTTACTACTTATAATATCTCTCTGTCAGTGAAAATCCCGTCAAAATTAGTCCAGCCGTTTCGGAGATTAGCCGGAACAAACAAACAGACAGACAAAAAAAATTCGATATTACAAACAGACACTTTAATTTTATTAATCTGTATAATTTACGTAGATAGTGCTGTATACTCACATCTACTGCGCTATAATTCAAAAACAAATCATACAATTAAAAACATTTAATCGTATACATATCTATCATTTCCCTAAACGGGATTAGAATCTGCGACCAGAGTCTATCTTGAATCTTTCCTTTACTTTAAATTACTCCGCAAAAACATATAAAATTGCCTAACATACACAAAAACTTACAATAAATCATCACTTCTACACACAGTAAGCTTTCTTTCTTTCAAATAACAATGTTACAGTAAAACGTGCACGAGTACCTATTACAATATAATGCCGCGATCCGGATTATAAATACCATGGTCCCTCCCTTTCCTTTGCGAATCCCGTGGGATGCTGAGCCCCGCCAGCAATTTCGCCAAACTATCCCGCATTAATCCCCTTGCGGGATAGGCAAGAATATTTTTATTATTCTGGGACGAAACAATTGATCTTGTAGCACTATTTAGGTAAGAATACAATTGGGTATTTAACTTTGCTCTTTTCTCTTTGTTTTTATTTTCTTTGTATTTGTTATATAAGAACTGTAAATAATTACAAATCGTTTCGTAGTTTATTGAATACTAGTGACTTACCCTCGCTTCGCACGGGTGCGTCTGTAAATTTTGTTCACAATTTAATGGGCTTTAATTTTTTTGCTCGGAACCCTAATTATTTTTCTAAAATAAAAGTGACTTAAGTTACTCCTTATAACATCAGCTATCTGCCAGTGAAAGTTCCGTTAAAATTGGTCCAGCCGTTTCGGATATTAGCCGGAACAAACAGACAGACAGACAAAAAAATTAAAAATTGTTTTTTTCTTATATACCTATAGGTACCGTATATACTTTCATATGAACGTATGTGTTAAGTAAAAGCTGTTATTTTGACATTACAAACAGACACTTAAATGTTATTTATCCGTATAGATGTACACACTAGCAGTACGCGCGGCTTCGCCTGCGTTAAAACTTCCGATAGCTACCAAACTTCACAGGATCATCCGCTGGTCTAATCTGAAGATTGCCTGGAAATGTCATCAAAATCGCTCCAGCTGTTTTAGAGTCTATAGAGAACACACATACACAAATCGATTTTTATATACATACTATATATACAGGTAGGGTTAGTTAAAAATAATGTAAAATAATACTTGTCCGTGCGTTTTTGCCAGCACGAACGACACCATTATAGACATATGTAGCTCTTCTGCTCCCACTTTCAAATTTTATTTAAAAAAAATTAAATACAACATAGCCTATAGCATTTCTGAAATCGTAAGGAATATTTTCAAAAGTTTCATTAAAATCTGCTGGATAGATTTTTAGTTAAATCCGTTCAAACGTACGTACATAGAAATATATATAATTAGTATAAATACATCAATTGTATCTTATGACTAAATAATGACTAAAAATCAATTCTTATAATATAAAAAATAGCATTGTTTTGAATCGGTTGTATTTGTCGTCTATCGTATTCCTAACTATGTTTTGCCCAAGTACGTCTGTATACTGAAAGTTTTCTTCATACCGAATTTCATTTCAATCCATTACGCTATTTAGACGACACGTTTGACTCAGTTTGTAATTTGTACTTGCCGTCTCAGCGGCCGCGGGTTCAAGTCCCGCTGAGGGCATTAATTTGTGTGATGAGCACGAATATTTGTACTCAAATCATAGGTTTTTATATTTATAATATATATGTATTTAAAGTTATAACCATAACACAAGCCTCGTAGCTTACCATGAAACTAGATAGCGCTGTATTTTAATACCCCAACATGTATTTATTTATTTATATATTATAATATTCATGTGAAGAAGACACATATTAAAATTGAATTTTAACTTAACACTTCTTAAATTTCAGAAATCCCTACTCATTTAGAAGGCAAGTTTTTGTCTTACAAAACACATTAGTACAATGTAGTGGCCTAGTAAAATGCTAGAAGTCTAGAAAATTATGCTAAGATAAGATCAATGTGTTGGGAAAAATACTTAAAAACGTGATTCATGCTTAGGGGTGGTTTTTTTTGAAAATTTATATTCGACTTTCCCTAAATATATGACCTATTTATAAAAAAAATACAACAATCGATTCACAATTTTGTATATATCTCGTAACATACCCACAAAAAAGATACCAACGAATTCAGTACTTCCTTTTTCAAGTCAAAAATCAAAAAAAAATAACATAATATTCTCGACTACAGCATAATATTATATAAATAAGCTTAAAAATTATACTAATTAAGTTTAAAACGTATGATATTTTTTTAAAACAGTTTCAAATATCAAGATTATTTGGGTCAAGTAAATTCAGGTAGAGTGAAGAGGCGTCGTCGCCATATTTTTGCGTCAACGGCGCATTTATATGATAATGCGGCGGATGGCATTCGAAACTGATCCAAAAGTTCTATGGATGAGTTCCGAAAAATTCCGAACTCGTAAATCTAATTTCGACCCTCGCCTCTATTTGTTTGCAATTTTGCACCGTTTTATATAAAGCCGACTGTCGAACGTCGATAATTATATACATATTATGTATGTATGTACTACAATAATTACAAATAAGGTATAGTGTATCAGTGGTTTTCGTTTCGAAAAATAATAATCCAATTTGAAAAAAGCGATTGTAATTTTAAGAAATAATAAGAAATGTGAAGAAAGATAGCAGATATCCATACTTTTTATTATAAACGTGATAGTGTATTTGTTAGTCCTTCTTTCACGTTGAAACAGAGTGATGGACTGGCCGGATTTTTTGTGTGGAGATAGTTGGAGGGCTGGAGAGTGATATAGGTTACTTTTTACCGCGGGAGATTATCTCATCCCAACGGGAAAACACAACCTACAACAAATCAACATATGTATATATATATATATATATATATATATATATATATATATATATATTATATTATTGAAATGTTATTTACTAGCTTTTATTTCAGTACCTGGATGACCGAGCTTTGCTCGGAGTTTTTAGTCAAAAGTATAATTTTCTTCTTAACTTGACTAAAAAACAAAAAAAAACTAAAAACTTGAATAAATACAAAAAAAAAACAAACAAAAGTAAAAGCTTTGTATTCCGACCGGGAATCGAGCCCGGGCACCTGTGATAGTCAATCTTGCACCTTGGCCGCTTGACCACGATACTTGTGCCCGAGTGTGCGAAATTATTAATTTACATGGAATAATGCGAAAGAAAACGGCATGAAAACTCGCAAATACACGTTTTTCCAGAAAACTCCCACATAGCAAATTTCAGCGAAATCGTTAGAGGCGTTTCCGAGATCGCCGGTTTAAATAAATAAATATACAAGAATTGCTCGTTTAAATATATTAGATATCCATACGCCATACAGATATAATATA
Organism: Fabriciana adippe; assembly: GCA_905404265.1. Classification (NCBI taxonomy): domain Eukaryota; kingdom Metazoa; phylum Arthropoda; class Insecta; order Lepidoptera; family Nymphalidae; genus Fabriciana; species Fabriciana adippe. The sequence continues at coordinate 1,841,870 of FR989996.1, read as the reverse complement.
GGGTAAGTCCGGAAGAGACGCCTATAAGGGAGAGATGCCTACTAAATTTAAAACTTAAAGTAATCAATTTTGCGTGATCCGGAACGCACCCATAATACGTCACTTGAAAGTTATTATAATGTCTATTCATTGTTAACTACATACATATCCCTGACAAAGTAGAAATTCATTTTATTCATGACCGTCGTCTTTTAATATTTTAAGGTATTTTTAAGGTAAGCATGAATATTTTTTTGGCTTGAATCTTGTAGCAAAAGGTTCGAGGAATACGTGATAAGAAAGTAACCATAATGTAAGTAGGTTACATTCATAATAATATATGTACATATTATGTTAGGTCTACGTATTTCTGCTGATAAATAAACAAGGTTTTACATGTGTACTTTGTAGGAAAAAATATTTTAAAATTAATATTAGTTATCCCCTGGCTTTTCTCGGTTTCGTTTTTTTCTTTAAATATTGTCCTAAGCAAATTGTGTAACGACCAGTCATTTAATAATATTGAAATGTATGTTTTATTTATGTCGACGAAGAGCATCGTACAAAGTACTATATTACTTTGCATTCAACTTTACACTAAAATATTGTATTCATATTTATTTTTATTCAGTATTACAGGAATACACTATCGAAATTTCAACCATGTCTCAAGATATGTGTATATAAATCAGGCAGTCAGTCAGAACACGTAATCTATATACTATAATAATATTATAAAGCTGAAGAGTTTGTTTGTTTGTTTGTTTGGTTGAACGCGCTAATCTCAGGAACTACTAATCTGATTTGAAAAATTCTTTTTGCATTAGATAGCCCGTTAACTGAGGAAGGCTATAGGCTATATATCATCCGTCTAAGGACGAACCCGAAGCGAAGCGAGGGTGAGTCGCTAGTTTTATAATATAGATCATATCATATAGATCATATATTTTAAATTGCGAAATTTAGTTTACAAAGGTTATTTGATAATAATTTTCTATAAGTAGTCTTGAATACAATATATATAAACAAAATGATTATATTTTTGTAAGTTAATGAAGCCGAAATGAAGATTCCCTAAAAATATTATATACAAAAAAGTTTGGATACATCGTTTAAAATATATCCGGAGCAATCTCCCAAGAAAAACCCCTAGTACTTTATGAAAATCTTACCTTTCTTAAGCAAAATACAAAATTTCACTGCCATTTCCTTTTACAAGGTAAAGTGATATGGCTCTGAAACGTTGGCAACTTACCTGTAACAAAAATAAGTTAATTTTATTTTGAGACTTTTCTCAGGAACATAATATAAAAAAATCTAGTTATATTTAAAATTATTTATGAATTATAATGTTTGAATATATATTTATATTGGAATTAACAAGAATCTTAATAATATCTATACTAATATTATAAAGAGGCAGAGTTTGTTAGAACGCGCTAATCTCAGGAACTACTAATCCGATTTGGTAAATTCCTTTTGCATTAAATAGCCCGTTTATTGAGGAAGGTTATAGGATATATATCATGATGTTACTACCCAAGGGAGCAGAGCAGTAATATAATATATAGTCTATCTATTCCATACTAACTGTTAAAACATACCGCTATTAGTGGTCGCTAATAAGATATTTTTATCATTATTATATGAAAATTCCTTTTAATATTTAATATAAATTTAGCAAACAGATTTGGAATAACATCGTTATACACTACATAATATATTTTATAGATAATAATATTTATACAAGGCTTCGTCCGCGACACCACTCGCTTGTTACAAATACATCTTCTTCGTCGTCTATCAACCAGGCAAGTCTCACATTTATGAAACTCATTCAAGCAGTTCTAGAGATTGACTGGTACATACATACCTACAACATTACAATTTATTCAGAACTTTTAGTATCCAGTAGTGTTTCAGTATTTAAGTGACTGTAGTCAGTATATTTAATATATAAATATCTCGTGTCGCGGTCTTTGTGGTCTTACTCCTCCGATTTTAATGATTTTTTTTTGTATATTTGGTAGATATGAGAATAGGTCCTACCCCCACCCCCCATTTTCTAATCGCAGCTTATTTTTGTATGAACAATATTATAAGAATACATAACGACGAACTTAAGCGAAGCAAGGGTGAGTCGCTGTATAACATCAAGCCAAAGAGTTTTTTTTGTAGATTTATCGCGAGCGAAGCCACGGGTCCTGCTAGTTTTTATATGAAAAATAAATAAATAACGCTCGTTTGTATAAATTCCTAATTACATAGTTGAATTTCAAAAATAGATTCTTACCCTAAATAAAAGGTTCTTAAATCAAGATAACAAAATGCTTAGTCGTTAGCGAACGATGATACTGTTAGCGAAGATACGGCAACTAAAACGTAAAACGATAAGGGTTTGCTTTTACGTGTACAAAAATACTTAGAAATGTTTATTCGAATATTTTATTTATAAATTAGCCGCCTTTTAAAAAGGGGTACTTACATTAAGGGGTTATTTTTTTCTCACAGATAGTCAATGGATCGAAGAGAGAAATAAAGCGTCTTCCAGTCCATATACCTATAGAGTATTTTTCGAAGGAATGTTTATGAAAACATTATCTAGATTTTAAAGGACTATTATAAATACGAAAGTGTGTATGTATGTTTAGTTTTGACAACACGTTTGGCTCAATTTGTAGTGACCCTACTCGCTGTGCCAGCGGTCGTGGGTTTGAGTCCCGCTGGGGGCATTCACTTGTGTGATGAGCACGAATGTATGTACCTACTCCAGTCATGGGTGTTTATATTTATAATATCTATGTATTTAAATTTATATATGTGTTGTGTATCGACTACCTGGTATCCATAACACAAGTCTCGTAGCTTACCATGTTGGGACTTTAACACACAGCACCATCTAGTTCCATGGTAACTAATATAATATAATAGAATAATAATGGAACTAGATGGTGCTGTGTCTTAATGTACCAATATATTTATATTTATTTATCCTTCACACTGAAAAGGCTTGACGAATTTAGGTGAAGTTTAGAATGTAGATAGATTATGACCTGGATTAGCACATAGGGCATTGATAGGGACACAAGGACGCACCCGTACGAAGAAAGGGTAAGTCGCTAGTACAATAATAAATACGTCACGTTTTTTATGTAAAGGATGATCTTTTTAAAAAACCCTTCAAGATCCGGTGGCCGCATCGCAATAAATTATACTAAATGGAAAATTAATTAAATTTGAAAATGGACACGAATGCGAAACCTTTTTGCGGAGATTTAACAAAAAATCATTTTTAAGCAGACTCAATGGCGCGTTAAGTCTAAATTAAAGGTGTTTTATTACTTTCTTTGTATAAAAAAAAAATCCCTGACAATTTAAAAAATTGAAAAAATATTGAGAATAATTTAACTTTTGTATTTAAAATTTCACCGAATCAAATCTATACTTATAATAAAATTCGGTGTCAAATCTATATGTTAAATATTTTTTTGGTAAATCTTATTGAAATAGTCGTTATTATCGGTACAGAGGCTAAATCTATAGTTTTTCGAATTTTTGTGTATCTGTTTGTCTTTCTTTCTGCGAACGAATCACGACAAAACTGAAGAGACTTTGATGAAATTTGGTATGATGATAGCTGGTTATCCGGGTCAACATATAGGATGAGGGGTCAACATAAAGGGTGAGTCGCTAGTAATAAATATGTAGAGGCATTAACACACACCACCATCTAGTTCCATGGTAAGCTATGAAGCTTGCGTTATGGATACCAGATAATTGATACACGACACATTTATAACTTTAAATACATACATATTATAAAAATACTTAGTTTTTCTTATTTACAAAAATATAAATAAATATGAAAAAGGTTGAATTCGGTATAAAAGATATATGGGACTATTGTCAGCGTTGCTGATAAAGAGTTGTGATCTAAACGTGTGCCAAGTTTCATAACAGTTTCTTTATCGCTATAGAATATTTAGACATTTTTTATTTGTTAAGAGAAATATTTGTACGTAAGTTATTAATTTTACTGTGGTCAATAAAATTTTACGTTTATTATAATAATATTTGAGACGCAAAGTGTTTATTTCTTCCTGTTTCAAGCAATTACGAACGAGATGTCATTTTTTCCATAAAGATATATTTATTAAGTGTACTAAAATAGCGTAACGCCAGCGTAATATAACAAAAAGTTTACTTAGAGAAACTCGTTATATTAACCCGTTGAGTGTCAGTTAAGATTTAATTTCTTAGAAATTATCCATAATTTCTTAGAAATTATCCAGGAGGTGTTAAAATTCGAAACATCGGGAACCAAAAATCTAAATAAATCCGCGAAAAAATCCGAAAAGATAATTTTATTATAAAACATCAAATTTTCGCGTAAATCTAAAAAAGTATCGAAAAAATCCGAAAATTTATTCTAAAATGTCAAATTTTTGCATTAATCTAAGAAAGTATTAAGTAGACTTACATACAACGTAAACGGAGCCACAGACAGAAACTAGTATAACGTAGCTTGCACAATCTCGGATCCAAATCGATCAAAAACAACGAATATAACATTGATTAGTAGTCGTACGTTGTCTCCAATGAACATCTCGTTTGTCAAATTTTATGGGTCGACCACTGGGTCAGACTGATGCCGGGTTATTGATGGCATCGGATTATTTGGCTTAAGGTTTTATTTATGACCGATATAAGAATTGTTGATTAATGTACCGATTGAATGTAGCAAAATCGATTTCTGTTTGTTGCAATTAAGTATTTCGTTGCTTTAGTGCTTATTTGTTCAAAAGACCAATACTTGTTGTACTTTACAATGTATAGTCTTTTCCTCTATTTATACTATTATTATAAAGAGGAAAGTTTTTTTTTCGTTTGTTTCTTTGTACCGAATAAGCTCCGACACTAAGAAACCGATTTAGAATTTTTGAAATTCGGTAAGAAGGTGGTTTAAGACTAGGCGGAACATAGGGTACTTTTTATTCCAGAAATCAACCCTTAAGGGGGTGAAAATTGAAATAAAAGTTTGTATGGGGAACCAAGCTAAGTACCAACCCGAGCGAAGCGAGGCTGAGTCCCTAGTTTTATTAAAAGTAAAGCTTAAATACTAAGATAGAATATATTTTTTCCGCTTTATTAAATATTAAAATAAAATGTGTATTTTATACCAATAGACATTTAAATATTTTTTTATTAATAACAATTTTTTTATCAAGACATTTGTTTGTTAGCTTGTCTGTAAAGTTTTTCTTTATAATGCATTTTGCGATTATTCAAACATACCACGTGTTTTATACTAAGAACGTGTTTTTACATATATGGCTCCGACTGCATAACACAATTTCCCTACATGTCAAAACATTTCTAACTTTTTAGTTTGCGTTACGTTTTAGTTTTTTTTTTATTTCCGCAATATCTTATTTTACAAAGTCTCTTCTTAACTGTATACTAAATAAACTTAAGCTCAAAAGGCGGATATCTGAGTCCCGCCGATTATAATTTACGATCTATATAAAAGGGCAGTAAATCGTCTACAATTTGTTGGGTCATTATTATAAAATTTTATATTTAACGTTCAATGTAAAAGGAGAAAGCTTAAGCTTAAGCCGAGGGATCTATTAGGAGTTACTTAGGATTTTCTATATCGATATTATAAATATAACTAGTTGTTTTTTTATATCTATAAAATTATAGTATCTGGGTGACTGAGTTTCTATATAGATAAACTTAAAAAACAAAATTTTCTCTAAATACAAAATTGAATCTAAATCGTTAGAAGTACTTCCGAGATACACAAAACAAAAAATATTAAAAAATAATATTTTTAATGTAATATTATACTAATGTATGTTAACATAGTTCATTATTAAAAAATTAAACTAAAAAGTTTACAGTCCCATCATAAAAAAACTTCTTTCTAAGCACATTATCATAATTTATTCCATTCTAACTGTAACAGACAGGAAGTTCAGAAATTATTGTTATATTTGGTATGAAATCAATACAAACGAATACATATAGTGGTATCCAATAATAATTACATACTTTATGAACTACAAACAACTGTTATCAGATGCGATGATCGTTTTATAATGACAAAGCGTGACTTCTTTCTGTTTGTTGTCATTAGGTGAATACTAAATAATAGTGAAATTACAACATAATTCGTATTAGTGACTTACCCCTGCTTTGCTTAGGGGCATCCCAAGGTACTCCCTTGTGGTGGGGGGTTCATTAGCGTCTCCAGAGGGTAGCGAAACCTTTTTGATGACACGTTTGGCTCAGTTTGTAGTGACCCTACTTGCTGTGCCAGCGGTCGCGGGTTCGAGTCCGGCTGGGAGCATACATTTGTGTGATGAGCACAAATGTTTATACTCCAATCATGGGTGTCTCAATTTATAATATGTATGAGTTTAATGTTATATACATATGTGTAGTGTATCAACTATCTGGTATCCATGGTGAAATACCAAAAAAAATTTTTTTACATAAAATGACATAAATTTCTTTTTTTTTCTTTTTTTGGTATTTTAACATTTTTTTCGCTAACTACATTTTTTCCAAAATCTGTGAATGCAGTTCAAAATATCTCAAAAAGTTATGGATGGTCTCCTAAAAACGTTTTCCTGTAATTGTAGCAACCTGTATATCTACTATCTACAAATTAAGTGTACGGAAAGCATCGGACAAATGCTAGCTAAACGTTAAATACTTTATAATTGCGGAGCTTTTTATCCATCCAGTACTGTCATTAAGTAGAGGATTGAAACGATTAAAAATGGGAAAATTGAATGCAATTATGTAGTAAATACCTCTAATCTTTTTCTTATAAGGAATATTTAGCTGTGCCTTCGACTGCAGCTTATATTATTACTAGCGACTGATGACCTCGCTTCGCTTCGGGTTCGTCCCTAGACAAAAACAAATCTATCCCACGGGAACCGTACATTTTTCCAAGATAATATATAGCCTATATTCTTCCTCAGTTAACGGGCTATCTAATGCAAAAAGAATTTTTCAAATCGGATTAATAGTTTCTGAGATTAGCGCATTCAATCGAACAAACAAAGAAAGAAACAAACAAACAAACTCTTCAGCTTTATAATATTAATTAGTATATACAGATTATTTAAAGCTTTAAAAAGCTAAAATGATTGTATTATAACTGGAATTCACACATTCCGGATACAACAAGTATACGTTACGTTAATATCGACTTCAAAGATTAAGTTACAAAATTGATAAAGGAAGCTAAAAAATGTAAACTAATAAGCGTTTTCATCCAAAATGAGTAGAAAAAAGTCATAATCTAGAAAGGTCTTTTGTGCGCCATTTGTCCAATAAGGTGCAGCGAGCTCTAAAACTGTGAGATTGAAAAGAATATATCTAAATCGAATACATATCTACTTGTAAAATATTTAAAAAACTTTCCAAAGAGAGGGAAGTTTTTTATTGAACACTGAATTAATAAATTATCAATCAAAACTAAAGTAAATATGTCGAGACATTACCACACAGCACCATCTAGTTCCATGGTAAGCTACAAGGCCTATGTTATGGATACGTGATAGTTAATCCACTACACATACATATATAGCTTTAAATACATACATATTATAAATATAAACACCCATGACTGGAGTACAAACATTCATGATCATCACATAAATGAACGCCTGCAGCGCGACTCGACCCGCGACCGCTGGCACGGCCAGCAGGGTCACTAAAAACTGAGCCAAACGTATTGTCAAGTCAATCTTTATATGGTTTTCCTTGCTAGCGATAGTAATTTCACATAACTTGTATGAAGCTTATGTAAAATCTCTATCTTTAGTCAGAAAAACTAGATAGATAGGTTATCGAAAACGTCTGTAAAACATCTACGTCATGATTAATCTCATTGAACGCATTAACTTCAAAGATCCGAAACGGCCCTCTTAACTCAGGTTAGTGCTATTTTACCTTTCCATAACACCGTCATCAATCATTTTGGAGAATTAAAAACTTTTTCGCGTGAGCCTAAGAAATTTCAGTAAGGTATGGTGCATATTGGGATAAGCTATGCGAGATTTTTTTTAATACTAAATATATTTTTAAAAGTAATGTGATATCTTTTAATTATAGGATCTATGGTTTGATAATAATAGTTAAAAACAAATGTGCGATTCCTTTGAGTAAGTTGAGCTAAATTTCTTCATTAAATTGATTTAATGTTAAAATCCATATCATATCTTATGAATTTATCACTATTAAATTAGTTTTAAATAAAACTATCTTTTCGGAATTTTTCGCGGATTTATTTTGATTTTTGGTTCACGACGTTTCTTTCGTCGGTTTTATTTAAAATGCCAAAAACTCGAGTAAATCTAAGAAAGTATTATATTAAATAAGTTATTAAAGTAGTAAATGATAAACTTAAAAAAAAAAAGATAAAGCGTCTAAAGCTCATATTTATAATGTGTGAGATATAAAATCTAACCGTAAATGGAAAAGAAAATTGACAAAAATGTATGTAATCCTGCTTCGCTTTCCGACAAACTCATTTTTCTCACCTCTGAATAAAAGCGATGTCACACACCAAAGGAACACGTTTGGGAAAAATAATTTAAAACTTTGATGTTAAAAACGTTATTTTTGTTGTAATTTTTCCCGTTTGGGTATACCACGTTATATTTTAACAAGAGAACGTTGAACGATTTATAATTATGTTTGAATACGGGACCATTAAAATCTAACTATCTAATATTATAGAAGATTTCATGGTATAGTTCAGCCATAATAAATAAATACAAGATAGTAACACGAAAGTTATATATTTATAATGAACGTTTTAACGGTTAGTATAAATTTCTCAGAGATGAGATATTTTCCTACTATCATCATACCAAATTTCCTGCTATCATCATACCAAATTTAATAGACTGACAGACAGACAAACATTCTAAACACTATAGATTCGGCCTCTGTATCAATAATAATGACTATTTCAACAGGATTTTCCAAAAAATATTTAATGTACAGATTCGGCTAAGAATTTTATTATATGTATAGATTTAATCTATTAAACAAACTACTACGGTGAAGCATACGCTGATGACGAGATAAAGTATAACATTTAAGTCAATTCTTTATCTCTAAATATACTGAGCTTTCAATAAAAAGCTTAAAAAGCCAACTAAACGGGCAATAAACGTTCAAATATATAACACATTTTGTTTAGAATTTTGGTATTAATATTATGAAAACGTGTAAATAAACCTGGTTTTTCGAAAGACAAAAATCCACTTTCCTCACCTACAGAAGTGTGATCATTTCACACGCAGAGTCTTTGACAAAAAAGCATTTTAAATTCGCGTCCGAGTTCATAAAAACACTGAATTCACTCTATCTATGCTTTAATCTGTTGTTGCTTAATGAAGGTAGAGTTTTAATTTGTTAAATGTGGAGCGCTTTAATTATAATAATATAATCTAGAGAGCTTGTGTTTATTCTTTTTTAGAAATTCATACTGAAACTCACGTACAAGCTGCTTTTCACATTCTATTTACGGTTTCGAGATTTCGAGATTTTGGAAGAAAATTAAGCCACATTTCCTCTAGTTGTGTTTGAAATAGATATGGTATAACAAGTCACAGGTTCAAGTCCAGTTTAGAGTAAATATCTTATTGTTTATATAAATTTATCGCGACTACTTATTTTGTAGACAAATGATTATGACTAGCGCCGAGTGAAGTAAAAGTACGTCACTAATCAATCTATATAAATAAAAATGAATCACCGAATGTATGTATGTATGCGCATAACTTCCGATCGATTGCACCATATTGGATAATCCTTTTTTTTGTGTTTGTTATTGTCAGGATAATGAATTATGAATGAAAGAAAGGAGGAGAATTTTTTTTTTACTAAAATAAGTTTTTTTTTTAAACTCACGATATGAAAAGTGAGTAAGTGAAATAGTTTTCATCCCGGAAAACATCCCTTAAGAGGGTGAGAATGGAGACGAAAGTTTGTATGGGGAAACAAGCTAGGGACGAACTCGAGGGAAGCGAGGGTGGGTCGCTAGTACATAATAAACATAATATGAACAAAATAAATTTTACTAACACGCATAAGAATCGAACCCACAAACTATGATAATTTAGTAGACAGTGCTAACTATATATATAATGCTATCTATTTTTGTTCTGTTGCTGAATGAGAGAGCTACATACAAACACACCGTAAAACAAACAAAGAATTTATAATATTAGTAAGGATAAGGAAAAAAAATATCATAACATTCAACAAAAGCTCGAAAGTTTCCACCACAAAGTAGAAGCCCATGTAATTATACGCATATAATCATAAAACGGAAGTCAGAACTAGCCTTTGAAACCGCAGTACCCCTGGAGTGAGGCATTTCATATGGGGGCATAAATAATTATGGTGTGACAAAGGAAATGTCAAAAACATGACCTGTTCTAAACGACACGAATGCTAGACGTGTACATGTCATATATGGCTAAAATGGTTGTTTAGGTAACACTAGTGTCTCCCGTAACTTCGCTCAAATAAATTTTACCTCATTTAGGTATAAAGCAACAAAGCAAACAGGTAAAAAATATGTTTTTATATACTAGCAAACTTATCATTTTTGCAAGAAATCAATTAATTAATTCCTGTAATTTCCAAACTCTTAATAAGGACAAGCGATAATAATAATTATAAAACACACATTTTGTAAAACATTTTTATAATTTTATAAAAAATTCAAATAAGAAATATTGTAAGGTACTTTGGTGCCATTTTTCAATTTTGTTATTTTGTAGGTAGGCTGTCTGTACCATCTATATTTTACCTTTGAGACATCGAACACCTTAGTCTCTCCCGTGACCATGATTAAAGTAAAGCATTCGAAACGTCGGGAACTAAAAATCAAAATAAATCCGCGAAAAAATCCGAAAAGGTAGTTTTATTTAAAATGTCAAATACTCGCGTAAATCTAAGAAAGTATTAACTTCAATAATATTATCAGGCCCACAGACACTAAGACCTGAACATAAAAACGAAAACACGTCTTCCATGTTATTACTGTCCAACACACATTATTCAAGTTAAATAAACTTGTATCTCGTTGACTCTACTTAACAGACTAACATATATTCAAAGACTGAGGTAACTCCCACCAATAATTCCTAAAACAACTCAAAACTGCTATAAAAATATATTTAAACTGGCGACTCACCCACTCTCCACTCGGGTACGTCCTTACTAACGTTTTAAAGTTTAGTATAGATTTCTCAGAGATGAGATATTTTCCCGCAGTAAAAAGTATCCTATATATTGACCCAGATAAGCAGCTATCATCATACCAATATTCATCAAAATCTATCCAGTTTTATCGTGATTCATTCGCAGACAGACAAACAGATAGACAAAAATTCGAAATACTATTGATTTAGCCTCTCTACCGATAATAATGACTATTTCAATAAGATTTTCCAAAAAATATTTAATGTACAGATTCGGCTTAGTTAGAATTTTATTATATTTGTAGATAACGCACACAATATATATTATAATATAAAAATGAATATATATAGGCAACCTACAACATAGAGTCAAGTTTTAATTTTTTAAAGTGGAAATATTTATATTGACTATAGATCAACGCCACGCTACGAGACTCGTAGCTTCGTAACAGCTGTAGCGCTCTACGATCCATTACACTCTACATTGCTCTACAAAATAATTTATACGATTAAATGTATACAAAGATACGATACGATTTACGTTTTAATTAAAATTGCATATTTAATTGTGTAGCTTTTTACTTAAGCCTCTTCATTAAGAAAGATACAGGAGTATAATATTATCATTTTTTTCGTACTTTAACGTAATTGAGAGATAATATTTAAATGTAAATTTTTCGAAATTGATAATCTCTTTTAACTTCCCACTGCTGGGCATGGGCTTCCCTTCAATACGAGGGGGATCAGGCCATAGTCCACCATACTGGCCAAGTGCGAGTTGGCAGGCTTCACATGTATTTCGAAAACTTGCTAGGCTCTCTCAAATATGCAGGTTTCCTCACGATGTTTTCCTTCACCATAAGAACGCATAACGAGAAAACCACCAAACAGATTTTGATGAAATTTTGTATAATGATAGCTAGGTATCCGGGTCACCATATAAGATACTTTTTACTGACAAAAATGTCTCATCTCTGAGAAATCTATACTGACCGTTATAACGTTTCTAAGCACGAACCCGAGCGGAGCGAAGGTGATTCGATAGTCTTTAATAATATGTTATTATAGAGTCATTGACCAGATAAGTGCCTAAGTATGAAGAGACACAATACCGGTGTGACTAAGCAACATAAATCATCTCTTGTCAGCAGTTGAGCAATTAATTAATTATGTATTATAATATTATTATGTTAATATATGAGAATTGTAATTAAACCAGCATTCTGACCTCGGGCAGGTGTAAAACATATAAAAACATAAATTAATAGACATGAAATTTTAATACAATTTCGTATAAATTCTTGTCAATTTATTATAATTACGTTGTTATGAGACAATGACTAATTTTAGTTTATTAAATGTTAAAAAATGCCATATATCGACTTTTGGGTTAATTTTTTTTAAATAAAAGATTTATACGTCTGCCTTAAAGGCAATTTATGCCTTTCAATAAAAAGCTGTCGATAAAATTATATTAAAAGCAAAGTATCATAGTTTACTACGCAGAAGATCACAGGTTCGTTTTGAAACTACAATGAATTTATGTATTGACTAGCGACTTACCCACGTTTCACTTAGGTACATCCGTAGGTACTTAACAATAGCCTATGTGTTACTCCAGGCCTTAATCTATCTGTGTACTAAATTTCATATAAATCCGTTCAGCCATTACAGCGTGAAGGAGTGACAAACATACTGACACGCATGCACACACACATACACTACGTTTACAAACACATTTGATGTATGTATATATCATTTCCCTGATAAACTATTATTTAGTTCTTTTTTATCTGTTTTTTAATGTACTCTATTGCTCATTGTATAACTTTATTATAATAGTGTAATCTAATGTGAGCCTTATTTAGTAATAACTATGTGTTCAAATCGCATATCTATTATCCTTGTAACGCTGTATAAATAAATAAATACCGGTAAAACAGTACATACGTATAAGACCAATTTTCATATTAGAAAGTTGGTGGGCTCATAACTTACAATCTCTGTCTTTGAATTGGCGTTGAGAATCCTACTATTCTTTTGAATGCTATTTAATTATAAACTTTAATGTATTACAATAGAGTTAATTTTCGTTTGTAATGAATATCTTTGAAATCTGATGTCCAATCGCTCTGCCCGAGGGAATCGCGATATTGCTTTGCATGTTTTTTACCCGCGGCCTTTGTGCTGTACGGTGCCTAAAAAACCAATACAGTGTATACAAATTTTAATCCTATTTCTATGTTGACAAGGATGAAAAATGCTTGTACAATAACCCATACTGCGGCTCATACTGTTGTATGACAAAATCTATTTGCTTTGGGCTAGTTGGATGGGTTCTGGATAGAAGCGTGGATACACGTGTAGTCAACGAAATGGTTTGATTTGGAAAAAAAGTACTGTAAAACACGCTTTTTCCTAAAGATTTAGTGGTTTTTATTAAGTTTTAATAGCATTAGTCTAAAAAATTTCAGAGAATAGTATTTATTTAATGTGAGCAATTTAATTTTATAAACAATTCTGAATTATAACCTTAATAGTAAACTACCTGTACCTTATTTAATTTACTAAAACTCAAGTTTCTCCACGTATGTACATACGTAACACGATATGGATATATAAATCTCTGTCAAATTTTAGTTCTTAGGGATTAATTATCTATATTAATATTATAAAGAGGAAATATTTTGCTGTTTGTTTATTTATACCGAATAAGCTCCGAAACTACTGAATTAGTTTAAATGAAATTTGGTAAGGAGATAGATTGGGACCCTGGAAAGGACATAGGATTTATATCCCGGAAATCATCCCTTAAGAGGGATATAAAGTTAGTATATAGTGTTTCCTTAGTGGTCAACTATCGACATATCAAATTAAAAAAATAATTTCAGTCGGCAAATCAATGAAAGCCAAATATAAAATAAATAAAATAAAATAAAATGTATATTGGTAAATAGCTAATATAAATTAATATTATAAATAGTTAAGTATAGGCGGCTAATATAAATAGTAACTGGGCAGCGTTTTTTGGGAAAAGATATTAAAATTGCGTTTTTTCAGAAAAGACACCTGTATAGATAAGCTTATAAAGCAAAACTTTATCTAAATAAAAAATATGATCTAAATCGTTAGAGTCGTTTCCGAGATACACGAAATTAAATTGTATACATACATACATACACATATATAAAAATTGCTTATTTAATAATATAAGATTTACATCATGATAGGGTCGATTTTCTTACGTAAATGACAAACACACTGCAATTGTTTTTAATACGGTTTTTATTTTACTATTAAAATATTTAAAAAAAATACATTTCTCAATTTATAACTTTAATCTATACTAATATTATAAAGCTGAAGAGTTTGTTTGTTTGTTTGAACGCGATAATCTCAGGAACTACGAGTACTAATTCGATTTGAAAAATTATTTTTACATTAGTTATCCCGTTATCTGAGGAAGGCTAAAGGCTATCCCGGAAAAATGTGTGGTTCCCGTGGGGTACATTTATTTTTATCTAGGAACGAACCCCAAGCGAAGCGAGAGTGAGTCGCTAGTATTTTATACGATAATTTCTTGCCTCAAAAGAAAATAGGTAGAAAGGAGAAAAACAAATTTTAAGAGTCGGCAGAGTATTACAAGGGCAAAGTTATCCCATCAAAGAGTTATGATATCTACAGGGCAAAAGGGTTTTTATTTAACTTTAAGGGTTTCGGCAACACAATAAACAATGTTATTGAACCTTCTCTATGTAAATTGCCTTCGTGTAGCACTAGGCGTCTCTCGTGACTTTCCTTTCAATTTATTAAATTATCAGCTCTTTATTGTATCAAAAGTCTATTTTAATAATACTGTTACGTTCTACGAGTTCGGGGATCAGAAATTATAACACGTCTTTGCACTATTGATGTTTTATTGCTCTTGGTTAACAAGAGTGACTTATGGAGATTCACTAACACGCGCAGTATTTACACAGTTCTGGTTAAAATCAGTCGCTGAACACTAATTTTCACCACTAGACACACTTTCACAGTAACTTCACTTCAATTTTCCACTTTTTCGTACTTCTTCTCAATTTTCACTTAACTTCGGAATGCAACTAAGCTCTCGATACATGCCGGCCTTTTTATATGCATAAAGAAAGAACATTCTAGTATTTGAAAATTTGAAACCTTTGAAGTAATTTCGATAGTTTGTTTCTCTCTCACTCTTACACACGGCAATTTACGATTAGCTGTTCTTGTCTGAATTTCGAAACTTCTAGTAATTTCGATACCTCTCTGGAAACGTTTTGACAACTGTTTTAAGATGTATAAAGCATGCTTCAGACGTGTCTTTTTAATTATTATTGTTGGCGTAATTGGCGAAAATATAATTATTTGATATTTATTTTAAAATAAAATTGAATTAACTGTCAAGACGTGGAAAAATCTAACCCTTATTGATCTCATAATATACTTATTTGGAAGATTCGCAAAACTTTGAAATAGTAAATACGGTTTTAATGGAACTTTTACTAATAAATAGAAGAGTTGGATGTGTCATAAGTTTTTCAATTCAATTCAATTCTCTAGTTAATGGCTTCAAAGCGTGCCACTTAAGCACAGTTTACTTCGCCAAGGTCACGTGGAAGTCATAAGTTTTTATTTTCGTAACGCGTTAATAGAGCCTATGTAATGTATGAAACCAGTAGATAAGAATATATTATTAAAGTCATATTTATGATTTAAAATCAAATATGTCAAGTTAAATGTTTATCAGAATATAACCTAAAAATAAACATCAAATAAATAAATAAATATTTTCGAACATTAACACAACACCATCTAGTTCCATAGTAAGGTACAAGGTTTGTGTTATTGATACCAGATAGTTGATACAGCACACACATACATATATTTTGAAATAAATACATATTGTAAATATAAGCACCCACGACTGGAGCACAAACATTCGTGCTCATCACACAAATGAATGCCCCCAGCGAAATTCAAACCCGAGACCACTGGCACAGTAAGTAAGGTTACTACAAACTGAGCCAAACGTGTCGTCATTGAAATTCATTTTAATATCCTCACGACCATATTGGCAGACGTACAAAACTCTAAAAATAGACGTGTACTGTATGCTTTCCACTTCATCTATAACATATCTATTTCCAACACAAATTTAATAATATTTTCATTACGCATCCATATCTGATTCTAAAAACTTATTGGTATAGAGGATGGACTATAGCAATATAAAAAATAGAAGGACTTGTTTTTTGTACACGCTGCTCTTTACAACTATCAGTTATATTTGAATTCATTTACGTTTTCATATTAATTGAGGTTTTCCATATCTAACATCATGATACGACCCTTAAATGAACTACACGAGTGAAACCGCGGGCTAAAGCCATTACTATTATATTTTCTCATATTTTAAGTCTGATTTTAATAACACGTAAGCTGCCTTCGTTATCATTCACTAACCGCTTCACTAATTGCTTTCCGCGACCGACATCCAATTCGAATCTATTCATTCGATATTGGAATTTATTCACAAATCAAATCATTTTTTGAAGTAGAATTCGACTGGACGCTGATGCAATGTTTGCGTGATGCGCACTTGTGCATTTTTTTTTTCAAATATACTTACTTTTTTATAAATGCCAAAGCAAAAATATTTTTTTGGTTTGTCCCTCTTTCACGCAGCAACCAATCGAATTGATGTTTTTATGCCGTCGTTCGACTTTCAATGATTCAATTTAAGTAGACCTTTGGTGGTCTCATCCAAAAGTCCAAGTTTTATCTAAACTTCATTGCATTGCATTGCATGCATTAGCCCCTCATCATCTTTGGACATCTTTGGACAAAAATTTAAGTCTCTTAAGGCCTCTATATGTTGGACTAAGGCTAAGGCTCTACTTACGCCAAAAGACCAGAACCCTTTCTGACCTTTTTCTTTCTCTCTGCCCAAAGGTTGCCTGGAAGAGATCGCTTACTTAGCGTAAGGCCACATGTTGTGCTATTTCTTTTTTAATATATAATATATGTCATGTAAATTTCTTGGTGTGTAATAAAGAATATTTGATTTAATTTGATTTGTCTAAGCTCTTTAAGTCTATTGCGTCTAAAAAGGTATAAATTATACTCATAATTTAGCCCTTCTAATGTCCTATTGCAGGTCAATGGGCATAGAACTTCCCTTGAGAGGACTTTAAAGAGATAAGGGTCCATCATACTGACCTAATGTTTGGCAGACTTCACACATTTCTCTAAAATATTTCATTTCTTCACCATATTCGTATATCAAGGCCAAAAGTACGTACGTACGTACGTACGTACGTACCTAGAATACGAACATACTTCATTTGTTTAGTAAGCAATAACTGCAAAATTAGTTTATTTTATCTACAGATGATTTTCACATTAAGATATTCTGTTACATGCTTAGTTTTATTTTGTTCGTGTTGATTCAAACATACAGTTTGTTCTCTCAGTTGAAA
This sequence comes from Fabriciana adippe, assembly GCA_905404265.1. Classification (NCBI taxonomy): domain Eukaryota; kingdom Metazoa; phylum Arthropoda; class Insecta; order Lepidoptera; family Nymphalidae; genus Fabriciana; species Fabriciana adippe. The sequence continues at coordinate 1,824,148 of FR989996.1, read as the reverse complement.
ATTAACAAAATATTTTTTCTTACGATGTTCTTCTTCTCCCAAGTTACTTGGGGTCGGCGCAGTAAGTCTTCCTCTTCCACTCTCTCCTATTACTCGTCATCTCATCATTCAACCCTTTCTCATTCATGTCCTGTCTCACACAATCTATCCATCTTTTCTTCAGTCTTTCTCCACCTCACCATCCATCTACATTAATTTCCATCACTTTTTTCTTCATGCGTTTCATTCCTCCTCTTCATATATCCATGTTCATTTTTTCTTATGGTGTTATCGTAAGTAATAAAGTGTTATGTTTAAAAGATAGATATCTTTTATCCATATAAAAAATACTAGTTTCTGCTCTCGGCTCCGATCGCTTAGTTAACGTGAAGAGATAAGCAGTCATACAGTAGGCATAATTTTCATATTGTATACGGCTTCACTGGCGTGGTAAGTGGGACAATAATCAAAGGTGGCTTGTCCCCAGAATGGAATTTATATTCTTGACAAATTTTATTAGAACTAGAAAAATTAGAACAGACAGACTTTCACATTTATAATATTAGTATGGATTAGATATTTCATTTACTTTAAACTACATCCTTTAATTTACTTACCTGGACGGCTGGGAATATATGTATGAAGTTTATTCATTCACCATGTACCAAACCCCTCGGGGGTGAATCCCCCTAAATAATTACCCCGCGGTTGCGCAATAAATATAACTTAAAGATTCCCACTTCAGAAGTTTAATGTCTTTGTTACGATTGCATTTTCTTGATTAATGAGGATGCTTAACATAATATGAAATCTTAAACAGCGTTTTGTTTTTATTTACTTCACTGTGTGGGTTGACTGGAAGAGACTCTTTCAGAGATAGCTCCACTTTTGTTAAATAAAGTTTGTTGTTATAATTTTTTCTATATTACTTTTTAAGTGCTGTCTGTCTGCCTGTCTGTCACGTTTTTCACACCTATACCACTGAACTAATTTTGATGAATTTTGGTATAGAGATAGATGGGACCTTGAAGAAGGATATAGGCTACATTTTGTCGAGAAAATAAAACTTCAATGGGGCGAAATGACAATATGAGCATCCTATGTTTTTTCTGCTTTCATGATTCCTATGATTTTTGGTTTCCGATGTTTCGAATGTTTTCAGCACTTTTAGCCACGGGAAAGACTAAGGTTTTAGACGTCTCAAAGGTCATTATAACACAAAATAATATAAGCAAAAATCAAAATAAATCCGAGAAAAAATCCGAAACGATAGTTTTATTTAAATTGTTTTTTTATCCATCTCTTCGAACACAACCCAATAACATTATTACATATCCATAATATTAAGTTTCAAAATCAAAAATTGATTAAAAACAACTTCCATCAACTTATTTACTTAGTGAAAAAGTAAACATAAAGAAAATCAACAACGCGGTGAAAGTGCTTAGATACATTTTCCTGGTGAGGCCTAAATGGTAATAGCATTATTTTTCCCCACCAATAAAGGGCCGACGTATAATTTTAAAATAATTATGGGCCTTGGTCTCTCATTATTTGCGGATTACCCTTTGCGTCTTATCGTGCATATAATATACGTATATAATTTATTCTACTAAATATGTATCAGGTTTATATATAGAAGCGGTTCGGTAATTAAATATGCTTTAGCAGCGATATTTAGAAATAATTATTATATAGATTTCTTTTAAAAATGTTATATAATAGGACCACGCTTGAGATATCAATAAAAAATCATGAAAATTCATTCACTTTTAGCGAAATATGGTGAAAAACGCACAAAAAATACGCATAATCACATATTACTATTACTTTCATTATATTATGTATATATAATCTAATAATCATATAGTTTTGAAAAATTTTGAATTTTAATTAAAATTACTTCTATTATATTCACGTTGTCGTTTTAATTTAAATAAATAGCAAAAATTTTATTTTTGTCCGTCTGTCTGTGAACGCATCACAAGAAAACCACTGGACAGATTTTGATGAAATATGGTATGATGATAGCTGGTTATCCAGGTCAACATATAGCATACTTTTTACTGCGGAAAAATATCCCATCTCCGAGAAATCTATACTAACCATTAAAACTTACCTACGGACGAACCCGTGCGGAACAAAGGTCAGTCGCTAGTTTATTATAATATTTTATAGCTTATCTTGTGATTGTCTCTTTACTGCTTTCTACACTTTGAGTTTTTCTTGTTTTGTTTCCATACAACATAATTATGTTTATTTCGCTTATAATTGTACACGTAATAAGTCCGGACTGTGGCCCTTGAGCTGTGCAGGTACAGTGATAGGACTAATATTATAAAGACCAAATTATTATGGAATTTAAGGCATACAGCCTCTGTCTCTCTCTCTCTCTCTCTCTCTCTCTCTCTATCTCTCTCTCTCTCTCTCTCTCTCTCTCTCTCTCCCTCCCTCCCTCCCTCTCTCCCTCTCTCTCTCTCTTTCTCTCTCTCTCTCTCTCTCACACACACACACACACACACACACACACACACACACACACACACACACACACACACACACACACACACACACACACACACACACACTCTAGCTTATTCTTTTAGCCCAAAACTTTTAAATAGATCGAAACAAACATCTACATTATCAAAATATTTTCCCCTATTGATTTTTTAAGTATACATAAAATCGTTGGTACGCTTTGTTAATTATTATATAAATTCTAAACGACTAAATCGATTAAGGTCATCATATTTATGGGGCAAATTACTTAACTATACTAATATTATAAAGCTTAGCTGTTTGTTTTTAGTCTGAATTAACGCATTTATCTCTAAACTGGTTTAATTAAAAAAAATCTTTTTGCATTTTAAGACCTATTTATTGAGGAAAATTATTCACATGTAGACATATTAATTAAACAAAAGTGAAGTACACAAGTGTAACCGTGGTAAAAACCTAATATTTATATATACGAGTGCTTCTTGTGAAAGAAGAAAATATAAAATTTCGACTCAAACTTAGGTCAATCGGTACCCAGAAGGACAGAACAAGGTCCGCCAAGTGGCAGATAGTAGTTATATATAAGTACTAGCGGATCACCCTCGCTTCGCTTGGGTTTGTCTCTAGACAAACAAAAACAAAACTATCTCACGGAAACCGTACATTTTTCCGGGATAAAAAGTAGTCTATTTGTTATTTTGATGCATGAACTATATTATTGTAAAGTTTCATTGAAATCCAATCCATTTTTGTGTACTAAGCTGTATAAGTTACTATGGTTTTAAACTATCTCACGGGAACTCTTTAATTCACCGGGATGAGAAGTATCTATAATGTTGACCGGGGATATAATGTACCACCATAAAAAATTTCATTTAAATCAGTCCAACACTTTCGGAGATTAGCCCGTACAAACAGACAAATAGACACAGAAACAAAAAAATTGAAAAAAAATCTGGATTTGTTCTATTTCTCTTCTTGCATCCCCCTGACTCGGTTTTTAGCATTTTTTTCTATGTACAGACATTCGACCTCTACAGTTTTATTATATATATAGATATATAACTACAACTTGGATATGACAATGTATACATTATATGTATGATGTCTTTAAAAACAAAATATCCTGAGCCCATTCAAATTAACTTACTGACATGACCAACCCTCATTTGCGGCTCTATACAAAAACATCGCCTGAGGGCCAGGATTATAATATTTGCATAATCTTGCGTCCTAACTTTAAAGCTGCGTGCACACTAAAGAGTAATAACTGTTTATAAGTACGTATAAAATATAAAAAATATGTTTTTTTTTTAGTTAAATATATTATTTTATCAAAAAAAATGTAATAACCATATTAAAATCGTTCTTGCTTTTGAATTTATTAAAACTTTAAAGAATCTGGCATACGTTATAAGGTAACATGTTTTTTTTATTCGGAATACTTTCATTCACAATCTCGCTAAAGCGTCTTTGTTATATCCGAGAATCGAATCTGCACCTTCTGGTAGAACTAATAACTCAAAAAGTTCTCCAAACCAACGCGATCCTTTAAAGTGATAAAAAATAGAGGAAAATTTAGATCTTTAAAAGATTACTCATCAAAAAAATTCTCAAAGTCAGACTAAAAGAGCTACGAAATTCCGAAAAAGAAAATATCTATGAATATTTTGTACCTTTCTTTACATAGACCCAACAATATGCTATAGCACAGTTACCCTAATCAAGCGCTTGTGTATATTTCCTTATTTACATTGCGGAATCATCCACAAATAGAGCTTTTCGACAGTTGCTAGTGTTTGTAATTGAGGTTTTACTCTCGCTGTATATTAAATTATACTCATATATACATAAAATTCTGAGCCGAATCTGTACATTAAATATTTTTTTGGAAAATCTTATCGAAATAGTTTTTAGAATTTTTGTTTGTCTGTATATCTGGGAACGTATCACGAGAAAACCACTGGACAGATTTTGATGAAATTTGGTATGATGATAGCTAGTTATCCGGGTCAACATATAGAATACTGGTCTGTTACATTTTCGCGCTTAATCTGCTTGACTGAATTAGATAAAATTTGGTATAGACATAAATTATGTCTTTACCAAATATTATCTCTCAAATAAGACCCTGGGAAGGGCATCATGTAGTTTACATATATTATCTTTACATATATAGACATTTCAGGCAGTGGTAGCCCAGTGGTAATGCGCTCGCTTGGGAAAACGAGTGAAGCGGGTTCAAATCCCGGGTCTCGCACCTCTGATATTTTCATGTGCGTATCTTTTCTAACATGATTACCACTTGCCTTACGATGAAGGAAAACATCGTGAGAAAACCTGCATGTCTGAGAAAACCTAGCAAGTTTTCGAAAGACATGTGAAGTGCGCGAATCTGCACTTGGCCAGCGTGGTGGACTATGACCTGATTCCCCTTGTATTGAAGGGAGGCCCGTGCCCAGCAGTGGGACATTAAAAATGGCTGAATACATATATACATTTAATACAGCTTTGATCGTATTTTTATAGTTTCAATAATAATATTGATACGCAATTGAAAATCCATATCATTATCATACCATCATATCTATTTCATATTCTAACCTGAAAAATAGAATCCATTTATAGCTAAAAACTTTCATCTAATATGACTTCATTGTATATTCATATTCTACCGTGCTTCAAAGCACTTTATAACGTCCAAAATTGACCTGATTTTCATCGCTATTGAATATAACTTTAACGATTCATTGCTGTATAGAATACTAGTTCTAGGCCTGGTTTTGAACCTACATTTTAAGCTTACACAAATTATTCGTCAATATTAAGCATACGATCTGTGATAAAAGTTGGAGTGGACATAGACATTCAATATATTTATCGTTTTTTTTTTTTTATTTTAGACCAACTTGTCCAAAGCTTTGTTGAGATCATCTAACCTCATATTGAGTCCTTTCAGTCTGAGTCATGACCGGAATCCATTCTAATATTATAAATGTGAAAGTTTGTTTGTTTGTTTGCCCTTCTTTAAAGTCGAAAAGGAGTGACGGATTGTCGTGATTTTTTTGTGAGGAGATAGTTAGAGAGAGAGATTATCTCAACCCCAGGGGAAAACGCTAGATAGACTACATATTATATAACTATGATATATAGTCTGTGTTTTATACTAACCGTTAAAACGTACCTAGGGACGAACCCGAGCGAAGCAAGGGCGAGCCGCTAGTATCTTTATATTGAAGATCGATGTGCCGCCGTTTATGTTGATGCCCAATCCTTTCCATTAGTAGTATACAGGGTGGATTTTTGAGACGGGACAGTAAGGGCAGGTACCTTAAATATTATAGTTACAGGAAAACGTTCCTAGGAGACCATCCATAACTTTTTGAGATATCCTGAACTGCATTCACAGATTTTGGAAAAAATGTACAGTCAGCGAGAAAAATGCTAAAATACGAAAAAAATTTTTTTTATGTCAATCGATCCTATTTCATGTAGGGATCAATAGACTCTATGGGGCCATTTAAGGTTTGAGTACTAGAAATGACAGAAATTGCGAAAATCTTTTCCCATACATCTTGTACGGAAAAACATTTAATCAACTCGAAATATTATTTGTGTATAACGGTCCTATTTTTTAACGTGATCAAAACACTTTTTGAGGCCAACTGAAGTTTGAGTATAGAAACTACGGCAGCAATCATGGTCACGAGAGAGACTAAGGTGTTAGATGTCTCAAAGGAAGCAAAAATCAAAATGAATCCGCGAAAAAATCCGAAAAGATAGTTTTATTTAAAATGACTATTTCAATAAGTCTTTGCAAAAAATATTTAATGTACAGATTCGGCTTAGTTACAATTTTATTATATGTATAGATAATGATAGCATTTACATTTTAGTATACATATATACAAATAGACAAGCAGCTCATTGATATATAATGAAAATTTAATGGAAATCGTTAGCCTTTGAGGTCGATCATTACTGTAATCTCGTCTGGTGCTAGTGTGCTTGATAGGACCTTGTATTTAACGTTATATACCAAATGTCTAAATGCCATTGATTGCTTTGTTATATTGAAGTTTAACCGTATTCCAGTAATATAAATACGAGTGTTTTTGAGTGACTTGTTACTTATTCAGCTGTTATTGCTGAACGGTTTTCAGTGAAATTCAAAATGGATATAATGAATTCAAAAGTAAATAAATAATGGTTTAATCTGACCGACTTTGATAGAGGTTGTGAAGATGAACGTGAGGGATGTATGTATATACGTTTGTATTTATTGTTAGTTTTAACCCGTAACTCCACTTGTGTAATACGTTAATAAAATATACCCTATGCCATTCTAATATATTGAAACTCTCTATTAGATAGCGAATTAGTTATAAAAGGACAGGGTACAGACTGCAAAGGTTATGATGTCCTCCTAACAGATTTCGGCTACGGTGACTAATCTCACTGAGACTAGCCAGCGCAGGAGATACTATAGTGCACAAGTGTACGCACAGACAAGTGCACTCTCTATTGCTTTTCACTCTCATAATCCGATGGGACAATACTTCGACACGACCGGTGAGAGTTGAGGCACACCGACGGCTTTACGTACTCTCCGAGGTACGGTGTAATATCGCACACTTTCCAACACCGGGTTTCTACTGACATGAGAACATTTGACAGAAAAACTCAGTAATTAAACTTAGCCTTTTCCGGGACTCAAACCGAGGACTTCTGGATTTGTAACCGTACATGCTAGCCACTAGACTGCAAAATGCATACAAACAAACAAAATGTGCTTTATTAATATTACAAGATAATTGTCCATATTAAACCCAGTATGGTAACAAAAAAGCTTCGCAAACCTATTTTCGCGAAAAGCAATGGTTGAAATGCGAAAACATTATTATTGTTTATTCAGCGAGACATAGTTGGTAGAGCAATAAAAACATTTCGAATACTTTATTCTAATAATATTTTAGTTGAGATATTACTAACTAGAAATATTTATTTATAAGAATCCATACTAATATTATAAATGTGAAAGTTTGTGAGGATGGATGTACGGATGTTTGTTACTCTTTCACGCCAGAACGGCTGAACGGATCTGGATGAAATTTGGCACAGAGATAGATTATAGTCTGGAATAGCATATATTTTTATCCCGGAAAAATGTACGGTTCCCATGGGATTTTTGTCTAGGGACGAACCCAAAGCGAAGAGAGGGTGAGTCGCTAGTTTAAAATAAATATGAATTTGAAATATGCTTTATATGTATAACGTATACAATATAATACTTTTAATATAATAATCTATACATATAATAAAATTCTGACAGAGTCAAATCTGTACATTAGATATTTTTTTGGAAAATCTTATTGAAATAGTTATTACTAGCGACTCACCCTCGCTTCGCTCGGGTTCGTCCCTAGTTACGTTTCACTGCTGAACTGAGCTAAACGTTGATAAGTCAGCCTGTGAGTCGCGAGTAGTGAATAAAAATAGTAATTGCGAGTGTACCTTAGGTGATAGACATATAATATTGCGAACTTCCCGGTATAACTTTTTAAGACCTACAATTTTCTAGTACATTGTTTTGATTTATCTCTTAAGGTTCAGCCAGCGTTAGCCATATAAACTTCTAAGGACGACTCGATAGAACCAGTCATTGCGTTTTCCCGCGGGAACGAAAAATGTGCCTGTAGTAAAAGGTATCCTAAATGTTGACTCGAGTGATAAGCTATCACTATACAAAATTTAATTGAAATCGGTTCAGTACTTTTTGCGTGAAACGCGCACATCGATTTAACTAAGTTAGTTTTGCTATAGGTATAGATAAGAATAGGTATTGCGAGTGTACCTTGAGAGATAGACATATACTGTTGTAGATATTTCTGTTGGCCTTTTCAAGATCTACAATTTTTTAGTACATTGTTTTGATGTATGTCTTTAGGTTTAGCCAGCGGAGGGTTCCTAAGGAGGACTCGATAAAACCAGTTATTGCGATTTCCCGCGGGAAACAAAGATTTTCCAAAAGTAAAAGTTATCCTAAATGTTGACCCGAGTAATAAGTTATCAGTTCACAAAATTTCGTTGAAATCGGTTCATTACTCTTTGCGTGAAACGCGTACAGACAAACAGACAAACAGACAAACAGACAAAAAGACAAACAGACAAACAGACAAACAGACAAACAGACAAAAAATTAATAACGATTGTTTTGGGGTCTATATCGTATACATAATACGTTACAGTCATTGTTTTTAAAAAATATTTCATGTACAGATTTCGCTAAGTTACTGCTTTATTATAGTATAGATTATCGATAAAGAGGCCGAATCTATAGTTTTTAGGATTCTTGTCTGTCTGTCTGCCTGGGAACGCATCACGACAAAACCACTGGACAGATTTTGACGAAATTTGGTATGATGATAGCTGTTTATCCGGGTCAACATATAGGATACATTTTACTGTGGGAAAGTACCTCATCTCTGAGAAATCTATACTAAGCGTTAAATTAAAATAAATTTAGTATCATGCAATCCATGTACACATAGCGACACTAGGACTCAAACTTACGACCTTTCATGTAGTAACATATGGGAATTTACTATAACCAAATAAACAGAAAATATTAACAAAATATTAAGCTCATAAATACCGCCATTTTATTATTTAAATATATTTTGTATGAAACTTTCTCTATACACTTTATTTATGCATGGACGAGGCAACAGCTTGTGTCGTCGTCAAAGATAATATAAAATTCAAAAACATAAAATTATACTCATTTCGTTCACAAAATTTTTCGTATATTATCATATTAAAAGAAAATTTTATGCACTTCATTCCTAAAAATTAATAAGCCGGTTCGATTACTTATATTTTATACATAATATTGCCCGTGACTCTGCTTGCCTGATAGAGAAGGGCGGGGATAAAAGATAGTCTATGTTCATTCACCCCCCCCCCCCCCCCTCCCCCCCGTTACTTTCACATTTATAGTGTTAGTATGTATGAGTATAATACGAGTATATAATATACATACATGTTTTTACCGAATTTGGTCAATGTAACTAAGGATGGTAAAGAATAATAGTATTGATAGTACGGATGGTAAATAATAATATTATGACGGAGAGAGTGCACTCTTCGTTGGATTAAAATTTTAACTAAACTAGCGACTTACCCTCGCACCGCTCGGGTTCGTCCCTACTTACATTTTAACATTTAGTATAGATTTCTCAGAGATATTTTCCCGCAGTGAAAAGTATCCTATATGTTGACCCGGGTAATCAGCTATAATCAAACCAAATTTCATCAAAATCTGTCCAGAGGTTTTCTTGTGATGCTTCCCCAGACGGACAGACAAAAATTCTAAAAACTATAGATTCGGCCTCTCTATCGATAATAATATTTATTTCAACAAGATTTTCCAAAAAATATTTAATGTACAGATTCGGCTTAGTTACAATTTTATTACATATATAGATTTACCTACCTATTCATACATGTTTCCCTAAAATTTTCAATAATGATAATAATTCGAATCGAATTTCAACCACTAGACGAACACACACAGTAAGCACAGTAAATAACACAGTAGAATAATTAAAATTAGAAATTAAAAAAATAATTAGTTAATATATTTGATATAGTTTTAACGATGTGAGAATTAACATCCACGAAAACAGAAAAGTTGGCAAGAGCGTGATGAAGTTACGCGCGACAAAGTTCTACATCGACGTTACACACAGGGCAAATAGAACTATGTCTCACTCGGCTACATACTCATCCAATTACACTATAACAAGGTTGTAAATCTTTTGCCAAGTCAAAGGAAATGGAACCATACCGCTGTAAATTACTGCGATCATATCCGTACGAGTTCCAACTATTTAATGAGACAAAGTACTACCTGCGTAGAGTTGTGGAGTGAGTTGGTACTTTGTCGTATGTTACTGGTATGCTTATTTTAGCTGTTTGAGTAGATAAGGGTTGTTATTAGACTTGTCCAGTCGCGCATAACTTCATAGACTGTCTGCAAATATTTAATTCTATATGCTTTATATGAGATACTGAGCAAATATAAAGCGTGTTTAAATTTGTTCAAAAGAACCTTATTAGTAAAATTACTACTTTGAGTCTAGCATATTACATATATTTGAATTTTATTCTCGTTTCAATTTTTAGTTGGCATTTGTATAATTTAATATGAAATTTACTCAATTACTGGAAGGCAGTGGTAGCTCAGTGGTAACTCTTGGTTGGGAAACAGAATGAAGCGGCTTCAAATCCCGGGTCTCGCACCTCTGATATTTTCATGTGCGAATCATTTCTAACATGATTAGCTTGTGTCTTACGGTGAAGGAAAAATCATGAGGAAACCTGCATGTCTGATGGAACCTAGCACGTTTTCGAAAGACGTGTGAAGTCCGCCAATCCGCATTTGGACAGCGTGGTGGACTACGGCCTTATCCCACTTCTATTGAAGGGAGGCCCGTGCCCAGCATTGGGACGTTAAATGGCTTAATACAATTAATTAATGTCAATTTTAACTAAAAATAATTTTTTCTACTTACGTCTGTGCTCGCGAATTAAGACGATAAGTAATAGACTACGCCCATCACCAAAGCGTCCACTCGCCCTTAAACATTTGTTGTCTTGTTTTTAAATATCACATGACCACTATAGTTACATATTTACCACTAATGTTCATAAACAAATATTTAAATATGACTTTTTAGAATAATAAATAAATAATAATAATAATAATAATAGTAAATATGTTGGGACATTAACACACAGTACCATCTAGTTCCATGGTAAGCTACGAGTCTTGTGCTATGGATACCAGATAGTTGATACTGGAGTACAAACATTCGTGCTCATCACACAAATGAATAGCCACGGAACTCGAACCCACGACCCTTGCACAGTAAGTAGACTCACCACAAACTGAGTCAAACGAGTTGTCGACACGTTATAATAGACAAATAATCCAAAAAAAAAAAACAAACATTTTGACATTAAAGAAAACATGGCTAGTGAAATATTCGTAGGTACTTTTACACAGAAAAGCTGAGAGAAGCTCGTTAGAAATATTTCAAACAAAATCATTCACTCCGCAGTCACTTTATGAGACATTTTTATAAAAGGCTTTGACGGTTTTTTTTTATTTTCATATTAAACAACCTCTAATTAGCCGAAGCTCTTTACAAAGACGCGCCGGTCTCGTTAGAACATAAAATATAAACCAAATAAATACGTTGTTATTCTAGATCCTTGTATTTTTGGATATATGATAATGTTTGTTATCATTTATGAATATACAATAAGTAATAAATTGTATTGTATATAACACTAGCGACTCACCCTCGCTTCGCTTCGAAAAAACCAAATCTATCCCACGGGAACCGTACATTTTTCCGGGATGATATATAGCCTATAGCTTTCCTCAGTTAACGGGCTATCCAATGCAAAAAGATTTTCAAATCGGATTAGTAGTTCCTCAGATTGGCGCGTTAAACCAAACAAACAAGCAAACAAACAAACTCTTCAGCTTTATAACATTAGTATCGATGTATGAAATTACTGAAAAGGGTTTTCATTTACAATTTAATAATATATTTATGAAGTCGGTGCCCCGGTCCCCCCACAGTTGAGGGGGATCTGTGATGGTAGCCGACGCAAAACTTACAATCGTTGAAATCAGTTTACATTTAAGTTAGAACTTTTTAAACTTTAAGTATAAAAAAGAAAGCTATAATAAAGCACTACTTAAGAATAAACTTTAAAAAAATACAACTTAAACCAGAAAATTAGTCTTGTCTCAGAAAAATCGATGAATATAGATTTCGCACGACATTACATACTCGTAATACCACTTCCTTTTAGACAGTCCGTTATAAAGCTATATGTAAAAGACTTTTAGTATTATTTTATCTACATTGAGATAGATTTTTTTACATTAATTTCAGATTAAGCACTAGCTCTTTTTATCCTTCACAAGTTAAAAATCGTTTATAGAACTTTTGTCTTAGTTTTAAAAACTACATATATTATTATGCTTATTCTTATATATTTTGCTATCATTTCTTTGCACTTTCTCTTTCTGTCGCGCTACTTAACACTATTTCCCGCATACATGGGTTGGCTGGAAGAGATCTCTTATAGAGATAAGTGCACCTTTGTCCACGTTTTCTATGTTTTCCATTGTTTTTTTTATTACTTGTTTAGTGCAATAAAATATATATATATATATATATATATATATATATATGTACTGGTCTGGTATTACTACTACATCAACCGTGGTTCAAAACCCATAATCTATATATGTACATACATACAAAACAAAAAACTAATTATATTGAAGTACTCGGGCAAACATTTTAATATATGCACTCTTACAAAACAATTTGCGTTTAAATCGTCACTTAATCAACAATACAATGGACAATCACCGCGTCACCGCTGGTATGAAAGAACCTTCAATCAATCGCTCGTCCCCTATGTAAAGCTTGTTACAGTACGGTAACTTGGTTAGCTTTCTGTATTGCGACTATTTTGTCGCAAGTCTGAATTTATGCGACACTTTGAATATTTTAATATTTTTCATTTAGGTACTCTAATGACGACACGTTTGGCTCAATTTGTAGTGACCCTACTAGCTGTGCCAGCGGTCGCAGGTTCGAGTCCCACTGGGGGCATTCATTTGTGTGATGAGCACAAATGTTTGTCCTCCAGTCATGGGTGTTTATGTTTATAATATGTATGTATTTAAAGTTATATATGTGTAGTGTATCAACTATCTGGTATCCATAACACAGGCCTCGTAGCTTAACATGAAACTTGATGGTGCGGTGTGTTTAATGTCCCAACATATTTATTATTTATTTATTAATATTAAGAGAGATGAAGTTTGTGGGTTTCTCAAAATACTTTAACAGGAATATTTGTATATTGCATATATTTCTATATTAGTTTAGGTTAGGTTTCCTTAACGTTAGAGTGAAACAAGGCCGGATCACTAGTTATAATTTGTTTTTTTTTTTTGTAACCTGCTCTTATTTTACCGTCTACACTGAGAAAATACACTGATAGACTCTGGTGCTGTGATTTATTTTAACTGAAGTTATATGTCTATAACTCGTAAGGTTCATGAAAATATTTCTCTCGCCAAAGTTGGAATCTAACAGCTGTTTTAACATTAACTAATTATCATACATTAACATGCTGATTCTAATTAGAGTATAAAAAATATAATATATTAAAAAAAGTTAAAAAGGTATTAAAAAATATCAGTTTTCAAATAGACACCCACATCGCTTATGCCAAAAATTATGATGTAGGACTCTACAGCTAGTTCTACAGAACAATCAAAGCAACACAAATCGTACGTATGCAGGACGCCTTCACGTAAACATTTATCTAGCGCCTCAGGGTTGTCACAGAGCGAAATTACATCCATTTGTATGCAGATGTCAGTGCCGCATTAACTCTCGCCTTTGACTCGATGCAAATAACTCGTGAAAATTAACCCATCGATATGGAGCAACCCTTCTGATGGTATCACGTCTGAGAGCGAGATTTTGAGATTTTGTAGGGAATAATAACTTGTATTTAAATTAGGTTGTTATGTATAAGGGCGAAGATTGACGTTTTGAATTATGTGTGCTTTAGCAAGTGTTTCGTATTATAATTTTGAGAGGTGATTTATGGGTGTATATAGAGACTCGTATTTGATCTAGGTCCTTATACGTTATGATGTTATAGCTTTTTTATTAGTCAAAATAATATGTTTTGGCATCAAATTATAAATATATTAGCTTAGAACAACTTATGGATTATAGTGGCCATTTGAATACGGATAAATTTTATGGATTTGTCTTAGATTGACTGCACTATGATTATTGGGTTGGGTACATACTCGTATATGAATGTGGCGTTTAAATGGGTGTATGTCGGGTTCACGGATGCCCAACTAAAGGTTTTGTATAGGATAGAAGTATGGATTGAATTATAGTACTTTATAGCACTGAAATGAAATGTACATACATTGTACTTTTATCCTGCGCTTTAATATTAAGCGATTAAGACGAAATCCAGCGTTTTAAACTAAGAACGTACATATGTATATTAAAAAAGTCGAAAGTGAGTGAAAAATTGAATATATGTATATATATTCAATTGAAAGTGAGTTAAAAATTGAATATAGGTATTTTTTATGTTGTATTTTATTATATTTTAAGTATCTTACTTAAGTCTATATAAGTAATATTCATAACAAATGCATATGAGTAAATATTATTCTACTTACGTGACACTGTCCAATATAATGAGTCCAAATATCATCCATATTCCATATAATTAATCAGTACTTACCTAAAAAAAAGAAAATATCATATTATAACAAATAATATGGTTTCAAACATGACAGAAGTCGAAAATGAATAGATAATTTATGAAATTAATGTCTACCACGTAATCTATACTAATATTACAAAGAGGAATGTTTTTTTTTTGTTTGTTTGCTTATTTGTACCGAATAGGCTCCGAAACTATTGAACCAATTTAGATGAAATTTGGTAAGAAGATAGTTTGAGACCCTAAGATAGGATAGTTTTTATCCCAGAAATCATCCCTTAAGGGGATGAAAATAGTGATGAAATTTTATGGTAGCAACCTAGGGACAAACCTGAGCAAAGCGAGGATGAATCACTAATATGTTTATAAAGAAGGGTATCGAAAAGGCCTCATGTCCACCCCTGAACGACGAAAAAGGACCAAAGTTTAGCGTCTCACAAGTAGTTATTCACTATAGTTTTTTCTCTCTCATAAATATATTTTCTTATCAGACACGCAGTCTACTTTCAGAATATGCAAAGAAAAGATCAAATCGTATGACATAATTTTTTTCGTTATTCTGGGACGGAAATGAGGCCTTATCGATACCCTTCCTTTACGTGTATATTTCTAAAATGTACTTAACCACGACTCCAATAACGAAGTTAATCAATAAAAAAATATGTAAATTTTAAATAGTATAACTTTATATATGTAATAGAATCTACAAAATCAATTTACTGGTTGCAGAGATTATCGCGAACAAACAAACAACATTTTTCCCCCCTACAGTAATAAATGTTTCGGAACTAGATCTATGCTACTATCTATATATACATAAAATGCTTTGTCCTGACTGACTGATCGATCAACGCACAGCCTAAACCGCTGGTCGTAGAAACGTGAAATTTAGGGGACATATTCCTTATACAATGTAAGCATCCGCTAAGAAAGGAATTTTCTAAATTCATCCCTTAAGGGGGTAAAATAGGGGATGAAAGATTGTATGAAACTCTGTTATTCTTAACGCGAAATACACGGTAAGTGATATTCAGCTTTAAGATGTAAAATAAGAAATATATGTATTAGATTTTTTTCGAAATTCATCCCTTAAAAGGGTAAAAGGGGGTGATAAAGTTTGTATGGGCGAACAATTATTTATGATC
Organism: Fabriciana adippe; assembly: GCA_905404265.1. Classification (NCBI taxonomy): domain Eukaryota; kingdom Metazoa; phylum Arthropoda; class Insecta; order Lepidoptera; family Nymphalidae; genus Fabriciana; species Fabriciana adippe. The sequence goes on along the minus strand of FR989996.1, from coordinate 1,808,159 downwards.
AGAATTACTTGAAACTTGGTATTAATGCTCTTCAATACAATTAAATAAATATGTATTTTAACATTTTTTGAAATTCATCCCATAAGGCTGTCAAATAGGGGATGAAAGTTTGTATGAAACTCTGTAATCGATGCACGGAAAATGGTATTTACCTTTAAAATAAAAACTAAAACAATACAGATATCATTTTTTTTTCGAAATTTATCCCTTAAAAGGGTAAAGGGTTGTGCTGTTTATATAAGGAAAAAAATCTTTATGATCAGAATTACTTGAAACTTGGTATTAATGCTCTTAAATACAATTAAATAAACATGTATTGTAGATTTTTTTAGTTTAGCTCCTAAGTGGGTAAAACTGGCCGGTGAAGTTTGAGTTGTTGAATATATTTAAATAGAGTAACATGGCTCAAGTTCTCTGTAAGTGCACATTATCTGTGTGAGATATAAAGCAGAGAACGGAAATTATTCCGAATCCAAAAGAAAATTATGTATAACTTTTCGGCTGGCCACAGCAGCGACAACTACAACAGACCTAGAGCGCGATAGACAGAGCCTTACCTATATTTGTGTTTGGTTTTTTTAGTGTAGACTAACTTAAGTGAATCTAGAGTTTTACTCTAGACATAATATTAAAAATTCGATATGACAACATATAAATTCAATAGAATTTAAAACTGAATAAATTTTTCAGTCCACGCGAGCGTAGCCGCGGGCAAAAAGCTACAACAAAATAAGAATGACACTTTATATACGTAACTTAAAAAAGAAGGAGAAGGAGGGAGACTGTAAGCTTCAGGCGTACATAGCATTGGGTCTTTAAAAATAACGTAGATGTTAGCCTGTTAGTATGTTAGTAAAAAAAAAATTATATGCGATTGTATCATTGTACTCTCTTTCTTTAACTTTGGAAAGATGGAGTAGAAAAATGTACAAAAATACAGGTAGCGGAGCTTGCTAAATACGTAAAGTGTAAAATTATGTAATTACAAAATACATATACGCTTAACATCTTTTAAGATACTAGATATTTTGAGTTACGATCGCTAAAATTAAATTTGTTTCCATATATAATTTAACAAATAATAAAACTTACACAAACTTATTTTTGCAAGTATAAAGTATGTATTGCGAAAAAGTTTAATTTTTTCGTCGTTTGATCGCGGGCGAAGCCGCGGGTTCTGCTAGTTTTAAATAAAACTATCTTTTCTGAATTTTCACAGATTTATTTTAATTTTTGCTTACATTATTTTGTGTTATATAAATCATTTTATAATTTTGTGAGTAAGTACTGTATTAACTACTACATAATATATAATGACCTGTGCTGCTTGCTGTGACCTTGCTGAAAACATTCGGAACGTCGAAAACCAAAAATCATAATAAATCCGCGAAAAAGTCCGAAAAGATAGTTTTGTTTAAAATATAATATTAATCAATACATAATTAACGTATCATAATATTGGTGTAAACTTCCACAGAAGCCATGACTCAATGTCGGTAGAGTAATAAGGGATATGTAAATACATTATATAGAATTTCGAACGAACATGATAAAAGCTATTCATCATACCAGGTGATAAATTAAAGCAACCCTCTAGGTCAGTAGAGTGATCGATCAAAAATTTTATTACCGTGTCCCATAATATTATCATTTAATTTTGTTTACAGCTCGTGTTATAATTAGAATATAATTACATAAATTTTTATTGTATATACATATTTACATAACTATGTCGAATTGTTAGTTAGTTTTAATATTTTTGTTTTTATAACACTCTGTATAAAATTCGGTAGTATTTCCCTAATAAATAATAATAATAATAAAAACTCTTTATTGCACACACAAAAGAGGAAGAAATAAAAAAAGAACAATACAGTAGTAGGAAAATGCACAAGAGGCGGCCTTATCGTTAAAACAGAGATTTCTTCCAGGCTACCTTTAGGTGTAGGAAATAGCAAAGTGTGAAGTGGAAGGGTGTGAACAAATAAGAGAGTTAGGAAAAATAAAAATGATACATACACATGTACATACATATGATATTTTATAAACGCATATAAAAATACAAAATAGGTATACCTACCTCAAAAATGTGAAATAATAAAAAGAAACAAAATTAACATTGACTTGGCGTATTTTATCAAAAAAACGAAAGTGTTTCTTTCATAATTATCAATGTCGAAAAACATTTAAAATGTCGTCAAGTAAAAAAATCAAAATACGCTAAATCAAAAAAAGTTTTGTGTTTTATGTTGATTTTAATATACTTATTATATAATATATATAAGTTCACGTTAAAAATAGAACTATACGCACATATTTTGTTACGAATTACAGAAAGCGGAGAATGGAGTGGAGGGAGGGGGAGAACAATAATTAAAAATAAGGCAACAACATCCCTTGTTAAACAACAGTGTTTACCAGACCAAGGGTTCTTTACAGCTGAAACTTTTTCATTTTTTAAAAATCGTTACCAGTACACGATGAAACCACTTCATTACAGAAAACGGCTACCCATCCAAGTCTTATCCGATTGACGTTGCTTAACTTTAAACACGTCATGTTTCCCTAAGCACGTCAGGCCAGCGTGAAGCTATATATGTACATATGTAATGAAATAAGACAATACACTCCTATTAGGAATCTAACTCAGTACCTACATAATTATATATAAGACGAGTACAATTAAGCGTAGTCTACACGCCGCGGGCGGCAGGCAACTTGCAATGACAACTAATTTGCCGAGAAAGGGCTAACATTAGTCTATACTGCGTTCGAGTTAGACAGATGTCAGATGATTATCTTATAACTACATATATGCTAAAATTTCTAAGTATAGAGTCTTTGAAGACAATCGGTATATGACTGTTGAAAATAAGGTACCGGATTCGAGGCCCGGATATTGTAAAAAATGGTTACTGAAAATTATATCAAGAAACTTCGTTAAACTGTAGCAATGAGACCAAAATTACATATTTATTGATAGCTTTTAACTTTGTGCTTAAGTTGTTTGTTTTTGTATTGCATTATTTGACACTTACGTAAAGTTTTCGGCTTGGAAAGTAGTAAATTAAAGAAAAGAACACAAAAAAAATAAAAAAATAGGCAAATAAAAAAATATTACCATTAAAAATAACATAAAAATGAATTACTTATTACTAACGCTATAAATTACTTTTAAAACCCTACAAACCCTCTCTGCTAACATATTAAACATCCTCCACGACCATCTAATTAAAAGCATTTCAAATTTCATATTAAACAAATATATTACAAGATTTAAAAAATAAAATATTCCCTTTAAAATCAGGTCAGAGTAGCCAATTAGTTACGACGTTATAGCGGGACAGGAAAACACACATAATTATGGCACGTCTACACGCCGCGAGCGTTTCGCGTTGATTTACTTGGGAAAATGTTTTACGTAAAACTTATGTTATTAATGGCGGTGCAAATTTTCAGTTTGTAGTTGCTTATGATATAGTCTATGAAGTTTCGAGATAGTTAAAGTTCTGACTAATTATTTAGCGAAAATTTTGTTAGCTATGCTTATGATTGAAGTAGCTAATTCAATATATGCGATGAAAAAGTTTTAGTTGTAGCCCAATCGAAGAGAGAGTGAGGGATATATATATATATATATATATATATATATATATGTATGTATGTATGTATATGTATATCCATACTAATATTATAAATGTGAAAGTGTGTTTCTTTGTTTGTCCTTCCTTCACGTCGAAACAGAGCGACGGATTGACATCATCTTTTGTGCAGAGATAGTTGGAGGACTGGATAGTGATATAGGCTACTTTTTACCGCGGTAGATTATCACATTCCCACGGGAAAATGACAAAACGTACCTAGGAATGAACCCGAGCGAAGCAAAGCTCAGTTTTTTGAGCCTAATAGGTACATAAGCATCATATCAGTATCTCTGTCAGTCATCAGATATACATACATATATTAGAATGTGTTATCGTAAAAGAAACCTAAAACCTAATTTTACTTATCCGTAAATGCATTTAGACACAGATATAAGAATATCGCACGACTATTTTCATAGTTTTCCTATTAATGTAAAAAAAGGAGCGCCCTTTATATAAATAAGTTTAAAAAAAAAACAATTTCTATTACGTATAGTGCACGTATGTATGTATGTGTATACATTATGCATATTTATTCAGCTAAAACAACAAAGGTAAAGCAGAATATTTTATGCAAATCCTAATGAAACCCTCGAGATTGTCCACTACATTTATAAGGCTACTTGTTATGATGGAATTTTCATATACATACGTAATACTTCCCCTGTGAGATGAGAAGACAGCACGCTCCGAGAGCCACGGTCCACACATATTTACTTTTCCCAATGCCATTCCTTTTTTACATATTCATTGGAATTTTCCAACGACGTGCAGTATTTAGTAGTTATTTTCGAAATAAGTACAGATCATACGTCTGTTTATATACAATACAGGAGGTAGTGGGTTCGATTTCTTTGGATATATGCTATATTAAATATGCAATTGTCATTTGTATTATTATTATTATTACATTCAATTTAATTTTCACGGCAAGCGACGATAAAATAATAGCCTTGCCCAATATAGGCAGTTTATTTAAAAATAATCTGTGCAATTTAGTGATAACACATCGACTTAGTGCTTATTAGTTCAAACGACCACTTGTTATACTTCACAGTAGATAGTTTTTTTCCTCTATTTTAAAAACAAAGCTTTATATCTAAGTTATATACAAGTACATACATACATACATCATACTCGTTTATACATGCATAAATAAAATATATATTTTCGGCTTTATTAAATAAAAAAATGTGTTTAATACCAATAGAATTGACAAATAAATACAGTATTCTTTCGGCAAACTGGTCCTTTGAACAAATAAACACTGAAACGATGAATAGGCTATGTGATATCACGTGACATAAACACACAATATACGCCCCCAATATTTACAGTCTTTGAAGTCGGTCAAAAAGGAGAGTTAACTAAAAAGAGCTCTACTATTTTTACATGCGGTCGTTTTGATCACATTACTGGGCTAATAGACAAAGGGAAATATCTAATCAGGCGTGACAGCGATCCTTTTAAAGTTGGGAACGTTTCTTTTCCATTGGATTTTAGTAAAAGATGGACAGATACAATGAATTTTATACATTAACTAGCGACTCATCCTCGCTCCGCTCGGGTTCGTCCCTACTTACCTTTTAAAGTTTAGTATAGATTTCTCAAAGATGAGATTTTTCCGCAGTAAAAAGTATCTTTTATGATGACCCGGATAACCAGCTATCACCATACCTTTCATCAAAATCCCTCCACTGGTTTTTCCGTGATGCGTTCCCAGACAGACAGACAGACAAAAATTCTAAAAACTATAGACTCAGCCTCTGATCTATCGATAATAATGATCGATATAATAATGATCGATATCTATCGATAATAATGTCTATTTCAATAAGGTTTTTTCAATTGTCATTTAATTATATTTATTGTTATAATTATTATTTTATGCTACCAAGTTAGATAGCCATAAGCTAAGCAAAAAAATGTGATTATATTATAAAAATATGCTTGTATTGTGTTAAGCAAACTTAAAACCCGCGGGATTACCTGTAAAATGAGTCAAAATCTTTTCTACTAAACTACTGTGTTGTAAAATATGTAATGGATTAAGGTTATATAAATAAATCTATACATCTATACTGATAAATAAAATTTAATTGCCTGTTTGAAATGTCAAAATATTAGCTTTTATTAAATGCATTATAAGATTATTATATACGGTACTTATAATAAAAACGTAACTTTTAAAATTTTTGTCTGTCTGTTTGTTTCAGCTAATCTACGAAACGGCTGGACTGGTTTTAACGGGACTTTCACTGGTAGATAGCTGATGTTATAAGGAGTAACTTAGGCTACTTTTATTTTCAGAAAAAGAATTAGAGTTTCCCTCAAAAAAATCGGGACGCACCCGAGCGCAGCAAGGGTAAGTAGCTAGTATTTTTACGAGTACATAACTAAAAACTTATTTATTGTCACAAAAAAATCTAAAAGACAAATATTCACGTAATACAAAGAAATTATTACATTATTCTTAAATAGCAAAATTATTTTCAAAATACAGACAGACAATTTTCATAACAAAAATATACTATTTAAAAAATAAAACCTTTACAAACGTTTTGTAAGAGCTGCTGTTGCACCAATGCGGCAATACTTAACTGTTTCTTTTGCTCGAGTTTCCTAGAATTTCATCTTACACAGGTTTGTTTAAATATTCACTTTGCAGGCGTGCATTTTTAAAATAGCTATTTAAAAGAGACCTGAGTAAATATCTATGGAACTACGCGTTTGTACTAGAGAGGGGTGGAATTTTTTCTAAAGCACTTACGCTACAGTGCTGGCTATTAAGCCACTGTTAGCAGATTTGATACTCGCTGTATATTATACGTACTTTGTTTTTTTTTTTCATTAAAAGTATTCTTATTATATAACTAGCGACTCACCCTCGCATCGCTCGGGTTCGTCTCTAGGTTGCTTCCCGAAACAAACTTTTTTTATTTTTTTGGTTTTATTTTTTTTTTCGTGGGACCCTATTTTTTTTCTAAAATAAAAGTAGCCTAAGTTACTCCTTATTACATCAGCTATCTGCCAGTGAAAGTCCCGTCAAAGTCGGTCTAGCCGTTTCAGAGATTAGCTGGAACAAACAGACAGACAGACAGACAAAAATTGTAAAAAATGTTGTTTTGGTATATGTACCGTGAATAGATCCATATGCATTTAGTAAAAAGCGGTTATTTTAATATTACAAACAGACACTCCAATTTTATTTATCTGTATAGATTTTTTACTTATTTAACTGAGTCTTGATAGATCTTGGTCTTTAATATGTATGTATTTAAGGTTATATATGTGTAGTGTATCAACTACCTGGTACCAAAAAAAACAAGTCTCGTAGCTTACCATGGAACTAGATAGTGATGTGTGTTAATATCCCAACATATGTATTTATTTATTGTCCTTGCCTCTAGAAATATGGCTTGAAGATATATATATTGATGAATACTTAGATTATTATTCTTTTTTATATAGATACATATTTCTCTTCATAATATAAGCAAATTATAGTATCGTCTTTCCGTACGTTTAATATACAAAATATTTACGAAATTCTCGCATATAAAACTTAAATTTCCTCAGCGTGAAATATAAAATCTTGGTTGAAACTATCCCACAGCAGGGCTGCTTATATGGATGTAGGGCGTTCGTTAAGCTGCATTGTGTTTTGGATTGCGACGTTGCTTCATACTTAGTGTGTGGTCGATGTGTTACTTTGATAGATATCTATACTAATATTATAAAGCTGAAGATTTTGTTTGTTTGGTTGAACGCGCTAATCTCAGGAAATACTAATCGATTTGAAAAATTCTTTTTGCATTAGATAGCCCGTTAACTGAGGAAGGCTATAGGCTATATAATATCATCCCGGAAAAATGTACGGTTCCCGTGGGATAAATTTGTTTTTGTCTAGGGACGAACCCTAAGCGAAGCGAGGATGAGTCGCTAGTAAATAATATAAAAGTAATATCTGCTGATGTAGTGTATGGAATATGGCGAAGTATTTCGATTAATTTTTAAAAAGGGAGTCAAAAAAATTATATACGGTACTTATAAGAAAAACACAATTTTTAAAATTTTTGTCTGTCTGTCTGTTTGTTCCGGTTAATCTCCGAAACGGCTGGACCAATTTTAACGGGACTTTCGCTGGCAGATAGTATAAGGAGTAACTTAGGCTACTTTTATTTTAGGAAAAGAATTAGGGTTTCGCTCAAAAAAATTAAAACGTACCTAGGAACGAACTCGAGCGAAGCGAGGTCGAGTCGCTAGTTGATGATGTAAGGTCGCATATATATTAAAAAATTTAAAAATCTAAAAATCAGTCTCTTAATAAATAGTTAGTAACATATGAAAAAAATAAACTAGATTTATGATTTTAACTGGCCTAGAGTTAAAAATGAGTTTACTTACACATATTTCTTAAGATCTGGTTCACGTTTAACATATACTTAACCTCCATTACACTGAGGAGTTAACTTTAAAATAACAAAACGAAGAAAAATACTCGACGACAGTAAAACAGTTCTGTAAGCACTTCATAAAATGTTAATAACTATTTATAGGATGTTAAAAATGAATTATGAAAATCAAAGCATAAAGTTCTAAGTCAATGTATTATAAGGGAGCTTTTAAAGCCTAGTTTCTGACCATGACTTCGCCTGTCAGGAAATTGTTTTATGATGTTAATACACTAAACGAATCACAAAAATCACATATTATACACAAAATACAAAATTACTCCTTCTATTTTGAAATTGGTCAAATATCACGTACATGGCGATATACAAATAGACAGATGGATTAACAAAATGTAAATAAGGTTTTATTTGTATCTAAATATCTATATAAAAATCACTTATACTAATTAATTATATATTATTAGTTGACTTATTTCCTCCTATTTTTTACATTTAAATTTAAAGTATACAGAGATTTAAATTTAAACTATAGAGAGAGAGACAGCAGATAGACTTCTAAGTAACATTGGCGGAGTAATCTGTGCTCAATTGGCACACTTTGAAGCCATTAAGAAGAGCATTGAATGGAATTAATTAGTTATTTATTTTTTGTTAATAAAATGCGTTTTTTTTCAAAAAAGACACGTACATATATATATATATATATATATATATATATATATATATATATATATATATATATATATATATTTGTAGATAAACTTAAAAAGTAAAACATTACCTAAATACAAAATTTCATCCAAATCGTTGGAACCGTTTATGAGATACCTACACGAAATACATATATACAAGAATTGCTCATTTAATATTATAAGATATAGAGAAAATTACATAATAATTATTTTTACACTAAGTAAAAACTCCAAAAACGCTATTCATAACATAAAAACTAAAATATTAAACTCCTTTAAACATTTTAGTTTTGTTTCTATGGCGTTCTTTAAGTCAATTCCCAAAAGTCCTTTCTATAAATATGGATACACTCTAAAGCTTCGTATTCACGTACTATACCAAGAGGCTAAACCATTGCTAGCTTTTACGCGAGTTGTAAAAATAAAACGTGTAACGAGTAGTCGTCAGCCTTTTCGCGCTTCACCATTTACTTGTGGAAACGTTACACTTATTTAGTTTTGTAATTGGGTTCACTATTTTATATATATATATATATATATATATATATATATATATATATATATATATATATACAGGGTTACTGGTTAAGTCGACCTATTCCCGTTAAGGGCGTGTAGTTTACATCATTTCTGATAGATTTCACTATGAGACACCCTATCCTAAATCTAACCGTTTTCGAGATATTTGAATTTAATTGTTTTCTACAAAAAAAGCCCGATTTTCGGCTGTTAGCTTAGATATTTTAAAATGTGTAAGTCATATTATTACTATTATTTGATTTTTACATGTAAGATAAGGTGATTTATCACCTTAATAACCAATATTATACGTAAAATGAATAATATTTTCTTAGGTCGACATTATTATTATTTTGAAATTACAGACATCGTCAAAGGCTAAAGCTAGCTAGCGAAATAAATTATCGTCGGGACCTGCCTGTCTGGGGAAAATCAACCCCACCGCAAAACGCAATACCTATTGATGTATTCGTATTTGAAGGGTGGCAAGTGTAATTATGGAGACGGTGTTAGGTATCCAAAGATAGAATTTAATAGAAATCTGGAATTAGGTCTAGAACTAGGTTATAAGTAAGCTAATTACAATCTCTTTGATCATTTATTCTATTGTCTTGAGAACTAATAACGAATGAAAGGTTCTGTACCGAAAGAACGAACGAAAATAAAAAGAAGAGAGAGTAAGACAGAAAGCATATTCAGAAAAGATATACATACTTTTACTAGCGACTCACCCTCGCTCCGCTTGGGTTCGTCCCTAGTTACGTTTTAACGTTTAGTATAAATTTCTCAGAGATGAGATATTTTCCCGCACTAAAAAATATCCTATATGTCGACTCAAATAACCAGCTATCATCATACCAAATTTCATCAAAACCTTTCCAGTGGTTGTCTCGTGACGCGTTCCCAGACAAACAGATAAACCGACAAAAATTCTAAAAACTATAGCCTCGGCCTCTGTATCGATAATAATGACTATTTCAATAAGATTTGCCAAAAATATTTAATGTACAGATTCGAATCAGTTAGAATTTTACTATATGTATAGATAATTTCGATTCTTAAGTCAACATTGTTAATGATAACAAATGATCAGCTTTTATAGAGTCCTTCCCTTAATACGTGAAGTAACAATTAAGCTTACAATATATCTAGTTAACTCTACATCATTTAAAGTATGTTGGGACAAATATGTTGGGACATTAACTCACAGCACCATCTAGTTCCATGGTAAGTAACGAGACCTGTGTTATGGATACCAAATAGTTGATACACTACACATATATAACTTTAAATACATACATAATGTAAATATAAACACCCATGACGAGTACAAACATTCGTGCTCATCACACAAATGAATGCCCCCAGCGGGACTCGAACCCGCGACCCGCAAATTGGAATGAAAGAGGGTCTGAGTAACACTGCACTCCAATACTTTAATCACTTATTTTGTACGTAGCAGTTGTATGGCAATTAAGACAGCCGCTTCAAACATTAAAAATGACAAATACACACATTCAAAATTAATATTTAAAAAGCACACTTCTGTATCTCTCAACGACAATCAACACTAGTAAATTTCAATTCGCTCATATAATTATACTACCCTTACATTCCAACCCTTAAGAGAACGGACAGATGCACATAGCAATGAGATTGCATTAACTCCTCTGGGATGCTGGGCGGACGTGTTGTTTAAGATGGTGGTGTTTACTTGTGAATATTTAAAAATTTTGATTAAAATGTACAATATATTTAAATAAAACTGAAATATCTAAACATCTTTTATATTAAATTATTTGTGCGTGATAATATTATAAATCGCTACTTTACGTGATCGTACACAATAATTTATGTATGTATTTTTATAACATCCAAACAATTGATGTCGATAATATGTATTTTTGTGTAAAATATATGTATAAAATTTAATAAAATTACGTTTTAAACATCAAAATGTGATATTCATATAGTGTTAATTTAATTAATATTTTGTATATGGAAGGAAAAAAACAATTAAAATCCTTATATTTACTAAGATTTTTAATCCAGGTTTTAATGGTATACCACATATCTATATTACATATATAAAACAAATTCGGGTTAGTTACACCATTTGTAACTCAAGAAAGACTGGACCGATTTTTATGACCTTTGATTTGTTGGATTTGTCTCCGCGCCGAATAGCAGAGTAACTAATAAAACAATAAAAAAAATATACGAAAAAAAATTAACACCCGAGCGAAGCGAGGTAAAGTCGTTAGTATCTATACTAATATTATAAAGCTGAAGAGTTTGTTTGTTTGTTTGTTTGTTTGGTTGGTTGGTTGTTTGTTTGGTTGAACGCGCTAATCTCAGGAACGACTAATCCAATTTGAAAAATTCTTTTTGAATTAGATAGTCCGTTAACTGAGGAAGGCTATAGGCTATATATCATCCCGGAAAAATGTGCGGTTCCTGTAGTACAGATATGTTTTTGTCTAGGGACGAACCCGAGCGGAGTGAGGGTGAGTCACTAGTACGTTTAATATATTTATTATTATTTTTTTCATTATTTATAGCAAAAATTATTATACTAGTATAATATAATTATAATTTTCAATATTATCGGCCCATCTCCAATGTGACATTAGCAAAATAATTTGTGTTCAACTAGCGTGCGTAGAAGCCATAAAACAGATAATTCAATTGAATTGAATAACCCAACAAAGTTTGAAATTCTTTATAAAAAAACAATATTATACATAAATATGACAAGTACATCTGTTTGTACTAAAAATATTATTCAGAAAAAGTAAAAAAACAACATCTACAAATACTAAAATTTTCCATCTCACATCTAATAGAAATCCACAAACGATGCAATAAATAATGTCGCTTTTTAATTTCATACAGAGATAAAGAATTGAAAATGAATGTGAAACCGCTTCATTATTCCATCGAATCCTAAATAAAATCCTCTCAAAAAAAACGTGGATTTTAACTAAAATGTCATACCAATCAAAGCCCAATCTATTGCTGGGCGAAACAAATGAAACGCAGTCGTCAATCCCAGACCTTATGTCATAGCAATAAAGACTACAGTGTTAGAGCAATAATACATTTGTGCAAGTGCAGCCATAGGAAGGGGGGATGTTAACCCCCCAAGGGGTGCGTCGGTTGCCCAGGATACCAGCTCGGCCCGGGCTAGACGTCAGTAAACATGGAGGCTGGAATCAATCAAAATTGCTCCCTAACGCACAAGCATAACGCGCTTTTTCCATTACTTTAAACATAATCTGTTATTTATCAAGCGATTTCAAACTCTATTTCACATTAAATATGATTAAATTTTAAATGTTATATATAAATTAGCGATGTATATGCTTGAAGCGCTAATTCGCTTATTCTTAAGTGTATGAAGCAATGTAAAAATGTCTTTATGTCGTAGTAATATGGTTTACATTACTTTGTCAGAAGGACGGTCCGCTCAGGTGGTTAGATTTTAGATTTATTATAGCAAAGTGAGTAATCTGTATTGTTTTATGGAGCCAAAGCTAGGGCATTTAGACGGGACAGGGGTATTGAAATATTATATTAAAATTCATCATAACGGCTTATAAGCATTCATGCGTGTCCGGTTTGGTTTGCAAGTAAATTAATTGAATGGTTGTACATGATATATCTATACTTATATTATAAAGCTGAAGAGTTTGTTCGTTTGTTTGTTTGGGTGAACGCGCTAATCTTAGGAACTACTAATCCAATTTGAAAAATTATTTTCGAATTAGATAGCACGTTAACTGAGTAAGGCTAAAGGCTATATATCATCCCGGAAAAATGTACGGTTCCCGTGGGATAGATTTGTTTTTGTCTAGGGACGAACCCGAAGCGAAGCGAGGGTGAGTCGCTAATGTATATTATAAAACTAACGATTTATGCCCGGCATTTTTCGGAAAAGATATAATTTTTCGGAAAATTTCGATTTTTCAAAAAGGACACCTATACAGATAAACTCAAAAAGCAAAACCTTATCTAAATACAAAATTTGATCAAATTCGTTAGAGCCGTTTCCGAGATACACGAATATAAATTTGTATACAAGAATATCTCATTTAAGATAAGCAGGTAACGTCACCTTTTGGTATTACTAATAGTAGCCAATATAAAAGCAGTGGTAGCCCAGTGGTAACGTGCTCGCTTGGGAAACCGAGTGAAGCGGGTTCAAATCCCGGATCTCGCACCTCTGATATTTTCATGTGCAAATCATTTCCAACATGATTACCAGTTGTCTTAACGGTGAAGGAAAACATCGTGAGAAAACCTGCATGTCTGAGAGAACTTAGCAAGTTTTCAAAAGACATGTGAAGTCCGTCAACCTGCACTTGATCAGCACGGTGGACTATAGCCTGATTCCCCTCGTACTGAAGGGAGGCCCGTGCCCAGCAGTGGGACGTTAAAAAGAGCTGAATACAATAGTAGCCTATGTATTTCTCCAGCTTTTAGGATGTGTAAAATTTCATCAAAATCTGTCCAGTCATTTCAGCGTGAAACAAACTTTCGTATTTGTGATAGCAATGTGTTTTAACTTTACGTTTCACTAGCGACTCACCCTCGCTTCGCTGTGATTCGTCTCTAGGTTGCTTTCCCATACAAATATTCATCCCCATTTTCACCCCCTTAAGGAATTATTTCCGGGATACAAATTCCTATGTCCTAATCAGGGTCTTCAAACTATCTTCTTATCAAATTTTATCTAAATTGGTTCAGTAGTTTCGAAACCTATTCAGTACAAACAAATAAATAAAGAAAAAATCTTTCCCCTTTATAATATTGGTATACATAGAAATATAATTAATTATAGCATAAGTGATTTTCTACTACACTTGATAATTTTCATGCGAATAACAGATCAATAATAATTTTTTTGCTGCCTAGACATAACATGGCAAATTCTCAATAACTTTTAGTATCACAGAAAAGTGCGTAATATCACAAAACTTGCTTTTCTTACGGTTTCATTTGTGATTGTCTTTACAAACCCAAAGTAAAGTTGAACTGTAACTTTAACGAAATATAGTATTTCGTTATACAGTTTACGCTCCATTTTAATGATTTCATTTGCTTATAAGTTAATCCATCTTCAGGGTCCCGTACCCGAAGCGTGCCAACGGAACCCTATTACTAAGCCTCCGCTGTCCGTTCGTCTATCAGAGGGCTGTATCTCATGAACCGTAATAGGTAGAGAGTTGAAATTTTCACAGAGTATGTGTTTCTATTGCCGCTCTAACAATAAATAATAAAAATAAATAAAAAGAAAAATACAAGAAACATTTTCTTAACGTTCGTAATTGATCATCGAAGTTAATATATTACATGTACGATGGTACGGAACCCTTCTCGCGCGAATTCGACTTGCACTTGATCTTATTAGTAATTATTATAATCGATACAAAGGCCGAGTCTATAGTTTTTAAAATTGTTGACTGTCTGTATGGATTCTGGAATTTGGTATAATGATAGCTGGTTATCCGGGTCAACATATAGGATTTTTGCTGCGGGAAAATATCTCATCTCTGAGAAACCTATACTAGCAGTTAAAACATACATAGGGTCAAATCCGAGCGGAGCAAGGGTGAATCGCTACTAGTTTTCTATATGTCATAAAGGGCTATTTTCTCTTCTTCTGTTTCTTCTTTAAGGTATTCAGAGGTATTTCCTAGGTCCTACTGTTGTATATGTACTAATATAAAACTTTCACGTATACCCTTATTCTACATAGACATGGTAGCAAACTCTTGACACACATAATTATGAAATGACAAAGTCCACATTCCACATCACGTGTAAATAAGCCCTATTTGAAAATAGACCAAACTTTAGTTCCGCGTAATCTTTTAGGTCAATAGTCAGCCAAAACTAGTTAAAAATTTAAATAAAATTCAACTTTATACTAAAGGGATAAGATTTAAAATATTTACTCGCGTAATACGGTACAGGCCTCGTTAGACTTAAAAACCCACTGAGTACCTGAGAACACTTGACAACTGGCAGTATTTCGCACTTTTGAAGTTCCAAAATCTTTATTTTTTTTATTTAATAACCGTTTATCCTGTAGTGTCGTTTACGGAGCTACATTAACTTAATCATTAGACAAAGGATTCGATTTCTGATCGAGGTAAAAATAGAGACGACAAATTGTTGTATTCTTGAATATTGATTCAGAATGAATTAGCCCTAAGTAGAATCTTAGAAAATAGATATGTCTGTACTAATATATTTTTCATAAAGACAGAAAAAACAAGAGATATAACTTTTACCGTAAGCGGTAATCAAACCCAGTCCATCACAAACTGAACCTTCGGACTACTAAGAGTTCTTTAATAAAAAAAAATCCGGACAATTACGAGTCAGAAGAGAGGTTCCGTACAAATTTGTACGGAACCTTTAATTTTCATTTTTTTTTTATTTTCTGGAATTTTTCCTTTATTTGTGCTGTAAGACCTTGTTTTTTGCCAAATTTCGTGATTCTAGGTCAACGAGAACTACCATATAGGTTTTCGACCCAAAACCTATAGGGTACTTCCGGTTGACCTAGAATTATCAATTTTGGTTAACAGCAAGTTCTTACAGCACAAGTAAAGGAAAAATTCCGAAAATTAAAAAAAGTTGAAAATTAAGGTAAATTTTGGTACTTACAAGTTTTCGCGAAAATCTAAATTTACCCATATCTTTTTGTGTTGTTGACTCAGGACCTTGATTTTTATACACCTAATAGGGACTACAAGCCTCAGTATATGGTATAAATTTCAACTTACTAGGTCCACTCGTTACTGAGAAAATCGGTGGTGACACACGGACAGACAGACGGAAAGACGGACAAAAAAGTGATCTTATAAGGGTTCCTTTTTTACCTTTTGAGGTACGGAACCCTAAAATCCAATAAAACGAGTCAAAAACCATAAAACATATGTATGTATGTATCATTATACCTATTATAAATCTCGTACACCCTTTTATTCATAAGCATACAACATAAAAATTTCGTCCTTGCTGTGATAAAGCACGTTTATATCAAATACACAGCGTCACAAATATATCATTTTTATCACTCTACGACGTCAGACTAAGGAATAATATGGATAGAGTGCCATAGAACTAAACATGAAGCCAAAGAATGTTTTTAAACAGTATTGTATTACAAAAATTTATAAAAAAAACTCATTACTATGACATTAATAAATAAAAATAGCTAACAGATTTTATTATAATGAAGAAAAAATTTAATAAGCGAACATTATTCTATCTCTCTTTCAAGGAAAAGAACTAATGATCAAAGAAAACAAAGAATATAGTATTACTTTTACTATTTATATTTTCTTCTTATCTATACACAAATAAATAAACTTGAAGTGTCTGTTTGCAATGTCAAAATAATAGCTTTATACTAAATGCATATGGAATTATGTATATACGGTACTTATAAGAAAAACACAATTTTTAAAATTTTTGTCTGTCTGTCAGTCTGTCTGTTTGTTCCGGCTAATCTCCGAAACGGCTGGATCAATTTTAACGGGACTTTCACAGGCAGATACCTGATATTATAAGGAGTAATTTAGGTTACTCTTATTTTAGAAAAAGAATTAAGGTTCCGCTTTAAAAAAAATTAAAATGTACCCAGGGACGAAACCGAGCGAAGCGAGGGTGAGTCGCTAGTTCTTTAAATAAAGTAAAAGATTTCTATATTAAAATCGATAAAAGGAATGAAAGATCACCAACTTAAAATTACTGAGAATTTAGTGGCGGAAAAACTCCATACTATGAAGTCTAAGTCTATTCGGGTGATAGTTTAAAATTGTATATTTCTTTATGATTTGTATCGCTTTTTTCACTTAGTAGTTATTTTTGTATTAACCTACCTATTTATAAATATATTTTTTACTCTGTACCTAGTCATATTCTTGCTTGTTGGTTTTATGTACATATGACACTGTAACCACATTAAGTTATGTAGCCCTAATAAGGTTTTATACGTTGCTTATCATATCTTATGTAATAACTATAATGTAATTACTATCAGTGGAAATTTAACTGATTTATGTAGTTTTGTATATTAGTACCATTTCATTGTTTTGTTTTCCTGATAAATAAAAAACGTGTGTATGCACTTTTGTACGCACGTAAGTGTTGTACTTCTTTGGCGTAACAGAACAAAAATAGCTAAAGATTTCATCCTGTGTGTCACAACTCTGTTTGTAAAAGGAATGCAGCTAACTTCATCATGTCACTTTTTGGCTGTCGTTGTGCGAGCGCATCGTAAAAATTTTACTCTTATATTTTTTTTCAAAATGTGCCAAAAGGTGTATGTATAACTTCAAAAATATTTTCTGAATATCAACAGTATTTCAGTAAAATCAAAAAAAAAATTGAACATTTATATAAATCGAAAACATTATTTTACAAGTGTATGCTCCAACCTTTGCAATCTAAAAAAAAGTAATCTAATGTGACGACTAAAATTTAGTACAGTTTACTTTAAAATAAATTTCGCAAAAAAAAAAAGAGTATCATTATTACAAAAATCGAGAAAAACGTTTCCATACTAATCATTACTAATATAAAACTTGTAAGAATCGAAATATCGTCGATACAGAAAGAACAAACTATATACATTATACAATGATTTAGAATAATCTATTACATATGCTTGTTAAAACATAATTTTGAGATATAATTATTTAAATTAATTAATTAAATCTACAGCATCCATCCCACGAACTCAAGATTGCCAATTAGCCACTAAGAAAGCGGCGGCATAAGTAAATCTGACAGAAACGTCTCAGAAAGAAATCTTAGGTGAAAATTAGTTCTTTAATTAAAATCTCGAAATGAAACTTTTTCAAATGTAACAAGATGGAGACAACAAACTCCCCTATAATTACAATTTTAATATTACTTGTTGCTCGCCACAAAAATACAGAAATGTTGTTAATGTTTTACGATGAACAAAATGGCGTCGAACGTAGAAAACTTCGCAAGGATCCCCACAAATGCTCATCAGAAGATAATGAGCTTTATTTGTATTGGATTAAGATCGTGTTCAATTGCATATAAAGTTTGTTTTCTGTACTTTATGAGATTCGTGGAATATAGCCTTTAATAGCCCGTCTGGGGCTTTTCTCGTAACTTCCACTCATAAAACGGAACTCGTACTTTTCTAATTTTCGAGGTCTGTCAAATACCAGTTCACAGGAACTTTTGCGACACTTTATAAAGTGACAAAAATACAAAACATTGTAATTGGATAACTTATCACCTATATTTTTGGTACTGTTGAACTAAAAATCACGCTATTGGATTGTCTAAATTGCTTAAAATTTTAATGAACAAAGCGAATCTTTAATGATTAATAACAAAACAGTATTAAAACACCAGAAATTCTCATTAAGAAAGAAGGTGACCGTCAAAAAATAATGTACAAAAGTATGACGACACGTTTGGCTCAGTTTATAGTGACCCTACTTGCTGGGCCAGCGGTCGCGGGTTCGAGTCTCACTAGAGATATTCATTTGTGTGATGAGCACGAATGTTTGTACTCCAGTATATATGTGTAGTTTATTAACTATCTGGTATCCATAACACAAGCCTCGTATCTTACCATGGAACTAGATAGTGCTGTGTGTTAATATCCCAACATATTTAACGGATTTATTATACTACAAATAATAAATACTAATAAAATGTATTAACATCCCAATAATAGAAACGCGCGAGTCGATTTATCTCGATTGGATGCTCCACTTGTCTTTATGCTGGACATTTCGCGCTTCGCCCTGAAGTAAGCGACAGGTTGACCAATTACCGTTATTTGTCACAATGTCCGGGCACAGTATCGCTACTACCAGTTGGCTGTATCGCCATATAAAATATTTACAAGACGGTTTGTCAAGTTATACGTAGCTTTATTGTATTGTGGGGCAATGTTTTGTTTTGATGGTGAATGTAATGTTGTGGTGTAAATTATTTTCATATATATGACTAGTGACTCACCCTTACT
Organism: Fabriciana adippe; assembly: GCA_905404265.1. Taxonomy (NCBI): domain Eukaryota; kingdom Metazoa; phylum Arthropoda; class Insecta; order Lepidoptera; family Nymphalidae; genus Fabriciana; species Fabriciana adippe. The sequence continues at coordinate 1,788,853 of FR989996.1, read as the reverse complement.
TCGCTTGGGTTCGTCCCTAGATTGCTTCCCTATATAGATTCAATTTCACGTCCATTTTCACCACCTTAAGGGATAATTCCCGGGATAAGAACTATCCTATGTCTTTCCCAGGGTCTAAAACTATCTTCTTAGCAAATTTTATCTAAATCGGTTCAGTATTTTCGGAGCCTATTCGGTACAAACAAGCAAATCTTTCCTCTTTATAATAATACTAGCAGCTCACCCTCGCTTCACTCGGGTTCGCCTCTAGGAAAACAAAAACAAACCTATCCCACGGGAACTGTAGGTACATATTTCCTAGATAAAAAGTAGCCTGTGTTATTCCAGACTATAATTTATCTCTGTGCCAAATTTCATCCAGATCCGTTCAGCCGTTCTGGCATGAAAGAGTAACAAACATCCATACTAACAAACTTTCACATTTATAATATTAGTGTAGATGACACAAAGTTCATCCAAATTTCGTCATAACAAATTAAACGCTATAGAAATAACCTATACATGAATAAAATTCTAACTAAATCGAACCTGTATATAGAATATTTTATTTAAAATCTTATTGAAATAGTTAATATCGATACAGAGGCCTAATTTATAGTTTTTAGAATTTTTGTCTTTCTGTCTGGGATCGCATCATGAGAAAACCACTGGAAATATTTTGATGAAATTCGATATGATGATAGCTGGTTATCTGGGTTAACATATATGATACTTTTTACTGCGGGAAAATATCTCATCTCTAAGAAATCTATACTAACAATAAGCCTTACAACATAACCAGGGAAGAACTCGAGCGGAGCGAGGAAGAGTCGCTAGTTACACTATAAAACTCGTACAGACCACCATACAAACTTTTTAATCATTATATATATATATATATATAATTCCAATATATTCGGAATTCCAATATATTCTGAACTCCCATTTAGATTATCCACATACAGTAACTAAAACACGAAATCCCTCAATCAAAATCTAACCCGATCTGCCAAATATGTATAGAACTTCAATTTGCTGGTCTGTTTAATCTCGTTAGGTGATCTATCATTAAAGAGTACGTATCAATATAATCTATATCTATCGATATGTTTTAGTTGTACAGTGACCATGGGGCTGAAACAAAATGTCTTTCTACAATCATTGAAGAATAGAAAACTAAAAACATATAAAAATGACATAATATTATGTGCTATTAACTAAGAATTATAATTTAATTATGTGACACGTTCATTATATGCATTTCTTATTTTAAACTAGCAGAACCCGCGGCTTCGCCCGCGATCATTCTTTTTATATAAATGACCTTTTTATATAAAAGGTCATTGCAAAGCAAACTTTAAGAAGAAATTACAATAGATTAAATTCAAAGGCGTAGTCAGAAGTTATCAGTGGTATTCCAGGTATATTCCCCCCACATCCAGCAAACACAGTGGCCACTATAATGTTTAATGAATTACTCACAGTCTAATCCCGTTATATAGCTTAGGCGATTTTTTTATTGCAGTTGTGCCAACCTTCAGAAGGAAGATATAGATAGCAAGATACTCTCTAGCTAGGTTCTCACTCTCGCGCTCTAGGTCTGTTATAATTGTCGCTGCTGTGGCTAGCCGAAAAGTTATACATAATTTTCCTTTAGATTCGGAATAATTTCCGTTCTCCTCTTTATACCCCACACATTAAGTGTGCACTTACAGACAACTTGAGCAATGTTACTCTATTTAAATATATTCAAAAATTCAAACTTCATCGCCCTTTTTTACCCACTTAGGGGCTGAATTAAAAAAAATCTACGACACATGTTTATTTAGTTATATTGAAGAGCATTAATACAAAGTTTCAAGTAATTCTAACTATAAACAATTTTTTCTTGATATAAAAAGCACAACCCCCTTTTGCCCTTTTAAGGGGCGAACTTCGAAAAAAAAATGATATTTGTATTGTTTTAGTTTTCATTTTAAAAATAAAAACCATTTTCCGCGTATCAATTACAGAGTTTCATACAAACTTTCATTCCCTATTTGACAGCCTTATGAGATGAATTTCAAAAAATGCTAAAATATTTATTTAATGGTATTGGAGAGCATTAATACCAAGTTTCAAGTAATTCTGATCATAAACAATTGTTTGCCCATATAAACTTAATCACCCCCTTTTACCCTTTTAATGGATGAATTTCGAAAAAAATGTAATACATAGATTTTTTATTTTTTATCTTAAAGCTAAATACTAATTTCCGTGCATTTCGCATTAAAAATGACAGAGTTTCATACAACCTTTTATCCCCTATTTTACCCCCTTTGGGGATGAATTTTGAAAAATCCTTTCTTAGCGGATGCCCACATTGTATAAGGAATGTATCTTCCAAATTTCAAGTTTCTACGACCAGCGGTTTAGGCTGTGCGTTGATCGATCAGTCAGTCAGGACAAAGCATTTTATGTATATATAGATAAAACTATCTTTTTGGTTTTTTTCGCGGATTAATTTTGATTTTTGGTTCCCGACGTTTCGAATGCTTTACAGCGATCATAGTCACAGGAAAGACTAAGGTTTTAGACATCAAAGGGCAATATATACATAGTTATTACAGACAGCTTACCCACAAAATTACAAAATAAATTCAAAAAATACAAAAGTGGCACCAAACCTTACCACCAATTTATTAGATGTCTACCTTATGTCTTAGACGTTATTTCGTTGTACAATAGTTCAAGCTCATATTGGAATAGCTGTTTTTATGTACGTTTGATTAATGTTTCTAGTTTGTTTAACTACACCTCCTGGTTAATTTCTAAGAAATTAATTATTAACTGGACCACCGGTGCCTCGGCGGTCGTTGACAGGTTAAAAGACAGTGGTAATATATGTATATGATGTATAGAAAAGTCACTAAGAGTTGTAATATCGGTAGTTGAAAGTCTTTACCTGTAGAATAAGTGGAAAGTGGATAATGAGATGAAAACTTATAAAAATGATAGTTTTTTAAGGGGTGTATGTGGCGAGATTATGTTACAAAAGTCAATAATATATAAATTTCATAATTAAAACTGCCCAAGTTTTACTTAGAACTTAGTAAACTTAAAAGATGGATTCGGTTCTGGCGTTAATAAAATCAGCACCCAATAAATAGTATACTGGTAGTGGCGAAATTATATAGAAAATGGTGAATCACTACAATTCTTCTTCCAAAAAAAAATCCAAGAAAAAGGGATCATGAAATAATGATTACTATAATACATTTTACTCAATATATGTATGTATATTCATAGAAGTGAAATTTAAAACTTGTAATGAATGTAAGACTATTTTCTACGAAACAAAACAAATTACCAGTCAACGTACCAAGCAACCAGTCCCTCACACATCCTCTCAGTCAGTACCTACACGTCTTGGGCTAATTTTTCAGATCACGGAGAGGGAGCCAAGGGGTGGACTTTACAGCGGGTATTTTTCTTTGAAACGCTCCAAACTTGATGTTTGTTTGGATCCTAAATTGCCAGCTTGATTTTTAGAAGCGAACGAGACGAGAATATATTTGAAGAAAGCGTTACTTGCTTAAGAGTGATGAAAGAAGAAAAATTGTATAATGCTACGATTTTTTAATATACTCTTCAATCACCTTTGGTTATATTTATTTTATACTAATACTTATCCAAGTTGTAAGTTACATTTAACGCAAGCGACTTACCTTCGCTTCGCACAGATGCAATGCTTGAATGGTTTCGAAACGCACAAAAGACAAACGTCCAAAGAAAAATTCTCTTTTTTTTGTGCCAAAAACCTTCATTCGCGTAAACTAAATAACTTACCAGAGTTTCATCACAATCGAATCAATGGTTTAGGAACGAATATAGGACAAACATACGAACATTTATTTTTATTTATACATATAAACACACACACACGCATACGCACACGCGCGCGCACACACCTACACACACACACACGCACATGCACGCACGCAATGTTCCTACACAAAAAAAATCACAAATAAACGCACACAAATGTATAAGTAAATATTATGTATTCTAGTTGTAATTGCATTTTTTGAAACTAAAATATTATGTACTAGCAGAACCCGCGGCTTCGCCCGCGATCATTCTTTTTATATAAATGACCTTTTTATATAAAAGGTCATTGCAAAGCAAACTTTAAGAAGAAATTACAATAGATTAAATTCAAAGGCGTAGTCAGAAGTTATCAGTGGTATTCCAGGTATATTCCCCCCACATCCAGCAAACACAGTGGCCACTATAATGTTTAATGAATTACTCACAGTCTAATCCCGTTACATAGCTTAGGCGATTTTTTTATTGCAGTTGTGCCAACCTTCAGAAGGAAGATATAGATAGCAAGATACTCTCTAGCTAGGTTCTCACTCTCGCGCTCTAGGTCTGTTATAATTGTCGCTGCTGTGGCTAGCCGAAAAGTTATACATAATTTTCCTTTAGATTCGGAATAATTTCCGTTCTCCTCTTTATACCCCACACATTAAGTGTGCACTTACAGACAACTTGAGCAATGTTACTCTATTTAAATATATTCAAAAATTCAAACTTCATCGCCCTTTTTTACCCACTTAGGGGCTGAATTAAAAAAAATCTACGACACATGTTTATTTAGTTATATTGAAGAGCATTAATACAAAGTTTCAAGTAATTCTAACTATAAACAATTTTTTCTTGATATAAAAAGCACAACCCCCTTTTGCCCTTTTAAGGGGCGAACTTCGAAAAAAAAATGATATTTGTATTGTTTTAGTTTTCATTTTAAAAATAAAAACCATTTTCCGCGTATCAATTACAGAGTTTCATACAAACTTTCATTCCCTATTTGACAGCCTTATGAGATGAATTTCAAAAAATGCTAAAATATTTATTTAATGGTATTGGAGAGCATTAATACCAAGTTTCAAGTAATTCTGATCATAAACAATTGTTTGCCCATATAAACTTAATCACCCCCTTTTACCCTTTTAATGGATGAATTTCGAAAAAAATGTAATACATAGATTTTTTATTTTTTATCTTAAAGCTAAATACTAATTTCCGTGCATTTCGCATTAAAAATGACAGAGTTTCATACAACCTTTTATCCCCTATTTTACCCCCTTTGGGGATGAATTTTGAAAAATCCTTTCTTAGCGGATGCCCACATTGTATAAGGAATGTATCTTCCAAATTTCAAGTTTCTACGACCAGCGGTTTAGGCTGTGCGTTGATCGATCAGTCAGTCAGGACAAAGCATTTTATGTATATATATAGATTATCTGGAGGTGGGCCTTTAGCGGGTATAACACAGTTTTTACTAAAGTAGTCACTATCGTACGTAACTTAAGTTGTAAATGTTCCTTCACGTTCCAATAGATTATGTTAAAAAAAAACTTTTGAAGTCAACAACATTTTAAAAACTGAAACCTCTATTTGCCTGTTAAACAAAATGTTTTAATGTGAATACTTTTGATATTATGAGTGATGGCTTACCGCCAACAACAATCAAGTAAGCAAAATCTGCTCTACACACACGCTATTAGCTACTATACAAGAAACTAGCGACTCACCCTCGCTTCGCTTGGGTTCGTTCCTAGCTTGGATATAATAAAATGGATATAGTATGTTATCTTTAAAAGATGTAGTGATTGGGGGAGGCCTATGACCAACAGTGGGCGTGTTTGGACAGAAACGACGACGACGACTATATAAGAAACAGAAAGTGAGAAAACGTTATACCTACTGATTCATAAAATTCTTTTTAGCCGTAACGAAAACGTAAAGCACGTAACTATGTTATTAGGGAGGCCACCTTACGTCAAATTTAAAAAAAGTTTCAATCGAATAACATATAATTAAAACTAAATGACCTTACTCCACATTCCCCAAATATTTTTGAATAAAATATACGTATATTTAATACTCGCGATTTACTTTGCTTCGCTCTTATTCATCCCTAGGATTATAAATAAATAAATAAATAAATATGTTAGGACATTAAAGTTGATACACTACACATATTATGTAACTCTAAATACATACATATTATAAATATAAACACCCACGACTACAGTACAAACATTCGTATTCACCAAACGTGTACGCCACGTACATGTGTAATATGATTCGATTCTGAATTCGAATCGACGGATTCGAATCCGCGACCGCTGACACAGCAAGTAGGATCACTACAAACTGAGCCAAACGTGTCGTCATTGAATAATTTAAGAACGCATACGAAGACTAAACTCTCTTTTAACGCTAGAAATCTTCGCAGACGTAGGCAGAACAACTCACCAAAGTTTCATCACAATCAGATGAATGGTTTGGCAACGCATAGAGTACAAACCTAGATACATTGATTTTTATTTATATAACTAGCGACTCACCCCTGCTCCGCTCGGATTCGTCCCTAGTACATTTTAACGTTTAGTACAGATTTTTCAAAAATGAGATATTTTGCCGCAATAAAAAATATCCTATATGTTGACCCGGATAACCAGCTATCATCATACATTTCATCAAAATCTGTCCAGTGGTTTTCTCGCGATGCTTTCCCAGACAGACAGACAACAGACAGACAAAACTTCCAAAAACTATAGATTCGACCTCTGTATCGATAATAATGGCTATTTCAATAAGATTTTCCAAATAATATTTAATGTACAGATTCCACTCAGTTAGAATTTTATTATATACTAGCGACTCACCCTCGCTTCGCTTCGGGTTCGTCCCTAGACAAAAACAAACCTATCCCACGGGAACCTAACATTTTTCCGGGTTAACATATATGTTATATAACATATATGAAGGTTATAGCCTTCCCCAGTTAACGGGCTATCTAATGCAAAATGAATTTTTCAAATCGGATTAGTAGTTCCTGAGATTAGCGCGTTCAACCAAACAAACAAACAAACGAATTCTTCAGCTTTATAATATTAGTATAGATATACCTATAGATAAATAGAAGATAAATTAAAAGATTTATTAAAGTAAATACATTCAACATAAAAATCAAAATAATTTTAATGTGAGCTAAATATTAAAATTCCAAACTGCAAATGTTCCTCTGGGAGACAAAAAAATATTAAATCCACTCCATTACGAAACTGAATTTCAGTAAAATTTTGCTAACAATTTTGTCACGTAATGAAAATGAAATGACAAATAATTTTAGGAATAATTTTAAAGCACGTCTATTACATATATGTAACATATATATTAATATCGCATATACATTATAGGAGGACATAATGTATGTGCTCTGCAAAATGTTTTTTACCGACTTTAAACAAAAGAGGTATAATTTAACAGTATGTTTTGTATGTATGTTACGAGATACCTTCGCAATCGTGGATCGATTTTCATAATTATTTTTGTAATGAATAGTTTATAACTCAAGGACGGTCTTATATAAATCTGAAATAATTATTCCACCTTTAACAGTGATATAAATATTGTAAGAGATTTTTAAGCCAGTGTATTTTTTTTAATAAAAAATACTTGCAGACTTCACGTCTTTCGAAAACTTGCTACGTACTCTCAGACGTGCAAGTTTCCTCGCGATGTTTTCCTTCACCTAAGACAAGTGGTAATCATGTTGGCAAAGCAATCTACGCACTTGATACATTTCATCTACGTATAAATTGTATAGTTTAAGTGTAAAACCGATAACAAATAGACAGCCAGAGCTACTTTCGCTTTTATTATAATACTAGCGACTCACCCTCACTTCGCTCGGGTTCGTCCCTGGGTTGTTTCCCAAAACAAAATTAATTAATTAATTTGGTTTTAATTTTTTTTCGTGAGACCCTATTTTTTTTCTAAAATAAAAGTAGCCTAAGTTACTCCTTATTACATCAGCTATCTGCCAGTGAAAGTCCCGTCAAAATCGGTACAGCCATTTCAGAGATTAGCCAGAACAAACAGACAGACAGACAAAAGTTGTAAAAAATGTTGTTTTCGTATATGTACTGTGTATACATCCATATGCATTTAGTAAAAAGCTGTTATTTTAATATTACAAACAGAAACTCCAGTTTTATTTATCTGTATAGATTACGTACGGATCGAACCCGCGACCAAGTGTTTAATAGGTTACCACTACTCCATGATGAGCATTGAAATAACATTTAAAATATAAAATAAACGTATTCATACTATTAATTCAAACTCGTCAAACCAAATTGCATGTTTATCTGTTCTGAAGTGAGACATGTCGCATTCAAAAAATTGAATTCAGCTTGACGAGCGGAATTATATTGAATATACAATTTATTTTAATTCATACCAGATTTTTAATATCATAATAATATGCATTTGTGGGAGAAACAGCAGTTGTGTCGCTATTGTTATGGAGTATTGTATTATATACATTAAGTAACTATATACTGAAATGGATCTATAATTATAATTATTATATATAAAAGAGAAATGTAATTCGCTAACTGCCTAAAACCTGAATGGATAGTAATAAAAAGATGGATTTTTAATAGATAGAGTGATTCAAGAGGAAGATTTATATGTATAATACATGCATATTATAGTACAGAAAAGCCGAGAAATTCAAAGATTTGTATTTCATACTAACCGTTAAAACGTACCTAGGGACGAACCCGAGCGAAGCAAGGGTGAGTCGCTAGTAATATTTAATGTACAGATTCGACTCAATTAGAATTTTATTATATGTATAGATTTAACATTTTTTTCAAGAGTAAATAAAATATTCTACGTACATGTATTAAGTAAAAAATAAAATATTCACCTGCGCTAGCCTGCGCGTGGCAGAGCAGAATATAGAGACGGGTAAGCTTCAATACGTGTCGCGAATCTCCGGAAGCATATTACCATTATAATATAGAAAAAAGTATAACATTTTTAAAACGACTTTATCAACTTCATACATACATACATACAGCGGATTCCTAGTAAATATGTTGGGACATTAACACACAGCACCATCTACTTCCATGGTAAGCTCCGAGGCCTAAGTTATGGATACCATATTATAAATATAAACACCTGTGAATGCAGTACAAGCATTCGTGCTCATGACACAAATGAATGCCCCCAGCGGGACTCGAACCCGCGACCGCTGGCACACCATGTAGGGTAACTACAAACTGACCTAACAAATCAAATTTCTAATATCAAAATGCTTGTTTCCAGAATTTTCATCATTATTTTACATACATAAAGCAAATTCTTATATAAACACAACATATTTATAATGGTATACCACCTGTATTGTGATCCGACTTGGTCCGAGGGAATGCCGCAGTAAGCTTCTCTACGTGTCCCGAATGCCCAGAACGATATTAACGTCATTATATACCGAGTATTTGGTGTATGACGAAGGTTAGAACGACGATATGAAACCGGTAAACTACTTATTTTGTTTAGATAGTAATATAAATTTTTATTATTTGTTACATAGTCAATAAAAAAGATGAGGGTCAAACGGTAGAGTGTTTCAAATAGATTGATTGATATTATATATTTTTTTAACTAATAAGTTATTTCTTAACTCACGAAATACATTGACTTTAAAAATCCCTTAAAATCAATTATTTCACTCTTACGAGAAGATTTTTCCTTAAATTTATTTTACTAATAAATTCATTAAAAACATTGGTCTTTTTTTTAAAAAATCTTGATTATAACGTAACATACAAACAAACAAAAAACATACAACGGAACTATCCTAACTATTTTTAAAGTCAGTCAAGAGCCTTAAGTCTGAATTATATACACGTAGTATTTAATATTAAATACGGATAAAATCAATGACTTCTTGCTCAACAGATATCTCCAATAATTAACTATAAAGTTAAGTAGTTCGACCTCTTTGTTTCTATTGGCTATTTTTAATAAACAATTTAATCAATATAGTTAAAAATAGATAATATTAAATAAATAAAGAATAAATATAAATAAAAATGGTATAAATAAAATAAGTAATTCCACATTTAGTTGTGCTACTTGAATAGAGTACGAGAAATTTCATGCCACGCATTTCGCAGCACATTTACGAGAATATGGCTCACAGTTCCGTTCACGTAGAAAATACATAAAGTGCTATAAATATTAATGAAAATATTTTTAGTAAAATAATTAAATTCTACAATTTTGTTCTCATTTATTACAGTGATGTGCGTCGTGGTAAAACTGGGAATGCATCTGAATGCTTTAAAGAGATCCAAGATTCTGTTCCCGTACGTGGTAAAAGTCCTGAGATGTGGATCATATAAATATAATATGTTCCCATCTAGATAAGAAAAAGCTTGTAAATTGTAAGAGCACCACCTAACAAGAAAACTTACGCATACACTTGTACCAAAATTGCTTAATATAGTTAAAACGTTTCATAATCGAAAATAAAACCTGAATCTATCACAAAACATCAGCAAAGAACTAAGCCAACAATCTAATTAACATTCAATTAAGTAGAAAATACTCTGCCGATGACATTAGCCGTATATACGGTATAGGAATATCATGACACAATATACGATTGTGTAGGGTTCTTTATGTACCGTCCTTTGTTTCGCTATAATGCCGACACGAATAATGAAATCGACAATTCCCTAATCACGATCAAATGACAAAGGCACAGGTTTCATACAAGCAGATATATTCAATGATAAACAATTCATTAGCCCCATATAACAGATTTACAAAAGAGGTTAAGTATTTTATTAGTTGATCCTTCGAGCCGGATATTTAAAATTAATTAACTTGATTTGTTTTAGAATTTATACTTAATGATCTGTAGTTATCTGTGGCATATATCTATAGACGAGAATAGAAGTTTTAGTAATATTTTCTCAGATTTACGGAATATTTGACATTTTAAATAAAACTATCTTTTCGAATTATTTCGCGGATTTATTTTGATTTTTGATTCCCGGTCTCTTCCATGACCATGATTGCTGTAAAGCATTCGAAACGTCGGGAACCAAAGATCAAAATAAATCCGCGAAATAATCCGAAAAAATAGTTTTATTTAAAAGAAGTTTTAGTACTTTCGTGTACACGAGAGTCAGTTATACAAAGTTGACTTAGACCTTCGATACATATACAGCATTGGCTTAATTCAATCCCTAATCACTCCGTCACTAGTTCTACTGTCATTATCACATTTTACTTTTTCGTATCTCTTTCAAAATTTCTTGTACACTCAAATTCTGTCCTCGAGACCGATTTCAGCCAAGAAAGTCTATTTCACTGAGACTAAACTAAACATGGGTACTTTCCGCTGAACAAACAAGTCACTTACGACTACACACATGAAATAAAAAAAATCATACATTCAAAAGAAACAACGAAAATCTTTCAAAAGTAAATTTAGATTCCTTTCTCACTCACAACAACCTAACATTAATTGTCCTTATCATTTTGACAACTACCTTAATTATTATTCTATCTCGTCCTAAATGCGTGCCATACTCACAACTACAGAACCGTTTTTATTCATACGTTTTCCTCGCCTTGATAAAAATCAATGTAATATATTTTTGCATATTTATTTATCTATACATATAATAAAATTCAGAGTTTAATGTCCACATTAAATATTGTTTGAAAAATATTATTGAAATAGTCATTATTATCGATACAGAAGCCGAATTTGTAGTTTTTAGAATTTTTCTCTGTCTGTCTTTCTGGGAATGCATCACGAGAAAACCACTAGACAAATTTTGATGAAATTCGGTATGATGATAGCTAGTTATCCGGGTCAACATATAGGATCCTTTTACTGCGGGAAAATATCACATCTCTGAGAAATCTATACTAACCGTTAAAACGTAACCAGGGATGAACCCGAACGGAGCGTAGGTATACATATATGTATATTCCAATTTATCACTAACGCTTCTGACATCATTTTAATATAAATTCAAAATAAATAGCAATAGCAAAATAAAATGTATCTGCGAAATGAAATCAGATTTCATATGAATCTCCACCATTTTACTTCGAACAGAATGAAAAATAAAAATCATTCTGCCCATCACACTAATGTAATCACGTCGTTCCATTGAGCTTTTGTGCGATAATAGGTGACGTGAATAAAGCAATCGGTAATAACGTCGATTCGAATGTGACAGAGGCTTTGGAAAGCAAAATTCAATATTCTCGCAAAGACAGACATTTGTTCTCTATATATATATAATAAGAATAGCGTTTGTTGACTATATTAAATAAATTATTATATTAATTAAAGCGTATATCTTTTACTGGTATGGTTCACTCCGGTTCGATTTCGGCCAGGGTATATACATATTAGAGTATATAATATGTGTATGTACATTGTGCATAATTTGTCAAAATTCATTAACGAAATGAAAAATATGACGAGTAATAATTAACAAAAGATATTTTATTGTCATTTTCTAAATAACACTTGAAGTTGTTTATTTAAATACATAAATAAATATGTGAGGACATAAGCACACAGCATCATCTAGTTCCATGGTAAGCTACGAGTTTGTGTTATGGATACCGGATAGTTGATACACTACACATATATAAATTTAAATACATACGTATTATAAATATAAACACCCATGACTGGAGTACAAATATTTATTAATTTTTTTTGGCCCCACTCCCCCCTAATAATAATATTAAATGTTATGCTTAATGATTCATAGAAAAAAATTAAAAAAAGATATCTTGCTTCCATAACACTATTTTCGTGATAGTTTTTAATATATTTTTATCACATATCACTCGTTAATTTCGTCAGATCGCGATTTTGATTTTTAGTTACTAACGTTTCGAATGCTTCACACCAAACTTGGCCATGGGAGTATTTCCCATGGCCAAGTTAAATATTAATACGAACAAATATTCTTATTTAAAATATCAAACAATCGCGAAAAAAAAAGCTTTTGTCTAAGTTCAATGAATTATAAACTCCACTTGTATATAAATTTAAATTGCTTTACTTACTATCTCATCTAAGATAACAAACTAAATCCCTACAAATGTACAAACAGCTCGATCTTACCCTTGTATTCAATTTACAAAACGGGCGCAACACAATTAGGTGGCACGGCTCGTACAAACACCGTTGTAATCTGCTTTTGGATCATCGTCGTAGTTGTTTGAATGGAATTCTCTCTAGGGCGTCAATGTAATGATGTAAAAATTTATTATTTGTTATAATTTTTTAATTAAAAGCTATGTCGTTTTCAAAATAATTTTATAAAAAAAAAACTAGCAACTCACTCTCACATGAGTTTGTCCCTAGGTTGCTTCCCCATACAAACTTTCACCCCCATTTTTCCCCCTTAAGGGATGATTTCTGGGATAAAACTATCCTATGTCCTTTCCGAGGTCTTAAACTATCTTCTTGCCAAATTTCATTTAAATCAGTTCAGTAGTTTCGGAGCCTATTCAAAACAAACAAACAAAAAACATTTTTTTCCTTTTTATAATATTAGAATAGATATATTATAAAAAATTCGATGTTTTTGTATCAAATCACAAAATATATGTAGGGACGCACCCAAGCAAAGCGAGGGTATGCCACTAGTTATTAATAATTATAATATTAACTTTAGGTGTAGGTATATTATAAATCTTGCCTTGATGATTACATATGTATTGTACGCATTCAACTGAGTACAAAAAATAAGCTTTAGGTACATAATATTGTTCTTAGGAGTGAATTTTTAAGATTGAACGTACTGAAAAAGTGTAGCGTGGATAAACCACGGTATTTATGAATGTCGTGCTAGTCACTTCTCATCTATACATATAATAAAATTCTGAGTTAAATTTGTACATTAAATATTTTTTGGAAAATCTTATTGAAATAAACATTATTATCGATACAGAGGCCGAATCTATAGTTTTTAGAATTTTTGTCTGTCTATCTGTCTGCCTGTCTGTTACCGCATCACGGAAAAATCACTGGAGGGATTTTGATGAAATTTGGTATGATGATAGCTGGTTATCCGAGTCAATATATAGGATACTTTTTACTACGGGAAAATATCTCATCTTTGAAAAATCTATACTAAGCGTTAAAACGTAAGCAGGGACCAACCCGAGCGGAGCGAGGGTGGATGGAACGGTCACTAGACGCTTCATTCTGCCTAATATGTATCTAGATTTGACTAAATAAACAAAATAACAAACAATGAAATTGATTCGAACAAAAAAAAAAATATTAAGATATATGTACTTTTCCGACATGTTTGGCTCAGTTTGTAGTGCTTGCTATGCCCGTGGTCGCGGATTTGAATCCCGCTGGGTGCATACATTTGTGTGGTGAGCATGAATGCTTGTACTCCAGTCACGAGTGTTTATATTTATAATGTGTATGTATTTAAAATTATATAATATATACGTGTAGTTTATTAACTATCTGGTATCCATAACGCAAGCCTCGTAGCTTACCATAGAACTAAATGGTGCTGTGTGTTAATGTCTCAACATATTTATATTTATTTGCACATAAGACCCTCAATGGACTTCAAAAGAAACTCGACTGCATAAAAAACTGTTTTTCTATTTTTAGCCCTAGAGCTAAAAAAAATAAACACATTACCCTCCTTTCACATCGGTCGGATATAAACAAAAGACATTAAAAAAAAGCATCGCAAAAATTAACCAAAAAAAAACCGAGTAAAAAATTGACTCAACTCAGTTCTTTACACACTTTCCTCGTTCATAAAATTTACAAACATTACGCGATTATGATTTTCCTACGGGGAGAAATTAAATTTCCACGCAGATAGATTATACGCCTGTGTTTATGTACTTATGTGTACACTGAATTAGATTTCTTTGTTGTTTTACGTACGGTAATTCCCCCTTATTTCAATTCGCTTTTGAGTTTTTCGCATACTGAAAATTTATGATCATTCTAGCTTCATCCTTTAAGAATTGGTACATGAAATTTTATTTTGTATACTTTTCAGAAGATAGATTTTAAAATCCTCTACAATAATACTTATACTTTAAAAAAAACTACTTTTTACCTAAGTTAAGATATCAAAATAAATCTAAGGAGTTCAAATCCAAAGGTTATATTTAAATAAAAGCTGCTCTTGTACATTACAAACTTACCTAGTTTAAAACACTATATATTATATTAATAATGTATAATTTATATCGCAAATTGTAATCTAATTAATCCTAGTTAATCAAAAATACGCTTTTGGATAACGGCTTTATATAAAATTAACGAAAAATAAACAGAATGAGTTCAAATTTGATTTTTGCTTTAGTAACATATTAAAAGTTTTATATTTTTTTCATACATATAACAATAAAAACCACTGAGGTAATGCTACATTATAAGGTACTTACATATTACTAGAGTACTCGTAATACATAATATATACGTACTCGTATATCTATCTTTTAAGTACAGAAAAAAATTATAATTTTGACTTAATGTTGTCATTAGTAATTTTGATAACTAAGTTAGGGAGTAAGCTATTTATAAGCTGTGGAGTAATGTGCGTAATCGTTGTTTCTCCATATTGAAGAGTTCTATTACCCCATGGGTCCCTCATCAAATTAGTTATAAGTTTTACCATAAGTAACAAATTATTGTACTACTAGCAGAACGCGCGGCATTGCTCGCGCTTAAACTACAAAAAAACTCCAAAAAGGTAGGTTTGATACAAAATTTCATTTACTATTTTACCCCCTTATGGGATGAATTTCGAAAAATGCTAAAAACACGTATTTATTTAATTGTATTGAAGAGCATTATTACCAAGTTTGAAGTAATTCTGATCATAAATATTTTTTTAGGTTGTATTAAAACGTGTTTTCCCGTGGGAATGAGATAATCTTACGCGATAAAAAGTAGCCTATGTCATTCTCCAGGCCTTTAACTCTCTCCATAAAAAAATCACGCCAATCTGGCACTCTGTTTCGGCGTGAAAGAAGTACAAACAATCAAACAAACATTTTTCACATTTATAATATTAAGTATGGAATGATGGAAGCATGGATTACAGACGACAATGACTGTATTATCGACTTCAAACCCTCTTAACTTTTATCGATATCGATACGATAGTTAAAAGTATGTTAAAATTGACTTCCAAAATTTAATAATATAGTGTGAAATCCATATTATAATACAGTAATATGATACCATCTAGATGATCTAATAATGGAGCTAGAAAGAGAATAAAAAAAATCTTAATATGTAATTATTAAGACCATCGCTAATGTCCACTTCTGTACTAATATTATAAAGAGGAAAGTTTTTTTTGTTTGTTCGTTTATACCGAAAAAGCTCCAAAACTACCCAACTGATTTAGATGAAATTTGGTAGGAAGATAGTTTGAGACCCTGGGAAGGATATAAGATAGTTTTTATCCCAGAAATCATTGCTTATGATGGTGAAAATCGGGATGAAAATTTGTATAGGGTGAGTCGCTAGTTAAGTTAAATTAATATATGTATATACAAACACAAAATTTTCTCACAAATAACATTTAAAATGTGGTTTCAACCAATGCTTCCAGACCTAGAATTTCAGCAAGACGTATGCGATGCACATTAAACTGTATGGGCGATAAAGTCGAAATGAAAAGAAAATACCAATATGAGGGTACAATGCGAGGGGGAAGCGGATTATTGCTTTCTATTCTCCAAAGAGTAATCTTACCTAACTTTGTAATACATAGGGATATTATTAAAAGGTATTCGGTTAATATAGGATTACATAAAATTCTACTAATATTATAAATGTGAATGTTTGTGAGGATGGATAGATAGATGGATGTTTGTTACCCTTTTACGCCAGAACGGCTGAGCGGATCTAGATGAAATTTGGCACAGAGATAGATTATAATTTGGAATAGCATATTATACATATAAATCACTTTTATCCCAAAAAAATACGGTTCCCGTGGGATAGATTTCTTTTTGTCTAGAAACGAACCCGAAACAAAGCGAGGGTGACTCGCAAGTACATGATATCACGAAGATATGATGATATTTATCTTTAATGAAAATGGAGGTAGCGGAAACAGATGTAACGCGCTCGTTTGAAAAATTAAGCAAAACGGATTCAAGCCTCAGTTCTCACATCTTTGATACATTAATATGCGGATCATTTTCAACATGATTACCCCTACGCAACGGTGAGGAAACCTGCATGTCTGAGAGAACCTAGCAAATCGAAAGACCTGTGAAGACTAACCCGACTATAAGGCTAATCGCCCTCGTATAGAAGGGAGGCCCGTGCCCGGCAGTGGGTCATTTAAAAGAACTGAAAAAATATATGTTTTGATATATACCACACAGACATAAAGCATTTTAAATACATATATTTAATATGATTTTGCCATAATTTAAACAAAAAATAATCTTTTTTACCAAAACAAACGTCCTCACGTCCTTAATTACTATACCTATCATAAAAATTTACTTTATTAAAATATATTTAGACCTTTAAAGTACAAAATGATTCCTTAAAAACAAATGATCTATTATTTTAGCTACAGCTTTACAAAGCATATAAAGTAACCTGAAAACACCAGCACAGCCACTGCACCAGATGTTTAATCTCACCAATATTAAGAATGCGAAAATTTGGATGTAAATTTGTTATAATAATAACATCTGCTCTCTATCTGGTAACTCTTCACGCTGAAAAAGGCTCAACAGGTTTGAATAAACCGGGAAATCGTATATATTCGATTGACATAAGCCCATTTTTTATCGAAGGACCATAATGCAAGCAGAGCCGCGGGTAAACAATAACCTCAAGTAAATATCGTCGATAGATCGATATGATATCGATATCGGTCGAAGTATATCGATAAAATACAGTTATATAATATTATCTCAGGATTCTTATAGCTTTGTGTTAGTGACAGGCTTTTTGTGGGCGAACTCGCTAGATCGTAGACCTTATCTATGCCTTCAAGCTAAGATGAAGGTCAAGAGTAGGTAAGCCCATTTATAATTTAAAAAAAAGTGAAAAATTTTATAAAGTAGGTTAATTAATTCCAGATATCACTTCGAACATACAAAAAAACAAATAGCCTACACCTTTTGAAAATACAATTATGTACATTATATCGACTTAACCTCACTTCGCTGGGGTATGGCCTTAGGTGCCTAATTTATAATAATATTTATGTACAGGTAGCACTACCCTATATCAAAATTCGTTACTAACTGTAACCTATGTTTTAATCCAGATATAGTCTAATCAGTTACTAAATTTCATCCAAATCCATCCAGCCGTTTCAGTTTTACAAACATTCATACATACATACATACATACCTACATATAAACGTACAAAGTACAAACTTTCACGTTTATAATATTACTAAAAGCATAAGACAGAAATAAACGTATACTAAAAATGTAACCACACACAATATTATCTAACGTAATTTTCTGTTATTTTTTACGTTGCCCCAATTTTCTACGCGGATAAATAATATCAAACGCTGACAGCCGACTGACGGACAGACCCCCAAATGTATTTATGAAGGCTTTTCGTTTGTTTTTAGGAATAATCTAGAATAACATTCGTGTTTCGCCATTTTCGGGGTGAAATTGTTTTTATTTTTAATGTAAAAATGACTCAACCCTTATATATTTCATAATGATTTATTTAACACGCTTTAACTCTGTAATTATTTAAAGAGGATTTGGGTATTCAATTCAAATCCATACTAATATTATAAATGTGACGGTGTGTTTGTTTGTTTGTCTTTCTTTCACGTCGAAACAGATTAACGGATTGGCGTGATTCTTTGTATGGTAATAGTTGGAGGGCTAGAGAGTGATATAGGCTCTGTATACCTATACTTCTATACTAATATTATAAAGAAGTAAAGAGCGAGACCCGGGATTTGAACCCGCTTCACTCGGCTTTCCAAGCGAGCGTTACCACTGGGCTACCACTACCTTAAATGCAATACAGCTATAGACACTTCACATGACATCACCTCATCGCTGTTAAGAGAAGACCAAAATTACATATTGTCTTTTAAATAAAACTATCTTTTCGGATTTTTTCGAGGATTTATTTTGATTTTTGGTTCCCGACGTTTCGAATGCTTTACAGCAATCATGGTCACGGGAGAGACTAAGGTTTTAGACATCTCAAAGGCGTTATATACTTGTTACAGACAGTGCCTACCCACAATTTATAAAAATGATTTAAAAAAATTCAAAAATGGCACCAGAGTACTTTACATTTATTACAGTTTTATTTAAAACTAGCGACTCACCATCGCTTCGCTTCGGGTTCGTCCCTAGACAAAAACAAATCTATCCCACGGGAACCGTACATTTTTCCGGGACAATATATAGCCTATAGCCTTCCTCAGTTAACGGGCTATCTAATGCAAAAAGAATTTTTCAAATCGGATTAGTAGTTCCTGAGATTAGCGCGTTCAACCAAACAAACAAACAAACTCTTCAGCTTTATAATATAAGTATAGATGTCAAATATTCGCGTCAATCTAACATTGTCTTTTTTACAATATAAAAATATATTGTATAATTTTCCATTCATGTATTCCATAAATACCTCTTGGCCCCACATCCGTATTTCCATACTATTGTTTCCTAAATAATACCCCATTGGACCGTATTATATTGTATACAGCTTCCGACCCTTCGTATATGGCAAATTTATACTGCTTATCTTCACTTTTATGTTAATTTATCAAACTTTCTGTAAAAATAAATGTTAGTATTGTATGTAGTATAGTATATTCGCGCTTGCGGTTGCAAATGTGACATGGAACGTCGATGACAGCAGGTTTGATGCCTGTGCATGGTAAAAAAAATCTCTTGTAATTATAGTTGTATCTATACTTTGATACTAATATATTATAGCGAAAATTTTTGTTTTTTGTTGGTTTGTTTTACATAATAATCTATAGAATTACTAGTCAGATTTGAAAAATTATTATTGCTTTTTAAAGTTTATCAGACTAATTCATAGGATAATGTTACGTATAGAAAAAGTAAAAAAAAACTCGAGCAGAGCCGCATGCTAATGTTAACTTAAGTAATCCTCCCCATATCTTTACCACAACGAAGGTACATAAGGTGCCACGACGGACGGTGTCAAAACCTAGCTTGCGTGAACTTCATAATATGCTGCTATACAATAAATAGATACTCATTTGTTTATATAATTCAATATAACTTTCAGCCCGTGGCTCTATCCGTAGGGTTGTTTAAGAATAATATAAAAAAACTCGAAGATAGATTGTATTCAGCCCTTTTTAACGTCCCACTGCTGGGCACGGGCCTCCCTTCAATACAAAGGGGATCAGGCCATAGTCCACCACGCTGGTCAAGTGCGGGTTGGCGAACTTCACATATCTTTCGAAAACTTACTAGGTTTTCTGAAACATGCAGGTTTCCTCATAATGTTTTCTTTCACCGTAAGGCAATTGGTAATCAAGTTAGAAAATGATTCGCACATGAAAATATCAGAGGTGCGAGACCTGGGATTTGAACCCGCTTCACTCGGTTTCCCAAGCGAGCGCGTTACCACTCGGTTCAATTATGTAAGGATAGTTTAATAATATCAAAGAGCAGTAAAATCTTTAAAGATAGATTATATTAGAATCGAAGATTGATATTAACACATACTCGTATAATAAATTAACAAAAAGATTATATTCCTAATCTAAAATCAATCCGCTGTTTTAATTTTCAATAAAAATTCAGTCTCTCCTGTGTCATATCTTTGGTATAAATATAGTATTAAAAGTCAAAACACAAATAAATCAGTTAAATATTTTCTCAATTAGTAAGAATTCGACAAAACAATAGAACAGGTGAATTATTTACGACATAATATTTCATACGAAATACCCGTCTCAAACGTGACCAAGGGTCGTGAGTTCGAGTTTCGCTCGTGAAATTATTTGCATTATCAATTAGTACTATTCTAATGTGCTTTTATTTGTAATTTATGATATTTTACTACTTCCTGTTATTGTAGAATTGTCACGTTATGCGATTTATGGATTGGATTATACAAATTAACAATATTCATAGACTTATCAGAAAGGGATATGCTTATATTATCTTAGATTTACGCAAATATTTGATATTTTACATGAAACTATTTTTTCGGAAGTTTGTTGCCACAGGAGAGACTAAGGTTTTTGACGTTTTTAAGTGCGTGTCTGAGTGTTACGCTAATATTTAAAGCATTTGGGTATTTTAGTTATAAAAATAACTTAAAAAGGTCAATTTTTGATTACTTTATATTTTAAGTGGTAGAAATGACCAGAGGATACCTGATAATAAATACTCTTCCTGACTAGTTTCTGTCACAGTAGATGATCTCATTGAGACTAGCCATCTGCATAGTTTGTTACTGTTTGGGAAACCACTTGAAAGATAATAATATGATATCACTATCCGTCCGATATTAAAAATATAAAATAAAAGCAATCAATTATTTCACCTATACTAATATTATAAAGAGGTAAAGTTTGTGAGTTTGTGAGGTTGTAGGAGGTAATCTCTGAATCTATTGAACTGATTTAGATGAAATTTGGTAAAAATATAGATTGAGACCCTGGGAAGGACATAGGATACTTTTTAATTTTTATCCCGGAAATCATCCCTTAAGGGGGTGAAAATGGGGATGAAAGTTTGTATGGGGAATCAAGCTAGGGACGAACTCGAGCGATACGAGAATGAGTCGCTAGTTCCTGATAAGGTATATTGACTTTAACTTTAAAAGTCATAAATTTCAAAGGAAATAATGATCGATTTCTGCTCTTAAGAAGTATTATAACTTTACAAATTTTAAAATAAGTATAACAAAACGCTTGCTACCAAAAGCTCTAAACTTACAGATAAAATTAAATAAGTATATTATTTATTCTAAAAAATTCCCACAAAATAAGGAGCTTTTTTTCACCTGCCTACAAACCACCCTTAGAAAGTAAACAGAATTGTCTATAATAATAAAAATGTACTACGCTCTTATTCCTTTAAGATAAGTGTTATATTCGTTTGAAAAATTAAAATAAGGTGTAAAAAATACTTGGGCCTCTCTCAATGTATTAAAGGGGAGGCATCAAGATTTAAGATCGATGTACCGAGTTTCACGCCCTTACGTTTCGTTTTAATTTAAAATTATAACATTTTACGGTGTAAGTCCTTCGTCGTGCTCGAATAAATCGTTGAGAAAACTTTTTTATAGATTTTCTTGTTAGTACTTTTATTTAATTTTAAAATTCTACATTTTTTTATACTAACTAGTGATCGCCCCTTGGTTGAAAATCAACCATGATTCATTAAGTTTGATCGATGTTGAGGTTCTTTTTTCAAAGTTATATAGATAGCCTATAAAGTCCAAAAGTCTCATACTCCTCTGTACATGCAATATGCTTAAAAAGGTGTTTAAAGTTTTTTCTTTACGTATTAATATATAGATACTAGCGACTCACCCTTACTTCGCTCAGATTCGTGCCTAGGTTGATTCCCCATACAAATTTGCATCCCCATTTTCACCCCCTTAAGAGATGATATCTGGAATAAAGAATATCCTACGTCCTTTCCAGGGTCTCAAATTATTTTCTTACCAAATTTCATCTAAATCGGTCCAGTAGTTTTTGAGTTTATTCGTTACAAACATAGAAAAATACAAATATTTCCTCTTTATAAGTGTAGATTACATTAAATCCTGTAAAACATTACTTATAATACTCCGTTTGATATAAGCCTTCTTAATAAAAATATGGAAATCTAAATATTCTATAAAATAAAGTCGAGTAAGCCTAATATGAAATTCGGGCAAAATGTAAGAAAATATTGAAATAACACGACAAATTTCTACGACGTAGCATGTCTACGATCAAAGGTTACCCGGTGGGTGGACAAGACCTTTTAAACAAAGATATTTTCGTACACAGAAATTTCGATCTCAACGGTCCCTTGATGTTTGGGAATAAGCTAGTCTAATCTAATAGCAATTGAACCCACAATTTTATTTTTGTGATACAATAAGTGGACAAAGTATTTCATTTTTATAAAACAAAACTAGCAGAACCCGCGGCTATGCCTGCGTTCAATCTACAGAAAAAAACTCTTTGGCTTTTTATTATACAGCGACTCACCCTCGCTTCACTCGGATTCGTCACCTTTTCACTCGCTTAAGGAATGATTTCCGGGATAAAAACTATCCTATATCCTTCCCAGGGTCTCAAACTATCTTCTTACCAAATTTCATCTAAATAGACCTAGTCCTTTCGGAGCTTATTCGGTACAAACAAACAAACAAAAAAAACTTTCCTCTTTATAATATTAGTATAGATATAAAGAGGTAGATAGATAGAGGGCTCGTAAATCAACGGTGACGAAGGAATTGCAAATGCTACTTTTTCCAATAATTCGCCCTCGCATCAATCAATTAAACTCCCCCATTCTTTGCTTCACTAAAAAGATATATTATGTTGAATTTTTCACCTCTCGCTTTAAATTACGTACTTTTAAACATTTATTGACCGACTTAAGGAAAGTAGAGTTCTTTTCAGAACTGAAGCTTTTTCTTAGCCTTATTAAAGACTCATGACGTCCAGCAAAAATTGTAATAAATTAATGTTGAATTAAATGTTTGATTTGAAAATTTGAATTTGAGAATGTACACAATACTGCTGTACAATAGAGTAACTTTAAAAGTTTTAGCTTATAAGCTTATTATGAAGAGGACGTACTCAAAAAAAAAGCTTAAAATTCTAAAAACTATAGATTCGGCCTTTGTATCGATAATAATGTCTTTTTCAATAAAAAATTCCAAAAAATAACTACAGATTCGGCTTAATTACAATTTTATTGTATGTATAGATACACTACAAACAAACAAACAAATTTTAACACTATAATAATATAAAATACGTCCGTATATAAAAAAAAATACTTTTTACCACCTTTGTTTTACAATTTAGTCAAAAATTAGTTCTAATTGCACCTCAAGGTCCAACCGCCTGCAAAACATTAAAAGGTTTTAATTATTCTGAAAGCAGTCAACGGGGAAGTCTTTACATTGTTACATTGTTTACAATTTAGAGTATAAAATACTCTGCTTCATTTAAATTTAAAGTTTTGTTTTATCGAAAATAGAAGTTACTTTGTAGTTAGAGTTGTTGGTATTTTAGTACACTTTTATGTAATATGCTCTAATCTATTTACCTATATATAAATAAAAATTATTTTTTGTATGTTTGTCCTCTATGCATTCCTAAACCATTGATCCGAATGTGATGAAACTCTCATGGCTTAGTCTTTATACGAAGGTTCCTAGCGTAAATAAAGATTTTTCTTCGGACGATTGTCTTTTATTCGTTCGATGAAATTTGGTAGGAATATAGTTTAAGACCCTAGGAAGGACATAGGGTAGTTTTTATCCCGGAAATCGTCCCTTAAGAGGGTGAAAATTACAATGAAAGTTTATATAGGGAATCAACCTAGAGACGAACCCGGACAAAGCGAGGATGAGTAGCTAGTATCATATAAATTGAATGGTTTTCCTACAAACAGTTACAAGCCACCACTTATTTCCTACAAACAATTAACAAGTATAATGTTCAACTGCGAAAACCAAACAAACCGCAAAGTAATTTAAATTTTATATGAAGCAATCTCAAAATTGAACAGTTTCCAACTTCCCAATTCCACATCAAACTGATTCTTATACCGTCAAAAAAGGTGTCGGTAAATCCTTAGTACAAAGTTGAAGTTTGCGGAAAGTTAAAGCCTTTGGTGTGGTAAAATCATATTCATGGGACTAATACGGTATAAAGTTTGAAAGAAAGGTACGTACACGTGTATGTGTATGTTCGTGCGTGCGTGCGTGTGTGTGTTCTTGCGCGCGTGTGTCCGTGTGCGCGTGTATGTGCGTTTGTGTGTATTTGTATCTGTGTCTGTGCGCGTGTGTGTGCTTGTGCTTGTGCATATGTGTACGTGTGTACGTGCGTGCGTTCATGCATGTGTGCGTGCGTGTATGTGTGTGTCAGTCAAAACAATAATTAATAAGCACTTATTTTAATAAGATCGTGACAAATACATTACTGTTACATACGAATGAATGTGTGAAAGTAAAAAAAAAAGTTCTATTAATCTTGTAAGAAGTATGGTATTACTCTAAATTAGAAGTCTAGTACTTTAAAAGAAAGTAGATGAGGAATATATTAAAGAGCATTTTAAAGCAAATATGTTCACATTTCAACGTAAGAATGTTAAATTTAGGTCGAAAGTTTTATGTGGGCTGTCTGAAACAAAAAGGTTAAGACGCCTGAAAATCTTTTATAGTGCAAACTCTTGAGAGTTATAGTGAGTTTGTTAGAAAATTTTGTAATAATGTAACGTTGTGACACTACGTATACTTTATTACTGTTCATATAAGCACTATCTACTCCAATCTCGTATACTTTATATTATATTTTTCAACCACTTGTTTCATTAATTATATCCAAGGAAAATAAATTTCAAGTAGCATTTATTTCAAAAAGAGTAATTATTTTCCATACTCAGAAAAAAATACATTTTTATAAAATAAACTAGGTCACATCCCCATACAAACTTTCATCCCCATTTTCACTCCCTTAAGGAATGATTTCCGGGATAACAACTATGCTATGTCCTTCCCAGGGTCTCAAACTATCTTCTTATCAAATTTAATTTAAATCGGTTCAGTAGTTTCGGAGCTTATTCGATGCAAACAAACAAAAAAATCATTCCCCTTTATAATATTAGTATAGGCTAATAAAAATTCAAAATAAGGAAATAAAAACTTTTTGTTTTTCAATGATAGAAAATAGCTCTGAATACAATATTTTTAACTTATTTCATCAAGACTAGAATTTTTAAAACTATAAACTAAGTCATAAAATGTGTTATATATATTTTCTGTATGTATAATAAAAAATTTAAAAAATTAAATAAAAACCAACTTCAAAAAAAAAAACCTACGGACGAACATAGAACCTTCTCCTTTTTGAAAGTTGGTTAACAAATACTACTTGTATAACAACATTGTGATAGCACTACTATATAAATTAATTTCGTGCATTTCGGAAACGACTAACGATTTGGATCAAATTTTGTATTTACATATTAAGCTTTTACTATTTAAGTGAAATCTATGCTTTTAGGTGAAAAGCTTTTTTCTGACAAATGCAATTTTCGTATCTTTTCCAAAAAAAAAAACATTATTTTACAAAAAAAAAAGAATACCCATCGAATCTCAGTTGCCCAGATACTAATAATTCAACCGCAAAAGCCCCGTCTATATGCGAGGACCCTGTAATATTGACTGTAACCAGAAGGTCCGCGATAATGGAATTTCAATCAGTCGCAAAGCTATTGTCACTAAGACGTGCACTAGCGACCCTCGCGGTATTCACCGCCTCAAAGGAACGGATGAGAGCGTTAGCTCAAGTGCCGTGTGAAATTGGTTTTTTTTTGTGTCCTTAATAGATGTTTTTGGGGAAATAATTCTTGTTATATAAATCTAGGTAACTATTATTACGACGATATGTTTGGCTCAGTTTGTAGTGACGCTACTTACAGCGCCAGCGGTCGCGGGTTCGAGTCCCGCTGGGGAATTCATTTGTGTGATGGGCACGAATGTTTGTACTTCAGTCATGGGTGTTTATATTTATAATATGTATGCTTTTTAAGTTATATATGTATGTGTAGTGTATTAACTATCTGGTATCCATAACACACGCCTCGTAGCTCACCATGGAACTAGATGGTGCTGTGTGTTAATGTTCCAACATATTTATTTATTATTTATTTATTATTATGGTTTAAGACTAGTTTATTGGTAGCGACAACTTACGTTTCTTTTGTAAGCTCTATAATTAAAATTTATTCATTTTTAGTGACTTTTTAAAATTATTAACTATTAAAGAGATTAAAAATTAGTTTTTAACAAGGCTTAAAAATGAATAAACCTTTAAAAAACAATTACTTCATAGATTGAATGCCACATCCTACTAATATTATAAACACAGAATGTCTGTGAGGGACGGATGTATAGTATGTTTGTTACTCTTTCACACGAAAACTACTAAACAGATTTTTATGAAACTTAACAGCAACAGGTATATTTAATACGTAATTGAAACACGCGGGCGGAGCCACGAAAAGACAATAACAATTTAAATATTTTACAATATTTTGAACTGAAATATAAGTTTTTCCACATTGTTTTATAAATGAGTCAATTTACCCCTTATTTTACAAACGATAGAGAGTTACTACACTAATCAAACATTACATACTAATCAAAAGAGTTCCATAGTCATGACATAGAACTATCTCAACTAAGTTTGTGAATAACTTCTCTTATTTGTTGGCTGACATATTATTTCATAGATAGTATTATAGTTATTAATATTCTTATTTACTTAGTAAGCCCTTTTCATTATTATTATCACATAAAAATATCTATCTATAAATAATTAAATAAACAAAAATAATAATATTATTTTCTGACGACACGTTTGGCTCAATTTGTAATGACCCTGAGGGGCATTCATTTGTGTGATGATCACGAATATTTGTACTCCAGTAATAGGTGTTTATATTTATAATGTCTGTATTTAAAGTTATATATGTGTAGTGTATTAACTATATGGTATCCATAACACAAGCCTCGTAGCTTACCATGGAACTAGATAGTGTTGTGTGTTCTTGTCCCAACATATTTATTATTATTTTTTTAATTACTTTATATTTATTTTAAGTACCTGAGCGGCCAAGTTTCACTCGCCATTCTTCGCAAATTTTCAGAAAAATTCGCATTTTTTTTTCGCGTTATTTTCAGAAAATACACTTATATAGGTAAACTTAAAAAGGAAAACCTTATCTAAAATACATAATTTAATTCAAATCGTTATAACCGTTTCCGAGATACACGAAATAAATGTATAAATACATACAATACAAGAATTCCTCATTTAATATTATAAGATACCATAATAATTTAGATAAAAATATTTTAATTTTGTTTAGTAACAGCGAAAATAACACACCTTTCACACTCTCCCCTTACACTAAGAAGCCATAACATCCCATCTAACACCTACTCAACACTAATGCCAGTCTGAATATTCCATTAGCGACAAAGAGGATAAATTATTCTACAAGTGGAAATTAGGTGAACGCCACTCGAGGTGATTAAATGCGGCGTGGAAAATTGTTACTCTTAAGCCGGATTCCGCTTTTTGCTACATGTACGATACGGTAGGTTTCTATACGATCGTTGCGATATGAGAGTCGATAGACTATTTTAATCTATATCTATGGATAAACTAAAATAGCATTTTTTATAGATAAATAAGTTTTTTTTATCTAGATTGTCTTTTATCTATTTCTATGATAAACTATAAAAAACAGATGAGTTTGTCTAAATCGGCTTATTTGTGAAATTACCTTGGGCATAAATCTGATTATGATTATTTTTGGTGAGATATTGTATGCTATATGCCTTTGCTAAGTTTTTTCATATACTCGTAGTACTAGTAGTAGTACTTTTTTTAAAAAAAAAGTCTTTTCGAGTTTTTTTCTCGGATCGATTTAGATCTTTGGTTTCCGATGGTCACGAGAGAGAACAAAAATCAAATAAGTCCGCAATTTAAAAAAAAAATAGGTTTATTTTAAAATGTCAAATATTCGCGTAAATCTAAGAAAGTATTAATAATTACTTTTTAACTAAAAAGGTACAGCAATTTCTAAATCTGTTCAAAAGTAAAAGTGTCACTCTTGAAGATGGAACTATTCTTAAAATTAATATGAGACAATCGGGTATTCATATATCATTAAAATCGGTTGTCACTTGAAGTAAATAGTACGAAATATACACATAAAAATCTCATTGGAACTTAGTCTTGTCCATTTTTAGAGTTAAACAATGATAGGTAAAACTAGAAAGTAATTTCAGTACGTCGGTATATACATTTTATCCCTGAATAGTCGTATACACGACTGTAAAGTCGTTACGATTTTACAAAAAACGGTTTACATCGCCATGGAATTTGTATTTGGAAGTTTTAGAAGGTCTGATTAGTGGCTTTTGTGGGTCTGTTGATTTTCACGAAAACCGGATATTCCTACGCTTGTTTGAATCAGTGAGCATGTAAATATACTGATATTATTAAAAAGGATTCTGAGAAATAGATTCGAAAAGGGCCTTTGATTGTTTAAATTTAATCATTTTCGTTTGAATTACTATCTAAAATATACGATACTAACTAACCGACAAACGCTATGCAAATCTTTGATAAGCGCTTTACATTTTTCCGAAGAAAGTTTTTAGAGAAATTAATAAGGAAAAGTCTGGGAAATTAGGAAATTCGGGAAAATTGCATATTTATTGGAATTTGTACAGGACGTCTGTCAGCTTGTATGTATGTATGTATGTAAAGCTTGTATGTTTGTTCATGCTAAACGGCTAGACGGATTTAGGTGAAATTTAGTGCTTAAGCAGACTATGTACAATGTACATATGTATATGAACTAACACATAGGCTACTGTACTGCGCGAAAGTCACCTATAATTTATACCTTAATTAATTAAATTAGTGGTTGTATGTATTCAGCCCTTTTTAACGTCCCACTGCTGGGCACGGGCCTCCCTTCAATACGAGGGGAATCAGGCCATAGTCCACCACGCTGGCCAAGTGCGGATTGGCGGACTTCACATGTCTTTCGAAAACTTGAAAAATGATTCGCACATGAAAATATCGGAAGTGCGAGACCCGAGATTTGAACTAACTAGTGGTTGTACATGTGTATAAATATAACATATTTAGAAAAATAACTCTCAAATAAAAATTCACGCGTCATATATTTTGTTAATAACCATCATATACTCTTTACATCGAAAAGCTTCGTGGGAGTTCTTACAACACCTTTGTTTAAAATAAAAAAAGCGTCTCCACAACATCTTATATCTTTAATATCGTATTTTTTATATCAAATAAAGTTAGTATAAAGTTTTATTAAAAGACACTTTGACATTACAAAGAAATTGATGTAAACAACTAGATAAAATACGTATAATATATTTCACGCCTACACGGAAAACATTAATATTTTTATGTTGAAGATTGTGTGCTTATTTTTGAACCGACTTAAAAATGAATGGTTTGGTTTGTATTAATGTTTGTCTTTCTAACGTTTTTTAGTTAGAAATAACTCAAAAACAGATACAACCCTTGTAATATGCAAAATATACTAAAAATATTCAATACATTAAATAAAAGGGCCCGAATCAAATATATTTTTAAATTGTATAGTTTCAGGCATATTCTCCGCTACAAAAGCAAAGGTTTCTAAAAAAAAATAAGAACTTCGCTCTAATTCTATAGCAAATAACACAAAGAACGTGTTTAAATTTATTTCAAATCAAAATCGGATGATACACAAACACTCCCTTCAGGCACTTATCATTTACAAAACCCACTAACTATTTACTATATTATATATTACTAGCAGAACCCGCGGCTTCGCCCGCGATCAAATTACGGAAAAAATAAACGTTTTCGTTACGCATACTTTATTATTTTCAAAAATAAGTTCGTATAAGAGGTATGAATTCTGATCCCCCCCCCCCCCCCCCCCCCCGAGCACATCCAGCAAACACACTGGCCACCATGATGTTTAATGAATTACTCACAGTCTAATCCCGTTACATAGCTTAGGTGACTTTCTCATTACAAATGTGCTAACCTTCAGAAGGAAGATATAGATAGCAGGATAGCTAGGTTCTCTCTCGCACTCTAGGTCTGTTATAGTTGCCGCTGCTGTGGCCAACCGAAAAGTTATACATAATTTTCCTTTGGATTCAGAATAATTTCCGTTCTCCACTTTATATCCCACACAGTAAGTGTGCACTTACAGAGAACTTGAGCCATGTTACTCTATTTAAATATATTCAACAACTCAAACTTCAACGCCCAGTTTTACCCACTTAGAGGCTGAACTTAAAAAAAATCTACAATACATATTTGTTTAATTGTATTAAAGAGCATTAATACCAAGTTTTAAGTAATTGTGATCATAAACAATTTTTTCCTCATATAAACAGCATAACCCCCTTTTACCCTTTTAAGGGATGGATTTCGAAAAAAAAAATGATATTTGTATTGTTTTAGTTTTCATTTTATAGGTAAATGCTATTATCCGTGCATCAATTACAGTTTCATACAGACTTTTATCCCCTATTTGACAGCTTTATGGGATGAATTTCAAAAAATGCTTAAATACGTATTTATTTAATTGTATTGAAGAGCATTAATACCAAGTTTCAAGTAATTCTGATCATAAATAATTGTTTACCCATATAAACTTTATTACACTCTTTTACCCTGTTAAAGTATGAATTTCGAAAAAAATCTTATATATGCATTTCTTATTTTTTATCTTAAAGCTAAATACCATTTTTCATGTATTTCGCGTTAAGAATAACAGAGTTTCATACAATCTTTTATCCTCTATTTTACCCCCTTAGGGTATGAATTTAGAAAAATCCTTTCTTAGCGGATGCCTACATTGTATAATAAATATGTCCTCCAAATTTCACGATTCTACGACCAGCGGCTTAGGCTGTGCGTTGATCGATCAGTCAGTCAGGACAAAGCATTTTATGTATATATAGATTATATTCATAAAATGTATAAAAGACGAATTTAATAAGTACCCCAAAAAAGCTTTTTAATCAAAATAAAAATTATCCAGTAAAAGTGTCTCCCTGTAACATAAAAAAATAAAATAACTTATTTTCAGTACAGCCTTTGTACTCTGCATAATAAGAAAGCTAAACTCACCTAATCACGTCCTCTTCTTTACTTTTATTTCATAGTATTTCACTTACCTGAAACAAAAGCAATGTATTAAAGTTAAAATTCAAAAAAGCTTTCCTGCCTATAGCTTTTGAAACATCGTGCTTTTTAATATTGCACAAGCCGTAGTATCTATAAGCTCTTACCTCACCTACTTTGCCTTCTTTGTTTATTGCTATGAAAAATAGTACTACGCTTTAATTACTTACTATTTTACACTTAGCTTTTTTTATTATGTTAATTGATGGAGCGTACGACATGTGGAAAATAGTGAACGTAATAAAAGTAAGGTTGATATCTATACATATAATAAAAATCTAACTGAGTCGAATCTGTACATTAAATATTTTTTGGAAAGTCTTATTGAAATAGTCACTATCATCGATACAAAAGCCGAATCTATACTTTTTAACATTCTTGTCCGTCTGTCTATCTATCTGTGACCGCATCACCAGAAAACCACTGGACAGATTTTGATAAAATTTGGTATGATGATAGCTGGTTATCCGGGTCAACATATAGGATACTTTTTACCGCGGTAAAGTATCTCATCTTGGAGAAATCTATACTAACCCATAAAACGTATCAAGCTTGTTAAATATAATAACAGACCAGCTTTTGCTAATATCCATTTCCACGTGTTGTTTTACATGTAATAATATGTGTTCAAGGTATAAAAAGTACAAAAAAATCTAAATCTACTCTTAACATTGAAAGAAATTAGATGAAAAATCAAGTAAAGCCAAGAGCAAAAAGTAAGCTTACACCTGACTAAAAGCTGCCATATTTAATCACGTCTATATTCATTCACAAAATTTGATCGTTTCTTGTTAATTTTAAAAAGCTCGTATAAAGCTTATAATATTAGTTAATTTCTTACACGTAGTAAGACTAGCAACAAGTATAAAACATATATGTCTGCGACTGCATAATACTATGTTCCTTTGCCAACCTGTTGCCATCTTTTTAGTTTGTTTTTACGCAGTTGGTATTTTTTAATATTTTTAATTGAATTTTTTATTCACTCTGAGTGATAAGCACGAATGTGTGTACTCCAGTCATGGGTGTTTATATTTATAATATATATGTATTTAAAGTTATATATATGTATGTGTAGTGTATCAACTATCTGGTATCCATAACACAAGCCTCGTATCTTACAATGAAACTAGATCGTACTGTGTGTTAATGTCCCAAAATATTTATTTATTTATTTTCTAGACTTTACATAGCACTATAATTTTGCACACTCTCGCCTCTACGTTTCTCGCATCATTAAAAATGTACAATAGGTTAGATTTTAAGCTGCTCTTGTATTTGAGATAGGGTCTGCCCTCGAACACATGTGGAGTGCCTAAATCGTAAATAACGCTTAATGGATCAGTTTTACAAATGTTCTAGGAGTCTTTATTCTCTAAATTTTTTCATATTATTATTGCTTGAATTAATAGTTTCGTCTAAAAATCTGTTATACATTTTACAGATTTTTATTTATAACTAGCGTATTTTTTCTTTGAGCGGAACCCTAATTCGTTTTCTAAAATAAAAGTAGCTTAAATTACTCCTTATAACATGAGCTATCTGCCAGTGAAAGTGCCGTCAAAATCAATCCAGCCATTTCAGAGATTAGCCCAAACAAACAGACAGACAAAAAAAATTAAAAATTGTGTTTTTTTATAAATACGTACATTAATTTCATATCCATTTAATAAAAAGCTGTAACTTCGACATTACAAACACATACTTCAATTTTATTTATCTGTATAGATATATTTATTTATTAAAATAAAATAAACGCAAAGTAAATTACATGAATCCGTCTCTTGCAAATAATTAAGTGATCTTAGATTCGATTGTCACTAAGAAAATATCTTTTCATGTATAGTAAAAAAGTATCTTAATCTCTATCTTTGACTGATGTATCAGCACACAGGCCAAACCCTTAAGGCTAGAAAATTGAAATTTCGCACACGTATCCCTCATATGACGAAGGCATCCGCTAAGGAAGAATTTTTCAAAATTCAACCCCCAAGAGGGTGAAATAGGAGATTAAAGTTTATATTAAACTTTTTATATCTTTAACATATTTGCACGAAATTTCCTATTTTTCGTAGTTTTATCACGAGCGAAGCCGCGGGTTCTGCTGTTAAATATAAAACTGTACGAATTCATATAATTTTCTCTAAAAATAACATTTCACAACGACAAGAAATTTTCAAACTACACGACTTTTACCTACCAATTACAATAAAAGCAAAGTATAAAACTATTTAAATTTCAACAAATGGATGCAGTTCACTGGTTTGAATTTTTATAATTGGATTACTTATTGAACTTTCAGAACTAAAATCTCATTATTTCCTTTAACAATTCTGTGATGCGTAGAAAAATATTAGGCGCTAGCGATATTCATGTCGAATAGACTCGAGAATACTTCCCCTAGCCACTACTAATAAATGCAGGAGGGTTACGACTCTTACATTTCCACGAGTGTTTTATCGATATATTTTATTCACCGCCTTTTAAATAATTAATTTGAAATCCATATGCCTATATAAATAGAAAATACGTTGTAACGGTAAACGTATTTGTTTTAACATGCCTTCCTTATTTATATTATAAATGAGAAAGTATATTTGTTCGTCCTTTCTTTAGACAGTATCAGAGTTAATATGATGAAGTAGATATGTATGTAGACCAGCGAGTCACCCTCGCTTCGCTCGGGTTCGTCCCTAGGTTGATTCCCCATACAAGCTTTCATCCCCATTTTCACCCCATTAAAGAATGATTTCCGGGATAAAAACTATCCTATATCATTTCCAGGGTTTCAAATTATCTTTTTACCAAATTTCATCTAAATCGGTCCAGTAGTTTCGGAGCTTATTCGGTACAAACAAACAAAAAATCTTTCCTCTATATAATATTATTACAGATAAACATATGTATGTGGGATGGGAAAATGGTCTACGTTATCTTTTATATATTAACATTAACGATCCCTATGATAAATAATAAAAGTTTTCACATGACACGAGAGAACAGTACGAGAAAGTGAGGGCGGGTCTACAGTTATTTATATTAGCATATAATACACCCTATATTAGAGCTTTCAATTGGAGGTGCGATGAAATAATCTATTACAAATCTATAAGCTTTAACTTAAAAATAAGTTTTCACAGCGAATTTCCTTTGATAAGTCGGAAAAAGTTCATAAATATGAACCTTTCCCGAAGCTTTGATAAAACGGCAGTAAACTACAAGGAATCGGAAAGATTCTTGAAAACTGTGCGAATACCGAATGAATGTGGTAGTAACTTAATGTCGATTTGATGTTAGATAACATTTATATCAGCTATACGTTTTCCTCTTAAAAGACATGTACAGAGTAAAGTATGGTCAATATATTCGGGCGAAATACTGGTTAGCCTACCACACTACTGGAACTTGAACTAGAACAAACAATGTTACTCAAACACCTTTATATATATGTACTAGCGACTCACCCTCGTTCCGCTCGGGTTCGTCCCTAATTACGTTTTAACGTATAGATTTCTCAGAGACGAAATATTTTCCCGCAGTAAAATGTATCCTATATATTGACCCGGATAACCAGCTATCATCATACAAAATTTCGTCAAAATCCCTCCAGTGGTTTTTCCATGATGCGGTAACAGACAGACGGACAGACAGACAAAAATCCTAAAAACTATAGATTGGGCCTCTATATCGATAATAACGTCTATTTGAATAAGATTTTCCACAAAATATTTAATGTACAGATTCGACTCCATTAGAATTTTATTATATGTATAGATAAAAACAAGAATTAAGGACATATTTTTTAAAATATATCACCTAGAGGGATAAAAAGGAATGAAAATTTCCACTGTAAAATTTTGCTCATCATTTTAGAAAGTTAAAAATATGAAAACTGATGTTAAAGCTTAAATTTAAAGCTTGTATTATTACGGTATGCATTATTCTAAATGCCTCGTTGGCATAATACTTTCTTAGATTTACGCGAATATTTGACATTTAAATAAAACTATCTTTTCGGATTTTTTCGCGGATTTATTTTGATTTTTGGTTCCCGACGTTGTCAAATTAGTAATTCAAATTAATATTTTTCATTTGTAAATGTAATTATTAATTAATTTTAATTTTCTAAAGTACACAAACAACAATAATTTGGCTTAAATAATTAATATTTATTTTTCTTTATAGTTATAAATATAATAATGGCAACACTAAATATAGATTACTAATTAATAAAGTTTTCTATAAATTTTAATAATTATAATAACAACAGCTAAAATTATATAAATAATATTCCATATTTCAAGTATAAAAGTAATTAAAATTATAAAAATGTTTAAAATAAAAATTAACAAATATTGTAAGGTACTTTGATGCCAATTTTCAAAATTTTGAATTCATTTTGTTATTTTGTGGGTAGGCTGTCTGTAACAACTGTATAATACCTTTGAGACATCTAACACCTCAGTCTCTCCCGTGACCATGATTGCTGTAAAGCAATCGAAACGTCGGGAACCAAAAATCAAAATAAATCCGCGAAAAAATCCGAAAAGATAGTTTTATTTAAATGCCTCGTTGGATTAGAGCTAGGTAGTATAAAGTAAGAGTGTCATCTATACATATAATAAAATTCCAACTGAGTTGAACCTGTACATTAAATATTTTTTGGAAAATCTTATTGAAATAATCATTATTGTCGATACAGATGTCATGTTTATAGTTTTTAGAATTTTTGTTTGTCTGTCTGTCTGTCGGTCTGTCTTTCTATCTTTCTGTCTGTATGTCTGGGAACGAATAACGAGAAAACCACTGGATAAATTTTGATGAAATTTGTTATGACGATAGCTGGTTATCCGGGTCAACATATACGATACTATTTACTACGGGATTACGGAATTATATATCTATAGCTACACATTTACATGTCTCGGAGAGCACGTAAAGCTAATGGTCAAAGCTCATCGGTAGTGTTGAATTGTCGTCCCACCGGAGTTTCAGAGTAAAATAAATATACAGTACACTTGTATGAGCGAATATACTTCTACACTATATTATCTCCTACGAAGCTAGCTTGTTTTAGTGAAATTAACCACTCTTGCCTTTATTATTATAAAGGCAAAAAATTTTTTGCTGAAAAAACAATCTTATATCCATTAAGAAATATCTAAGAAATATCCTAAGAAATATCTAGCCCACGAAACATAGATTTTATCTAGCAATTCCAGAAAATATCCTAAAAATCGATACGTTGACTGAAGTCTGAATTAATACGAGTGCGGGCCACTAGCGTAAAACATTACCAATATAATATATACAGTTATCAAGAAAGAAAATTTCAATGCAAGGTCGAAAACTTTTGACCTTGCATGATTAAAAGGGGTATAATAAAAGCTCAGCTAACATCCTGCTAACATGAAGTCTACAAGAGACGTTACATTTGGCAAGATTCCAATGTAGTTGGTGGCAATAGGTAGCTACACGGAATATACTAAAAGTTTTAAATTTACTATCGAACTTATGTATTATTTATTTATCCTTCTTTTTATATTGTATTGTATTCAGCCATTTTTTAACGTCCCACTGTTGGGCACGAGCCTCCCTTCAGCGCAAGGGGGATCAGGCCATAGTCCACCACGCTGGCCAAGTGCGAGTTGGCGGACTTCACATGTCTTTTGAAAACTTGCTAAGTTCTCTCAGACATGTAGGTTTCCTCACGATGTTTTCCTTCACCGTAAGGCAAGTGGTAATCATGTTAGAAATGATTCGCACATGAAAATATCAGAGGTGCGCGACCCGGGATTAGAACCCGCTTCACTCGGTTACCCAAGCGAGCGCGTTACTACTGGGCTACTACTGCCCAACACTTCTTTTCTCTTTTTATATATACTTCTATAATTTATATATAAACTATTCATATCTTTTTAAAACGTATTTGTCAGCAATAAAAATTATGGAACAACTAAATTATAACTCGAGAAAATTACTCTTTAGATTCACATTGTATTTCATTATATAATTAAGCTACATTTTGTAACTTGAAAATTAATAACCTATATACGAGTATACTTTATTTACCTCTTAAATAAAGCTACCTTTTTAGATTTTTTCTCGAATTTATTTTAATTTTAAAAAATAATCAAAATCAAAATAAATCCGCGAAAAAAATTCAAAAAGATAGTTCAATTTAAAAAGCTAAATATTTACATAAATTTAAGAAAGTATTAAATCTTCTTCTAACTTTTTCTTATTCGTGTACTTAATTTCTGAAGTAAAAGCAGTTATTTGGTCACATCAAGGGCGAGGTGTTCGGTCGCATAGGCTTCGGCCTTCCACCTTACCCAGTAAAACTATTCTAGCTTTTCCCTTCGACAAGTCCTAAATTATTACTAAACGGAACTATTCTTTAGCTTTATGTTATATTATTTATTATTTATTAAAAATACTAAAATCACGGTTAAAAAATGGGGGGTGGAGGTAGGAAGATGAAAAATACTTTACAACCTATTCTCATACCTACCAAATATACAAAAAAAAACGCTAAAATCGGTTGAGCCGTTTCACGCGATTAACACGAGATATTTATATATTAGACTAGCAGAACCTGCGGCTTCGCTCGCGATCAAACTACGAAAAATACGAAATTTCATGCAAATATGTCCAAGGAATAAAAAGTTTCATACAAACTTTTATCCCGTATTTCACCCCCTTGGGGGTTGAATTTTGAAAAATCCTTGCTTAGTGGATACCTACGTCTTAAGAGAAATACGTGTGCGAAATTTTAAGTTTCTATTTTCATCCCCTCTTAGGAGTTCAATTTTGGAAAACACTAAAATACGTAACTTTTTATTTTTGCCGTACTAATTTCATACGAAATTTCAAGCAAATATGTACTACAAAAAACCTCTTTGACTTTTTGCTATTAGTAATAATTTGATGGCTGTAATGATTTGCAAAGGTATGATTGTGGCTCGCGCATCGAGGGCTCCGTACCGCCGAATATTGTGTTGTTGTTACTTACACATTTACACATAAATATCTATACAGATAAATAAAATTGGAGTGTCTGTTTGTAATATTAAAATAACCGCTTTTTACTAAATGCATATGGATGTATGTACGGTACATATACCAAAACAACATTTTTTACAATTTTTGTCTATCTGTCTGTCTGTTTGTTCCGGCTAATCTCCGAAACGGCTGGACCGATTTTGACGGGATTTTCACTGGCAGATAACTGATACTATAAGGAGTAACTTAGGCTACTTTTATTTTAGAAAAAGAATCAGGGTTCCGTGAGAAAAAATTAAAACCCATGAAATTGTGAACAAAATCCGCGTACGGCGTACGCACCCGAGCAAAGTGAGGGTAAATCGCTATATAATTTAAATGAATATCTTAGGAGTAGCAAGCTACTATTAATGTATAAACATAGCTAACCGTGAAAACGTACCTAGAGACGAACGCGAGCGAAGCGAGCGTGAGTCGCTAGTATATATATATATATATATATATATATATATATATATATATATATATATATATATATATTTGTTTTCACAATACATACTTTATTAATTGCAAATATAAGTTCGCGGTTAGGTTAAAAACTTAAGTGATCGTAACTCAAAATATCCAGTATCTGAAAAGACATTTTACGTGTATTCTGTAAATTCATTTATGCTTAAAGTATTTAGCACGCTCCACTACTTCTATCTTTTCAAAGTTAGAAAAAGAGACTACAATGATAGAACTCGCATATAATGTTTACGACTTAAGAATCATGTAACTCGACTAACATATAAGCAGGCTAAAATCTACGTTATTTTTAAAGATCCTTTGTCAACCTGTTCTCACCTTTTAGTTCGCTTTTTACGCAGTCGTGTTTTTTTAATTAAATTTATTATTTTTATTAGCGTTTAAAGTCAGTTTTTTTTAAGTTGTTTGTATTTAGAAGTATGAACATCAAGTTGTTTTAGGAATATGTCCATACAAACATGCTAACCCTTCGAAATAAACATAAATAAATTCTCACCCCTTTCCTCGTCTAAGAGATGGAATTTTAATTTTTTTTTTTCATTTTCATACTAATGTTTTCACCCTATTTTTCACGTTTGGGGTTGAATTTCCAAAAACGATGAAATACGTATGTATTTATTTTTATTGAGAAGCTTTAATATTAAATTTCATTCTTCTTACTTCAAAAATGACGGACTCCTCATATAAATTTTCATTACCCTATTTGACCCTCTTAGGGGATAGATTTTCAACAGCTCAGAAATACGTACTTTTTATTTCTAACCAGAAGCTTGCATAAGAAATTTCATGCTTCTTACTTCAAAAATGACGGACCTCCCATATTAACATTTAACCCCTATTTCACCCTCTTAGGGGATAGATTTTCAAAAACTCTGAAATACATATTTATTTATTTCTAATCAGAAGTTTGTATATGAAATTTCATGTTTCTAACTTCGAAAATGACGGATTTCCATACAACCGTTCATCCCTTATTTTACCCCTTTAGTGGTGGAATTTCTTAAAATCCTTTCTTAATGGATACCTACGTTATAAGAGAAATACATGTGCGAAATTTTAAGTTTCTAGCCTTAAGGGTTTAGCCTGTGCGTTTACTTAAAACTTTCATCCCCTATTTTACCCTCTTAGGGGTTGAATTTTGGAAAACGCTGAAATATATAACTCATTATTTTTATCGTACTCAATTTATACGAAATTTCATGCAAATATATCCAAGAAATAAAAAGTTTCATACAAACTTTTATCCCCCATTTCACCCTCTTAGGGGTTGAATTTTAGAAAACGCTGAAATACGTAACTCATTATTTTTGACGTACTCAATCCACACGAAATTTCATGCAAATATGTCCAAGGAATAAAAAGTTTCATACAAACTTTTATCCCCTATTTCAACCCGTTGGGGGTTGAATTTTGAAAAATCCTTCCTTAGTGGATGCCTTCGTTATATGAGGAATACGTGTGCGAAATTTCAATTTGCTAGCCTTAAGGGTTTGGCCTGTGCGTTGATACATCAGTCAATCACCTTTGCCTTTTATATAATAAGATAACAATAATCTAATTAGAAATAAAATACATATTAAGAATAGCCATATTTTAATTTTTATTCTTTCCCATAGCCTTATTTCTTAGAAGTTATTAATATGATGGAAGCTTGTTTACTGAATTACGCCGTATTATACAGGTCAATGACCGTTTCATGACTGTCACATAGTTATTACCCAGTAATCAAATAATAAATTAAACAGTTCGGTTAGTACGTCAGTGAGTCAAATTAGGTCTGCCTATTTAGCCTTGCTTAGTCATAATTCACCTATTAAAGTTGAGCTTTAAACCTGACATTATAACTACTGTACGTCAAAAGCTTTTTATAAAACTTTATCGAAATATAATTTGTTTCAGTTGAAAATAAATATTTTGAGTAATAGATCGCTTAACGTACTATATAAATATAAAAAATATTTGAGGTTTACCAAGGACAAAAAATGCAGATGTAGTACGCGTCGTAGCGTTGTATCTATTAATAGAAAGCAGAAGGAATACATGATTAATTCGCTCTTTATTTCGCTGTCTCCTCATTCTAGTGACTAGCATATATAGTTACAAATCAAGAGGAGATCCTGGGTTCGATTCCCGTGTCGGGCCAAGTTATTGAGATTTTCTGTCAGAAATTCTAAGTAACAGCCCGGAGCTGTGGCCTCTTAACGGTCGTGTCAAATGGTCGTTCCACTAGAGTTTGAGTGAGAAAGGAATATCGAGTGCGCTTGTGTCAACGCACAAATTTGTACACTGTGGTTGGTTCTGCGCAATTAATTACAGTGAAATTGACCTACGTGACCGAAATTGGTCAGATGAAAATTATTATTTATTCCATTAGAAAATAAGCATAGCATTACATTATATGATATTAGACTAGCGACTCACCCTCGCCTAGCTTCGGGTCCGTCCCTAGACAAAAACAAATTTATCCCATGGGAACTGTACATTTTTCTGAGATAAAAAGTAACCTATGTGCTATTCCAGGCTATAATCTATCTCTATTCCAAATGTCATCCAAATCCGTTCAGCCGTTCTGACGTGAATTAGTAACAAACATCCATCCATCCTGACAAACTATCACATATATAATATTAAGCATGGATATGGATTATAATAACTAATGTTTAACATAACATGAATCGATAAAACTACATAGCAATAGTCGATACTGACGATGAAATTGCAATTTTTCTAAGTCGATAGATTCCTTGCATCTGGCGTTATTAGACCGTTGTGAATTATACGAGTGGGTTCTTGGTTCGCTGCAGTCAAGTGTAAATGGGAGTACTTCTGTTTCTATACATTTAAAATGTTAATTTTATGATTTCTTTTTTTCTTTTTACTATAACTTCAGAACCTATCTACTTTTAAGACTTGTAAAAAGATAGGTATGAAGAGATACTCAATTTGAGTGTAAAATGTACATGTATTCAGCCCTTTTTAACGTCCCACTGCTGGGCACGGGCCTTCCTACAATACGAGGGGAATCAGGCCATAGTCCACCACGCTGGCCAAGTGCGGATTGGCGGACTTCACATGTCTTTCGAAAACTCTTACATGTCTACATATATGTTTTCTTGTATGTGTTAATCGACATTTTTAATTATAGAATGTGTTTTAGTTCTCAAAAAAGCATATAAATTTTAAGATCCTGCACAATCCCGTAAGATTCACTAATAACTAATTTTTAGCTGCTTTAAAATTTTAAAACGAAATTTTATTTTGAACTTAGTGCATATTTTAGTTAAGAAATAATTACAATAATGAAATGGGCTTGAGCTTATTGAGCTTCTACGAGCTTAATACAACCAATCCTCAGAAATCTATATATAAATAGACAAAGACAAAACAGTTCAGTACTTTTTTCCTCTGTTTATCAACCGTAAATCAATAATGATTATTGTCGAACTAGGTAGGTTTTAATTTTTTTGAGCGAAACCCTAATTCTTTTTCTAAAATTAAATTAGCCTGAGTTATTCCTTATAATATCAGCTATCTGCCAGTCAAAGTCCCGTCAAAATTGGTTTAGCCGTTTCGGAGATTAGCCGGAACAAAC
The DNA here is from genome assembly GCA_905404265.1 of Fabriciana adippe. Classification (NCBI taxonomy): domain Eukaryota; kingdom Metazoa; phylum Arthropoda; class Insecta; order Lepidoptera; family Nymphalidae; genus Fabriciana; species Fabriciana adippe. The sequence continues at coordinate 1,745,862 of FR989996.1, read as the reverse complement.
AGACAGACAAACAAAAATTTAAAAAATTGTGTTTTTCTTATAAGTACCGTATATAATCCTATATGCATTTAGTATAAAGCTGTTATTTTGACATTACAAACAGACACTTCAATGTTATTTATCTATATATATTACAGCTACTGGGCGAACACAAGTAGTAATAAACAGCCGTATAATAAAAACATTTTATACTTAGTTACACATAACTTAAACTATATTGATATACTCGACGTAATTCACTGAATACTTTTACTTCTCTCCACCGATTACTGGCTCACGTCCAACGAACATTCACTAGAATGTTTCTAGACTACACTTTCTGAAATATATACTGTACTTTTGACCTCTTAGAGAGTCCCTGAGCTACATACGAGTACAATTGAAGGTTGGTGTATTTAAGAATATTTTATAAGATACCACATATTATGTATGTACAATATATGTAATGATATTTATTATATACTAGCGACTCACCCTCGCTCCGCTCAGTTTCGTCCCTAGTTACGTTTTAACGTTTAGTACAGATTTCTTAGAGATGAGATATTTCCCGCAGTATAACGTATCCCAAATGTTGACCTGGATAACCAGCTATCATCATCATACCAAATTCCATCAAAATCCCTCCAGTGGTTTTTCCATGATGCGGTCACAGAGAGATAGACAGTCAGGCAAAAATTCTAAAAACTATAGATTCGGCCTCTGCATCGATAATAATGTCTATTTGAATAAGCTTTTCCGAAAAATATTTAAAGTACAGATTAGGCTTAGTTACAATGTTATATATATATATATATATATATATATATATATATATATATATATATATATATGTATATATATACATTAATTAAATAAACTTAAATAAAATATTATTATTACAAGAATTATATCACCAAAACAAACTTCTACACTATACAGGGTGGAACAAATCGACGGGACATGGAAGAAAAGTACCTTAAGTATTGAAGTTATGAAGATTTACTCAAAGAAAACATTTCTTTATTTTTAAAAATAATAATAACTGCATTTAATTTTTTTTTTTAAAAGCTTACCTGAACCGGGAATCGAACAAAATAAAAATGTACAAAAGGACACCGTCACTATTTTATCGAATTAATCGATAGGGTCTATGGTAAGGATAAAATCTCTGAAACAAACATTGCGTCTTAGAATTAAAGAAAACGATGAAATCTTACAAATTATACATATCGACCCTAACATCGTGGAACAAAAGCATAGGACATGGAAGAAAAGTGTCTTAAACACTGAAAATATCACGTTTCACTCCAAAGAAACATTATTTTATTTTTAGGAATATGATAAACTGCATTTAATTTTTTTTTTTAAAGAGATGACCTGAACCGGTAATCGAACCAACGGAAAATGCAAAAATGTACACCGTCACTATTTTATCGAATTAATAGGTAGAGAGGATGAAATGTTTAGAACGAAAATTGTAGAAAATTGAAGATAAGTGTCTTCCACTTTCTATGCGTTTGTTCCACGATGTTAAATAGAGTCGATATGTATGTATAAATTGTAAGATTTCATCGTTTTCATTAACTGTAACATACAATTTTAGTTCGAAAGATTTCATCCTCTCTATCTATTAATTCGATAAAACAGTGACGGTGTACCTTTTTGCATTTTCCGTTGGTTCGATTACCGGTTCAGGTCACCTCTTTTAAAAAAATATAAATGCAGTTAGTCATATTCTTAAAAATAAAGTAATGTTTCTTTGGAGAGAAACTTGATATTTTTAATGTTTAAGACACTTTTCTTCCATGTCCTATGCTTTTGTTCCACGATGTTAGGGTCGATATGTATAATTTGTAAGATTTCATCGTTTTCTTTAATTCTAAGACGCAATGTTTGTTCGAGAAATTTTATCCTTACCATAGACCCTATCCATTAATTCGATAAAATAGTGACGGTGTCCTTTTTGCGTTTTTATTTTGTTCGATTCCCGGTTCAGGTAAGCTTTTTTTTAAAAAAATTAAATGCGGTTATTATTATTTTTAAAAATAAAGAAATGTTTCCTTTGAGTAAATCTTGATAACTTCAATATTTAAGGTACTTTTCTTCCATGTCCCATCGATTTGTTCCACCCTGTATATTTTACAAAATAAACCTGTTATTTACAGCTGACGTTAATTATTTCTGAAATATTTTAGATGAGAATAAACCTTAAGGATCATTTCCTCGAAAAACCGAATAGCCCTATAAATTGTCCGTATCGCCCTTCAGAATTATAATCCAGCCTTTAATTACTAGAAAATCAGGCGTCGAAATTAGGCACGCCCCACCTGCTCTGATAACACTTGAATATTTTAAGTAAAGGTATTTCGAGGGCCTTATTGTGCAGCGCTATGAGTATTTGTTTACTAAGAAGACTGTCACAGGTTCGATCTTAGTAAAATTTAAAGTCCTACATATAGGTACATACATATTTAGAATATATTTCGATTTGCCCTCCTACTAAAATTATCGAAAGTTACATTGATATGAGTGAACTTACTCACCCCACATCAGTCGTCATTGACAGCCGTGCACGACACACATTTATTTATTTACTAGCGATTCCCCATACAAACCTTCATCCATATTTTCACCCCCATAATAGATGAATTCCGGAATAAAAAATATCCTATGTCCTTCCCAGGGTTTCAAACTATCTTCTTATCAAATTTTTTCGTTACAAACATACAAAAATACAAATCTTTCCTCTTAAAAATAATACTAGCGACTCCGTCTTCGCTTCGCTCGGGTTCGACCCTAGGTTGTTGTGTTTCATCTAAATCGGTTCAGTAGATCCAGAGATTACCCCCTACAACCTCACAAACTTTACCTCTTTATAATATTAGTATATATTAGTGTCGATTAATTTATCTATTAAGGGATAATCGACAAAAGATACATTAATACAGTATGATACTCATATGCTAATAATTAGATAAATGTTCTTTTATTATAGGTTATCACAACATGCAATATCACGTCAATAACATTAATGAATTTTAATATAATTTAATTACAAAGTACAAAATTAGTTAAAAAATAATAAGTTAATATATAATTGATTATTGATTATCGATAAAGAGGCCGAATCTATAGTTTTTAGAATTTTTGTTTGTCTGTCTGTCTGCGACCGCATCACGAGAAAAACACTTGACAAATTTTGATGAAATTTTGTACGATGATAGCTGGTTATCTGGGTCGACATATAAGATACATTTTACTGCGGTAAAATATCTCGTCTCTAAAAAATCTATAACGTTAAAACGTAATTTAAAATGTCAAAATTATAAAATTAAAAAAGATGCCAACATTAGTGACATACAATTTAGTTTCTTCGAACAGGACTATCAGTGGTAGGTCGAAATATCCTATCAGTAGCCACGGGCGAAAGTTAATTACACTTACTATTTCCCTATAAATCTGAAAAATTTGTTTGTTTGTTCGATCGCGCTAATCTCTGGATGTAGTCGTACGATTTGGAAAAAAACTTTTTATGATTAAAGCCTATTTACTGAGGAAGCTGACATAATATCTTACATACACGATACAAAGACAAAAATAACATATCTTTATAACTTATACATGTAGCAAGTACGCCACCAACCTTTTCTTGCCTAAAAGATATCGCTTCCTACATACCTAGATAGATATCTATCCATCTTTACGTATTTTATAGATATAGCGATCGGTATTTCAATCGTCTCAAATTGTTAATTCTAATTCGTAGAATAGTCCCGTTGCAAAACTCGATTACCGTGACGTCCTCAAAAACGGGAAATTCATCTGACGAAATGGAATTTAACAAATTTTCCCCCCAATTCCATGGGCTTATCCCGAATCTTACCTTCGTTTAGCTTTGTAATATATTTTCCTTAAAATTATCAAAATATTTTTATTGGAGAGAAGATATTTATTCTACCATTAAATATTAGATGGTTGAAATATAAATGAAATTTTCATTTAGTTACTTTTTGCAATAGATTAATTAAGTAGTGGCTATTTAAATATACCATAATGAAAAGTATCTTACATATAACATTTTCTGGCCTATAAAGTATCTCTATGCCAAAAAATCATTTCTATGTTTAATTTACATAGTTACTATGAAAAAAGTACTAACCAACAAATCAACATACAAAACAAACACATTTTCTCATATACATACATATACCTACTATATATATATATATATATATATCAGTGGCGAAGGGTGAAATTTTAGCAGAGGTAAGCCGTTCCAAAAAAAAGACAAAAAACATTGATACACAATTTTTATATATCAATCAATGCAAAAAAAAGAAATGTAATTGTAAAGATATTTTTTTTATAAGGCTATTGTGTTTTTTATTGTTGTTTTTATGTTTATTTGTTTACATGTAAAATATTCTAGCAAAATATATTTAACATTTAATATAATAATAAAACCTCATAAAATATTAATAACGCCATCTATGAAAAATCTTTACACATGACTTAGTACGGAAATTTGATTTTATTTTATTTTTCTTTATTAAAAGTACATATATTACAACCTATATTTTTTACGATTTAAATATTATTTTATCTTTTTTTTTTGTTAATTTTACATAAATATATTTAATCAATATATTTAATATAAATACCGCCATCTACTTAAATTTCATTGAACTACTTCGTCGTGCTTAGTAATGAAATTGATTTATTATTTTATTGTATTTTATTTATCAAGCCAAATTGGACGAAAATTATGAAATAATTCACAAAAAAGAAACGATAAGAAGCACAGGCTTTAATTATAATATCATATAGCAATACATCCGTTTTTAAAATGTCTGACTATCCTATTTAGTATTTAGCTTAATTAGTCAAATTATATTGTTAAATAATGTAACATATTTAAAATAACTTTAACATATTAAAATTCACTCTAAACTTAAATAGAATCAGAATATAATAAACATGGAAAACTAAATATTTTCTAATTTAGCACATTCACACATAATTTAATTAAAACGTTTTATGAAAATATTTAGGTAATTCATTTCATGTCATAATTAAATCATATTTCAAACAAATGAGTATCTTGGTGACATGCTTTTTAATTATTAAACAACTAAATTTAGAAAACTAAAGTCAATAGTATGCAAATTAATGCCATAATGGCTAATAGAACTCACCGAAATTAACAAATATTATGTGAGACACTCAGAGTCCACAAAAAAACACAGCACAAAATGTCTATATTACACTAAAACCAAATTAAAACTCTATAAAACAAAAAATCTCTTAAGCAATGCACTCGTAAACAATAGCAATCCGCCATATTAATTTACATTAAATAATAAATCATTCAAATAATAACATTGCTCGTCTGACGCTTCGCTTGTCAAATTAGGGACGTTTTGTAATTTTTGACCAATCACAGGCAGGATAAGACGTAAAGAAGCAGCTTTTCGAGCAACAAAAATTTGATAAGTGCGCATGCGTAAAATACTAAAAATGAATGAAGTCACGTGACAATGTTCAATCCAAAACATTGAATGAAATACAATTTTGTATGAACGCGGTAAGCTAAAATACAACGTCTTATCGTCGCATTTCTTTGAAGAAACGCGTAAGCAGTTTGGAGCGCAAAAATGTATTTTGCGTTGCTTATGTGTTGCTTATGATTTTTTGCGTTATATTATTTTCAGAAATTGACTTAGTAGTAATAAATAGATTTTTTATTTACTAATTATGTTAATTCAAAAAATAAATATTTATAATGAACGACGGATTATTGGATTTTTAAAAGGTAAGACGGTGGGAATCGTCTTGTATGGACCCTTCGCCACTGATATATATATATATATATATATATATATATATATATATATATATATATATATATATATATATTACCTACTAGCAGCTTACCCTAGCTTCGCTCGGGATCGCCCCTGCGTACGTTTTAACAGTAAGTTTGGAATACATATTATATATAAACATAGGTATGATAAGTTGTTGTGGGAATGAGAAAATCTCCTATCCTAATCTCCTAGCCTATGTCACTCGCCAGCCCTCCAACCATCTCCACACAAAATAACACCAATTAAACACAAAATCACGCCAAACAAACAAACACACACTTTCACATTTATAATTTTAAGTATGCATTAGTAAGGACATAAACCCCATAAAAATTTGTAACTAATAACCACAAAACCATTATATTATTATGAGATAGCTCTCTCTCAACTATGTACGGAAGTGGCCTCGAATAAGGATCTATATCTCAATTTATATTATTAGGAAAGTCGATATTCTACTGCTTTAAATGAAATCTGGATAAGCAAGATTGGACTGTAGGGTATAAGAGTAAGGACAATGTTGCAATATTGTATTTACCTTATCTTCCGTATTATATTTTCATACTTGTTATAGTACAAGAGACTGCATTTTATTTATATATCTTAATTATATACTATTTCTCGTAGTCGAAATCCAACCACTGGGCGAGTCTTAATAGATGCAATAAACTAGTATCGCACAGTTACCGTTTATAATTTATAATGTATGCAGCCCATTTTAACGTCCCACTACTGAGCACGGGCGTCCCTTCAATACGAGTGGGATCAAACCATCGTCCACCACGCTGGCCAAGTACAGGTTGGCCAGCGTGGTACTCACGTATTATACGTACATAATTATTGTATTGCAATAATGTAAGCAAATATTATTTTTAAAAGAGCAACTGTGGAATTCCTCGTCTTCCCGGCAGAATTGACTTCCGGGTGGTAGCTTCCTGATGCGTTTACATACTAATCTTTCATACAAATTTATATATATATATATATATATATATATAAGTTTATTAAGCTTTTAAAAGTTTATTTTAAATAACGAAAACCCCATCCAAATCGGATCAGTAGTTATGAGAAAATCACAGACACACAAATAAACATACATACGTGTCGAATATAAAACCTCCTTAAGTATATTTTGATAGCCCACGCAAACCAGGATACCAAACCGGAATAAAATTAGATACCCTCAATTATCCCTATACAAAAAATAACATCAATCAGTAACAATTTTAATACCTCAATGGTAAACAAGGATAAACCAACAAACACATCCATTCATATTATTAGTAAGTATACGCGATTAGTGTTAATAAATTAAACTATTGATTAAATTATAGCGCAATGCATCAAACGTGGGCGTCGGTGTATGAAAAGCAGATAACACCGGAAGTACTATTTACGTTATCAACACGCTGAGTCAGTACCGGAAGACTGTACGCTATTAAAAATTGGGCAGCGCGAGTTGTAATTAAAATAGGGTTCCGTATAATTATATAATACTAGCGACTCACCCTCACTTCACTCGGGTTCATACCTAGGTACGTTTTAATGATTATTTTGCGATAGATAGACTACATTGTATTACATATATGTACATAAGTATGATAAGTTTTTGTAGATCACTCTCCAGCCCTCCAACTATGTCCACACAAAAAAATCACGCCAATTCGTCACTCTGTTTCGACGTGAAAGAAGGACAAACAAACAAACAAATAGACACACATTTACTTTTTAAGAGTATCCCGTATTTGATATAAAAATGGAACTCTTCATGATAAGTGTCTATCTCTTTCTTTCTCCCTCACTTTCTCTCTCTCTCTCTCTCTCTCTTTCTCTCTCTCTCTGTCTCTCTCTCTCTCTTTCCGCCCTATAGGATCAGTCACGTGACTCGGTCTGTCTTTTTTTCTACCACAGCCCACTTATTATCAAACATATTTCTAGACCAAAATAAAATTCTAAGCCTAATTTCAGGTTCATCAAATTTAAACCTTAATACCTTATCTAATCAATTCACAAATTACCTTAGTAAGCGTTGTACTTATGACATTTAAGAGCGATCATATTAAATTGTCAATCGCCTCTTTATGAACAAATAGACAAACATATATTACTATACAAGATACCCATTACGATAAGGAATCCTAACTAACATATAAACAAAGTATACAATTTTGTCCTTTAAATATATTAAGATAAGTCTTAATATCACTTGTTAATATTTAAAGTTCTAGCGACTCACGTGTTGCCTGTGGTTGTAAAACGATTGAACTTTATTAGTTATGTCCATAAAAGGGGCAGCGGCCATAAACCTGCTTTAGTCCCGGTACATACAATGTTTTTAATAGTGGGATTTAGAATTGACGACATAGTAAGGTAGTTACGACAAGAATGTGAAACTGTAGAGACGCTCTTCGGCTTCAATTTTTAACATAGAAATTCCTTAGATATAAAGATTATAAAAAATAAAATAACTAGGAAACTTTATATCTTTTCTAATCCCATCTCTTTTAAAATTGACTTATCTATTAATTATATTAAATAAAACCATCTTGTCGGTTTTTTATGGCGGATTTATTTTGATTTTTGGCTCCCGACGTTTCAAATACTTTATAGTAATCGTGATCACGGGAGAGACTCCCGAATCCGCGAAATAATCCGAAAAGGTAGTTTATATTAACGTTTAGTATAGATTTCTCAGACATGAGATATTTTTCCGCAGTAAAAAGTATCGTATATGTTGACCCGGATAACCAACTATCATCATACCTAATTACGTAAATTCAAAATCTGTCTAGTGGTTTTCTTGTGATACGTTCCCAAACAGACATACAGACGATTAAAATTCTAAAAACTATAGATCGATAATAATCACTATTTAAATAAGATTTTCCAAAAAATATTTAATGTACAGATTCGACTCAATTAGAACTTTATTACATATAAAGATATAGATGTCAAAGATTCACGTAAATCGAAGAAAGTATTATAATAATTATCTTTATAAAATAATTTACTAAAAAACTTTAACACGCTCTTTTATCACAGTATAAATCAATTATCCCGGCTTTGTTACGTAGTGGACAAACTAGACTCAAGCCAAAAACTGACCTAAATACTCGACCTATAAAAGTTCCAACGAAAGAGCAAACTCAATTATTTCATTACATAAGAATGTAGTTATATATTATAACTAGCCCTCACCCTCGCTCCAATCGGGTTCGTCCTTAGATATGTTTAAACGTTTAGTATAGATTTCTCATAGATGAGATATTTTATTGCAGTAAAAAGAATCCTATATGTTGATCCGGATAACCAGCTATCATCATACCAAATTTCATCAAAATCTGTCCAGTGGTTTTCTCATGATGCGTTCTTAGCCAGACAGACAAAAATTCTAAACCTTTAGATTCGGCCTCTGTATCGATAATAATAAATATTTCAATACGAATTTCCAAAAATATTTAATTGGGCTTAGTTACAATTTTATAATATGTATAGATATATGATTACTTCATTTGTCTATATATGTATATAAACTTATATTATTTACATATGATTAATATTTGTTTGTCTGTATATAACGTATGTATTTTTTAAATAATTCATCCAAACGCGATAAAATTTTGTTGAATTATCGCATGCATATTCGAAATAGTGTCTAACATAGTATGTACCTACTATCAAATATCATATAATTAAATATTTTTTCTGAAAAGAAAGTAACTAACTATACACAACGTTAATTATATGTATGAATCTGTGTCCATTACTCCTGAACCACTATAACTAGTTTCAAAGCAACCAAAATCCTTAGATGCCAAGCCAAAACGCCTATACAGCGTCGTGTTTCATCCCATTTGTCATTCCGTGGGTTATTACAACCTCAGAGAATAGAAACGCAACGGTTTAAGCCCTCTTTAATAATTAAGTCACAAAATGTAAATCCTTAATACCCTTGAAACCTGTTTTTAGGAAATCTCTTTGTGAAAATGCGAATGCCCAAGACCATTTTAAATCTGTTTTTGGTGAAGTAAATTTTCTCATTCGAATTTTTGATTTGAATGCTTTAAGCTTTTTTTATGTACTAGCAGAACCCGCGGCTCCGCCCGCGATCAAATTACAGAAAAAATAAACTTTTCCGCTACGCATACTTTATTATTTGCAAAAATAAGTTCGTATAAGATTTCGTCTTTAATTCTGATTCCTCCCGAGTACATCCGGTAAACACAGTGGTCACTATGATGTTTAATGAATTACTCACAGTCTAATCCCGTTACATAGCTGAGGTGAGTTTTTCATTACAATTGTGCCAACCTTTAGAAGCTGGATATGGATAGCAGGATCCTCTCTAGCTAGGTTCTCTCTCTCGCCCTCTAGGTCTATTATAGTTATCACTGCTGTGGCCAGCCGAGAAGTTATACATAATTTTCCTTTGGGTTTGGAACCCCCTTTTACCCTTCTAAGGGATGAATGTCGAAAAAAAAATTATATTTTTATTGTTTTGTTTTTCATTTCAATAGTAAATACTGCTTTCCATGCTTCAATTACAGAATTTCATACAAAAATTTCATCCTCCATTTTACCCCCTTATGGAGTGAATTTCGAAAAATGCTAAAACATATATTTATTTAATTGTATTTAAGAGCATTAATACCAAGTTTCAAGTAATTCTGATCATAAATAATTGTTTGCCCATATAAACTTTATTACCCCTTTTTACCCTTTTAAGGGATGAATTTCGAAAAAAATCTAATACATATATTTCTTATTTTACATTTTAAAGCTAAATACCACTTTTCGTGCATTTCGCGTTAAGAATTTAAGAGTTTCATACAATCTTTTATCCCCTATTTTACCCCCTTAGGGGATGAATTTAGAAAAATCCTTTCTTAGCGGATGCCTACATCATATAAAAAATACGTCCTCCAAATTTCACGTTTCTACGACCAGCGGTTTAGGCTGTGCGTTGATCGATCAGTCAGTCAGGACAAAGCATTTTATGTATATATAGATTTCTAATATATGTATATGTATGTATTTCAAAAGGATAATCTGTAAACTTATTCATCTATGCCTAATGTTGTAAAACTGGAGTGTTTTATTTTATACTAACGACTCATCCTCGTCTGCTCGGATTCGTCCCTACTTACGTTTTAAGATTTAGTATAGATTTCTCAGAGATTAAATATTTTCCCGCAATAAAAAGTATCCTATATGTTGACCCGGATAACCAGCTATCATCATACTAAATTTCATCAAAATCTGTCCAGTGGTTTTCTCGTGAAAAATTCTATGAACTATAGATTCGGGCTCTGTATCGGTATTACTGACTATTTCAATAGGATTTTCCAAAAAATATTTAATGTACAGATTCGACTCAGTTACAATTTTATTATATGTATAGATTAATATTTGTATGTAGATTTGTTACTCCCTTATGGCGAAACGGCTGCATAGATTTCGATGAAATTTATTACAGTTAGGAGCAGTACATAAGCTACTGTTTAATACTTAGGTGAGGATAAATCGGTATTTAAAACAATTTTTGTCAGTCCTTCATCAACAAATGAGCATTTATAAACAAAGTTCAATATAATACTTTTTTAGATTTACACGAATATTTGACATTTTAAAAACAACTATCATTTCGGATTATTTCCTAATCCGCGAAATAATCCGAAAATATAGTTTTATTTAAAACAACTTTAAGATTTAACGTTAAAATAGATCTGTTAATTTAAGCCATAACATAAGCTATAGCATCACACATAATTCATGGCAAAAGTAACGATCGGAAGTGTCACACTCTCGACTAACCATAATATACAATTACATACAACATGTTAACGGTGTATACTACTTATCCAGACCCAGACAAAACCAGGTCATAAAACCTAACTAATGACAGAGCGAGTTCGTTAAACCGGCCTACACAAATGTACGGTCGTATAAAACATAATCGACCACTTTATCTGACACACGCGCGACTAATGACAAAGAACGTGTCGCAATGGTGCAAATTTATATGTAACGATATATCGCTTACGATTTTTGTATGTTTGTACATGAGAAATATAAATAAATATAAATATGTTGGGCCATTAACACACAGCACCATCAAGTTCCATGGTAAGCTACGAGGCTTGTGTTATGGATACCAGATAGTTGATACACTACACATATATAACTTTAAATATATACATATTGTAAATATAAATACCCATGACTGGAGTACAAAAATTCGTGCTCATCACATAAATGAATGCCCCCAGCGGGACTCGAACCCGCGACACGAAGTAGGGCCACTACAACTCTACAAACTGAGCCAAACATGTCGTCAAAAACAATCACATAAAGTCGAACACTACAATAGGCTACCTTCAATTAATTAACCTATGCCTATACATCTAAAAATAATTTATTTATTATTTATTATGTATGTATATTTGTTACTTCTTAAATCTGAAACAGGTGGATGAAATTTAGTACGCAGATAGACATGACCTGGAGTAACACATAGGCTGTATGGCACTCAAAAACGCACCCGAGTAAAGCGAAGATAACTAAGTGGCTATCTATACATATAATAAAATTCTGCGCCGAATCTGTACATCAAATAGTTTTTGGAAAATCTTATTGAAATAGTCCTTATTATTGATACAGAGGTCGAATCTATAGTTTTTAGATTTTTTTTTGTTTGTCTGTCTGGGAACGCATAACGAGAAAACCATTGGACAGATTTTGAAGAAATTTGTTATGATGATAGCTGGTTATCCGGGTCAACGTATAGGATACTTTTTACTGCAGGAAAACATCTAATCTCTGAGAAATCTATACTAAACTTTAAAACGTAACGGGACGAACCCGAGCGGAGTAAGCGTAAGTCACTTGTAACATATAAAAATGAAACGGGAAAAAGAGTTCCAAATATTATTCATAACTTTAAAATGCATAGTTTTAAAGATTTTTAAAAAGTTTTTTTAAAGGTCTCTTTAATAAGACATACACTACGTTAATACTTTATTAGTAGCGATAACGTAATAAATTCTTCAAATTAAAGTAAACGAATGCATACGTATTTTCTTTAAAAAATAGAATAGAACTTTGACACAAAATGTTAGTAGGAATTAGTTTGTTATGTACTTTAGATATCGTATCGCATTGTGAAAATAATCTTAACACTCGAAATAATCGTTATATGTGAATCACGACATTGTTAAGCTGTAAGCGAGTAAATTGTACCGCTGATACGTAAATAAGCACTGACTTCAGTTACCAATTTTTAAACTTAATTTGTGTCATTTGCTCTTAATAAACCTACAGTTACACATACAACTATAGTTCTATAAATTTAACTATTTCAGTTAAAATCTCTACATTTTCAAAATTTTCTAAGGACGTATTGACATATAAAGTTATAAAACATTCGCAAATGCGTCAAACTTACTTCACGTGAGAACTAATAATACAGTTTCAGGTTAGTTTTGAGTTGAGAAACTGGAACTTTACAAAATTTAAGTTGTAAAGATTTTAACTACAAAACTTCATAGTGAATGCAATTAATGTAAGTAGTAATGTAACAAAGTGTTGTTGTTTTTTTCATATGAGTATATCAAAATTAAGCACCTTTAAAAAAAGTTTAGAAAGCTCTTCGAGACCCCGTTGGTTATGGAACCACCAACCTGTGACTTGAAAGAAAAACTCTTTCAATTTTTTAACCCGACCCAGCACTCGAGTCCAAGTCTCAAAGTCAAAATTTGTCCCCGTACGATTTAGTTCTTCAATAAACGATGAAGCAAGGCAAAATATAACATGTTACACAAGTTTGTATGTATATATATTTGTTACGTCTTCACTCTGATACGGCTGGGCAGACTCGGATGAAATTTAGCACCTAGATAAACTATGGCTAATGATAAGCTGGAGAAAAACTTTCCAAAAGGCATATATAGTAGGTACATATTTATATAAATTTATTATATTACTAGTGACTCACCCTCGCTTCGCTCGGGTTCATCCCTAAGTACGTTTTATTGGTTAGTATGGAATAGATAGACTATATATTATAGGTACAAAACAAACAGTTCAAAACTTTTCGATTTTCCCACTGTATTTTTGGATTATCCTTATTTTTTTTAATACTTAAACCACCCCTGATACGTATACATACGACTAGCGACTCACCCTCGCTTCGCTTTGGGTTCGTCCCTAGACAAAAACAAATCTATCCCACGGGAACCGTACATTTTTCCGGGATGATATATAGTCTATAGCCTGCCTCAGTTAACGGGCTATCTAATGAAAAAGAATTTTTGAAATCGGATTAGTAGTTCCTGAGATTAGCGCGTTCAACCAAACAAACAAACGAACTTTTGAGCTTTATAATATTAGTATAGATATGTACATACAAAAGACCCATAGAAAATAATATACCTGTAATATGCAGTTCGTCTACTTAACTTTATTCATATATAACATCAGAATTAATAAGGCCCATCAACCATTACCGATAGGATAAATTATTAATTGATTGATAATAAAACATTAATGAGTGAATTATCTCATGAAGTTATTATATTCACGCGTTAACCGTTCGTTAAGCTAGCGGAATCCATTCTGAATATAATAGCATTTTAATTAAAACTATATAGTATACTTAATTTACGTATATATTTTTATAGACATTGGAAAGCTTATAATGTAATCTATACTCTGTAGTAATATTATAAAGTTGAAGAGTTTGTTTGTTTGTTTGGTTGAACGCGAAAATTCTTCTTTATATTAGATAGCCCATTAACTGAGGAAGGCTATAGGCTATATATCATCCCGGAAAAATGTGCGGTTCACGTGGGATAGATTTGTTTTTGTCTGGGGACGAACCTGAAGCGAAGCGAGGGTTAGTCGCTAGTTAATAATAAAAACCCCAATGAAACTTTTGACCCAACCTGAAATTCAAACTCAGGACCTCATATGCAATCATAAAAACTTGTGACTATGCAAATAACAGCTAAATCACTATAAATATATTCAGTATACAATGAGGTCTGATAATTTATTTACGAGTATAAATGACACACACTATTGAAAGGACTTGTCGTTCCAAAATGAAGCCACTCCGACATTGTACAAACATCATGTATTCAACGTTTCTTGCCAACGTGAATGTATTTTTTGTATTTTAATACTCATCCCATTAATATTGTATAGTTATATTTGGAATATCAAAATTCGGAATAGAGGCAATGGTAGCCCAGTGGTAACGCCCTCGCTTGGGAAACAGAGTGAAGCGAGTTCAAATCCTGGATCTCGCAACTTTGATATTTATGTGCAAATCCTTTCTAATATGATTACCACTTGCCTTACGATGAACGGAAACATTGTGAAGAAACCTGCATGTCTGAAATAACCTAGCAAGTTTTCGAAAGACATGTGAAGTCCGCCAACCCGCACTTGGCCAGCGTGGTGGATCATGGCCTGATCCCCCTCATATTGAAGGGAGACCCGTGCCCTGCAGTGGGACGTTAAAAAGGGCTGAATACAATATTCGGAATACTAATCTAAGTGCGTAAGTTTGTTAGTGTGTATGTTTGTTACCCTTTCACGCTGTACGAATTTGGAAAAGTACAGAGATAGACTATGACCTGGAATATCGCATGGGCTATTATTAGGCATGAGAATAGGACGCTATTATAATAATCATACAAATTATTCTTTACAAAATTATGCCAGAGCTTAAAGTCCAAATTCAGCATATTTATCGTTCTGCTAGCGAATAAATCTAATATATTTAAACGAGCAACTCTTGTATATTTATTTATTTATTTATACCGGCGACCTCGGAAACGGCTCTAACGATTTCGCTGAAATTTGGTATGTAGGAGCTTCCGGGGGCGAAAAATCTAGATTAGCCTTATGTCTGGGAAAATGCCTGTTTTCGAGTTTTCATGCGGTTTTCTTTCACACATATAATCAATTACAAGGTTCGAATCCCGGTCGGCTATAAAGTTTTTATTTTTGTTTTTATTTTTTTGTATTTATTTAAGTTTTTAGTTTTTTTTAAAAAGATAAAATTGTACTTTTGTCTAAAAACTCCGAGCGAAGCTCGGTCGCTCAGGTACTAATATTAAATACTCATGTCCTAAGAAAGGACAGATTTTAAATAAACCGTTTACATTAGCTTAAAAACTTCCAAGATTTTATTATACAGTTATATTTATTTTGTCAAGTTCCATGTTTAAAAACGTGTCTTTATCTATAGTAATATTATAAAGTATTGTATGTTTGTATGTTTGTTTGTAATAGATAAACTAACAATCAGCTGAACCGATTTAGATGAAATTTATTACGAAGATTAAATTACCCTAGGAAGAGTAATTTTTATGACCGAAATCATTCCTTAAGGGATAGAAAAGGGGGGTGAAAATTTGTATGGGGAATCAATCATTTCTCAAGTAAAGGATATAAAACTCATCATACCTAGTATTTATATATAACTATGACCTGTAATATATAGTCTATCTAGTATGGACTAGATAGACTATATATTCTACCATTAAATGTTTAATACTACAATAGTCTGAATAGAAATAAATTTTACATATATTCGAACTAATGTAAAAATACGTATCTGTCTTAGCTACATTACTCCTCGCAGAAGTACACTTTCTGAGTCCGTGTATGAAATTCATTTCGAGTTTATTTAGAAAACCAAACTGTATGTGTTGTTGTTTTTTTTTACAGAATTACTTTAATTATAGATTAAATAAACTATCAAGAAAGAAAATCGAACCCACGATTTCCAATGTAAAGACAACTACTATAAATGAACTAAACGGCCGTACATATAATTACAAGTAGACGTAACTATACATAATAGTTATCTAATAAGATCCTTCGTCTCGCTTTCGCTGGCCGCGAAACAACATCGGTTTATTATCGCTGTTGCGTCACATGGCTGTTTCTCACTTCATCAATCACTTTGAAGCCTTATTCTGTAAAGTATATTAATACATAAAATTCAGGTGTGCGTCTGTTCGTAATTCTTCTTTTTCTAAATTACATGACCGACTTTAATATTTTTTGTGAGGTCACCTGGATAGTTCTTATTTAATAGTTAGGTATCTTTAATTGGACTCGAAAGGTGGTACTATCAAGATCCAAAACATATTTTATTATGTTGTAACCAATCGAGATCTATGGCAGGACAATATATGCCTACACATTCTGGCTTATATTATCTAATACACGAGTATATCTGGCTCGGTTTGTAGTGACCCTATTCGCTGTGCCAGTGGTCGCGAGTTCGAATCCTGCTAGGGGCATTCATTTGTATGACGAACACGAATGTTTGTACTCCAGAGTTTATATATTTATATATTTATAATATGTATGTATTTAAAGTTATATATATGTAGTGCATCAACTATATGGTTTCCATAACACAAGCCTCGTAGCTTACCATGGAACTAGACGGTGCTGTGTATTAATGTTCCAATATATTTATTTTATTCGCACGCAGTATCAGAATACAGCCGTTAATTTAACAAATTATTTTTATTAAGCTTGAAGCGTAACTGACCGTGGTAATTCATTAGCGATGTAAATAGTAGGGTTTCGACACTCATTTGCTCGTTATCATATATTTAGTATTTTAGCTTTAAAATAATTGGAATTGTATAAAAATCTTTCTAATTTAATGAAATACTAGCTTGGATATAGTAAAATGGATATAGTATGTTATCCTTAAGAGATATAATATACCATCGCAGACTTTTTTGTAGACCCTTTTAAGGTGTATAATACTGTAGTACATTATTTTGATCTATCTTGTAGTTTAGCCAGCGTTTGCAATGTAAGCGCAAAAAAGTGTGTTTATTTACGACATCACATTAGAAACCTCTAAAATTATCAGTGTTTCTCTACTTTATTATGCATATATCATACATATAAACCTTCCTCTTGAATCACTCTATCTATTAAAATAACCGCATCAAAATCCGTTGCGTAGTTTTACAGATCTAAGCATATATAGGGACAGAAGGACAGCGGGAAGCGACTTGATTTTATACTATGTATTGATCTTTATATACCAGACATAATCCAGGGGAACCCATAATTTACTGAGATAAAAAATAGCTTTAGTTCTTCAGCACATAAACTATGTCTTTGAAAAAAATACATCAATAACTATTACGGAGTTAAATAAAGTCAGAAAAACAAATAATCGCACTTTTGTGTTATCTATACTAATATTATATTAGCTGTGGAGTTTATTTGTTTGATTGGTTGAACGTGCTAATTTCAGGAACTACTGATCCGATTTGAAAAATTCTTTTTGCATTAGATAGCCCGTTAACTGAGGAAGGCTATAGGCTATATATCATCCCGGAAAAATGTACGGTTTCCGTGGGATAGATTTGTTTTTGTCTAGGGATGAACACGAAGCGAAGCGAGGGTGAGTCGCTAGTTAATATATAAAACTAGCGACTTATCCTCGCTTTGCTCTGGTGGTACGTTTCAAACAGATAAAATTTTTGTTTTTTCTTATTTAAAACTGTTTTTAGTTTATTTCTAATCTAAAAGACTTGATTACTAATATTGTATGTATTTCTAAAATTTATCACATTTTTTTATTAAACTGAAAAAAAAAATTGTCCGAAAAGGTGTAGTTTCTGCGTATACTTAACATCACTTAGTCAAGACACAGTTTGAAAGTAAAACCGTTTCACTAACTTGGCTACACAAATAGTGGGTTAGTGCAGCTTGGCATTCCGCCAAAGAAGACAAGTTTTAAATTTTGATCCTGAACACATAGGCTACTTGGCAAGATGGCGCTGATCATTTCCCAATAGATGAATACAATGTAAAGAAAAATCGATGTTTTTGTATCAAGCCGCAAAAGAGAGACCTTACCCAAGCGAAGCGAGCATAGCTCACTAGTTAAACTATATTGTTTGTATTCAGCCCTTTTTAACGTCCCACTGCTGGGCACGGGCCTCCCTTCAATACGAGGGGGATCAGGCCATAGTCCACCATGCTGGCCAAGTGCGGGTTGGCGGACTTCAGATGTCTTTCGAAAACTTACTAGGTTCTCTTAGACATGCAGGTTTCTTCACGATATTTTCCTTCTACGTACGACAAGTAGTGATCATGTTAGAAATGATTCGCATAAAAGAAAATATCCGAGGTGTGAGACCCAAGATTTGAACCCGCTTTACTCGGTTTCCCGGGGCGGGTCTGGGCCTATACTTTTACGGTTCCCAGTACGACATGTTTTTGCTTTTGCTTATGCTTTGCTTTGCATGGTAGTATAGGCGCAGGCCTACCTCACTGCCTCCTTCAGAGGCGGTGGGGGGGCGTGGTCTTGGGAGTAGCGCAGGTCGCTGAGATCCCCAAGGCAAGTCTGGTGGACTACCCTTCAAGAGGTTGCCAGCCCTGTTATAGGTCTAATGCCTTCAGCATTAGACACAACTGAAACCACCAGGCGCCCTATTGCAGGGATGGAGAGGTCATGTCCTTGCGAGTTCATCATCTAAAAGAACAAGATGGTGGATAGCCAATGACCTCCCGCGTGTTTGTGCCGTGCGCGGGGACCCGTACCGGAGGATGAAGGAGTCCTGGAAGTTGAGTGGAGCAATGGGCCGGCAATAGTTGCACGCTGCACACAACACACTTCTTTGGTCTGGATTTCTCCTCACACGGGAGGCCATGGAGTAGCTAACCATGGTCAATCGGCTGCGATATCCCATAAGCGGGCTATCAAGCGAGAGTCGGTGTCTGGGGGGGGGGGGGGGCAGTCGGTGCTGCACGGGGCTTGGGGCGAGCGTGTATCATAGTCTCGTGGTACATGCAACCCTGAGTTCCTTTGCGGCATGCGGACTCGTCAATCTCCCAACATACTGGCTCTATACCGGAGGAGTAGCTCTGGCGATCATCTGCTGAGCAGATGACGTCCCCGACTTGAGGACTCCGTGGCGGGTGGAGAGCTCCAACGGTGAAGAATTTTCAACACCTCAATGGATAAAGAGGCAAAAAAACAAACAAACAACAACCCAACACAGGCAGCGTCATCTGATGCGCCAAACCCTACCATGGCAAGGGTTGCGTCTCGAGATGCACCAAGGCGTTCATCGCCCGAAGTGACATTTCAAGATGCCCCTACGACCACAAACACAAAGGATGCGCCAAACCAGGCAGCGTCCTCGGACCAGGCAAAGAGGAAAGCGGCCAGAGATGCGCCAAACCGGGCTGCGTCTCAGCATGCTACCTCTGCGTCAAAGTCCACTACCTCAACGACGACGAAGGGTGCACACGCTACTGCACCTGGGACGGCTCCTAGCACAGGCAAGCCAAAGAGGGCTGCGCCTAAAGATGCGACGGTAACGTCTGCGTCTGAGGGTGCGGCATCTGCAGCGAACCTGATGGGGCTGACCCAGGCCGCACGAGTGAGTATGCCCTCAACCTCTAAAACCAAAAACGAAACAACAATGGACATGTCGGCACTGAGAAACGCCATCCAGGTGGAACCCGTCTTCACAGAGCATCTGACATCGTCCAAGAAACGACGCCTTAAGAAAGCCAGAGCGGCGGCGCAGCGTGCAGAGACAGCTGATGCCGCGAGGCAAATTGAGGATCCCAACCTTCTTCGTGCAGAGGCTATAGCTTCAGCGCCTAAGGATGGGGCACCTACCCAGGCGAAACCAAACACTGCGCCCGCGCAAAACGTGCGCAAGCGCAGCTTAAAGCCGAGAGGCCGTAAAAAACCAATGACCAACACGCAAACAAACGAAGGAACAACAAAGGGGCAGAAGCGTATACGACCCGAAGATACCGTCACACCAACCGGGGAAAGCAAAAGGATAAAACCCAGCAAACCCCGTTTGATGAAAGGAACCTCGGTCAGTTACGCAGAAGCAGCGGCGTCCTACAGAGCGAATGAGCTCTGTGTTGCTGTCATGACTGAACCCTTCTCGGAATTGACACCGGAACAGGCGGATGACATCCGCGTTACCATCGAGGGGAAGATACGGGACGACCTCATGGCTGAACCTGAAGCTACCCTTCAAACAGAACCAAACGACATCCGGTTTCGGGGGAGAGCTCACTTTGCTGACGGCGTTCTCAAGACATGGTGCGAGGATGCCTTCACGCTAGGTTGGCTGACCCGAACGGTAGATAACATTAAGTCACCAATAACAGACTCAAAACTGGTGGTGCTGCCTCAATCAGCAATACCAAAGAAGATTCCCTGCATGCTCTATGTCCCGGGACATACCGGGAACACGGAGACGTTAAGGAGACTTCTCATGAGGCAGAACCGCCACCTCAACATGAAGGCCTGGTCTCTGACACACGAGAAAAGTAAACAAGATCCACCAGGAACTCAACTCTTTTTCCGTGTGCCGGAGAGGGACGTTAAGAAACTCAAGGAACAGGACAGGCGCATCTACTACCTTATGGGGAATATCTATGTACGATTTCTGGACAAGGAGGACCCCACACAGGAGGATGCTACTGCCCCAACCGCTCCCACAGCACCGGGACCAGACTCCTCGCAGCCTGTGCATCCGGCACCTCTGACGGAGGCCACTGCGCAGACCACCGGGGGGACTGGGGCACCGGCTGCAATGGAAGTAACGCACTCTCCATCACCAGTGCCAAACACAACAGATGAAGAATGCTTTCCGGAAACGGGGGGGAGTGAACTCAGCGACAGCTGTCTCCGCTCCTCCCCCATCCCGGACTGCTAACTTCATACAAACAAACCTCCAGCACAGCCAAACTGCGACGGCTTCATTACGCAGGGTGCTGGAACTAAACCCGAAGACCATAGCCTTAATCCAAGAGCCGTGGATAAGGAATGGCCGAATATGCGGTCTTGGCAACATCGGTGGGAAAATACTACTTGATACCTCCGTAAGTAACCCAAGAACCTGCATATTCATGCCGAAACATGTACCAACCCTACTAATAAACGATTTATGTTCAAGGAACCTAACAGTAATTAAACTACCAAGAACCGACCAGCAACTCCCCGACATTGTCCTTGCCTCTGCCTATCTGCCGAGTGACGAGGACACACCGACTCCAGAGCTCAACTCGTTGGTTGAGTACTGTGAGAGGGAGAAGCTGGACCTAATCATCGCGGCAGACTCCAACGCACATCATACGTTGTGGGGGAATGCCAATACAAACAACCGAGGTGAGGATACACTTAACTTTATCTTTAGCAACAACCTTACCCTACTCAACAAAGGCTCGGAGCCAACATTCATAAACGCTCGATCACAAACTATTATAGACCTAACGATGGCGACGACAAATCTGTCGAACTACATCCGCAACTGGCATGTTTCTAACGAACTATCCTGTTCGGACCACAGATGGATTCGTTTCACCATCGATATGAACCTACCTAAGCCATTACCTAGAAGAATACCACAAAGGACGGATCAATCTAAGTTCATTAGGCTGATCAGTACCAATATAGGTAATCGACTGACAACAACAAACAACCTGAACGTAACCGACATAGACAACTACGTAGAAAGTCTTACGACACTACTCCTGGAGAGCTATGAACAGTCCTGTCCCCTTACCATACCTAGATGGGGAGGGAAGCAACACTGGTGGTGCCCCGAACTTGAGAGGCACCGCCGGAAAGTCAGGAAACTTTTCAATAGAGCAAGGAACAGTCGAACGCAAGGCGACTGGGATACCTACTCGGCAGCCAGGAAACAATATAAAAAACTCATACGCCTCAGAAGGCAAGAATGCTGGAGACACTTTTGCTCCAGCATAGAAAACAACAACCAGGCAATCAGAGTGAAATCATGCCTCTCCAAAGAGACAGATCACTCAATTGGTTGCCTCAAAAAACCAGATAACTCCTATACCAAATCAGATGCGGAGACCAGTGAACTACTCTTAACAACCCACTTCCCCGGCTGCCAAATTGCAAACACGCAATTATGGGAACCATACGGAGAGAGGGCCACTAGTAGTCTAGACTGGAACGCAGCCAAAAACATAATCAATAAAGAGAAAATAATATGGGCCATAAACACTTTTCTCCCTTTCAAAGCCGCCGGCCTTGATGGTATCTTCCCCGGACTGCTAAATTGGAGCGTGAACGTCGTGGCAGAATATCTCGTAACGCTGTTCCAAGCCTGCATAGCACACCGCTACATACCGTTGAAATGGAGAGAAGTAAAAATAATGTTCATCCCAAAACCGGGCAGAGAGGACTATACCCTGGCTAAATCCTTTAGACCCATTAGCCTCACCTCGTTCTTTTTAAAGACGTTGGAGAGACTGGGGGATAGAGAGATAAGAAGCCAAATATCCCTCCAACACCCATTACACCCAAACCAACACGCCTATAGCGCAGGCAAATCAACAGAATCGGCACTCCACAGCGTAATATCTCGCATTGGAGGATCGCTGAACCAGAAACAACCAACCCTAGGAGCCTTCATTGACATAGAAGGAGCCTTCGATAAAACTAACTTCACCAGTATAAGCAGAGCTCTGCATAGAAGTGGTGTAGACCCAACACTAATAGAATGGATAAACAACATGCTAAAACAACGAGCTATACAGTTTACCGTAAATACCACAACGCGTGGCATCGTAAGTAGAGGTTGCCCACAAGGCGGAGTTCTGTCCCCGCTCTTGTGGAATCTTGTTGTGAATGAGCTCATAACAGAGCTCAACGACAACAACCTTTACACGATAGGGTACGCTGACGACATAGCCATCTTAATATCGGGTAACTTTGAAGGCATCCTATGTGATCTCATGAGGAAAGCTTTCAAAATAACGGAGAACTGGTGCTTGAAGCACGAACTCTCTGTTAATCCCATGAAAACGGAATTGATCATGTTCAGCAACCGAAGAGCTCCCGGACCACACAAACTCCCGAAACTCTTCAACACTGAACTGAAACTTAAAGAAACACTTAAGTACTTAGGTATAATTCTAGACAGCAAACTGTTGTGGAATAAACACCTTGAGTACAAGCTTAATAAAGCAACCATTGCGTTTTACCAATGCAAAAGGATGCTAGGTAACAAATGGGGACTTTCTCCGAAAATAACTATGTGGCTATACACTGCTGTAGTAAGACCGATGCTAACCTACGGGGCCCTAGTTTGGTGGACCAGAACGGAACTCCGGACTGTCATCACCAAACTAGGACGCTTCCAAAGGTTGGCACTATCCGCAACCAGTGGTTGCATGAAAACGACCCCCACAGCAGCTATAGAGATAGCGCTCCAAATAACACCCCTGGACCTATATATACAGCAAGAGGCAACTATGGCTGCCATTAGGCTGATGCATCTAGGCCTATGGGGGAAAAACAACAACAGCCCACACGCATCCATTCTGGACAGAGCAATTAAGCAACAACCGCTTATTGCCGCCCCGTGTGATAGAACACATAATAAACATATCTTTAACAAAAAATATAACATAAACATGAACGAAGAGAGAAAAGACCAATCATCAGCAAATGAGCTACGAGTCTATACTGATGGCTCCAAGACACAGAAAGGCTCTGGAGCTGGGATATTCTCTCTCGACCTAAACATAAACATACATATACCACTAGGCATACACAGCTCGATCTTTCAATGCGAATGTGTAGCCATAACAGAAGCCGCAAGAGCCGTGCATAGACGAGAAGTAAATACCAACAATATAAAAATCCTCTCCGACAGCGCGGCTGTCCTGCAGGCATTAACAAATAAACAAACCAACAACAGACTAATAATCGAGTGTCACCATGCCCTTGATACATTAGCATCGACTAATTATGTCACGATTCAATGGATCAAGGGGCATAGCGGTTCATTTGGCAATGATGCAGCTGACGAACTTGCAAAGAGGGGGTCAAATTTAGAAGTAAATGGCCCATATCCACTTCTTCCCCTACCTTTTTCGCAGATTCGCACCTGGATCCGCCAAAGATCCATGACACTTCAAAACAACAAATGGTCGCAAATGGTAGACTGCAGGCAAGCCAGATCAGCTCTACCCGCAGTAAACCCGCGTCTAACTAAAAGGCTACTAAGCCTAAATAGAACCAATCTGAAAATAATGATAGGGACGATAACGGGCCCTGTCCCTTGAACAAACATCTGTTTAACATCGGTGCAACGGACAGCCCTCTGTGTAGAGGATGTTTCAGCGCCGTAGAATCAGTTGCTCACGTAATCCTGGAATGCGTTGCAGTAACTTGTCAACGAAACGAAATCCTCGGACCAGTGAGGTCGCTCCGTGAAGCCTGTGAAGTTCCCAGGAAACTTCTGCGCTTTTGGACGGAGTTGGGCTGGCTGAATTAGCCAGGATTCGCGACGTACAACGGACCGAATGCGAGTCTAAGTGCGGAAAACGAGTCCAATTTACATTACATTACATTACATTACTCGGTTTCCCAAGCGAGCGCGTTACTGCTAGGCAACCAATACCTTAAACTATATTAATACAATTAAAACCAATTAGAAAGAATAAAGCAAAGTACTAAGCGAATAAAACGCCTGATCACTTAATTTAGTAACTACAAATGCAAATGCGCTTAAAACATTAACTACGAACTAACCGGCACTCAGTGAAATTCCCGTTTAAAATGAACGGTAGTTTTACTGGACTAGATTTATCCTTAATTTTCTGTTTAAATAGTAAAGATAGAGCAATAATCTTTTATAATTATATCTACATAATTATAGAGAATCCATACTAATATTATAAATGTGAAAGTTTGAGAGGATGGGTGGATGTTTGTTCCTCTTTCACGCCAGAACGGCTGAACAAATCTGGATGAAATTTGGCACAAACATTGATTACAATCTGGAATAGCACATATGTTAATTTTTATCTCAGAAAAATCTACAGTTCCCGTGGGATAGATTTATTTTTTCTATAGAGACGAACCCGAAGCCAAGCAAGAGTGAGTCGCTAATATTTCTACCTATTTACTTACAATACTTGAACTGTCAAAAAGTTTGTTTGTTTATCCTGTTTTCACGTCAAAATATAGCGACGGATTGATGTAATTTTTTATATTGACATAATTTTAGAGCTGGAGGAGAGCTGGAAGGCTGAAACGTACTGGGAGGCGGCCCACCTCGTTGGGCGGTGTGCCATGCGGGTTGCTCTAAGTACTTCTCTGATAGCAGAGTGGATCGTGAGAGTAACACCTTGGTTGTGTAATCTGCTTCGACAGGCCTGCCGTCGCGTCGGGGCGTTGTGGTCGAGTGCGTACTGGACACCACGACAGTCCTATTAAGACGGGGGAGGCCCTCTTGGGTTTTAGTGGGTAGTACTTCTCTAGCTAGTGAGTACCATAAAACCACCTCTATGTACACATGTAGTATGCGTAAATGCATTACCCAACATTAAAAAAGAGCAGCAAACAAATTCTTTTCATTGTGTAAAAATACCTTAATTACCGAGAGAATATACTTTATAATATTAAATATCATATACATACATTAATATTTTATATATATATATATATATATATATATATATATATATATATATATATATATATATATTAATAAAAATGCGAACAAATGTGGTTTTGTAAATTGGAGTTGGTTGGCGAGATCAGGTTGGGGTTCAATTAAACATCGTAGATGTTAATTTTATCTCCGTACTTATAAATGGTTCAATTATATTAATTCCTGATATTTAGTTGTACATAGCTCGCATACATAATTGTAACTATATAATTTTATACTTAAACCAATTTTACTATACAGTTTGTAGCAAAATACACTGTTCATTTATACATATTATATAGTAAAATTCTGAGTCGAATCTGTACAATAAATATTTTTTGAAAAATCTTATTGAAATAGTCATTATTATCGATACAGAGGCCGAATCTATAGTTTTTAGAATTTTTGTCTGTCTGTCTCCCGGTCTGTCTGTGACCGCATCACGAAAAAACCACTGGACAGATTATATGGACAGATATACCTACTGCGGAAAATATCTCATCTCTGAGAAATCTATACTAAACGTTAAAACGTATTAGGGACTAACCCGAGCGGGGCAAGGGTGACTCGCTAGTCTTCATAATATTTAACATATCAATGTACCTATTATATATATATATATATATATATATATATATATATATATATATATATAATCCTTTTATGGAAATCGAAAAAATTAAGTATGAGGAGTAACAAACAAAAATACTTTTGCATCAATGCCTAATATTAGTTCGATATTGAAACATTAAATATTTACTCACCGCTTGTATGAAGAAGTCCTTGTGCAAAACGCTGACGATTCCGAAATTTGTGAACTTGAAGACTCTATCCATGATCCACATCAGGTTGGATAATACTCCAGGTCTTGGATTCCATGCTGCCATCAGCATTGGGACGTCTGCTGTGCTCTGATGATTGGCGAGGACCAGGGTACGTCGACTGCTGCATGCTGCGGGCTCGTCCCCAGTTTCTACAACTGCAAAAGAAAATGATTGGTTAGAATATTTATTTTTTTACATATTTATGTTCTGAGTATCTATATAAAGGCAGTCGCAACTTAGCGATAACGAGTTCGCTTAAAAAAATAAGTGAGCGGGTTCAAATCCCGGTCTCGCATCTCTGAAATTTTCGTGTTCGAATTATTTCCAACATGATTAGCACCTGTCCGCAACGCTATCGAAAGTCCGCCAACACGCACTAGCCAGCGTGGTGGACCATTGCCTGATCGCCCTCGTATTAAAGCGAGGCCCGTGCCCAGCAGTAGGACGTTAAAAAAGCTTCATACATACAATATCTATATATCTCTAGGTTAGACATAATCAATACCTATTTAAACCTGGATATAATACATATTATGAAGATGCATAAAATTATATAATTTAGGGCAGACATAAAAGGAACAGTTTATTAACATAGATTTCTTTACTTCTTACAGTTTAGATAAAGTGTGATATTTGAAACCACATTTTATAAGCATATTACATAATACAACCACCAACAACAAGAAACTTTTCTTTTGTTCTGTTTCCAGCTAATCTGAGGATTGCCTGAAAATTTCATCAAAATCGCTGCAGCCGTTTTGAAGTCCATAGAGAACATACATAAAGACGTCGATTTTTATATACACATATAGATATGTTTTATATACACAGGTAACTTGCTTATGTATAGAACGTACAGGCGTACATTTTTTCAGAATAAATTGAATTTAAACTTAAATATCTCACGATATAATAAGTAGATTTATTTTTAACTTTTCTCTAGTAGAAAATATATCGCACGAGTAACTCTACGAGAGGTACAAAGTACATCGCGTTCGCATCAGACCGGTCGATCTCGCGATAAGCTCTGAATCCTCGAATCTTTGTATAATGTCACATTCGATTTGTAACAGCGCAGATACAATATGTCAAATAAAGGTATTGAAATAGACTTTCTTACTTTAAATATGGAAAATCTATATATATAAAAATCAATTGCTGTTCGTTAGTCTCGCTAAAACTCAAAAACGGCTGGACCGATTTGAATAATTATTTTTTTGTTTTGTTGTGGGTGTGTCAGGGGTGGTTTAAACCGACTAAAAAACAACTCAACTCACCCTGAGTTGAGTTGTATTGAGTTCTTTGATAAACATTATATAGTTATATTTTTTAGTTGTTTTATAACACACAAAATATGTATTATATTTATATAGCTACCTATTTGTTTCTATTCAGTGATTTAATGTGCAAATTAGTCTTTGGAATTTCGCACTATTATTTTTATTAAATAAGTGAATGTACTAGGATGCGATTAGAGACCGACAGAGATAGACAGAGATATACAGACCGGGGGCCTAATGTTGAGTGTTGCAAAAATCCAGTTTCTGTGCCTTAACCAACCGGATGCAAATGACAATAACCCCATTTCAATCGACGACCATCTAGTAAGCAAGTGCGATCAGTATAAGTATCTGGGTAGTATGCTGCACTCTGGAGACTTGGAATGCAATATACAACATAGGATAGCCGCAGCGTGGCTAAAATGGAGAGAGATGACTGGTGTCATATGTGATAAAAGTATGCCTATTAAACTCAAGGGTTTAGTTTATAAGACCATCATAAGACCAGTCCTTATGTATGGCAGTGAAACGTGGGCTGTAACCAAAAAGCACGTTCATACCATTCAAGTTTCCGAGATGAAGATGCTAAGGTGGATGTGCGGTGTCACCAGGCTCGATAAAATCCGCAACGAGCACGTGCGAGGAAGCCTGGGCGTACGCGACATTGCCGACAAGATGCAGGAAAGTAGGTTACGATGGTATGGTCACGTGAAAAGGAGACCGCCCGACTACGTGGGGAATTTGGCACTGCAACTTTCTATCACAGGTCGAAAATCCAGAGGCAGACCCAAAACTAGATGGAAAGATGTAGTGTCACATGACATGAAGAAGTGCAGGCTTTCCGAAGACGATGTCTCCGATAGAGCGAAGTGGAAAAGTAGAACAAGGAAGGCTGACCCCACCACCATATGGGATACATAGCCAGGAAGAGAGAGACTAGGATGCGATTAGAGACTTCTAGATGTCTAGATGTAAAGATATATTATCTATACTAATATTATACAGAGATAAAGTTTGTGAGTTTGTGAGGTTGTGAGGTTGTAAGGGATAATCTCTGGATCTACTGAACTGATTTAGATAAAGTTTGGTAAGACGATAGTTTGAGACCCTGGGAAGGATATAGGATATTTTTTATCCCGGAAATCATCCCTTAAGGGGGTGAAAATGGGGATGAAAGTTTGTACGGGGAATCAATCTAGGGACGGTAAAATATATAATTGACTTTGGTATGGTTTTATATGTGCATCTCAATTCCAAAATTAATTAAAACTTGTTAAAACGATGCAGTAAGCCTCTTACGAAAACCTACATTTCTAAGGGAATTTAACTAATTTTCAAATGGTGTATGAAATCTATCATACCATGACCACCATTGACTAACCTCTCTCGCATCAAGCCTATGCCTAGTAACATTACGTAAAAAACATACACAATATGTATAATTTTCTCGCAATTATTGCAAAAATGAAAATATTTATATACCGTCAAACTTTTATAAACACAATAACTAAATATGTTGTAAAATATAAATATGTTGGGACATTAACATACAGCACCATCTAGTTCCATGGTAAGCTACGTGGCTCGTGTTATTGATACCAGATTGATATACTACACATATAGAACTTTAAATATATACATATTATAAACATAAACACCCATGACTGGAGTACAAACATTCGTGCTTATCACACAAATGATGCCCCCAACGGGACTAGAACCCGCGACCGCTATCGCAGAAAATAGGGTCACTACAAACTGAGCCAAACGTGTCGACATTGTAAAAAAAACTAAGTTTTATATTTTTTCATTACTTGAAACTAATTGAAATGCAATAAAAATCGAAGGCGCCGGCTAGTCTAGCCCACAATATAAGCTATACACAAATGCATGCACAAACGTACGTCGCCACTGAAAGTATTAAAGTGGCCGAGATTGTTTACTTAGAACCAAATAGAATACCATACTGAAATATTTATTTGCCGCGACCGTTTAGATGTGGCGGTGTTTGTGGAACGTGACATGAACCATCCAGATGGATTGTGATAAAGCACTTGTATGGGAAAGAAATGGTATTCTACGTCTTCCCGCGGTTCTACTCGCGTGGTAGATACGTCAATTAGAAGAAGTCTATATAGATTTTCGCAAATATTTGAAATCTATACATATGATAAAATTGTAACTGAGTCGAATCTGTACATTAATTATTTTTTTGAAAAATCTTATTAATATGGTCATTATTATCGATACAGAGGCCAAATCTATAGTTTTTAGAAATTTTCTCTCTCTCTCTCTCTCTCTCTCTTTCTCTCTCTCTCTCTCTCTCTTTCTCTCTCTCTCTGTCTGTCTGTCTGTCTGTCTGTCTGTCTGTCTGTCTGTCTGTCTGTGACCGCATCACTAGAAAACCATTACCAGATTTTTACTACTAGTATAAAATAAAAATAATCTTTTCAGATTTTTTCACGGATTTATTTTATTTTGAGGGCAATTATACATACATAAGTAATGTACACGAGCGGAGCCATACACATATCATAATAACACAATCTCGGATAGTTAAAATCTAAAAAATTTAAACTAAAAAATATTGAGGGAAATATTTTTATGTTATCTCAACATAATTATATTATATTCACTCTTGAACGTACCACTTTAGATATATAAAAGAATACGACCTCATAGTACCTTAAAAATACAAAGATCAATTCCGAATCACAAATGCAAATAAACAGCGGAAAGCCAACACCATTTGTACTCTATAAATAGAAATCGAGCATAGAAATTTCAATGGGAAAAAATCACTTCATTACCATGACAATTCTACTTAGAATAAATAATGGAAAAGTATTAAGATTCAAATTACATTCTATCTTCTTAAGCACACCCTCATCTCCCTAAATAAATAATCCCACCCTCCACTACCAAAAAAGGCAATAAAAATGATTAACATTTTTATGAAAATCGCAACTCAGTCACGCTACTGAGCTCAATGTTCTTAGAAACTGAACTCAATTATGTGTTATATTTATATTTTATAACACATTTCTGTATATAATTTAATTTATTGTTACATTATTATAAAATGTAATAATTAACCGAGTTATAAAATAGAGATTTTTTTTAACAATCTCTGCAAGGGCTACGTATGTGTATACATGTGTTAAGCCATTTTTTAACGTCTCACAGATGGGCAGGGGCCTCCTTTCAATACGAGGGGGATAAACGACACGTTTGGCTCAGTTTGTAGTGACTCTTCTTGCTATGCCAGCGGTCGCGGGTTCGAGTCCCGCTAGGTGCATTCACTTGTGTGATGAGCACGAATGTTTGTACTCCAGTCATGGGTATTTATCTTTATAATATGTATTTATTTCGAGTTATATATGTGTATTGTATCAACTATCTAGTATCCATAATAAATAGTACGCATATATTACAAAAATAAAAACATATTTTATAGAAAATTCCACATAAAAACATTGCTTTAGAAAATATTAAAGTAAAGCTAATTTAAAATAGTCATAACCTTTACTAAGGAGTTCTCATTTTATCCAACAAATGCAAAACGTCGTACTCTAAATCCTTTGTAAGTTGTTTACTAAGCGCTGGAAGGCGGAATGTCTTGCAATTACTGCTTGGACTTAGTGAACTTTATTAGAAATCATTCTAAGAATTACACAAAGAAATATATTTTCAATTTTTCATATAAAAATTGCTACAATTTTCTTTATAAGCGACCAATTATTCGTACGTTACAGAACTACAAGAAATTCAACAATACTTTTGTATGTATACTGCATCCTTATGATACTTTTTGTGCTCTTTAAAAGTACTAGCGGTTCACCCTCACTTCGCTCGGGTTCGTCCCTGGGTACGTTTTAATGGTAAGTAGTACAGAATAGATAGACTATATATTATATAGGGTGTTTTCTTGCGGTAATGACATAATCTCCAGTAGTACGAAGCAGCCTATGTCACATTCCAGCCCTCTATCTCCACACAAAAAATCACACCAAGCCATCACTTTGTTTCGACGTGAAAAAAGGACAAACAAAAAGACAAACAAACACACTTTCACATTTATAATATTAGTAGGAAGTAGGATGAATGAATGGTTTTATTGCTTGTTATTGCGTAGAAGAACAGACACACAAACAAATATAATTTCGCATTTGTAGCATTAGTATTATTAGTAGAATAACAACGAGTTAATTTCATATATCATAGATTTCCACAGATCTTGACCTGGACTAATACATAGGCTACTGTTAGGTACCTAGGGATAAACCTTTTTTTTTAATGTTGGGAAACGCATTTAAGCATACCACCTGTAGACACACAGGTGGTTATGTGGGACTCACCGGCTAGAAAAGCCCTTACTACCCACTAAAACCCAACAAAACCTCCCCCGTCTTAATATGGCGTCGCAGCATCGCTTACGCATTCAACCATGATGCTCCGACGGCAGGTCTGCCGCAGCAGACCACAACAACCATGGGGTTGCTCCACAGTCTACTCTACTATCAGAGAGCAACCCGCATGGTACACCGCCCACCGAGGTGGGCCACCTCCCAGTGCGTTTCTTGGCTTCGCGCTCGGCTGGATTGCCCAGCACTACTGAACCCCCCACCACGACAAGGTGAACTCACGTTGGGGGACCTAGGGACGAACCTGAGCGAAGTAAGGATAAGTCGCTAGTAACTTGTATTATATATTAGCTAATGTTTTTATACAAAAATAAAAAATAAAAATATTACATGTATTTCTGTTTTCCTCATTTCCCAGATGTAAAGAGTTGTTGGCTCTGTATAGCATTTCAAATAAAATAAGGAACACGAATTCCACTGTAAAACATGAGACGGTAAGACTGAATTTTAATAGAAACCTGATTAACTGAGGTAATGTTATCCGTGTTTTTCTTAAGCTAGATGCAGACTAACGACTGCGTGTACGACTAACTTGACTATACCAATTTATTCACATATTTCAATCATATTATATTTGATTCATTATAATGTAGTAAAGTTGTCACTACTCTGCTTATTTTATTAAATAGTATTATTGGATCATTTTTACGGTTTGGTTTCGGAAGAAATAACGACATTTTCTAATACATATGTTTGGCTAGAAAAAATATTGCTCAGAGCGGAATTCGAACCCACGACCTCTGAAATATAGACAGAAAGTCACGCTACATCGCCAGATATGAGAAATAAAAGTGATGCAACCATATAATTCAACACCTGCAAAGAATAATATTGTAGCTCAGTATTGAAACAATTTAAAAATAAAAATTAATTTCTCATATGTTTACAACTATACATATAGTTACGACATTGTTCCTTGCAGATATCTATGTCTAATACCATTTGTATAATGTCTGTGCCGCCTTCTAAATCCAAGCAAAATGCAACCTTTAATTACTCAAAC
This sequence comes from Fabriciana adippe, assembly GCA_905404265.1. Classification (NCBI taxonomy): domain Eukaryota; kingdom Metazoa; phylum Arthropoda; class Insecta; order Lepidoptera; family Nymphalidae; genus Fabriciana; species Fabriciana adippe. The sequence goes on along the minus strand of FR989996.1, from coordinate 1,711,981 downwards.
TCCTTTGAGGAGCTTAATTATAGTATCGTATTAACTTCTATAAATTTGTTAGCAAAACATGGGATGGGGGTTTTAAGACATTTAAATGAGGTATCAGTTACTTAAACATAATCATTTATTTATAAAACAAAATGGTACCAAAGCCCTCTTTAATTTCTCTTAAGGGGTTGAAAATGTATACAGGAGTTTGTATTAGATGCCATGTTATAATTGAAATTATACCTAACTAGCGGCTCTTCGCTTGGATTCGTCCCTAGGTAAGTTTTAACGGTTGGTATGGAATAGATAGACTATATATTATATTACTGCTTTGCCCCTTTGGGTAGTATCACGATGATGTATAGGCTTATAAGCCTTCCGCAATAAACGGGCTATCTAATGCAAAAAGAATTTTTCAAATTGGATTAGTAGATCCTGAGATTAGCGCGTTCAAACAAACAAACACACAAGCAAACAAACAAACAAACGAACAAACAAACAAACAAAACAAAACGAAACAAACAAACAAACTTTGCCTCTTTTTAATATTAATATAGATATTCACAGTTAGGCTACTGCTAGTAATATAATTTGCTAAAAGATGGCGCTGGTCATTTTCCAAAAGATACACAATATTTACATAATAGTGCATATAAAGAAAAGTCAATATTTTTGTATCAAGTAGCCAAAGGCACCTAGAGGCGGGAGCGAAGCGAAGCTAAGTCAATAGTAAAATATAGTTAGCAAACAAAATAGAACATGTTGTTTTAACATAATACTTTCTTAGATTTACGCGAATATTTGACATTTTAAAATAAAACTATTTTTTCGGATATTTTCGCGGATTTACTTTGATTTTTAGTTCCCGAGGTTTCGATTGCTTTACAGCAATCATGGTCACGGAAGAGACTAAGGTGTTAGATGTCTTAAAAATATTATATAGTTGTTACAGACAGGACAGACATTCTGTTATTTTGTGGGTAGGCTGTCACGATATTTTCCTTCACCGTAAGACAAGTGGTTACTATGTTTGAAATGATTCGTACATGGAAATTTCAGAGATGCAAGAGTCGGGATTTGAACCCGTTTCACTCGGTTTTCCAAGCGAGCGCGCTACAACTAGGCTACCACTGTCTATTTATAAATTAGTAAATTTATATATATCGACTTAAATTTTTCACTAACAATAACTAAAATAATACAAATATCCATATAATTTCATCTATTCAGAAAAAATCCCACAGTACCTACTTTAACTTCTATCTCATTCAGAAAGCTTCCTTTTCCGCAGTATAAAAAGTATTGATATAAAAATATATATAAAACAAAATACTCAGTAGCAAACTCTTTCGCCATACATTTTCATTTGAACGTAAGTACCTATACTGGACACTGACAATAAAGGCAATAAGTTCAAGGGTGGATTCCCGACGCCCGGTACTGTGGGGGGGTCTCAAATGGTTTGATTCACTTTACCGAGATGCTTTTTATTCTTTGGATATTTTATGCGTAGTTTATCTATATATGTAAATCTATACAGTTAAATAAAATTGAAGCATCTGTTTGTAATGTCAAAATAACAATTATATAAGGTACTTATAAGAAAAACACAATTTTTAAAATTTTGTCTGTCTGTCTGTCTGTCTGTTTGTTCCGGCTAATCTCCAAAACGGCTGGACCAATTTTAACGGAACCTTCACTGGCAGATAGCTGATATTATAAGGAGTAATTTAGACTACTTTTATTTTAGAAAAATAATTAGGGTTTCGCTCAAAAAAATTAAAACCTACCTAGCGACGAACCTGAGCGGAGCGAGGATGATTCGCTAGTATAATATAAAAATGTATGTTTGTCTGATTGTTTGTAACATATGCTTTAGTGATTCATCCGTTTGCGATCAAAGTGATGAATAATTTATGTAATTAAGTATCTCATTCTAGAACTTAGTCATATTGAAATAAATAATTCATACATATAATAAAATTGTAACTAAACCGAATCTGTATATTAAATATTTTTTGGAAAATCTTATTGAAATAGACATTATTATCGATACATAGGCCGAATCCATAGCTTTTAGAATTTTTGTCTGCCTTTCTGTCTGTTTGTCTGTTTGAGAAAACCACTAAATAGAATTTTAATAAAATTTAATATGATGATAGCTGGTTATCCGGGTCAGAATATAGGATACTTTTTATTGCGGGAAAATATCTTATCTCTGAACTAAACGTTAAAACGCAAACGATGAACCCGAACGGAGCGAGGGTGAGTCGCTAGTAGATTATAGTATTCTTTAACCCTTAAACTACTTACCTAGATGCTATTATTTGAATTAATATATATTAGTTATGTCATAGCCAAAGCAATTAATTATAGAAAAAATTGAAGAAAATTAAAGAAAATCTGAACCAATCAGGATATCAAAGAGGATAAAGAGGCGTAAGTCTAGTTAAAAAAAAACTGTAAATTCTGATGAAACCATGGAGAAAAGTCTAACATGCTGTAGTACAACAGTAAAAGTTTGTCATAGATTCTTATTAGCCTTCCCGTGGAGTAACTAAAATTGATAGATATAATCTCAGCAAAGTGAATCACGTCATTCGAGTGCCCCCTGTGAAGTCTTCAACGTCCAGGGGCGATTTGTCCTTGACCAGCTATCCCTTTTATCCGTGTTTTATATATTTATAGGATATTTATGTATGCATATGTGAAATAGTGAGATTTTGTGTAAGACAGTAATTAATTGGACTATTATAATTGTCTAAGTTATGATGTATGTTCGTGTGTGTGTGTGTGTGTGCGCGTGTGCTTGTGTGCGCGTGTGTGCGTGTGCGTGCGTGTGCGTGTGCGTGTGCGTGCGTGTGCGTGTGCGTGTCTCTATGTGTGTGTATGTTAGTTACTCATTCATACAGAGAGACCTGACTGTAACGTTGGGTTTATTTATGCACTAGCGACTCACGCTCGCTTCGCTCGCGTTCGTCCCTAGGTACGTTTTCACGGTTAGCTATGTTTATACATAAATAGTAGCTTGCTACTCCTAAGATATTCATTTAAATTATATAGCGATTTACGGTGCGACGCCGTACGCGGATTTTGTTCACACTTTCATGGGTTTTAATTTTTTTCGCGGAACCTTGATTCTTTTTCTAAAATAAAAGTAGCCTAAGTTACTCCTTATAACATCAGCTATCTGCCAGTGAAAGTCCGTCAAAATCGGTCCAGCCGTTTCGGAGATTAGCCGGAACAAACAGACAGACAGACAAAAAATGTAAAAAATGTTGTTTTGGTATATGTAGCGTGTATACATCCATATGCATTTAGTAAAAAGCGGTTATTTTAATATTACTAACAGACACTCCAATTTTATTTGTCTGTATAAATATACGTACTACAAGAGTACGCATCTCAAAAATTATCGGAATCGAATCGAAATCTTTTGAAAGAATAACATTTAGACATCACTGGCAGAATCAACCTCACTACATATCACGTTACAGTGAACGTAACGCTTGCGCGATGCAGCACACTGCTACCGCCATCTAATGGACGAGCATCGAACTTATATACTTGCAAAAATTTTCTCATTTTAACCGACTTCAAAAAAACGGAGGTTATCAGCTCGACACGTATATATGTAATACTAGCATTTCCCGCGGCTCCGCCCGCGTTCAGATGATCAAAAACCAAATTATTAGGTTTTACACATTAGTATACTCTTACATATATCACTTTCATTGCGCACCGCATGATTGGTAAATAATGGCAGAGATTGACAACGCCACAAAGGTTCCTCCGTTAATCTCATATTTGATTTAGTAATATTGCACATTTTGTTTCAGCAATAACATTTATGTAAGTCTATACTACTGTTTTGTATATTTATTTAATTTTGGGCAATAAACTCTCAAACTACGGAATTAATTTTAATCATTTTTTACTAATAGACAGCCAGCGCCCTCCCCCCTCACGACCGCCCCGCCCTCGCATTGCATCGAGCTGAGAGCGCGCTCACCCATAGTCCGCGTAAAGTTAAATATGTATATTTTAAAACCATGATATCTCCTAAGATGTTCATTGAAATCAAATGATGTCAAGGGCAATTTTGTTCAAAATTAAATACTTGTGATGAACAACATATTTATTTGGATAAGTATAAATATCATGTTTATAAAAACACCTTCGGAAGTAATGCATTATTTTAGAACAAAGTTGACTACTATAAAAAGTCAATCTTAAAAGATAGGCATATGCTGTCCCGGACTTGTTTTTAGAACTTTTAAAGGGGAACAATTCCGTCATACACTATTTTTGCGTAACTTTAACCGTTTGCGCAGCGCACGCAACGGAAGCTCTCAAAAGGAATCATTTTTTCCCGTTTTTGCAACATTTTTCATTTATGCTCCGCTCCTATTAGTCGTAGCTTGATGTTATATAGCCTAAAGCCTTCCTCGATAAATGGACTATCCAATACAAAAAGAATTTTTCAATTCCAACCAGTAGTTCCTGAGATTAGCGCGTTCAACCAAACAAACATACAAACAAACAAACAAACAAACAATCAATGAAACAAAAAAACTCTTCAGCTTTATAATATTAGTATAGATTACACTTGCATACATGAGACCTACCATCACCCAATGCGTTTTTTGGCTTCTCGCCCGGCTGTATTACATTTTAATTATGATAATAACCGAAAAGTTATAAGATAATATATTAATTATTTATCATTAAAAATTATAATATATAGAAGTTTTTTTTTAAAAGTAGCTATCATACATTATAACATACATAACTACTAAACAAACCACAAAAACAACCATACAAAGTAAAGTATCATAAAGTAATAACTATCAGAATAATTAGACTAAAATTTTAATTGAGAACACAAAGGCGCTATTAAAACACCAATCATGCCGCAAAAACTTCATTTCACAAAAGTCCAAATAGCTAAATCTTTAGAGAACACTGTATTTTGCCACTATACTGTAACATTTTCACGAATTTTCATTTTCGAGGGAAAATTTCTACACAGATGGCCCGCACTGTGCTAGCTTAGTTAATTAAAGAACATTGTATGTACTGAATTACTTTATGTGGGAATCATAAGTATAGAATATAGCAATTTCAAATGCTGCAAAATGAAACAAAACTAAATTTAAGCCCGAAGGCTTCGAGTTAACATTAAATAACGCATACTCAAAGAAAAATTTATTCTACGATCCCTTTGAAAACAAGTCTAGAAAATTTAATTATGGAAATTGTGTATTTACTTTGAATTTTACCTGCCTTATGGAAACATCTTGAGAAAGTCCCTCATTTACTTTGTAGTATGTAGAAGATTATGAGATACCGTAGTACCGGGTCGAGATACGATTATCTTATAAAAATTGCACTCACTCTCAAAACAAACTATCTCAACCTTTAAAAGCTTTAACCGTTATTATAATAAAGAAAAAATTAAATATATGTAGAGTAGAGAGGCCGAATGTATAATTTTTATAATTTTTGTCTGTCTGTTTGTTTGTCGGTCTGGGAACGCATCACGAGAAAACCATTGGACAGACTTTGATTAAATTTGATATCGGATCAACATATAGGATACTTTTTACTGCAGAATATCTCATTTCTGAGAATCTATACTAAACGTTAAAACGGATTTGAAGTATGTATATAAAACTTTTATTAGATGAATATACTAATAAATGTTATCAAACGAGTTTATTTTAAGTTTGTTTAAGCGCGTCGATCTCTAAAACAAGCAGTTCGATTTAAAAAAATATTTTCGCACTTTAATATCTTGGTATCTAATATCACGTTAGGATCCTTAGACGAAACTTTCCAAGCGAACCCGCGGACAAAAACAAGTTTATAATAATTTAAGAATAGAGCTTACATAATATATATATATATATATATATATATATATATATAATTTTAAGGATGGATAAATGGTAATTATTAACATAAATCAGACACCATCAACACCAAATAGAAATTGAAAATAGTAGTAATTAATTTCTAATGTTTCCAAGAACATGATTACAATTTTTATATCTAAAAAAACAAAACGTTCTACGTCTATAGATTTTAATAGTATAGTATAAATAAATTATAATCTACCATATTTAAACAATACTTTTTCGTACCAAAACTTTTTCTATCTAGCCAGAAAACTAGCGTATTACATTAATGTATCCACTCTATTATTCTACGCTTATTTCACTGTATTACATACATACATATAAATAAAAAAAAATGTATGTTTGTTACTTCACGCTGAAGCGGCTGAACAGGTTTGGATGAAATTTAGAACATAAGACTAAGACCTAGGTCCTAGAGTAACATACACTACAGTTAGGTATTAGACACGTACCCGAGTGAAACAGGGATAAATCGCTAGATCAAAATATAAATAAGGATAATCATCGACAGCATTAATCGCAAAGCTCTTGATCAAATATTGACTTTCTTGCAATCACCGCTCCAATTGTAAGCAAATACTTCAGGGCGTATAAGGGGCGTTCTATAATCATAAGAAAGAAGGCCGTAACTTTGTCAAAGTTTTTGAGATATTTGAAGTTTTATCTTACTACTAAGTTAAAATTACTACTAGTTTTGAAGTAGTTACGATTAAAAGCTTATGGTATCTCCGGATTCATAAGACTTAGAGCTTTATGAGTAAGACTATCAAGTAGCATTTTTTTGCTGATTCCGAATCTGCATTTAAGTCATTTTTGACCAAATTGTTAGTTACGGCCTTCTATCTTATGATGGCAGCGTTGTGTCAAAACAAATTTAATATAGAACTAATATTTGCAAAGAAACGGTTAATTATCTAATTTTTTTGTTTATTTTCCCTTAGAACTTTCCTTAGTCGTTCTAACTAAAAGAAAAATGTAGGCGGAGTGCTGTAGAACTAAAAATGCTGGTACTTCTCGAAGTATTGTGTGCAGATACAGATATTGGATGTTATGCTTATTACACCGTCACGGAATAGTTTGTAGATTCCAATGTATGGAACTAATGCCTGGTTGGGTCTCGTAGGATAAGTAGTCAATTATTGTATTACAATAATGTATACTTATATTATTTGACGACACGTTTGGCTCAATTTGTAGTGACCCTACTTGCTGTGCCAGCGGTCGCGGGTTCGAGTCCCGCTGGAATCATTCGTGTGATGAGCACGAATGCTTGTACTTTAAGCGTGGGTGTTTATATTTATAATAGCTTCGTAGCTTACGATGGAGCTAGATGGTGCTGTGTGTTAATGTCCCAAAATATAAATATAAAATATAGTGAGTAAAATATGTTGAGTTTCTCGCTGGCTCTTCTCAGCAGAACTGCCTACGAGGCCGGTGATAGATTGCTCACGGACTGACTACACTAACATTTAATTTTGATTTAAAATGTAAAACTGTCGATTCAAAAGCGCTTGTAAAAGAGTTTTTATTATAGGTTGAACGTGGGCGAAGCCGCGAGTTCTGCTAGTATACAATACACGCATATAATATGTCAAAACAAAAATAACGAAACCCTATAAAAAGAAAATAATGTACAAAGACAGTTCAAACTTAATACTAATTAGTATGCAAGCAAAAAAAATATTAAAATTCAACATTTCACTATAAAAAATACGCGACGACCAACGAATATGTCAATACCCTTTTTCGTTACTCCAATATTGTATGTCGATACATTCTAAACGCTGGAGGAAATCTCTTTTAATCAATAAATAATTCAACGCATTAACTGATTACTATCGATTTTCTTCATACATAAATACATTATCTATACAAATTACTTTATCTATATCTATACTAATCTATACTAATATTATAAATTGTGAAAGTTTGTGAGTATGGATGTTTGTTACTCTTTCACGCCAGAACGGCTCAACGGATCTGGATTAAATTTGGCACAGAAATAGATTATAGTCTGGAATAATATATAGGCTACTTTTATCCCGGAAAAAGACACGTTTCCCGAGGGATAGGTTTGTTTTTGTTTTGCTAGAAGCGAACCCGAGCGGAGCGAGGGTGAGCCGCTAGTTTACCATAAAGGAAATAACAAATATATGTACTTAATTATATGTACATATATACAAAACAAATATACACTTAATTATAACTGTACAAGTCATGTCCGCGTGGAATAGTGGCAAGAATGCTAGCCGCGTTCCCCCGTTGAATGGCAATGCCGATTCTTTGGGCGAAAAACGAGCCAGGTCCCCTGTAGAGGCGATAAGACGAAGTGTTATGTCTAATTCAATTAATCTATATCTATACTAATATTATAAAAAAGAAAGATTTTTTGTTTGTTAGTTTGTACCGAATAAGCTCCGAAACTACCTACTGAACCGATTTAGATGACATTTGGTAAGAAGATATTTTGAGACCCTGGGAAGAAAATAGAATAGTTTTCATCCCGGAAATCATCTCTTAAGGGGGTAAAAATGGGCATGAAATTTTGTATGGAGAATCAACCTAGGGACGAACCAGAGCGAAGCGAGGGTGAGTCGCTAGTGCCTATATAAGTAAATGTAATTTTCTTCTGTATGTGACCGTAAACCCCCGAAAGTTCTTTGCAGATTACTTTGTAATTTTGATACATAATATGTCTTTTGACATAGAGAAAGCTTTTACGCCATCCATTTTGATGTAAATCGCCATCAAAAGACATTCGCTTCAACTTCTATACCTATTTAAGATGAATGAAAGACATCGAAGAAAAGTTATAAGTAAAAGGTCACAGGAAACTTACATTTAATTTTAAATATAACAATATCTATATTAAAAATTGCAATATTTTTTAAATAGCTTACATGAGCCGGAAATCGAACCCAATAAATGTAAATAAAATAGTATAGTTTATTTTTTTTATTCCGTCCCGTATATTATGTTACGGTTAGTATAATTATTTGGAATTAATTAACAATGACCAGTAGTTATTAATTCGAACCAACGCAAGGTTCAAATGATAGTATTTATTATCACTTAGATAATGCTCATTACAATTTAGATTAGACTTTCCATGTCCAAGTTGAATCTATAACCGCGTTTCGAATTCAATGTGTAGCATTATGGGTAACATTTTAAATAAAACTGTCTTTTCGGATTTTTTCGCGGATTTACTTTGATTTTTGGTTCCCGGTGTTAGACGTCTCAAAGGCATTATATAGTTTTATCAACTGCCTCGGTGGTGTAGTGGCTAGCATGTACGGCTGCACATCCTGAGGTCCTGGGTTCGAGTCCCGGGTCGGGCCAAGTTTAGTTATTGAGTCTTTCTGTATAGTAAGCCTCAGTAACAGCCCGGAGTTGGGAAGTTGGCGGTGTTTCACCCCCGTGCCTCGGAGAGCACGTAAAGCCGTCGGTCCTGCGCCTTAACACCGGTCGTGTCGAGTACTCGTCCCACCGGAGTATGAGAGTGACAGGAATAGGGAGTGCACTTGTGTCTGCGCGCACACTTGTGCACTATAATATCTCCTGCGCAGTTGGCTAGTCTCAATGAGATTGGCCGCCGTGGCCGGAATCGGTCAGGAGGACATTATTATAGTTTTATATATATCTATATAATATCTTTGAGACATCCAACCTTAGTCTCTCCCGTGACCATGATTGCTGTAAAGCATTCGAAACGTCGGGAACCTAAAATCAAAATAAATCCGCGAAAAAACCCGAAAAGATAGTTTTATTTAAAATGTAAAATATTCGCGTAAATCTAAGAAAGTATTATTATGGGTAACCTTGTGGAACAATCTTACTAACATTATAAATGCGAAAGTTTGTGAGGATGTATGGATGTTTGTTACTCTTTCACGAAAAAATTTGTATACCACATAGGCCACTTTTGATCCCGGAAGAATGTACGGTTCCCGTGGGATAGATTTGTTATTGTTTTTCCGCTAGTATAGAAAAAAAATAATAAATCTTTGCAAACAATTAGACTACTTATAAGTTCAAGTATACATTATTAATTATTATAAATAAATACCGTTCATTATATATATTGATACTAAACGCATTTATCACTCTAACCGTAACACAAATATTACGTTCAACCGATCCTCATAAAAATTGATACACACGTTATAATTAAAATCACGTATGAGCACATTATTAACCGACTTCCAAAAAGGAGGAAGTTCTCAATTCATCGATATCTTTTTTTCATGCTTGCAACAAGTAAAGAATATTATTTTTCAGTCCATGTTTCAGTCTATAATAATTACAAAGTACCTATAAAGTAATCCCAAGAAAAAAATCATAAAAAATTTCATTAACGTCTTTAATATTTCAGAAACAAACCTCTCCACAGCACTTAGACGGCGATCCATTTTAATAACTCATTATACGAATCCCTGACATTTTTCATGAATATAAAGGACTTTCAGCATCAAACAACGAGTGACTGAGTCCACAAGATATTCGATATTGAAGTAATGATTTAGTTTATTCAGGACCTATTGATCTGGCATTCGGATGGCATTATGCAAATAGAAAACCTTCATTCCGTCTACACCATTGTTAAGGTAAGTAAATCTCAGTGAAAAATCTATAAAATTTTGGGTGTTTTGTTCCCTTATGATACAAAGGATTTGTGTTAACGACAATATAGCTGCTGTATCATATTTTTTTGTGTTTACATCATGTTTACACAAACAAACACTACATCGATGCAATTGAGGTGTAATTTATGAAATAAATAAAATAAAAAAGTATTTATTGTCAAAAAAAAAATCAGTAAAAAAAAGAAAACGGAATCAGTAAAAGCTTAACTTATAGGCAAAGGGTAAGTAAAGGGTGAGTAATAACCCTTCAGTCTAATAACTCATTTAACTTATTTTCATTATAACATAACAACTTAAAATAACTTATTATAACTTGATTACATTATTATAATTTGATTGCTATTATTATTATTAGTTTTAACTATAACTACTATTGATCTGTTCTAGTTAAAACTAATAATAATAATCTTCCGTTCATTTTTTTCCGTTGTCACTGTTTAATTTATGAAATATTCTTAAGTGGAAACTTTACTGGTTTGTGTTTTGTATATAATTATTTATTTCTATGTAATACTGTACTGTATGTTTCCCAAATATATTAAAAATAAAATAAAATAAAACTCAGCTGATGCCGCTAAGACCGAAATCTCAAGCAGCGCTGGTTTTCAGTTACACCCAGCCACAGTGTGTGGGTGTATGTGTGCCTGTTTGCATGTGAATGAATGTTTATGTATGTGAGTGTGTGTGCGTGCGTGCTTGTGTGCGAGTGAATAAGAGTACAATAGGATGAATATATTAAGGTTTATTATAATTAAGTATAATGATTATTATTAAAACTAATGTTTTGAGCCTTCCTTCTATATAGAAATTTACTTTTATTTAAGGAACACTGATTCCATAATCATTTTATTTTTAAGGAAAGGATTTTTCTAAAAATCCATATGGACCTTACATATAAAAATTTAAGCACATCATTAAAAAAGTATCACAAAAATCGTTTCACAATTCGCAAAGACACCTTCATCTCAGCAGTCAGCCAAAACCGTTCAACAATAATTTTATTTAAAATGCAAGCTAACCGTGAAAATAGTATTGTCAGATATATACTTCGTTCTCACAACTGTTTGTTGAGCGTGAAAATTCGATTGCCTCGAATCTATTTCGTACTTGAAAATTTGGTATACAGAATTCGTTCGATGCTCTGTCGCGTGCTGGCGAAATTTTATGTCCCCCCATTCACGTCACCGTGGATTCAAGAGACAAACGCTCCACGACGTAACGGGAAACAATTGTGTCGAAATAAAATACGCTTTAGTTACCTTTTTACTTAAAATCGTTCGTTGGAAAGTTGAATACGGTGTGTTGAGACTCTATATTCTGTGTCTATGTTGAAGATTTATCTGACGGGCCCTATTTATAGTTAAAAAGTTTTTCGCCACAGCTCTGATTGCATTGTCATCGATTAAAAATTAAGAAGTAAAAAATTTTACTTCACTAATCATTCATTCGTATACAATTATTTTAATAACTATTTCGTACTTAAGATAAGTAAGTACTTATGTTATATAGTAAGCTAGCGAATCACCTTCGCCCACCCACCCACCATCCACGTTTTAACGGTTAATATAGATTTTACAAAGATGACATATTTTCCCGTAGTAAAAAGTATCCTATATAACCAGCTATCATCATACCAAATTTCATCAAAATCCATCCAGTGGTATTCTCGTGATGCGTTCCAAGACAGACAGACAGACAAAAATTCTAAAAACTATAGATTCGGCCTCTGTATCGATAATAATTACTATTTCAATAAGATTTCCAAAAAATATTTAATGTACAGATTCGACTCAGTTAGAATTTTATAGATGTACCTATAGAATATATATATACATATATATATATATATATATATATATATATACACAACATAGCTTTAGATAATCTTTTGTGATTATTACATTAAAATTGTTAAAAACTAATATCATGAACCCAAAATTCAACCATTTTCTCCATTAGATTACAATTAATCAAAAGGTTAATCATTATTGTATTTTTCAAGAAAAGATAAAGATTGGTAGTCCATATAAAACCAAGGCGCGGCAAACTCAAAATTGTGTAGCATGCATCGGCATCTAATATCGAGATGCCGAGAATATCGCGGATGCCGCTCAGATATACTGCCCTCGGATTCCATGGCATTATTAACGACGTAATTGTTGCACTATGGTAGTGGTTACCCTAATAACACCACAGTAATGCCTTGATCCATCTAAATATGAATTTTGTACTGAATAACATCGAGCTTATTTAATTTATAGTTCATCTCTAGACAAACAAAAACAAATTATCCCACGGGAACCATACATTTTTCCGGTATAAAAAGTAGCTTATTTATTATTCTGATGTATGAACTATATTATTGTAAAGTTTTATTAAAATCCAATCAGAATTTTTTGTGTACTAAGCTGTATAAGTTACTATAGTTTTTTAACTATCCCACGAGCACTCTTTAATTTTCCGAGATAAAAGTATATAAAATGTTGACCGGGGATATAAGATACCGCCATGGAAAATTTCATTTAAATCGATCCAACAGTTTCGGAGATTAACCCGTAATAACAGAGAAACAGACAAAGAAACAAAAAATTGAAAAAAAATCTGGCTCTATTTCTCTTCTTACATCCTCCTGACTCGGTTTTTAGCATTTTTTTTTCTATGTACAGACATTCGACCTCTACAGTTTTCCAGGCTGAGGGTTGCTAAAGTTTTTTAAGTGTTTGTTGAAACTAATCTGTAAAAGTCTTTTACATTATACTTAGCATAATAGATAATGGCCTTATCTATGGTATAAACATAATGTACCAATTAAATTACTATATTCTACTAATATTATGAATACTTTCGTGAGTATGTACGGATGTCTGGATGTGTAGATGTATAGATGTTTGTTACACTTTCACACAAAAACTACTAAATGGTTCTTAATGAAACTTTATAATAACATAACTCATACATCATAATAATACACAAGCTACTTTTTATCCCGGAAAAATGTACGGTTCCCGTAGGATAGATTTGTTTTTGTTTTTCTAAAAGCGAACCCGAGCGAAACGAGGGTGAGCCGCTAGTATGTCTAATAATTCTATTTAAATACAGTCTGTTAACCGAAGAGAGAAGGGTCATAAAAAAAATTGTTATTCCAAGTGGATATCAGGAAAAGCCATTTGAAAAAAATGATGCATATTTTATAACATTTCTATGGCGAAAACAACCATTTTGGCAAAAACTGCCTCGTGGCATTGGTCTAGCAGCTTGCGTGTACTGCTGCTGAACCAGTGTTCCTGGATTCCAGTCCCGGGTATGGTCATGTTAAGTATAGTGTTAAAATAAAAAAAAAACTCTCAGTAGAAGCCTGGAGTTCGGAAGTCGGCGATATTACACCTCACCTCAAAGCATGTTAACTTCTGGTTCAGCGCCTGATCTCTCACTGGCTATGTCTAAAAGTTATCTTACTGGAGTTTAAGACTATAACGCGAATTGACCATGCAAAATCTTCCCATAGGTATTTACAAATCAGCCCAATGACGGTCGTTTTGTTTATTTATTAAAATATTAGTGTCTCCAGAAAACTTCTTACCGTAGACTAACATTTCATGGAAATTAAAATAAATTAAATATTCCAGGATTAAATGTAGGCTACTATACTCTCTAGCGGTTATCGCCTAGATTTGGTTTAAGTAACCAACAAACACATCAACATTATAATATTAGAAAAATTTATCTCTGTCAGACAAAATTAACAGGACACATCGCACTAACAGAAACAAATTGATAAGTCGGACATAAAACTCAGATTTCAAATAAGCTTCATAGTCAACTCTATATATAATCTATCTATATATACTCATATATAAAAGGCAAAAGTGATTGACTGATGTATCAACGCACAGGCTAAACCCTTAAGGCTAGAAAATTGAAATTTCGCACACGTATTCCTCATATGACGAAGGCATCCACTAAGGAAGGATTTTTCAAAATTCAAGGGTGAAACAGGGGATAAAAGTTTGTACGTTTTCTTTTATTCCTTAGACATATTGCATGAAATTTCGTATTTTTCGTAGTTTGAGCACGAGCGAAGCCACGGGTACTGCTAGTCTTTCTATATAATGGAACCACCACCTTCGAGCTGGGGATCGTTCCATACATAGCACTTGTTAAAACGCATCTTTTTCATTTAATATCATAATTGTTGAACAAAATAGTTTAAATTTCTCAAAAGATAAGCGTTAAACGACGAAATATTAGTTACGTTTTAGAGAAGATTAACTAAACTTATATATTATAATATAGAAACAATTCCTTAAATACCAGCCACATTAGATGCCATGCAGTCCGCATTAGCGACATAGTGATCGTGATTAAGTAATAACTGTGGCTTTGGTAATTACCCGCTATTATGCTCTGAAGGAGAAATAATAAAGTTATCGTCTTATATTTTAACATATATGTAATTATTCCTAAAGCTCTATTTTACGTAAGAGACAATTCGACGCTTGTCAAAGATAAATAAATAATAAATATGTTGGGACATTAACACACAGCACCATCTAGTTCCATGGTAAGCTACGAGGCTTTTGTTATGGATACCAGATAGTTGATACACTATACATATATAACTTTAAATATAATAATATAATAATAATATTATAAGTATAATCACCCATGACTGGAGTACAAACATGAGCTCATGACACAAATGAATGCCCCCAGAGGGACTCGAACCTTCGACTGCTGGCACAGCAAGTAGGGACACTACAAACTGAGCCAAACGTGTCGTGACGATGTCGCGTATAAACAAAAAATATATATAAATTATATTCTCCTTTTGAAATTGAACTCATTTCGTCAATCCTGCTTTCAATAAATAGGTCACGTACACTTTAAAGCTGGTCTGATATAAATTACAAGAAAATATTTCACCAAAAAATTCAAGTAGGCTATAATTATTTTTTAAGATATCTTCAAAACTTTATAATTATACTAGCGACTCTACCTCGCTCCGCTCGGGTTCGTCCCTACTTACGTTTTAACGTTTAGTATAGATTTCTCAGAGATGAGATATATTCGCGCAATAAAAAATATGCTATATGTTGACGCGATAACCAGCTATCATCGTACTCAATTTCATCAAAATCTGTCCAGTGATTTTCTCGTGATGCATTCTAAAAGCTATAGATCCGGCCTCTGCATCGATACTAATGACTATTTCAATAAGATTTTCCAAAAAATATTTCATGTACAGATTCGACTCAGTAAGAATTTTATTACATGTATAGATATAGATAAGATGCTCAATATGCACATATACCACTATGTAATATGTATGTCTTTACGTCCGTTACGTTGTGTTCAAGTACCTAATACGTACATATGACTCGGAATTCCTTATCATTGATTGCACATTGCATTAACACGTCCACAAACAAAATCCCGTTACATATGCATAGAGAGCACGAAGGAAATTAAGTAAAACCGTTGTCCGTCAAGTCGTCGCTACTTCACACTTGACCGACAAAAGTATTATAAATGTGTTGAAAAAACAGTAATATACACACTCTATTAAAAATTTTTACTGTATTTTATAATTGTAAGTTAGCAATCTGAGAAGATTTGCCGTCTAAGTCTAGAAATTAAAAAAAACTTAACATTTATGTCATTTCAGAACAATTTTAAAAATTTCTGTTTTTTAAATATTATGTAGAATGATGATGTAGAATAACATTTTGTGTAAGCCCCGAGTTTTCTTACTTTGCCGAAGATCACGGCTTCGATACCCGTACATGGTAAACAAGGTTTATATTCATCTTATGGATGTTATTCAGACCTGGTTCAAACAAAATACAGGTTTAATATAACTATAATATTATATCTCTATATACTCTACAATATTAGTGTATCTATTTTGAACCTTCTCTTTTATTGAAGTCAGGAAAAAGGCTAGGAAATACATATTTAAGATAAATCAAAAAATATACCATGTACAGAAATTGAACCCGGTACTTTTACGACTAAACATACTAGTACAGTTATAAATACATATATCGAGCTAATGTAATCACATATGAAGACAATACATCAATTAGAGCTGTTGCATCCTACGCATCTAAAAATTAGGTCGCAACCCACCTAACCGCCCATCAAGTAATCCATTCACGTGCATGTGCCTTTGTGGTTACTGAAATACCATGCGGCTTAGAGAAATTGTGGATTATAGAAGTGTCATGTACTAGTTCACTATCAAATCTATACTAATATTATAAAGCTGAAGAGTTTGTTTGTTTGATTGTTTGTTTGGTTGAACGCGCTAATCTCAGGAACTATTAATCCGATTTGAAAAATTCTTTTCGCATTAGATAGCCCGTTAACTGAGGAAGGCTATAGGCTATATATCATCCCGGAAAAATGTATAGTTCCCGTGGGATAGATTTGTTTTTTTCTAGGGACGAACCCGAAGCGAAGCGAGGGTGACTCGCTAGTCTAGTAAATAATATGAGAAAAATTCTTTAATGATTCGACGTCATCATTTTAGAAAATAAGACGATGTCATGTATCAGAAAAAAGTAGTGGTAAATCTGCTATCTACACATACATATAATAAAATTCTAACTGAATCGAATCTGTACATTAAATATTTTTTTGGAAAATATCATCGAAATAGTCATTTTTGTCCGTCTGGGAACGGAAGGAGAAAACCACAGAACAGATTTTGATGAAATTTGGTATGATGATAGCTGATTATCCGGGTCAATATTATATGGGATAATTTTTACTGCGGGAAAATATCTCATATTTGAGAAATCTACACTAATCGTTAAAATGTAACTAGAGACGAACCCGAGCGGAACGAGGGTGAGTCGCTAGTAATATATAAAAATTGATGTGTATATGTATGTTCCGTTCTGTGAGGACTTCAAAACGGCTGGAGCGATTTTGATGAAATTCTCAGGCAATCTTCAGATTAGCCCAGCGGGTGAACCTGTGAAGTTTGGCAGCGATCGGAAGTTTAAACGCAGGCGAAGCCGTGGGCACTGTTAGTAGTAAATAAAATCAGTTAAGAGTGATTAGGGCTCGTACATTGAGGGTTCTGTGCTACCACACAATATTATACGTATTAATAGAATTACAAACAAAATTGAATAACAATTGAGTGCGATATTAATATGCGGGCTTAGACAGAAATTGTATTGAAATTACATATATGTAGGTATCATTCATGTCAAAATGAATTCTATCTATTCATTTATTCAGTCATTTTGATTCTATTCGTCAAGCAGTGTTTCTGCCTCGTGTATTGACATAAAGATCGTAATGTATATTGTTTATGGCAGTACAAGCCCATTGGAAGAATATTTGCTTTAGATACAAACAGATTCAGCCTAAGATTTTCATATGGGAATCTTATTTTTAACTTGCTAATACGTAAAGGAAAAAATTGTGAGGAAACCTGATTAGCTTTCAAAAGACTTGTAAAGCCCCCGAACCAAGCCAGTGGTCAGACTGTGATCTACGCAATTTAAATGAGAAATTAAAAGAGTTAAATTATTATTATTACTATTGTTTCTAACTAAAACACCACACACCATTTGGGTATGGTATACCTATAAATTATTTAATTTGTTTACATTAAAAATACACTTGAAGTATTTTTTTTATAATAAAAATATGCAAATCTATACATATAATAAAATTGTACAGGTCAAATGTCTGTACATAGAAAAAAATGATAAAAACCGAGTCAGGGGGATGTAGATATAGAACAAATCCAGATTTTTCAAATGTTTTGTTTCTCTGTTTGTTTGTCTGCTTGTCTGTTTGTACGGGCCAATCTCCGAAACTGTTAGACCGATTTAAATAAAATTTTATATGATGGTACCTTATATCCCCGGTCAACATCTTGGAAACTTTTTATCCCGGAAAATTAAAGAGTTATAGGAGGAGAAGAGTAAGAGGATAGCTAAAAACTATGGTAACTTATATAGCTTAGTACACAAAACTACTGATTGGATTTTAATAAAACTTTACAACAATATAATATAGTTCATACATCAGAATAACAAATAAGCTACTTTTATCCTAGAAAAATGTACGGTTCCCGTGGGATAGATCTGCCTTTGTTTGTCTAGAGGCGAACCCGAGCGAAGCGAGGGTGAGCCGCTAGTTTTATATATAATATTTATAAACTATCCATATATCAAAAACATCAGAATTTTGTTCTTGCTAACATGTCACACATATATTATCCCAATATATGAATAGCTACAGCTGATCCCATTTCCACTACATCTGAGGCAACAATGATGTATTCCATGCACTATGTAGTCACTATGCGGCTTGGCCGTATTTGTAGACAATTCGTCGACGCCATCGCCATTCGTTTGTTTAAGTCCCTACAGAATTCTGCAACCGTAAGCCGTCTACGTCATACATTGCCGGCTTCCTAACTGGGCACTTCATAGAATTGCTAACTTCACATGCCATTCATTTCGAATGTTGCAGTTCAGACGATTGTACATAGAAATTGCACTATCTGGGCGTTTTGATAAATAACGCTTGCATCTTTTGAAGACATTGTGGGTTTTAATGAAGGGGAATAAGATTATGTTTTGATATTTCAATAGATTTCTCACGTATATTGCAAAAGAGCTTATACTGAATAATATAAACATCCGTTTTCCTTCTGAATATATGGATGCGAAGACTTCAATATGACATTTAAAAAACTTAGGTATAACTTATATTAGTATCTGATTCCTTTATCATAATTGTATTTCCCATACATAGAATTTTAGTCTAATTTATATTGTACCAGCGACTTACCCTCACTTCGCTCGGGTTCGGGACGAACCCGAGCGAAGTGAGGGTACGTTTTAACGGTACGTTTTAACGGTTAGTATGGAATAGATATACCTACTATATAATATATTGTATATAACCTATAGTTTTCTTCAATAAACAGGCTATCTAATGCAAAAAGATTTTTTCAAATCGAACTTGTAGTTCCTGAGATTAGCACGATCAAACAAACAAACAAACAAACTCTGCCTCTTTATAATATTAGTATAGATCTATGAGTATGTTGTATCTAAGTTAAGTAAACTCGTAAAATCACAAGAAAACTTAAATGTATAATAACGTGATTTTATTAGCTTCACGTGTTACTAACAATGTAATCAAATCTTGTCAATTTTAACATTCTTCTAATTGACATATTGACGATAATGGCCGCTTAAAAAAAACAACTATTCCGGAAGTACTGTCATAACTAGAATTAGACATCCATATCTATAACAATGCTCTCATAGAAAACTTGACTATCTACTAACGATATCGCTAGTAGAAAAATAAAATAATATGTAATAATAAAACAGCATATTATTTAACATAAGTACCTGTTTGACCAAGCTTCGTTTGGCGTTTTTCGGAAAAGATATAAAATTTGTATTTTTTTCAGAAAAGTCACCTATATAGATAAGCGTAAAACTGTAATACTTTCTTAGACTTACGCGAATATTTAAAATTAAAAAAAAAAACTAATTTTTGAAATTTTTCGCTGATTTATTTTCAGGGAACCAAAAATCAAAATGAACCCGCGAAAAAATCCGAAAAGACAGTTTTATTAAAACGACAAATCTAATATAATATTATAAGACAATATTCAATTATTATAAGATGATATTTGATTTCCAAGCTTTTACTTATCTATTAAATCCTTAGAAATAGAACATCTAACCTGAAGTTAAAATCATAATAGACGTACACACTGCAACTTCACTACACATATTAATGGTCGTAAAACGCAAGTACAGTATCGTATGCATGCCGTTAAGATTAATTCTCATTACATTGATGTAAGATCGTGTAAACCCGGTCTTTATATTCATTAGGCGTTTTATGACCCTTTAAATAACAAACTAACTGAGACATTACTATAGTTGAATATTATATAGATAGATAAAACTGAAGTGTCTGTTTGTAATGTCAAAATAATAACTTTTTACTAAATGCATTTGAAAGTGTATGCGGTAACTAAGGCTAGTTTTACTTTAGAAAAAGAATCAGGGTTCAGCGCAAAAAAATTAAAACCCATGAAATTGTGAACAAAATCCTATTTTGGGGACGCACCCGAGCGAAGTGAGGGTAAGTCTAATTATTTTACTACAATAGTTTTTGCGCGTGGCTTTGCTTGCATCGTAGAGGTTTGTTAGATAGCCCTATGACCTTGTTTAATAAATAGGCTATGAAATGCCAAGAAAAAACCTACTAAAAATAGTCTGTTTAGCTTTATTGTATAAATAAATAAATTTTATTTCCTGCGTTTACAAAGAAGATATTATGCTATCCATATCTATATCTATACTTTAATTTCATAAATGTGAAAGTTTGTTTATTTGTTTGTCCATCTTTCACATAGAAAGACAGAAAAGAAGAGAAACAGAGAGACAGATTGGTGTGATTTTTTGTGTGGAGATAGTTGGAGAGCTGGAGAGTGACATAGGCTACGTTTTACCGTGGGAAATTATCTCATTCCCACGGGAAAACACGTTATAATACAACCCACAACAACTCATTATACCATGAATTCCATATCAACTTCAAAACCTATTTAGCTATTTATTTATAAACACTTTAAAATAATTTAAAAAAGTATCTAATAATCAAAACGTTTTGTATTCAAATTATAATAATAATATTAGAAGTAATGCTTAATTGTAACTTAGAATAAATTAGTTTGATATTTGTCAATTCATTTACACATACATACATACATAGTATCTTTTTGATAATAATATTTGTAAGGATACATCATACTTATCGTACTTATTTAAGTAAGATAAACACTCATTTCGACGACATGTTTGGTTCAGTTTGTAGTGACCCTACTTACTGTGCCAGCGGTTGCGGGTTTGAGTCCCGCTAGAGGGCATTCATTTGTGTGATGAGAACGAATGTTTGTACTCTAGTCATGGGTGTTTATATTTATAATATGTATGTATTTAAAGCTATAATGTGTAGAGTATCAACTATCTAGTGTCCATAACACAAGCCTCGTAGCTTATCATGGAACTAGAGGGTGCTGTGTTTTAATGTGCCAAGATATTTACTTGTATTAAATCAGTCATCATTTTGTCGAATTCTAAAGTACAAAGCAAAATCTTTGTTGTAACATAGCGTAAAGAAAAAAACATAATAAAATCTCATCAGCATATCTAACTGTGAATTATACTGTAATAAAAACCACATTATCTACCGATACCATTAAAAACTTTCGTTCAACGCAAATGAAGACAAAAAATGACAGTTCAAAATACAATTTTCAAACAAAAAACTTTAAGTCTTTAAACTTTCATGGTCATTGACATTATTATATTACCTCTATACTAATATTATAAAGAGAAAATATTTTTTTGTTCGTTCGTACCGAATAAGCTCCGAAACTACTGGATCGATTTAGATGTTTGGTAAGAAGATAGTTTTAGAATTTGGGAAGGAAATAGATAGTTTTTATCCCGGAAATCATCCTTTAAGGGGGTGAAAATGGGGTTAAAAATTTGTATGAGAATCAACCTAGTATCGAACCCGAGCGAAGCGAGGGCGAGTCGGTAGTTATAATGTAAAACGGGATATTTACCATATTTACCATGGCGCATATAACAGTGCCGAAATATTGGGAACTTTTAAAATTAAGCGATAAACGTGGCAAATTTCCATTTTACACAATAATGATAATAAAAAAACCGCTGTCTCAATCTTCCAAACAAACAAACTTACACATAACACACTATAGGTACATATAATAGTATAGAGTGTCACAAAACAGCGGTACATCTTGTGGGAGGTCATGACCGCACCCGTATACAGTAATCAGATTAAGTGAACACGACCAGAGGATATTAGTAAATGAACGCTCTGATTGAGGACTTCTGTTAGATTGGTTTTGTTTGGTTTTAAAGGGACAGTATTGAATGCACTTAGAGAGTGCATAATATAAATAAATAATATCGATATATAGAGTCCTGTATATCTACTATTATATAAAAGTATATATGTATATATATATATATATATATATATATATATATATATATACTGTTTGTCTTTCTGTCTATTTGTACCAACTCATTTCCGAAACGGCTGGACCGATTTTTATAGGACTTTCACTGGTAGATAGCTAATGTTATATGGATAACTTAGGCTACTTTTATTTTATTATAGAAAAAAGAATTGAGATTCTGCTCAAACGCAAAAGGACGCACCCGAGCGAAGCGAGGATAAGTCGCTTGTACAAAATGAAGTCGCTATTGGATTTTGTCTGTATATCCACTTAGTTCTTTTAATCCAAGCTACGGATTTTGTTATAGTTTTCACTGGCATTTACAAAATTTCATTCGGAAGGTTTATATATATTATAGTTTAACATTATATTTATAGAGAGTAATATGTAGTCGATATTTTGTAATCATGTTATCAAGCAAGGTGGGAACGGGTCGTCATATTATAAATCCCCAAGGCCCCTAGGGACATATCCGAGTAAAGCGAAGGTAAGTTACAAGTTAATTATATTTTAATTTTGTAGTATTATAATAACATGATTTTTATTTGTTCGTTTGTCCTCCTTTCACTCAGCAAATGAAGAAAAAGATTAATTTAATTTTTAGCAAAACTGTAGTTCATGGCACAGTTTATTTAACGCTTTACTTTATTTATGAACACCACATCAAGAATGATTCTATATTGTATATGTTTATTGCAAGGGATAATGTATTGTCATTTTCTTTTAACTTCATTTAAAGATATACCTATTGAAATTAGTATATGTTTTACTTGAAAGATAATAGGTAATTATTATTCTAACATATCAATAAAGCAAATACTTTTCCCTAGAAGTAAATAATAGAAAGTTGAAAAACCTTTAACATGCATATGTATTATGGATATTCAACAAAAAATTAGAAAAGTAGTAAACTTAGTCATTGTATTATCAAAGTATATAGCTATTTGTATTTGTGGGGTATGTATTTAGATGAAATATTTAAAAATTAATACCTAATAATATTATTATGTATTTATGTGTTATCTTTAAGTAAAAATAAAGTTTTAATTTATTATAGTTTTCTTCCAATATATAATTCTTTAGAAATATTATAAATCAATATAAAATATAACAGAAAATCATATTTTGATATTAATTATCAATATCTTTAATTATATAATGAAAATTTGGACAGAGTTCACTCGTTTATAGAATAAAAGTATAATAAGCATTATTTGAAATATTTTGGTACTTGTAATATTTATCAATATATGCACTTTTTTCATTTTTAATCATCAATAGATAGTGAATTAAGGTTTATTTTAATAAAAAATATTTTTCAATACAAAATTATTTATTGAATACATACTTACAAATAAATTTACAATATCATGTACATTTGTATATCAAAAGCTGATAATTGTTATGAGGAAGTTCTCATACGAATCATTTTAGTACAATTATAATAATAACTTGCTACTTATTACAATTCTGTATATAAACATATATTTAGGTTAATATTTATTATATAGGACTGTCTTTATTCTCTTCTTCCGATAGCTCATGAACGGTTACATATCGACGAAGGACTGGTAAAATATAGCATGATGGCATACTCCAGTGCCCCAACTGCCGCCGCCTCGCACATGAAATTTTGGTCCAATCATAGAAAAATCCTTTTGGTTTAACCATGAGTTGATTGTTCATAGGAAGTCAAACGTCAGACGATGAACTGGTAAAATATTGGACATACCAATTCCCCGTTTGACGCTACCTCGTACGATATAGGTTCCAGTCACTGAGTCGAGGCTATCGAAGAATTCTTCTTTCTAAATTGGGATACAATACTGGATACAATACTACTGATTGGGAAAACAAATAAAAAAATAGAAGGCATTCTTGATTTTCCTCTTCCAGTCGACTGTTCGTGGAAGGTCTCACGAAGACTCAAATATTTAACTTATTTAAAAAACAATTACTTTAGTTCAAACACGTCATAAATGCTAAGTTTCGTAGTTATGGAGTAAAGGATGATGAAATATTTAAGGAGTTTCAATGTTATTTTATATTGTAGCTTGTTCATGGGAACCTAAACGTCAGACGATGAACTGGTAAAATGTAGGACTTACCATTTCCCCGTCTGACGCTGCTTCGCATGATACTCATGTATGTATGTATGTATGTATGTCTGTCTTCAGCCCTTTTTAACGTCCCAATTCTGGGCACGGGCCTCCCCTCAATACGAGGGGGTTTAGACCATAGTCCACCACGCTGGCTAAGTGCGGGTTGGCACATGATACTCATATATCTCCTTTATTCTAATATCCCCTCCATAACAAAATATTTTTTATAATATAGAATCATATTTTCATTTGGTCCTTTGTTGAAAATTCATGGGTAAATATATAACATATGCCAGTCCCCGGTCTGCCATCGCCTCGCACGATGGTAAAGTACCAGCATGATCCAATAAAAGAAAGTCATAATTTTCCCTTTAAACAAAACCCAATAAGATAAATTACTAAGAAAACGCTGTCCATCTTCTAGTTTTCTGGTGATTTTTCATAAGATGCGAGAAGGCTGACGATGAGTTTGCAAGTATTTGACATGTGCAAGCCCCCCGTCAGCCTCCGCATCTTATGATCTTCTATTTGCTACATACTTCTCTCAGCTGACATGGTCAATTAAATATTGATTTGTTTATTTTTAACTTTGTGGTAAAACCTTTTAAATATTACATACAGCTACATCATTAACTACACTTTATTCTCATTGAATGTCCACCCAAAGTGAAGAGACTGACGATGAGTTTGCTATTTGAACGATATAGCAAGCCCCTCGTCAGCCTCCGCTTTACACGATAACATGAAAATTTTAAAAAATTTAAAATTTTAAAAGTTACTTTTAAAACATTTATTCGAAAAATAAGAAAATCGAGACAAGAATAATAAATATCTAAAAGTAACGAGTATTTCTGATGAAGCGTTCTTCAATATATCGCCCGTTGATTGTCCATGGAAGGCGAGAAGGCTGACGATGAGTTTGCAGTGTGAGATTCTTGCAAGCCCCCCGTCAGCCTCCGCCTGGCATGATAGATCTCGACGTATGCAACTTCTTGAATCCATTTAATCAAAAATAGTATTATAAATGGGAAAATTTGTATGTTTGTACGTTTGTTTTTCGATCAATTAAAGAATAATTAATAATTATTTTTAACTTTATTTATATAACCTTTTAAATAATACAGCTACATGATTGACTATACTTTATTCTCATTGAATGTCCACCCAAAGTGAAGAGACTGACGATGAGTTTGCTATTTCACCGACATAGCAAGCCCCTCATCAGCCTCCGTTTTACACGATAACATGAAAATTAATAGTTACATTAAAAACATTTACAAAAGCATTTATTTAAAAAATAACAAAATCCGGACAAGAATAATAAATATCTAAAAGTTACGAGTATTTCTGATGAAGATTTAATTTTTTATATTATAGAAGCGTTCTTCAATATATCGCCTGGTGATTGTCCATGGAAGGCGAGAAGGCTGACGATGAGTTTGCAGTGTGAGATTCTTGCAAGCCCCCCGTCAGCCTCCGCCTGGCATGATAGACCCCGACGTTAGCAACTTCTTGAATCCATTTATTCCAAAATAGTATTATAAATGGGAAAATTTGTATGTGTGTACGTGTGTTTTTTTTTTCACGTTGAAACGGCTGAATTTGGATGTTTAGTACCCAAATAGAATATGACCTAGATCCTAGAGTAAAACATTGGCTTATAGACATCTCAGAACAAACCCGAGTGAAAAAATGGTAAGTTGCTAGTAATACTATAACCCCTTTATAATATATGGCTAACAATAACAATTGTACTAAGCAGGAATCAAACCTAATAAATATTTAATAGACACTCTAACCATTGAACGAAACCGTTATTTTCTAATCAACAACATAAACCAGTTGTTTTGAAATGAAAGCTATTCTATAAAAAATAACATTCAATAGCCTTTTGTTTCAAACTGTATCTTTGTTAAACGCATTGAATATTCATGAAAAAGGAAGAAAAAAATGTAAGCACGAACGAACTATTGAAGTTGATCACAATTTATTTTACAGGTCGTTGATGAAAATGATTGAAAATATCTATTGTTTCAATTCTCATCATGTACTGTGCTGATATTTATATAAAAGCGTTATTGTCTACAATATTACACAAAGCCTAGATATGGGGTTTGATTCCTGTACAGGGCAAGTTTCTATTACATTATAGCCTTATAGCCTATTACATTGTAGCCTGAGTTTTCATTTCCATAAGCTTTCCTTGCCTTTCTCCATATTTTCTATTTTTTGCATAAGAACAATGATTTGTACTACGTCCATTGTTTACGCGATATAAATAAAAATAGGTCGACGTCCTATCAGTCTGAGTTAATCAACTGATAAGCAGGATGTGTTCGTTACGCCTACTACCAGGTTTGTTATGAGAAAGCTGCACGTGAGTGTCTGTTGCTAATAGCTTTTATTGGGACAATTGCGAAAATTACTCACTGAGAATCAGATTATATATTACTTGAAGTAGTTAAATTACTTTTTGAGATGTCATTATATTTTATATAAAATATCCTATCTTATTTTAATATTATTTTACAAATTATTTTTAAATTTAGATATATTTTGAAGTAAAACTTCTTTACGCACGCTTGACTTGGGGGGTAAGCTGGTGAATGCGTTACGAAAAAATGTACGTACGTTTGTTGCCATGGTAACCGTTGTTATTGTCTGACAAATTATATATAACATTATATTCTTTCCGTAAATGATATTCTATAAATATATGATTGTAATATGCCTAATATGCGTTATTTTTAGTATCTCACCTATACTAATTATTTAAAACATAAATTGAATTCCATAAATAGTACCGATAACCTACAGAAGTTTTACTTCTTGCGCATGTACATATTCATAAACGCACTCTTTAATTTTTTTAATTTAATTTTCAAAATAAATAAAAACTATAATATTTACATATTGATAGTTGAATTGTTATTTATTTTTTTTTTTTTTTTTTTTTTTATAATTTAACATAAGCTTATTCATTATTTACTAACGCGAAAAATACGAAGCCGGCATTAAAATGACGACGAATTATTGAAATTAAAAAATATATATTCAATTCTCTTCTTAATGGCTTCATAGCGTGCCAATTTTAGAGTTCGAATGCAAAATTTTCAAAAGTAATTAAGAACTTTTTTAAACTCAATATTTCATTTAAATAAAACTATCTTTTCGGATTTTTTCGCGGATTTATTTTTCATATAAGAATGCTAAAATATTCTAATAAAGTGATAAAATAAAAAAATAATCAAAACATAAAACTATTTAGCGGACCCGTAAATTAATATCTAACTCATCGTGAAAATTATATAAATAGGTAGATATTTGTTTGTAAAATGTTAACATAACTAAATGCCAGCGGTATAAGTCGTTATAGGCAAAGTCCCGGGCATAGGTAGATCTGTACACCGCCCCCGCCCTATCGGCATCCCCGCGCATGCTCCCGCCTACGTCTCACCGCCCGCCCAACATATTAATATGAACAATTTTACTTAATAATATAATTTAAAATAAAATTATTAAATAAACTTAAATATTCAATAATTCTATAAATAAAATATAATAATTGTATATAAAGTTACAATTTTCAGTATAAAATTGATACACGCCCTTCGTTAAAGCAGAACAAAGACTTCCCTAACGCGCCGGTCTAGAACCGGACGCCATGTCCTAAATCGATATTCCCGGGCAGCAGTTCTGATAATTATGCTATATATATACATACATATATCATAAAAATAATAAATATATATTTTATTACAATACATTAACGCTCTATGAATTAAATATTGGACATTTATAAATAAAATATTATATATTGGCTTAATTAAAATAAAAAATCTAAATATTAATTATTATTCTTAAAAATATATCTAGACTTATAAATAACTTATAAAATAGCATTAACAACTATAACATTAGTATATATATATAATATAAACACTTATAAAATGCACATTACAATAATAAAATAATTAATCTATTTTAATTAATTAATTAACATATTCACTAATAACTTGTAAAAATATAATAAATAATTGAAAACACACTTATAAATAACACTATATCCCTTATAAAGTTCATACTAATCAACAGTATTGATTTTTTGGGCGGCGCCCTGCACTAATCAAATAAAACCTACGTAGAAATAATTGTTAATTTATATAAAAAAAATTACAAACTATATTAAATAACTAAATAGCTTATATATAACATAAATAATATATTCAAAAGACTTACATATTGGAAAATTTGTGTTCAAACGCGGAGGACGCGACACGAGCGCTCTCTTTCAGGGTGGAACGGCGACTCCGGCACCCTCTACCCGCGCCCCGTACCAGACATATTGCTATACTATGCAATCTATACGTTCTCATTGTAAAAACTATTGATAGACTAAAGCTAGGTATTGATATTTTATACAATGTAGTGCTTAAATGAAATCTATATAACAATGATATCGGTCTAGGGACTGAACTTGTTAATAAAATCTCCAAAATTAAATTAAAAACTTACCTGGTATAGAAAAACACACTTTTTAATGCTAAAATAATTTAATTAATTAGGTTTCAAGTAGCAGTATATAATGGCGCGAGACAAGTGTTTCGAGGTAGGGTCGATATGCGACTCCCGCACCCTAACCCGTTATCCTGTGACGCTGGCTATAGGTATTACATATAAATATACGAATATTTTTGATGAATCATGTCTTTTACCTGCTGTGTTTTAAACTTAAATAAGACCACCTTTTCTTATTTAAAGAATATACATATACGTATACATATACAGATACATATACATATATATATACATATACATATACATATACATATACATATACATATACATATACATATACATATACATACACAAAGACTGGGTCCGGGTTTTTAATAATGAAAACTCGAGTATCCATAAAGCGTGACTTTAATTCAATCCAACTTATTACGACGGAGTTATACTTCACAGTGTTGCCAATATATTATAACTATAGACTTATACCATAGACATAAGTATACAACGATACATATGCATATGTTTATATTTATTTTTTTATTTAAGTTACGGGAGTGATTTGAACTACAATAGTTTTAGTTCTACTATTAATTATAAATCGTTATGTTCGTTTGTTTATCACCTTCTAACGCCCAAATAAATAATAATGATATTCGAAACACACAAAGCACGACATGAAAAGTATTATATACATATGTATATGGGTTTTATGATCATCTCGCCGAAGGAATTTTCTCTTGAAGGACAGCTAAATAGCCATGACTTATGGAAATAGATATTTAAACACTTATCGAGACTTAACACCTAAGCAAAGGAAGGTTAAGTAATACAATAATTACATGCGTAAAATTTTAATTCTCTCACATTATGACATTCCATGAAAATCACTATGTCAAAAACGCATAAACTAAATAAATATGACCATGGGAACCATAAAATCGATAATATATTATGTCTCTTGCAATAATTTTTATATTAATTCAAATGAGTTATGCGCATATCTTATTCATGGGAGAAAGATGTATTGCTTTACGACTAGACATGCTGTTCTAAAATGATTCCTCTTTTATACGTAATAATTATTAGCTTTTATACTATAAAC
Source organism: Fabriciana adippe (assembly GCA_905404265.1). Taxonomy (NCBI): domain Eukaryota; kingdom Metazoa; phylum Arthropoda; class Insecta; order Lepidoptera; family Nymphalidae; genus Fabriciana; species Fabriciana adippe. The sequence continues at coordinate 1,681,661 of FR989996.1, read as the reverse complement.
TAGCAACTCACCCTCGCTCCGTTTGAGTTCGTCCCTAGCTACATTTTAACGTTTAGTATATATTTCTCAGAGATGAGATATTTTCCCGCAGTAAAAAGTATCTACAAATGTTGACCCGGATAACCAGCTCTCATCATACCAAATTTCATCAAAATCTATCCAGTGGTTTTCTCGTGATGCCTTCTCAGACAGACAGACAGACAGACAGACAGGCAAAAAATTTTAAAACTATACATTCGGCCTCTGTTTCGACAATAATGACCAATTCAATAAGATTTTCCAAACATATGTAATGTACAGACTCGACTCAAAATTTTATCATACGTATTGAATATAGAATATAAATCAAAAATTTTATGTTAAACTGTTTCCTGTTGCAGCTTTTGTTAAAATATACGGTCACTATATATATATATATATATATATATATATATATATATATATATATATATATATATATATAATATATTTAAACGAGCAATTCTTGTATATTTATATCTTTATATCTTTATTTATTTATACCAGCGATCTCGGAAACGACTCTAACGATTTCGCTGAAATTTGGTACGTGGGGGCTTTCGGGGGCGAAAAATCGATCTAGATTAGTCTCATATCTGGGTAAATGCGTGTTTTCGAGTTTTCATGCGGTTTTCTTTTGCATCATTCTACGCAGAATATATGCTCGATAATTACTTGCACTCAAGCATAAGCAGCGTGGTCAAGCGATCAAGTGCAAGTTTATTAATCATAGGTGTGTCCGATTTCGAATCTCGATCTGATACAAAGTTTAACTTTTTCTTTGTATTTATTCAAGTTTTTAATTTTTTTTTTAATCTAAAAAATACGATATAACAAAAAAGAACTCCGAACGAAGCTCGGTCGCCAGGTACCATATATAAGTTGTAAAGATAGATAGCTATAAAAACACTTTTTATACAACAACTGTGAATGAAAGAAATATAATTACAATTTGATAAGCATTTTTATAATAGGTTTCATACGTACAGACAGCTAACAATCTTGGGAATATACATTTGTACCTAATAATCGTGCTATTTTGCTAAAGACCGCGAGTACTGTCGTCTCAGTAGCAAGACGAGACAAAGAAGAAGTATCTAGTATACTAGGGTATTCCTAAGGAATATTTTTTCTTTTTCTACCTAAAACTTCTATCAAAACATTACATCCAAAATCCAGAATTTTAGTAAAACTGTGGATAAAATCTTCACGTTTCATCTTCAGAAAAAATAAATAGGTACATAGTTACAGTATATAATCAAAATATACAAGTAAGTATATGTTTTTGTATGTTTATCTTTTTGCTTAGACATTGCCTTACTTAAATAAAAATTGTAAAAAAATGAGAAAAACAAAATAGTCATCTCCATTTATTTTTTGTTTTCTATTAGCAATATCGATTGTAAAAAGTCAACTAATCTGTCGGGCCTTTCTCTCTGCCATATAAGACACAGTGCGTCTCCAGCCATCAGATTCCTGGTAATACTTCAAGGCTCATCCCTACGTAGCGAGAATAAATCAAGCGACGGCGCCTCTTGATCCCTTAAATAAGTACGGCCGCATGTGTGAAATATCGAATACGTTCGACTTTGCGTCGTGCGTTTCGACGGTTATGCCGATAGGTGATATATTAGCTGTAAGTAACCGGAACTGATTAATGTATGATTTTGATTTTTATGTTAGAATAAAATAAAATTACACGCAAATAATGCTATTTTCTTTTAATAATTATGGTAATAATAAAAAAAATATATTACGTTTTAAATTTAAAACTATATATATATATATATATATATATTTCTGCGGATTGATTTTGATTTGTGGTCCCCGACGTTTCGAATGCTTTACAGCAATCATGACCACGAGAGACTGTACTTACGCTAAACCTAAGCTACTATTATTTCTATGCTTAATTATTTTTATGGCCGTCAGTGTTTGTTGTAAATTCATATTATCAATATAAAGGCATACCTACTATTAAGGCATAGAAGGCTCATTATCATCATATAATTGATATTATAAGTAAGAAAGTTTGTGAGTTTGATATTGAATGACGCTTTAAAAACTTAACGGATTGGAGTAAAATCGAAATATAACAGAGCTTTTTAATGTTTTTAGTTTAAGAAATATCATAATTCTGTTCTGCAATATTTTAAACAACACAAAAGGGCCGACATCATAAATATATAATAAAGAATTTCTTTCATCAACATTCTTAAAATAGTTTAACTATTACTAATTTCATATTTATTTTTAATTTCATAGCACAATATATTACACTAGTACTGCCGGAGAGTTGCACATAACATTGCTATTCGCAGCACGTTGAAGCGGCGCGTACGTCGGACATCCTTCAAGATCCCCACGCACTTAACCTGTTTGATTACCTGAGTTTACTTCATATAATGTACCTAATATTAACCGACTGGCATAGAAAGGTATTATTGTCTTTCAAGCGTATACGTGTTTATGCAAAATAATAAAAAAAATGTATAAATGTATAAAAAGGTAAAGCTCAAAAATTAAAATAGTATAAATGTAGGTATAAAATGTTATAACGCATTATACGTAGCCGTTGGTGACTCAAAAATTTTGATGATTTAAACTGAAATACATTTTTTTATATAGAAAGTAGAGATTGTGATTCAGCAATTTATACAGGACATGAAATAAAAACAAACATATAGTATATATAACTAAATGACGCAATACAAATTGAGAACTTCCTCCTTTCTTAAAATCGGTTAAAGATCTGAATTTACATAACTTATATTATCACAGATGAAAAAACCGAGCCAGGGGGATGTAAGAAGAGAAATAGAACAAATCCATTTTTTTTTATTTTTTGTTTCTCTGTCTGTTTGTCTGTTTGTACAGGCTAATCTCCAACACTGTTGAACCAATTAAATTGAAATTTTGCTGATTGATTTATTGATTGCTTATGTCCCCGGTCAACATTTTAGATACTTTTCATCCCATAAAATTGGCGTGATTGAATGACAAATATCCGTCCATCCAAACTTTCGCATTTATAACATTTATTGGATTGTATTTTTGAAAAGTTTTTGTCTTTAAATAAAACCTGAGATTTAGTATACTATGTTAGCGAGAGTGCGAGTCTGAGTTGCATACAGAGGGTTCCGTAGCGAGAATCATTTTTCTTGCTACATAATTTATTCTTAAAAGTAAAGACTGCAAAAATTAAAATTAATAATATAATACAAATCTCTTTCATACATCACACATACAAAGTCACGGGAAACGGTTACAATGTCATAAATCACATGGCATATTAACATTCCCTAATCCATCCAGGAACAATAAAGCGGTTCAATAAACCGATGAAAGTTAAAGTACGTGACAGTTATTATAAAATTTAACCATCATCAGTATGAGTAATAGTTAAAACATCATCTATAGATATAATAAAATTGTAACTGAGCCAAATCTGTACGTTAAATATTTTTTGGAAAATATTATTGAAATGGACATTATTATCGATACAGAGGCTGAATCTATAGTTTTTAGAATTTTTGTTTGTCTGTCTGTCTGTTACCGCATCACGAGAAAACCACTGGATAGATTTGGTTGAAATTTGGTATGACGATAGCTGGTTATCCGGGTCAACATATAGGATGCTTTTTACTGCGGGAAAATATCTCATTTCTGAGAAATCTATACTAAACGTTAAAACGAAACTAGGGACAAACCTGAGTGGAGCGAGGGTGAGTCTCTAGTTTACTATAAATACCTAAAAAGTTATTTTCGAAGTCGGTGCAAGCCAATGTAAAACAAAGCAAATCTATTTCGATACATACGAGTATACTTATACGAATACATCCCTATTTGACGTATAATATAAAACCTATAAATAAACTATGATTTAAGTTCATACCTTGTCATATTTACCTATTATATTATATACTAGCAACTCACCCTCGCTCCGCTCGGGTTCGTCCCTAGTTACGTTTTAACGTTTAGCTCAGAGATGAGATATTTTCCCGCAGTAAAAACTATCCCATATGTTGATCCGGATAACCAGCTATCATCATACCAAATTTCATAAAAATCTGTCCAGTGGTTTTCCCGTGATGCGGTAACAGACAGACAGACAGACAGACAGACAGACAGACAGACAGACAGACAGACAGACAGACAAAAAATCTAAAAACTATAGATTTAGCTTCTGTATCGATAATAAAGTCTATTTCAATAAGATTTTCTTAAAAATATTTAATGTACAGATTCGGCTTAGTTACAATTTTATTATATGTATATATATAGATATTCATATCTTAAAGCATTGTCGGCTAGCACCAATTACACTTAAAGGTATCAAAATTTTTCAAGCCATGGCCGATAAATCGGTGAACACACATTAAAAAAAATATACAGAAGAACATAGAACTACCTATTTTCGGCAATCGGTTAAAAATACATCTTCATAAACTAAAACAAGTATATATTACAATGACAGCTTTTCTGTCTGAAGGACAAGGTCGAGGTTACAATGTGTATTGACCCCGTACTTAGACTATTTTAAAATTTATTTATTTGTTTGTTTGTTTGCGTTGGCTGATATTATACATATATCTTTATGTATGTACATAGATATAATGTAAAAAAAAAACTAAAAACAATACTTTATGCTAAAACTTAAAATATATTCTCTACTGTCAATACTTCCTTACAAACAATACCTACACGTGCCATTAAAAATTAAGGGCACATACACACGGAACGACAATCCGTACTATTTCCGTGAATAGATGACTTTGTGATGAGCTGGCGGGCAATCTCCGCCGTAATAACATACGCAGTGCGACATACTGAGATCCGCTTTACTTAGGCCCTTATTTGTACATTTAATATTCTAAAGTGTATAACTTAAGTGGATGCAATAATCATCATATTTTTCATACAAACATCTATACAGATAAATAAAATTGGAGAGTCTGTTTATAATATTAAAATAACCGCTTTTTACTAAATGCATATGGATGTATACACGGTACATATACCAAAACAACGTTTTTTTAAATTTTTGTCTGTCTGTCTGTCTGTTTGTTCCGGCTAATCTTTGAAACGGCTGGATCGATTTTGACGAGACTTTCACTGGCAGATAGATGATGTTATAAGGAGAAATTTAGGCCACTTTTCTTTAAAAAAAATAGGGTCCCATAAAAAATTTAAACCAAAAAAAAAATAAAAAAGTTTGTTTTGAGAAGCAACCTAGAGACGAACCCGAGCGAAGCGAGGGTGTGTCGCTAGTATTATATATATAGGTACCTCAAGCAGGACTCGAACTCCAATCACTTCAGATCGATGCCGTTATATAACAAAGTTTATAATAATATTTCATTCGCACATAAACATGTCCAACTTTAACAGTTACATTTTATTTACTGAAAACCGAAGTCCCATGGCGATTGTAAAACTGCAACTGAATAGTTCCCCAACTTCGGACATTGGATATTGCCTTGTACGTCGGATATGTTTTGATACTTGCTGGGCAATTTCAATGTATTTTAAATAAGTTTTTTCAATATATTGCCAAGAATATACATACAGAAGACATGTACGGGATATTTTTTATGGTATTTGCCCTCGCGTAGTTTAGGTGTCGGCGCATGTAATCAAAAACATAAAAAAATGATATATTTTTAAAAATATCTCAAAAATTGATTCGAATCGATTGCCTAAAAAATATGAATACCTACATATTTGTTTAATTGTCACTTTGTCTCTTCAAAAAACTCTCTTATATGTTTTATATTATATAGTTAAATAGCGACTCACCCTCGCTCCGCTCCGGTTCGTCCCTAGTTGCGTTTTAACGTTTAGTATAAATTTCTCAGAGATGAGATATTTTCCCGCAGTAAAAAGTATCCTATATGCTGAACTGGATAACCAGCTATCATCATACCAAATTTCACCAAAACCTGTCTAGTGGTTTTCTCGTGATGCGTTCCCAGACAGACAGACAGACAAAAATTCCAAAAACTATAGATTCGGCCTCTGTATCGATAATAACGGCTATTGCAATAAGATTTTCCAAAAAATATTTAATGTACAGATTTGACTCAGTTAGAATTTTATTATATTTCATGTATAATACAATATTTTATTATATATTTATATATAATTTATTTATTTAATTATTTACATTTGAGTAACTGCACTTTAGCCTGCTTTTTAATACTATCGCTCTAACTCACTTAGCTTTACTGGAAGAGATCTCTTATAGAGATAAGTCCACCTTTGCTAACTAATTTTAATGTTTGTTAATTTCTGTATTTTACATATAAGTGAAATACAAAATAATATATATATATATATATATATATATATATATATATATATATATATATATATATATATATATATATATATATATAAGTTATCTTACATGAAAATTTAAAACCTATCAACATATAAATTAACATATTATACAAAACAAGGTATATTTTTTGTCATATAAAGTTATGAAATATTCAATTAAAAGCACTAGCATGTAAAACTCGTTCTACGAAATTAATAACTACTAAAAAGTACTTTTACTAAAAACACACGCAAACTAAACTACGGTGCGAGAGCAACATCGATTAGTTCGCTAACTTATAATTGAGATATCGACATGCTTCATGTACATACCGACTGTATATTTTGATACGTTAGGCGTTGAAGTAAACTTCTAAAAAACTGTTAAGTGCTTTATTAAACAGTTAAAAAATAATAATTTTAAATTAAATTTAATAAACATTAAATATTTAATAGCACGAAAATCATTTATTTATTCTACTATTTACGTCAAACTAAAATTTCAATACAAATAATGGTAGCAAAATCGTTGAAATAAAATATAAGTTACTCAGTATTCAACACTACAAAAAAATGAAAGATTTGGTGCAAAAGCAATGAAGTAGGATAAGGATTTTGTTTAGAATTAAAATCAACAAATACTGTAAGGTACTCTGGTTCTATTTTTGAAATCATAAATTCATTTTTGTAAATTGTGGGTAGGCACTGTTTGTAACGAGTATATAACGCCTTTGAGATGTCTAACATCTTAGTCTCTCCCGTGGCCATGATTGCTGTAAAGCATTCGAAACATCGGGAACCAAAAATCAAAATTATTCCGCGAAATAATCCGAAAAGATAGTTTTAATTAAAAAAAAACAAGAATAAAATCTTAACTCTCCTCTTGATTAGTAAAAATCTAGATTATAATTATACTTCTAAACCATCACCAAATCTCCAATACGATTTTTATAAAACATAACTCAAAACGCAAGTTATACCAGGTCGCATCTAAAAATTCAAAAACTAGAGATACACAATACATTAAAATTCAGTATGTAAATTTCTTGTAACGTAGACATCGATCTCAAAAGCTGGCAAATGTCGAAGATTCCTTTTATTTTGTTTAGCTCTGAACAGTATGTCCCCGTAGACTAAACTATGCAGAGATCAGGCAGCCGACACGAGATAGAGTCAATCGACATACCGTTGTCGCAAACTTCGTGTCCCCGGATGGTAGCGCAAGTTCGAGATGCACAACAATGCTTTAACAATAAATAGTCTATATATATATATATATATATATATATATATATATATATATAAAGCTCACCTAAGCTCGCTTGTCTTAAGTACACATGCCTAAATGCTCAATAGTAGCCTATATTATGACGACACGTTTGGCTCAGTTTGTAGTGACCCTACTTGCTGTGCCAGTGGTCGCGGGTTCGAGTCCCGCTGGGGGCATTCACTTATGGCACGAATGATTGTACTCCAGTCATTGATATTTATATTTATAATATGTATGTATTTAAAGTTATATATGTGTAGTGTATCAACTATATGGTATCCATAACACAAGCCTCGTAGCTTACCATGGAACTAGATGGTACTGTGTGTTAATGTCCCAACATATTTTTTTATTTATATCTATGTTTTTCCAGATTACAGTCTGTCTTTATAGTAAATTTCATCCAAATCGGCGCAGCCGTTTCAACGTAAGGAAGTAACAAATATATTTATAAACACTCATTCAAACTTTGGCTTTATAATACTATTATTTTTTGTAGTGTGTGCTTGTATATTTGTATTTATGTTAAACCGTTGGTTCCAAAAAACTCTTATCAATTTAGTTACCACAAAACTCCTACAATACCTTTATCATTTCAAACGGGCCAATTCTTTATATGTTTTTTATGTATATATAAATTTCTGCATGAGTTTTACTTTCTGATAAAATCATGTCAAAACCTGTCACAACCGAACATGTCGGGACAAGAGATTCGTCGAACAAGTGCCATAAATACGACGAACAAAAGGCGTGAATGTATTGGAAAGCTAATATTTTATTTAGATGAAATAATTTTACTCGTATATGTACGTATATACATGGATTTTTATAAAAACTTTAAAAAATAAATAAAAACCGACTTCCAGGCACTGAAAGGTAAAAAATAACTAAACAGGGGTTTTCATTTAGAATAGATATCTAGTCAGATATTTTTGAAGTCGGTGCCAGCCAATACAAATCAAATCAACCCGATTTCGAAAATATCTGATTAGGTATCTATTCTAAATGAAAACCCCTGTTTAGTTATTTTTTACTTTTCAGTGCCTGGAATCGGATTTTTTTTAAGTTTTTATTTTTCCATTTTTTTACTTTTCAGTGCCTGGAAGTCGGTTTTTTTTTTAAGTTTTTATTTTTCCATTTTTAATGTAGACGTTATAAGCAGGTAATTTGTAAGAAGAAAAAAGATTTTTAAAAAACATATTCGATTAAGCCATTTATTTAAAAACTGCTTTACCGATTTCGATAAAATTTATATGGGACCACCGGGGAAGAATACCCTTTGAAACAAAAAAAGAATTTTTCAAATCGGTTCAGGCGTCTTCGAGTAATCGGTGAACATACATTAAAAAACAAAAAAAAAAGGTTCCGACGAATTGAGAACCTCCTCCTTTTTTGAAGTCGGTTAAAAATAAAATTATTTAGCCATTTTTCTCTTTTTTTGTTTATTATTCATATATTTTTAAAATACAATTGAAAAAAATACGTAATTTTCAAATACTTAACTCGTGAATCAGTAAACTATTAGTTTAGACAAAATCATGTCGAAACTTGTAGAATTTGTCGGCTTCGATGACAAAAACTAGCGAAGAATAGGCGACATAAAAGTATTAGTCTAGAGCTGTGCCTATTTACTAGATACAAATATCGATAGATTGCAATGACAACTTATTTTTTTAATATAAGAGCGAGTATACTTTGGTATACTTTGAAGTTTACAAAATATGTAAAAAGAAGTTATAAAGATTAAAATAAAACTAGCAAACAAACATAAATCACGGAGATGTGCTAAATAACTTTTTATAATACTAACCACTAAGTGTGTCGATAAAAGGTAAAAAAATCTATCTTCATTAGCAATTTCACTCAATTCCGTTGAATCGCTACAGCGCGAAGACGTAATAATCACACATTCACTTATAAATATTCATATCATACTAGACTTAAATTTGTATGTGCGTATGTTCGTTACTCCTTTACATTTTAAATAAAACTATCTTTTCGGATTATTTCGCGGATTTTTTTTCGATTTTTGGTTCCCGACGTTTCGAATGCTTTACAGCAATCATGGTCACGGGAGAGACTAAGGTGTTAGACATCTCAAAAGCGTTATATACTTGTTACAGATACTTTTACAGTTAAATGGCTAGAAGGATTTGGATGAAATTAAGAACACAGAGAGAACATGACCTAGAATAAAACAGAAGGTAGTGTTAGGCACCAAAGATCTACCCAAACGTAGTGAGGATAATTCGCGAGCTTGACATTATTTGTATGGAGGTAATGTCAAATTTCATATACACGCTTGACATAGGCTTATTTTCTTAATAATCTTACTAATATTATAAATGTGAAAGTTAAGATGTTTGGATGTATAGATGTTTTTTACTCAATCACGCCATAACGGCTGCACCGATCTGGATGAAATTTAGCACAGAGATAGATAGCACATAGACATACTTTTTATCCCGGAAAAATTTACGGTTCCTGTGGGATTGCTTGTTTTTCTAGAGGTGAACCCGAGAGAAGCGGGGGTGAGCCGCTAGAAATAAATAAGGCTTTTATTTCACTTACATTGTTTACTTTGCATGAATATACGTCAAAATTTACAATTTCTTGTTAGTTGTATATTCATTTAATTCTATAAAAAAGACTAGTGTTAATACAATACTGTTAATAAATACACATAAAATGTTGTGACGAACGTACAAACTTACCTATATGTACAAACTGTACCATTTATAATTGTAACGTGATGAAGATTGACGAAAAAAAAGATTCTATTCTACAATATAAAGCTTCGACCAAAGTAAATGTAGAAGAAAACATTACTAATTTGTAATTCAATCGAAAACCTAGAGCGATATAACGCTGAGCGGTTGTCGATAACATTATCGATATCCGTAATATTTTATGGCATCCCTAACTTGTAAAATATTGTAGCGGTACAAAAGGGTCTATTGTGTGGAGTGAGAACAAAAAATAAAGGTTTTGAATGACTTCGACGGGAATTAGGCATTTTAATCGTCGGTCTTTGTGATAGTTTAAAATTATGAGGGCACGTATTGTTCTATACTAGTGTTAGAAAAAATTTAAGTAAGTTACTGGGCAGAAGCTATTTACAAAGTATACTAGCGTTTTCTCGCGGCTCCGCCCGCGTTCTTTGATTTTAAAGAATTACTGTACTCTCTCTCTCTCTCTCTCTATCTAGGTCATAGTGTGATGAAAGATAACCTTCCTAAAATAACAGGCTATATAAAAGAATAATCGGAAGTAGATTTTTTTTAATAACAAAACGTCCATATAATAAGGACTAATTCCCACACAAAATAAACAAAAAATGTTTAATTATTTACCGATAGCCGAATTATACAAAGTTCATTGCCATTTAAAACTTCCTGCAACCTCAAAACCGGTACAAACGCCCCAATTTACAAAGTGCTGTACTATAAGAATAAAATATTATCTATACATATAATGAAAGTGTAACTGATCGCTGTCTGTACATGGAAGATATTTGAGAAAAGCATTGTTGAAGGTCTTTATTAACGCAATAGAATGATTTTTAGAATTTTTGTCTGTTTGTTTGTTAGTACGTTTGTGCGTGCTGATCTCAGAAACGACTTAACTGATTTAAGTGCGGTTCCTACTGATGTACTATCGTAAGCTTCACTTAAAATTTACTATATGTTTTATTTCAATCGGTTTATAAAGAAAAAAGTTATGTGAACTTAAAGAACCACCTAGGAACAAACCCGAGCGAAGCAGGGGTGAGTCGCTAGCGTTAATATAATTTTAATGATCATACGAAATTGCAACGTCTTTATGTGTGTAAGTATTTATATTCTCATATACATAAATTTTTCTCTTCAAGTGTTTATTACACTGATAAGCAAAGTGACTTACTCTACGTATTCCACCAATTACGACATCAAACCTGTGATGTTTCTAAGATTTACGCAAACATTTAACATCCCTTGAGTACGCTTGCTGTAAAGCGTTCAAAATATCGAAAGCAATAAAATAAAACTGAGAAAAAAAAAACAAAAAAATACATTTCTTAAATTTTTAAATATCGTATCGTCATAGTCCAACACACATCGGTCTATAATAATTAGAAATACCGATACCTATATTAAGTGTTTGCCTCGTTGAGGAGATATACCTAAGACTTTTAATAGATTAGAGAATAATAGTGATAGATAAATAAACAAAGAAAGATATACAAAGCTTAAAAATAACATATAAATCAAATTATAATTTAAAAAAATGCTATTGCTATGAAAATCCGATAAGATTTTTATTTCAAATAATCGATCCTGTAACTTTTTACATAATTAGCGAATCACCCTCACTTCGCTCGGGTTCGTACTTGGGTTGATTCCCCGTACAAACTTTCATCCCCATTTTCACCCCCTTAAGGAATGAGTTCCGAGATAAAACTATCCTATGTCCTTTTCAGCCCAACCTTTTCTTACCAAATTTCATCTAAATCGGTTCAGTAGTTTCGGAGCCTATTCGGTACAAACAAACAAACAAATCTTTCCTCCTTATAATATTAGTATAGATAACTACACCTCAACTACAATAGGTACCTACTACTCGATAAAAACGAGTAAACTCAGGTAATATGATAATTCATATAACTTGTTCCACCAGCAAAGGAATGCGGTTCCCGAAAAAACGTAACTAGATGCCACTTTTTGCGGTGAGAACTTTTTTGAATGTCATTGATGCCAAATTGCATCCTTCAAACTTATTGTTTGGAATATTAGGTAATAAATTATAAAAAGTTATGTTTATATTATAAATGCTTTTTTTTTGTATTCGGCCCTTATTAACGTCCCACTGCTGGGCACGGGCCTTCCTTTAATATGAGAAGGTTCAGGCCATAGTTCACCACGCTGTTAGGTATTATAATATAATAAAATAATTTGAAACTAAATTTTCCACCCTTGGAATTGAAGCGTTGGAATTTTTTTGTAACTATTAATTATTAAAAACATCGATTCTCAACTAGCTAATATAATAACATGTCACATATTCATGACAAAATGTACAGACGAATTGAGTCTATACGACAATAAGAACAGAAACGTATAAGCATAGATAAAAAAGTACTAGATACACAATCAACGACAAAAAATGTCCTCACCGAATGAGCGCTCATTTGAACATTTGAACGCACTTTTATTTTTATTTATTTTTTGTGAAAACAACTTTAAGCATTGCATTTAAGTTTAAATTTACGTTGTTGTATATTTATTTCAACTGGAATAATTACCTAAACACAATTGGTGACAATTTCAAGAGAACTTTTGCATGAAATTGTGTATCTAGTACTTTTTTGATCGATACATACTAGTCAAGCCAGTGAAAGAGATTTCTCCACACTACAATTATACGTAATGCATGTATTATTGCGCATAAAAACATTATATGTTAAGAAAATTTCATTTAGAAATTGCTTTTTTAACCGCACAGCGTCGGTCGCGACCGCAAATTGTATAATATCGACACCCGACAATGTTCGTCTTAATGATAACATGGCACACAATAAACTTGCCGATGGTACAAAACATACAGAGTGGTAGGTTTTTTAAAAAAATTGTTTGTAATGTATTAAGCCCTTTTTAGCATCCCACTGTTGGGCACGGGCCTCCTTTCAATGAGAAAGGGATTAGACCATACTCCGCCACGCTGGCTAAATGCAGGTTGGCGGACTTCACATATTTTTCGAAAAGTAGAATTTGGTTGATATTTAAACAAACTTTTCTGTAAATCTTTTATTAAATTTTCCGTATGTACGTTGAACCGTATATTTTTCCGGGATGATATATTGCCTATCGCCTTCCTCAGTTAACGGGCTATTTAATGCTAAAAGAATTTTTCAAATCGGATTAGTAGTTCCTGAGATTAGCGCATATAACCAAACAAACAAACTCTTCAGCTTTGTAATATTAGTATAGATTTCTATCTGTCAACAATTGTAGAATCTCGTAAGCTCCAATGTCGCTAGTACAACTGTAACAAATACATTTCGCTACATCTCTTAACTTAAGCAATACCGATCAAATCTTACACAATATATCGAGTGTAAATACAGTTATTCCCACGCTCGAAAATCTCGTCTTTTTGAGAGGCCACATTTTGCCGGCCAATTTGTTGCAGATTATCATTGTTCTTAAGGATTTCGGGTCTACCGCGTAATAATATCGTTATACGCCATATTATACTGTTCCATAGTAAATATAAATAGAAGTCATTTTTCTGTATGATTTCACAATAAATCTTTAAACGTCTTAGAGATATTCTAGAGCCCAAACTTTTAAAATGTATATATCAAGTGTTATGTGAATCTTTACTGACGTACTGTATAACATCATGGGGTGGAGCTGCAAAAACTACAATAAAAAGAATTGAAACTGCACAACGCACTATTATAAAAGTATACACTTCAAAACCTTTCTTATATCCAACAACTTTGCTTTATAAAGAATCAGAAGTGCTATCTGTACGTCAATTGTTTATATTAAATATTCTATTGAAGCAGCATAGGGAACTTCCATATAATCGTTTAATCGAAAATAAGCGAAGAAAATATGCTGTAGCCGAAATACCGCCACATTTGAATACATCTTTTATAAAAAGATTTTACTGCTTCCTTGGACCGTACTTATATAACAAAATAAATGAAACAGTAGATATTTATAAACTAAATAAAACAATATTTAAGAAAAAAATCAAATCTTTCCTACTAACCTTATGCTATGACAAAACAGAAAATCTACTCACCGTTTTGAAGTAATCTATGTAATTATAATTATAATTATTTTGTATGATATGCTTGTACTTGAAATATCTAATAACTAATTACTATTATATACACATATATATATATACACACACACACATATATATTTATTTATACACACATGCACACACCCTCTCTAAATGTACACACTTACACATACTTTTCACACACATACACACACATTTATCTTGGAGAGGTACATTTACTTCCAATTTTTTGCAGAATTTTTTGTTTTTATATCGTTTGTTGGTATTTTTTTTTTTCTTTTCTTGTTTTAAATATTACTTTTGCATGTCAAGTAATGTATTTTTCTGGAGGGATTGGGCGCTGTGAGCTGAAATACAGGTCTCCTAGTTCAGCCACAGATGCTTTGTTCACAAATTAGCGATATTATTTCTTGGCTTAAATAATTTTTTTTGTGAAAACTTGTAAACATTTTTGGATAATAAATTATATTATTATTATTATATTATTATTATTATTATTAAATATTTGTATTGATCATACAAAAGGTTATCCGATTAGGATAAGACAAAAGGTCAATATGCGCTATCGTCATTCATAACGACGTCAACGAATGGCGAAGAGTAACGGAATGTGGTAGAAATTCAAGTTCATAACAAGATGGACTAGTGAGCTTTCTTCAAAAAATCGACGACATATTTGGTTCAGTTTGTAGTGCTTGCTGTGCCAGAGGTCGCGGGTTCGAGTCCCGCTGGGCAATGTATGCCACATTTGTGTGATGAGCACGAATGTTTGTACTCCAGTCATGGGTGTTTATATTTATAATATGTATGTATTTAAAGTTATATATGTGTAATGTATCAACTGTCTGGTATCCATAACACAAGCCTCGTAGCCTACCAGGGGATCTAGATGGTGCTGTGTGTTTACGTCCCAACATATTTAAAAAAAATCCTTCATCCAAAAAAATAACAAAGTACCTATGGTAACAAATGATTTCTTTTTATTTAAATTTTAAACAACACTAACTAAACTGTGTACATTGTTTCAGGTTAAAAATTTTAATTCTAACTTAAATACTCGTTTAGCTCATGTTCAGTGGCTTTTGCGTGATACACGAACCGACGCATATGGTACATTTAATATTGCCACACATATATATATATATATATATATAATTTCACATTACAGTACTACATAAACGCCATAAAAATCTAAATCGCTATAAAAAAAAATACTTTAATCTATAATTTGACGTTGACGACCAAAGTAATATCCTCCTAATCGGATTTCGGTCACGGCGGCCAATCTCATTGAGACTAGCCATCTACGAGGGAGATATTATATTACAAAAGCGTAAAAATATTCCGCGTTATCCATCAATTCTGTGTTCTTTTACTGCCGTAGTTAGATTGGACGGAAAACCGATATGACTGACGAATATCGAAGTGCGACCTTCAGGGTTGCAAGCTTCTTGAAGCACCAAAACGTGGGGTATGCGAGGTGAGACGCGAACACTGACTTTCGTACTTACTTTTATATGACACTAGCGACTCACCCTCGCTTCGCTCGGGTTCGTCCCTAGCTTGGACATAGTAGCATAGATAAAGTTTTTTTTTTTTTAAGTATTAAAACCTTCCGTGGACCTTAAGGAACATACAAAAAAATAAATTAGCCGAATTGGTCCAGCCATTCTTGAGTTATGCGCTTACCTACATTCATTTTTATTTATATAACACTAGCGACTCTCCCTCGGTTCGCTCGGGTTCGTCCGTAAGTTGCCTCGCTATATAAATTTTCATCCCCATTTTCATCCCCTTAAGGGATAGTTTCCGGGATAAAATTTATTTACTTAACTATTTCCTTAATAGAGTCTCAAACTATCTTCATATAAAATTTCATCTTAATCGGTTCAGTAGTTAAAGAGCTTGTTCGGTACAAACAAACAAACAAAAAAATCTTTCCTCTTTATAATATTAGTATAGATACGGGAAACGGCTTTAGGGTTCACCTTCTGCTGACAAATAACTCAACTAGATACAACGTGAAGGTCGGAGCGCCTTTGGGTTCCTCTGACCACTGTCTAGTTAGTGCTACTGTGCCATATGTCACTCCCCCACGTCCTGTGGAGGTGAAGCGACGGTTATGGCACTACTCATCAGCAGATTGGGATGGCTTACGTGATTTCTTTGCGTCTGTCCCTTGGTCATCACGCTGTTTTGGTGAGAGAGATCCATCTGAGAGTGCACTCGCCATCGCTGACGAAATACTGTTGGGAATGGAATACTATATTCCCTTCAGTGATGTTGTCGGCGGGAGTAGAGTTCACCCTTGGTTCAACCGCGAATGTACCGTTGCAGTAGAGCAGAAACAATCGGCTTATCGTGCTTGGACAAGGGCCCGCTCCTTTCGTGATCCCAATGTCAAATCTCTCAAAACTGCCTATAATGCGGCTACCAAAGCATGCAAGAGGGCTTACATTAGAGCAGATACTCAGCGCGTAGCACGATTTGGTCAAGAACTTCTTTCGCACCCTACGGGAAGCCGTAGCTACTGGCGACTGACCAAAGCCGTGCAACGCAACTTCTGCCAGCCTTCGCTGCCCCCGCTTCGATATCCTGATGGATCTCTGGCCCATGACGCACAGGAAAAAGCAAATTTATTGGCCTCTCTCTTTGCGGCCCATTCCCATCTCGATGACTGTGGTGCCCAACCTCCCACTATACCCCATTGCGGCACAACAATGCCTGATATCCAGATTAGGCAGCGTGATGTACGGGCAATACTACAGTCGATCGACACCCGGAAAGCAAGTGGTCCTGATGGTATCCCAGCGATTGTACTCAAACATTGTGCAGCAGAGTTAGCTCCAGCATTAACGCGCCTATACCGAACCTCCTATTCTTCGGGGATTGTGCCGAAGGCTTGGAAGGTGGCGAACGTTGAGCCGATCCCTAAAAAAGGTGACCGATCTGACCCGGCTAACTATCGACCTATAGCCATCACCTCGGTACTCTGTAAGGTGTTCGAGCGGATCATAAACTCGCAACTCGTCCGCTACTTAGAGGATCACTCCCTTATCAACGATCGTCAATATGGCTTTCGACCAAAACGTTCGACGGGTGATCTTCTAGCTTTGATGACGCATCTATGGGGTGAGGCTATGGACAAACATGGCGAATCGATGGCCGTTAGCCTTGATATCTCGAAAGCCTTCGATAGGGTTTGGCACCGTTCTCTTCTTTCCAAGCTTCCGGCCTACGGTCTACCTCCTTGCTTGTGCGACTGGGTGGCTGACTTCCTGCATGAGCGCAGTATCCGCGTTCTCTGCGATGGACAAGCTTCTAGGTTCCTACAGGTGAATGCTGGTGTGCCTCAGGGGTCTATCCTATCACCAACACTCTTTCTTCTGCATATCAATGACATGTTATCCCTTGGTAATATTCATTGCTATGCGGACGATAGCACTGTCCATGCTCGATACTTTGGCCATCCCGCCGCAAATCGAACCGAGATCGAGAATAGGAGAAATGAACTTGTCAGTGAGCTCGACGATGTCTTGTACCGCGTTTCAGAATGGGGTTCAAAGAACCTGGTCGAGTTCAATGCCAAGAAGACGCAGGTATGCGCGTTCTCGGCTAAAAAATCTCCATTCCTTTGTCCTCCCTCTCTTCAGAACACACGCCTTACGATGCAGGATGGCATCAACATCCTCGGAGTTAACATCCGTAGCGACCTGAACCAAAAAAGCCATATCGAGAGTGTCATTTCGTTAGCGTCACGTAAACTCGGGGTTCTAAACAGGGTGAAGCGGTTCTTCTCGCCTGAGCAGCTATGTCTTCTGTACAAGACTCAGGTGCGCTCATGCGTTGAGTACTGCTCCCACCTCTGGGATGGCTCTGCTAAGTACTTGTTAGACGCTCTTGATAGACTTCAACGCCGCGCTGTCCGCATAATTAATAAAGCTGAGGCTACTCAATACCTCGAATCTCTGCAATTGCGTAGAGATGTTGCTTCACTAGCCGCTTTTTACCGCCTATATTACGGCGAGTGTTCTGAAGAGCTCTTCCATCTAATACCCTCCTCTCCTTTCCTCTCCAAGACAACACGTGCTGGTCAGAAATTCCATCCTCACACGGTACTACCCATACCATCTCGTACCAAAAGGTTTGGTAATTCCTACCTGTGCCGCACTATTAGGAAATGGAATTCACTACCGTCTCACGTGTTTCCCTCCTCCTACAATCCTGGGTCTTTTAAACGGAGCGTGAAAAAGCACATATGCGGGTCGACGAGGTGAGGTTGATCGGTACCGAGATCATATCCCGGAACCGATGGACTTCATTCCTGGACTCCACTGTCGCTTACCATCAGGCGTCATGGAGTCATCTTGTCGAACAACAAATAAAAAAAAAAAAAAATAATAATAATACATTCTTAGATTTACGCGAAAATTTGAGAGACTCTACCTCGACCATGATTGCTGTAAAGCATTCGAAACGTAGGGAACCTAAAATAAAAAAAAATATCCCCAAAAAATCTAAAACACTTTAGGGTTGATGGGTACACATTATGGCACTACTGCATTTTAACTTCGAAACCCTTCGCCATGAAATGGTATTTTTTGACAGCCCTTGGTTTTGAAAGCATTTCCGTTATATTAATGGGCGAACGCCAACTGTATGGATTTTCATATTGTGTTTATAGCTTACACCTACCACTACATCTACGAGCCAGTTACGATTGACCTAATACGGTACGACACGTAATTTAGCAGGTTGTTTTAGTCATATATTATGTATTATGCTTGTATGGTTTAGCTTAGTAAGTTCTGTAATCGCATCTGTAAATTAGGATAGCCAATGTGGGTTCACTCTATCGTGGTGGGGGGAGAGGGGGGGGGGCGGGGCATAAGCGTCCGGCAATTCAACCGGGCGCGAAGTCAAGAAACAAACTGTGAGGAGGCCCACCTCGGCGGGCGGTGTGCCATGCGGATTGCTCCTGGTACTTCACAGCAACCCCTTTGCTCCTGGTACTTCACAGCAACCCCACGGTTGTTGTGGTCTGCTTCAGCAGACCTGCCGTCGGGGCGTCGTAGTTGATGGCGTAAGCGATCCTGCGACGCCCCATTAAGACGGAGGAGATTTTGTTGGGATTTAGTAAGTAGTACTGGCTTTTCTAGCCGGTGAGCCCCACATAACCACCTGACGTAGTATAGTGTGAATGTAATAATTGTTTCTTGTATAAAAATACATCTTTCATCAATCATCTGGTAAAGCCAGACCGGGTCCTTATCTTTTTAATTCCGCTATGGAATTTGATTAATGAAATGAAAAAAATCGCAATTTTTAAATATATAAGAGATTTGTATGTTTTACATATGGTCTAGGTTTTAGGCTAAATAAGATTGAGGACCCTCGCATATTATTGATTTTCTATCGGCTTAGTCAAAAAGCCCACATGACCCCCAAAATTAAAGAAGTAAAAGAAGATGGAAGCAAATTAGCCCATTCTATTTGCAGCATAATAAAATAAAATATTAATTCCTTTTTTAATTTAAATGTTAGTGTAACACAAGTTGTATTAAATATTTGTAGAGATGCTCTTAGATGCTGAAATTCTATCACGATTGTGAACATCGAATCGCTCCAGTAAACACAAAGACCGCACATTCTACAGATCGATTTAACGTTAGCACGTATAGCTTTAATGTTGGGAAAACTATTGCATATATAAACTTACATGCAAAACTGTTTTTGTGTTTTAAATAGAACAATTTTAGTAATGGTTCCTTTTTAGAATTAAGTATAAATTTTATTTTTAAGTTAGTTAAGTATAGTTTAAGTTTATTTTAGTTACGCCATTTGTTTGTGATTATAGTAATTTAAACAATTATTTAAACAATTATAATATAAATAAGTACCTTATATTCGAAAATATTGATGAATCGTCACTTACCTGAAACAAAAAAAAATATTGTTAGTGAAAAAGCCAAAAAAAAAGACAATTAAATACGTAAATTGTTTAACATATCAAAAGGTACTTAAACGAACACAAGCTTTTTTATCATTACTTAAAAGTTTACTTGAAGATAATGATTACAGAGCTTAATTTTAGACTGTCGTGGAAGTAATTGGAGTAAAGTTCACACTCTTCTTACTCGTGACAAACTTTTTACGGTATACACGATAATGAGTCAAACAAAAATTTTTATTCCAAATTCGACATAAAAGTTCTGCCTCAGAGTTATCTTAAAAATAAATATTATTAACTCTAAAGCTAAAACTAAAACAACTTCATAACGCACTCTTTAAATGCAGACAGAAATTATGTATGTATCCTTTGAAAAATAGTTAGTTTCTCTGAGATATGTAGCAGGTTTCCTAGCGATTTTGCCTTCACCGTATTAACAAACCATTTTAAAAATGATCGTATATGAAGGCCTCGTAAGTGGTAATACTTGCATTTTACCCCATTTCTCTTGACTTCGTTACCAATACCAATACGTCCCCTTAGTGAATATTTATTTAAACCACCAATACTTTTTACCTCTATTCTAAAAACAAATATTTACATATAAATAAAATACATATTTTGGTTCTTTTACATAAAAATGTACATTTTTAACCAATACAATTCACATTTAAAATTCAATTAATCTATACCTACATATAATAAAACTGTAGAGGTCGAATGTTTATACATAGAAAAAAATGCTAAAAAAAGGAATAGAACAAATCCAGTTCTTTTTTATTTTTATTTTTTTTGTTTCTCTGTCTGTTTGTCTGTTTGTACTAACTAAACTCCCAAGATTTTAGACCGATTTAAATGATATTTTGCATGGTGGTACCTTATACATAGGGTCAACATTTCAAATACTTTTCATCTCGAAAAATTAAAGAGTTCCCATGGGATAGTTGAAAAACGATAGTAATTTATACTGCTTAGTCCACAAAAACAACTGATTGGATTTCAATAAAACTTTACAATAATATAGTTCATACATCAGAATAACAAATAGACAACTTTTTATCTCGGAAAAATGTACGGTTCCCGAGGGATAGATTTGATTTTGTTTGTATAGAGGCGAACCCGAGCGAAGCGAGGGTGAGCCGCTAGTCTCTAAAAAAGCTCTTTCGGTAAATTGCTAGTACGGAAAAATAAGCACTAAGACAACGAATAAGCTACCATTTTTTTAAAGGATATAATAAAACAAAACGTACAAAATGCCCAAACATATGGTAATCATTTAATTATTTTATGAGTCATAACGTAGCGCTAATGAGGTGGGAGAGATTTGATTTATTTATAAACATTTCCATCTGCGATATCGACGCGGAACAGCCGAGTCTTAATGTGAATATTTTGATTAATATCTTACATTGTTCTGATCAGTGTGTAGCATAAATTATATGACGTGTAATAAAACAAAAATATGAACTATAGACACGCAAAATCATGTAAAGAGTAAGGAAACTAATGATACGTATGTAGGTATAATGTATATAATATGTAGGTAACTATATGTATAATAAAATTCTGAGTCGAATCTGTACATTTAATATTTTTTGGAAAATCTAATTGAAATAGTCATTATTATCGATATAGAGGTTAAATCTATAGTTTTTAGAATTTATGTCTGTCTGTCTGGGAACGCCTCGCGAGAAAACCACTGCACAGATTTTGACGAAATTTGGTATGATGTTAGCTGGTTATCCGCGTCAACGTACAGGCTACTTTTTACTGCGGGAAAATATCTCATCTCTGAAAAATCTATACTACACATTAAAAACATACTTTTTTGCCAAATATGTTTAGCTACTAGCTAGGCTTGTGTTATGGACACCAGACAGTTGATACACTACACATATATAACTTAAAATACATACACATTATAAATATAAACACCCATGATTGGAGTACATAGTAACATTCGTGCTCATCACACAAATAAATGCCCCGAGCGGAATCCGAACCCGCGACCGCTGGTGCAGCAAGTAGGGTCACTACAAACTGAGCCAAACGTGTCATCAAATCTAATCTATCATTTGTTTAGTTTTCTACTTTGTTTATTTACAGACAATATACTCGTATGTATATTATTGTTATCAAGTACTTTTTCACCGCTCATTGTCTTTTACTATAATATTATTTAATATTGTAATGACTGTTAAAAAACTAAATAATCAAATCGAGTATATCCTCTTTTATTGAAATCGGGTCAAAAATGTCAGTTCTTCCTTTATATTCCACAAAATCGAATGATAGTAAATAATGCTCTCAAAGCCAATGGAGCGCACGTAAGTATGGAGTATGGAAGAATTTTACTTCACTTTTATGGGTCAGTAAAATGTATAACAGAGACGAGCGTTTGAAGTAAAGTGTATCGAAGCGTTCAATTATTGATCTACTCTAAGGATTTTCTAATATACAATGTTTAAATACTTAACATACTAGTTTTCGTCCGCGGTCCCGTTTCCGTAGTAAATATGTTTAAAATCAGAATTTAACTAAAATCTTGCGAGCAAACACTTACACACCTAGTTTTTACCCGACTACGGCGAAGCCTAAAAGAGGGTTATGTGTTTGATCTGTATCATGTGTGTATATATATGTATGTATGTAACGTCACCTTGTTCTCATCTTTTCAGTTCGCCTTTTACGCCGTCAGGTTTTTTATTTTTTCTTCGTAATATAAGTGATTATTATATAACTTTAAGTTTACAAATTTCACACAATAGTGTGTCAGTAACGTATCCATTCCTCCTGCATTATAGAGTTCACTGCCATCGATTATAATGCATTGACTGGCCTCTATAAAAACTTTGTAGATTTGTTAAAAACTTTCTAGCTTAAACTTTTGTCATTTACAAATAAAATAAGCTAATAAAAGCTCTAATTGAAAATTACTTAATTGTGGTGTTGGTGTTTTTACGATATGAAATTTTAATTCTCTTTCATCGTATCTTCGTTTCCCAGAAACAAAACATACTTTTTTACTTAAAAATTACAACTTACCAAAAAAATTGTTACAAAAATATTACTTTTTCACTTAAAATAATCTTTAACGACTGTATAATCTTGTCTAAGCCTATGAAATAATCTATTCGTATAATAAAATTCTAATTAAGTCAAATCTGTACATTAAATATTTTTTTAAAAGCTTATTGAAATAATCATTATTATCGATACAGAGGCCGAAACTATATTTTATTGAATTTTTGTCTATCTGTCAGGGAACGCATTATGAAAAAACCTCTAGATAGATTTTGATGATTGGTACGATGATAGCTGGTTACAAGCTACTTACTGGATACAAGCTATATTATGCATGTGTTATAAATATAAACCTTCCTCTTGAATCACTATATCTATTAAAAAAACCGCATCAAAATCCGTTGCGTAGTTTTAAAGATCTAAGCATTGGGACAGACAGCGGGAAACCACTTTGTTTTATACTATGTAGTGATTAACGAGCTTGAGAATCAATGAAAAGCATTTGCAAACAGCATTTTTATATATAGATAGCTAAATTTAATACATATAATATGTTTTCCTTAAATTTTCAATAATGTTTATGGTCGATTGTGACCACTGGACGAACACTTCTTCTAATAACGATACAAATCCAATACCTTTGAGATAATTCACTTATATCATAGACATCTTCACTTATACGTATAACACACGACATGTAGCCTTGAAACAATATTTTTATTTTACCAACATTACATTCTCGTAGTTCGATAGGCCCTTGTCAAACTGTCATGGAAAAGGGTTTCGAGCTATTCCATCTGTCCGACATGAGTTGTGGTGCGATCTCGTATTGAGAATGAAAAATATCTTTATTATTTAAAATAAAGCATTATCTATTGTAGCTTTATTCATAGTAGTATTTTTGTCTATATGTATACTGTATATGCTATAGTATATACAGTATTTACAGCTTATTTCGATTATATTTTTTATAGATAATAATATCGTTTATATTAAAAATAAGTACCTAATGAAAGAAAATGATATGAAATCTTTACTTAAAGCCTACTAAATGAGAAAGTTTAACATAACACTACAAACTTTAGGATAAGAGTAATTATATATAAACTAGCAGCTCACCCTCGCTTCGTTTGGGGTCACCTCTAGAAAATCAAAAACAAATCTATCCCACGGGAATCGTACATTTTTCCGAGATAAAAAGTAGTCTATGTGTTATTCTGATGTTTGAGATACATTATTGTAAAGTTTCATTAAATTCCATTCAATAGTTTTTGCGTAAAAGAGTAACAAACATCCGTACATCTATAGATACATCCAGACCTCCATACATCCTCACAAACTTTCGCATTTCTAATATTAGTAGGATAAACAAAACAAGCGGAGTGGCGAGCAAAAGTTGTGTTTAATAAACAAAAAAATACCTATGACTAGCATCCAAAAGAAGTTATAAACCCACAATCTTCTGTGATAAAATATTCCATTTTCCAGTATAAAAAGCCGAAGCAATAGAGACATACACTTTAGGCTTAAGTTCTTTTAAAGTTGGTCAAAAATCTTCGTTAAAAGCTCTTTATCTAATTTGCAGGAAGGAGAGAGAATCTTCTCTTAGTATATACATACATATTACATATATTTAAGGCAAGTGGTAGCCCAGTGGTAACATGCTTACTTGGGAAACCGAGTGAAGCAGGTTCAAATCCTAAGTTTGACACGTCTGATATTTTCATGTGCGAATCATTTTCAACATGATTATCATTTACCTCACGGTGCAAGAAAACATCGTGAGGAAACCTGCACGTCTGAGAAAACCTAGCAAGTTTTCGAAAGACATGTGAAGTCCGCCAACCCGCACTTGGCCAGCGTGGTGGACTACGGCCTGATTCCCCTCGTATTACAGGGAGGCCCATTCCCAGCAGTGGGATGTTAAAAAGGACTGAATATACATACATAAAAACAAAAAAACAAAAGTTAACATAAAAAGTTTGAAACATATCTAAAATCTATACAAACGGAGTGAAAAACTAAAAACAATACTACACCAATTGAAATGTTAAAATCATTTCAATTCACCTAAAAATATAACATTTTGTGATCCTTTGTCCCTTTGTTCTCTGCACGATATCTCATACAAATGCATACAAACAATGCAGTGAGACAGTCGCACGGTGATAGGTTATCCGCTATCTCGTGAGGTCAGGACATTATACAGGATGCTATGATAATGTCACTATAATTATATGTAGAGTGTTGACTGAGTTTACTTTTATACGTAACAGTTTAGCATTAAATAAAAAAAAGACCTGTTTTTGACCTATAAAAAAAAAGGAGTGTCTTACTCTATTCGTTTGTATTTTCATCTATGTATTTATGAACCGTATCAGTTTACTCTTTCAAAAAAAAAATCAGTGTACATTTTTTAGGGTATCTAATATCATAAGTACAAAATGGATCTTATTGTTTTGTTTTACTTATTTTGTATTATAGAACAACAAATCAAAAGATCCACTTAATTGCTAAAGGAAGGAAAATATATGCCTAAAGTTTAATTCAAGTAAATTCTTTGTAGACTGCGCTTAAAAAATGTAAAATCAAGACAATACAAAGAAAATAAAAACTACATCATCTTATCGCGAGAATCAAACTCATGATCTCTGACACAGTAGGCTACACCATCGAAATAATTGTCACTATTTGGATTTTTTTTGAAAAAATCTTCGTTTTGAATAAAAATATTGAAAATACCACACATAATAAGTTACATAACATCTTGCGTTTTTTATATATTACGTAAAGGTCATAAGAAATATGTCATTGAGTTCAAGAGTCAAGCAAATGTCCCGACAAGAACAAGTTCAATGACTACATTTTTGTTGAAAGACCGCTGTAAGCTCTACAATCTCGACGCAATCGGAGTTAAAGAACGAGATCATTTTGACAAAAGTTATTATGGAATTTTTAAAGTAAAACTTCTTAACGCACGCTCGACTTGGGGGGTAAGCTGGTGAATGCGTTACGAAAAAATGTACGTACGTTTGTTGCCATGGTAACCATTTTTATTGTCTGACAAATGTTATATAATATGATAATCTTTCAAATGATATTCTATAAATATATGATTGTAATATGCCTAATATGCGGTATTTTTAGTATCTCACCTATACTAATTATTGAAAACATAAATAGAATTTCGTAAAGAGTACCGATAACCTACAGAAGTTTTACTTCTTGCGCGTGTACACATTCATACACGCACTCTTTAATTATTTTTTTGTATTATTGCACTATATTCTTACATTACCATAGAACGTAAATTTTACGCTTGTATCCCAGGAACTACTGAACGCATTTTAATAAATAATGACTAAAAGAAAATTACGCTATCTCTTATCAATGTGGAATAAATACTTTTAGCCAAGTTAACCAACTTAGTTATAATAATAATAACGTGTAATTAATTCAAGACAGCTTTGGGCATAACATCTTATGATACTAGCAGAACCCGCGGCTTCGCTCGCGCTAAAATTGAAAAAAAAACTCTTTGGCTTTATGCAAAAGGCATTTTTGAAATGGGCTCGGTAGTTTCTGAGCTTAAAGCACTTAAACATATTATTAACATCATTTTCACAATGATGTATGGAAGTCTACCCAATTTGTTGACATTTATGATTACTGCTCCGCTGCCTTTGATGGTAGCACGATGATATATAGCCTACAGCCTTCCTCGATAAACGGGCTATCTAATGCAACAAGAATTTTTTAAATCGCTATAGTAGTTCCTGAGATTAGCGCGTTCAAACAAACGAACAAATAAACAAACAAACACACAAACTCTGCTTCTATAATATTAGTATAGATTTTTTGTATGGCCAAAACAAATATTTATTAATTAATCATTCAACGACAAAAATTGCCTCATGAAGACTCATTTCCCATATAATATATACTTAATATTATAAAGCTGAAGAGTTTGTTTGTTTGGTTGAACGCGCTAATCACAGGAACTACTAATCCGATTTGGAAAATTCTTTTGCATTAGATAGATCATTAACTGAGGAAGGCTATAGGGTGTATATATCATCCCGGGAAAATGTAAGGTTCGAAGCGAGGGTGAGTCGCTAGTACCAGATAAGAATCAACTAAATCATTACGCGATTAAATCTAGAAATAGCTCAATTATTTCCTTCACACTACTTAATTTTTGATTTTTGATTAGTAAAATTCATGTATATACGAGTACTTTGTGAGTATATGTGTATATCATGTATTTTTGCCTACTGCCTCGGTGGTGTAGTGGCTAGCATGTACGGCTGCACATCCTGAGGTCCTGGGTTCGAGTCCCGGGTCGGGCCAAGTTTAGTTATTGAGTCTTTCTGTATAGTAAGCCTCAGTATCAGCCCGGAGTTGGGAAGTTGGCGGTGTTTCACCCCCGTGCCTCGGAGAGCACGTAAAGCCGTCGGTCCTGCGCCTTAACTCTCACCGGTCGTGTCGAGTAGTCGTCCCACCGGAGTATGAGAGTGACAGGAATAGAGAGTGCACTTGTGTCTGCGCGTACATTTGTGCACTATAATATCTCCTGCGCAGTTGGCTAGTCTTAATGAGATTGGCCGCCGTGGCCGGAATCGGTCAGGAGGACATTATTATTATTATTATATCATGTATTTTTGCGTGTAGGGCATGACACTCTTAACTTTGCCAATTTGAATAGATTTTAATAATTAGTGTCGTGTCTAATACAATTTACAGGTTTAGTATAGATTTTTCAGAGACATTTTCCCGCAGTAAAAAGTATACTTAATGTTGACCCGGATAACCAGCTATCATCATACTGAATTTCATAAAAAATCTGTCCAGTGGTTTTGTCGTGATACGTTCCCAGACTGATAGACAGACAGATAGAAATTCTAAAAACTATAGATTCGGTCTCTGTATCGATAATAATGACTATTACAGTAAGATTTTCAAAAAAATATTTAATGTACAGATTCAACTCAGAATTTTATTATATGTATAGACTAGCGACTCACCCTTGCTTCGCTTCTAGTTCGTCGATAGACAAAAACAAATCTATCCCATGGGAACCGTACATTTTTCCGGGATGATATATAGCCTATAGCTTTCCTCAGTTAACGGGCTATCTAATGCAAAAAGAATTTTTCAAATCGGATTAGTAGTTTCTGAGATTAGCGCGTTCAACCAAACAAACAAACAAACAAACTCTTCAGCTTTTTAATATTATTAGTATAGATAAAACGCGAAAATTTAAAAGCTATCTTGTACCGGTAATCAAACCGACAATCAGCCCTTAATGAATTACATTATGTAACCTCTTAAAGTACCCAATTTGGTATTAACATAGTCGATTGACATAGAATACTAATGAGTATTTTGCTAATCAAGTGTAGCGACCGACCATCTGACTGGTATTTGCATGCATTCCATACATTATCATTAATTAGCACGCATAAGTGTCATAAATTACGAGGTGCAGCCGTGTCTATTTAATAAGACAGTAGTAGCCCAATACTAAAACGAATTTGTTCATCATTAATCCTCACGTATCTACGTATTAATAATCATGGAATATTTAAAACTAGCGACTCACCCTCGCTTCGCTCAGATACGTCCCTAGGTACGTTTTGGCGCTTAGTATGAAATTGTTTTTTTTTTTTTCAATATTTTTTTGTGTATTTTCCGATATTTTAAAAGTTAATCTGCTAATAAAAAAAAACATGAATAGTAGCATAAACAGTAAAACACGCTACTATTTTTGACTTCGACATTTTTTTAGCGGACTCCGTCTATTTAGCAACGTTGCAAGTAATTATTGAATGTCCTTATGCATAAACTGTACCATTTTGCGGACCTCAATTATACCTACTACTAATTGAAATGAACTTCTAGGGAACTGACCACGCAATCAAGCTACACCTTCATCCGGCCGGAAACTATTGGTATTATGAATATTAATATAATGTTAATTAATAACAAGACTAGCTATATCTCCTGACATTCTCGACACGTGTTTGTCTGTTTTGTTTTTTTTTAATTAAAACTTCTTTAGAATCGTTGTGATTTGAAACTCAATGAAACGGATAAGCGTCACTAGAAAGAGACAAACACATAAATACATAAGATTAAGCCTGAGAGAGAATGAGATAGAATACATTACACCGGAAATCAAAAATAACACTGCATATTATTCAATTATTATGTAATATATGTTAAATAAAATGTAAAATAACTTTTAAACTTGGTAAAAAAACCTAAACTTATAATAAAAATGAATATTTATTACTGAATATGCATAAATTATTTAAAAGCTACATTATGACTAATTGTTACCATGGTAACCGTTGTTATTGTCTGACAAATATATAATATTACATTCTTTCCGTATATGATATTCCATAAATATATGATTGTACTAAGCCTAATATGCCCTCAAAAAAGTACACAATTCGAAATTGAATTGCGCTTTTTTCAAATCTCTTTTGTTCATTGATTTTCGGATGACAAAATTAAAACGCACGTTTTTTCATTTAAAAATGTACTTTATGTGGTGAGTGTAGGTTCGAATTTGGGTTAAGACAATTAAAACTTTCAATTTTTGAATTTTATACTTTGGTTTGACTTAACGTCACATGTCGACGCCACTTTTTAAAGAAATATGTGTTAGAAAATATGTATCTATGTTTTTATATATCAATGTACGTAATTTACTTATTATCGTGAAACAAATAGTAGGTACTTGAGAAATTAGCGTAAAATATTTAGAGTTTCAGCGAAGTAAAACCAAACGTGTCTTCGAGAGTTAAAGGTTCACTTGTCATTCCGCACATATAGATGCTTACCAAATCAATCTTTTTTTTTTAATCTTTTTTGGTTTTAATTTTTTTTTTCGTGGAACCCTATTTTTTTTTCTAAAATAAAAGTAGCCTAAGTTACTCTTTATTACATCAGCTATCTGCCAGTGAAAGTCCCGTCAAAATCGGTCCAGCCGTTTCGGAGATTAGCCACAACAAAACACAGAACAAAAGACAGACGGACGGACAGACAGACAGACAGACAGACAAAAATTGTAAAAAAATTTGTTTTGGTGTATGTTCCGTGTATACATCCATATGCATTTATTAAAAAGCGGTTATTTTAATATTACAAACAGACACTCCAATTTTTTTTATCTGTATAATATGTATAAATAATATCTCCTATGCAGACTCAATGAGATTGATCATAGCAACGAAAATCGATTAGAAAATCATTCTTTACATTCAAAAATGCTTATAAAAACCCATTAAAATAAAGTATGTTTTCATTTGAATATCTACTAAACGCGCAGAGATAAAATCTTAAACTCTAATCAAGCTTTTTCGATAGGTATCTCATACAAGCGACACCATAGGCCTACACTAGTTTCACAACATTAGCCCTACTATTGTAGGTTCATGTTCCTAAATCAAAACAAACCATATGACGTATGAACCATTTGCCTGCGGCGCGGCGGCCAAATACAGTGGAGTCGAGTCGATTTGTCACGCGTCCGGACACGACTGGAGTCGATCCATCTCTGTAATACCTACAACATGGCTCGTAGAATTGCTAGAGAAATACGCTGTTTATACGCAAGAAAGCATTGTAAAAGAATATTTACCTACTTCGCATAAGAAAGGTAATGTGTTCGAGTGTATATATGTATGTCTGCTTGTGTATATGCTATACTAGCGACTCACCCTCGCCACGCTCGGGTTCATCACAAGGAACGTTTTAACGTATAGATTAAATATTTTTTCCGCAGTAAAAAGTATCCTATATGACCTGGACCAGCTATCACCATACCCAAAATTTATCAAAATTTGTTCAGTTATTTTCTCGTGATGCGTTCTCAGACAGACAGACAGAGAGACAAAAATTCTAAAAACTATATATTCGGCCTCTGTATCGATCATGACAATTTTAATAAGATTTTCCAAAAAATATTTAATGTACAGATTCGACCCAGTCAGAATTTAATTATATGTATAGATAAGATGCATGTAACATAAACGGCATATACTCGTAAATAAGGTGTTTAACTTCATCTTAATTGCGGAAATGAGGGCTACATTCTTACGAAGTTGGGTGTTTTAATATTTTTTAATTAATTAAGCTTATTGCTGGAAATATTTTAAGGTTACTTTTCAACAGAGACTTATATTTGTATGATATTCTCTCCGCTTACTTCTTATAAACCATGCAATGAAGTTTAAGACAGTTTTGACTCATAGAATCAGCGACAAACGAGGAAGGTTTGTGTATATAATTTTTAGATACCTATACAGATAAACAAAATTCGAGTGTCTGTTTGTTATATTAAAATAACCGCTTTTTACTAAATACATATGGATGTATACATGGTACATATACAAAAACATTTTTTTAACCATTTTTGTCTGTCTGTTTGTTCCGGCTAATCTCTGAAACAGCTGGACCTATTTTGACGGGACTTTCACTGGCAGATAGCTGATGTAATAAGGAGTAACTTAGGCTACTTTTACTTTAGAATAAAAATAGGGTCCCACGAAAAAAATTAAAACCAAATTAATTAATTAATTTTGTTTTGGGAAGCAACCTAGGGACGAACCCGAGCTAAGTGAGGGTGAGTCGCTAGTTTTGCATAAAATAGCTGAACTATGACTGTGTTTTGTTTAAAAAAACTATTTTAGTACGCTTATACTGCTAATGCTGGCTAAACTTCAAGGGATACGCCACTAATATATTATTTTTCCATAGAAAACCCGAGCGAAGCAAGGGCAAGTCGCTAGTAATACATAAGAACAAATGTACAAATCATTCAAATATAATGCAAAAACTCCATTCCGAAATTCAAATAGTCCTAAAAATGAGAGCTAACTTTTTGAATTTCAAGCGGAACCGCGACCCGAGGGTTACGCACTTAGTATGTAAATGTTAGGTGAATGAACTGTATAAAATGAGTGAGGAAAACCGCAAACATATGGAATAACAATTAAAAACACAATATGGTTTAGTTTAAGCTTGATAGTGATTCATTCGCTGAGAATAAATACCTATATAATTTTACTAGCATTTGCACGTGGCTCCGCCCGCGTAGGTACTTTAGCGGCAACGGGATATTAGACGTAAGCCGTCGTACACGTTTGGCTTAGTTTGTAGTGACCTTACTTGCTGTGCCAGCGGTCGCGGGTTCGAATCCAGTTGGGGGCATTCATTTGTGTAATGAGCACTGTACTCCAGTGATAGATGTTTAATATTTATATTTATAATATTTACGTATTTAAAAGTTATATATATATATATATATATATATATATATATATATATATATATATATATATATATATATATATGTATATATATATATATATATATAGTGTATCAACTATCTAATATCCATAACGCAAGGCTCGTAGCTTACCATGGAACTAGATGTATTTAGCGCATTTTAATGACCCACAGGTGGGCACGGGCTTCCCTTTGATATGAGGGGGATCAAGCCATAGTTTACCACGCTGATCAAGTGCGGGTTGGCACTTGGCAGACTGAGCATGTCGGTTGAGAGGTGTCAAGACCCGGGATTTGAATCCGCTTCACTCGATTTCCCAAGCGGTAACGCGCCCGCACTGTGCTACTTCTGCCTTAATTACTAAGTCTGTGTATGTGGCTTTGCCATGGACAGATTTTAATATAATATTTAGTACTTACTTTTGTGAAGATTTTTTATTTTGCCTAGAAATAACAACCCTGTGTTGTGGCTTATTTTCATTTTTTTTCCTATTGTTAGAACTATCGTTAAACAACAATTCTTACTGTACAGCCTAATTAAATAAAAATAATAATTAAATATATTAGCTGAAAAATCGTTTTCGACGAGCATATAGACTAAGTACATACATCTATACATATAATAAAAATCTATCTGAGTCGAATCTGTACATTAAATATTTTTTAGTAAATCTTATTGAAATAGTCATTATTATCGATACAGAGTCAAAACTATTTTTTTTTTGTCTGTCTGTGTGTCTGTTACCACATCACAAAAAATCACTGAAGGGATTTAGATGAAATTTGGTATGATGATAACATAACTTTTTACTGCGGGAAAATATCACATCTCTGAGAAATCTATACTAAAAGTTAAAACGTAAGTAGGGAAGAACCCGAGTGGAGCGAGGGTGAGACGCTAGTCTAAAATATAAACATTATCATTTTTTCCAATGTAAACAAATTACAATTAAGAATAAAAAATAAACCAGAAGTGATTTTTTAAACATTTCACTACCCTTAACCGTATAATACGCCATTGATTATAATTCTAAGGCCATCTGTAACATGAGCCAGCTATAACTTCTCGCTGTCAGCCCTATTTCATCCTGATGCATTACCGGAATATTTCTCTAACATCACTAAAATAGATTGTGCCCTTGAAACGTTTCCTTGGGCTACTTGTTTTAGATTAGCTTGGGTTTTGACTTCTTTTAAAATACTTTACGAACCATTTGTTAAGTTATAAAACGAAAGATACAAAAATATTCAAATATGTAATAATAAAAATATTGTAATTTTTGTGCTACATTTAAAAAATATTTTATTGTACAAGTACCTGATATCTAAGTTAAAAACGGTAAATTTCATATTTAATTTGCCTAAAAAATCCGGAAATACATTTCGTAAATAAAGTGATTCACGTTAAGTGGATACTCGCTATAGCCCAATCGAATTAGGATTTGACATTGCAAAAATTTTTAACAGTAATTTTCCTTCAGAGTTCTTTGGAGGGAGTCACTAGAAGTCTAAATTTAGATTTTCGGGGTACCAAACCCATTGTGTCATCCGCCATCTTGAATTTAAGGGTTGATTTTTGTTTGTTGAATAACTCGTTTATTTTCAATTTTACACGAAAAATAGTTATTACAAAAGTTATTACTTTCTTTGATTTACGCGAATATTTGACATTCTAAATAAAACTATCTTTTCGGATTATTTCGCGGATTTATTTTGATTTTTGGTTCCCGACGTTTCGAATGCTTTACAGCAATCATGGTCACGGGTCTCTCCCGTGACCATGATTGCTGTAAATCCGCGAAATAATCCGAAAAGATAGTTTTATTTAGAATATTACAAAAGTTGTTTGATATAAAAATTTCCTACAATTTTGGTTCTCATCATTTTTTTCCTAGGATCGATATTTTTGGATTTATATCCAAAAAGAGAGGGTGAATTCTTGTTTATTGAACAACTCGTTTATTTACAATTTTACGCGAAAAATTTTAACAAACAAAGTTGTTTGAAATCAAATTTCCTACAATTTTGGTTCTCATCAATTTTTACGGCTAAACGTCCAAATAAACATAATTATTAAGGTTTTGAAAAAATTCTCGACAGACAGAGTAATAGGTATATTATAATTTTTATCGATAAAAAAGTTTTGACGTTCAAACTAATAGAGTGATGTGCCTTTGTTCATTTAAAATTCCAAGTAATGACAAATTTTCATATCTCCTCAAAACAAACAACACTTCTTTGAATTATGGTGACACATTTAATTTTCAAACACAGTACTACGCAGTTTATAATTAAATCTCCTTAATTTTCGTTTTCATCGCATTAATATCATATATACTGGGAAAAACAACTCTACAGATTTAAAAATTACTTAGAATTTTGTATAGACTTTGAACCACAAACAAGACAATGGGTAATCCATACTAATATTATAAATGTGAATGTTTGTGATTATGTATGGATGTTTGTCACTCTTTCACGCCAGAACGGCTGAACGGATCTGAATGAAATTTGGCACAGAAATAGATTATAGTCTGGAATAGCACGTATTTTACTTTTTATCCCGGAAATATGACGGTTCCCGTGGGATAGATTTGTTTTTGTTTTTTTTAGAGGTGAACCCGAGCGAAACGAGGGTGAGCCGCTAGTTGTTAATATTGTTTTATATGTACATAAGAACTCATTAACAATAATATATTTGTTTTAATAACTATAATAATAATAATATTTTCGTATTCAGCCCACTTTCTTAACGTCCCACAGCTGGACACGGGCTTCCCTTCAATACGAGTGGGATCAGGTCATATATCATAGTCCACCGCGCTGGCCGAGTGCGGGTTGGCGGACTTTACATTTCTGTCGAAAACTTGCTAGGTTCCTTCAGACATGCAGGTTTCCTCACGATTTTCCTACACCGTAAGACAAGTCGGAGGTGCGAGACCCGGAATTTGAACCCGCTTCACTTGCCAAGCGAGTGTATTACCACTGGGCTACCACTGCCTCTTAATAATAATTTTAAAAAAACCAATATACAATGGAGCTCTTACAGTTTGAAATACACTGATCACATCGGAATCCTAAATTCGATTCCATCCTTACACTTAATAAAGTAAAAAATAATTAAATCAACATCAATTTCCATCAAATTCCGTATTTAACCGCAACAGAAGCTGTTTACACTCATTACTGTAAATAAACTTCTTCAACAAAAAATTACTAACAAAGCCATTTAGGGGTATATTCTAATTTGCCACAGCTCTCGCATCCGGCGACATCTGCCCGCCGGGGTAGGGGTAGGGTAACCAACCATTACTATTAATTATGATACATGGCCCAATATCGTACACAAAATTAATATAAACGCTAACGATCCATTACTTTGAGTACCTTAGTCTTTAGCAATTGTGAATTTTGTCTAGTCTCCACAAAAAGGGATAACTTGACAAAAAGTATCCAAAAGCAGCCTTTATTTAGTACTAGCGACTCACCCTCGCTTCTATCGGGTTCGTCCCTAGGTACCTTTTAACGGTTAGTATGAAATACAAATCTTTAAATTTCTCGGCTTTTCTGTACTATAATATGCATGTATTATATATATAAACCTTCCTCTTGAATCACTTTATCTATTAAAAAAACCGCATCAAAATCCGTTGCGTAGTTTTAAAGATCTAAGCATACATAGGGACAGCGGGAAGTAACTTTGTTTTATACTATGTAGTGACTTTCCGTCCATAAACTAACTGTATGCAAAAATGTTTTTTATCAGTTACTCCCTTATTAGAAGAGGACAAACTAACAAACTCAAAATGTTGTTTATATTACACTCGCGACTAATCTTCGCTTTATTTGAGTGCGTTCTTTATTAACTAACCCTTGATTATAATGTATCAGTGTACAATTTAATTCAAATCCGTCCGTTTCAACCATAATGAGTAAGAAGCACATATACCGTATACGAACTCATATACATACGAACTTTCGCAATCCGATTGTTAGGTTATCGGGACCCACCCTTAGGTCATCTGTAACACAGCCTCCGAACTAAATTCATGGTAATCCTACCCACAACGTCGTGGTGTCCCATTTCAAGTGCCAAGCGACATTTACCCTTGACGGTCGACGCGGGGTTGACAGACTGAATACAACACAAACTCATCTTGTCGCGGTCACATAACGTAAGCAATAAACAACTTAGATGTTTGATGGATTCGTTTAGAAACTAATTTTGTTGACAAGTAAGATTAATTTAAACAAAGTCATGTTTAAAAACTACATAAAATAATATCTATACATATAATAAAATTCTGAGTCCAATTTGTACATTAAATATTATTTGGAAAATCTTATTGAAATAGTCATTATTATCAATACAGAGGCCGAATTTATAGTTTTTAGAATTTTTGTTAGTCTGTGTGTCTGTCTGGGAACGCATTACGAGAAAACCATTGGACAGATTTTGAAGAGGTATAATGATAGCTGGTTATCCGGGTCAACATATAGGATACTATTTCCTGGGGGAAAATATCTCATCTTTGAAAAATATATACTATTCAATAAAACGTATCTAGGGACGAACCCGACCGAAGCGAGGGTGAGTCGCTAGTCAAGAATGAAAATGTTGAAAATTGTAAGGTAATGCGAGTATAATAAACAGGATTATGTAACGTGGTCAAAACATGTAAAAATATTTTTTAATCTTGTTACTCAATTTCAGTTACAAAATGTCATCTTGGTTAAAGAAAGACGATGGGATTCTATATATAAATAGACAAAGACAAAACATTTCAGTACCTCTTCTTCTCTGTTTGTCAACCGCATGGTATTTTTTTTGTTCAACAGTTCAACAGCAACGAGCTTCAGTATTACCAATAAAAAAATTAGAAACAAATTTTTTTTTCTTATACATAGATAAGTAAATTAAGATTATAATGGTCGAATTTCAATCACCGTGCGTATACTATCGCATTCTATCTATCTACATCTACACTCGTGTATGAGACAAAGTCGTGTTAGTTACACCATTTATAACTCAAGAACGGCTGGACCAATTTTTATGATATTTGATTTTTTGGATTTCTGTTAGTCCGGAATAGGATAATAAGTATTAAAACATCAGAAAAATTAAAAAAGAAATTATATGGCTAACGCTGGCAAATAACTATTTTAAATATCTGTGTAAAACGTACCTACGACAAACCCGAGTGAAGCGATGGTGAGCCGCTAGTTATTTATTAAAGCTGTCTATCTAATTTTATATCATGTCGCGTGTATTTTTTGGTTGAGTGTTTTCTCTCCCCACAAGTGAAATACCCGCATAGGCTTGTTCCAAGGTAATTATATATTAGATCGTTTGAGATGAATTTGAGATGACGAGACGTTTGGCGCAGTTTGTAGTGACCCCACTTGCGGTGTCAGCGGTCGCGGGTTCGAGTCCCGCTGAGGGCATTCATTTATGTGATGAGGACGAATATTTGTACTCTAATCATGGGTGTTTATATTTATAATATGTAAGTATTTAAAGTTATATATGTGTAGTGTATCAACTATCTGGTATCCATAACACAAGTCTCGTAGCTTACCATGGAACTAGATGGTGCTGTGTGTTAATGTTCCAACATATTTATTTTATTATTTATTATTATAGATCCAGTCAACCGAATTATATAAATGAGTACTAACTAAATATTCAATTATAACTTTATTTACTTGACGGCCAAACTGTTTACATCATTTACAAATATAATAAATAGCCATATATCCTGAATCCTACCAATTCTATTTTTTCCTTGGGATTCGTCTAATTTAAACTATTAATCTATACTAATATTATGAATTTGTTTGTTGTTGTAAGAGTTTGTTTGTTTGTTTGGTTGAACGCGCTAATCTCCGGAACTACTAATCCGATTTGAAAAATTATTTTTGCATTAGATTAACTGAGGAAGGCTATAGGCTATATAACATTCCGGAAAAATATACGGTTCCCGTGGGATAAATTTGTTTTTGTCTCGGGACGAACCCCAAGCGAAGCGAGGGTGAGTCGCTAGTATAATTTTTATATAATATAGCTCTTTGTTGCGTCTCCGCTTGCCTAATTTTTTTATCTATATTTCACTTCTAAGGTTAAAGCATGATATTAGACATCCTATAACATTCCTAACCCAAAATAACAGTTTTTTACTAAATGCATATTAAAGTATATACGGTACTTATAAGGAAAAAATCTATTTATAAATTGTTTATCTGTCTGTCTGTTGGTTTCGACTAATCTCCGAAACGAATGGACCGATTTTGTCGTGTCTTTCACTGGCAGAAGCCTAGAAAAAAAGTTAGGATTCCGCACAACAAAAAAATTAAAACAAATAATTTTGCAAAATCCGCGTACCTAGGAAAGTCGCTAGTAAGCTATAAGATACAAAAAAAATTACAAACAAACAAAAAAACAAACTCTTCAACTTTATACTGTTAGTGTAGATCTATTAATTTTCTGAGTCATTTTAGAGGATTAAGTTATGAATCTTTGCCCCTAAGGAGAGACCTAACAGTAAATCATCGCTATCTTCATATAATTTCAAAGGTATTAAGAACATCATATCTCAGACTTAAACTTAAAAGCAAGATTTAGTTTGAGGTGTGCAAAATTGAACAGCAGTTTAGCGCAGTGGCTATTATGTTATCTATAGCGGAAGATCGTAGGTTCATACCTGGATAAAATTTTTGTATTGATCATATAAATGCGTTTGCGCACTTTTGCGAATGTAAAAATATGTTTGTAATGATGTCTTCTAAAACATGTAAAAACACATTCTATTATACTATAGTAAACTACGTTATAGACTACCTGTCTTATGTTTTTTTTTCTGACTAACTAAAATTGTCACAGCTATTAAAAGTAAATCGTTTTAATACATGATCATATTATGTATTTCTATATAAAATCATGTAAATTGGACAATACCGTTGGAGTTACAAGGCCACAAACAGATCTACAAATATAGAATCGTCATTCTATTTGTATTATAAATACGAAAGTGAGTGAGGGAGGAGTCAGTAAGTGAGTAAGTAACTTAACTAATGTTTGTTATATTTTCACTCTTAATTCACTAAACAGATTTCCATAAAACTTGGCAAAGGCATAGATAGTATCTTGGGGATGGACCTAGGCTACCTTTCCTATCCCACTTACCACGCGAGCAAAGCCGCGAGCAACAACTAGCCACTACATAGTATAAAACAAAGTCGCTTCCCGCTGTCTATCTGTCCCTATGTATGCTTAGATCTTTAAAACTACGCAACGGATTTTGATGCGCTTTTTTAACAGATAGAGTGATTCAAGAGGATGGTTTATATATATATATATATATATATATATATATATATATATATATATATATATATATATATATATATAATACATGCATATTATAGTACAGAAAAGCTGAGAAATTCAAAAATGTGTATTTCATACTAACCGTTAAAAGGTACCTAGGGACGAACCCGAACGAAGCAAGGGTGAGTCGCTAGTGTCGTATAAGAGGAAAGCAAATAAGTTGAAATTAGATGCTTCAGTTTAACAGATCCAGGCATCGGATGAATGACCTACATCGACCGGAATGCAGGAGGCTAGCTCGACCTTTCCAGTCCAAAGGTCAATACATTAGCCCTAACTCCAATTGGAATGTAATGAGAAATCGTTCTTTATAAATTATTCTAGCCTTTGACATCATGAACTTTTCAAAGTAATATAGCTCCTGATGTTTTTATTACAGTTATAATAAAATTTATTATTGTAAGTTTTTAAAATGAATTATATTAGCTACGACTTTGTGGTGAAGTGGCATCGTATTTGAGTGGTATTTTATTAATCTTAAGATAGCGGGTTTGATTCCGGTAGGGGCAAGTTTTTATCAATATACTATACAAAGATCAGTCATCTGCTTACTTCTTAAGTTAATTATAGTTTACCTAAAAGGATGCACAATATATTATGCCGTATAGACAGAGAGTACCTATAGTACCTACCTATCATTACTATTTAATCTAACTTACGTAGCCTAAAGTTTTGTCATCTGTTTTGATAAAAACCAAGTTTTTGTATTAAATTCATAAGTCATTATAAAAACTAGTGGCTCACCCTCACTTCGCTCGGGTTTACCTCAGGAAAAATAAAAACAAATTATCCCACGGGAACCTTACATTTTTCCGAGATAAAAACTAGCCTATTTACTATTCCAGACTATAATCTATCTCTGTGCCAAATTTCATCCAGATCTGTTCAGCCGTTCTGGCGTTATTGAGTGACAAACATCCAAACATCCAAACATTCAAACATCTAAATTTTCACATTTATAATATAAGTATAAAATATAGATAATTATCATATTGTAATGATCCTAAAACGTTAACATTCGATAGTAAATTTCAAATCAAAGAGATCTATATATTACCTCAGTAATCTCGAGCACTTGTTGTAAATAATATCATGTAGTGACCGTTTGTACAACTTGCAAAGTTGCTTAAAATTATCTTCTTACGAATGAAATGGACAATTTATTGATATTGTTATATAGATAACTGAACAATGTATTCTATACCGTTGCACAATACATCCTAGCTCTGGCATCAGCCTGAGGCTCTACCCTCTAATGGGACGAGAGAAAACAGACTCTACCACCACATATGTAGAGTTCGAATTCAAATATCAATAACATGATCAACTATCTGCTTTCAACACCAAGAACTCTACCGAGTACAGTCACGAGCGACATAAATAATACTAAATCTCGGAGCACATCAACGAAAATGTTCACACACAATCAAAATTGGTCTTTATTTTATTGATATAAAGTATAAAATCATAAATTTTATAGTGTAGATCCCTAAATGCGCGTGAGCGTTTAAAGTATAGTCGCCTACGTAAGAGAGAAAGAGATGGACTTGGGTTGCTATAGTGATGTGCGCAACCATTTAGTCGTTCCTATATATTTTTAAAAGCGTTATTTCTAATTGCAATATTATATACAACTAGCTTATGTACGCGGGTTGGCTCGCGTGGTACGTCAATAGATAATGGTTCATTACTGAAGAATAATACAACTTTGTATAAAATTATATTATCACAATAAAATTTGTAGTTTCACCTATTGTCCTCAACAAACAGACAAACAAATTTTAATTAGCAATAGAAAATAACAAATGTAAGAATTTTATACAATTTCACAATACTTATTAATCAATATTTTCAGATAATCCAATACAATGTATAGTACATATAATTTATTTTTGGGTTTAACATATTCTTAATAGTAAAGATAATGTTTATAAGCAATGCAAGAAACGTGCAAACAGACAAATATTTTTAACTACATTTCGTATTCCCAATAATACATTATTCAATATATAAAATCTAGAAACAGTATAAGCTTTATAAAATAAGAACTCCTTTTTCCTCACAATTTTATTCTGACAATGGACATAATTTATTCTGCTAGTGCAGAAGCTAAATCAGTTTTCTTATCGAATGACCTAATTAAAATTGCAGTTGAGTCCGTTAAAAGCTCGTCTCGCTGAGCTTATCTTATCTAATAGTATGCATAATGGAATATAC
Organism: Fabriciana adippe; assembly: GCA_905404265.1. Lineage (NCBI taxonomy): Eukaryota > Metazoa > Arthropoda > Insecta > Lepidoptera > Nymphalidae > Fabriciana > Fabriciana adippe. The sequence continues at coordinate 1,639,376 of FR989996.1, read as the reverse complement.
AATATGTATGTAATTAAATGTAAGAAAGGAAGTAGATTATTGTCCTTACATCAATAAAAAATACACATAAAACTTGTATTGTCTGCTTTATAAGACTTCTGTTATGTATGGGAAAGTTTGTCTATGTAAATATTTGTTTCTCTTTCACACTGTAATTGCTAGACCGATTTAGAAGAAACTTGTACTAAACAGATAAATCATGTAGTAACACAAGGGATACTGTTAGGCGCCTAGAAATGCACCTTAGAGATAAGTTTCTTGTACGTCATATAGCGAAAAACTGGCGAAGCATTGTTACTTCACTCATACGTTTAATACATTCTGGACAGTCCTCAGTAACTATTAATAAATTTAGTGTACCGGAAAAAGTAGCTTATACCCCACTTCAACCCATATAAAATCGACCTTATTCGCCATTGATACGAGACAAAAATAAACAAAAAAAAACTCATTCAATTATCATTTCTAATGATAATAAGGATTCATATAAAACTAGCGGCTCACCCTCGCTTTGCTCGGATTCGTCCGTAGGTACAGTAAGTATAAAATAGATAGACTATATATTATATGTACCTGCATATGACTGTGTATATATGAATATGTATTATAACGTGTTATTTCGTGTGAATGAGATAATCTTCTGCGGTAAAAAGTCTCCAGCCCTCCAACTATCTCCATACAAAAAATGACGCCAATCCATCACTCTATATCAACGTGAAAGAAGGACAAACAAACGAACAAATAAACACACTTTCACATTTATAATATTAATATGGATAGTATATAATTAACGTAGAATTAATACTTAATAAGCTAGCCAAGCTTAACCAAAATCTTTATTGTTTAAAGGTTTAAAGCACATCACTACCCTTTGAGTAAACTCTGGATGAATGGCGCATACGCACGAATTCTTTACAACGTGAGACAACAATAGCCCTCTCACTCTCACCGTTACCGTAACGTCGAAATCTTTACTTTCGAAGATTAATCGTTTAACAAAACGGAATCTTTTCTATAGAAAGATGAATTGAAGATCATCTTTAGTAAATGAGTTATGTTTTAAAGTGAGTCCAACATAATACGATGAATGTTTTTTGTGTGAAGGCTTAGTTATATGAAATAACTTTATATCTGTCAGTTTGTGTGTTTATAGTCTGAGAATTATTTGTCAGATTTTTTTTTTTGTATAGAATATTCCCCAGTCAGGTTTAAATATACATTCACTTAGGTTAGATAATCTAGGATTTCAACAGTAACAATATATTAGGCAGAAAAAGCTTAAATGACGCGAAAGGAGTTTGTAATCAGCCCTTTTGAACATTCCATCCATGTACGGGGCAGTGGGGCACGGGCCTCCCTTCAATACGAGGGGGATCAGGCCATAGTCCACCAGGCTGGGCAAATGCGGGTTGACGGACTTCACATGTCTTTTGAAAACTTGCTAGGTCCTCACAGACATGCAGGTTTCCTCAAAATTTATTCATTTATAAAAAATGTACTTTATATAGTGTTTGTTACTTGGAAACAATATAAGATATAAACAGCTTAAATCACATGGTTTAATATTTCCTTTGATTTGAAAATAAATTAGAAAACTTTGTACACGCATAATAATTTATTGAGTAGCTAAAAAAATATTATCTTTTTATATTCATATTTATACAATCTATACATATAATAAAATTGTAACTAACACGAATCTGTACATTACATATTTTTTGGAAAATCTTATTGAAATAGACATTATTATCGATACAGAGACAGAATCTATAGATTTTAGAATGTTTGTCTGTCTGTCTGTCAGTCTGTTACCGCATCACGGAAAAACCTCTGGACAGATTTTGATGAAATTTGGTATGGCATTATCTGGTTATCCGGGCCAACATATAGGATACTTTTAACTGCGGGAAAATATCTCATCTCTGAGAAATCTGTACTAAACGTTAAAACGCAAGTAGAGACGAACCCGAGCGGAGCGAGGGTGAGTCGCTAGTTTACATTAATAATCACATATCCTAATGATTGACTGGAATCAACTTACGTGAATTAGAGGAGCAAAAAGTCAGTATAAAGATATAATATATCCTTAATGGGAATCAAACCTACAAACTCTTCTATCATAAACTATATACCTATACAATATACATACTCGAAAAAACCAGAACAATCAAAAGCTATCCATCTCACTCGCACATTAACAGAAACAAAATTTTCACCGGAACAGAGAAATGTATGAAAATACAGATACAAAAATACAATACAATATAATAGGCGACAGTAATTTACTTACATTTCCGTAATATCCGAAAAGGCGTGAGCGCGAAGCAATATTGCGATATGAATCACAAACAATTTACAGCTGTAAGTGCCGTTTATGATATGAAAAAGTTTTGAATTTATAAGTATATTTCTCAGACTAAAGAATAATATAGATAGAGTATCATAAAACTAAACATGAAGAATCGATCTATATATATAATAAAATTCTGAGTCAAATCTGTACATTAAAAATCATTTGAAAAATCTTATTGAAATAGTCATCATTATAGATATAGAGGATATATCTATAGTTTTTAGATTTTTTGTCCGTCTGTCTGTCTGTCTGTGACCGCATCACGGAAAAACCACTGGAGGGATTTTGATGAAATTTGATATGAGGATAGCTGGTTATCCGGGTCAACTTACAGGATACTTTTTACTGCGGGCAAATATCTCATCTCTGAGAAATCTATACTAAACGTCAAAACGTAAGTAGGGACGAACCCGAGCGGAGCGAGGATGAGTCGTTAGTTATACATATATAACACACAATACCACTACACGAGATCCAGCAACAATGTAGCAGTAAAACTTCATTTAATAAATTACACGTAAAATGTTGATAACACGTTTGGCTCAGTTTGTGGTGACCCTACTTGCTGTGCCAGCTGTCGCGGGTTCGAGTCCCGCTGGGGGCATTCATTTGTGTGAAGAGCACGACTGTTTGTACTCCAGTCATGGGTATTTATATTTATAATATCTATATATTTAAAATTATATATGTGTAGTGTATCAACTATCTGGTATCCATAACACAAGCCCCGTAGCTTACCATGGAACTACTTGGTGCTGTGTGTTGTGTGTTAATGTCCCAACATATTTATTTATACTTACAACACGTCAAATCCAATAACACCTAGTCTCTAATCCTAAAGAATAACCCCATTCATTCGTGTTCCTGATCAAACTTTTGATATCCTGCCCTATAGAGTGTATACTACATTGTGCGTGAGAACGGGCGTGATTACTATATTTTGACTGGAATCAAAGGCGCCGCGAGGGACGGTTAATCGCTTTTATTTGAACTCTACCCCACCCATCATACTTAATTCAGTTGTTAAGCTGACGCCAGTCGAAAAGCGTTTTCGCGGCGATTACGAGTATACACTCTAAATTAACATATTAGGATAAAGTAAATATTTAGCCACTAAACTGAAAACCCGCAAGAGGGTATTCTAATCTATACATATAATAAAATTGTAACTAAGCCGAATCTGTACATTAAATATTTTTTTGGAAAATCTTATTGCAATAAACATTATTATCGATACAGAGGACGAGTCTATAGTTTTTAGAATTTTTGTCTATCTGTCTGTTTGTCTGTCTGTCTGTCTGTTACCGCATCAAGGAAAACCCACAGGAGGGATTTTGATGAAATTTGATAAAATGACAGCTGGTTATCCGGGTCAACATATAGGATACTTTTTACTGCGGTAAAATATCTCATCTCTGAGAAATCTATATTACTCTTTAAAACGTAAGTAGGGACGAACCCGAGCGGAACGAGGGTGAGTCTCTAGTGTAAAATATTTGTTAATTTTTGGCTATTTCATGTTTTCATACATATATACATACATACATACATACATTTATACTCAAAATCTTACGTGTTATTTTAACCTATTTTTATAGTAGCAATATAAACAAGTTGTTTACATTTCAACAAATGTAACAACAAAAGAGAATTCTTCAACAGAAATACTTAAATATGAGAAATAAGTAATAAAATAAATCATACGAGTGAGTATCGCTTAATAAACGACTATTTTGGACGCGTACCAAGTCTCCCATTCTGAGAAAACACATCAATATCGTATGGTACTTATTGTTATTTATTATTTATAATTCGATAAATATTGTAATAAATCGATTTTTCAAATGTGAAGAAGCAAATTCGTTTGTCTTTCTTCACATATAGTTAGGTACTATATATCAGTAGATAGTAAATCGATATTGTTTAAAACTTTACATACTGCTCTCTCTTTCTTCTACTAGGAAAAACACGAGACAGTGAGATAAATAAGAATCCATTATACAAGTTTTAACGAATGTTTTGTCTAAATTTTCAACGGCTAAACAGATTTTGATGAAATCTAGTATAGATTTATATAATAAAATTCTAACTAAATGTCACTAAATTTTTTGGAAAATCTTTATGAAATAGTTATTATTATCGATATAGAGGCCAAATCTATAGCTTTTAATTTTTTTTCTGTCTGTCTGTCTGTGACCGCATCACGGAATAACCACTGGAGAAATTTTGATGAAATTTGGTATGATGATAGCCGGGTATCCGGGTCAACATATAGGATACTTTTTACTGCGGGAAAATATCTAATCTCTGAGCTAAACGTTAAAACGTAATTGTAAAGTTTGGTACAATGACATTGTGTAAACCTATGACATATATTCATAAAAACACCAAGCAAAGCTGAACCATAAAAGCTCACTATGATAATACATTTTAAACTATTTAAGCTTAAAGCTCATATACTAAAACAATAAAAACGCGTACCGTGTGGAAACCCCATAACAGGTACAGAGCAGTTGACGAAAGGGATTTACCGATCAACCGAGTATTGATTTAAAAGTACCTGTCGAGGGACAACTCGTATGGTTCAATAAAAGTATTGTACACTTTTGTTTCAACAAAACTAACGATATTACTAAGAAACACCTACAGCTATTTAAAATCATGTATTCATTTGTATTAAAGGCCTAAAAATCAAATCAAAATCAAATAATTGTTAAACATTTTTTTAAATAGGTACTATATAATATAATGCATGCTATAGCTTTGTTAAAAAAATATGTTAAAATAATGATAAATATATAAAACTAAGTAAAATTCAACATATATGTCAATTTATTTATATTACTACCACAGACAGACAAACACACAGACAAAAATTCTAAAAACTATAGAATCGGGATCTGTATCGATAATAATGTCTATTTCAATAAGATTTTCCAAAAAATATTTAATGTACTGATTCGGCTTTGTTACAATTTTATTATATGTATAGATTACGGAAATAAAAGCTTATTATTATTATTATTATTCATTTATATAAGTCGTCGAAATTCGACCATATTCATTATTGAAAATTTGAGGAAAACATGTATGTATAGATTTTACATATCTATGTAAAAAAAAACTGTTTCCAAATTTTTTGTTCATTGACAGCACTAAAGCTCATAAATAGCTACTTATTAAAAATAAGAAGAAAATCAGTTAAAAACAGAGGAGAAACTTCAGTCTTTACCTATCTATTCTATACATATAATGAAATTGTAACTGATCGCTGTCTGTACATGCAAAATATTTGAAAAAAACTATTATTCGGGGTCTTCATTAACGCAATAGAACCCAAAACAATGATTTTAAGATTTTTTGTCTGTGCGTGTGCGCTAATCACATAAATAGCTTAGTCGATGTGGGTGCGGTTACAGACAGACAGACAGAGTTACTTTCGCATTTATAATATTAGTATAGACAAGAATTACTCATTTAATATTATAAGATCATCATCTTACATTTACCAGATTAAAAAATACAATGCGGATATCGAACCTCTGACCTAAGCCATGATAAAAATCGCTAATGACCGTTGACTCATTAACGTCATCAATAGATATTATATAATTTTGGTAATAAGACATAAAATTAACATAATCGTTATAAAAATGGTTAATATTCATCGACCGAGTTCAGAAAAGGAATAGAAGGTCAAATCTTTGTTGAGTCAATCTTTTAGTTCTTTTTTGTCTTTTATTTTATGCTTTAGGTCAGCCGGAACATACAAATAGACAGACAAACTTAAAAAATGTGTTTTCCTTATTAGTTACGTATATAATTTTATATAAATTTAGTAAAAAGCTGTTATTTTGATATTACAAACAGACATTTCAATTTTATTTATCTGTATAATATATGAGAGTAACATGTAACTCACTAACTGATTAATAACGAAACGGGCAGTAGTAGCCCAGTGGTAACACGCTCGAATGGGAGTTAAGCGGGTTCAAATCCCGGGGCTCACACCTCTGATATTTTCATGTGCGAATCATTTCCAACATGATTACCACTCTTCTAATGTAATGAAATTTTAAAAAACTTTCTATCTTTACACTATAGTTATCTTGATTTTTTGTTTATAGGAAATTCAATAATAAATCTAATCTATACCTACATATAATAAAATTCTGAGTCAAATCCGTACATTAAATTATTTAATTTTTTTTTTTTGAAAATCTTATTGCAATAGTCATATTTTATTATCGACACGGAGGCCGAATCTATAGTTTTTTTTAAATTTTTGCCTGTCTGTCTGTGAACGCATCACGAGAAAACCACTGGACAGATTTTGATTAAATTCGGAATTATGATAGCTGGTTATCCGAGTCAACATATAGGATATCTCTGAGAAATCTATACTAAACATTAAAACATACCTAGGGACGACTCCGAGCGGAGCGAGAGTGAGTCGCTAGTTTTCATTATAAACGGTGAAAGCTTGAGTAATTCACGTTTTACTTACCATTATACAAGTTCATATTTATTTGTAATAAAATAAATTAAACAAACACAAGTAAAACCACTAACAGTGACTAGTTTAAAAATAATCTTCCCCTAACAGGTGGAAAAGTTGATATACAGCAATACGAGCTATGGCAATGAGGAGGGTCCAAGTTCTTGCCTAAGAAAATCAATACTTACGTCTCCCGGGAGGATTTGTAAATAGTGAAACGTTTTAAGTGCGGCACCAACATGAGGTGAGATGAGGGCATTTTTATAAGTATCCTGGAAGCCACTTATTTTTTAAGTTCACTTCTTTTCACTACATATATTAAATATATTCTAACCTCGTGTCGTCTATTTTTAGTTTACAATATATATATATATATATATATATATATATATATATATATATATATATATATATATATATATATATATGAGTTACATAGTAACTCAGACTCAGTTATTCTAGATTTTATCGAGATTTTTATTACTTTAAATACTTCTATTTAAAAAGTAAATATTGGCGTAAATCTCAAGAAATATTAAATTTAAAGTGTTTAAATATGATTTCATTAGAACTCTTAGTAAGCTAAACTTAACATCGTTATAAAATTACATTCAAGATCCAACCAAAATGCAAGCTAACATCCTAAATGAATAAAACGGATAATTTCTAGTTACACAAACTCAAAGCATATTCATTTATTAACTGCTATTAGTGCTTCAAGCGCAGAAATTTTAAAATCTACCATAAAATGTAAAGCTCTTTTTCATCTAATGGAAGCAAGGGTAGCCCAGTGGTAATGCGCTCGCTTGGAAAACCGAGAGGAGCGGATTCAAATCCCGGGTCTCGCACCTTTGATATTTTCACGTGGGAATCATTTTCCAATATGATTACCACTTGTCTTAAGGTGAAGGAAAACATCGTGAAGAAACCTACATGTCTGAGGGAATATAACAAGTTTTCGAAGGACATGTGAAGTCCGCCAAGCCACATTTGGCCAACGGATTATAGCCTGATCCCCTCATAATGGAGGGAGGCCCAGCAGTGGGACGTTAAAAAAACGGATGAATACACATACATACAATATATTGAATTTACTTATAAAACTTTATTATAAGTATATATGAAATACTCTAAAGCTTAAATATTTCTATAATTATGCATTGTTCAAATTGACTTTTACAACCACTTTTGAATCAACAATTTCTTATTTACTTATACTTTTATGTTTACTAAAGACAGTGTTGTCCGTCCGTGAGAAATATGCCGCTGGAATGCAGTTCTGCTAAGGAGAGCTGGCTAGAAACTCAACAGTCACTCATTTAAAAAGTTACATTTTATAATGTACTAGCAACTCACCCTCGCTCCGCTCGGGTTCGTCCCTAGTTACGTTTTAAAATTTAGCTCAGAGATGAGATATTTTCCCGCAGTAAAAAGCATCCTATATGTTGACCCGGATAATCAGCTATCATCATACCAAATTTCATCAAAATCTGTCCAGTGGTTTTCCCGTGATGCGGTAACAGACAGATAGACAGACAGATAGACGAAAATTCACAAAACTGTAGATTTGGCTTCTGTATCAATAATAATGTCTATTTCAATAAGATTTCCAAAAAAATATTTAATGTACAGATTCGGCTTAGTTACAATTTTATTATATTTATAGATTTATCTATACAAATAAATAAAATACACACAAATAAATAAAATTGAAGTGTCTGTTTGTATTGTCAAAGTAACAGCATTTAACTAAATGTATATAAAAGTATTTACGGTACCTACTTATAAAAAAAATAATTAAATGTTTGTCTGTCTGTTTTTACGGTTAAACTCTGAAACGGCTGGACTCATTTTGACAGGACTTTCACAAGCAGATAACTGACATCATAAGGAGTAGAAAAAGAATCAGGCTTCCGCGTAAAAATATTAAAACCCATGAAATTGTAAACAAAATCGAATTCAAATAGAGAAGTACTTATACATATATTATTATGTATAATAATAAAATGGTAATTGAACAGTAGTTTGTAATTTTAACCATATTTTATAGTAACGTTATATATAGTAACGTATTCAATTTGCAATATGCATGCACAGATTCTGACTTTATATTAGAGAGTGTTCGCTCTAGCGTCCGATAGTACTAATTCATTTATCCTCTCAGCTAGATCGAATTGATTGTACCAACATCCAGGCAAAGACTACAAATATTTGACTTTGCTCTATGTCTAATGTTTCTACCTTCAAAACAAATCTCATACGTTACTACTAACCAGTATTTTTTTTAAACTAGCGGCTCACTCTCGCTTCGCTCAGGTTCGCCTCTAGACAAACAAAAATAAATCTATCCCACGGGAACCGTACATTTTTCCGGGATAAAAAGTAGCCTATTTGTTATTCTGATGTTTGAACTATGTTATTGTAAAGTTTCATTAAAATCCAATTGTAGTTTTGTGTATAATATTCATAAAATGAAACAGTGCAGTAGACGTATTTTAATTTCCGAACCCAGAACTCACGAAACAACAAACACACAGACTTTTTTTATAAAGATGTACTCAGCCCCTTTTAAAATCTCACTGCTGGGCTGAGCTCACTTCAATACTAGAGGGATTAGGCCATAGTCCACCATGCTGGGCGCGAACCAAATGCGAGTTGGCGGGCTTCACATATTTTCCGAGAACTTGTTAGTTTCTCTCAGACTTGCAGGTTCACGATGTTTTTCTTCACCGTAAGACAAGTGGTAATTATGTTGGAAATGATTAGATATATATATACACCTTACAGTTTCGTCAACGTCATATCTTAGATAAAAATTATTATTGTTTCATCTCAGTAATAAACAAAAATGTATACAAAAATATTTATTATCTATTGTTTAACAAATGTCAAATAAATATTTATCTATGCCCATATAAATTCCAGTAGATAAATTTAATTTTAACATCGCAGTTCGACAACATTGTACACAAGTATTCAGACGGTTAACAACTGCAATAAAACTCATCGCATTGTATTTCATATAAACGTTAACTCGTTTCATATAATATTATGTATGTCAAAATATAACCACATTTCTCGATTATATAGTTAGTATAAATTTTACAGAAAACATTAACATGGGTCAATAACCTTAATATAACAACTAACAAATATAGATAATTAAATATGAATTGGACAAATTCAATCCAAAATGGCCTATTCTTGAGCAAGATTGCAAAACTTGGAAACGTAGATGGGAGGCTTTTGCCCAGCAGTGGGATGATGTGGGTTAACAGCAACAATATTAACAAATAACAATAGAATATGTATGGATTTATTATTATTAGGGGTCGTCCATTAACCACGTGATGTTTTAGCAACTTTTTAACTCTCCCCTCCGCACTGGTGATACATGGTGAGGTTTTAGACTAACCCTCCCCCTTGAAATCTTGTCATATTCGAACATTTGGCAAAAGAGCCTTAAAGCTTATGACTTAAGCACCGTGTTTCATCTTTAGTTATAATTAAGAAATGACTAAACAGATTTTTTCATTGACTAAAGTAACTTATAAGATTTTAGAAGCTAATTATAATCATATGCAGCAAATTCATAGAGAGGGACTCTATCTCAATTCAGAATCTTAGTATATTGTGGAAAAAATCCTTGAAAATTTCTCATGTTACTAAGAAAATACATATTTTCCTATTATGTAAAATACGTATCCCTGAGGGTTTAAAAAGGGGTGAAAAAGTAAGTATAGAATGTATCTGTTTGCACAAGTGAAGCTACGAGAATTTCCTTTTTATCTATATAGACAAACTATCACACGAAACCATGTTTATAAGCTTATAAGGCCCGCGCACACTGTCGACTTTCTATTAAATTAAATCACTTTAATAATTAATCAATATAAAGCTGTTCATATTATCAATCCAGCATGCCAATAGGAGTCCGCCAACCCATACTTAGCCAGCGTGGTGGACTATAGCCTGATTCCCCTCGTATTGAATGGAGGCAGTAGAACGTTTAAAAAGAGCTGAGTACGATGTCGATAGATAATCTATTTGGCTGTATATACTAATTATTATAACAAATGTACTAAATCATTGGTATATATTAAGTCTGCAGTATGCGGGAACCCTTATGCATATTCAAAGTACCTAAGCTCAGTAATGAGTAATATTTACATAGCAATGCGTCTGGGTCAGTCTAGGACATGTTGACGCATGTTTCTTAGAACGACGTTGAAAACAATTTAATATACATAGTATTTTTACTACCTTCAGTATTATGATTTTAATATATTTTTAAAGAGAATTACAATATAGATTTTTTTTATTTTTCTAAAAATATTATGTACATAGTACATATTTCCTTTAAATTTACATTTTATATACTTACTAGCGACTCACCCTAGCTTCGCCCGGGTTCGACCCTAGCTTGGATATAGTAAAATGGATATAGTATCTAATCCTTAAGAGATAGACATATTACGCTTTTGGGGTAAAATCTCAATAAAAAACTAAATAATATCACTTCATAACAGCTACCGTATGTCATTATAGGAATAAACTGTCATCAACTTGTTAGCTGTAGTGGTTAAGACTGAGTGATGATATCAGTTAGGTCTAGTAACTTTATATTATACATTATATGTACATATGTATATAGGTTTTGCATAGCATAACCTTAAGTAAAATAACTTTCCGTAATAGAAGACTTTCGACGACACGTTTGGCTCAGTTTGTAGTGACCTACTTGCTGTGCTAGCGGTCGCGGATTCGAGTCTCGCTGGGGGCAATCATTTGTGTGATGAGCACAAATGTGTGTACTCCAGTCATGGGTGTTTATATTTATAATATGTATGTATTTAAAGTTATATATATGTAGTATATCAACTATCTGGTATCCATAATACAAGCCTCGTAGCATACCATGGAACTGTCCCAACATATTTATTAACTTCTGATATTCTAATCGCTAAACACGATGTCGGAAAAATATTCCTAAAATAAATCATTTCCACAATATTATACTCGTACATAGCGAATCAATAAGAACGTTGTATATACTCCAGAGTATTTAAGTAGGTTAGAGCTGTGCGCAGTGAGGTGCAAACTCTCCAAGTTCTTGATCAAAAGCTTTCAAATCATTACTTGTTACCACCAATACTATCTGGCTGAGAGGATTAACAAATTCACTAACGGAGACGGTTTTCAATTATACAGACACAGAGGCCCTTTGATAGTTGCTCAGTTCGTTATATCTTATACGAGTATTATATACTTGTTATATAGCAAAATACTAATTAACACTAGCGACTCACCCTCACTTTGCTCGGGTTCGCCCCTAGGTTGATTCCCCACACAAACTTTCATCCCAGTTTCACCCCCTTAAGGGATAATTTCCGGAATAAAAAATATCTTATGTCCTTTCCAGGGTCTCAAACTATATTCTTACCAAATTTCATCTAAATCGGTCCAGTAGTTTTTGAGTTTATTCGTTACAAACATAAAAATACAGATCTTTCCTCTTTATAAATTATAATAGTAGTGTAGATGTATGTATGTAAACACTATTTACAAATGCCACGACAGTTTGTATGTGTTTGTGCGTGTGTGTGTGTGCGTGCGTGCGTGCGTGCGTGCGTGCGTGCGTGCGTGCGTGCGTACGTGCGTGCGTGCGTACGTGCGTGCGTACGTGCGTGCGTGCGTGCGTGTGTGTGTGTGTGTGCGTGTGTGCGTGCGTGCGTGCGTGTGTGTGTATGTAGTGTAGGTGTATGTGTATGTGTGTGTGTATGTGTGCATGTGTGACATGTGAAATTTAAATATACAGATAGACTATTGTTAGTAATAGAATGTATCCGAAGGTGGCGCTGTCTATATGAAATATTATATAAAAAAACACTTAGAGACGCATCCGAGCGAGTATTATATACTACTTTTAATGTTCAATACACATTAAATATTCAATTAATTCAAGTAATGACTAATGAGGTAAAATGTAAAAGCTACGAGTAAGTTTGAAATTCTGAGTATTTTACTCTTACTTCATATTAGCTTCAATCGTAAATATAAAATCATATATTAGAACTTAATTTTAACATACTTCTAAACGTCGTATAGAATTGTAAGGTGTGTGATAATTAGATAATATTACTGATAACAGAGCCAGTAGGTAGGTACTGAAACTCTTCAATGGCTTCTATAATCTACGAGTTTGGGCTCATTTGATTCACGTTGATGATTTCTTTACATTTTTCTTTTAGGTTTTTCAAAGTATATTAATACATATTTTTTATATTATCTACTGCCTTTGTCTTCACGACCACTCCACAAGAAGACTATATATGTATGTATATATATATATATATATATATATATATATATATAGTGTGTGTGTGTGTATGTATGTATAATATAAATACACCTAGATGTCGCTCCTAGGCCTTCTCGCGAGGTATATCAATATAAATAATATAGCTTAACTTAATAATATAGCTTTTTTTTATATACGTTTAATAGTTCAAGTTTCATCACCTATAAGCAAACTGATATTTCCACGTTATAATAATAATAAAAATACTTCCCTAATGTCAACAGACAATATTTTATCTTGACTAATTACAGAAACTACCCCTACATTCCTACAGACGAGGCGAATATGACGTGATATGAATCCTTTATCATCGTGGATGAATTGGAGGCATTTAGTTTGTAAATTATTCAGATTTCTTCAAAACTTGTTAGGGAAATTATAAAATGGAATGCTATAGCATTCCAAAGTGTATTTTAATTGCAAGTTTCTGATATACAAATATTTAAATACACTAGCGATACATTTTTTTTTGAGGGAAACTCTTCTTTTTCTAAAATAAAAGTAGCCTAAATTACTCCTTATAACATCAGCTATCTGCCAGTGAAAGTCCCGTTAAAATTGGTCCAGCCGTTTCGGAGATTAGCCGGAACAAACAGGCAGGCAGACAAAAATTTTCAAAATTGTGTTTTTCTCATAAGTACCGTATATAATTCCATATGCAGTTAGTATTAAGCTGTTATTTTGACATTACAAACAGACACTTCAATTTTATTTACCTGTATAGATTACATTTTGTGTATACTTTGTAATAAATTAACTACCTATTATTAAGACTACATAATATTTGTTTTGGCCTTATTCACTTAATAATAAAAACATGTTTATAATAAAAAAGAAATAATTTACGTCAAATACATAACTTTTCCGTTAAAAAAATAATAAATCCGAATAATAGAACGACAGCATTCAACCCAGCAGACCAGAGTATCGACAATTTGACAAGTCTTCTGCAGTAAATCATTAGCTACGCGGGGGGTCGCACACGTGGACCCACCCCTGTCCATTATAACTTGAGCTGGACAAAAACTATACGAAATAATCGCTGTACAGCCATATCTATATACATATAATAGAATTGTAATTGATGGCTGTCTGCACATGGAAAATATTTGAGAAAACTATTATTAGGGATCTTTATTATCGCAATAGAACCCAAAACAACGATTTTTAGATTTTTTGTCTGTCTGTTTGTTTGTGCGTTTGTACGCGCTAATCTTAGAAACGGCTTAACCGATTTGGGTGTGGTTTTCACTAATGTATTGTGGTAAGCTTCACTTAACATTTAGTATTTGTTTTATTTCAATCAGTTCCTAAATAAAAAAGTTATGTCAATTTAAAGAATCAATCAAGTATTGAATATAAATGTATACATGAAGACAAATTGAAGCTCAATAAGCTTTTTTGACGAAACAATCCAATTAAGCTAATTTTTATCTAATCAGGTAAATTATAAGAAATCGTTGAGAAAGTTTATAGTTTAGTTAGATATGCATATTATATATATATATACTAGCTGACCCGGCAAACGTTGTTTTGCCATATAAATAATTTCCTATTACTAAAATGGCTATTAAAAAATAAGGGTTGATCGTAGAAGGGTGAAAATTGAGGATTGTATGTATTTTTGTATGTTGTATCATAAAAAAATAGAAATTAAAAATTTTGTCTAAAAAATAAAAAATAAAATTTAGGGGTGGACTACCCCTAACATTTAGGGGGATGAAAAATAGATGTTGGCCGATTCTCATAGATACCGGATAAGCACAAAAAATTTCATCAAAATCGGTCAAGCCGTTTCGGAGGAGTATGGCAACGAAAACTGTGACACGAGAATTTTATATATTAGATATATATATATATATATATATATATATATATATATATCGTGTATAACAATGTTGTGTGAACATAATGAAGCTTAACTATACATTAAAAACATAAAATACTAGCGACTCACCCTCGCTCCGCTCAGGTTCGTCTCTACTTACGTTTTAATATTTAGTATAGATTTCTCAGAGATGAGATATTTTCCCGCAGTAAAAAGTATCCTATATGTTGACCCGGGTAACCAGCTATCATCATAGTAAATTTCATCAAAATCCCACCAGTGGTTTTTCTGTGATGTGGTAACACAGAGACATACAGACAAAAATTCTAAAAACTATAGATTCGGCCTCTATATCGATACTAATGTCCATTTCAATAAGATTTTCCAAAAAATGTTTAAAGTACAGATTCGGCTTAGTTAGAATAATTTTATTATATGTATAGATTGATAAATTTCATTTGGTTAGACAATGAAACTGATTAACTAAGAAATAATTTCGAAATGCACATAATTAAATAGTAGGGGACCGACGAAAACATAAAAACTCGTAAAAAGTATAAACTAAATTCCACTAAAGCGTATACCAAATTACTTAAATAGTGTGTTGTGCCAGAGTTCAAATTAAGCTGGTTGTTTAGAGACAACAGCTGTTAAGAGCGTCATAAGTATCTTCAGTTCCCACCGTTTACGTGATCCCTGAAACCACGTACGGGTTTTTTGGAGGGTCGGAGAGCTCATGTTCTCTAGTTGTTAACATCCAATCCCCTTCAAAACGAAGGGGGTCCAACTACTTGTTAGTAATGGTTGAATAAATAGTAAAACTAGGAAATACTATAAATTTTATATAAGCTACCTACTATTTTAACGTCATTTTGTCGACTGTTCGAATCAATGCTTAATGCATTTCAACGAAACGTTTGGCTCAGTTTGGAGTGACCCTACTTGCGATGCCAGCGGTCGCGGGTTTTAGCCCCGCTGGGGACCTTCATTTGAGTGATGAGACCGAATGCTTGTTCTCCAGTCATGGGTGTTTATATTTATAATATGTATGTATTTAAAGTTATATATGTGTAGTGTATCAACTGTCTGGTATCCATAACACAAGCCTCGCAGCTTACCATGGAACTAGATGGTGCTGTGTGTTAATGTCCCAACATATATTTTTTTTTTTATTTAACTTGTCCGCTATTCGTAATGATTTTGACACGAAACGTATTTTCAAAACGAACAACAATGTTTCATCTCTTTTTCTTTCTAGCTTATGAAAGAAATAGATATAATACCGATTTTTCATACAATCAATTACAATTTAGCTTAAGAATATAATGGAGTTTTAAACATTATAACATGTTAAAACTTATAATTTTTATCCACTCTAGCAGTATGTAGACATAAGATTTATTAATATCATATTAGCACCCTAGTAAGTTTGCAAAGTTTAATTCAAGCGAGCTTTCACATAAGTATATAAGAAGAATTTTCCGCACATGTAACCGCAAACAATCGGAATACTTTAATAAAATTTTAATGCAACCCCAATTCCCAGTGCGAATCCACCCACTCACAGACACGTCCAAAAAATTCAAATCCTTGTACGTTTTGTCGTTGCTCATTCAGAAAACATCCTATTAAGTAATTTTTTCTGCCCAAATCTAATGTCGAGGGTTGCATCCCATATGTGCCTGTGGGACTAGAGTCATATTAACGAAAATAGTCTCTAGATGGGCGAAATAGAGTCAAATTTTTGACCGTTCTCTATCGATCTTCAACAGCTGGGAACGGTGCATTCGATCGACCCTTCACAATATTGCGTAGTAATAATAAATTTTCGAAGCAAGGTATTCTTTGGGGTGAAAAGTAAGGGTTGTTATCGGAACGTTCTTGCGAATCTAATGTCTTTCTAATTGCAACGGTTTCTTTTGGTTCAGTGAGCGGATCTAGAGCGAGATAAATACGATTGTATTTTTATTATTTATTTATTTGATTATTATTATATATACTGATACAAATATTTTACATAAGGACCCACAAAACTGTTTGCACAGTTTATCTGTGGGATCAGAATCGCACGATAGACTTATGTTATAGTATTTAAGGATTAGTTATTTTAAACTGACCATATAATAGTTTTTTAATAATTTGGCAATTAATAATTTTGGCTATACGTTTGCCAGTTGGATGTTTGTTACGCATTATTTTATTTATCCATTATTTTTAAGTACATGCACCATTATTTTTCTAATCCTCTTAATACAGAAAACTCCTAAAGAGTTGTAGTTAGTAGTTGAACAGTTTGTTATCTTAATAATTGTAATTACTTTCATTTATATTTAACTAGTTTTTACCCACAGCTCTATACTACTAGACTATGACCTAGGTGCTAGAGTAACATATCCTACTGTTAGTAATAAAATATGTCAAAAGATGGCGCTGCCAAATATATATATATATATATATATATATATATTAAATACTCCTTGGAAGTTGGGACACGCCCAAGCAAAACGAGAGTAATTCGCTAATACCAAATAAATAACAACTATATGTTAATTCACATACAATATGTATAATTCAAAATAGCCGAAACACGTTTCTATCAATGCAATTATCTAGAAACTGGAAACATATCTTATTTCAGATACACATTAGCATAGAACAGGTCACTGTACGGTCAAAATAAATTATATGTAAAACGGTTCATAGCTTTAGTTTTAGTGGAAAAGCATGTAACTGTTAACAAAGCTGGCCATATGAGAAAAGTTTTGTCTAAACGAGAATTGTTTCGCTATACATTCGCAGGAACATGTTCTAAAAATTCCTACATCCTTATAGACGCCACTCAGCATTCCGTGACTGGTTTAAAATGATCCTTCGACACGATTCAATGTGAAGAAAATCAGGTAAAAGGAATGTGATGTTATATTTTATACGTGTCTTCGTTATTTGGTCTTCTAACAATGGGGGTGCGAAAGGGGTTTAAGCAAACATTCTTTTGTGGAGTTCTCATGGCTTGAAACGTTGCGCAAATAGATTATGGTGTAAGGATAGTCTGCGAGTGACAAAGCTCCACGTCTTTGCCAACCACTTGTGTCGTGTGACACAGATTTTACTTGTTCCTACTAATTTTACAGGATTTATGTATAAATGAAGATTTTTATGCATAAAGTATAACATATTCGATTATTTTGATGTAATTATAAAAAAAATGTGTGTTACTGATATATACTCAACAAAAATTTTGAAAGTAATAACCAAATGCGTTTTCAAAGTAGAGGAAGAGAGATGGAAAGTTCTATGTGAAAAAAATGTAGTTCTTTCTGCTTACTAAATTAAAGTTGTTATTCCAATCCCATCCCATAAATATCATAAATGCGAAAGTTAGATGGATGTTTGTTACATAATCACGCCAGAAAGGCTGAACGGATCTGGATGAAATTTGGCAAAAAGATAGATTATAATAATCTGGAATAGCACACAGGTTACTTTTTATTGTGGAAAAATGTACGGTTCCCGTGGGATAGATTTATCAAGGATGAAACCGAGCAAAGCGAGAGTCGCTAGTATGGCATAAAATTATTATAAAAACAATAAAAAAAAGTCAGTGCATATTGTTTGTTACTACTTTACACTATAACAAGATAAACGATTTTAATGAAATTAGAATTATGTACATCCATCTTGCATCTTAGATTAACCATATATTTTTATAGACGTTCCTACTACATAAACGAAGTAAATATTAGCTTTAAAATAATATATATTCTCCATACAAATAGTATACATAGATCCATATCTACCGTTAATTTTCGCACAAAAGGTGACGTCGCACTCAACATCACTAAACAATCCGCATACGTTATCAGGGTGCGTTTTCATTATGCTACGATTATTATATCAGCTCTTGTTTAAATTTAGTATTTTCACTATGTTTTTTAACAACTCAGAGTAAATATCTTATATTGGATGTCGTAGGTTTTGTTCCCGATCGAGGACTCCATTGAGTAAGACTCACATGGGTATTTTAATTTTCGTATTCTATTGGTATGTAAGGTATTATAGAATCTTTAATAGAGTGTGCATCTTCTATAAGCCTTAAAGCACTTAAAAGTTATACAGATATTGGACGCATTTCTTGTAAAACGAAATGTACGTTTGCGTGCGTGCGTGCGCGTGTATGTGTGTGTGTATGTGTGTGTGCGCATCTATGTTTATAACTTCTTAACACTAAAACGTCTGGAAAATCTTTTAACCTGAAGTATATAGGCTACTGTTAGATATCTAGGGACGTACACGAGCGAAGCGAGGATAAACCTCTAGTCTATACTAATATTATAAAGAGGTAAAGTTTGTGAGTTCGTGACATTGTAAGGGGTAATCTCTGGACCTACTAAACCGATTTAGATGAAATTTGGTAAGAAGATAGTTTGAGATTCTGGAATACTTTTTATCCCGGAAATCATCCCTTAAAGGGTTGAAAATGGGGATAAAAGTTTGTATGGGGAATCAAGCTAGAGACGAAGCGAGGGTGGTTCGCTAGTGTAGTATAAAGAGCTGAACCGTCATAATATTCTAGGGGTATGGGAACAAAGCGCAACAATGATCCCTGCCATACTCGCTAATGCGATGTCGCGCTTATGTTCGTACGTGAGCAAATTAAAACTTTCGAGGGCTCGAACTAAATATGAGACTTCAGAATTCCGAAGCGACGCGAACGTTGGGGTGTTCTTTTGTATTGTTTGGGAACAATTTTTTATACGCCTTTTTATGTCTAGATTGTTTTTGAGTTTTAAAATCTGTAAGCTCAAGATGTAATAAGAAATAAAATACTAATTAAACAAAGTAATAACCTATACTAATATTACAAAGCTGAAGTGTTTGTTTGTTTGGTTGAACGCGCTAATCTCAGGAACTACTAATCCGATTTTTTAACGTACTTAAATATAAAATATTTATCCATTTATGATATTCATTAAAGTTAAAAGTTAAAAATACAAAGTTAACCGTAACCATGATTGCCGTAAAGCATTCGAAACGTCGAGAACCGAAAATCAAAATAAATCCGCGAAATAATCCGAAAAGATAGTTTTATTTAAAATAAAACTATAACTTTTAGATTATTTTTGTAGATTTTATTAGTTTTTCGGTTCCCGACGTTTCGAAAGCTTTACAACAATCATGAGAAGACTGAATTAGTCTTGTTAAAAATTGTTTTATTTCAAAACTAAGTACCTATGTATATAAAGTTTACAGCTACATAGTTACTGCAACTAACTTTTATAAAACTTATGTTGAATCAGCTACAGAATTCACATTACCGATGCCCAAAATTCTAAATTAAGTGGAATCGATATCGTTATTAATTATGAATTTCATTGACCTATATAAATAGAACTAAATATCGGGCAATAAATAAACTTTAGTTTGACAGTTGTAATTGCCTTACCAGATAGACCGAGTGGCTGTTGTAGGAAATATTTTGTTATATATGTAGGTACATTTAGGTTAGCAATAATTAGTTTTTTTTTTTTGTAAGGTTTTGTAAGTTATTAAGTATTAACATGATATGTATATTAGTGGAATCTTTATTGGTGTGTGTACAATCTTTTATGTATTTTCTGTTAGTGTTTTAATACTTTTTGTTTCCCAAAAAATAAATAAATAAAAAATATCCGGAAGACAAATAAGAATCTTTTGTTATCCAAATGTTTAGAAACTATCGACAAACCTATAACCACCTTTTTGGAGGTCGGTTAAACAGAAAAATTATTAAAAGCGGCAATAATTCTTAAAATCAGAAGCAAAGGGAAGAATAATAGTATTTTTTTCATAACCCAACCATAATTACACATGTCTTAAGATTTGCTATTAGATTAAAATAAAACTTAGATATTATATTATAAACCTAAGACTATAACTTTTGGACAAAATATTACTATCAAAATATAGTAAAATCGTCTGGCTGTTTCTGAGTAATTAACCGAATTCGCAAGACTTTTCAACAAGTTCATTCGACTTCTATGTGAGGAATGTTTGATACTATTAAAGACGAAAAGACATATTTTTGAAATAAAAGCCTTCAAAATAAACAGAAAAAAAATTAAAACAATTTCACATCACATATAAATATGAAAACATAAAACAGTTTAGTACCTTTTGCTTCTCTGTTTGTCAACCGATTTTGTTTTTTTTTGTATAGTAGCTATTGACGAGTTTTAGTGTATAAGTAAAAAAAAAATTAAAACAGTAAATTTTTTATATAAATAAGTAAATTCTATTCATATTTGACGACACGTTTGGCTCAGTATGTAGTGACCCTACATGCCAGCGGTCGCGGGTTTGAGTCCCGCTAGGGGCATTCATTTGTGCGATGAGCACGAATGTGTGTACTCCAGTCATGGGTATTTATATTTATAATACGAGTATGTATGTATTTAAAGTTATATATGTGTAGTACGAGTATGTCAACTATCTGGTATCCATAACACAAGCCTCGTAGCTTACCATGGAACTAGATGGTGCTGGTTGTCATGTCCCAACATATTTATTTATTTATTTATGTCTGTTTTCCTCAACTTTTCAATATAACTGTGGTCTTTCGACTACTGGACAACCACTAATAATTAGTATACGTAAATGGTACAAACTAGATCTACAGAAATAACTCAGAAATAACCGGATGAAGTCGTAAACAAAAACTTGTATGTTGAGATTACAATACATTTGCACCTGACACATGAATAAAGCGATGAGTGTGAAAGAGATATAACTTGGTTGTGTCAACAATAACGTATACTTCGTAACTTGATAGCTACATTGCATATTGAGAGATAGTATTGAAAAATGACCCTTATTACATAATAATAAAGTACATAATTTATTTACATATAAATATGTATCCGGTACTATGATTAGTTTGTCTACACGTACCTACGATTATGTTAGTAAGGTTTTCATAAATCTCATATTAATTTATTTTTAACTAGCGATTCACCCTCGCATCGCTCGGGTTCGTCCCTAGGTCCATTCCCAATAAAACTTTCATCCCCATTTTCACTTCCTTAAGGGTTGATTTCCGGAATTAATCCTACGTCCTTCTCAGCGTCTCAAACTATCTTCTTACAAAATTTTATTATTATTGTTTTTAATTAAATTAAAACAAACGAACAAAATAACATTATTAGAGTGTACATATACGTTATTTTTCAATGATATAAGGGTATAGTAAAGAACCTATATAATATTTGAACACATTCGCTAACGTCTGTAGTAAACTACACAAATATATAGTAACACGTAGTAGAAATGTAGAGTCGTTGACTTGTATCATGAACTATTCGTATCTAGATGTTAAGAAACTTGAGTTATGGATAGAGTGTAATTTGCTTTAGGCTTATTAATTGTGCCTTTGTGTAATGCAATGGGATTATTAATGAGACTTACAGCTTAGCCATTAGCTCGAGACCCGAGACATTTAAAATGACATTGTAACCTACTAAGTACATAACAATTGTATACCTACATCTATACATATAAATAAAATCTAACTGAATTGCATATGTACCTTAAATATTGTTATGGAAAATCTTATTGAAATTGTCATTATTATCGATACAGAGACCGAATTTGTAGTTTTTAGAATCTTTGTCTGTTTGTCTGTCTGGGAACGCATCACGAGAAAACTACTGGACAGATTTTGATGAAATTTGGTATGATGATAGCTGGTTATCCGGGTCAACATATTTATAGGATACTTTTTACTGCGGCAAAATATCTCGCTTAGCTCGGGTTCATCACTAGTTACGTTTTAACGTTTAGTATAGAATATAGATTTCTCATAGATGAGATATTAATCTATCCAGTGGTTTCCTCGTGATGCGTTCCCAAACAGACAGACAGACAAACATTCTAAAACTATACATTCGGCTTCTGTATCGATAACAATGACTATTACAATAAGATTTTTCAAAAAATATTTAATGTACAGATTCGACTCAGTTAGAATTTTATTGTATGTACTACAGCTAGATAAGATTCTTTCATTATAGAGCTATTTACATATATAGAATTACATACATAATTCAGCGGCGTTATCGCGCGTACTAAAGCCATTTTTTCTATTATTAAGAAACACCTTAACCGCAGCTCTTTATTGTTTGCAAAAGGTAACTACATACATATACACACAGACACACGAAATAATATTTTTGTTATTACTTTTCCATCGTATATGAAATAATTATTGTGTAATATATCCTCTGACACATCTTTCTTTTACATAAACTGTTACTTTGAGTTTGTAATATGGATATGCAGCACTATTGTAAGTTTTCTTGTAGCTCAAACAATTTCTACCAAAAATTATAATAGAAGGTCTTCTGACAATAAGATAAAAGTGAAAAGGCATGAAACCGACAATCTTGTTAGCAATTATCATATCTAAACAACAAAACAATGAATAATTCGCGGCAACCGGTCTTTTGAGCAACCTTTTGAAATAACCTGTCGTAAATTAGTACGGCGAGTTCAATTGTTACGCCATATTTAATGGTTGCCATCGTTCAAGGATAATATCGATGTAGATATAAGGAGTTTTCTTCATGAATATATAAAAAAATACAAATAAATAATACGTTTTTTCCATTCAAATCACTTGTAGTGGAGGTCACAAGTTCGATTCTTACTTATTTTTCTTACCAACATAACCATAAACAAAAAAACACTCTTATGTTGAAAACAACAAAACGGAAATGAACTAAGTATATCATTTTCTTTACAAGATGTATTTCAAAAAAAAACAAAATACAGTGAAATTACGAATATTCCTAATTATATACACAAAGCTAATGTACACTAATGAATAATTGCTGTACAAGTCATACTTAAAAACAAGTTTAGAGAGTGTAAATGATAAAATCTATTCCCATGTACATATGTATGAGTCGCGTCGCCCTGGCTTTACTAAGAATTATTTCAATTTTGACACTCCGTCAGAAAAAAATAGTTTATAAATTACTAAAATATATATTTTTTTACTGAAATTACTTTTATTTATTTATTTACAGGACACGTATAGTTGTTAAAATATTATAATATCGTATCTAAAAACTTAACACAAAATATAGAAAAAATGCTTAACATTTACACTGAAATAGCCCTTTCGCATGCGAAATTTCATAATTTGCAGGACATTTGCTAGAAGAATTGATTTGGATCCTTTTGGATCAGCCATTATTGATATAATTGTGTAACAGTGTAATTGCCATATTCATTATGGGAGTGATCTCCCATAATGAATATGGCAATTACACTTGAATAAATTTTGAAATTTTAATGTGCAATATTTTAGAAGATCTAAAATAGCAGAGTACCTATTTAATTAGATCAAGACAGCAGTTAGATCATGTTGATGTCATGCAATGGTGTCAAGATGAACCCACAAAGATGACAGTGAAAGTATTCGAGGCATGCACATCTCATTCGAAATGAATATTTATAGGGTTGGTATGCATTTTAGTATATTAATCGTGTAACATTGTCACTAAGGGAGATTTTCTAGAATTTAGTTCCCACAATTTTTTTATTTGCGGCTTCGCTTGCTTAAGTGATAGGAAATATGCGTGTGATTTATATAAAAAAGATCTTTTTTGAATTAAACCTATATTAATATTTTTAACTAGCGGCTCACCCTCGCTTCGCTCGGGTTCGCCTCTAGAAAAACAAGAACAAATCTATCTCTCGAGAACCGTATATTTTTCCGAGATAAAAAGTAGCCTATGTGTTATTCCAGACTATAACCTATCTCTGTGCCAAATATCATCCAGATCGGTTCAGCCGTTCAGGCGTGAAAGAGTAACAAACATCCATACATACTTACAAACTTTCACATTTATGATATTAATAAGGATAATATATATTTTTTTTATATTAAGAAAATAATTATTAAATAGTGCAAATATAGGTGGGAAATTCAAAATAGTTGGAACGCACGCCATTGGTCAGACCGAATATGACGTCAGAATATATCATAACACAGCAATTAGCGAACAAAATCGCTAAAAATTGCGTCGTCATTTTTCTGTGTATGATCACAGATCATATAATACTATACTAGTGTATGATATTCTGTGACTTCACACCAAGCGCGTGAAATGGGGGGCGTTTAAAGTATTTGTTTCGGTATGATATTAAAAAAAAAGAATAAACTAAATTTTAGTTTTTTGGAGTTGGATATTTTTTTACTATTATATACAAAAATAATACGAGTATATATATAAAAATTAAATAAATAATAAGGCATATTCCCTATAGGGATGGGGATCTAAGGGTGGGGGCCTAAATCCGTCATCAAGATGCAATTTATGTCTTTGGCAAATTTTATCAAAATTTATACAGCGGTTTACGCGTGAAAGGATAGCAGACAGATACTTTAACATTTATAATATTAGTATGAATTTTTCGGAAGACAGGTAATTGTAGAGATTAGTTTTAACGACATAATTTTTTTCTTTAAATGGATATTAAGGTTTTTCTATAATACAAAACATACATAATTAATACGTAACCAAGCTATTTATTTATGTATTTTACATCAACGGTATTAAAACAAAAGTATGTACATAAATTATGAACGATAAGCAATAATCGAACCCGCTATAACAGTTCATATTTACAAGATAATTTATATTTTTTACAAGTAAATACTCATTTACATTCTTTTTTATTGTTTTTGCACATCATAAACAGCTTTATGTTTATTGAAAATGAAATGCACGATTG
Organism: Fabriciana adippe; assembly: GCA_905404265.1. Taxonomy (NCBI): domain Eukaryota; kingdom Metazoa; phylum Arthropoda; class Insecta; order Lepidoptera; family Nymphalidae; genus Fabriciana; species Fabriciana adippe. The sequence continues at coordinate 1,613,560 of FR989996.1, read as the reverse complement.
AGATAACTGTGCAATACAATTTACAAATCTCATTATTATTCTATTATGTGTTAAGTTTTTTATTAGTACCGTTATTACCAATTTTGGTAAACTTAAATCTAATACGTGATTATAGTGTTGAGTGAAACCGCAATCACTATATGAACTATCTTCCATTTAAAACATATTTTTAGAAACCACTTAATAAGAATGGTTTAACTATATTAGGCAAGTGACTTACCCTTGTTTTATATTATAGGTAACTAGCGATTTAACCTTGCTTCGCTCGGGTTCATCCCTCGGTACGTTTTAACGGTTAGTATGGAATAGATAGACTATATATATATATATATATATATATATATATATATATATATATATATATATATATATATATATATATATGTACATAGGTATGATGAGCTTTATATATTACTTGAGAAATGATTATTTTCACATACAAACTTCCAGACCCCCTCTTCACCCTCTTAAGAGATGATTGCCGGGATAAAAACTATCATATGTCCTTCCCAGGATCTCAAACTATCTCCACACTAAATTTTGATCTAAATCGGCTCAGCGGATTAAGCGTGAATAGTTAAGACAGTGTTACTTTTGCATTTATAATATTAGTATGGATTTGTATTGAAATTAGTATAATATTATATATGTCTGTATACCTTACCTTTTATGTAATCTTAGAAAAAAACTGTTAATAAGTTAAGTGTACAGCTTGTTTGATAGTAAGCAACAATCATAGGTAAGTAAACTTGCAACACTACAGGCATCACTCGAGCTTTTCTATCTGAGATGACGAGGAGGATGATTAAAAACTTTGGGCCCCTAGCGCTTTTACTAACCAACTAAACACAAGGGTTAGATTACTGTTACATTATACTACTACTATATTCTGTGTGATAACAGTAAAGTAACGTGATTAACACTAGCTTACACAGTGAAGGAAACCATCGTGACGTAACCTCCATGTTTGAGAAGATCTAACTTCATACTCTCTTAGATTTACGCGAATATTTGAAATTTTAAGTAAAACTATAAAAAATATTCCATATTCAAGTATATAAGTAATTAAAATTATAAAATGTTTAAAATTAACAAATATTGTAAGGTACTTCGGTGACATTTTTCAAGTTTCTTGAATTCATTTTGTTAATTTGTGGATAGGTTGTCTGTAACAGCTATATAATACCTTTGAGACATTTAACATCTTAGTCTCTCCCGTGACCATGATTGCTGTAAAGCATTCGAAACGTCGGGAACCAAAAATCTAAATAAATCCGCGAAAAAATCCGAAACGATAATTTTATTTAAAAAGTCCTAACTTATTTTCATAGATCACGTGAAGTTCGACTACCCGCATTTGGCCAACATTGGATATAGCCAGATCCATCTCATATTATGAGATAGTACAAACCCAGCAATGGTACGTTAAAAAAACTGAATTATTATTAACTGTTTAAAACAAAAAAGGTGTTAGAGTCCCAGAAAAAATATCGACCTAAAAAAACAGAAACTGAAGAATCACTTTAGATGGAGCGTATGTATGTATGTTTGTATATATATATATATATATATATATATATATATATATATATATATATGTATATATATATATATATGTCTGTACATGTTCTTTATATTTATAAACATAATGTAAATTACAATTCGTGTTACTGCGATCTTTCTATCAATTCTATAACGAATATACAAATATCTATGAATTGTTCAATCTTTTATTAGATAACATGCTGTATAAGATGAGATGCTATTTATCTTGGTCAAAGTGGTCCCTAGAGAAAGAAAATCCACTTCCCAGACGAAGAAAGGCAATATATTTTAAATAAGAAACTAGTTTGACTTCTTTTCCACTAAAACTACAAAAGGCGAAACGAAAACAGAAATAATTAAAGATGTAAGAAGCTCTCTGGGTGTATTTAATTGCTATTGTTACAATAGATCTATAGAAACCAATAATAAAATGTACAAGTAGGTAACGAACCTGTGAAGACCTACATAATAAGCTATACCAGTGCAACGATTACACCGAATATTATCTATACTTATATTATAAAAAGACAGAGTTTGTTTGTTTGTTTGAACGCGCTAATCTCAGGAACTACTAATCCGATTTAAAAACATATTTTTGCATTAGATAGCCCGCTTATTGAAGAAGACTATAGGGTGTATATCATCATGCTACTACCCAAAGGAGCGGAACAATAATATAATATACAGTCTATCTATTCCATACTAACAGTTAAAGCGTACATAGAGACGAACCCGAGCGAAGCGAGGTTGAGCCGCTAGTATTGTATATTACTGAATGATTCTAACGCACTATATTTCTCTAACCCCATATATATGTATTTTATATAACATAGTTATGATATATCCCTACATTATTATTCATATACCTTAGGTCTAAAGTTGCCTCATCCAGCAACTTATCTTACTTTTCCGAAAGAACGCACCGCTTTTATCTCAGTTTTATGCGAAATTTGACGTGCATATATCAGGCAGGGTCTTTTACTCGAGCCCGCTATTTTGACTTGTAAAGGGCTTTGAGGGTTTCGCCGTCATAAGATACATCTATCAAAGAGGTAAAAAATCTTTAGGAACACAGTTAAATATATTCTACACTTCATTTCTCTTAATATATAAAAACCCTTATAATTTGATATATATTATATTTTCAAATCGATATAGGATACCTATTTAAAAGACTAACCTAGTTATTATGAAGAACTAAAAAAAACAGAAAACTTAAAGTTCCTCATACCGCTCACCTATTTTTTACATATCTTTAAGTAAACTCATGCCAATCAGTATACCGATAATTGAATATATTGATATTTTCACCACGTTTAATCAATCTATCAATCAAAGCAAAAATCGTGAAAATAAATCGTAAAAAATTAATAAAAAGGACCAAAATGTCAAATTAAAATATTCCGTCACAGTCACAACATCAAAAGTCATCCCCAAAACCGAGCACCTCACATCCTATCCGTAGATCTTGGAGACTTTTAAAATGGCGATTTAAATAGATCTTCTAGATGGGGTCCTTTCGATAAAAGCGCGAACGTGACCAGCAAAGTAAACTCGGAACGGTAATGTCGGATAGGTTTTTAATGCTGTAGGTTTTTTGCGTTGATTAGATGAGCATTACATAAGGAAATACTGGAGAGGCTGTGTCTAAGGATACGTATAGTGTATAAAATTCCAAATAGCTCCCAACATAACTGTTGATGTATATAAAGATAATTAAGCGTAGACTGCTTAGTGAAACAATTTATGTGTTATTTTTAAATTGATATTTTTAATTATAGGCGTGAGAATGATTTGATGTTATCTTTAGGTTCAAAATCAAATTATGTCGATTCAACAAACAATTAACAAATACAATTTCACGTGCAGAGCTAGAGGCAAAAACTATGTAGTTTATTTATAAAGTATATAACTTCCTTGGTGATCTACTGGCTAGCATGAAAGGCTGCAGATCCGGAGGTCTTGGGTTCGAGTCCCGGGTCTGGCCAAATTTAGTTATGCTATCTGTTTAGAAAGTCTCAATAACAACCCAGAATTGCGAAGCTGGCGGTATTTCACGCCCGTGCCTCGGACAGCACGTTAAACCATCGGTCCTGTGCCTGATCTCTCACTGTTCGTCTAAAATTATTGTTCTAAGGGAATTTGAGAGTAACAGGAATAGAGAGGGGACTGGTGTATGTGCGTACACTTGTGCACTATAATATCTCCTGCGCAGATGGCAAGTCTCAGTAAGATTGTCTACCGTGGTCGAAAACAATCAAAAAGGATGTGACATCTATACTAATATTATAAATATGAAAGTTTGTAAATATGGATGTATGGATGTTTGTTTGTTACTCTTTCACGCCAGAATGGCTAAACGGATCTGGATGAAATTTGGTACAAAGATAGATTGTAGTCTGGAATAACACATAGACTACTTTTTATCTCGGGAAAATGTACGGTTCACGTGCAATAGAGACGAACCCAAGCGAAGCGAGGGTGAGCCGCTATTCATAAGTAATATTTATTTCAAACTGGTTAATGCCCACGCTTGAATGTAATTACTTCGATGAAAAGTAATAAAATACTTTCTGAATCAATCAATACCACACAAAAACTTTTGCATAATTATATAAACTTAGTGTAATGTAATTATTCGAGCGAGGAAATGCACTATGAGATATGCATATTTAAGGTCAATAACATTGAACTGTACACTATTATACAAAATTGACGACACGTTTGGCTCAGTCTGTAATGATCCTACTTGCTGTGTCAGCGGTCGCGGGTTCGAATCCCGGTGGGGGCACACATTTATGTGGTGAATGCGAATGTTTGTACTCCAGTCATGGGTGTTTATATTTATAATATGGATGTATTGAAAAGTTATATATGTGTAGTGTATCAATTATCTGGTATCCATAACACAAGCCTCGTAGCTTACCATGGAACTAGGTGGTGCTGTGTGTTAATGTCTTAACATATTTAACATATTTATTTAAAAGTTACTATGAACAACAATAATTAAATATTTTTTTCGTGCCTAATTTGTATTACATACCTACTTCAAAACACCATCTTTGATTTTATAAAGTGGTCAGGTTTATCTCTTAAAACCTCTATTCCTGTTACCGGAAACGGTATTCAGGCGAGAAGGATATAATCTAATTTTTATCCAAGGATAGAAAAAGGTTGAGAGGCAAAATCAATCAATTTTAACGATACTTTTATTGACAAGAAGAGGTTTACGTTTTTTCCGAAAGCGAAAGGTGATTGCGAAAGTAAAATATGGTAGACAAAGAATAAAAAGAATAGAAGTTCTAATTTTGAGCACTAATTTAACAATAATATCTTAATAACATATCCGTTATTGTCAAATATCTAATACGCAACCTATTCATACCAATATTATAAATACGAATGTAACTCTGTCTGTCTGTTACCTTTTCACGCTTAATCCGCTGAGGCGATTTAGATAAAATTTGGTATGTAGATAGTTTGAGACCCTGGGAAGGACGTAGGATAGTTTTTATCCCGGAAATCATCCCTTAAGGGGATGAAAAAGTGGATAGAATTTTGTATGGGGAATAATTTTTCAAGTAAGCACTTATCAACTTTTCTATACCTATGGATATATATATATATATATATATATATATATATATATATATATACTACCTATTCCATATTAATCGTTAAAACGTACCTAGGGACGAACCCGAGCGAAGCCAGGATAAGTCGCTAGTACAAAACATATAAAAAGATTCATGATAACCTAAATCATCCTACGCAAAATATTGATTTAGTATAACATATCTTTATGAGCGATATCGTACTTATTACAGCCATAAAGAAAATGAACTTCAAAATTAAATTAGAGGACAAGATGAGTTATCCGAAACCTGCCAAAACATTCGGGGCAAAATAAATATATAAACATTAAACACCCCCATTCTTGATCCATACCATAAATATCACGGACAAGGGAGAGAAATAAATGTACTCATTTGAAATTCCCCGCCTGTCTGAGAGAGTAATAAAATTATTGACCTGGATATTGAATATTTCAGTGGATAACAAGCTTATTCATCCTTTTAGAATGTTTGCTTAAAAATTGTTGAAGCCTTGTTAGAATAGTTCCCGAGTGTGGGTTTGTGTTTCAGAATGAGAATAATTCTATTGAAATTTTGAATAGTTCTACGTCTTGTTATAGAGTGTTTGCGAAATAATTCCTTTTCTACCTTTAAGTTATTTTTACTTCATAGTCTTTGAAGCATCTTAGCTAGAGACATTTTCATGTGCGAATCATTTCCAACATGAATACCACTTGTCTTATGGTGAAGGAAAACATCCTAAGGAAACCTGCGTGTCTTAGAGAACTTAGCGAGTTTCAAAAAACATATGAACGCTAACCCGCACTGGGCCAGTGTGGTGGACTATGGCCTAATCACGGTGAATGGCCTGAAGCGGTAAATACATACAATATATTCAATAATAAATAATATTATAATAGATATCATAATATGCAATTGTAACTAATTATATTCATTCCACGAGATATCATGATGTAATATTTTTGATAAAACAAATATGTACTTGCATTACGCAAGAACGGAACCTACGATCCCAAAGATAAACTAAATATAAAACAACCCCAAGTTTTTTTTTTAATTTATAACTTTGAATAACTTTCAAAGTGTAAATACAAAGTGATCAATCATTGAAATTCCAACTTTAGCGCTGCATAGTTAGAAAATTTTCGAGAAAACTCAGGATTAACTCAATATCAACCATTTTTCTTTGTACATTGAGTCCAATTGATATTCAAGTTACCGAAGTCGACTTTCTACTATCGATATCGTTATTAGAGACGTGAAATATCCCACTTTTCTATTCTATTCTTTTTAAACTCGAAAGTCTCGATAACTACACTTGATTGCGTATCGACGACCATCGCGTTAAAAGTTTCCTCATTACATATAAGTCAATCTCTTAATAGTTTTAACCGACTTCAAAAAAAGAAGCTCTATTTTTATTTATGTATATGTATTTTCTACCATCGATAACAGCTGTAGCATATACTTGTCTTAACTACACTGTTTTCCTAATGGATGACCGCTTCCTAATAAGTTTTCTTATTGAAGTTTACTATTAAAATGCACAATGCATGCCTTTATTCCAGCGCTAGGTTCCACACGGTAGCTCTTCAAGTATTCAGATCATAAAAAATTTGCATTTCCATTTGTTCAGCTGCGATTAGAATTATATCGCTGTAGATATTTACTAGCATAATGGAATGCATATTTTTCTATTCAAATGGTTAGATGATAAACATCATTATGGTCGCTAATGTGTTGAAAAACTAAAAATCCAAAAATTTATAAACAATCTTAATCTAAATGCACAATTTTCAAATAAATCCGAACAAGTGCAAGTCGGACTAGCCCACCGAGGATTCCGTACATTTGTAGGAAATCTGTTTAACTTTAATTTTCAACTTTATTTGTTTTTTGGAATGTTTCCTTTATTTGTGCTGTAAGGCCTTGTTTTTTGCCAAATTTTGTGATTCTAGGTCATCGGGAACTACCATATGGGTTTTAGACCCAAAACCCACTTCTAAAAAGGAGGAGGTTATAATTAAAATTCTTAGTATTTTTGTAATTAAAATTAAACGATCAATTTTTTTCACACTAGTATTATATGCATATTGCATACATGGGATTTCCTGCTTCAATGCCTCCGTTGTGTAGTGGTAAGCATGTACCGCTGCATACCCGGAGGTTCTGGGTTCGAATACCAAGTCGAGCCAAGATTAGTTATTGAGACTTTCAAGTAAGAAAGTCCCACTAACAGCCCGGAGTTAGGAATTTGGCGATATTTCACCTTCATGCCTTGGAAAGCATATCAAGCAATCGGTCCTGCGCCTTAACTCTAATCGGTCATGTCGAAGTATCGTCCTATCGGAGTTTAAGAGTGACAGGAATAGAGAGTGCACGTTGTGTCTGCACGTACACTTATGCACTATAATACTCCTGCACTAGCCAAGTGGCTAGTCTCATTGATGTTTGCAGCCGTGACCGAAATCGGTCACGAAAACGTCACCATGATACCGGCAAAAAATAACATCGTAACTGTATAATTGAATATAAGAATAGATACATGGAATATTTCGAACTGTCGCATAGTTTACAATTTTTACGTATTATTTTAATATTTTCTACAACGACATTATCAATTAAATATTTATCTCTAACTAGCATAACCCGCGGCTTCGCTCGCGATCAAACTATGAAAAATACGAAATTTCATGCAAATATGTCCAAGGAATAAAAACTTTCATACAAACTTTTATCCCCTATTTCATCCCCTTGGGGGTTGAATTTTGAAAAATCCTTTCTTAGTGGATGCCTTTGTCATATAAGGAATACGTGTGCGAAATTTAAATTTTCTAGCCTTAAGGGTTTGCCCTGTGCGTTGACACATCCGTCAATCATTTTTGCCTTTTATATACATATATAGATAATAATCATATAGATGACAGCCATCCATCCCCGCAACTAGGTCACATCAAACTACATTATAATTGAGTTTAAATACAAATTAAATTATTTAATATATTTAATACGTAAATAATCTATTCCACTGATCACTTATAACCAAAGTGACAAAAAAATATATAAAATATAATAATAAAAACAGAAATGGGTTTGAAATTGCGTAAAATTTCGCACACCATGCTTCAGTAGTTTTGAATGAATGTATAACATAAAAACTCTGCTCTCACTCTACGTTTCAACAAAGGACCGGAATATCACGTTAAGACAAGAATCGACATGTTTCCTTGAAGTGGAAGGAAGAATTCAACAAAAGAGTTAGAAAAAAATATTACAATCTATACATATAATAAAATTATAACTGAGTCGAATCTGTACATTAAATATTTTTGGGAAAATTTTAATTATTATCGATATACAGGCCGAATTAATAGTTTTTAGAATATTTGTCTGTCTATCTGTCTGTGACCGCATCACGAAGACAGATTTTGATAAAATTTATTATGATGATAGCTGCTTATCCGGATAAACATATAGGATTCTTTTTCCTGCAGGAAAATATCTCATCTCTGAGATATCTATACTAAACGTCGAAACGCATCACTATCATAAAATACAATCCTAGATCGATGTTTTTGCGATATACAATGTACTAGTACGTACACAGTCAAGTTACCATACAAGTATGTTATTCCTAGCAATACACCCACGTACAAGTTGTTACGTCTAGCGCATTACTCGTGTGCATTGATGCATAGCGGTAGTTTCAATGACCTTTATGCATATCAATCCTTATTCTATTAAAGTATTATACCTAAGTTACTATCAATAGCTTGAGAATGTCCTTGAGTTAAAGACAGACTAATCAAACGGAGAGAAGACCTATTGATAAAGAAATGTTTTTTATTAAAAGTGGTTAGAAAAGTGAATGGATTAGTATATTTTTTTTAATATCATACCGTTACGGATACTTTAAGCGCCTACCATTTCGCGCACTTGGCGTAACGTCACAGTATGATATACACACAGAAATTACCACTCAATTTTTAAGCGACAAAATCGCTAATCGCTTTATTATAATATACTCTGACGTCACATTCGATCTGACCAATTTTTTTCAACTACTTTGAATGGCCATAGGACGATAAGTATAGTGAATCGGCCCCAGAATGATATCTGGTTCATCATTATAGGGCATGTAGGTACCAATAAGATACATTGATCCTGCAAGTTTCAGATCTCTATGTATTACCGGTTTTTTAAAAATCGAAAAAAAATGAAAATCAGAAAAAAATGTTTTTCTCAGAAACTTGTGAATCGATTAATTTGAATTTTTGATATGTTTTTCGGGCTGATGGTAGCTCCTAAGAATAAAATTAAGGGCTATATCGGTCCATAAGATCCTTGAAAAAAAATAAGTTTTTTTTTTTTTATTTTAATTTTTAACCATGATACAATTTTGGCACAATTATGAAACTATTTTTTTTGAAATCCCCATTCAATTTCCTATAAAGTAATATATCTTTCAAATCTTAAAAAACGGTACGCCATATTGAAAAAAATAAAAAACCGATTTTTCGTACAAACCCAATTTACTTTAATGTAACCTTTGAAACAACAGAAACGGAGTTTATTCGATTACTGTACGAGTGTAAATAAGATCATTATAAACATTATTTATCGCTACGATTAAATATATAATTTATTATCTATACTATAATAAAGCAGTAACTTAGCGAAATCTGTACATGAAATATTTTTTAAAAACAATGACTGTAATGTATTACGTATACGATGTAGACCCCAAAACAATAGTTATTAATTTTTTTGTCTGTTTGTCTGTTTGTCTGTGTGTCTGTTTGTCTGTTTGTCTGTACGCGTTTCACGCAAAAAGTAATGAACCGATTTCAACGAAATTTTGTGAACTGATAACTTATTACTCGGGTCAACATTTAGGACAACTTTTACTTTTGGAAAATCTTTGTTTCCCGCGGGAAATCGCAATAACTGGTTTTATCGAGTCCTCCTTAGGAACCCTCCGCTGGCTAAACCTAAAGACATACATCAAAACAATGTACTAAAAAATTGTAGATCTTGAAAAGGCCAACAGAAATATCTACAACAGTATATGTCTATCTCTCAAGGTACACTCGCAATACCTATTCTTATCTATACCTATAGCAAAACTAACTTAGTTAAATCGATGTGCGCGTTTCACGCAAAAAGTACTGAACCGATTTCAATTGAATTTTGTATAGTGATAGCTTATCACTCGAGTCAACATTTAGGATTACATTACAGGCACATTTTTCGTTCCCGCGGGAAAACGCAATGACTGGTTCTATCGAGTCGTCCTTAGAAGTTTATATGGCTAACGCTGGCTGAACCTTAAGAGATAAATCAAAACAATGTACTAGAAAATTGTAGGTCTTAAAAAGTTATACAGGGAAGTTTGCAATATTATACGTCTAACACCTAAGGTACACTCGCAATTACTATTTTTATTCACTACTCGCGAATCACAGGCTGACTTATCAACGTTTAGCTCAGTTCAGCAGTGAAACGTAACTAGGGACGAACCCGAGCGAAGCGAGGGTGAGTCGCTAGTAAATGATAAAAGTCTGTTTAAAGACTCGTGACTAATCTTCGTCACTATCTTCATCAATAACGGTGGTAATATTGTCCTTATTGAATAAAGTGTTGAGTAATGTAGCTGGTCCGGGGATTTTAGCCAAATATCCTCCGTGTGCGAGGCAAAAATATATTGCAGCAACGTGTGAACAGCAACCGATTGTCCTAAGTCCATTTGCACATTCGCAGCAATATCTTGATATTCCACTCCATCCAATCGAGTTTGGTTTATATTCAATAAAACATCTGTAAACCTTTCTACCGATATGACGAGATTGTACTTGAGCCTTAAATATATTGGTTTTATTTCTAAGAAATTGGATAGTTATATTATCTGATTCATCTATCATCTCTGCTAAGTATGATATTGTTTGTTTATATTAATAAGTACCCGTAAATAAAAGTTTCAAGTCCTTTTCGGTCATTTCTGGAAAATCCATGAAATCACAACATAAGATTGTTTCAAATGGAAGTTTTTTTCACTGTCAACTATTTTTGTCTACTTCATCAGCTAGTGTATTGTCCGTATTATTTCGAGATTTCATCATTTCAACAATTTCATCATTTCAACAATTTCATCTAAATACTCTACATCAGAAGTAAGATGTTTGTTGTACTGATTGTGAAGAAACGATGCAATTCTATAATACCTACCGATTCTGGGAAGCATTTTGCTGTCGAATTTTTGGTCAAGGAGATGATATTTTTGTTTCAGCATTCCATGTGATTTTTGTGTATGTAAGCCTACTAATTTTATAAATGTTTTATAGTTTACGGGTTTTGTTTAGATTTACTGTCATACATAATCACATCTTGTAATATTTTAGAAATATTCAAATATAAGTTTCGATATTTCATAGTAAGAGAATGAATGTTGAATTATTACGTACTATTGGTACAACAAATGGATACATAGTTGATATGTTAGGGCCATATCACACTAATATGAATGACACTACTATAATGAAAGAAATTATCGATACTTCTAACGGTATTTGCAACATATTGGAACCAGGTGATGTTTTTGTTGTTGATCGAGGATTTCGGGACGCTCAAGAGCACTTAGAGGAAAGAGGTTATCAAGTGTTAATATCGGTATTAAAAGTTAAACGAAATCGTTTAACAACTATTGAATCTAACACATCAAGATATGTCACCATTGACCAAAGTTGACCAAAAATTCGACACCAAAATGCTTCCCAGAATCAGTAGGTATTATAGAATTGCATCATTTCTTCACAATCAGTACAACAAACATCTTACTTCTGATGTAGAGTATTTAGATGAAATTGTTGAAATGATGAAATCTCGAAATAATACGGGCAATACACTAGCTGATGAAGTAGACAAAAATAGTTGGCAGTGAAAAAAACTTCCATTTGAAACAATCTTATGTTGTGATTTAATGGATTTTCCAGAAATGACCGAAAAGGACTTGAAACTTTTATTTACGGGTACTTATTAATATAAACAAACAATATCATACTTAGCAGAGATGATAGATGAATCAGATAATATAACTATCCAATTTCTCAGAGATAAAACCAATATATTTAAGGCTCAAGTACAATCTCGTCATATCGGTAGAAAGGTTTACAGATGTTTTATTGAATATAAACCAAACTCGATTGGATGGAGTGGAATATCAAGATATTGCTGCGAATGTGCAAATGGACTTAGGACAATCGGTTGCTGTTCACACGTTGCTGCAATATATTTTTGCCTCGCACACGGACGATATTTGGCTAAAATCCCCGGACCAGCTGCATTACTCAACACTTTATTCAATAAGGACAATATTACCACCGTTATTGATGAAGATAGTGACGAAGATTAGTCACGAGTCTTTAAACAGACTTTTATCATTTATAATAAATTATACATTTAATCGTAGCGATAAATAATGTTTCTAATGATCTTATTTACACTCGTACAGTAATCGATTAAACTCCGTTTCTGTTGTTTCAAAGGTTACATTAAAATAAAGAAGTCTGCCCACTACCCCGTCTCATACCATGACCGTGCTAGGAGCGTGTCAGGCAAAAAAATATTCTTTGTATTGAAATGTATGAGACTCTGCCCACTAGACCGTTCCGTCACCGACCGGCACCGTCGCGTGCCGTGCACGGAGCGTTAACAATTGTCGGCGAGAATATTTTGCCGGTGCCGGTACGCTCCGTGCCTGACACGCGACGTTGTTGAACCGGTGAGCATACGGGTTATAAACGCGTATGATGACCGTTATAACCGCGTATGATGACCGTTCTAAGCCCGTTACGTATTGCCGCTTGTCTTGTATAGATGGGCAATAATCGTTGTTAAAGATGGGTTAGTACCGAATTTCTCAGGATTAGGTAATATTAATATATTCGTCTGGTAATATTATAATATTGTAACTAATACTTCAATATTAGTGATATTTATCTAGAAACAACAGGTAATACTAAAACGGGAACCATACGGATATGACACGCGGATGATACGCGGTTGATACGCGGATGATACGCGGTTGATACGCGGTTGATACGCGGTTGATACGCGGATGATACGCGGATGCTACGGTCACTATAACCGTTATGTACGGGCATGATACGCTGTTGATACGGTCTAGTGGGCATAGTAGTCCGTGCCGTGCTTGTTTCCGTGCCTGATACGTTCATAGCACGGTCATGGTATGAGACGGTGTAGTGGGCAGAGACCCTAAGTTGGGTTTGTATGAAAAATCGGTTTTTTATTTTTTTCAATATGGCGTACCGTTTTTTAAGATTTGAAAGATATATTACTTTATAGGAAATTGAATGGGGATTTCAAAAAAAATAGTTTCATAATTGTGCCAAAATTGTATCATGGTTAAAAATTAAAATTAAAAAAAAAACTTATTTTTTTTCAAGGATCTTATGGACCGATATAGCCCTTAATTTTATTCTTAGGAGCTACCATCAGCCCCAAAAACATATCAAAAATTCAAATTAATCGATTCACAAGTTTCTGAGAAAAACATTTTTTTCTGATTTTCAGTTTTTTTCGATTTTTAAAAAACCGGTAATACATAGAGATCTGAAACTTGCAGGATCAATGTATCTTATTGGTACCTACATGCCCTATAATGATGAACCAGATATCATTCTGGGGCCGATTCACTACACTTATCGTCTTATGGCCTTTCTACCTGTTTTACACTTTTTAATAATTATTTTCTTAATCAAAAAGAAATTATATTAAAAAATATTGATATAGGCTTAATTCAAAAGCAATAAACATTATAAGAAAAAAAATATCTTTATTTAAATCACACGCATATTCCCTTATACCGGAGACAAATTGATGCATCTGAACTAAATTCATTTTACCGCTATGTAAATACGATTTAAAAAAAATCGGATCTGTGTTTTTGTTCATCAAAATTTAAATAGAATATATTGTACCTTTTCAAACGCCCAAGTTAATTTTTCATATCACCAGGACAAAAAAAATATTTTTAAAAAATGAGATAAGAAATAATAAAACTAATATTGTTTAACTTATGAAAACCTAATTCAAAACACACACGAAAGTATTCAACACTTTGCAAACACGTTGCGACAATTTTATCAATAGTCCTTGAACGAACTTATGTCCTGACTCCTGGCCGAATTCCAACGAGCTACAATGTGTGAGGATGTGACGAGTGTGCAAAATTCAAATACTATTCGTTATGTTGCCTTATCATCTAATATATCTTTCTAAGAAATATCTTTATATATAAATTCCGGTGTGCGTGTGTTCGTAATTCTCTTCCTAAACGGCTTGACCGATTTAGATAATTTTTAATGTAACTTATGGTGTCACCTGGATGGTAGAGGTGGAGCTTAGTATGCAGAGCTTGTTGTCTTGTAATTTTTTTTTTATTTTCCAGTGAAACGATATCTGTGGCACGATGTCTGCCTACCGGATCCGGTTATAACCTTATGTAATATTTTTACCATATTATAAAAATATTTTTTACTACTACAACCATTAAAAAACCTTTACAAATCCCTTTAGAAAGTAATAACTCTACCCTTACAGGAAGAAATCTTTTTTTTGTAAAAACATATAATATACATCATCCTTGCCAATATCAATATCATCCCTGAGGGTGAAAAAAAATGGTAATTTCAAGTTAGTGTACCTTTTTTAGTAAAAAAAATATATAATAATCATATTATCTATTAAAGATAACCAACGATCGATGTTTGAAAAGGTATCGATCAGTCAAATTAATTCAGTTAAAGCACTGCTCATATATGAAGTCATCCATTATTTATAAATAATAGGCGATAGAATTGAAATGTATTAGAAAAAAAATTAATAATCTTAACGCGTCATAAATCTTCGTTTGATAATGAAATTCGTAAAATAAAAAAATAAATTGCTTACGTTGACGCATGGCGCCAAGTTCACTCACACAGTTTCACATACATTCGTATATATTCACACACACGAAGAAACTAAGCCTCTGATTGGTTGACCAAAACCGTGGACAACATAGTTAATGGGACGCCGGAATACAAACAAGTTATTATAAGGAAGTCGCGGAACCTTTAATATAATTTGTTTTTAATAAATGGCAGGATGAGCTTAATTTAAAGAAATAATTCAGTGAATAACAACTTTAGTTGTAACTAAATACATGATAATGGCACAGAAGCTCAATAAAAGCTAAGTAATCTGTAGCTATTACAACAAATGTTACAGGTTCGATGAATGTATAAACCAAACTCTCTATTCCTGTCACTCCGGTGGGACGACTACTCGACACGACCAGTGAGAGCTAAGGCACAGGTCCGACGGCTTTACGTGCTCTCCGAGACACGGGAGTGAAACATCACCAACTTCCCAACTCCGAGCTGATACTGAGGCTTACTAGACAAGAAACTCTATAACTAAACTTACCCCGACCCTATACTCGAACCCAGGACCACCGGATGTATGTACAGCCGTACATACTAGCCACTACACCACCGAGGCAGTAGTCAAATAAATAACAATAAAATTTAAATAACTAAATACGTGTAAGCTATTCGTTTATTACTTGAATCAATTCTTATCATTTTTCATTATCTTCGACTCAGCCAACCATAAAGACTGTTTCATTCAAATGGGTTCATGAATAAACTAAATTGTCCAACGATCGGTTAAAAGCTAGCTACTATATAATTGGATTTATTGAGAAAGTAAAAGACAATTCGGTCAAAGTCAGTAATATTACAGTACAGTTACCACAAATAACGCGACGGTCATAAAAAGCTGTTGAGCTCCGTAAAATTAGTACGCTAATGTTTTACTAATAATAAAATAGTTGTTGTGTCTAGTTTTTACGACGAATTGCACTAGACGTGGGTTCGATCTGCATCTGCTTAGTTCAAATGTTTTATCTATTATATAGCTGTATATTTATTTTGTCTGAGCGTACGTTTATTTTCAGATAGATTAAGGATTACCTAAAGTGAAAAAATTAAAATATCATTATTATTTCCAAGATATTATGCTAAAGATATATTGTAATGTAGGATTTAAATTAGCGTAAAATGGAACGTATAGCAAGAACGATTGTTATTGGGTGTTTTTTGGAATACGAGGGGAGTCTGCAGAGTATGCCGTTACGTTCGAAAGGTGTAATCGGTGCAGCGTAGAAAAATTAAATTAAAAATTCTCATAAGCAAATATAACCTATTATTTCCATCCCACAGTAATATATAGGAATATTTCAGGTTTATAATCAAAAACATTTATTCTACTTTAAAACGTTTATGCTATGCTTAATCGCTAGAAACCTTCAGTATATAAGATGAAGTTTCCTAACACTCTATAAAATTACATAACATTAAAAAATAGTTCAATGACGACCGTGTATAAAGAGAATGATGATATCGTAGGAAACGATAGATATGCGTATCAAAACTGTCCTCCTGTAAATCCTTTTAAGGATACTACGATAGTAATTAACTTCTATTCAAACTATGCCTATCTTATTACTTAATCGATATTTTACTTATGCAGACCGTCGTTACGTAATTGAGTCCGGCTGAAGAACTCAATTTTAGAAAGTGCGAAATTTTACTGTACGTGGAAATGATTACCACTTGTCTTACGGTGAAGGAAAGCATCGTGAGGAAACCTGCATGTCTGAGACAACCTAGCAAGTTTTCAAAAGACATGTGAAGTCCGCCAATCCGCACTTGGCCAGCGTGGTGGACTATGGCCTGATCCCTCTCGTATTGAATGGAGGCCCGTGCCCAGCAGTGGGATGTTAAAAAAAGGGCTGAATACGTGGCCTTGGCTGTCTTTGAACATAGTATTTACAGTGTTGTTTCAATTCTGATGATTCGTGAAACGAAGTAGTCACCAGTTCGATGTAAAGAAGACATTTTATCGCTATTGTTACTGGAAAACTAATAAAAGCACAAAAATAGAAAACTAAGAATTTTGTCATTGTCACAATGTGTCATTTCATCCATATCTTAGATATCGATAAGCGATATCGACTGTAGAAAGTCTGAAAAGAAAGCTAATGCTCTGTAATGTTCTTTTGTTCCTTTTTTTGCTTATAAAATTTACTGTAAATGTTTTTGAATACAGATTGTTTCCAAAAAAGAAACAACAAAATAAGTAAAAACGTCTTACTTTAAAAAGTAGATTTCCATCTAAGGTTTCTATCTAGCCTATATACATTTTGAAATTAAAATAGAAAAAGAGACGATAATAAAAAAAATGGGAAATATCCCGATATCCGAAATCGCATGGTAACACTACACTCTTATCATAATATACCTGTCTTAGCGGCGGCGTCAGACGTCCTTGTGCGACACGTGATTCATCGACACACCAAACAAATTTTTTCATTCAACGTTATTTCAATGCCAATCATGAATTGTATATTGTTTTTTTGCGCCGTATACTATATTTGATTATGTTTTAAAATACAATTTTAATATAGATAAGGCTAACCAGTGTATAGATATAATATACCCATTAAATTATATCATTAAACTTATCTATAATCTATACATATAATAAAATTGTAATTAAGCCGAATCTGTACATTAAATATTTATTGGAAAATCTTATTGAAATAGATATTATTATCGCTACAGAGGCCGAATCTATAGTTTTTAGATTTTGTCTGTCTGTGACTGCATCATGAAAAAACCACTGTACAGATTTTGATGGTATGATGATAGCTGGCTATCCGGGTCAACATAGAGAATACTTTTTACTGCGGGAAAATATCTCATCTCTGAGCTAAATGTTAAAACGTAACTAGATATAATTGGGAAAGTTTGCATGTGTACATGTTTGTTACTCGTTTAAACTAAAACTGCTGGACTAAAATAATACATAGGCTTCTGTTAGTAATAAAATTTGCCAAAAAATGGCGTTGCCTACGTATAATCCATACTAATATATAAATGCGGATGTAACACTGTCTGTCTGTTACCTTTTCACGCTTTATCCGCTTAACCGATTTAGACGTATAGAGATAGTTTGAGACCCTGGGAAGGACATAGGATAGTTTTTAGCCCGGAAATCATCCCTTAAGAATATATAATAAGGGGGGTGGAACTATGTATCACGAATCAAATATACCTATTTATACATAGATAGACTATATAGTCTATGTATTTCATACTAACCTTTATAAGATATCTAGGGACGAACCCGAGCGAAGCGAGGGTGAGTCGCTAGTACAATATTATAAATACAAAAGGCACCTAGGGACGTACTCGAGTGAAACGAAATTATATAGATAGCGCTAGTTTGTAGATAGGGATCCTCTCTAGTATTAGAATTTAGAATCCTCTTTACTCTCCAGTGAACTTACAACATAGTTTATTAATTAGTTGTTTCATACATTACATCGATCGATCGATACAAACAACAAAGGGTTTCGCTAAAACAAGCGAGACCGGCAATGGAAAGGCCTTGACCTCTAATGCAATATTCAATCATCTTGTCATACTGCCAATACATCTATATTGTAAGACAACCTTTTTAAAATTTTTCGATAGGTTATAAATACGAGTGTTTATAAGTGTGAGGACCACGAGCGAAATCATATATAATCATAATTAATATGACGACACGTTTGGCTCAGTTTGTAGAGACCCTACTTGCTGTGCCAGCAGTCGCGAGTTCGAGTCCCGCTGGGGGCATTAGTTTGTGTGATGAGCACGAATGTTTGTACTTCAGTTATGGGTGTATATATTTATAATGTGTATGTTTTTAAAGTAATATATGTGTAGTGCATCAACTATCTGGCAACCTTAACACAAGCCTTGTAGCTTACCATGGAACTGGATGGTGATGTGTGTTAATGTCCCAACATATTTATTTTATATCCAGACTAATATTATATACATGAAAGTGTGTTTGTTTGTCCTTCTTTGACGTCAAAAGAGAGCAATGGATTGGCGTGATTTTATGTATGGAGGTAGTTGGAGGACTGGAGAGTGACATACTATTTTTTCCACGGGAAATTATCTCTTTCCCACGAGAAAACACGTTATAATACAACCCACAACTACTCATCATACCTATGTATAAAATAATTTCTAGTCTATCTATTCTAAATTAGGGTATAAACTATCTCAATTCCTGATACTCGATGAGTTGATTAAGAATGTAGCAGTAACAACTGCTTACTTATTCATACACTTTCGCATTTATAACATGAAAAATATATATGACTTTTATTACGACCCTTAATGACTGAAATTCGAAATATTTCGATTTAAATTGTATATAAAGGTATTAAATTAAAACGCACAATATTTAAAAAACTTACCTAAACTTAATGAAATGGAAGCTTATTTTTAAATACTTTATCTATATAAAGTCACTAGCGACTCACCCTCGCTTCGCTCGGTTTCGTCCCTAGGTTGCTTACCCATACACATTTTCATCCCCATTTTCACCCCCTTAAAGGATGATTTCCGGAATAAAAACTATCCTACATACGGACGTAGGGTAGTTTTTATTCCGGACGCCTGGGACGGCCCAGGGTCTCAAACTATCTATTTACCAAATTTTATCTAAATCGGTTTAGTAGTTTCGGAGTTTATTCAATACAAACAAACAAAATCTTTTCTCTTTATAATATTAGTATATATTATGTAGATAGTTTAGTGTCATGAGCGTTACAACAAATTACCCAATCAAATATTAGCAAAGGACTAAATATCGATTATAAGTAAACTTTAACAAAAAAAGCTTACAAAAATATGAATTCAGACTAACACATTTAGCCTTACAGAAGCCATAAAAGAAGTACGTTACCAGAGTGACCATATAAAACGCACATAATATCATAATATTCTCAAAGACCATAAGCTCCCCATTGTCCAAACAGCCTCCATTCAGGCCATTGTCTACTCTATAATTAAACCCTCGCTTTTATCGCGACATCTGACTGATAAGTTTTATGCAGCTTAAAACACAAAGCGAAAATGCACTGAAATACGTGGACAGGACATTTTATGGTGATTAAATAGCTTTCACGTGGTTTCGTTATATTTATTAAAAGTTTTACTGTTTTTTATTACATTTGATCACGATTTAGAAATTCCGTTGACTAAATAAAAGTAATGGGTATTGAATTTTATTGTATTGCTAGTTTTATTAAAACTTCGTATTAAATAAATAAAGTGTTTATGTACATATTATGTACTAGCGACTCACTCTCGCTTTGCTCGGGTTTATCCCTAGGTACGTTTTAACGGTTAGTATGGAATAGATAGACTATATATTATGATATATAGCCTATAGCCTTCCTCAATAAACGGGCTATCTAATGCAGAAAGAATTTTTCTAATCGGATCAGTAGTTCCTGAGATTAGCGCGTTATAACAAACAAACTCTGCCTCTTTATAATATTATAAGTAGGTATAGATAATTGCTCAACTTTTAAGTGTAGCGTGATGTATACATGATAATAATAAAGATTGATATTTTCCTTAATGCATGAGTTATGAAATTAAAAAAGCTTAAATTTCAATGATTGTTTCAGAGGTAAGAGCGTTCAAACGAACAAAAAAAACCAACAATTTCTTTAGCTTTAAAATATCAGTAGGTACATACTAGGCTTACTTTTTATCCCCGAATATCTTGTCATCCCCGATAGGATCAATATCCTATGTACTGATGTACGTTGCAGTAAAAACTAAGGGACAAATCAAAATCTAAACACTAACTGATATATTTACAACTATGTATATGAACATCGATCAAAAAAGTACTATCTAGTATGTATTTACACAATCAACGACAAAAAACATCCTCACCGAATGAGCGCTCATTTGAACATTTGAGCGCGCTTTTATTTATTTTTTTGTGAAAACAACTTTAAGCATTGCATTTAAGGTTCAATTAACATTATTTTATTTTTATTCCAACTAAAATAATCACCTAAATACAATTGGTGACAGTTTTAAGAGAATTTTATATTGAATTGTGTACCTAGTACTTTTTCGATCGATGTATATGATAATTAATTATCTATGACACTAATTATATTTCTAAAGGAGATCAAACTCACGACTATTTACTTTCAAATAAAAGCCTTTAAATACCGTATCGAGCTTAATCATTTCGAAAAAAATTTTCATTATCGCATCAAAATAAAAGGGGTAAATATTTTGTTTTAAAAAATACAATGACTGTCACTGGCAGTTGTGTTTTCAGACAGTTTCCTGTTTTAAAAAGTAAATGTATGTAAAGCCATTTAACCAACATGATCGATCCCTTTGTAGAACGACACACAATAGATTAAATTTATGGACGAACGGACTTAATTTTGTATTTATTATGAAAATACGAGAGCTCTTTGTGAAGATATTTTAGGAACTATGTAAATAATATGTTTTTTTTTTTGTGGAAATTAAAGGATTTTTCGGAGTACGTTGATATTTAACCTTAATTTTTACCAACTTCAAAAAAAGAGCTACATAATACAGGTATGTAACGCGATACGAGTAACTTTGTCATTTGCAATCCAATTTTCGCTATTGTATTTTAATGATATAAATATAAAAATATTCAAGTAAAGTAATTTTAGAGTACCTTACTAAGTATCATATATACGTATATATTAAAAATATACGTATACTTAAAAGTATATACCTTAAGTATATATTTTTTTAGTTGAAAAGTTATTTTTTAGGTCCATGGTGTTATTCATGATATGATTATTATCCACTTCACATGGAAAGGAGCAAAAAGAGTAAGACAAGCTGAATTGAAATTTGAGACAGACTAAGCTGATTTTAATGAAGCTTAGCTTTATTTTTGATTTAGAATGTTACAATTATAAATATAAATAAATAAATATGCTAGGACATTAACACACAGCACCAACTACTTCCATGGTAAGCTACGAGGCTTGTGTTATGGATACCAGGTAATTGATACACTACACATATATAACTTTAAATACATACATATTACAAATATAAACACCTACGACTGGAATACAACTATTCGTGCTCATCACTCAAATGAATGCCCCCAGCGAGAGTCGAACCCGCGACCGCTGGCACGGCAAGTAGGGTTACTACAAACTGAGCCAAACGTGTCGTCAAAATAACGATAATTTACTAAAACATTCTAAAAATAGTGTAATTTAGGGCGAAGAGTTTATAAGCAATCGACAACTATAAGTAAACTATGTTATACTTGTTTCTTTTTTACTTAAGTACTAGCTAGGCACTAAAAGCGCTTTAAAATTTGAAACACGTCTCAAACAACGTCTAAGTATAGACAAACATGATTATTTATATATGTACAAAGTTCACACTAGCGTCCATTCGGAATTTCCTTACTTATTTTTTCTTGTAAAGAAACTAATTCAATATATACATATAATAAAAATCTAACTGACTCAAATCTGTACATTAAATATTTTTTGGAAAATCTTATTGAAATAGATTTTATTATCAATACAGAGACCGAATCTATAGTTTTTAGAATTTTTGTCTGTCTGTCTGTCTGTCTGTTACCGCATCACGGAAAAACCACTGGAGGGGTTTTGATGAAATTTAGTATGATGATAGCTGGTTATCTGAGTCAACATATAGGATACTTTTTACTGCGGAAAAATATCTCATCTCTGAGAAATCTATACTAAACTTTAAAACATAAGTAGGGACGAATCCAAGCGGAGCGGGTAAGTCGCTAGTAGTAAATAAATCTATAAAGCACGCGTGACACGGTCACTAATCCGTTGGTTTTGTCATGAATTAATCAATATCGTGGACTCGGACGGGTTTTCCCGGAGCACTCAACTTTAAAACTATAAACTTACTAACACCGTCTGGTTTGCTTCCGTAGAACCCCTTGTAAATTTTCACTGAATATAGTTGATGTTATGTTAATTACATGTATGTATGTACATATTACTTACAAAATCATATGGTGATATGTTTGTAACTCATACACACTAAAATTATAGGCTACTGATAGTAATAAAATTTGCCGAATGGTGGCGCCGATGGTTTGCCAAAAAAAAATTCGAAACGTGGATAAGTCACTAATTATTATCTATACAAATTATAAAATTCTAAGTTAAATCTGTACATTAAATATTTTTTGGAAAACTTACTGAAATGGTCATTATTAAAGATACAGAGGCTGAATCTATAGTTTTTAGGATTTCTGTCTGTCTGTCCGGTAACGCATCAAGAGAAATCCACTGGACAGATTTTGATTCGGTATGATGAAAGCTGGTTATCTGGGTCAACATATAGGACACTTTTTATAGCGGGAAAATATCTCATCTCTGAGAAATCTATACTAAACTTAACTAGGAACGAACCCGAGCGGAGCGAGGGAGAGTCGCTAGTGTCATATAAATTTAAAGAAAAAACATAAACATGATTGATAATATGTATATTTGAGAACTTTTACTTATGGAGTAGGTAGACGTTGGGAACATCTTCCACCTACAGAGTGTTCAGGAATTAAATTAGTATAAATATTGACCTTTACCGAAGACAAGAATGCAGTGTGAGCTAAGAATTAAAATCGTAGGTGCCAAATCGAATGGATTTACATATTTATTTTGTTACTAGCGACTCACCCTCGTTCCGCTAGGGTTCGTTTGTAGACAAAAATTCTAAAAACCATAGATTCGGCCTCTGTATCGATAATAATGACTATTTCAATAAAAGCCAAAAAATATTTAATGTACAGAATCGACTTACTTAGAAATTTATTATATGTATAGATCAGAAATCTTTTTTGAGAACTAGAAGAAGAAGAAGACTAGTTTTTTTTTAAATAAAATATTAAGATAACTCCACAAACAATTTTCAACTACCATATGGACATCGCACTTTAAATATATAGACGTATTTGCCTATAGTATTGAAATCACGTAATCTTGCACTTTGCATCTCTTTTAAATGTGCCACACAAGTTTAAAAATATGTCGAATGTAACATATTTAGGACGTGACAAAAATTAACTATTGGAGATAAAATAAACCTAAATTCGCATTTTCTAATTTAGATAATAATCTCTAAGTTGGTGGTTTTAATTACGATACAAACATGTAAATATTTGGTTTTAATAAATAAATCAATTTTTTATATACCTATATTTTTTTTTAATTAATTAATTAAATTGTAGTGGGGTGCCTAGCGTGCCTAGCATGTCTAGCATATCTAGCGTGGAGAAGACACGTAGGAGATATCGATAAGGCTACGTCCGCACAGACAGGTGGCTTGCTTAGCGCCTAGAGCCTAGCGAGTCACCCAGCTAGTAGCTTAGTAAAACGAACGTTTTAGAATGTTCGCGACCGGCCGCACTGCGCGCTTGGCGCCTAGCTAGTCGCTTAGCAAGAAGCGCCAAGAGCGCAGTGCGGCCGGTCGCGAACATTTTAAAACGTTCGTTTCACTAAGCTACTAGCTGGGTGACTCGCTAGGCTCTAGGCGCTAAGCAAGCCGCCTGTCTGTGCGGACGTAGCCTAACTCTACTATACTTTTTATTTTAGTTGTCACTACATAAATAACTTTCATATTTTACTGTTTCATGTTGTCGTTACGATAAAAGATACTCGTAGTTGTTACTCTCACTCGAAACCCGTATCCGCTAGAGAAAATCACATTAAAATCGGTTTAACCATTCTTCTTCAATAATTTATCTCTCAGTAACCCTTTTTTCACTAGGATAAAAAAATTTAAGAGTGCGTGTATGAATGTGTACACGCGCAAGAAATAAAACTTCTGTAGGTTATCGATACTCTTTATGAAATTCAATTTATGTTTTAAATAATTAGGATACGTAAGATACTAAAAAAATAATTAAATAACACATATTAGGCATATTATAATCATATATTTATAGAATATCATTTAAGGAAAGAATATAATATTATATATCATTTGTCAGACAATAACAACGGTTACCATGACAACAAACTTTCATCTCGCCCGATCACACTTTTCGTAACGCTCTCGTCACGCATTCACCAGCTTACTCTCCAAGTCAAACGTGCGTAAAGAAGTTTTACTTCAAAAGTAGTTTACGTCCCTCGAATCATCTATCCGCCAGTTAGTCTTGTTCATTTCAGTACAGCCTTTCCAAAGTTTAGACAATAACAAAAGACAGATAAAATATTTTTTACAACATGCTTATTTCAAAATACCATACAAAACACTTATATTTTAATTAAAACATGTGCCAGTGAAAAAAGAATTATGTACGTAACAAGGAATCCCGAAAGCACTTAAGCGTACGGTATTTTAATTAATGATGACCCTAAATTATGTGAGCTCTTACCGGAAGCGAGGAGGATATGACCGAGTTATTCGGGTTGACCTTAACAAAAGATATTTTTTGCTGCAAATATTAATTGTATATGTTGAAATACTTCGCATAACCATAATTCGTATGTAGCCTTGACAAAATTGATATAATAAAAAAGCTCAGACTAAGGAATAATATAGATAAGAGTGTCATTGAACTAAACATGAAGTCAAACAATAATATTTTGTAATAAATACCTGGGCGACCGAGCTTCGCTCTGAGTTTTTGCTCAAGAATACAATTTTCTTTTTAATTTGGCTTAAAAATAAAAAATAAACTAAAAATTGAATAAATACAAAAAAAAGTAATAACTTTGAATCCGAACTCTGTGATGATCAATCTTGCGGCTTGGCCGCTTAACCACGATGCTTATGCCCGGGGGTGCAAAATTAGTGACCATATTTTGTATCGAATAATGCGAAAGAAAAACGCATGAAAACTCAAAAATATGTTCTCTCAAAACTCAAAATTTTTTTGAGATACAAAAATGTCTTTTAAGACATTTATTTATCTCAAAAAAATTGCAAATTCACGACAAATACGTATAAAATTCTATCCTTATTCTTAAAGAAAGTAAACAATTTGTATGGCAAAATCGACTATTGTAGCATAAAGTCATAATCATGTTACCGTTTTGGACTTCGACATTTATTTCGGCGGACTCTTTCTAAATATTTTTTTAATCCGAAGTAAGTAACGTTAGTTACTCGTTAAAAACTGAAGGACAAACATATTTTCAATATGTTACACACGCGAGCAGTGCCATGGGCAAAAACTATAATTAATTATATATATACGTTGTCATATCGTGGTAACAATTCTAGTTAACGTTAAGTCCAATATGGCAAGTTTAATTTTTTCCAACGATCTCAATTAATCAGCGTGTCATAGACCTGACGCTAATCCGATGGTATTTTATCAGAGATCTTAGCGTCTGCGAGGCGAATTAAGATGAATTGATTGTTTCGCTAACCCTTCAGCTTTCTTGGGATGAGAGTACCTTCTCTTAAATTTAAAGTTAATATGAACTATGAGATACAAAATAATATTAAGCTTCTATAAGTAAGGACAAATCTAGATATAAACCAGAACTTAACACTCAAATGGTGTTAAAAAATAATTATATTAGGTCCTGTTTTTTTTGTGGTCAACAATTAAACCAAGGTATCATCAGTAGTATATAGTAGCAAGTAAGATAGAGCCACTATCCACTTCCTGGCTACATAATCAGATCAACTCGATACATGAAATTTGTTTTTTTTCTGATTTCATGTTTACATTTGGGTAAATATTAATTTGATATTTCTTTCATCTATACAAATAATCTATAATTCTTAATTTTTTTACTTTATAATTTTAACGAAACAATTTTATTTTAAATAAAACTATCTTTTCTGATTATTTCGCGGATTTATTTTGATTTTTGGTTCCCGACGTTTCGAATGCTTTACAACAATCATGGTCACGGGAGAGACTAAGGTGTTAGACATCTCAAAAGCGTTATATACTTGGTACAGACAGTGCTTACCCACAAATTTACAAAAATGATTTTGAAAATTCAAAAATGGCACCAGAGTACCTTACAATATTTGTTGATTTTAATTTTAACATATTTAAAAAAGTTTAATAAGTATTATAATTAAATATTATTTGTTTAATTTTAGCTGTTATTATTAGAAATATTACAATATTTTAAAAAACACCTTAGTCTCTCCCGTGACCATGATTGCTGTAAAGCATTCGAAACGTCGGGAACCAAAAATCAAAATAAATCCGCGAAATAATCCGAAAAGATAGTTTTATTTAAAATGTCAAATATTCGCGTAAATCTAAGAAAGTATTATGTGAAACAATTTTATTTGCATTTACATCTCATTCATATGTTACATATACACCAACTAACTGAATATACATTTAAACAAACATTTTAAATAATGATTTTACTTTATGAATTTGATTCGAAGATTTATTTAAAACAATTTGAATAATTAATCAAATATAACAAGTAATATTTTATGCTCCTATCTATAAATACAATCTTAAGAGAATAATAATATTTATTATCTACATTATATACTACTATAATAAAGAGGTAATCTTTGTATGTATGTACGGAATAATCCTTACAACTACTGAACCGATTCCAACAATTCTTCCACTAAAAGAAAGCTACACTATCCCTGACGGATATAGGTTATATATTATTTTAATTAAAAAAAAAATCAGTTTTAAATCTGAATATTTGCAAATCAAGTCGGAGTAAAATGTTCTAAGTAGCCGTTTTACCGGCTTGCGCTTGCCAAATCGTTGCTTGTATATGAAAATAATATGTATTTATAACTAGCGGCTCACCCTCGCTTCGCTATCTATCCTACGGGAACCGTACATTTTTCCGGGCTAAAAAGTAGCCTATGTGTAATTTCCTCTGTGCCAAATTTCATCCAAATCCGTTCAGACGTTCTGGCGTGAAATAATAACAAACATCCATACATGCTCACAAACTTTCATATTTATAATATTAATACGGTTTAGGGACGAACCCGAGCAAAGCGAGGTTGAGTCGCTAGTAATGAAATAAAATTTCTAGAATATTCGAGCTCTATGATAGCTACACTATAATGGAATAACAGGGTAATTTTCGACGGTAATTTCTGATGGCATATATATAGATTTAATAACCTACTTGGATCAATTGAAAAATTGAGTTCAAGACTTATTTTTTCCCCTTAGTTTTTGTGATATTTACTATGAAAAAACAAACATTTTCATCAGGGAAGGGCAGGAATGAAAGGAAAGGAATACATGCGAGAATCGCGTCCAAACCGAATATACTCATACTAATCCTACTAATCTATACTAATATTATAAAGCTGAAGAGTTTGTTTGTTTGATTGAACGCTTTAATCTCAGGAACTACTAATCCGATATGAAAAAAATTCTTTTGCATAAGATAGCCCGTTAGCTGAGGAAGGCTATAGCCTATATCATCCAAGAAAAATGTACGGTTCCCGTGGGATAGAATTGTTTTTGTCTAGGGACGAACCCGAAGCGAAACGAGGGTGAGTCCCTAGTATTATAAATGCAAAGTTTGTGAGGATATATGGAAATATATTTGCTGCTCTTTCTCGCAAAAATCACTGAATCGATTTTGATGAAACTTTGCAATAATATAGCCACACCAGAGTAACACATAAACTATTATACAATTTATAAAGATATAGTAATGCAAAGTTGAAATACGCGAGCCAAGCCGCGGAGTTACAGTAGTTTAATATGCTAATCAAATACAAAGATTCAAAGACAAAAAAACCGTGCTAAAATTACTATTACAATACCAATAATAAGTAACATAATAGATCCCGTGTGAAAATCTAAAAAGCCTTCGCGAGATCAAGTTCAACGTACTATATTCCAAGTTAAATAATACAATATTCGTTGGCTTACTGGTGTGTTATTAAACTCCTAATACGGAATCATTAATTATAGGTCCGGTAAGCTGTCATCCGATCAGCCATCGACGTATGGCCCCTTACAATAACCGTCAGGGGTGTCCACAAAAATGTATCTTCAAATATTCTTTTTTTATAGAAATGTGGAATGAATGTGTATAAATTACATTAAATAATTATTAAAACTACTAATAATTAAAAAAGCTATTATAGCTTACGTATGAAGTGTGAATGAAAGAAAGATTGAGTGAAAGGGATAGAGTGTGTCGGCCATGTTGAAGTGAGTTCAGTTTAAAACAGAATGTTAAGATGTAAAGACGGCAAGATATTGAAGACATCGCTGGTGAATTTCATTCCCACACACTTTTTATTTTATTTCATTTGGCAAACTCACAGTATATTAAAAAATAATAAGCTATATAACTAAAATATTGCACACACCAGTAAAGTTTCCACTAATTGAAAACGTACTACACATAGAGTAGACAACAATTAAATTATAATAGAATACATTTAAGAAAAACAAGCAAAACGTATACAATATGCATATGTACATATTGTATGTAGATTTTATTAAAAAATATTTGGCTTATTTTTCTTAGATATAAAAGCGGAAAAACCTAAGAATTCCGATAGAAAATATATAGATAAACGTAAAAGTAAAAAAAGTATTTATATATATAAAAACAAATCGAAATACATCACCGGTTGAGATAATATAATCATATTTTTCTAAATTAATCATAAATCACATTATTTGTTTTTGTTTGTGGCAACCCTATATGTAGGTCAGAGTCAGCCATCTTGTACGCGATGAGGACCGATTGTTACTATTTAATTTGCCGTAGCATTATACACTTTACACTAAGAAACGAAACGGTTCAAAAATCACTATATTATAATGGGAATTTGAAGGCGTTATGGTGCATTGGAACCCATTTCATGGGTGGTAAATCGATACTTTTTCTATGATAGACAATGCAATCTGATTTCGATCGCTAATGCCCAAATGAGAAGCTCTAACAAATTTTAGGGTCAGTGGCGTGATACAGTAAGTATTAAAATAAAATATGTTGGGACATTTACACACAACACAATCTAGTTCCATGGTAAGCTACGAGGCTTGCTATGGATACCAGATAGTTGATCCACTACACATATATAACTTTAAATACATACATATTATAAATATAAACACCCATGACCGGAGTACAAACCTTCGTACTCATCACACAAATGAATGCCAGCGGGCTCGAACCCGCGACCGCTGGCACAGCAAATAAAGTAACTACAAACTGAGCCAAACGTGTCGTCAAATTATTACATTTATTATATTGAAACATTTCAAACTCGTATAAGTTACTTCATTAAAAACTAAACACAAAAGCTTAGCAGTTAGAATTCCTAGTCTATACACATGGACATAATAATTAAAATTAAAACCGACATTCGCTCTATTTACCAAGTTAAATATCTACTATTATGTATTTAATATTTTTTAGAAATTGTATTTGTATTGTATTAATTGTATTCAGCTCTTTTTAACGTCCCACTGCTGGGCACGGGCCTACCTTCAATACAAGGGGAATCAGGCCATATTCCACCACGCTGGCCAAGTGTGGGTTCACTTCATATGTCTCTCGAAAACTTGGTAGATTCTATCAGACATGCAGGTTTCCTCACGATGTTTTCCTTCACCGTAAGGCAAGTGGTAATAATATTGAAAATGATTCACACATGAAAATATTAGAGGTGCGAGACCCGGGATTTGAACCCGCTTTACTCGGTTTCCCAAGCGAGCGCGTTACCACTGGGCTACCACTGCCTCATGTGTACTTAGACTACTATAATTAATGCGAAAGTTTGTTTTTGTGCATGTGTATGTATGTTTGTTACATCATCACACCTAAAAAGCTGGACGAATTTAGATGAAACTTAGTGCAGAGATATGCATGGAGTAACACATAGGATACTGTTAGCTACTTAGGGATGAACCCGATCGAAGCAAGGGTAAGTCGCTTGTATAATATACTAGCGACTCACCCTCGCTTCGCTTCGGGTTCGTCCTTAGACAAAAACAAATCTATCCCACGGGAACCATACATTTTTCCGGGATGATATACAGCCTATAGCCTTCCTCAGTTAACGGGCTATCTAATTAATGCAAAAAGAATTTTTCAAATTAGATTAGTAGTTCCTGAGATTAGCGCGTTCAACCAAACAAACAAACAAACAAACTCTTCAGCTTTATAATATTATTAAGTATAGATTTATATGATTTATTTCCGCCGGTTCACAGTAGCTGATATTTATCAATAGATCGTGAATCGTGTTTCCTGCACATCGTACATTTGTTGTGGAATCTGAAAATGTACTTTTGCATACTAAATGAATTATAGATCATTGCAATTAATTCACAGCATGTCATACGTTTCCTTACATTACTTGTTTGATTCAATATTATCTATATAGTACATATTATGTAGATTAAATGTGTCTTATAGAATATGTTTCTTATGGTTAGCTACGTAAAATTAAAATCTAATCTATACTAATATTATAAAGCCGAAGAGTTTGTTTATTTGTTTGTTTGTTTGGTTGAACGCGCCAATCTCAGGAACTACTAATCCGATTAGAAAAAATATTTTTGCATTAGATAGCCCGTTAACTGAGGAAGGCTATAGGCTATATATCATCTTGGGAAATGAACGGTTCCTGTGGGATAAATTTGATCTAGGGACTGATTTTGTCTAGGGACGAACCTGAAGCGAAGCGAGGGTGAGTAGCTAGTCTAATATATAAATATCTCGTGTCACGGTGTTTGTGGTCTTCTACTTCCACCACTTATTTTTTAATCGCGATTTTAGTATTCTTGTTTGAACAATATTATATAAATACATAGTACATAACATAAAGCCAAAGAGTTCTTTTTTGTAGATTGAACACGGGCGTAGCCGCGGGTTCTGCTAGTATTATATAAAGATTCTAGATATTAAATATGAAATTGTAGGGGTCTTATGTAAACCGCTAATAATGGAGAATGCTAATAAAGATAATGGAGAAGTAAAGTTAGAAAAGACAAAAAATAGGTGTAGATTTCTATACATGTAAATGTTCGCTGAAGAAAATGAGTAGTTTGTAAGAATGGCATGACTTTAAAGTGCGAATGATAGGTTTATTTGCACTATTGTCGGCCGCAACTTTCCTTATATAGTAAGTAGCGGTAGTGTCTTTCAGAAATATTAAAAACACGAAATTTTTGGTGCCATAAAGTAATTGTGGATGCGTAAATATAATATTATATTATTTATAACTTAAGGAATGACGTACTTAACGTATGTATGTACGTCAACAGAAACTTAATGTTTGGTGATACGGTACCCGCGCAGTGCGCATATCAAACTCAAACTTATCCGACTTTGTATTTAAGACAAACAGATAGACAAGTGCACATTATATGTATCTGTATTATACATATACAGTACATGGCCTACACGTTCTAAGTAGTTTTAGAAACGAAACCCCATAAAGCAAACCATATCTATACAGATAAATAAAATTGAAGTGTCTGTTTGTAATGTCAAAATAACAGCTTTATACTAAATGCATATGGAATTATATACGGTACTAATAAAAAAAAACTCAATTTTTAAAAATTTTGTCTGTCTGTATGTTTGTTCCAGCTAATCTCCGAATCGGCTGGACCAATTTTAACGAGACTTTCACTGACAGATAGCCGTTATTAAAAGGAGTAACTTAGGCTACTTTTATTTTAGAAAAAGAATTAGGGTTTCGCTCAAAAAATTAAAACTTAGCTAGGGACGCACCCGAGCGAAGCGAGGGTAAGTCGCTAGTAGTTTAATAATAATGGTTAGAAAGAAAATAAATAACAATCATCAGGCCATATTAAATATCGAACGTTTAATTCTCACGGTCACCCGTGAAATCAGCTGTCAATACAAATTAATATCATACGAGATAGAACAAACACGGAGTAGTAATGTACGACGTTTTGAAAGGTTACACTGTCGCATGAGACGTACCGAACTAGAATGTGTTGGGCAAGTGAGATACATCAGGATAGTTAGTAATTGTACAGTAGTTTTACTTATATCTGTATTGTGATTTATTTATTGCACTTAGTGATAGATGTTATAGTTCAGTACTAATCTTTCGTGCGTACGGTACACTGGTTCTATCCCGCGTGTTACAAATTTCGATAGGTATTATTGAATTCATCTGTTATATGTAAGATTTTGACAATATCAGTATGTTATGATTTAAACTAAATTAGCATTATATAAAAGTGAGTCTTTTTAGATAACTATATATAAATTTGAATAACCTGAATACGTATTATATGTAAATATCAATTTATAATAATTACAATTGCCCATCATTAATACTACATATTTTCATTTCTACAATATACCTTGAGTAAAAAAAAACAAAATTAATATTTTTTTACTATTAATTTAAACACTACTTTTTGCCTGCAGCTCTACTTACACAGTACATCATTAAAGTAAGCGTGAAGAAGTAACAAACATATATTACTATCTCGTTCACTCCTCACTCATAAACTTTCGCATTCATTATTATTATATATATTATAGTACTAGATGATTCCTTCGATTTCGATTAAAATAAAACAAATACTAAATGTTAAGTGAAGCTTACCACAATACATTAGTGAAAACCACACCCAAATCGATTAACCCGTTCCTAAGATTAGCACGCACAAACGCACAGACAAACAGACAAAAAACTAAAAA
This sequence comes from Fabriciana adippe, assembly GCA_905404265.1. Lineage (NCBI taxonomy): Eukaryota > Metazoa > Arthropoda > Insecta > Lepidoptera > Nymphalidae > Fabriciana > Fabriciana adippe. Next base: position 1,579,801 of record FR989996.1, on the reverse strand, counting down.
TCATTGTTTTGGGTTCTATTGTGTTAATAAAAATCCCCAATAATAGTTTTTCTCAAATAACTTCCATGTATAGACAGCGATCAGTTACAATTTTATTATATGTATAGATATATGTGAACGTACAGATATATGTGAACGTACAGATAGACACTTTCGCAATTCCTTGCACTATAGTAGCCACTCACATATTTTAGGATTGAAGATTTTAGGTCGCACCTTAGCAGGGCTAGTCGAATGCCTAACAAGCTCAAATCATGAACCGTAAATTAACTTAAATGTCACAGCGAATCTTATTATATGTAGATGTGCAATAAAATTACTTGAATTAGTCTTCGTGTTACATTAAAAATTTTCGCTTAGAATTTTTTTACGAATACCTAATTTCATTCTGATACATACGTTCAAAGTCCGCTTCATTCATTATACTTAATCATTTTAAGATAACAATAAACGATTTGATAAAAAAAACAATACTTTCTTATATTTACGCGAATATTTGACATTTTAAATAAAACTATCTTATCGGATTTTATCGCGGATATATTTTGATTAAGTTATCCCGTGATCATGATTGCTGTAAAGCAATCGAAACGTCAGGAACCAAAAATCAAAATAAATCCGCGAAAAAATTCGAAAAAATAGTTTTATTTAAAAAAAATATATAAATGTATTTATACTATATACTATACTAGCGACTCACCCTCGCTCCGCTCGGGTTCGTCCCTACTTACGTTCTAACGTTTAGTATAGATTACTCAGAGATAAGATATTTTCCCGCAATAAAAAAATATGTTCCTAAAATCCTATATGTTGACCCGGATAACCAGCTCATCAACATACCAAATTTCATCAAAATCCCTTCAGTGGTTTTTCCGTGATGCTGTAACAGACAGACATACTGACAGACAAAAATTCCAAAAACTATAGATTCGGCCTCTGTATCGATAATAATGTATATTTTAATAAGATTTTCCAAAAAATATTTAATGTACAGATTCGGTTTAGTTACAATTTTATTATATGTACCTATAGATCAGTGACTGTCAAAAAATATCTCAGAATAACATCTCATATTTGTGAAACTTGTACCAAATCTGTGATATGTAGTTTTGTCACGTCCTTTGTTAAATCCATCTAGAACTGCCCAACTTTAATAATTTAAATAACATTCTACAGATTCACATGAATGAAATACGCAGAAATCTTCATAATATACAGATGTCTAATAGAAGGCACACTATCCTGGCTATTATGTCATACGTTCGATTTCCATTATAGGCAAAATGTATTGTACAACGCATTTTTACGCAATTACACGCATTTTTCACATCTTCCTTTGATATGCCGATACATTAAACTAAAAAAATAATGTATATATATACATTTTAAAGAAAATATCCCAATCCTGAGAAGAACTGGCGAAAGAAACTCAGCGACACTAAATCTGTTCTCTTTAATGTATTTTTAATCTATACATATAATAAAATTGTAACTAAGCCAGATCTGTACATTAAATATTTTTTCGGAAAATCTTATTGAAATAGACATTATTATCGATACAGAGGCCGAATCTAGTTTTTAGATTTTTTGCATGTCTGTCTGTCTGTGATCGCATTACGAGAAAATCACTGGTTAGATTTTAATGAAATTTGGTATGATGATAGCTGCTTATCCGGGTCAATATATAGGATACATTTTACTGCGGGAAAATATCTCATTTCTGAGAAATCTATGCTAAACGTTGAAACGTAACTAGAGACGAACCCGAGCGGAGCGAGGGTGAGTCGGTAGTGAAATTATAAATTACAATTTTTTCTTACATAAAAATAGCCTAGAAGAAATCTCTATAAAATCATTGGCATAAAAACCTTTAACACACAAATGTTTTTTTAACAACTTCCTTAAATCTAGCAATAAGATTTTAGAAATATCTGGCATTTTGTTACAAAAATCTCGTCATTATTCATAAAAATAGTAACTTGATGTGAGTCATAGTATTTCAAATAAGTAATTGCTTCAGTTATAAATATTATGTGTGTTATATTTAGTTTTTCTGTAGACGTTTTTTCCTCTTTTCAAAAAAACTAAACTATTTCTAAGATTTATTTAAATATAAATAGAGATAAAATACATGTGTTCTGTTTTTTTTTTTTTTTTTTTTTTTAAGTAAAATATGTATTTTACACAAATAGATATTTAAAAATCAATAATCCTGAATTAAAAATTTTAGCCGTTTGTTCAAAAAGCACTGAGACGACGCGTTATCTTATTTTTAACCGTAAACTAATAGCTAAGTTTACTCAATAGCCCATCAACATGGGGGTGTCACATATCAAATCCACAATTATAACAATTACGTAACTTAAAAAGATTCATCAGCAATATTATAGCGTAACACCAAAAATATTTAAAAGGCAGTAAATTATTTCCGGCAAACAATGTAGATTCAAACACAAGCGGAACGGTGGCCAATTTTGAAGTAATAACATCTGAAAACTGGGTCAATGAGCACTGCATAATCGTATAAAGCTCGCTTTTCACCGGATTACTTACTATGTATTAGCATTAACTCGCGCTATATAATGCTATTGTATTACATAACAGTATTACTGTTTAAAATACGTTCTCAGTCACAGGCTTTAATATAAAATAAGAACAGACATAGAATAGAGTGTAAAATCTATTAAATGAATCAAAGTAATAATTTTATAATATTACTAGCGACTTGCGTCCCTTAGTACATTGTATTTTTTTTTTTTTTGAGCGAACCCCTAATTCTTTTATAAAATAAAAAGTAGCTGGAATAAACAGACCGACATACAGACAGATAAGCAACATTTTTTAAAATTGTGTTTTTCTTATAAGTACCGTATATAATTTCACATGCATTAAGTAAAAAACTGTTATTTTAACATTACAAGAAGAAACTTCGATTTTATATATCTGGATAGATTACCAAATTCCACCCTTTATCACCTTGTCAAAGCCAAAATACTCACTCAAGGTTTGTAATATTTTAGTAAGAATGTGTACATGTAGTAGGTGCCTGAGAGATTGAATATGAATATTATTATTTATTATCAAAGATTCAAAGCTTAGCATAGCTCAAGATCAGCTTAGCAACGTTAATACTGAAGGAGAAGCATTAAATCGCAAACTCACATGTCGTGTTAAACGATCGACTTAAATGTTTTCTAATCGTTTCGAGTCGCGAACAGGTTTATTTGCAGTAATTAGTATCAGCTTAAATGTATTTTATTATATTAAAAAAAACGGAAATTGTTATCAAAATATTAGCTGCGCCATTTCCTGTAGTCTATCCGTGGACTAAATTTCATCCAAATCCGTCCAGCCGTTTTCGCGTGAAAGAATAACAATCATACACAAACGTACAAACATTTTTAATTTATTTTTTTCCATATAGTCTCACATTTAAACATATTTAATACATATAACATATATTTCAAAACTTTAAAAAGTTAAAACTATAAAAAAAATGATGAAAGTCAAAGAAAATGATAGTTAAGTACGTTCCTCTCAAGAGTGGAACAAAACAGTCGTGAGATTCATACATTAATACCTATTTTATATTAAAACTTTTGAAAACGAAACGCATTTTTCAATGGCACTACAGTAAAAAGTATTACGTTTGCTATTTTCACAAAAGAAGTCAACATTATAGTAGCTATTTTATGTACAATAAGTATAAAAGTTAGCGACAAAACAAAGTCGCTAAAACTGGAAAACATATAGAAAAGTGGGACAAAAGAATATTGTATTAATGTCAAACTGCAAGGTTTCATAAGAGGATTAGAATCTAAGCCTTTGCACTGGAATGCATGAGTGACTTAGAGTATAAAGGGTTCATTTTTCAATATGATTTTAGTTGAGAGTGAATTTTTGAAGATATTCTGCCAGTCACACATAAAAATTTTATTAGATTTTTGTGATAAAATTTGATATTATAGTGATTTTATTGGCAGATAACTTGTCGTACCTAGCTCCTAACTAATAGGAGTGTCAATTCTTCAGTTTTACTTAATTACATATGCAAAGAATACCTAATATAAAAATATAAAAAAATACTAGCGGTTCACCCTCGCTTCGCTCGGTTTCGTCGTGAAAAACAAAAACAAATCTATACCTATACTATTACTATATATCTATACTATTCAAGATATTTCCATTTTAATAAAATTATCTTTTAGAATTTTGTCGGGGTTATATTATATTGATTTTTTGTTCCTAACATTTCAAACGCTTTACAGCAAATATGTCAAACCCGTAGCCATATTTGCTCTAGCAATCGGTACTTCCGGAAGCAAAAATTGAAATAAAACCGCGACATTATCCCAAAAAAAAACATTTAATTTAAAATGTAATATATACGCTCACATCCCAAAATTTCACTTAAGTCCGTTGATCCCAAATATCAAAAAGTAACAAATACACTTGTTTACAAACTTTCATATTCATCTAATATAATAAATATCTCGTGTCACAGTGTTTGTGGTTGCACTGCTCCGAAATGGCTCGACCGATTTTAATATTTTTTTCGTATATTTAGTAGGTACCAGAATAGGTCGTAAAGTATTTTTCACCCTCCTACCCCCACCCCTATTTTTAATCGGAATTCGGTATTTTTGTATGAAAAATATTTAAATAATTTAACATTATATAAATACATAGGGACGCTATATAACATAAAGCAAAAGAGTTTTTTTTGTGGATTGAACGCGAGCGAAGCCGCGGGTTCTGCTAGTAATATAATAAGATTTCACAATCCAAAATCTAAGACAGTAATAAAATTTCGAGGAAAAAAGTGAGCAATCAGTATTAAACAATAATTAATGGCTTTAGCCCTTCCAATCGTTCTATAGATACTTTATTATGAACATAACGCAACAAAACTATACGTTCTACCTAAGAGTAATTGGGAAGACCGTTCTGGTGTACCGAAACCGATTAGGAATTTCAAAACTATTTAATTGACAGAAAAAATCGAAAATTGCATAAAAAATCGATTAAGTGAATCTTTAAATTATTCGTTACCACACCGTATAGAAGGTCCGGTTATTACAAGCGTTAGACTACACTTTGCTAAGCGGATGTGTATCGCAATATGGTAATGGAATAAAAACCAGTGACCTTTCAAGTATTTTATTTACACCTCAATTTTTCTATCTAGTGCTTTTTTTACCGACTTTAAACAGGAAGAGGTACTTACTCAATACGTCTGAATTCTTTGTCTATATTTTATACTCGATATCTTCGTCAATTGTGTTATTGTCGATTGATTTTGATCGTTTTTGATGATTTATTAATGAATATATTATATTTTAAGGGTGATTCCATGTAAACTTAAAACAAAATTCCACACCTAAAAATGGGTTTATTACTTTTAAGTTGAATTCAGTGTCCCTTTTGGTTAAAAGTACGTTTTGTATATCCTACTATAATACTCGTATTATAAATGAAAAAGTTTGTGGGGATGTATGGAGGGATGTATGGATGGATGTCTGAATATATAGATGTATGGATGTTTGTTACTCTTTCACGCAAGAACTACTGAATGAATTTTAATGAAACTTTACAATAATATAGCTTATACATCAGAATAACACATAAGCTACTTTTTATCCCGGAAAAATCTGCGATTCCCGTGGGATAGATTATTTATCAGTATAATACCAAAAATAGGTACATCTCAGGTACACTAAAGTCATTAATAATATTTTATATTTAAGGGCTAAAAATCGTTTGTCACTTTTATCTAGCAATAAAGCAATAATCAAAGTTGATTTTATAGCACCAATATAGTTTATGGACATAAGCTACTGGTAACACGTTTTTATTAGTTCCAACTGTAACTATGCAATCAAATCTTGGAAGATGACAACCAAGTTTTAAGTGCCATATAGTTTTTCAGATTACACATACATATAATAAATAAATAAATATGTTGGGACATTAACACACAGCACCATCTAGTTCCATGGTAAGCTACGAGGCTTGTGCTATGGATACCAGATAGTTGATACACTACACATATATAACTTTAAATACATACATATTATAAATATAAACACCCATGACTGGAGTTCAAGAATTCGTGATCATCACACAAATGAACGCCCCTAGCGGGACTCGAACCCGCGACCGCTGGCACAGCAAGTGCGGTCATTACAAACTGAGCCAAACGTGTCGTCATATAAATTATCAAATTACTTTAGTATGTAAAATCTAGAATATTCTACAAAAATTTGGTAGGATCGAATTAATCTGATGACGCCAGGAGATTGCCAGTGGAATTCATTAGAAACCACTGGCGTACTTGTAAAAACTTTTTTTTTATTTTATTGACGAATCCCATACATTAAAATTGGTTAAAGCGGAATATAATTACTAAACCGTTACAAGAATTTGTCCATCTATACGAGTATATATAAAAATCATCTGCTGTTAGTCTCGCTAAAACTCAAAAACGTCTGAATCGATTTGAATAATTCTTTCTTTGTTTTGTTGAGGGTGTGTAAGGAGTTTAAGTAAAAATAAAAATAGGGAAACCCCATAAGAACAGCTGGAAAATCGAAAAGTTCAGAACTGTATTAAGTATGGATGGATTACTTTTAATACATGGCGTTAGTGACATATCTACCATCTACAACAATGCTTCAAGTTTAAGTTGGAAAAAAATGATATATATAGTATATAGTCGATCTATTCCATACTAACCTTAAGTAAGGTTGATTAAAACGTACCTAGGGACGAACCCGAGCGAAGCGAAGTTTAGTCGCTAATATAAGATAACAATTAATAAATCGCAAAAGTTACTAAAGATGGCATCGTGTAATGGCTGAAACAAGAGTGGTTTGCTAGTAGACAATAAATATCGAAAAACAAATGATTACATCTATTTTGTGTGAAGAATAAACAACCTATATATATTATATACCTATATAGGTATATAAATATCAATGTATGTTCCCTGTGGACTCCAAAACGGCTGGAGCGATTTTGATGACATTCTCAGGCAATCTTCAGATTAGCCCAGCGGGTGATGCTGTGAAGTTTGGTAGCGATTGAAAGTTTGAACGCGGGCGAAGTCGCGGGAAGAAATATAAAGCTATACAATATTTAATCCAAAATCCAGCATTACACCAACACACGACTGTGTGGCACCGGCGTTACGTACGAATCAGAGCGTGCCGTTATGCACATTTCATATTATATTTGAATATCGCTCTATTTATACAATATTTCGATGGCATGTTAAAGTTACTGTATTTTTAAATAATGCCAGTGTATTTTCTCTATAGCATTTTATTATTAAGCTATTCATCTTTTTTTATATATATATATATATATATATATATATATATATATATATATATCTCTTCTGTACATGTATATGTCACTGAACTCCACTTAAACGGCTGGACCGATTTTGATGATTTTTTGTCTGTTTGAAAGGTTCCTTAAACGGTTTGGATTCACAACTGAATCCGGTAGCTGGCGCTGCAGTTGGGTTATAGGATTTTTTTATTTTTATTACCAGCGGGCCCTAACCAACGTTTTGGGAGGACAACGTCTGTCGGGTCCGCTAGTTTTTATATAATAATGACATATGTATATAAAAGATAATATTTATTGAAATTGCAAATTCCACACACGTAACAAGTGTCAGTCACTCGAGTTGACATATAAAAAAATATTTATTTATGGATCAAGACCTCCTTTTAACTTGACAACTTGATCACATCGAGTCAATCTGATGATGGAGCATTGGATGGAGGGTCTTTCAAAGGCTAATGGTTTTTTATAGTTTTTGATAGCTATATTACATACTAGCGACTCACCGTCGCTTCGCTCGGGTTCGTCCCCAGTTACGTTTTAACGTTTAGTATAGATTTCCCAGATATGAGATATTTTCCCACAGTAAAAAGTATCCTATATGCTGACCTGGATAACTAGCTATCACCATACCCAATTTTATCAAAATCTGTCCAGTGGTTTTATCATAATGCATTCCCAAACAGACAGACAGACAGACAGACAAAAATTCTAAAAACTATAAATTCGGCCTTTGTATCGAAAATAATGACTATTTCAGTAAGGTTTTCTAAAAAATATTTAATGTTCAAATTCGACTCAGAATTATATGTAAATAAAAAAATATTTACAATTGGTATGCATAATTCTTACATAACAGCATTTCACATTTAAAAACGCATAACTTTAACAATTATAAAATTTCTTTTAACTGACTGAACTGGTCGCTCTCTCATTATGCCCATACAAAACTTCCAGTTTGACGGGAATATATGAAAAAGTGGACCAACGTTACGATTTAACGGATATGGCAAGTCGTTATAAGATTTGCTACTATGTAATATACCCTAGTTTTTCACTACTGATATCAAATCTATCTAATATATTTAAACGAGCAATTCTTGTATATTTATTTATACCGGCGATCTTCGAAACGGCTCTAACGATTTCGCTGAAATTTAGTATGTGGGGGCTTTCGGGGACGAAAAATCGATCTAAATTAGTTTTATGTCGGGGAAAACGTGTGTTTTCGAGTTTTTATACGTTTTTTTTGCGTTTTTTTTTTTCGAATTATACCACGCAGAAAATGGTCCATAATTTCTTACATTCAGGCATAAGCATCATGGTCAAGCAACCAACGTGCGTGCGTAATAATCACAGGTGTCCGAGTTCGGATCTCGATCGGATATAGAGTTTTTACTTTTGTTTTTTTTTGTATTTATTTAAGTTCTTACTTTTTTTTATCTAAAAAATACGATATAACAAAAAAGAACTCCGAGCGCAGCTCGGTCGTCCAAGTACTATTCTACTGCAGCCTTAATTACACTACTGTATAGTGTACACTATACTTGTTATAGTTTATGACATAGTGAGTATGAATTTCACTACCATCATAAATACGAATGTTTTTTTATATTCCTATGTTTGTTACTCATTTACTTTGTAACGGCTACATGGATTTGGATGAAATTTAGTACACGGATAGACTATGGCCCTGGAGTATCAAATATTTTGGCTCTATCCGCGTGGCACGTCGTTCAAAAAGCCTATAAGATGATAGTAAGATAACTTTTTTAAACCTATACATATAATAAAATTCTGAGTCGAATCTGTACATTAAATATTTTGTTTGGTAAATCGCATTTAAATATTCATTATTATCGATACAGAGGCCGAATGTATAGTTTTTAAAATTTTTGTCTGTCTCTCTGGGAACGCATCACGAGAACACTGGACAGATTTTGATGAAATTTGGTATGATGATAGCTGGTTATCTGGGTTAACATTTAGGATAGTTTTTACTGCATTAAAATATCTCATCTCTGAGAAATCTATACTAACCGTTAAAGCGTACCTAGAGACGAACCCGAGCGGAAAGAAGGCGAGTCGCTAGTATTAAATATTTCTAGATTATAGATACCCTAAATAAACAAATATCACTTAGACTTTAAAACAGTCTAATATTAATATAACCACAAAACACAATTTACAATTACCAAACAGATAAAAACAGAAAAGAAGAGTAAGTAAGTGCCTTATGAAGTTCTTTAAAGACATTCCGCGAGAATTTATTTCAGACCGTTAATGCAATGATAATGTGAAAGAATTGTAATCTTTTGAATATTTAAAAAGGTAGGCTCGCCTTTTATTCCGATGAGTTTCCGAGGCATAATCCCGTTGTTAAAAAATCGTAAGTATATTTTTACTCTGAGCGATATATTTTACGGCTTATACTTTTAATACGTATTGGTGAAGTTAAAATTAATATTTTAAAATTTAATATATAGAATACTATTCATTAAGTTCTTTTGTCTTTATGTTCGTCTATAAGTTATTGAGCAACTTGCATATACTATAAGTGAGACCTACGAGTATTCCTAGGGACTTTTCGAGTTCAAATAAAAATGATGTAGGTCATGTTGTAGGTCACTTGTTCTTGCTACTTCTTTTTTTAATTAACAGAAGGATTCAAACATTTTAATTTACTCCAGAAAACACTTTTTACTACTATTATTATATTAAATGAGCAATTCTTGTATAAATATCAATTTATTTCGTGTATTTCAAAAACGACTCTAACGATTTGGATCTTGTATTTAGATAAGGTTGTGCTTTTAAGGTTAACTATATAGGTGTCTTTTCCAAAAGAACGCAATTTTTATATATTTTCCGATTTTACAAAATGCACATACCTACTAAGTAAATAAAAAGTAAACACCTAGTTACCTATTTATTAGAGGAAGTCGTATATTCGACACCCGGTAGATGTCATGTCACACGGTGGCGCGTCACATATACATATGTCAGCCAGTGGCTATAACTATTCACATTTAACAGGCTATAAGTGTGTAATGATATTAGTTATTACTGTCACTATTTCTCGTATTGCTTATCACTTCTCAGAATAAGTAGTTGACGGATATAAAAAAAACCATTAACCATCTACAGTTACAAATAAGATTGAAATATCTATTTTATTATATACGAGTATGTACTTTGACGACGCTTTGGCTCAGTTTGTAGTGACCCTACTTGCTGTGCCAGCGGTCGCGGGTTCGAGTCCCGCTGGGGGCATTCATTTGTGTGATGAGCACGAATGTGCGTACTCCAGTCATAGGTATTTATATTTATAATATGTATGTATTTAAAGTTATGTATGTGTAGTATATCAACTATCTGGTATCCATAACACAGACCTCGTAGCTTACCATGGAACTAGATGGCGCTGTGTGTTAATGTCCCAACATATTTATTTATTTATGTACTGTATATCGTCATCTCGGTGCTTATTTATCTAAACGACCAATTCAACGAAAAAGTTTTTAATACAGAATTATTGACTTTTAAATGACATTTCTATTGGTATTAAATACACATTTTACTTCAATAAAACCGAAAAGATGTATTTTATCTATATATGTATATAATATATAAATCTTACGTCGTTCTACGTCGCTAGTATTATATATACAAATGTGCATATTACAATTAAGAACTAAATGTGATAAGGATGATTCACAAATGAATATTAACCATATGGCTTTACAAGTCACTGATACCGTGTGATGTCATCATTTTTTACGATTCGGTTATTATTCATACAATTTTTTTGAAAATACGAACTCTTCCCTATTCTTTAATGTTTATTTTTAATATTATTCTTATCCTATTCTTATCCTATTTATTCTTATTCTTATTATTCTTATCCTATTCTTTGAATGTTTATTTTTAATATTGATATAAGCTATTCTTTAAAAAATCTATGAAAATCGGTTCAAAATTGACGAAGATATCGTATAACGTACAGAATAAATGAATACCCATGAACAAAGGTATTTAACCTCCTCTTTTTTGAAATAAATCAGAATCGAACCTGAACACTCTTACCCAACTGACATACCAATGCCGTATACTACACAACAGACGTTTCAACACAACAAAATAGTTTTAACTTTAGAGTAACATCCCTTGGTCTCACAATCACATTTAATTGTACAAGACTAATAAAAGTATTAACTAAGATATGATACGTACATCACTAGAATCTTTTCAAAATGCACTTTATGTAGGTAATAATGCATTCCAAAATAAACCCGTTTTTTTATATTAGTAACCAAATTTATAGCTTTGGTAACCATAAAATTCGGTTTTATATTTCTGTATTTCATTAGTAGTAGAGAATTTTTTTAATCATTTTTTTTTATTTAACAAAACCTGTGTACATCACTAATGAATAAAAAAATAAAATCAAAACGTTAAATGTCAACAGTGATACGTTAATCACAATAACATGATATTATATTATTGTAAAACAATTAAAAATTTCGACTCTTTAAGTATATCCAAATCCTTATTTTAATATAAGGACTTGATATTATTAAATAAATACATATATAAAATAATATTTCATAATTATATTTTATTTCATCTATACATATAATAAAACTGTAGAGTTTGAATGTCTGTACATTGAAAAAAATGCTAAAAACCGAGTCAGGGGGATGTAAGAAGAGAAACAGAACAAATCCAGATTTTATTTAATTTTTTGTATCTCTGTCTGTCTGTTTATCTGTTTGTCTGTTTATACGGGCTAATCTCCGAAACTGTTGGACCGATTTAAATGAAATTTTATATGGTGGTACCTTAACATCTCCAGTCAACAATCCCGGAAAATAAAAGAATTCTTGTGCGATAGTAAAAAAACTATAGTAACTTATACAGCTTAGTACACAAATACTGCCGATTGGATTGTAATGAAACTTCATAATAATAGGTATAGTTCATACATCAGAATAACAAATAGGCTACTTTTTATCCCGGAAAATGTACGGTTTCCGTGGGATAGATTTGTTTTTGTTTGTCTAGAGGCGAACCCAAGCGAATTGAGAGTGAGCCGCTAGTAGTAAAATAAATATCTAAAATATTAATATATGCAACTAAATTATAAGTTTGGTGCAATACGTCATAAATCGAGCGAGCCCAGTTTAAAGTCAAACGAACGGTTACCATGAGTCATAGCCAGTTAAACTATTTAACGGTTACATCATCAGATACCCGTATCACAGATAATACGTTTAAATGTAAAAGAACTAGCGACATATCCTCGCATTGCTCGGGCCTGTCTCTGAATCTCTATATATTATACACTAGCAATACCCGCGACTTCGCCCGCGTTCAAACTACCGATATAAACATCAGCTTTACAATAACGTATGGAAGTCGCGATCTGTTGACATTTATGATTACTGCTCCGCTTCCTTGGGTATTAGCATGATGATATATAGCCTATAGCCTTCCTCAATAAACGGACTATCTAATATAAAAAGAGTTTTTCAAATCGGATTAGTAGTTCTTGAGATTAGCGCGTTCAAACAAACAAACAAAGAAAGAAACAAACAAACTTTGCCCGTTTATAATATTAAATATAGATTGGAACTAATTTTTAGTTAAAAATTATAACTATGTATATGACACATAATACCATCAATATGAAGATTGTATATGGTAAATAACCACATTTTTGAGATACTTTCATGAATTTTAAAATTTCTTTATCTGCCTATTACGTAATAAATTTATTGACTCAATATTAACTTTATTATTGTACCTACTGTTAAATAAAGAAATTCGGTATTTCTTCGTAAACTAGTTTTCGTCCAGTTGTCGAAATTCGACCATAATCAGTATTGAAAATTTGAGAAAAACATAATATATGAATAGAATTTACCTCACTATATAAAAGACTACTTCCCCTCGTATTGAAGGGATGCCCGTGCCCAGCAGTGGGAAGTTAAAAAAAAGGGCTAAATAAATACATACATACATAAAAGACACAGTAACTTTTTATCTGTATCTATACTAATATTATAAAGAGGAAATATTTGTTTGTTTGTTTGTACCGAATGGGCACCGAAATTACTGAACCGATTTAGATGAAATTTTATAAGAAGATAGTTTCAGACCCTGGGAAGGACATAGGATAGTTTTTATCCCAGAAATCATACCTTAAGGGGAATGAAACGGGAGTGAAACGACAGTTTAATTTCAAATAGCGTTTCGAGCCAGACGATATTTTCCCGTTTTGACAGCGCTTATTATCGAAATTGGCATTTTGACATCTGAGTAACAACTGTTATCGTTGCATTAAATTAATCACATGTATATTTTCGTTTTCGATGTTATCCTTTTAAGATTGAAGACATAAAATTTGACGACACGTTTGGCTCAGTTTGTAGTGACTCTACTTGCTGTGCCAGCGGTCGCGGATTCGAATCCCGCTGGGGGCATTCATTTGTGTGATGAGCACGAATGTTTGTACTCCAGTCATGGGTGTTTATATTTATAATATGTATGTTTTTAATGTTATATATGTGTAGTGTATCAACTATCTGGTATTCGTAACACAAGCCTTGTAACTTACCATAGAACTAGATGGTGCTGTGTGTTAATGTCCCAACATATTTATTTATTTATTTATTATAAAATTATTAGTATTTCATATATACTTACAACAAGTTGAGATGACACAATTTCTGTCCGTGAGTAAGTATATACCTTTTCTCCTTTGAAAGGCTATTGCAAAACGAGAACATTAAGGGTTTAGAAATTAGATTAAGAATTGTATTCAAGTGTTCTTTCGTATTCGCGCTATTGTAAAAATAGTAATAGCTACATACTAGATTCAAATGTCATGTCAAAAATGCCAAAAATCATGACATTATCGAGTGAAATGTTAAAAAAAGCCAAATAATATTAACTCGAGACTAACAAAATCAATTCACATGTTGTTGATATATACAAAGTACAAACATTGTTTTGTATAGTAATACAGAACCCCAAGTGCGTAATCAGACTCGCACTTAATCGATTTTAATTAAAACTTTCGCATTGACCGGTGCAATGCAATGTGGTTGATTGTTCAACTATCCACCCACTTTGCTACAGTAGCTTTCAGTTATTACTTATTATAGTTATTTAATTCAATTTCTAAATTTCAAGCACTGAAAAATATTGTATAATAGCGACTCACCCTCGCTTCGCTTGAGTTTGCCTCTAGGAAAACAAAAACAAACCTATCCCACAAGAACCGTGCATTTTTTCGGGATAAAAAGTAGCCTGTGTGTTATTCCAGACTATAATCTATCTCTGTGCCAAATTTCATCCAGATCCGTTCAGCCGTTCTGGCGAGAAAGAGTAACAAACATCCATACATACATACATATTACATACTCACAAACTTTCACATTTATAATATCAATACGATAATAATATATTTAACAAATAAAAATAATTGTTATATATACAACCCAACCACATCTTGCTTTTAACGCCTGAATGTATTTAGCTCTCTTTTTTTTCACATGTCTTTCGAAAACTTGGTAGATTCTCTCAGACATGCAGGTTTTCTCATCATGTTTTCCTTCACCATAAGACAAGTAGTAGTAGTCATGTTAGGAAATAAATGGCACATGAAAATATCAGAGGTGCGAGAACCGGGATTTGAACCCGCTTCACTTAATTTCCCAAGCGAGCATCTCCACTGAGCTACTACAACCTTTTCTAACGCCTATATAATATAAATTTAATACAAATAATTAATTTAAAATTAGATCTCGTTTTCAAATCTAGAAAGGACTAAGCGTATAATAGTTTAATACTTTCTTAGATTTACGCGAATATTTGACATTTAAATAAAACTATCTTTTCGGATTTTTTCGCGGATTTATTTTGATTTTTGGTTCCCGACGTTTCGAATGCTTTACAGCAATCATGGTCTACTCTATAGTCTCTCCCGTGACCAAAAATCAAAATAAATCCGCGAAAAAATCCGAAAAGATAGTTTTATTTAAACGTATAATAGTTATAGTCACTCCCGGCTAGAAGCACTCACAAATGTGAATGATATGACCTGTATTTGAGATGACAGCCTCGTTTGATCAGAACATGTCATCTTCCGGTTTAATTATGTTGCCTTCACATACAGTTTACCTCGGTAATAAGGCCATTCTCTAATAATCCATACTATGCTATAGTATGTTTAACCAAGTATCAAAAAACATTGGAACTTCCAACTCTGTTCCTCTATTCCGGGATTCCCCTTTTTCAAAAAGAAACTCTTGAATAGTAATATGCTTTACTTAGTAATATACGAGTACGTATTTTTAAATTGGATGTAGTTACGCAAAATGGATCCAGCCCACGAAAACCGTTTTTTGAGTTACTGTCATAAATGGTACCTATGCATCAACTTATATAGAAAAAGTAGATAAATACTTTTATTTACTTTTTTTAAATATTTAAGAGGAATTTCAAAAAAAACCACGGTCTTGTTATTTCGATATACACACATATATAACAATTTTACTAAAACTCCTATTTTCTCAAAAGTAAATTTTTGTAGTGGGATTTATTTTGCATAACTACGTCCAATCTTTTAAAAGTTTCAGATTTTACTGTTTGTGGAATTTTATTATAAATTCTATATGAAAAAATTAAAATAATATTATATTATATGTATACTTTTAATTAGTAAATGGTGCAAAATAGATACTACATAGTTTCGTGATAAAATGCTTTAATTTTGAAGCTCTCAAGAGCGCGGTACCTACTTGATAATGAATGGAGCGGATCATCTAGCGTGTATCGAGGGGTTAACACGTGTTTGCACTTCACTAAAATTGCTAACCATCTCATTGTTCGTATAATATTATTATTATTTCTTAGTATATGGTAGTTTTCAGCCATAGCTGGTATATTTTGTATTAGTTACTCTAAAAATTAAAAAAATAGCTAACTAGCACGTCTAAAAGCCACAAAACAAAAAATTGAATTTAAAATCAAAAAATATTATCTGTCAAAGTAAAAGTATCTACGGATATTTATTGGTTCGGACTAATTGGTTTTTTACTACGTTTTTTTATGGTTTTTACGTTTTACAATATCATCATCATGATACCCATAGCCCTATGAATATAAAAGTAATGCCTCTCATATTATATGTGTATACTTTACATATGGATGCAAAATTATATGTAAAGTACTTGATCCCTTTCTACGTTTTTACGTGGAAGGCAAAAACAGTGCAGTACTTCTATTTATCAACGGATATTCATTATTTTTTTATTTGGTAGCTTATTAACGAGTTTAGTGTTATCAGTAAAAACCAAATGTGGTTAATTTTCGACTACTGGACGAACACTAACCATATAAATTAAATAATAAATATGTTGGGACATTAACATACAGCACCATCTAGGTCCATGGTAAGCTACGGAGGCTTGTGTTATGGATACCAGATAGTTGATACACTACACATATATAACTTAAAATACATATATATTATAAATATAAAGACCCATGACCGGAGTACAAACACAAACGACTGCCCCCAGTGAGACTCGAATCCGCGACCGCTGGCACAGCAAGTAGGGTCACTATAAACAAAGCCAAACGTGTCGTCACTAAGGATAAATGTTCATATTATTCATTATTAGATACGGTAAATACCGGGAAATAGACATATTTTTGATAACCTGTTTATGAGAATGTGTGTTGAGAGTACGTATACTTAATATACATAAATATAAATATGAATCATACTTGTATTACTACTCTCAGGCCACCGTACGTTGATATTGTTATGCTTTTGTAAAACCTTCAAAGTTTTATCACAAACGGATGTTATGGGTGATTTAGCAATGTATACCTACGCTATAAACAAACAGACATTTATATATAGATACATAGACAGAAAAACACCGTAATAATACTTCTTATATACAGTACTTGCCGGTTCCGGTAGTACGAACGTAAACACGTATAATAGTCAGCTCTGCCGAAAATATTCAGAAACACTACAAAAACAGTCAGATAACTATAAAACTGCGATAACATCTCGAGCAAATCATCATAGCTTCATAATTACGAAGAAATCTTAGTGGAAAAGAGTGCAATTAGTGAAAACATCAACGTTTAACAAATATCAACATATACCTACAAAATACGAAAGTGCTCGTTGATTGAATAAATTACAAACGTCATCAAAGACTATAGAGCGAACTTCTGTCAAGTGAGTATAGTGCCAACCTTACAATATCGGATAATCCCGTACTTTGACAGTCATAGTGTTGCCAGCAAAAAAATTGCACATCCTACCAAGTATGGATAAAAATATGGAATGGTTGCTAACGAAACTTGATGAGAAGTTGAATCAACAAACTTTAATAATAACCACCAATGTCACCAGTAATGTAATGCAAGCACTAGATGAAAAAATGAAAATACTACTAGAAGAAAACAATACTTTAAAAACAAAAATAACACAACTAGAACAGAAGATAGAATCTATGGAAAAAGACAAGAGAAAAAACAACCTAGTGTTTTTTGGTATAGAAGAGAAAGAGAAAACGGAATACGAATTAGTAGACTATTTAAAAGAAATAATAGTAGAGATGGGCGTACACCTGGAAAGTCAGGAGATATCTAAAATTTATAGAATTGGACAGCCCTCAAATAAAAACCGACCCATAGTGGTATCTTTTACAACAACATGGAAGAAACACCTAATTCAGAAGAGTAAATCCAACCTCCCCCAGGGTATCTATCTCAAAGAAGACTTTCCTAAAGAGGTTTTAGAAACTCGGAAAAAACTTCAACCCTTATTGGAGGAAGAAAGAAAGAAAGGAAACTTGGCATATTTTAAATACAACAAGCTAATAGTAAAAAATCCAAAAGATTCTAACCGAGAGAAGAGAAAAAGAGATAAGGTAGAATCACCAGAAGCACCACCAACGAACACTAAGAAGAAACAGATTGATGACAAACGTGGCCCATCTAATGACTCAGTTGCAAATAATTCACAAGGAATAGTAAAACCGGGCATACTCAACTATGTAGTACGAGGAAGAGCATCATCGCTGTCAGAGCCAAAAATAACAAAAAACTAAAAAATGCCTCCTACAACCGGAACCTGAATAAGACAAATCTAACAACACAGTCAAATGGAATAACGGACATCAGCACCCCAAGCCGGTTGGTCACCGTGGGGGAAGAAGACCACAACCCTCCATTAAGTAAAACCACTAAACACATTAGAAAATCCAAAAATAAGAACAATGAACCAGGAAAATTACTAAATTTGAAAATATGCACCTACAACGCAAGATCACTATCATCAAGGGTAAGAATGCTAGAATTAGACATTGCAATAGAAAAAATCAATTGGGACATCATAGGGCTTGCAGAAATTAAAAGAAAAGGATGCAATATAGAAGAACATAAAGAATACATATTCTGTTACATAGGCGAGACAGAAGGAATGCATGGTGTAGGCTTCTTAATAAGGAAAACCTTCAAGACCAATATTGTAAGCTTTGTAGGTATATCAGAGCGAGTTGGTTTGCTAAAGATGAGCTTCAAAAATGTGCCACTGTCGATTATACAAGTTTACGCCCCTACAGAGAGTTCTAGTGAGGAGGAAATCGAAAAATTTTACATGGACATACAAAAAGCGCAGGAACAAGCAGATAAGACCCTACTAGTTATAGGAGACTTTAACGCAAAGATCGGGTACCCTAAACATGAAGAACATATGATAATGGGAAGACATGGATACGGGCAACGAAACTCACGAGGCGAACGACTAATTCAATACGCATACGAAAATAAACTATCAGTGATGAACACATATTTTAAGAAGAGAAACTCTCGCAAATGGACCTGGATATCCCCAGACCAAAACACTAAAAACGAAATCGACTTCATACTGAGTTACAACCCGAAAGTAATCACAAACTTAGAAGTACTAAACAGAATAAACTTCCCATCGGATCATAGAATGGTTAGATGCTCCTTAAATCTTCAGACACCAAAAACCAACAGGAAGTCATTTAAAGGATTGAAGAACATGCTAAAGTCTACAAAAGAAAAGGAAACTTATCTGAAAAAGCTAAAAGGTAATGTAACAACACTAAACGAAACAACGAGGAACACAGAAGATGTACAAGCTCTGAGCGCAGCACTGGAAAAAACAATCTTAAATAGTCTAGAACAAGACGAAGAAATAAAAACCAATCACAAAAAATCTAAAATTATTAGCGAACAAACATTAAAAATGATTTCTAGACGTACAGAACTCCTAACCAAAAAAAAATAAATCTAAAGAAATGAGACAGGAATTAAAGGAATTATACAAAAAGACAAACAAAGCAATTAGGCAAGATTATGAAAACCATAGAAGAGTAATCATAGAAAGAAATATGGCAACATTTAGAAGCTCAAAAAGAGCCTTTAAAGAACTGTCATCGCACAAAAAATGGATACAGGGCCTAAGTAATGGAAAAGATGAAACAAGAAACAGAGAAGACATAATAAAGCGCGCAACAGCTTTCTACTCAGCTCTCTATAGAAGACCGTCCCAAGAAGGAGCCCAAAAGGACGAACAAACTAAAACTAACACTATAAGAGAATCTCAATTAAAAGAAAACGCAATAGATCCTATAAACGAACACGAGATAGCAAGACATATAAAGAGATTAAAATCTGAAAAAAGCCCTGGGCCTGATAAAATAACTAACGAAGCTTTGAAACTTGGAGCATCTATTCTGGTACCCTATCTGACAAAACTTTTTAACTTGATAGTAGAACAAGAACAAATACCGAAACAATGGTGCAGCTCATACATAATACTGCTCTATAAAAAAGGGAATCCGCTTGACATCAACAACTACAGGCCTATTAGTCTATTATCTACAATCTATAAGTTGTTCTCCTCAATTATTCTAAGTAGAATATCTCCAGATATAGATAAAAACCAACCAATAGAGCAAGCAGGCTTCCGTCCACACTACTCAACAATGGACCACATACATGTTACAGAGCAAATAATAGAAAAATATAAAGAGTTTAACATGCCACTGTACATAGCATTTGTAGATTATTATAAAGCATTTGACAGCATATCACACATATCTATATGGAAGGCTTTGAGAAAAAATAACATAAATGAAAAATACATAAATATAATAAAGAATATCTATACAAAGAGTGTAAGCAAAATAAAACTAGAAAGGCAAGGAGAAGAGTTCGAAATTGGCAAAGGAGTGAGACAAGGTGATCCTCTCTCACCAAAACTATTTATAGCTGTCCTCGAAAACATATTTCAAAGCCTAGAATGGAAAAACAATGGAATATGGATACTAAATAAAAGACTAACACACCTGAGGTTCGCAGATGACATAGCTCTTTTTAGTGAATCTGCAACAGAACTAGAATATATGCTACAGAGTCTGAACACCCAAAGCCAAAAAATAGGACTAAAAATGAATGCATCAAAAACAAAAATAATAACAAATAGCTCCAGAAAACCAATCAAAATAGAAGGAAAACCAATAGAATATGTTAATGACTATGTATATTTAGGTAAACAGGTCTCCTTCGAAGCAAACAGTAATGAAAAAGAAATAGATAGAAGAATAAACATAGCATGGAAAAAATTTTGGGCTCAAAAAGAAATTCTCAAAGAAAACTACAGCCCAAAGATGAAAAAAGTAATAATGGACTCATGTATCCTCCCAAGTCTTACCTATGCAAGCCAAACATGGGTATATACAGAAAGGGTAAAAAACAAAATTATGTCATGCCAACACGCAATGGAGAGAAGTATCCTAAAATTGAGAAGAATACAGAAAACAAGAAATGCAGACATCCGCAAGAAAACCAATGTAACTGATGCACTCCACCATAGCCTAAGGCAAAAATGGAAATGGGCAGGACACATAGCCAGATACCAGGACAGAAGATGGACACATCAAACGACAAAGTGGAAAGGTCCAATAGGCAAGAGGAACGTAGGTCGACAAAGAAGAAGATGGCAGGACGATATACAAAACATAGCAGGATATGAATGGATGAAAATTGCCAAAAACCGCGAGGAATGGTGCAAGTTGGAGGAGGCTTTTACCCAAGAGGGACTACACACCAGAAACAAGTAAATTATACTTAATTGTTATCTTTATTTGTAAAAATATGTAAAATGTGTAGACAAATAAAGCTTTATTATTATTATTATTATTATATACAGTACTAGTGACTTAACCTCGCTTCGGGTGTGTCCTGCGTTTAATTTTTTTTAAGCGGAACCCTAATACTTTTTCTAAAATAAAAGTAGCCTACGTTACTTCTTATAATATCAGCTATCTGCCAGTGAAAGTCCCGTCAAAATCAGTCCAACCGTTTCGGAGATTAACCGGGACAAACAGACAGACAGACAAAAATTAAAAAAAAAATGTATTTCTTATAAGTACCTATTGTATATACTAATTTCATATGCATTTAGTAAAAAGTTGTTATTTTGACAATACAAACAGACACTTCAATTTTATTTATCTGTATAGACAATGGTCAGAATAATTACCGACTGTGAAGGTACAAGTGAAACATCATATTTCCCAGTATCTAATAAAAAATTAAGGCCAATATAACTGCGATGCGATGTCATTTAAGGACTATGAAACAACTCATTTTATAAATAGATTCGCGAAAACTAAAAAAGTGTGTTTTGTTCTGTTACATTTTAGGCATTCGAAAAATCTCTGGATGTCTGAACCGACTTTGAGAAACCTTTCTTGACATCTTACAGACGGATAAAGAACTGTATACACTGAGGCTACTTTACAAACCAAGAAACAAATAGGTACGTTACTGTTAGGTGAAAGCAGTGGTAGCCCCCTCGTATTGAAGGGAGGCCTGTGCCCAGCAGTGGGACGTTAAAAAGGGCTGAATACAAGTGGTAGCCCAGTGGTAATGCGCTTGCTTGGGAAATCGAGTGAAGTGGGTTCAAATCCCGGGTCTCGCACCTCTGATATTTTCATGTGCGAATCTTTTCCAACATGATTACCACTTGCCTTACGGTGAAAGAAAACATCGTGAGGAAACCTGCATGTCTGAGAAAATCTAACAAGTTTTCGAGAGACATGTGAAGTCCACCAACCCGCACTTGGCCAGCGTGGTGGACTATGGTCTGATTCCCCTCGTATTGAAGGGACGTCCGTGCCCAGCAGTGGGACGTTAAAAAAGGGTGAATACAAGGTGAAAGCAATAAAAAGAACATCCTTATCAATTATAACGGACATTTTGGATGCCACATAAATTTGGTAGTTTTACCTGGAAAGTTTTCCGGGAGATTTTTTTTCATAACCTCTTTTTTGAGCACCAAATGACTGTACTAAAAAGAATTTGACAGAAAAAATCATAGCGAATCCTTTATATAAAAATGACGATTCAAAAGTGCTTGTATAAGTCTAACTAAGTATAAAAACCCGACTTTGATTCACAAGGTCACAATTTTTAAACATTTACTACTTGCTTATGCCCGCGGCTTCACTCGCAAAGATTATGTATGATTTCTTTACACCTAAAGGTGCGTATTGTTAGATTATGGATAACCTTCCGTTATACAAATTCATTCTAATATTATAGATGTGAAAATAACTCTATATGTTAGCTTTTCACGCTTAAACGTCGCTAAACAGATTTCGATAAAATCTAGCAAGAATTTATAGATTCTAGGATAGGCTATCCTTGACCCGCGCCTCTCTTATCACGCGAGCGAAGCCGCGGGACAACTACTTGTTATTCGTTGTTTTAGATTTGCGTATTTAAACAAACAATAAAAGTATTTCTACATTTTTTCTACATTCTCATTTTCAGTTAACTGAATTATTATATAACTTATTCATATTAGACCTATAAAGCTTTGGAATTCCTTTAAACGACTGCACAATAAAGAATCAATACTACTCCCACACTAAAATGAGAATTACTTAGCTTAAAACATCGATTTATCCACTCGATTAGTTTCATGACATTAATGCATGCATTAAAAAAATAGAGTTAAGTGAAAACACGTGAAATGACTAATAAAATTAATATCATCAAAGTAGTTTCACGCCATTACGTAACATAAATGAGAGTTCTCACCAGTAATTATTTTATTTCGAAATCTATATCTATATATTAATACGTGAAGCAAAAACTTTGTACCCCTTTTTACGAAAATTGCGCGGACGGAGGAGTATGAAATTTCCCACACTTATAGTTTACATAGAGAAGGAGTGCAGAATGCTAATATTTTTTTTTAATTATGCATAAAAATACATAAAATCAATAAAAAAAAAACATTACACACACTACCATGTATTTGACACACACACGCTATATATACTCTTTTGTTTATTGTTAAAGTCTGTGGTCAAATTGAGAATAGATTAATATTGTA
Organism: Fabriciana adippe; assembly: GCA_905404265.1. Classification (NCBI taxonomy): domain Eukaryota; kingdom Metazoa; phylum Arthropoda; class Insecta; order Lepidoptera; family Nymphalidae; genus Fabriciana; species Fabriciana adippe. Next base: position 1,555,974 of record FR989996.1, on the reverse strand, counting down.
ATATACGCAAGACAATAAATATATAACTTAATGAATTATGGTTGGATTTTCAACCACGCGGCGATCACTAGTACCTATACATAAATAGGCAAAGACAAAACAGTTGAGTACCTTTTTCTCCTCTGTTTGTCAACGATTTTCTTTTTTTTTTTTAGTAGTGTTAGGGTTATTCATTTATATATCGAATTTATACTCTGTAGTTATGACATGTATTTTATGAATGTCTGTTGACACTTGTCAAAATTTTAAAAAGTAAATCAACCATATTTTTCGTTATGAACTTTATTAAAATATTTAGTTTAGTTTTACTTCATATTTGGTGGAAAGCAGTACAATAAATACATTAATTACGAGAATATCGACGTTTTATTGGCCGTCCCGTCAGTAGTTATTGACGAGATTTAGAGTTTTCAATAAAAAAAAATTTGGGAACAGTTAGTTTTATTATACAAATATTATGATCGATTACGATCACTGGGCGAACACTTGTTATAATCAGTACCTATGTTCTAAAACACATAGTTAGCATAAATAACAAAGTATTAAGTAGGTAGGTACCATCTACTACTCGTCAAACATGTTTTATTCCATACTTTATATCGTGATCATCATTCAATTTAAGAGATAAAAGCCTTCTGAACAGAAGATGTTATGTTCTTGAGTTATGATGTCATATATTTATTATATTAATATTAGTTTATTTGACATTGGCATAAATCAAAATAAATAAATACATCATATGTAAATAAAATCCATTCTAATATTATAAATGTGAAAGTGTGTTTGTTTGTTTGTCCAACTATCACGTCGAAATAGAGTGACGGATACTTTTTACCGCGGGAGATTATCTCATTCCGAAGGGAAAAAACACGTTATAATACAACCCACAACAACTCATCTTGCCTATTTATAATAATATATAGTCTATCTATTCCGTACTAACCGTTAAAACGTACCTAGGGACGAACCCGAGCAAAGCGAGGGTAAGTCGCTGGTATTATATATGTAAACTAGCGACTCACCCTCGCTTCGCTTCGGCGCTATAGCCTTCCTCAGTTAACGGGCTATCTAATGCAAAAAGAATTTTTCTACTTTGATTTGTAGTTCCTAAGATTAGCACGTTCAACCCAACAAACAAACAAACAAACAAAAAAACTCTTCAGCGTTATAATATTAGTATAGATAATAAATAAGAATCATAATTTAAACTGTTCACAAGCCATTAGGGGTATTAACCCTTACAACTAAATTAAATATTAAAAAATAAAATGAAAGTGAAACCGCACACTACAGCTTGTATATAAAAACTGTCACACGCAGGCGAAAACAAGTTATCCCCCTTCATATTCCAGCATTCTTGAGACCGGGGTTGTATGAATGGATAAAAAACTCATTCAGATGTATGGGAGGTTTGGGGCCTATGTTGACACTTTCGTTACAATAAAATTTTTTGATCGTGTGCTTGGAATGTTTAATTAAGATGCTTTTCGCTGAATAATTGATTTAAAAACTCTATATAATTTAATAACTATACATATAACAAAATTCTGAATTAAATCTGTACATTAAATATTTTTTGGAAAATCTTATTGAAATAGTCATTATTATCGATACAGAGGCCGAATCTAGTTTTTAGAACTTTTGTCTGTCTGTCTGGGAACGTATTACGACAAAACCACTGGGCAAATTTTGATGAAATTTGGTATAATGATAGTTGGTTATCCGGGTCAACAAATAGGACATTTTTTCTGCGGGAAAATATCTCATCTCTGAGAAATCTATACTAAACGTTAAAACATAACTAGATGTGAATAACTAGTTATTTTATAAACACAGAGATTTGTTGGTCTGTTTGTCCTTTTTTTGCCCAGCCACAGAGAATAAAAGTGATTAATTATGTATTAATTAATTTTGCTTATAGATCACATAAAATATAAAGGGTATATATTTGCTTTTGTTACAATATATTGGGATAAAAAAGAAGGTTAAATAAATCGTTCTAATACATAGTAAGACAGTTGACAAATCTTTAAGTCACAAGTAGTAATTTTGCTTAAAACAAATATTTTCATTACACGCAGAATACTCTGATAATATCCAATACTGTGCTACCAATTTAAAATGGTATGTTTTATCCATTAAATATCTACTAAAGTCGTTAACTAGTAACCAAAATCAACTACTTATCTAAATATCAAAGTAGTATTCGAACATTTAAACCGGCGTTATCAGTTGCCTAAACTGTTATAAAAAGATGGTCAGTAAATACGATAACATTATCTTGACAGTTCAGTCTAAATAAATTGCAAATTCGTAACGCGGTCACGCTATCGGGACTTATTTATGTTCTACTTTGGGCTAAATCATTTGTTATATTTGAGATAAACAGTTGGAAAACTTGTTAATTTGATTAATTTAATTCTAAATTAAAAACTATTCCTATCTTATAGCTTTACTAGGTGCCTATGCCTATGCCTAGGTGTCATTCCAGGTCATAATCTATCTGTGATCTAAATTTCATCCAAATCCGTCCAGCTATTTCAGAGTGAAGGAGCAACAAACATACATACATTCGCAATTATAATAGTAGATTTATAGCTATATATTATATAGATTATATAATTATTTTTACACTAGCGACAAACAGACAGAAAAACAAAAAAAAATTGAAAAAATCTGGATTTTTTCTATTTATCTTCTTACATCCGCCTGACTCGATTTTTAGCATTTTTTTTATGTACAGACATTCCACCTGTATAGTTTTATTATATGTATAGATTATAGTTTAATTTATTAATATGAAACTTTATTTAGAAAAAGCAAACGATGAAATAAATACTTTTTAGTAAAGAAATTCGGTGTACTTCATTAATATCTAAATTCATTTAAAAAAATATTCTGTCAGTAAGATTGGAATTATTTTATCAAATTAACTTATGCTACGAAGCAAAGGTAGCACAGTGGTAACGCACTCACTTAGGAAAGCTAGTGTAGTCAAATCTCAAGTCCCGCACTTTTGGTATTATCATTTTCAATATGATTAGACCACTTGTCATATGGTGAAGGAAAACATCGTGAGTAAAACTGCAAAACTGTCAAAGAGAACCTAGTAAGTTTTAAAAAGACATGTGAAGTCCCGCACCGCACATGATCAGCATGGTGGACTATATCCTGATCCCCCTCGTATTGAGGGAGGCCCGTGCCCAGCAGGGACGTTAAAAAGGACTGAACAAATGAATACATATACTATGCTAACTGTAAACCGATTTTTAAAATTATTTTTTTAATTAATAGATTATACCTTAAGAGTGCTCATATAAAATAAAACAAATTTCCACCTTTAACAGTAGTATGATTACTTTTTAAGTGTTGAAATCGCTGTATCTTTTTATTGAATCAAGCATGTCCATTCTTGTTCAGACGAAGAATGTAAGTTAGGAGGGGATCGAACATAAAACCCGTTTGAGCTTGGATCATCGACATATCCTAAACTGGGTGTTGTAAAAAGCAGTCTATTGTAGACATGAACACTAACTGTCCTTGTACATACATAGTTGGTTATGATGTTAATAAAATCAAATATTATTGTAGCCACAAATATGGTACACTAGCGGCTCACCCTCGCTTCGCTCGGGTTCACCTCTAGGAAAACAAAAACAAACCTATCCTACGGAAACCGTACATTTTTCCGGGATAAAAGTAGCCTATCTGCTATTCCAGACTATAATCTATCTCTGTCCCAAATTTCATCCAGATCCGTTCAGCCGTTCTTGCGTGAAAGAGTAACAAACATACATCCATACATCCACACTCACAAACTTTCACATTTATAATATTAGTATAGATATTACTTTTTATTTGTAACTTGCAACTCACCGTCGTTCCGCTCGGGTTCGTCTCTTGGTACTGTTATACCCCTTGGCTGTATGGGTTATTGCTTACTTATGATAAAGCCCTACTGACCATTGTCATTTGTACTCTATATATAAGTCATGTAATTAAAAGTAACTTTAGTTCGAGAGTATCGTCGGTCGCGAGCATTAGCTCCTCTTAATATTGTATTAATTAATTAATCAAGTTATTAAAGTGTTTTCAGTAATAAATAAATCTTTTTTTTAAAAAGGGTCTTATCCAGGGACCCATAACAGTACGTTTTAACGATTAGCATAAATTTCAGAGAGATGAGATATTTTTACGCAGTAAAAAATATATTATATGTTGACCCGGATAACCAGCTATCATCATACCAAATTTCATTAAAATTTGTCCAGTAGTTTTCTCGTGATGAGTTCTCAGGCAGACAGACAGACCAAAATTCTAAAAACTACAGATTCGGCCTCTGTATCGACAATAATGACTATTTGTATAGATTTTTCAAAAAAAAATAATGTACAGATTCAACACAGAATTTTATTATATGTATAGATTAAGAAACCCTTTGATAGCAATATTAAAACATCTAAGAGTACGTAACATCTGTGTAAGTGCAAAATTAAAGACTGTATATTGAGTACCTCTAGCGACTTAAAAAAAACCTTATACTTATCTTAAAATGCATAGGTATAGTACCACCTGTGTATGTATACATCTGTACATTTAAAAGAATTCATTATAATCAATTAGCAAAAACATCGCTTATCATTTATCAATTATTATCATACACGCAAAAAAAAGCTATACTCAACTTATGTACACATATTTGAAGTAGGTCAAAAATAAATCTTATATAGACATTATATTATAATCCATTCCCTTCTTTCTTACATATAAAATGTTTTAATTAAAACGTATATAAAACGTTCCTTTTTTTTTATAATATGTTGGGGCATGGAACATTTAACACACAGCACCATCTAATTCCATGGTAAGCTACGAGGCTTGTGTTATGGATACCAGATAGTTGATACACTACACATATATATAACTTTAAATACATACATATTAAAAATACAAACACCCGTGACTGGAGTACAAACATTCGCGCTCATCACACAAATGAATGCCCCCAGCGGGACTCGAACCCGCGACCGCTGACACAGCAAGTAGGCTCAATACAAACTGAGCCAAACCTGTCGTCAAGTATTCTATAGCATATTTTTAGGAGGGGGAAGTATTCAATGGCTATTTGTTTTGAGGTATCGTCGCTTAAACATCCCGCTGTACATTCATAATCGAGTTGAAAAGGTCTGGCCTTGAATGGAAATGAAGGGTAAATTCAATGGGCAGAAGTTTTTTCCTAATTACCCTTAAAACTGGAAGTGAAAGTTTGCCTTTTAAATCATTCTATTGAATTGAATCAAAGAATCCAGGCACACTGTACTGTACTTAGCTTTGTCGAAATAGTCTGTTTCTATACCTAGACTAGGTCTAGATCTATAGCATTATGAATAATTTAGTTTTAGTGTGAATGTTACTTTTTCCAGTCCATTTTTATTAAAAAAATTAAGTCGTTTCTGTGACAGAAGCGAGAGTACAATTAAATATTATACAAAACAAAGATAATATAAATAACAAGTGTTAAGTAGTGGGGTAACAAACCTCCTTTGATTTTACTTCACTATATATACATAAAGCATACATCACTAGTAAGAATAAGAATTACAACCTTGAACTTGTCAACAAACGGAAGTCACACTGCAACTGACCCATTAGGTTATTTTAAGAAGTCCAGAAAACTAAAAATTAATTTCATTATTAAATTAGTAGCATAAACTATTTCCATGTAAACTTTTAACGTTACAATCTTCCATAATGTTCTTTATACATATAATAAAATTGTAACTAAGGTGAATCAGTACATTAAATATTTTTTGGAAAATCTTATTGAACTAAACATTATTACCGATACACAGGAAAAATCTATAGTTTTTAGAATTTATGTCTGTCTGTCTGTCCTTATCACGGAAAAACCACTGGAGGGATTTTGATGAAATTTGATATGATGATAGTTGGTTATCCAGGTCCACATATAGAATACTTTTTACTGCGCGAAAATATCTCATATCTGAGAAATCTATACTGAGTATTAAAACGTAAGTAGAAACGAACCCGAGCGCAGCGAGGGTGAGTCGCTAGTGTTCTCTATAAATATTTAATAATTTCGTGGTAGGTACATAATCCATACTAATAATATAAATATGAAAGTAATTCCCGTTTATTACATTTTTACACTTAAACCTCTGAACAGATTTCGACAAAATTTGGCAAGGACACAGATTGCATCCTGATCTGATTCTAGGACATACTCTTAGGTTATCTGATATTTTCATGTGCGAATCATTCCCAACAAGATTACCACTTGTCTCACGGTTAAGGAAAACATCGTGAGGAAACCTGCATGTCTGAGAGAACCAAGCGAGTTTTTGAAAGACATGTGAAGTCCTGAAGAAAGTATTGAAGGAAGACCCGTGCCCAGCAGTGGGACGTTAAACAGGGCTGAATTCAAATAAATTTTGAATCAAAATTTATCAAATAAATATAAAAATCACATGGAGATTAAAAGCAGTTCCAAAAATTAATTTTAAATGTAATAGAAATTGTTATATTTTACATGTACGATAAATATAAATATATAATACTATTAGCTAATACAAATACTTTGCAGTCACGACAAGCGCAGAACAAAATGATTGCCCGAGGCGCATTCGATTGAATTACATCCAGTTACAGAACTGAGTATCAATTATGATTAAGTGAAATTGTTATGAGATTGTATAAGCGTTACTTATGTACATACTTATATCCATCCATCATCTATACGTTAAAAATTACCGCTGTTTAGAAAATCCGTAAATCTATATATATAAAACAAAGTCGTGTTAGTTACACCATTTATAACTCAAGAACGGCTGGACCAAATTTTATGATATTTGATTTTTTGGATTTCTCTTAGTCCGGAATAGGATAATAAGTATTAAAACATCAGAAAAATTAAAAAAAAAATAATTAAAATTTATATGGCTAACGCTGGCAAATAACTATTTTAAATATCTATGTAAAAAGTACCTAGGGACGAACCCGAGTGAAGCGAGGGTGAGCTGCTAGTTTAAAAAAAAAACAAATTTTCTAGAAACCTCCAGAAAAAATACAACTATCAGAATTTTTAAATATTTATTCTAAGAAAATAATAAATGTTATAGTTTTTGAGTTTGTTTATATAAGATTCCTTATATAAAACTTTTTATAATTAACAAGATTCTACAGAGTCGTCCTTAGAAATTTATATGGCTAAAGCTGGCTAAACCTTAAGAGATATATCAAAACAATGTACTAGAAAATTGTAGGTCTTAAAAAGGCCTACAAAAAAGTCCACAATAGCATACGTCTATCTCTTAAGGTACACACGCACTACCTACTTTTAGTACTGAACCGATTTTAACTAAATTTTGTGTAGTGATAACTTATTACTCGGGTCAACATTAAGGTTACCTTTTACTACAGGAAAATCTTTCATTCCCACGGGAAAACACAACAACTGGTTCTATCGAGTCGTTCTTAGAAATTTACATGTCTAACGCTAAACCTTAAGAGATACATCAAAACAATGTACTAGAAAATTGTAGGTCTTAAAAAGACCTACAAAAATTACTATTAATATATGTATTTAATGTATCGCATCTGAGCGAAGCGAGGGTAATTCAATATATTTTGTGTAGAAAGTAAGTTATTCCTGAAAGAAAAAATAAATATAGCTGTAAAAGGAATACATTATACTAGAAGTAACATTTTTTTTTATGGGACAACCCTTAAAATAAAGGTAGCAGAAGTTTTCAAAAGTTAAACTTTTTAGTTTTTAATATAAGAAATTTAAAAAGTCCAAAATCAGCCACATCCTTTCATTATAGTTGGGTTCCGAGGTTTTTATTTAAATTTCCTTATGTAAGTAGCCCGAATGTGCATAATAAAATCTAAACAAAAGAATAAGATAGATACGAATACATAAAGAAACTAAAAATAGCATTATTTACTTGTTCGTGAGCAATAAATATTTAGCTCTTACTGTTTCTAGTTGCTTTAATACTCATTGATTATTCCGGGTTTTTTGACCCGGAATTTTTAAAGAGAATGTACCGTATAATCTAATATTATAAATACGAAAGTAACTCTGTCCGTCTGTTACTTTTTCACGCTTAATCCGCTGAACCGATTTTGATGATATTTGGTTTGAATATAATTTGAGATCCTGGGAAGGGCCATAGGATAGTTTTTATGCCAGAAATCAGGAAATCATACCTTAAGGGGGTGAAAAGGGTACTTCTATCTCCATCATCAGATCACCTCAATGATATCAACCTAGTATACTCTTTCTGTTTATACAGGTAGCTCAACGGCTTCGTCAAAGTCGCTGGAGCTCACTGGATACGGATGGCCCAAGACAGTGGCGTAGCTATGCCAATGCAACCAATGCGGTCGCATGGGGTCCCTGATTCAAGGGAGTCGATGCGGGCCACAAAAATTTTTTTTTAAAAACATTTTTTCGAGAACTGTCTTCGTAGAAGTTTAAAAAAAACGCAAGAAATATTTATTACGAGGATCACGAGGAATGTGATCGTACCTATGTTCTATTAAACGATGAATGGTCTAAGCTCAGCTTTTTTTACTAAATTTTACTCTACCCGTTCTTCCGTGAGAGCGGTTTGAAAAAAATTTGAAGTTCTAAAACTGTCTCTGTCATATTCAAGTGTAAGAGCGCGACAGAGTTCACCCTAATTTTAAGGGGAGCACTAACATTCTTACATTATTTTTTTTTGCACTGGGGCCCAAAAAGATTAGTTACGCCACTGGCGCAAGACCGGTTGTCGTGGAAGTCTTTAGGGAAGGCTTATGTCCAGCAGTGGACGTGTTTGGGCTGATACAAGACATACTGTTTCATTCTGGATAAAACGCACATTTAAAAAATTCAAATTGATACTATTATTAGTATACGGGCGCAATAAGAAACAAACGTTTATAATTTAAAATGAAAAATGTACAATATATGTATATTATCAAACATTTAATTTTAACTAACTAGCAAAACTGGACAACAGTTCATCAATTCGAATCTCGAATATTACTAGAATTTTTCGCCTTAATATATAGATACCTACTACCTACTTACGAGACAAAACATTGAAACATCTTAATGTAGTAACGCAATCTTATTTCATATATTATATTTTCAAGTTTTCTCCATTTTACGAGCAATAAATTGGCACACCATAAAATCATTAGAAAATCATATAATTTTAAATAAAACTATCTTTTCGGAACGGACATGCCTTAACGTTAGAGACAGTATCTTCCGCGACCGTATTTGCTGTAAAGCATTCGAAATGTCAGGACCAAAACCAAAACAAACCGCGAGAAAACCTAAAAAAATCACTTAAAATATCAAATATTCGCGTAAATCTAAAACAGTGTTAAAACGTAAAATTGAGTTGAATGAAATAATAATAATTCAAATGTAAGATTCAAATTATAGCACGTTTTTATCTTATCATGTGTTATGTACAGCCGCAGTTGATAACACGTTTTTTGCGAACCGATTAATTACGACACTATTGACTTAACGACCGACAGTGAGTGTATTACTTTACAATTTACATACCTACACCTTGCTTATATAAACCTGCATGTGGATGGTAATAAATTAACTTTGACGACACGTTTGGCTCAGTTTGTAGTGACCCTACTTGCTGTGCCAACGGTCGCGAGTTCGAGACCCGCTGGGGGTATTCATTTGTGTGATAAGCATGTTTGTATATATTTATAATATGTATGTAATTAAAATTATATATATGTAGTGTCAACTATCTGGTATCCATAACACAAGTCTAGTAAGCTTCAGTTGAAAAAATTACAAAAATTTTGGCAATTCAGTTGATTTCCTACACAATCTCATCTAACAAGATCCTTAATTTTCTATATATATATATACCATCCAAAAATAACTTACTTTAAAGTAATATAGATTAATCTAAATGGACTTTTCTATACATATAATAAAATTGTAACTAAGCCGAATCTGTACATTAAAATTTTTTGAAAACCTTATCGAATTAGACTTTACTATCGATACAGAGGCCGAATCTATAGTTTTTAGAATTTTTGTCTGTCTGTCTGTGACCGCATTACGAAAAAACTACTAAAGGGATTTTAATGAAAGTTGGTATGATGATAGCTGGTTATCCGGGGGTCAGCATATAGAATGCTTGTTACTGCGACAAAATATCTCATCTCTGAGAAATCTATACTAAACTTTAAAACGTAAGTAGGGACGAGCCCGAGCGGAGCCAGGATGAGTCGCTAGTCTTATATAAATGTTATAATTTGATGTCGTGACTTCGTTGTTATAACATCTAGGTCACACTACCTTATTTATTGGTTCAAAAATGATTGGATTTTTACTATATATAATTAAATAAAAAGGTTTAATTGAAAGTAAGCGTTTTATCTATAGATTAGATAAGATATGAAGTATGATACAGGTTATAGAAGCAGGTGCAATAAGTAATTAAACAATTTCTGCACATGTTAATAATATATAATTATGCGTTACTCACGCATCTGTCTAGTTGATCGTAACTATTATGAAACATTTAGTAACACCATAATCTACACTACTATTTTTTTTTCTGTGTGTATTTGCAATCAGCCTTAAGACTATGAGCAAATCTGGTCTGTGATGCTGTCATGTGGAGCGGCTTCCCATTGGAAAAATCTACTCATCTGCTGCCCAGAGCTACTGTCGGTCTTCTAGCTCTAAGATATGATGACGTTTTAGTCGTCTCACATACTGGTCCATGGTGAGCTTTCGCGCAAGTTCGTTAGGGTGACAAATTAACCGCTCTATGTATTTAGCTGCCAAACTCCGAATTTCCTCTTTGATTGTTCTCGTTTCAAGATGCTCGTGAACTTCATTGTTGGTTATGTACCATGGTACTTTTGCAATAGTTCTTAGGATCTTGTTCTGTTGGCGGTACACTACTATTATAAAGAGGAAATTTTGTATTTTTGTATGTTTGTAACGAATAAACTCAAAAACTACTGGACCGATTAACTTCAATTTTATTTATCTGTATAGATAATACATTTTTTCTAGAAAAAAATGCGATATCCTCCATTGCATTTAAACACTACCGTTTAAGTTAAGCATTAAAATTATTTACTTATCCTTAAACATGATTCATGATTAAGTAATTCATTTGTTTTGAGTAATTCATTTGTCTATCTAACAAGCAACGAAATAATTAAAACCAGGAAAACTATTCAAGAGCCATGTTCATAATTTTTGTGTGAACAAACTAACAGGAAGTAGAAATATAATATGATGTATAATAGAATTATGTTTTATCACTATTAAACTAGCAATTAAAATATTAAGATGTGTCCTACATCGCTCTCAAAATACACAATCGACCTAATTTCAAAATTTCATTGAAAAAAAGATTGGGAAATAAGTGTTTTAGTTTGGTGTCATCTACACAGATAAATAAAATTGTAGTGTCCGTTTGTAATATTAAAATAACCGCTTTTTACTAAATGCATATGGATGTATACACGGTACATATACCAAAACAACATTTTTTACAATTTTTGTCTGTCTGTCTGTCTGTTTTTTTCCGGCTAATCTCTGAAATGGCTGGACCGATTTTGACAGGACTTTCACTAGCAGATAGCTGATGTAATAAGGAGAAACTTAGGCTACTTTTATTTTAGAAAAAAATAGGGTCCCACGAAAAAAATAATTAAAACCAAATTAATTAATTAATTTTGTTTACGGAAGCAACCTAGGGACGAACCCGAGCGAAGCGAGGGTGAATCACTAGTGTTCTAAATGAATATTCTTAGTCTAAATTACATATCAATTTAATAAAATAAAATATTAATCCGAAATATCACATTAATCTACATACATCTTACTAAAAAGTGTTATAGAAACAAAAGATATTAGCTAGAGATTTACGAGTACCTACACTAAATAAAAATTATGTATGTGGTCGTTTACTTTGTGGGTTGCTTCTGGTACTTCTCTGATAGCAAAGCAACCCTTGTTAAAAAATTACCCTTCATTACCAGGTCCATCTGACCTCAAGGGGATGCATGACTGGATGGTATCGTTTTATTACTATTTAAATATAAAAAAAAAAAAAACAAAAAGTTTTATATTCATACAAACCACATCAAAAATGTCATAGTTAAAATAACTTTTCGCAGAATACACAAAGAACGACTTAGTTTTATACTTTAGTACCTATAAAGATATTCCAAGTTATGCACAGATGTACAGAATTCCTTGTTAGAAAGTGTGTATGTAGACAAACTGGCAGACACCGGACAGACATCCTGTTGCATACTGATGTATTTATATATAGATATAGGAACTGGCATTCTCACATTCGTTTACACGTGTATTGCTTGTGAGGAAACCTGCATGTCAGACATGTTAGAATCTAGCAATTTTTCAAAAAACATGTGAAGTCCGCCAACCCGCACTTGGCCAGCGTGGTGGAGTATGATATAAACACCCTCGCATTGAAGGGAGGTCCGTGCCGGGTTACCCAAGCGAACGCGTTACCACTGGGCTACCACTGGCTCAAACTTTATAAAAGGTAAATAATCCCAAACTTGAAGATTTTACTACCAACCATTGTTAAATTCCAATATCCTCCCTCTGTTTCCCATCAGATCAACTAGACGGTATCAAATTAGCGCATTATTATCCGAATTTCCCATACTTACAAAGAATGAAAGCTATAAAACAAAAGAAGTCGATTATATAATATTATTATAGTCGACACGTTTGGTTCAGTTTGTAGTGACCCTACTTGCTGCGCCAGCGATCACGGGTTCGAGTCCCGCTGGAGGCAGTCATGGGTGTTTATATTTATAATATGTACATATGTATTTAGTTATATATGTGTAGTGTATCAACTATCTGGTATCCATAACACAAGCCTCATAGCTTACTATGGAACTAGATGGAGCTGTGTGTTAATGTCCCAACATATTTATTATTTATATTTTTTTATTAACCTCAAATAACATTTCTATACATATTTTAGTTTTCTACAAGCGATGTTAATCTTAGAACGTCATCTAAGCCCCAGTTCATAAACGAATTCAAAAGACCGGTATATTCCCAACGTTTGTACCATATCTGTCATCACTGTTCCTATGTTTACACCCAGCCGCTGCACCGTACATCTTTGTTTACACTCGTCTAAAAATAACATTAGAGAGTCAATGTCGTGCGCATTACAGTTTACACTCATTGAGGTTAGTTTGAAAGAAAAATATACTTTATCATTTAAATATTGTATTTTGACGTGGATAAATGAAAATTTGTTGAAAATTGTGATGAAATTATAGTTTTTAATTGTCACAGTCATATTTTCAATAATTATTACTTTTTAACCGATTTCCAAAAAGAAGGAGGTTCTATATTCGTCTATATGTATCTTTTTCTTTTATATTAAACGTGCACCATCTTGATTTTTTTTTGTATTTTTACTTCATCTGTATAGAATATTAAGGCATAAGACACCACAATACAATCTGTTACACAAAAAAAAACATGAAAATTGGTTTACAATATGTGAATAAAATGCTCATTTATTTTTAATAAGAATATTATAAAAACATATTTTTTGTCGGTTTATCTAATTAATTAAAAATCTAATATTATCACCACAGCACAGTATCTGTCTACTATCTAGATATTTCAAAAATTTACTGAAGTCTGCGACACGTATGACGGAATCCAGGGCGAAAGAAGCAGTACAGCATTTCATAACTGCGAATAACTAAACATAACACGTGTACAAATAAAATCTATTGAACAAAGGTAATACCTACCAAAAATGCCTAAAAGCGAAACAATCTTTGGCATTTTAACAATTATAAAAGCCACGACCAATTCAAAGTATTCCAAACTAATCAGGCACATTCTAATCGGCTCAATAAACATCCTAAGCCAACATCCTAAGCATCTGTGGGAAGGCAAACCGGTATCCAGTTCGGGCTGCGAGCGCTACGTCACTTAGTTTCAGACACCGTCACGCTTTGATAGAACCTTATTATATATATATATATATATATATATATATATATATATATATATATATATATATATAACGTTTGGTTATTTTTTACTTTTCTGTGCCTGGAAGTCGGTTTTTATTTTTTTTTTTAAAGTTTTTATACGTTTGTAGTACGTTTTAATTGGGCTTTATTGTTTTTTTAAATACAGCTACCTTATATAATAATGTATAATTCTGTGGGTAGACACTGTCTGTAATAACTATATAATAACTTTTAAGACGTCCAAATATTCATTTTCTCCCGTGACCATGATTGCTGTAAAGCATTCGAAACGTCAGGAACCAAAAATCTAAATAAATCCGCGAAAAAATCCTAAAAGATAGTTTTATTTAAGAAACTTTATAAGCTTAAAGCGTGCCCATAGCTTTCACTAAAAGATCGAATGCTTAAGACTAATTTTCAACTTATGCCTAATACTAGAAATATAATGTTCCATACAAAATCATATAACTTATTTCATCCTTAGAGGCGAATTTAAATACCCACATCAACCCTTGTCGTTTTGTCCCAACTCCACCTACTCATTAACTCAAGCTCCTACATACTTCTTTACAATATATTTCTCATTAAAAAGTGAAAACACAATTATTGTGTAACTTGCAACTTTGTTTGCTTTAACAGTAGCCTATATTTTACTCTAGATCTTTTCTTCTGTTAAGCCTCCCCGAATTTAAAAAAATATTTTAATGACAGCCGCCCCAACCCCCAACCTCTATTTTTTTATTATAATAAAACACATTATTTTAACAGTTTTTATTTATTTTAATCAATTTATCAATCATCGATAACGTTATCGTAAGGCGATTCAAATATCTATATTCTATACTAATGTACTTGATAATGCTTTCTTTAAAAGTAAAGACGTCTAATTTTAATTTTTTTGTGTATTATATACGTTAAAACATTAAAACATATGGAGGTATTTAGGTTGTAATTATAATACATTTGTAGTGAAATTTCAAGTGCCTATCTAAAGCTATAATAAACTATTTGGTCAACTCAAGTTCCTTATCAATGGCTTCGAAGCATGCCAGCTTAAATCGATGTCCGTTGCAAACGAAGCTGCGGGTGAAGACTAGTCTATATCTATACAGATACATATAATTTAAGTGTCTGTTTGTTATGTTAAAATTGTTAAAATAACAGCTATTTACTAAATGCATATGAAACTATACACGGTACTTATAAGAAAACACAATTTTTAAAATTTTTATTGTTTGTTCCGGACAATCTCCGAATCGGCTGAACCGATTTTGACGGGACTTTCACTGGCAGATAGCTGATGTTATAAGGAGTAACTTAGGCTACCTTTATTTTAGAAAAAAAATAAAATTGTAAACAAAATCGTACCACGGGCTCAGTCGAGCGAAGCAAGGGTAAGCCACTAGTGTACAATATAAGATATCAGCCATAAATAAGTCAAACAGGACTTAGATCCTCATATGTAAGTACGTTTTCTTTAAGTTTTTTGAGTAGGCACCTATATGACACGGTGATTGATAACCTTGTTATCATAGACACTTCACACAGCTGTCGTTACCATGTGAGATGATAAAGAAAGTGATTCAACTCATTTAATTGACATGTAGGTGGAAGAAGAGCTCTAATTGTTTTGACTGAGAGGGTGTTTTACTATTACACTATTAGACATAACATTTTTAATTGTCTGTAGGTACATAAAAAAATATTAAAGAGTGTGTGTATGAATGTGTACACGCGCAAGAAGTTAAACTCCTGTACGTTATCGGTATTCTTTATTAAATTCAATTTATGTTTTAAATAATTACGATAGGTGAGATACTAAAAAAAAATTATACAACGCATATTAGGCATATTACAATCATATATTTACAGAATATCACTTAAGGAAAGTTACCATGCCAACAAAAGTTCGCCTCGCCCGATCACACTTTTCGTAACGCTCTCGTCACGCATTCACCAACTTACACCCCAAGTCAAGCATGCGTGAAGAAGTTTTACTTCAAAAAGACTTATATTATAATGTATCCAGCGAAAGATGCTCGCAGTTATAACAGAGATACAAAAATATATTTAACATTTTTTTTTAATATTTCAATTTTCAATCCATCGAAGTTAATTTAAGGCATTGTACATAGATCAACTGAAGGAAATTCTCATTAATCTTTTTGCATCGGTATCAAGAACGTTTGACAGCTGTTACAGTTTGTTATCGATATTATTATCATAATTAAATATAAATGACCTATGTTTATTTTTATAATATAGATAAAAAATTATAAATTTTAACATTGATTAAAAGTGAAGGTATAGAAAAAACTAAGTGGTGGGTTGTGGTGGGTGTGACGAAATGAGTTTTGTTTGATTTGACAAGCCCAATACGTTAGAATCCGAATTTTTAGTGTTACTAATAGAAGCGAATTTTAGTTTATCAGTCTTCATACTTTGCTTCTACTATTATGTCTACACTAAAAAGGGAAAAATAACAACTTTTTAAGAAAAAAATCATCATCACTTATTTTTTACTTTTTAGTGCTTTTTTTGAAGTCGGTTTTTATTTTTTTCTTAAAAAGTTTTTTCAAGATTAGCGGTTACACGTAGCTAGAACTAAATTATGTAAACGGATTTATTAGATAGGCCATATAGAAACAAAATTTTAGTATCCTTCGCTAAAAGATCTATCTACTGAAGCACACTTAGGAATTCGAACCATAAATGGCACGTTTTTTTTATGTGGGATCTTTGTGCGATGATCGATAACCTAGAGACGGTTCACGTTACTATACGATAAAGAAAATAACATACTAAATATTTTTTGAATATTAAAATAACACTAGTTAACAACATAATGTAGGTATGTAAGTATGTACGTTATCTATTTTTATAAACACGTTTTAAATTATTGTCTTGTTAGAAAAACTAGATGATAAGATTCAAAAGTTATTTTGATTCTGTACATAGCCTTCATGGGCTATGTTTTACTCTATATTAATATATAAAGGTGAAGAGTATGTATGTTTGTACGCGCTAATCTCTGGATGTAATAGCCCGGTTTGAAAAATTCTTTTTGTTTTATAGAAAGGAGGGGTTTCGATAAGGCCCTTTACCGGCCCCCCTGAATTTTTTATTATTTTAATATTGTGTTTATAGGACTACACTTAAAATTTACAAATATATATAGCATCAGCCAATATTCGCTATATTTATGTGTTTAAGGTAAATGTTTGATTACCAGTTGATGAGAACAAAATGACAAAATATACTAATTAATATTATAATTATCGGTTTTATTTTGAGAAATCAAACTTAAACAAGGTGTAAAAGACATTAACACTATCCCTGTCCGATGTATCACATATGATTCACGGGACAGTTCTCGTACCAACTTTACTACGTTCATGTATCATATTTGAGCAAAGATATACTTCAATTCAAGGCCCATTTTTTATTGGACGTAGCAGATCAAAATCAATTTTTAGTATATGGGCGTAGTAAGAACATTGTCTCGTTTAAAAAAAAACAAAAAACCATCGTGATTTTTTGTCGTAAGTATGTTTTTTTCTCTGTCAAAATCTATTACTAAAATAGATATTCAAGTAAAACAAAAACATGGCATTTATATTGTTTATTTAGTAAAATAAAACTGAGAAAAGAAAGAAATCTTTTATTTATTGATAAACTATTTGTGCACCTCATTGTAACACGCCAAACAGTAAGCTTTACCACATTCTAAGCACTCCGTGTGTACTTGCTTTGCCTTGTAGGGTTGCCCTTCCTCCTTTCTTTGTGCGTAACATCGTACACATCGACGTCTAATAATCTTTCCGTCTCGCCGTGGTATCTCTGATAGGTTATGTCTCCTTGGGTTTCCTGTGGATAATCTAACAGTCTGTTTTTTCTGGACAACATCGCCAAGCCAATGAAGAATCATCGCCTCTTGGATTTTCAATATACGAACGGAACATCCAGTTGCCTCAAGAAAAACTACTCTTGTATTGACGAGTACGGCCAGAAATAGTAAATCAATCGCAATTTTCTTGTACCACGTGAGGTTTTATCGCAGCGGCGAGTAGTAGCTACATAGCTGATCAGCTACGTCAATGCCCTTTTTGGCGTCGTTATAGTCGATAACCATGTTTGGTTTCGAAGACTCTCCTCTCCAAGAAGACACATTTGTCATTCCATCATCGTGGCACGTCGATACCATCAGGACGTCTCTCTTGTCATGCCACTTCAAAACTGTTACATAACTATCCATTTGCCTTGCCATGACGTCGCCACGTTTGAGCTTCTTTTTTGTGACTACCCATTCACATAAAAGAAGCTCAAACGTGGAGACTCAAGCAAGAAGACACCTTTTGTTTTTTCTATAAGCACTAAAATTTCCCGTCTATAAGTACTAAAAGAAAATCGAAGACTAAGATGAAGTTTTGGAAAGAAAATATAGTAAAATCAGTCAATCAGTACATTATTAACTATAATCCTAAATACAATTTATTTATTTTATACCATCAGCGCAGTGTAGTAACACGACAATTTTTATATATGTAATAGCTTACGTATTTGTGTACCACATATATGAAAATCGCTTTGTTACTAGGTTGCGCTCTATATACAATAACTAGATAAAGATTGCAAAAACTGCAGAAATGACGTATTTTTGTAAAACAAGCCAAGTTAAGCGGTTCCTTTCATAAAGGTCCTATCAAGTTACACAAAAAGTATATGTATTTTTGAAAGCCTTATATTATGCACATTATAAAAAAAAATAAGAATGATCTAGATTATAAACTTTAAAAAATATGATTCACGGGGGCCGGTAAAGGGCCTTATCGAAACCCCTCCTTTATGGAAGTAGGTTATATCTTACACCACACTACGACCTTCGACAACTGAGTAGTTCTAAAAAATTAAAAGATACGGGCGGATCCGCGAGAAAACGGCAGTAGACTGATAAACAGTGAATTGCTTAGTAACAACCAATAATATAAAGAAGAAAAACAGCTTAAGACAAAAATGGAATAATTACAATTCAACTCAATTCTTTTATTTCATTGCTTCTAGATATAATTACTTAATCGTATCCTCACTAATGTCATGAATACTAGTTTGTTTGTTTATTAATCTGTTTACTACAATAGAGCAAATAATTGATGTGTTTTTTTATAAAAGTAACTGTATAAGATGAAGAGTAGCTAAGATACTTAAAGTATCTCGATGCAATTAACATTTCTGGGATACCTACTAACATACAACGAAAAAATAGTAGTTAAAATTAATATTTAAAAGATATTTTCAAATAAAATTCAAGACTTCCAAACATTACAAGTCTTATAGAAATTAAAATTTTAACTGACCTTCAAATTACTTTATTATTAATATACAGAGCAGTTCTTATGTACATACATACATACATATTTGTAATTTTTACTATGTCTAGTACGGATCGAAATTCTACCACATTTTTTTATTGATAAAACTAAACCATAGCTACTAAACAAAAAAACAATTAAAAAAAAAGAGGAGAAGAAGGTACTAAAATGTTTTGTCTTTGTCTACTTATTCATAGATAACGTAATAACATCATACTATTGTGTAGGTACATTGCAAAGGTGATTCAAATTATGACATCAGAAGCAAATACCAATAGTTTACCTAAGAAAATATTTATAATATTTAGGTACCATACTGATATAACGTCTATACTTATAATAAAATTCTGAGTCGAATCTGTACATTAAATATTTTTTTGGAAAATCTTATTGAAATAGTCATTATTATCGATACAGAGGACGAATCTATAGTTTTTAGAATTTTTGTCTCTCTGTGTGTCTGTGACCGAATCACGAATAAACCACTAGACAGATTTTAATGAAATTTGGTATGATGATAGCTGGTTATCCGGGTCAACATATAGGATATTTTATACTGCGAGAAAATATATCATCTCTGAGAAATCTATACTAAACGTTAAAGCGTAAAGGACGAACCCGAGCGAAACGAGGGTGAGTCGCTAGTTAGAATATAAAATTATAAGGAATGTTTGATAATAAAATGATGAAAATTATAACAATAATAGTATTGAATAAGAATTAGGGCTAGTTTTAAAAAAAATAATAGAAAGAAGAAACTGCTATCTATCCTTATTCTATTATTTTTATCTATTATAAATTAAAATATAATACTAAATATAAAACTAATACTAAATGATGATTACTTCATAAATCAAAAATAAATTGGTACCTATACCAATTACCATTAGGAGTGTTCGTTATATTAGATAACTGAAAAAATAATCTATTATAATACCATAGAGTTTTACCACCACATTAAACCCCATGGCTATACGAGTACCTACATACACCACAAAAATGACAAAGAGCAGTCAAAAACGTTTTTCAAACACATCAAACAACAAATATAACAACAATATTTTATTATAGATCCTTGTGAATATCAAAAGATAATGAAGCATGTGTCGACGCGATAGCTCGTATTACGCGGCTTATCTAGGAATGTTGCTATTGAGGAAAGTGATAATTTCCATGTGAATACTTAGTAATAACTATGAATGATCTACTCTTGTTTCCGACATATTTGTCAATAAGCAAGTCGTTTCCTGGAACTACATTAGCGTTGAATTATGTAAAGAATGTTGTATCGATTTGAAAATTTAACTAAACCACAAACTAGGTATTAAAATATCTTTTTCGTATATCATTATCAATAGTATTTATGACTGAAGAGTTTGAGATTGAGGAGTTGAGGAGAACTATCCAATCCGTTTTTACGCTTTCGTGGATCTCCAAAAAACCACCAAAAATAATGAAAAAAAAAAAAAATAAGTACATACCTATTAAAAATCGTTAACAAACACACGAAAAAGTTTATTCTTTTGTATTTTTTCTTAAATAAATAACAAATCTGGGTCCTATCCCTATCTCCAAAGAAGATCCTAACTACACCTATAATAATTTTGAAATTTCCTCTAAAACGTAATCTAACAGCACGTAAAAGGTAAGTAATAGTATCTACAAGACTAGCGTAATTATAAGCCGAAAATATCCAAACATTTGTCAACTCGCAACAATTGTATCCCCAAGCAATTAGTCAATGACAGCTAAATTAAACACATTTATTACTCGACAGCGAACACGTGTTAACTTTTTGAATGTGAAAATAATTTTAAACCTTGTACATTTTACAAGTAATAACACAATATTATGTAATTTTTCTTGATTAGTTTCTAAATATCTATAAGATTTAGTTACAACTAACGGCTCACCCTCGTTTCGCTCGGGTTCGCCTTTAGACAAACAAAAACATTTCTATCCCTCGGGAACCATACATTTTTCCGGGATAAAAAGTAGCCTATTTGTTATTCTGATGTATAAACTACATTATTATAAGATTCATTAAAATCCAATCAGTAGTTTATGTGTACTAAGCTGTATAAGTTACTATAGTTTTTTAACTATCCCACGGGAGCTCTTCAATTTTCCGGGATAAAAAGTATCTAAGATGTTGACCGGGGATATATGGTACCATCATGCAAAATTTCGTTTAGATCGGTTCAACAGTTTCGCAGATTAGCCCGTACAAACAGACAAACAGACAGAGAAACAATAAATTTGAAAAAACTCTGGATTTGTTCTATTTCTCTTTTTACATCCCCCTGACACGGTTTTTAGCACTTTTTTCTATATACAGACATTCAACCTCTACAGTTTTATTATATGTATAGATATAGTTCAAAAATCATGATAAGTACTTAAAGTAAAGATCTAAAAAATATTAAAATAAGTTTTTCTTTCTGCCTTTATTTAAATAACATATGGTTACTCTACTCTACATTACACAATAGAAAAATAAATAAAAAAGTGCAAAATAAAAACCCTACTGCGGAAAATGCCAACTACAAAGATAGAAACAAGATGACGTAGGAACATAGTAGGTACATATTGTGCAATCGGAGACACATGTTTTATACTTAGGTAGGCGAGCCTTGCTGATGCTACATTTTACAAGTAAAAATTAGTGAATTCGATACGAAGTCAAAGTGCTTCATTTCTAAAACATTATTGTATAAATTCAATGATCATAAGCTTTATTAAAATTTCAACAGGACTTATTCTGTACATATAATAAAATTCAAACTGAGTCGAATCTGTACATAAAATACCTACATACGTGTGTAAATCTCGCGGCAAGGATGATACGTGTATGTCTCCGACTGCATAATACTATATTCCTTCGTGAACTTGTTTTCATCTTTTTAGTTAGCTTTTATGCAGTCGGGTTTTTTATTTTTATATTTTTTTTTTTCAACAATACTATTTATACATGCAGATCTAGGTACTAAATCTAGTGCATTCATACTATTAGTACCCTAACAAAGCCTCATACGCACTAGCGTTTAAAATTTTCAATCTAAACATTCCATTTCTCTGCTTTTGGTCGTGTTCTACTTTCGTCAGAACAAATACAGAAATGCCAGTTTTGTTTCCGGCGAAGGCTCGGCGAGGTGTTACGTTTACGTTTACATTACCATTCATAATATGATTAAAGCTGCAACTAGATTTGATAAAATTATGACTATGAGGTAATTGAGAATGTCGACGTACAAGTATTAGAATTTAACATACTTGACCAATCTCTTTTTAATCAACCACATAATAAGTTACATGTAAATAATATAAAAAAACGTGTGTGTATACTAATGTACGCACGTAAGAAGTTATACTTCTTTGATGTAACAGAACAAAAATAGCTAAAGATTTCATCCCGTTCGTCACAACTCTCTAGTTTGTATAAGGACTGATAAATTAAAAGAATAATTAAATAACGCATATCAGGCATATATCAATCATATATTTATAGAATATCATTTGAGGAAAGAATAATATAATATTATACATCATTTGTCAGACACTAACAACGGTTACCATGGCAACAAACAGCTATCAGATAACTTCATCATGTCGTTTTTGGCCGTCGGTGTAAAACTTTTAGTCTCATAATATTTTCCAAAGGTCTCAAAAGAAGTATAGCTTCTATAATTATTTTTAAACCTTATTTAAAATAAGTTTATCTAAAAATACGTTAATCGATATTTAATAATTATAATTATAAGCAGAAATCATTTCCAAAATAAGTTATAAAAAGGAGTTCTCTAGACTCTATATAAAATACTGACCTAATCGCAAAAAAATTAACGAAATTTTGAAACTAAATATGAAAAAATATTTTTAACTTCTATTCTAACTGAAGTTCAGAATCAGTAACTTATACATTGAATTAACCTGTGTCCGTTACAGTAATCAAAAATACCTACATATATACATATGTATGTAGGTACCTATATCTTATTATGGGGCTGAGCCCACTTTGGATTCTTAAGATTATATTACAAGTATGACATATATCATGAGTAATGTTTCACATTTCAATTATTTATCCACACTGCAGTTTTTCTATAAAACTCTTACAGTATGAAAGTAAAAAAGAAACTATAAATGTATTTAAAAACTAGCGACTCACCCTCGCTTCGCTCGGGTTCGTGTCCCTGTTCATCCCCATTTTAACCCCCTTAAGACATGATTTCCGGAATCTCAGGGTCTCAAACTATCTTCTTACTAAATTTCATCTAAATCGGTTCAGTAGTTTTGGAGCTTATTCGGCGACAAACAAACAAAAAATATTTCCTCTTTATAATATCAGAATAAAGAATAGTTATAGTTATGTATATAATAATAAATGTATATAAAAATAACTACAAATGTATATAAAAATAAAGAAAGTAAAAATATTGATAAAAACTACCTACAATTGTTTAATTTACGCACTATAAATTAATTTGTCATAATAAAACTTATAATTTTCTATACAAATAAGCCCATGTATCAAATATTCCATCTGTTTATTGCATAAATAAAAATATAGGTAGCTATTGAAAAAAAGTTTGCTGAACAGGGAAGCTGTATTTCAATCAATTATGGAACTTAAATTTTTAAAATAATACATAAATATCTAATTCGTTTATGCATTATTAATTGATGTAAACAAATACGTATGTCTATCAATATTCATTATACTTATCTATAGATAGGTAACGTTCTACCTCTTGTGCATCTAATCTTGCTTCAATACTGCTCTTAGATTATATTTTTAATTTAAATACATTATTATGCTAAAGATTTTCCCACACCTGATGTATCAAAACTTATATAATATTATAAAATATTTCTTAAATTTTGATAAAAAATTATAAGTATATAAATATAAATTTTCTTATATAATTATATTATTATATAAAAAAATTTTTTTATCTATACATATAATAAAATTCTGAGTCGAATCTGTATAATAAATATTTTTTGAAAAATTTTATAAAATCTATAGTTTTTAGAATTTTTATCTGTGTCTGTTTGTCTGTCTGGGAACGCATCGCGAGAAAACCACTGGATAGATTTTGATGAAATTTGGTATGATGATAGCTGGTTGTCCGGATCAACATATAGGATACTTTTTACTGCGGGAAAATATCTTATCTCCGAGAAATCTATACTAACCGTTAAAACGTACGAGTATGTAGGGACGAACCCGAACGACGCGGACGCGGGTGAGTCTCTAGTATAATAATAAGAAGTAAATACACCAATATTTTTTAACTTCAATACATTTTTTCATCTTAGTAAGACGTAGACGTTTGAAGACACACGTACCTATTCAGTGTTTTTTTTTTTTTGTTTCGAACAATCTCGAATAACATTTACGAGGATGTGGTTACGCTATACAAGAGTATTCACCCGCACGAGACGCCCTTCTACATCTGTGGGCCTTTAAAATAGTGCATAGTGAAAAGCACTACACTTCTTAATGATAAAAATTTTAGACGACTTCAAAAGTATGTTTTAGTTCAAATGCATACATTTATATTACAAGTATCCTTTCTACGCAGAATATATGGATACGTTTAGTATTTAACAATAAAAGGTTTCTAATTTTTAATGCACGTATGTACGTATATAAATTTTTAGATTACGATAAAAAAATGAGAGAATCTTTATACAAGGTTTAATTATGTACGTAGTAAATATTTAGTTTATAAAATAAATAAATAAAATAAATATGTTGGGACATAAACGCATAGCACCATTTAGTACCATGGTAAGCTCCGAGGCTTGTGTTATGGATAGCAGATAATTGATACACTACACATATATTAACTTTAAATACATACATAGTATAAATATAAACACCCATGACCAGAGTATAAACATTCGTGCTCATCACACAAATCATCAACAGTGGGACTCGAACCCGCGACCGCTGGCACAGCAAGTACAAACTGAGCCAAACGTGTCGTCAATTCTCGTTATAAAGAAATAATTATAATTAAAAAAATATTATAATTCGTATTCATGAATAAAACATAAGTTGAATATGAGAAAAAGATTACACACTAGCGAAGATAAGTTGGTAAGTGTTTGATAGTAGCCTATGAGTCCCCTCAAGGTCATTAGCTATTTGTGTAAAACCATCGATAAAAAAGTACTAGATACACAATCCCATGCAAAAGTTCTCTTAAAACTGTCACCAATTATGTTTAGGTAATTATTCTAGTTAAAATAAATATACAACAATGTAAATTGAACCTTGAATGCAACGCTTAAAGTTGTTTTCACAAATAAATTAATTAAAAGCGCGCTCTAATGTTCAAATGAGCGCTCATTCGGTGAGGAAATTTTTTGTCGCTGATTGTGTATCTAGTACTTTTTTGATCGATAATTAAAACACGTCCATATCCACCCCATTGCTCAAAGCGTTTTAGTGTAAAGGAAGTAACAAATAAACAGACATACACTTACAATCTTTCCCTTTAGTAACCGTAGTGTAATTTAAAAAAAACAATAGACATCGCAATCATTGGGAAATGGATAAAACATCTTATGACACTCGAAAATTCCTTTCACATCCGAAAAAAGAAAGTACTGTAGACAAAAAAAAATATAAACCCAGTCATTTAACCAGCAAACACTAAATAAAAATGACACGATCTTGACTTACGCATAAATAAAGCGTGAGTTGTTCTGAGTGCAATAAACAGTCCTCGCATCTTAACGCACTAACACAAGGGGTATTCAAAATGTACATTCTTTCTTTTATATCTCAACTTATGCCGGCCTCTAATTTTAGCGCTAATGCGTCACCTTACACGCTTTGACGATCTTTTCTTTGAATCGACTTGAAAAAAAGGAAATACAAATACTTTTTTTACTTATAGAGTTATGATTGTCGTTTTTATGGCAGTTTTGTGTGCTAAATGTTAAGACTTAAGGAACATGTCATATAATTAGTTATAAATAAAATTGTAGTGTCTTTATGATTTCGAAATAGCTATCATAAAGCGCAGGCAGTAGTAGCCCAGTGGTATCGCGCTTGCTTGGGAAACCATGAGAAGCGGGTTCAAATCTCAAGTCTCGCACCTCTGATATTCTCATTTACGAATCATTTTCAACATGATTACTACTTGTCTTGCGGTGAAGGTCATAACTGTCGCCATAGATGGAGAGAGCCGCTTAAATCACATAAATATCGATTCATTAAATATACATATATTTAATAAAAATGTTAAATTAATTAAAAATCACTCTAAAATTGTTAGTATCAGCCTAAGGGATATTTTTTTATTTACACAGGACCAGCCTTGAGGTCTACCTATTGCCTATTTATTTAAAAAAAAAACTGTTAAAAATCAGTTCTTAATTGGCGAAGACATCGTGTAACATATTAAGAAAAAAACATCTCCCGAATTGAATAGGTACCTTGAACCTTCTCTTGAAGCTTATCGATAAACAATTTGTCTAACTCCTACAAGGCATATTTTATGGCCCACACCACAAATCATATAATACTATACTAGTCCCATACAAACTTCTTGCATTATTATAATCTAACGTACGATCTCTCAGTACCTTTATAATAATTAAAAGGTCACTAAGAAATCTCTGCAAAAACACACTAACACGCAAGACAAAAATGGTTTCTATTCACAGTATAAATAAACAACTGTTGCTCATACGAATATACTCATATATGACGATACGTTTGGCTCAGTTTGTAGTGACCCTACTTGCTTTGCCAGCGGTCGCGGGTTCGAGTCCCGCTGGGGACACTCATTTGTGTGATAACCACGAATGTTTGTACTCCAGTCATGGGTGTTTATATTTATAATACGTATGTATTTAAAGTTATATATGTATAGTGTATCAACTATCTGGTATCCATAACACAAGCCTCGTAGCTTACCATGGAACTAGATGGTGCTGTGTGTTAATGTCCCAACATATTTATATTTACATTTATATAACGACAGAGGGATTTCCTTTCACAATTCTGTAAAAAAAGTGTATTGCTCAGTCCTTGCATTCCGAGAATGAACTAATAACTTACGTTGATAACTCAAAGACTTCATTTCTTGTTACATCGATGTTATGTATCCATACTTTAATCTATATCTATACTAATATTATAGGCCGAGTTTGTTTGTTTCTTTGTTTGTTTGTTTGAACGCACTAATCTCAGGAACTACTAATCCGATTTGAAAAATTCTTTTTGTATTAGATAGTCCGTTTATTGGGAAAGCCCTTTATATAGGCTATATATCATCATACTACTACCCAAGGGAGCGGAGCAGTAATCATAAATGTCAACAAATCGAATAGACTTCCATATAATATTATTGTAAAACTGATGTTTATATCGGAAGTTTGAACGAGATCATATATATGTACTTATATGTGACTCTACCTACCTATTTGTTATCTTTTCACGATTATCCCGCTGTATAGGTTTCTATGTAACTTAGCAAGGATATAGATTTAACCATGAGGACGGATATAAACTATCATTTGTCCCCGCTTACTAGGCGAGCGGAGCCACGTGCAAAAACTTAGCATTTTATAAACTTATACGATGTATATTTATTCTAAAAAATATCTATAATCAGTGAACTTTTAGATCTAGTTTTCGTAATTATTTTTAATAAGTAGTTACCTTTTATACTTACTTCATTTAAATTACCCCCGCTATGTACCCACAGAATTGAAGCCTTTTTTACCTATTCCGTGTATGTACCTGTCTACGGTCATAATTAGTTCATTTTGTCTCTACATCTTCTATCTTCTATATAAATAAAAATGAATGTTGGTAAGCGCATAACTCAAGAATGGCTGGATCAATTCGGCTAATTTATTTTTTTGTATGTTCCCTAAGGTTCATGGAAGGTTTTATTACTTAAAAAAAAAACATATCCAAGCTAGGGACGAACCCGAGGTAAGCGAGGGTGAGTCGCTAGTACATAATATATGTATATGGAATCGGCGCGGGATTAGTCTATCTTTATACATAATAATAAACGAAGAATTTCGTACCCCTTTTTAAACATCTTTAGCGAACAGAGTATGTGCTTTCACATAGTTAAAAGTTCATATGGAAGATTGCAGAAAGCTAAAATTTATTGATTTACTTTTGCCCGTATCTTTGCACGTGTTGTTTATTTATATATAATTAATTACTCCGGATTCCTTGATCAATTTTATACTAATGTATAAAGCCGAAAAGTCTGTTTGTCTGCACATACTAATCTCTGGATCAACAGATTTTATTTTTTGTTATATCTAGTCTATATATCGAAAAAGGTTACAGGCTACCATATATACGACTTCTACAAAAGTACCTTAAAGATCAACATCCATGAATTATGGTAGATTTTCAACCATGGAGGAATCAGTAACTAATAAAAACCCAATTTGAATTGAACTAAAATTAACATTAAACTAAATGAGTAATGTAGCTACATCGATAAGCAAAACAAAAACAACCGACTAAGTGACCGGAACATTGACTCATGTTATTGCAGACCAATGAACTAACAAAACCAATCAATGAAGTAACTCATGAATGAAAAAAAAACGGAAGGATGTTTCAATTTATGCAATAAGACATTAAAATATATGTACGTTAGGGTTCCTTGGAATTAAAAAAAAAAAAATGGGTGCGTGTAACCTTTAAGCACGATTGAAGTAAAACTTCTTTGGCAAATATCGCAATTAAATTAAAACAAATCAATAATGAAATAAGGCATATTAGGCATGTTACAATCATATATTTATAGAATATCATATATAGAAAGAATATAATATTATATATTTGTCAGACAATAACAACGGTTATCATGGCAACATGGCAGTGTATTCTATCTCATTCTCTCGCCGGCTTAATCCTATATATTTATGTGTTTGTCTCTTTTTAGGATCGCTTTTTCGTTTCATTAGGTTTAAAATCACAACGATTCTAAAAAAGTTTTACTTCAACAAATAGACAAAGACGAACAGTTCAGTATATTTTTCTCCTCTGTTTGTCAACCGTTTTGTTTTTACTTTGTTTAGTAGCTATATTTTGAAAAAAGTTATTTTTATATATATATAGATAAATTCTATTCATACATGTTTTCCTTAAATTTTCAATAATGATTATGGTTGAATTTCGACTACTGGGCGATACAGTGGTACCTAAATACTTATAAATATGTACTCTAATCTCAGAAACTACTGTAGACTTTCATACGGTTTTCACTAATAGGAAAAGGGATTCTCTAAAAAGGTTATAGACATACTACTTTCTTAGATTTACGCGAATATTTGACATTTTAAATAAAACTATCTTTTCGGATTTAAAAGGTTAGGTTAGATTACTTTAATTTAAAAGCGCATATATTGAATATATTTGTGTAGGTACTTATTAAGCAGGAAAAATTATCGAAAATGTAAAATTCGTGAAAAAAGA
Source organism: Fabriciana adippe (assembly GCA_905404265.1). Taxonomy (NCBI): domain Eukaryota; kingdom Metazoa; phylum Arthropoda; class Insecta; order Lepidoptera; family Nymphalidae; genus Fabriciana; species Fabriciana adippe. Next base: position 1,526,061 of record FR989996.1, on the reverse strand, counting down.
CTTACTAACGTGATATTGTAAGTTCAAAGCTAGGACGCGAAGTGTGGGTAGGTCACTAGTATTATACAAACTTTAATAAAAGTGAGGCCATTATAAAGAGTTAGGAATAGATAATTGAACAGAAAGAGAATAATTTCACGAACTAATAAGAACTTCGAACTTCGTTATCCTTTTAAAGGCCACACGTTTTAATAAAGAAAAATTAATATTTAATACTTAATAGTTTTATTTTCCAATCAGACGAGCTTCCCGACATCGACGTAGGCGAGATTAGGATAGCTCTTGGACAACTAGGAAACAACAAAACTCCGGGTGAAGACGGAATTACTTCGGAGCTTCTCAGAGCGGGAGGAACACCTGTTCTAACAGAGCTCGCAAAGCTCTTTAATTCTGTTCTTCACAATGGCATTACACCGGAGGCATGGAGCAGGGGTCTGGTGGTATTATTCTTTAAGAAGGGGGATAAAGCCCTTTTGAAGAACTACCGACCCATATCACTCCTGAGCCATGTGTATAAGTTGTTCTCAAGGGTTATCACGAACCGTCTCGCCCAAAAATTCGATGACTTCCAACCCATTGAGCAGGCTGGGTTTCGAAAAGGCTTTAGTACTGTAGACCACATACACACACTAAGGCAAATAATTCAAAAGACCGAGGAATATAATCAGCCTCTATGCCTAGCGTTTGTGGACTACGAGAAAGCCTTCGACACTATCGAGACCTGGGCTGTTCTACAATCCATGCAGAGATGCCTTATTGACTATCGGTATATCCAAATACTAAGGTGTTTATACGAAGCCGCAACGATGACCATCCAAGTACAAGGCCAGAGCACAAGGCCAATTCAATTGCACCGCGGGGTAAGACAGGGGGATGTTATCTCCCCGAAACTGTTTACCTGTGCATTGGAGGACGTCTTCAAGACGCTCGATTGGAACGGATGCGGCATAAATATCAACGGAAAGTATATGACACACCTGCGATTTGCCGATGACATAGTCATTATGGCAGAGACTCTGCAGGATTTGGAAGAAATGCTTATCAGCCTAGGCGATTCTTCAAGACGGGTGGGTCTCGGGATGAATCTTGACAAGACCAAAATCATGTCGAATAGTCATGTATCCCCGAGACCAGTAATCGTGAGTGGCGCTGTTCTTGAAGTTGTACAGGAATACATATATCTTGGCCAAACCATACAACTCGGCCGGCACAACTTTGAGAAGGAGGCCAATCGAAGAATACGCTTAGGTTGGGCGGCTTTTGGGAAGCTTCGGCACATTCTAGAGTCATCTGTCCCACAATCCCTTAAGACCAGGGTATTTAACCAGTGTGTCCTACCCGTAATGACATACGGAGCCGAAACGTGGACACTCACCGTAGGGCTGGTCCACAAATTCAAGGTCGCTCAGCGAGCAATGGAACGCGCGATGCTTGGGGTTTCTCTGGCGGACAGAATTCGGAATGAAGTCATTCGCCAGAGAACTAAAGTAACCGACATCGCGCGCAGAATAAGCTCGCTGAAGTGGAAGTGGGCCGGTCATGTCTCCAGACGTACCGATGGTCGATGGAGCCGAAACGTGTTAGAGTGGAGACCACGTTTAGGCAAGCGTAGTGTAGGACGCCCTGCAGCACGATGGACAGATGACCTAAGAAAGGTGGCTGGCAGTGGATGGATGCGGGCTGCCCAGGACCGGGATGGTTGGCGCTCATTAGGGGAGGCCTTTGTTCAGCAGTGGACGGCGATAGGCTGATTGATGAGTTTTATTTTAAACTGACGTTTTAATATTTAGTATAGATTTCTCAGATATGAGATATTTTCCCACAGTAAAAAGTATCCTATATGTTGATCCGGATAACCAACTATCATCACACTAAATTTCATCAAAATCTGTCCAGTAGTTTTCTCGTGTGCGTTCCCAGATAGACAGACAAAAATTCTAAAAACTATAGATTCGGCCTCTGTATCGATAATAATGACTATTTCAATAAGATTTTCCAGAAAATATTTAATGTACAGATTTAATTCAGAATTTTATTATATGTATAGACGTACCTATATCATCATATTATTGAACCAATCTTTTCGATTTTTGTCACTTTTTTTATTCCCGAAGTTACAAATGCTTTACAGTAAAAAAAATATAAAAATAGTAAAACTCCTTTATTTAGCTTAAACAATGGTCCGTTTAAAAACGGAAATAACAATTTAGATTTATGTTATTAAAGGATGAGGGTGTTAAAATAAAAAGGCGTATATATTGTTAAAGGACATAATACATATACGGTGTATTAAATATGTTAAAAATACTTTATTATGAAAATATACATATTTCTAATAAAATGTACTATTACGTCAATAAATTAAAAATAAAAATAAAACATGCGATATTTTTTACATCTACATATGTACATGTTATCAACTACGTATAAAGGGTTCACTTTAAAACATATATTTTAATCTTTTTATACAAAAGGCAAAAGTGATTGACTGATGTATCAACGCACAGGCCAAACCCTTAAGGATAGAAACATTGAAATTTCGCACACGTATTCCTCATATGACGAAGGCATCCACTAAGGAAGGATTTTTCAAAATTAAACCCCTAAGGGGTGAAACAGGGGATAAAAGTTTGTATGATTCTTTTTATTCGTTGTACATATTTACTCCTCATATTACGAAGGCAAGGGGGTGAAATGGGGGATAAAAGATTGTATGAAATTTTTTATTCCTTGGACATATTTGCCTGAAATTTCGTATTTTTCGTAGTTTGATCGCGAGCAAAGCCGCGAGTTCTGCTAGTGTAAAATAAAAGGAAACATGATATATTTATTTCATTTATTATAATATACTGTGCACGTATGCATTGAGCTACGTTTTATTTTGCAACTTTTCCCTCAGATTTTTATAATTTTAATTCATAAATATAAAAAAGAAATATAGATCATCGCTGACAAAATTACATATACCTAATGTAGTTTAGAAGAACAGGTGTCTTTAAAATAGGTAAAGTACAAAATAGTTGCCCTGGGCGATTACGAAGCAGACAGTAGTATTTTTATATACATACTAGCAAAACCCGCGGCTTCGCTCGCTCTAAAACTTCAAAAACTCTTTGGTTTTATGCAAAAGGCATTTTTGAAATGGGCTCTTTAGTTTCTAAGCTTAAAGCAATTAATTAAACGTATTATAAACATTACTTTTACATTAATGTATGGAAGTCTGCCCGATTTGTTGACATTTATGATCACTGCTCCGCACCATTAAGTAGTAGTATGATTATTTATAGCTTATAGACTTACTCAATAAACTTTAAATTTGGATTAGTAGTTCCTGAGATTAGCGCGTTCAAACAAACAAACAAACAAACAAACAAACACTGCCTCTTTATAATATTAAGTATAGATATATACCTATCTTTACTTACTTATATGGAATATGTTCTACAATATATTTGACATGAATTTAAAAAGCTACAGTCTCATTAGGCACTGCAAGCGATTTTAAAAAAAGGTAGTAAGCTTAATAAGCATAGTTTTTGGGAATAACCTCTCACATATGTAATAATAACTGTGTCAAATAAACAAAATGCGTTGTATTTCCAGTTCATGGTATATGACTCATATGTTGTACACTGTCCTTTATGCCGCTACTCTGACAAATATCACGCAAGGTCGTTGCTTCACGTTCGCTGTATGTGTTTTTATCTATGTACCAAACACTTACTTATTACGCATTTATCTAAATGAAATCTTAGTTGATTTTGTTTAAACTTTCGTACATTAAAACAACTTTAAATAGTTTCTTTTATGAAGAGATGAGGGAAAATATATTATGTGTTTTGCGAAATATAAAGGGAACATATTATGTTAATTATTTTGGGTTGTGTGCTAATGTTTTTAAACTTCACGGACTTTTTACCATAGAACTACTGTAGTGCATATATTACTAAAATACAGTAGTGAACCGACATGTAAGTCTGTTTTTATGAACAACTTAAAAAAATTATGACTAACAGGACTAACAATAAATAATTAGATTTAAATATTTTTTAAGGCTTTTTAAGATAAATTATATCAAAAATAACTCAATTTATTTCTGAAATAGTCACCACATGTAGAAAATGATCCTATAATTTGAAAATTTTATTAGTCTTAATGCTTCAAATATTACAAGTATTGTATCATCTACTAGCGACTCAGCCTCGCTTCGCTCGGGTTCGTCCCTAGCTTGGATATATTAAAATGCCATCGTGGACTTTTTTGTAGATCTTTTTAAGGTGTACAATACTGTAGTACATTATTTTGAGCAGACACACAGAGCCAGCGTTTGCAATGTAATCGCAAAAAAAATATGTTTGTTTACGACATCACATTAGAAACCTCTGAAATTATCAGTGTTTCTCTACTATATTATGCGTAGGTATATTATACATATAAACCTTCCTCTTGAAACACTCTATCTATTAAAAAAAACCACATGAAAATCCGTTGTGTAGTTTTAAAGATCTAAGCATATATAGACAGAAGGACAGCGGGAAGTGACTTTCTTTTATACTATGTATTGATATGTCATTTGGCCATTACACTCAGGCAAAGTCGGGGTCGGTTACTAGTTACCTATATAAAATCATAACGACATCGTCAAATCAGAATTTAATTTCAGTACAATACAAAATTTCTATATAGAACAGGACGACAAAAATAACTCGACATCCTCATTCGATCCCGACGACAATCGGAGGATGTTTCTATGGAATTTATAGCACGGCTGATTTAAATGTATAATGACCACGTAGGCGTACACCGGTTGAATATCATTTGTTTCAGTTACCGAGTTATTATGGTGTAAAGTTATACTCGTGGCACCATGACGCTAGAAGATGGGACCAATCTTTAGACGAAGATGCGTCCTCATTACGTGTAATATGCGAAGAGAACGTTGATAGACATTCTCCATCGATCATAATCTAGATTACCTACAAATAAATTTTATTAAAGTACATTCTTATATAGTAGCCAAGGCGGTAGCCCAGTGGTAACGCGCTCATTTGGGAAACCGAGTGATGCGGGCTCAAATCCTGGGTCTCGCACCTTTGATATTTTTATGTGCGAATCATTTCTAACATGATTACCACTTGTCTTAACTGTGAAGGAAAACATCGTGAGGAAACCTGCATGTTTAAGAAAACCTAGTAAGTTTTTAAAAGACATGTGAAGTTCGCCAACCCGCAGTGGCCAGCGTGGTGGACTATGGCCTGATCCCCCTCGTACTGAAGGGAGGTCCGTGCCCAGCAGTGGGACGTTAAAAAAAGGGTTGAATACTACATTCTTTTAAGTATATAGCGATTCACCCTCGCTACGCTTAGATTCGTCCTTAGGTACATTTTAACGGTTAGTACGGATATTCCACGGGAACCGTACATTTTTTCAAGATAAAAAGTAACCTATATGCTATTCGAGACTATAATCTATATCTGTGCCAAATTTCATCCAGATCCATTCAGCAATTCTGGCGTGATGAAGTAACAAACATCCATCCATCCAAAATTTTGAAGTTATAATAATTATGGGATTTCTAGATAGCTCTAATTCTATATTAAAGAAGTGATGAATGACATTGATGAAGTGACAATGAAGTCAAAGTTATAGTGAAATATCTCAAAAAGTTCCCAAATATATACAAATAGACAGATAATAAAATGTTGTAAAAAATATTGTACTATTGCATCCGTTTAGATAAAATAAAATAGGATTTCCTCATACACAAATTGTTAGTCAAAAAATTGATAATGATAAAAGTTCCAATAAAATTATACTAAACATGCCTGTAGATAATAAAAATAATAATAATTTAATATTTAATCTATTATTCCTGGAATGTTGTAATTAAAGGTAACGGTAACAGATTCAAACTACACACATTTTTGAAGTTATACCCACCTACTTCTTTTGGCACGTTTGGAAAAAATTATGAGAGTAAAATTTTTACGATGCACGACAGCCAAAAAGCGACATGATGAAGTTAGCTGCATTCCTTTCACAAACAAAGAGTTGTGTCATACGGGATGAGATCTTTAGTTTTTTTTTTCTTTAGCTATTTTACGCCAAAGAAGTATAACTTCATAGTATACACACACTTTTTTTAACTTTTAAATTGAGGACATAGGAATTTATAAAACCCACGATAGTCATTATAAATAATGAACCAAGATATGTATCGGTATAAAAAAAGAAACAAAACAATAAATATTAATTATAAGCGATCTATCAATCAATGCACCGTAGGAAGTGGATCGACAGAGAGCTGCAAAACCTCGCTTACTTTCACCACGAATAACATATTTTACAGGTAAACGTATCCGGCTTTGTAACCGTTGTTAAATTAACTGTGTAGTTTAACTAAAATTTGCTTATCTATACTAATATTATAAAGCTGAAGAGTTTGTTTGTTTGTTTGGTTGGTTGAACGCGCTAATCTCAGGTACCACTAATCTGATTTGAAAAATTATTTTTGCAATAGATAGCCCGTTAACTGAGGAAGGCTATAGGCTATGTATCATACCGGAAAAATGTACTGTTCCCGTGGGATAGATTTGTTATTGTCTAGGGTCGAACCCGAAGCGAAGCGAGGGTGAGTCGCTAGCTAATAAGTAAAACAATATATAAAATTATTGTACTTATGAAAGGAAATTGTTAAGTTTCATTTGAACCTCAATTTTATATAACCTAACCTAGTTTAGACTTTTAGTTCAAATTGTTTATTAATACTTCATGCATCAGCCGTAGGATATCACTAAAATATCATTAAGGATGTATGGTATTATACTGTTATTTTTAAATGGCCTTAGTAAGACAAGGACGCAAACTCTCCCTCACTCGCTTCTTCCAGTGACCTCATACACTAGAAAAAGAAAAAAAATATTCTCACGATAGACTCAATTTAACAAACATAAATCTAGACATATTTAGAAAAGAAAATGTGACGGTCATTAAGCAGTAACGAAAGCGAATCCATTTTTAGCGTAACCGCGAAAGAATCGCATATTAAAATTACCTCATGAACGGTGGCTTCTTCCGACTAAATTCACACATAACGCAAACATCAGGTAGTTAAAACTAAATACTAAATATCTAGCTACTAAAAGCCATGTTCTTACTATTACGTAAGATAGATAAGAGGAAATAAAAAAAAACATAAAAAAAAATAAAAAACCTGATTGCGTAAAAAGAAAAATAAAAAGATTAAAACAAGTTGACGAAGAAACAGTATTATATAGTTTGAGACATACACACACGCAGTTATTCTAAAACATGTACATGTACATACATACACTCGAAAAACATAACTCGCCTTCTGACGCAGTCGGGTAATGAATGAAGTTAAAATAAACGATCTGTCTAGAAGTTCTAAATCTCCATCTGCAAAACGTAACACATTTAACACGTTTAGCACATTCTGTTTGTGACATAGATACAATAACATAATACAATAAGCCAAATGTACAATCGCAGCAAGAATTTACCAAACTATAGTTTATTTTGAATACCCACGTGGTCCTAAAAATAAAGCACAATGTACTATTTTTTTTTATTTATTTTTTTAGAATAACAAATTATAAGTGGCTAGGTTTAAAGTTAGCTTTAAGGTTAGTATGGTTCTCAGAGATGAGATATTTTCCCCCCTAAATGTTGACCCGGATAACCAGCTATCATCATACTAAATTTAATCAAAATCTATCGAGTGATTTTCTCGTGATACGTTCCCAGACGAACAGACAGACAAAAATTCTACAAACTGTAGATTCGGCCTCTGTATCGATAATAATTAATAATTAATGAATATTTCAATAAGATTTTCCAAAAAATATTTAATGTACAGATTCGACACAGTTACAATTTTATATATACCTATTTAGATTAGATTTATTTATTTCTAGCGAGAATTAAAATTATTTATTTATTATTAGGTAATTTCATGAGTGTAACATTCAGTTATTTCATGTGCCAGTTTGTGGATTTGACAATGGATTTTTGATGTGTCAAGTGGACAGTCGGAGATTGGGATTCTAATAAAAATGTAAAATGAGCATTCAGAAAATGCAGTAAATATAATTGTTGATTGTCAAATATTTGTCTTCCTGGAAATCCTTCTGCGCTGTTTAATGAGATACCAACTCTAAAGTATAAATATAACATCATACGAAAATCTAAAACATGACCTAAAAAAAATAAAACGTAAACACGAAAATTAGGCTACATTTAATTATACAAACAGATAACACGGACACACTAACAATTAAGATATATATTGCACAAATTAGCCTAAAATGTAATTGATTTTAGAGCTGTCATTGGAACAATAGCCGGACCGGTCCAGAGAGGCTGACCTTATGGGTAGATACGGCAGAGGACGGTCGATGACCGCTCGCTACCTAAGAATGTTCTACGTGTCACATTGCATTCGTGAAACGTACAGATTTATGAATTTGATGCTTTTGCGAAACGTATTTGAGTTTAAATTTAATTTAGAAGAAAGCTTGTTTTAGTTGAAAAGTAAATATTTTAGTAACAGCGGTGCCTCGTAATAATAAAAGATTTCTACTTACATTTATACCTACACAAAATACATATCTCTGCCACATTTATATGTAAAAATGATGAAAATATTTACATTTACTACACATTATATACTAATTAACTAGTTTAACGCTAAAAATACATTTTTTCTTTCAAACGGCTTATACATCACCCACGATGCCAAAAACACAGTATCATGGATAATGCGAATATCCTATCCCAATGAAACCAGTTTAAAGTAAATATTTAAAAAAATGTACAAGAAGTTATATAAAATAGTAAAAATGTGGAGCGAAAGCGATATGAGTCATACGACGCGACATACTTACTTGTCTCGGCCGTATGTAAACTAGCCGATCGGTTGGGACTTGGGTGTGATTCATACCATTGCGTTTGCAGACAATATTGTGGGATTTACTTATTATAAATACTAGTGATCGCCGCGTGGTTGAAAATCAACCATAATCCATTAAGTTATATATTTATTGTCTTGCGTATATTACAATATTAATCTATTCTCAATTTGACCACAGACTTTAACAATAAACAAAAGAGTATACATATATGCGTGTGTGTGTCACATACATGGGTAGTGTGTGTAATGTTTTTTTTAATGAGTTAATGTATTTTCTATGCATAATTAAAAAAAAAATATAAGCATTCTTCACTAATTCTCTATATAAACCATAAGTGTGGGAAATTTCATACTCCTCCGTCCGCGCAATTTTCGTAAAAAGGGGTACAAAGTTTTTGCTTCACGTATTAAGTAAAATATAGATATATTTTAAAACAATTAGTCATTTACTTACTTACTTATTATATTAATACTTAGAATATTCAAATATGCAAAATCAATATAAGTTATACTTAAATAAGTTATTATATTTAATTTAAAAAAGTATGAAAGGCATAATATAATCTTATAGAATGTGTCTACTGTACATAGGTAATTAGGCTTAGTTTTCAATATATGTAAAAAAATGGCTAAATAATTTCAGCTGTTTAGCTTTACTAAAAAATATTGACGATATATTGTCTGACTGATAAGTCACGGATATTCATATCTTTACCTTTCACTCGATTAGATACGAACAGATATTTCAGCAAGCTATGCATGTACATAATATAAATAAAGGCAGTGGTAGCCCAGTGGTAGCGCGCTCACTTGGGAAACCGAGTGAAGCGGGTACAAATTCCGGGTCTCGCACCTCTGATATTTTCATGTGCGAATCATTTCAAACATGATTAGGTACCACTTGTCTTACGGTGACGGAAAACATTGTGAGGAAACCTGCATGTCTAAGAGAACTTAGCAAGTTTTGCGAAAGACATGTGAAGTCCGCCAATCCGCACTTGGCCAGCGTGGTGGACTATGGCCTGATCCCCTCGTATTGAAGGGAGGCCCGTGCCCAGCAGTGGGACGTTAAAAATTATGTATGTATATATGTATGTATGTATATATGTATGTATGTATATATGTATGTATGTATATATGTATGTATGCATATTTATCTGTTTCCGCATATCTATACAGATAAATAAAATTGAAGCGTCTGTTAGTAATGTCAAAATAACAGCTAAATACATATGAAAGTATATACAGTACTCCGTACTTTGTATTGAAAATTATTTTTAATGTCGCACTCTAAAATACCGTAGCCGGATTTTAGTTCTTAAAGTTATACCATATCTATCAGAGATACCGATTATAGAAAACAACTCAAAATTCGGCGAACCGAGATAATATTATCAATGGATTATATAAATATTGTATAGATAATATATAATATTTTCTTTACATAGTAACACGCCGGTGGTAATATGGTCGTTGCAGCAGTATATTAATTATTTTAATCTATCTTATTGGAATAGAAATAGAGTATGCGCATCTAATTGTATGCCTCTTAATGTCACTAATTTTTTTCCTTTTTTTACAAATTTATACAAAAAAAAAGGTTAATAAAAAGGTCTTAATCAAAAATTTTAAAGTATTAAAAAGGATGTGTGTGTATATTTGTGTGCCTATAGTGAGGTAAAACTATTCATTTGCACATAAGCGATACAGAAGTCACAACTTTAATCTAGAACGAGAGAAGTGTTTATAAATAACTAGCGACTCACCCTCGCTTCGCTCGGGTTCGTCCCTAGGTTGCTTCCGAAAACAAAATTAATTAATTAATTTGGTTTTAATTTTTTTTCGTAGGACCCTATTTTTTTTTCTAAAAATAAAGTAGCCTAAGTTACTCCTTATTACATTAGCTATCTGCCAGCGAAAGTCCCGTCAAAATCGGTGCAGCCATTTCAGAGATTAGCCGGAACAAACAAACAGTTTTGGTATATGTACCGTGTATACATACATCCATATGCATTTAGATAAAGCGGTTATTTTAATATTACAAACAGACACTACAATTTTATTCATCTGTATAGATAACACCTAGAAACCTAACGTAGTTAATAGTTATCTATCTAATCTATACTAATATTATAGAGGCAGAGTTTGTTGAACTACTAATCCGATTTGAAAAATTCTATATGCTATAGGCTATATATCATATAGTATATAGTCTATCTATTCTATAATAACCGTTAAATCGTACCTACCTAGGAACAAACCCGAGCGAAGCTAGGGTTAATCGCTAGTTAAAGATAATAATAAAATATTATCACACAAACTTATAGTAAGTACGAAAATTTGTACCTCAATTAAACATATCTGAATTATATTCTAAAATAATAAGTAATTAACAACTAAAATGATAGATAAAACGGAGTTTCCGTTCATTTTCCATATATGGCAATACGAAATACTTAACAATGTTATAAATCTATACTAAATACTAATATTATAAAGCTGAAGAGTTTGTTTGTTTGGCTCAACGCGCTTATCTTAGGAACTACTAATCCGATTTGAAAAATTCTTTTTGCATTGGATAGCCCGTTAACTGAGGAAGGCTATAGGCTATATATCATCCCGAAAAAATGTACGATTCCCGTGGGATAATTTGTTTTTCTAGGGGCGAACCCGAAGCGAACCGACGCGAGGGTGAGTCGCTAGTCATTAATAAGTATATCTTTAGATCTATAATAATTAAAAAATAATTAGCAAAAACAAAACAAAAACAATTGAACCCATTCATATATTCACTGATAAAAACAGGAATAATGAGTCATGACGAAACATGTCGCTACATGTTTTAATACATAATTACGTACCTACTTTCTAACAATGGATAATAGAACGCATTTAGTCATACCGCATACGATAATGCATATTCAGTTTCACTTAGGCAATGTTTACATCTTATATTATGACTAGCGACTCACCCTCGCTTCACTTCGGGTTCGTCTCTAGACAAAAACAAATCTATCCCACGGGAACCGTACATTTTTCCGGGATCATATATATAGCCAATAGCCTTCCTCAGTTAACGGGCTATCTAATGCAAAAAGAATTTTTCAAATGGGATTAGTAGTTCCTGAGATAAGCGCGTTCAATCAAACAAACAAACTCTTCAGCTTTATAGTATTAGTATAGATGATCTGCATCAATGAGACTGGTAACATTCTCCCTTAGAAAACTAAAATAAGTTCAACCTTTAGAATTAAAATCAACAAATATTGTAAGATACTTTTGTGCCATTTTTGAATATTTTGAGATCATTTTTGTAAAATTATGCGTAGGCACTGTCTGTAACAAGTACATAACGCCTTTGAGACGTCTAAAACCTTAGTCTCTCCCGTGACCATGATTGCTGTAAAGCAATCGAAATGTCGGGAATCAAAAATCAAAATAAATCCGCGAAATTATCCGAAAAGATAGTTTTATTTAAAAATTCAATCCTGGTTCTCGTACCTCAAGATTTTCATATGCGAATGATTTGAAAAACCAAATGAAATGGGTTCAAATCCAGATCTCACATATCTGAGATTGTCATATCATGCGAATGTATTACATCACAATTCTATCATCCAGTCCTTTTTAACAAATTTTTACATTGATTACCCCATGCTAATATGGAGAAGGAAAAACATCGTGGAAACTTATGTGGGGAATCCTATATAATATGTAATCAAAAGAGGCATGAACCCTTTGGGCTAGCGAGATGATATATGGACCCTCACATTGAGTTGAAAGTATAATTTCAATTATAATACATAAATGTAATAGGTATCGTACATGCAACGATTTTTTACACTTGATATTTTATGGGCCGGACTTACAGACTACTTTTTATCCCATCAAGTTCCCCATTAGACATTAGTGAGAATGTGTATTGCAAAAAATGAATAAAAGATGTGCAGATCGGACCTAGGCTTACGATATTAGAAAAATCAATAAAAATACTTCAAATAACACATAATCTTCTATCTATATAAAAGAAATGAATGTTCATATGTTTGTTTCCATGTTTTCCTAAACCATTGATCCGATTGTGATGAAACTCTAGTGGGTTATTCTGTACGCATACGAAGGTTCCTGGCATAAAAAAACAGAAGTGTTTTCTTTGGACGTTTGCCTTTTATGCATTCCTAAGATATTCAAGCTTAGAGATATGCGCCCGAGCGAAGGCTAATTCGCAGTGAAGCAATAGAAGGTAGCTTAATATTTAACAAAACTGTTACATTGTAGACGATGAATGCTAACGGAACTATAATTCTAATCTATTATTCTTTTTAATGTATTATTCTTTTGTTATTTCTACCTCTTTTATGTGTGCAATAAAGAGTTTTTATTATTATTATTATTATTATAATATAACTTCAAATAGTAAGCTCTACTCAAAAGTTGGATTAATTCAAAGCTTAGAAAGCTGTAGTCAAAAGCTTGTTTTATAACTATATGAAAGTTACTCTACTCCCACATATCAGCATAGCTTTACATCGTCATGCATCTAAATAACTCGTAGATGTCACATACCAAGAAAAATCCCTGGACCGAGATAAGAGAATTGATAAGGCCAAAATGTATGTTGTAAATAAATTTATCATTTAGTTTACATTTATAATTAAACATTTTACATTTGTTTACACTTTGTCGTTCTGATAGGTTTGTTTTTTTTATAGTAATTAGTGTTACGCCCTAGCTTTATACCTACGCGTGATTTTTTAACCTTAAACACTTTTTCACATTTAAATATTGTAGATTTTGAAAAAAAAATGTTATAATACAAATTCCATTACTCCCTTTGAAGATCAAATTGAGAAAACCTCGCCTGTTATATGAATCCTCTTTTATAAGTACCTAAGTTTTAAAATCTAGGTTTTGTCTATGCGCTATGTGTTTTGACCAACGGTAACGTTTTAAAGCTACGTATCCATTTAACTGGTAACTTAATCTTGTTTACGATTTACATAAAACTATTTCAAAAGGTTTACTCTAAAAATTTTCATTAAAATTCGAATGCCTGACACATATTATATTACATGTGTCCATATAAAATTAAATGTTTATTTCGACATCTATCTACTCGTCAATTAATAAGCTTTAAAAATCTAAAAAAAATACCTAAATATAACTAGATATTTTAGTCATTTACTTCATTATTTTTATGTTTTTATACAACAAACCTATAGATTTATGAAAATGTAGTTTTGACCAGTTAAAAGTATGAGTTTTGTTTAACAATTTGTTACCTCAAATTATTTTTAAACATTCTTTCATCAAAATCGGTTAAGCAATTACGGGGAAACATAAGTTATACATACAGGTCAATCACACAACCCTCCTTTTACGCATCGCCGCAGTCGGATAAAAATTGTTTCACGTTTAGAAGCAAATAAAAATAAACCACATATCATAAAGGCAATAGCTACAAATAGAAACAAACTCACTACTGGAGATGTATTCAATGCGAATTAATATCAAAGTGACTAAAAGCAATATAAATTTTAAAAATTCCACTTTAAATTTCAAAATAATTGCATATAGAATAGCCTACCATTTTTATAATAAAACTAGCAAGTTCTCTTTTTTAATATTTTCATATTTTTCAATAATATAAAAATAGTAATAACTTTAAATTGATTGACAACAGATTACTTTTCATATAAATTGCGAACTTTGAACCAATATAGCGTCGAATTTCAAATATAATGTACACAGTACATAGATATACCTCTAGTTCCATCGATTTGGTTTAAACATTAATAGATTACTCAATTAGTATATATAAATTATTTAACACTGGCGACACTCTCGCTTCGCTCGGGTTCGTCCTTAGCTTGCCATACAAATTTTCATCCCCATTCTCACCCCCTTAAGGGATGATATCCGAGATAAAAAGTATCCTATGTTCTTCCCAGGGTCTCAAACTATTCTTCTTCAAAATCTATTCGTCTTACCAAATTTCATCTAAACCGGTTCAGTAGATCCAGAAATTACCCCCTACAACCTCACAAACTTTACCTCTTTATAATATTAGTATACAATATCCAACCTATGAGAATAGACAAACTGATTTCTAATTTCATATAGCTAATAGAAAAAAAAATTGTATAAATGAAATGAAATAATTAAATGTATTATTAAATTAGATAGAACTAGCGACTCAACCTCGCTTCGTTTCGGGTTCGTCCCTAGACAAAAACAAATCTATCCCACGAGAACCGTACATTTTTCCGGGATGTTATATGGCCTCCTCAATAAACGGGCTATCTAATGCAAACAAGAAATTTTCAAATCGGATTGATTAGTAGTTCCTGAGATCAGCGCGTTCAAACAAACAAACTCTGCCTCTTTATAATATTACTATAGATTAAAAAAGAAACTAATTTTTAATATTGGTAAGTTTGGGTGATCACTTTTATTGTAACAAACAAACAAACATCCTCTCAACCCAAACGCATATATACCGTCTTCATTCCGTCGTGGGTAAAAATGTACTCCATTCTATAGAAATAAATAAATAAATAAAAAATAATGGCATATTTTGACCATATTGTAAAACGCATAGATATGCCATTACCATACATTCCTCAGTTTAACCGTTTTTCAACCGTAGGTGTTATAGGCGACATGTACCGCTTTCCATTGGGTGGGCTGTCTGCTTGTTTATCACTGAGCACCATAAAAAAAACTTTGCTATATAATAATAATAATAATAAATGTTGGGACATTAACACACGGCACCATCTAGTTCCATGGTAAGCTATGAGGCCTGTGATATGGATACCAGATAGTTGATACACTACACATTTATGTACCTATAACTTTAAATACATACATAAATATAAACACCAATGACTGAAGTACAAACATTCGTGCTCATCACAAATGAATGCCTCCAGCGGGACTCGAACCAATAATAATAATATATGTTATGGGCCTCTGTTTACATATTTAAGATCTTTTTTGTAAAAATTGCCTGAAATAAATGATTAAATAAATAAAATAAACAAATAATAACGAGGGGGATCAGGCCATAGTCCACCACGCTGGCCAAGCGCGGGTTATCGGACTTCATATGTCTTTCGAAAACTTACTAGGTTCTCTCAGACATGCAGGTTTCCTCACGATGTTTTCCTTCACCATATGACAAGTGGTAATCATGTTTGAAATGATTCGCAAATAAACGGCCTTTGTTATCATTTCATTAGCAAATTCATTCTCTTATAATAATAATAATAAATATAATTAATTCCAACGTTTGTGCTTAAAGATTATACTGTTGAATAAATTTAATTAAACTACTAACCGAAACGCTAGAGATATGGCTTTAGATTTTAGAATTCTTAGAATAACATATCTACAAGATAATTTATTAGGTAAATGTTTTATTATAACATCTATATTAATAATACTATAAAGAGATAGAGTTTGTTTGTTTGAACGCGCTAATCTCAGGAACTACTAATACGATTTGAAAAAATCTTTTTGCTTTAGAGAGCCCGTGTATTTAGGAAGGCTATAGGCTATATATCATCATGTTAATACCCAAAGGCATACTAAGGAAGCGGAGCAGTAATATTATGTACAGTCTATGTATTCCATACTAACCGTTAAAACGTACCTAGGGACAAACCCGAGCCAAGCAAGGAAGCAAGGGCGAGCCGCTAGTAAAGAAATAAAAAAATACACTCAGTACAACTTTCATGTGATAATAAAAAGAATATCCTAAAACTAAACTGTAAGTCTACTAGCGACTCACCCTTGCTTCGCTCGAGTTCGTCCCTAGGTACGTTTTATCGGTTAGTATCAAATACAAATCTTTGAATTTCTCGGCTTTTCTGTACTATAATATACATGTATTATACATATAAACCTTCCTCTCGAATCCCTCTATCTATTAAAAAATCCGCATCAAAATCCGTTGCGTAGTTTTAAAGATCTAAGCATACATAGGGACAGACAGACAAAGGGAAGCGACTTTGTTTTATACTATGTAGTGATGAGAGAATCAGTCTAAAACACTAGGCTGTAAATAAAACAAAATCTATTTCGATGAAAGCACACATCACACCACCTTGAATAGAGAGGTTAATCATAGCCAAATTAAAATAGCTGCAGCAATAAACAATGAGGCTATCTGCATATAATTTTCAAGTTCTTTGGCCTCGTATATCTATTTTAAAATCTTATAAATAATCTCGATCTTTTCTATAGAAAAAAATATCAAAAATTTTACTCGCTTCGTCGAAGTACGTTTCGAGTGCCTATGTGTTACTCCACTGTGTATTAAACTTTATCAAAATCCGGCCAGCCGTTACAGTGTTAATTAATAACAAACATACTCACATCAAATACATGATCCACGTTCATATCTAACTAGCGGTAAGTTTTACATAGATATTTAAAATAGTTATTTGCCAACGTTAGCCATATAAATTTTAATATATTTTTTTTTATTTTTCTGATGTTTTAATACTTATTATCCTATTCCGGACTAAGAGAAATTCAAAAAATCAAATATGATAAAAATTGGCGTTCTTGAGTTATAAATGGTGTAACTAACACGACTTTGTTTGATATATATATTGATATTAGTGCAAGTAAGAAGACTATGAAGAATATATAAATTAAGAATATTATTAGCACTACGTTACTAGTAAATTAGACGTTTAAAATTAATTTCGGAAATATTTTGGCCTGTGGCATAATAAATATATTATACTTTAATATAACTTCTCCATCAACTAGCCACAAACCGTTCTAACAAAAATATTTATTAGACTGATTTTAATAAAGAGTGTTAAAGTTTAATTTAAAATTTAAGATTAAAAAAGTTTCTATACACAAATTTGAATAGAAGAAAAACAACAAATATCCTTTGAAGAGCTGCAGAAATGTAATTTCAGCAATAATATGACTGTTTGTACCATCGACAAAAAAAAGTACTAGATACACAATCAGCGACAAAAAATGTCCTCACCGAATGAGCGCTCATTTGAACATTTGGGCGCGCTTTTAATTTAAATGTGAAAACAACTTTAAGCATTGCATTTAGGGTTCAATTTACATTATTGTATATTTCTTTTAATTAGAATAATTATTTAAACACAATTGGTGACAGTTTTAAGAGAAATTTTGCATGGGATTGTATATCTAGTAATTTTTTTATCGATGGTTTGCACAATAGAAATGTAACGAGTAAAGTGAAGTAAGGCGCAGGTGTTGGTCAGAGGCGGTAGTATACCGGTGTGAAGTGAGAGGCGATTAGAGAGGAGTGGATGGCGATTGCGATTTGCGCAGATGGGTCTTGCTCGGGGTGGAATTATACTGCTGTGTTAAATAAATATATAGATGTATATACAGCTTATAGATATAATGTATATAATGAATAGAAAATATATTAATATAATATTTGAAGTAAATAGTTATAATTCTAAAACCTGTGATATAAATTTGATAAAAAAATAAATTATTATTTTTCCTGACTGCTTCACAGGAACATTGTCTAAAAATACGTTAGATAGTAACAATCATTATAAACTGGTAAACATCCCATTTTACATATCAAAAATTATCATTGAAACTAATTACAATAATTAATTGACAAATGCTAGCTTTATCTAACCGGGATCCGAACCTCTAACCTCCCTTGAAATCCCAGAAGACAAATTGTGAATATATTTGCATATATTTAATATTACGTAACAAGGCAAAAATAAAATTAAGTATTTCCTGTAACAAACGATGACGTCACACATAATGCGACTAAATTCAAATCGCGTGATGTTATATAGTAAATATTCAATAAAAACACGTCACTTACCTTGGCTGAGTCTTCATGTTGTTCCGCGGTTCCCACCGTTTGTTGTTTTTCTTTGTAATAATTACTGTCATGACAGCGTCATAGAAATAGTTCTACTTTCTCTCTACATAAATATCGATATCAGCACTATAGAAAAGCTAAGGTTCTGCCTATTTAAGAGGCTGTCTTTAGTCGTAGGTTCAAATCCTGCGTGAGGTAAATATTACTTCAAAAAAAGGGGGAAGCACTCCATCTTAGTGTGTGTTTTTACTCTTAATTAAGAACCGATTTTCATGATTCTTTTCTTAATTTCAAGGATGAAATATTTATTCAGAATTATTTTGAAATGGACTTTGAAGTTGGTATACCCTCT
This sequence comes from Fabriciana adippe, assembly GCA_905404265.1. Classification (NCBI taxonomy): domain Eukaryota; kingdom Metazoa; phylum Arthropoda; class Insecta; order Lepidoptera; family Nymphalidae; genus Fabriciana; species Fabriciana adippe. Next base: position 1,506,918 of record FR989996.1, on the reverse strand, counting down.
TTAACCTACTTCCAAAAAGGAGGTTCTATGTTCATCTGTATGTTTTTTTCTTGTTACTATTATTATTTTAAATATAAGAACTTAGATTTGGATACGACACCTAACCTCACATTATTTCATTATCACAATCCGTTCAACATAGTATTTGGCATTATTCTTCAATTAATTTTTATTGGTATGTAAAATTTCCTTTTTAAATAAAATCTAATTATAAATTACAGAAACAAAAACCTATTCATGAAAAAAGTTATTCTTCAATAAAATATTATATATGTTTAAAAAATATATATAATATAAAGCTATATTATATAACTTCAAACTTCAACATCGTGTTTTTTCGGCTTAGTTCACAGGCATTAAGCATGACCTCCACTTATGTAATACAACGCGTATAATGTTGTCCTCAAACAATTCAAATTTCAACTAAACCTTAAACCAAGTTTTATTTTAAGACATTGAGAACATATTATTTAATATTTATAGTTTCGACTTTATTATTTGATTATTAGATTTTATTAATATAATATTTTTTAAAAAGTACGTACATATATGCAATTCACACATGGTAGAAATGAAACTTCAGAAAAGTAACCTACGAGAGAACGAGATTAATATAGAGTATCAATAGTAGGATAATTATAAGTTTTTTTTTTATATTTTTAGCAACTTTAAAAGTTATTTAACATATATTACATTATATTATATTATTCAGTATGTAATATTTTTTCACTTCCTGTGTAATGTATTCTATCTCACTCTCTTGCCGGCCTAGTCCTATATATTTATGTGTTTGTGTCTCTCTCGTGACGCATTTTATTTTCATCGAGTTTCAAATCACGATTCTAAAGAAATTTCACTTCATAAAGTTTCATCGAAATAAATCCAGTAGTTCTCGAGTAATAATACAGATAAAAAATTTAAAACTTGAATATGGTTTCTATAAAATTCCATATCTACCTAAGACACTTGTTCAAAAATTAAAATAATCAATAAACTTGACCTCGCTATCACAATATTATCGTGTAGTTTGAAAAAACAATATCTGGTATAGTAATCGTTTAGTTTGTTTTCTATATGTAGAGATTTATTATATAGTTACTCTATTTCATTATGTCTTCTTAATACATAAAATTAGAAGTTATAGTTGAATGTATAGATAGAATTAATTACCCACAGTTATTTTCCAATAATTTATCAATCAGTGCGTATTAAATACAGTTTTACGTAAAAAAATCTTGAAAAAACCGATTTTGATAGTAATCTACCTTTTGTAATACATTAATCATGTCCTTTAATGTGAAATTAAATCTAAATATGTACATGGCTTTATTATTTACCAGCGACTCATCCCTGCTCCGCTCAGGTTCGATTCTAGATAGTAAAGATTTCTCAGAGATGACATATTTTCCCGCAGTAAAAAGTATCCTATATGTTGACCTGGATAACCAGCTATTACCATACTAAATTTCATCAAAATCTGTCCAGTCGTTTTCTCGTGATGCGTTCCCAGACAGACAGACATACAAAAATTCTAAAAACTATAGATTTAGCCTCTGCATCGATAATAATGACTATTTTAGTAATATTTTTCAAAAAATATTCAATGTACATATTCAACTCAGTTAGAACTTTAGATTTCAACTATAAAAACGATTTCGTTTAATTTGTCTTAAATAAATTTAAATTAATCGATGACCAAATCTTATCTCCTCTCCTTTGATACCTGTTTCAAAGACCTAACAGTACTTTAAATACTTAATCTATGGTTATGCTTTCGGTTAAATAGCCGGTCAACTTTTTTAGTTAATTAATATAGTTATTTGTAGATTTAGAAGCTCATTTAATAGCACAGTAGAATCTCAAACACGTGGCAACCCTCCTAGCTTGAACAATGCTAAGTTTGTTCACAATTAACTCTCATCCTTACGCTGTCTGAGTGTAACCATTAGACCTTTTAAAGACTAAATTTTTTGTTTTAGAACACTTTTTAGAAGAATTTAGTGCTTACATTTTATAAGCATTCCCCGAAATGTTTTCATTTAAGCCTGTCTTTATAATTCGTGTCTACCATAAATATCTTCGTGTATGATAGATTTAGTGTACTTACTCTCATATCCCGCCGTCCACGACCACAGAGACACCATCGCCAATAGCCAGTGATACATAAGTCCTTCGATCCTCCAATACATTGGTGCATACAAGGGTCTCGTTACCCGCAGCGCCATCATCCACACGACGTAAGCGGGGATGCAGTATACGTTGTTCATGATCGCGAAAGTGGTTCGGGCCGCGATTTTCACGTACCGGCTGAAAAACCAGGGACGTTTCACCCTTGCCGCCTCGCCACTACACACCGGTCACTCTCCCTGTGGACAACTGCCGAGGCGGGCTTTCGTCGACGCGAATAATGGCGCTGCGATCAATAAAACAATACGTACATTCGACGATATTTATTATTGGAATCGTTCACCGGATCACTGACGGTTATTTCGTTAAGTAGACTGCGAGTACAAATTTAAAAATTGCCCGACCGCGAGCGGGATAGCCGTTCGCGGGCGGGCTCACATGCGACTTCATTGCGACACACATTTTACACCGATCGACGTAACATTAACTCGTACGCGAGCACACATAGACAGACATACACAATATAGTTTACGATGCATACTGTGGCACGACCGCGGCCGGTCGGTTTCGTCGTGTAAAATCAATACAAAGTTCATATATAAAATTAAAAAACGACATCGGACCGCTGAAATTATACAAAAATTACAATATTAAAGACTGTACACTATCTAATATATACAATAGTCGCCAGCATAGATATGTGCGGGGGCAGTATGTACAGGGCGGTGGGGCGTGAGCGCACAGCGGCCAGCTCACACATTGTAATCGTGATTCATGAGCTGATGCACTTGCTCGAGGCGGAAGGCGAGTCTCTGCTTCTGCGAGAACTCGTCTTCCTCAAGCGTCACCATCAACTGCTCATTGTACTTCACCGCGTAAGAGTACAGCTCGTTCAGCGCACAGTTCGTGTTGAACTCCTTCGTGTGAAGGCGAGACTCTTCGGCTAGCATCGCGTTCATATCCTGATCGGATATGGCCGGCATCAGTTTTATGTCCGCGTAGTACCGCTCTACCCACTCCTTATAAACTGGGATATCTTTAGCATACAGAAGCTTAGAAGAAGGTGAATCTTTGCCTAAGATGTGGTCGGAAGTGGAACACGAATCCATGAAAGTCTGAGCTATGACAGATAAGCAAGAGTCGACGGTATTCGACTTGTGTACGTCAAATACAAAATTGGGATTTTTAATTAGATTCACCCAAAAGCGCAACGGGAGAGAATTACTTTTCCAAGTATGAACGACCTCGGGGTCGGATATAGCGTGCTGGAGCGCTTGGTCGTCGAGAAAATCAAACATGTACTTTATTGCGAGAGGCAAAGCTGAGCCGCGATGTGCGGTGCTGAAAATAGTCTCGAATAAATCATCGACGAACTTTTGTAACGTGCCCTTAGTGGCGAGAAGACGCGTGAGATAAATCTCAGAGACCATTTTGTTGCCGCGCTCTCCCTCTTTGTGTGCGTCACCGTCGTGATGCCTAACGAGATGCCAGTATTTGAAGCCGCCGCCGTGCTCGTATTTGAGCGGGCTAGCCGGGGGACTAGCGGAACCGTATTTTCCTCTATTTAGAGTTTCATAAGTATGCGACTTATCGCTCTTTTCCATATTGGAAAGGTTATAAACCGAACTTTGTTTCGCGACTAAGCTCAAACAAGCTCCGTCGGGGACGCGATAATGATTGAGAGTATTGAGCTTGCGCCATTCACCTTCGCATTTAGTTGTGCTATCTTCGTCGTATAGGATCAAGCGACCGCAAGCGCCCGTGCGCCATTCCAAATCTAATTCATCACGACTCGGCCTCTGGGAGTAAGGCGTGGCGCGGTAAATAGCGTCTAAACATTTTTCTTTTACTTGGCTAATCGTATCACAGTCGAGAACTTTTACTTGCACGTTTTCTGTTGTTGCCTCTAAGCCGCTAACGAAGATGGTTTGCTGCGATATGGACACGCTCACGGTCATTGGTTTGAAATCGATCGACTGCCTAATTAGTTTCTCTTCGCTTAGAGAATATCTCGCCTCTGAGGTTATAACGTCTACAGGCCCTTTATCTACTTGACCTTTCATTGACCTAAACAAAAGGTAGAGTGGCTCGCCGGCGCATTCGCGAAGGAATTTGTATAAGAGGAAAGTAAACCAAGCGCTTAACATTTTCTCGGCCACGCTTTCAGTACGCCTTAGCAACAATTTAGGATGGCTTTTACTCTCCATACATTTTTCTATAAGCTCCGCCAAGAGAGTCTTTAAAACGTCGGTACAATACTCCATTTTACTTTGTAATGTTACCATAATAAGTGAAGCTACATTAACACGATCGCGCATTGAAAAATACCTATTGCTTTCTAAAGTACGAATAAATAATAGAAGGAATGTTTTGTTCATAATTAACTGTCCGAACAATCTCAGACCCTTTTCTTTTCTAATAAGCTCTGGACGCTCCCACTGAAGGACGACGTGATCATCGATATTGGGGAACAATATTTTCATAGCGTACGTACGATAATCGAGAAACGGTATACCGCCCGTTACGTCACCCGTCAAATCGGTCATTTCAGTCTGCAACTCCGCGAATGCCTCTTTGCACTCCGCAGCTACCCTTAATTCTAAAATATCCATCTGCTCCTGCATATTTTTTAATACTCTTATATTTTCAGTTGATTTTCGCCTATACATAACTAGAAACACGCCAAATACTAACACGAGTAATACTATACTAGCGGCAATACCGAATAATACTGGTTGTCCTATCGTTGCCTGTAAGCCTGCTTGCGACGAATAGGATAATTTACCGATCTTATAAGTAAGAGCGCGGCCGACCCTCACGACTACTTCGGGAGTTTCAACACCATCCGGCAGCTCGTCACGGGACGGCGGCCTACACGTTAACTGATGTCTAGAAAGAGAAGTAACATTACACAAACTTTCCCCTATATGTACCTCGACATCTGATTCGGTACAGGCCCTGTCCAAATTTTGACCGTTGATCGTTAAATATTCAGACTTATAATACTTAACCTCTTCGTCAAATTTCTCATAAATAGGATCCGGGTAAAGAAGGAACGCGTCGCCCGTCTTAGTAGTAAGATTTTGAACGCTTTGTACGTCGTCCATATTGAAACCGTATTCTAACTCTAACGGCCTATCGGGATCTAGATTCAGCCCGGCGCTCTCGATCCCAGGAGACTCGCATATAAGATGGGTCTGAATATGAAAATCGACTCTATGACAAGGGGCTATGTAAGGTCGGTTATCGTGATACACGTATATTTGTGGGAACTGAATGGAATGGAAATTACGCCCCATTACTTTGATGTTTATCCCTCCGGACGGAATGCCCTTGGGTTGTTTGCGTTGTGATGCTAATGGTGGACCAGATTCTACGGAAACTACAACGGGATCCTCGATATATTCGAACTTTTCGCGTTCTAAAGTGCGCATTCCATTATCGAAACGCATCCGCAGCGTGCCCATTTTTAGCTGATACGAGTGACTAGTTCTACAGACCGCTTCCTCGTGCGATACAGATAAAATAGCGCATGGTAAATCATCAATAAATGCTTGAATATTACTTCCGGCATTTAGATATTCACCGGTGATACGTAACTTAGTGCCGCCCGACTGTGGACCGTATTTAGGCTGAATTGAGCTGATTTTAGGATTAACGAAAGCATAGTGATGTTTTGACTCGCCGCGATAATCTGCTACACGTACAACCACCGGACCGTCTCGAGGCACTTCTTCTCCAGGACCGTCGACGGTACAAACGATACGCCTAGTTTTAACATATAACTCAATGATTGGTTGACATTTTATGCCCGCTATAGTAACGCCGTTGTAGATATCTGATATATTTCTACCTAGATTTATACCTTCGATAGTAATATTAGTACCGCCGTCCCAAGGCCCTAACTGTGGTTTAAACGAATGAATTTCAGGATTAGGACAGGTTTGGGTTCTATTTAACCATACACTAGGCGCGTCGCACTGTTCTTGAACCTCGCATCGATCCGAACCTTGACACCAACCACATCCAAACTTTTCAGGCAAAGCTAAACAAATACCACAATTATCTGCCATATCGTTACAACGATAAATGAGAATGTGAGTATTATCCGGATTATCTAACGGTTTGGAACCTCCCCAAATAACAGCGAACGATGCGGTTATGTTAGGTGCGCGGGATGTATACGTGAATTCTACGGCTTCGCAGTAAATTGTATCAGCGAGAAGTTGAGCATTGACATGAGTGACCCGACCCTCTATATTGAACTGGCACACGAATCTCGTCTGAACTATGAACTGACCGATAATGTGAACTTTGACTTTGATAGCTTTTTTCACACCGGATGGAACTAAAATTTCGTTAGTGCCATCGGATGTGGAATTTATCGTCGGACAAAATCCGGGTCCAGAGCGATAACTAGGCCCTATTCTACTTACGCCGGTTACAAGAATATCATTTCGGCAATTTTCCGCTGTATCATGAGTACAACGATGACCGTCAACACACCAATCGCAAGGGAAAGACGAACTGACACACTGAGTGCACGAGCTGTACGTATTACAATCAAAAAAGGTAAAATTAGTGGCTACAAAATCAGGTCCCTGAGTAGTTCTTACGGACAACTTGGCTGTAAAATGATGCTGACCAGTAGGAATTGGTGGGAGAGTATCTGTACGCGGTGTAGTACAATTAACCCCGTAAGTTTTTCTCGTTGCATTAGTTATAAGAGTACGATCTAAAGCTGTAAATGCACACAAAAATTGTTGTCCATTAAGTGTGGGTAAATTTTCAATAACTAAATCTAGAGTCCTTGCAGTAGTTCGTTGCAATTGATTGGGTGTCACTTGGGTGATGGTTGTACAGCGTCCGCTGCGATAGGAAATCCAATATAGCGGGTCTTTTGCTGCATCCTGGCAGTCAGATCGTAGACTACACTTATTATCAAGCGAACACCAGCCGCAATATGGATCTTTGGCTCCGAGACATGTTAAGCATGATTTATAAACACTACATTCTTGAACTTTAACTTTAGACACTTTACGTTCAGTCATTACATATAAATGCATTAATTGAGTATCGAAGAACAAGTCTTTATTGACTGGAGAACCTTCATCAACTACAATATCTCCATACTCAAAAGCTGAAGTAGCGCTTTCTACAACTATTTTCTTAAGATGACCCTCGGCAGTGCCGGCGAATACGACAGTATAATCGCCGGTGGCGGTCGCGGCCACAGCGGTAAGCCTCTCCTTCTTAAATACGATCACTGGTACAGCCTCTACTGGCTGTTCACCTCCCAAAGGAGTATTCACATCAAGCCCGCAAAAATCTTCACTTATTGATTGCAATTTAGTCCCAATACAAGCATGAGAAGGCGAAATAAAATCCAATCCTCGCGAACCGTTCCCACTGAAACATGTCTTTATATTCTGCATAAACTTGCGCCGGATAGCTTTAAGTGAATAAACGCATAGGGCCGATAAGTTTGAGGGCGTATTGGTATTAATAGTATCGCTCTGACTGAATGCTGCAAAGAGAACATCGTGTTGTGCGGTTATTCCGAGTTCACCGGCTAACACTGAGCCGGCTTTCCCAACGAATGCGGCTTGTACGAGGTTATATCCAAAGTTACCACCTCCTTCACCCATACACGACATAGGAATCTCAGTATACGAATAATAATTTTCATCGTCATGACATACACGTACTAGCTTGCTATAATACGTATCAGAACCTACGCCGCGTAGCTGCGTCGTTAAAAAGTAGCTAAATCCTTCCGAACTAAAGCCGTACACATAATTAATAGGATAACGTTCTCTAGATAACGAATTCACAAACATTCGAGTCCCGGTAGTGACAGCCGTCCTCGCTATCATAAAAAGTCTATCGTCTTCAAGGGACCGGCTGCTAACGGTAGGCACTTCAGAACGATAAGGTGAGTTCCCAGTAAAAGTGACTCCCACATACATAACTTGCGTCATCGGTGGATTGGGAGGCCCTGGCGCGATAAACGCTACGGTGGATGCGCTGGCATTGTTCGCCACAACCGGTTCACGTACGTCGCGCACGTCATGAGATATATTGTTCAGATTGCGCACAGAGCACAACCCTTGGAGCACAGAACCGCACGTTATGAGGCGGCTCGTCGCATAATCGATTACAAGCGCCTTATTCACATTGTCCGTCGGTTTCTTAACGAAATTGGGCGGGCAATCGAAGGTGCATTGCGCCGAGTCGTTCACTGGTCCGGTGTTGATCTTCTGCGCGACCTCGAGGTCCGGGGACAGCTGGTATATTCGGTTGAGGGCGCCGATGTAGACGCGCCCCGTGTTGCGATCGACGACTAGGTGGTTGAAGAGGGAGGTGGGGGTGGTCGAGTCGGAGAAAGTGCATACCACGTCCTGGGAAGCGCGCGCGAAGCCGCACGCGGCCCCTAGAGCCAGCAGTACGCGCCACATGGCGCGGGCGCATGTGGCCTACCGTTGTCTCCCGCGAAGACACCCACCCCTCCATCTGGAACGCGATATACCCGCTCAGCCACTGTCGCGAACCTATCGCACCGCACCGCTCATACTCTCTTCTACAACCCATACACCCCCATACACCTAATCGTAATAAATATAAGCGTCGAGAGGTCCAGTGCGATTGGATCGTATTGCCGAAGCGGGGACGCACGGTGACCCGTCTCCCCGTCGATGACAAGTACCAACCTATTTTAAATTAGCTTCAAAGCCGCCCAACTATCGGTGGATAATGACGTTCGAACGTTTAAACTGTATAAATCTCATGACACTTGGAAACAATGTCTTGCAAGTACGTAAATAAAAATTAAATAATGTATCAACCTGTGCAACGGATGTTTTTCTATCGCCGCGTACAAAAATAGGTTAGTACTAGGAATGAACGGGCACCGGCCGCCCCGACGCGGTCAGTGTAACTGATCATAATCAATAGTAATACGCCGACGAAAGCCTCAGCATCATAAAGGGACTAACAAAAAATTATACAAATTGGCATGCTGTTCATACGAGGGAGTGAACGTGGTAGCGTAACGGTAAATAAAAGGAAACAAATCATATTCGAAACAACTCAATACATCGACGACATCGAGGATACTTACAGAATAGCCATGACGGAAACGAACGGACGGGCTTCGAAATTTCTATCTCTACTTGATCATATGCATGTATAGCGCACTTTCATAATGCGGCGACCGTGATGTAGGCTCTGGCAGAGACCTGTAACAACAAACATTATGTGTTAGCCCGGCGGGGCTCGATCGATCCGCTTTTAATCAACGGCTTTCTTGCCACTTCACACATTATAAACATGTCAACAATTGTTTCAATTAAAAGTAACCTACATTTTATTACAGTAGAATTGGGTTTGTACTAAAAAATCTATGTTCTTGAATCAATGAATGCATGTACCGCTTTTACTCGAGTCATAAAAAAGGTAAAGCGCTCGATAAAATGATTCGATAACCCGAACGGAGACTCAACGCTATACCGCACGACCGCGACCGGTCGTTCTTGTTGATTGCATTCCCTGCCACCACCCACTCGACCTAATCTACCTCCTACGCACGCGGACCGACACCAAAATACTATTACATCTTCAATAATTGATTACAAATACTTTAAAACAATAACATTTTACGAATTTGATAAAACATCTATCACTGGAGAACGGAGAAAAGAATGTCAGCCATTACCGCGCACGCGAGTCGATAGACGGAAGCCATTTCAATAAACGCCACCAATTTATAATATATTACTCTATATTTCAGAAATAAAACTTACCGTTTATAATAATAATCTCTTATGAGGTACAATCCTTAAGAATCCTAGACCAGTTGGGAAAAAAGTTGCTAAACACTTGCACCACTTCACAATATTCTTTGTATAATCACTGTTAATATTTAACGAAAACACTATCACCACAATAAAAGACTTTTCACATTCTAATAAATAACTTGTTTTTGGTTGCTATTCTCGGTTTAGTATGCAATGAAGCCCGTTTGCACAAGGAGTCCACGACAAGAGCATCAGTCTTCGTACATCGCCATGGAATGACTTCGGTTTCGCTTTTCGAACGAGTCTAGGCGTGACTGAACCGAGCAGAGCCGATAATGCCCGATTCAGAAAATTAATTTTATTTCGTGCCGCTTGGAGCAGCACTATCGTTAATTTCGTTCTGAAATCTTATTACAAACCACAATGCTATTCTTTAATTTATATTTTATAGTAATAATAAATTCAAGAAATATTGTAATGTATAAGAAAATTGTTATAAAATAATTTTCCCTTCGTTAAGAATTTTAAAATAAATGACATCTTTTTACACAACTATTACTCTATGGTTAAAATATAATGCTATATCTACACGTTCGATAATCTATAATAAAATCACTAAACTAGTAAAATATAGACTACGTTCTTGTAATCTTAATTTAATTTTAATGTAAAACCAATTAATCCTACTTGTTTGAATGTGTCAAACATACATTAATTTGTAATAATATTTTATTATTACAATAATACTTATCACATTATAGGTATGTACTTTTGTATGCTATAATTTTGGTGTACATAATGAATATCTAAGCTATAGATGTAAGGCCAGTTTAAAACCAATTAAACCAATCCGTTTACAACGAAAAAAACCGTTTAAAACCGAAATAAACCTATGAGACTATGTTTTTCTTAATTATAACTACCTTTTTTTTTATTTTACCGAAGTAGGGATATGACGGAATACCTATAAACTGTGTAAAGATTTTTTATATGTGTGATATACTCATTTTGATATACTTAGCAGGTTTAGTTTTAGTTGGTCCGTTCGACTAAGCGTATGTAGTACCTACCAAGTTATAAAGACTCTATTGATAAGTAAAAACTCTGTGTTGGTACATAAACATTCTTTTGCATTGTTTTCAAACGATATAAATAATCAATTTGATTCGGTTTAAAACCAAACTCACGCTCTCGCACTCTCGTTGACGGCGTCACGCCAGACTCGATGCAACGTTGCCAGCTCACCTACCCTACGCACGCGCGGATTATTAGATTATGGAGTGTATTTGTATCCAGTTTTGTTATTACGAAATAAATAAATAAAAATAAAAACTTAAGTTTTCGTGTAGTAGGTAATGTAGGTAGGTACTTTCTATTGATTTTCTATAAACTAATTAAAACGAAACATGACGTCAGGTGACCAAAAATTACCCACGATTAAGTGTAAAACACAGTTCTTTTATTTTTATAGGAGAATTTTCAACCGTTTAAAACGTTTTATTTAGAGTTTAAAATGTCAATATTTTATTTAAAATGTTTTAAATTCCTTGTTTTACATCTATAATCTAAGCCACATAACATTGATGATGATTAACATCATTTCCTTCAATCACAAATATATACCTAATAATTGTCAAAAACTCAATTCTAAACAAATATCTAATTATTCTAATATAATTTACAAGTATATTTAGTATTAAATATGTACAATATTATATTTCAGGTATAGTAATATGCTTTATGAATTTAATTAAGATTAAGTAATGTACTTTACTTATATTTTATCAGATGAAATTAGATATATACCTTCCCTCTTAACTTGGCTGGATTAAAATTTATGTTTATAGCATTATAAACTTTAAATAAGAATAAAAATTTATATTATTCAAAAATACGTATAAGATTCTTGATTCTACATAATAGTCATAGTCCATAGACAAAATTAATTATTTGACAGGTGACCATACGGCATTCGCCGACTGTCTATTATTTATTGACAGGAGCATTTACTTGGTTTTGCGTAAAAATAATTTAATTTAAAAAACAATAATGGCCACAAGTATGTTTAAGTTATCGTCCGCGCTAATAAATTCAACTAAGAATTATCGATGCGTCGTAGGGCTTATTAATAAAAGTAATATTTCCACAACAAATGTTACGAAGGTAAGTTGCATAACCGCTTTCTTTCACAGCTTCAATATATGTGCCAAAATATTGAAAGTACAGATTTACTGATCAGATTGGATCGTTCATTTTATTTTTAATATTCCCATTTATTTACTGATGGATATTTTTAGTCGTTAGATCCTTAAATATCATTTTTAAGCAATATTGTAGAAATAAACTAGGATGTGCTGTTGTGGATTAAATATATATTATATTCGGCTCAACTTTAGAATGCCGTTTTAGTAGACTTAGTTAGTAGACTCTTGATTTTTTTTTGTGCAAAGTACTTATTATTTTAAGTAAACCCACAAAGTTTCAACTTAATAGGGTAAATACTTTCGGAAATAAAAAATATCAAAGTTTGATAAATATAACCTCAATCTGCATTATTTTATTGCTTTTGACGTAATTTTGACAGTAGTGTTGCTATTTTAGGGAATTTTAATTATGCGTTTTGATTTTTAAGACAGAAATGTTGCCATTTTAGGAACTTAATTATGCGTTTTAATTTTGTAAATAATAAGTTGACGCACTTTTTAATTTTTATTTGAAGATTCTTAATGTTTTATTTGGTTTAATAAGTCATTAATTTTGACTAGTTAGGTAAGAAGTTTGTGGTTAGGTTAGGTTACAACTTAGGTAATTATCATCAGATTTTGGTTAGGTTAGGTTAGAACAGTTTTCATAACACACGAGCCGAGCGAGCGAAGCGAGCGTGCCGCGGTAGCGGCCGGCGAGTGTCATAAACTCTAAATGTTATAAAACTAGAACACTAGAAAGATCAAATTTCACGCAAAATCGAAGTACACACTTAACAAAACATAACCTCAAAATAAGATTTTTAAAAATTCATAAAAAAAAATATATGCATCCTATTAACTTGTATTTTTTGGGGGGTGATTTACACCCCCTACCGACCCCCCCTACCCCAAAAATATATAGATATTATTAAAACGGCTTTCTAAAGTCCTTCCTTTTAAACATCCATAAAACAGTCTTCATATTAATCTCAAAGCAGTGTTTAGGTATATTTGACAGGCTAAGTTTTAGTTTAAGGGTACAGCGGCTTAATGGTTCATACTGACATTTTAGAAAGGTCTACACTGTCTTTTTTCAAAAATTACCATGTAGAAGAAATGCATAAATTTAATAAAAAGTTTTAAAAATTAAACAATTTCAAATAGTTATGTATTCAGCCCTTTTTAACATCCCACTGCTGGGCACCGGTCTCCCTTCTATACAAGGGTGATCAGGCCCATAGTCCACCATGCTGGCCAAGTGTGGGTTGCAGGACTTCATATGTCTTTCAATAACTTGCTAGGTTCTCTCAGACATGCAGGTTTCCTCACGATATTTTCATTCACCATAAGGCAACTGGTAATCAAGTTAGAAATGATTCGCACATAAAAATATCAGAGGTGCGAGACCCGGGATTTGAGTGTGTTACCACTGGATTACCGCTGAAACAAAAATATATAAAAATAAATAGTTATATAATTAATAATTACATTTATATTTTAAGATTGGTTTTGGAGGGAGGTGTAAATAATTCATTATCTCATAAATTAATATTTGACTCGAACTCTCAAGACAATTTCGACTTTTCTGCTATTCAATTATCATGTTAACTCTCACTGTATCATCTATACAATCTATGATACCTCTGCCACTTTGCTATAATTATTCCTATATTTTTCTTTTAATGTTTTCTAAAATAAATTATTTAATTATTATGTGACATTTATATTGTATGTTAGTTAAAAATAATATTTATTTCTTTTACATAATGGTGAGTTACTAATATTACCAATATTATTACTTATATAAAAACTTCCTTCTACTTTTTCTCTCTGTAGTGCATGCTAGGTGTATGAGATGTGTTCCTTCTTCCATAATAGAGATGTTTTCACTTTCATTCACTCCCATTCAATTCTCACAAATTTTATTTGCTACCTCTTTCCCACCGCAGTGAATACAAACATCATTTGTGGAACATCCTAAATCTATTGTTAAAAAAAATTAACAATGTAGTGCTTGGTACTCTCTAGTCTCTAACATTATGGCCTTTGTTGATAATAGTTCACTAATTAGCTATTTGAAAGCAAATGACTACTACAATACAAAATACAGTATAAATACTCTCAGATAATGTTGTTAGTGAAAATATTTATAACCCGCATTGTATCTGACCTCAATGCAGATATTTGATAGAAAAAGCCTCGAATATTTTTTTACTTTCACCTGTTACCTATTCATGAGATGGTATTAAATTAGGAATTAAAAATAAAAATTATTCTGCAACTAAAATAAGCTTACAAAAGGCTTAATTAAAAAAGCTCTTTTGAAAAACACTTAATAGGTTTGAAAATTTTGTGCTTGAATCTTAACACATAGGCTTCATATATTATTAAATACTAGTGTAGGCACACACAAATGTACATACACATATACATATATATATATATATATATATATATATATATATATATATATATATATATATATATATCCTTTTTAATACTTGTACATTTTATATTAAGACCTTTTTATTAACCTTTTTTTTTATAAATAATATATGTGACATCATAAAAACATCGGACATTAAAAGGCATATAATAATTCAATGATTTTTTTTTATTTATTTTTCCAATAAAATAGAGGAATATAATAATATGTTGTCGCTATGACCATACTAGCGAGTTTTGCTCGCTTCACTTGGGTGTCTCGGGTACGTTTTAATTTTTGCGAGCGGAACCCTAATTATTTTTCTAAAATTAAAGTAACTTAGGCTAAGTTACTCCTTATAATATCAGATATCTGCTAATGAAAATCACATCAAAATCAGTCCAGCCGTTTCAGAAATTTGCCGGAAGAGACCGACAAAAATAAAAAAAACGATATATTTCTTAACAGTACATATATAATTTTATATGCGTTTAGTAAAAAGCTTTAGTATAAAACTATAAGCAGATATTTTAATTTTATTTATCTGTATAGATTGACCCTACACAAAAAAGCTCTTCGGAATTGCAAATCTATAGTATTATATTATGATCTGTGGCAAACCTTAATAAGCTTGAGAATTAATTACATACTTAGGCCGTGTATGTGTTTTTAGTTTCTCCATTTGACTCCGTGTCGCATGTTAGATCTTAGAACGAGGGCTCAGACTACTTTTGGGCCTTGCTCAGCCAATTAAAATGAAACTTTTTTTGTTCTTATTCGAACTTTACTTGCCAAACCTTCGATTGGTCAAAAAATTTAATGAAAAAATAGTAATTGGTGATTAGGATTTTGTTACATCCAAATTATATTACAAACAGCAAAGGTACCTACAACTTAATCTTATTACTTAGCTACTGTCTGCGTGGCTGTCGGTCACAAGTGTATTTATACGCTTAGTATAGCTGCGACGGGCTAGGCCCAATATATTTTTGTTGCTTCCCAAAACAAAATTAATTAATTTGGTTTTGATTTTTTTCGTGGGATCCTATTTTTTTTTTCTAGAATAAAAGTAGCCTAAGTTACTTCTTATTAAATCAGTTATCTGCCAGTGAAAGTCCCGTCAAAATGGGTCCAGCCATTTCAGAGATTAGCCGGAACAAACAGACAGACAGGCAAAAATTGTAAAAAAATGTTGTTTTGGTATATGTACCGTGTATACATTTAGCAAAAAGCGGTTGTTTTAATATTACAAACAGACTCTCTAATTTTATTTGTCTGTATAGATATATGTTATGGATCAAAATGAAACTTAGCTATAAAACTTAGGTATAATAAAAAACCAGTTAAAATCAAGTCAGTTTTAATACGAATGTATTAGAACTGACCTAAGTGATAAAAATTCTAATAACTTTATGTGCACTTTAAATAAAAGTATTTTTTCGGATTTTTTCGCTGATTTATTTTGATTTTTGGTTCCCGATGTTTCGTCTTTCTCTAGTGACCATGATTGTTGTTAAGCATTCGAAACGTCGCGTCGAGAATCAAAAATAAAAAAAAACCGCGAGAAATTCCGAAAAGATAGTTTTATTTAAAATGTCAAATATTCGCGTAAATCTAAGAAAACCTTATTTGCGTTTTATTACATTGTATCATACAAGCACATTACTAAATGTAGGTTTATAATTTTCGAAAGATTCAAAGATTTCTTTATTATTATAAGATACATCTTATCTAATCTATACATATAATAAAATTCTACCTGAGTCGAATCTGTAGGTACATTAATACGTTAAATATTTTTTGTCTGTCTATCTGTTTATCGATGATGAAATTTGGTATAATGATAGCTGGTTATCCGGGTCAACATATAGGATACTTTTTACTGCAGGAAAATATCTCATCTAGTTTCGTCCCTACGAACCCGAGCGGAGCGAGAGGGAGTCGCTAGTTATGTTATAGAAAATATCTATGGATATTTGTTTATCGTTTTGTTAGACTACAGTATTGTTTCAACTCGTATCATAGAACTAACACAATTTGTAAAAACCTCAATTTACGATATTACAAATGCGGGTTGATAACGTATCAAGCAAGAAACCGCGGTGCAAATCAGTCACCCACGCGTTCTATTGTTTTTATAATTAACGACATAGGGAAAATTTAAATAAAATTTTCATGTTAGTTAATTTGTTTGTGTATTTCCATTTAATCCACAACCAATAAATGCGTTTTATGTCCATATATAACCACTAAATGCATTATATGAGCAAAAAGCTCGAGCTTAGCTTTAATTTAATCCCTTAACATGAAAACTTATTGTTTTGATACCCTATTATAATGATTAATTTCTACATTTTTTAGATCTAATATAAAAGATTTTATAAAAATACTTAAGAATTAAAACATTAAAGCTTTATTGAGAAGATTTTTCTAAATAGCTATTTATAATTTATCACCCCGTGTCGTATCGGTATCGTTACGGATGGTTTAAATTATCATTGTCGTAATAAAAACGGTATATGAATAACGTTAGCGTTCTCAGTCTCAGTTTGGTACTAAAGTCTGCATGGAGGGGACGATCGTTGTATCGAGCAACGTGGCAAAACTTGTTTTGTGATTGTATTTATAAGCTCCCTATACATACTTTTTGTTACTTTATTTCCGAATAACATACTGGCTATAGTGTATAATTGAAGTTTTTAAATAACCTTTATTTGTCTGTGGTAACTTGTCAAAATTTTAACGTTAAATTTTTTGCGAGGTTTTTATTTTGTTTAGTTTTTTTTGGGGTCTCTAAATTAATCGTGTAAAATGGCGTGTACAGTTTGTTTGAATGATCAAAGCAAGCCTGTGAAAATGGTAAGTCAGATGTATCGAATTAAATATTTATAAGCCCATAATGACATGATGGTATAATTTTACATAATCGATGTTTCAAACTCAATGTTTGAAGGAAATCGATATGGATAATCGATTTTTATTACGTTTTGACAACATTAATGAAAATACTGACTAATTTTTTTTTTATTTGGGTTTTTGTTATTTACGGTCAAATTACATAGTACTGTTGGTATAGTATGATGTAAATTGGTACCAAATAATAATCTTATAGAGATCATGACATTTAAAGATAAGAGAATAAATAAAGTTATTACATCAAGTAATATTAATATCAATATTTTGTATGATTTTATGTATAATAGTCGACTTTATATTAGTATTTTTTTATTTTATTTTCTATAAAATTAGTTTTATAATATTGGCACAAATTTGTAAAGCTGCGAACCTTTTATCCATACCAAAAGAGCACTACATATATATATATATATATATATATATATATATATATATATATATATATACATATATTATAATCCAATGGAAGTTAGCCAAATCATTTTTGACGAAATTTAATTTTAAAACATGTTTTGTGTACTTAATATTTGCTGCACGATCTGATTTATCGTACAGAATATTAAACACGACGTAAAATACTTTCTTTTTCGGTAGTTTTGGTTAGTAGTTTAGATAAGAAGAATCTAACTGTAAAAATTATTCTCGAAGGGTGCCAACGGAACCCTATTACTAAACCTTCGCTGTCCGTCCGTCCGTCTGTCAGAGGGCTGTATCTCATTATCCGTAATAGGTAGAGAGTTGACATTTTCACAGAGTGTGTATTTCTACTGCCGCTATAAGAATAAATAATAAAAAAACCAAGATGGCGAATTTCAAACAGGGTGCCATGCAAATAAAAAAAACGATTATGGTATGGAACCCTTCGTGTGCGAGTCTGACTCGCAGTTGATAGATTTTTATTATTTTATTTTTTATTGTACTCACTATATGATATAGACATAGGAACATAAAAAACATATAAACCATGGGTAAGCGGTCTTATAGCTAAAAGAAATCTCTATCACACACCTTCTTCGATGAGAGGATTAAATAAGACAAACGGGATGGTTCATTCATAATAAAGATTAGGAAAAGAATTTATAATATACTGAATTAACCATTGTATGTGTTATACCAGGATATATAAACCCAAATTTACATATATGTATGTACATATATATGGGAGCGCGGCGCTTACAATGAGAAGCACAAAGTCTAATTATTTGATAGACTTAATTATTATCATTTTTTTTTATTTAGGCAGACTAAAACCTGTTTGTTTTATTAAATGTTAGGTAAATACAGTTTTTTTTAAATTAAAGGTTTACAGAAGACATTTAAATACATATATATTTAAATAACACGTTTTCTTTGAACCTTATTGTATATTTTGATAATCTATACATATTATAAAATTCTAACTAAGCCGAATCTGTACATTAAATATTTTTTGGAAAATCTCATTGAAATAGACATTATTATCGATGCAGAGGCCGAATCTATAGTTTTTAGAATTTTTGTCTGTCTGTCTGTCTGTCTGTCTGTCTGTTACCGCATCACAGAAAAACCACTGGAGGGATTTTGATGAAATTTGGTATGGTGATAGCTGGATATCCGGGTCAACATATAGGGTACTTTTTACTGCGGGAAAATATCTCATCTCTGAGAAATCTATACTAAACGATAAAACGTAAGTAGAGACGAACCCGAGCGGAGCGAGGGTGAGTCTCTAGTTTTATAATATACGTATACGTAATTAATAAAACTATATATATTTTCAGCGGAAAGAACGTGATACTTTTGGCGAACTCGATGTTCCAGACGACAAGTTGTACGGCGCGCAGACCGTACGGTCTGTTATGAATTTCCCCATTGGAGGCATTGAAGAGCGGATGCCGGTTAGTATGAGTACTAAGTGTTTAGACTTTTAGTTGGATTGAATATGTCGGTTATTATAATAGAATAGAATTGAATAAGTTTTAAATAAAACTATCTTTTCGGATTTTTTCGCGGATTTATTTCGATTTTTCATTCCCGACGTTTCGGATGCTTTACAGCAATCATGGTCACGGGAGAGACTAAGGTTTTAGACACCGCAAAGGTAATAAAGGTAAAAATAAATCCGCGAAAAAATCCGAAAAGATAGTTTAATTTAAAATGTCAAATATTAAGGAAATTATTATTTTATAACTTTATTGATTTCAAAATAGATTTCAAAAAAAATCGTTATTTTAAAAGTTTTGTATAGTAACAAACGCTACATAAATCTAAGTTATACTTATTTCTTAGTTTTAACGAAGTTTCTCGAAGACTTATTGCCACAGTGGCCGTATATCTAAATAGTTGAAAACATAGGTGTGTTGAAAGAACAATAGATATTATTCTCACGTCTTATAACCCCTTAATGAAAATGTGTCTATTAAAAATATTTATTAACTGTCTCGGTGGTGTAGTGGCTAGCATGTACGGCTGCACACCCGGAGGTCCTGGGTTCGAGTCCTGGGTCGGGCCAAGTTTAGTTATTGAGTCTATGTGTATAGTAAGCCTCAGTATCAGCCCGGAGTTGGGAAGTTGGCGGTGTTTCACCCCCGTGTCTCGGAGAGCACGTAAAGCCGTCGGTCCTGCGCCTTAACTCTCACCGGTCGTATCGAGTAGTCGTCCCACCGGAGTATGAGAATAACAGGAATGAGAGTGCACTTGTGTCTGCGCGTACACGCGCTGCACTATAATATCTCCTGCGCAGTTGGCTAGTCTCAATGACATTGGCCGCCGTGGCCGGAATCGGTCAGGAGGACATTATTATTATTATTTATTAAGTATGATAATATATTTATAAGTGACCATATCAGCAGTAGCAGTTCTAATTTATGGTTTCTTTTAGATGATTGTAGTTTTGAAATTCACTTAGGGTCCTCAAAAGCTAACGAAAAATAAACACAATAGGTACCTGTCTGTCTGTACTAAGTTACATTGCATCTGAACTTCAAACTTACAGAAAGAATTACAATATTATACCTCAATATCAGGTATATTAGCAGTTAGTACAAATATTTACCGCGAATGAGCATCGAATCCACTAAGGTTGTCGGCCTTGATACGGTCACTGTGAACACTAAGATGGCTGCTTCTATCGTAATTATTTTAAGTACTAGCGACTCATCTTCGCTTCGCTCGGGTTCGTTTCTAAGTATATTATATATAGTTTATATTTAAATAGAAGAAATATAAAAAAAATATAATGTATGTATACATCTTCCCTATTTGAATCGGATATTATTCAATTTTTCATTGGTTTTAATTTTTTTTTTCTAAAATAAAAGTAGCGTAAGTTACTCCTTATTACATCAGCTATTTGCCAGTGAAAGTCCCGTCAAAATCGGTCCAGCCTTTTCGGAGATTAGCCGGAACAATCAGACAGACAGACAGATAAAAATTGTAAAAAATGTTGTTTTGGTATATGTACCGTGTATACATCTATATGCATTTAGAAAAAGTGGTTATTTTAATATTACAAACAGACACTCCAATTTTATTTATCTGTATAGATTGTGTAAATTCTTTTAAAATCTGGCTTAAGTCAAAGGAATTAGTTATACTTAGTAAAGTGATCTCGACTATGGCTACTCGCAGTCATTAAAAACATCAAATCGTCCCATTGTTCACGTCTTCATATTGTGAGTGATTATAGTGAGTTAATTGGGTTTTATTTCGCTTTATTTTGATATTGGGATTTATATAATGTTACGTGAAGCTAAGTTTCTTTTATTTTACGTATATTTAAATTTAAATGGAAAAATTAAGTTAAAAATGAGAAATGTGGTTCTAAAATATACCTACGTATCTGTGAGAAATATGTAATATATGCAGAATTTAAAATTGCAATATAAAAAATTAACTCAAGCGGAATTGAATTCGTTATAACTTCTCCGTGTGATAGTGCGATTGCTAGAGCTTAATATTCGAGTTACTCAAACTTCACTTCACCTACTCGTATTTTGTCTTAGACGATATCGAAACTATCTTATAGGTAACTAGCGGCTCACCCTCGCTTCGCTCGGGATCACCTCTAGGAAAACAAAAACAAACCTATCCTCCAGGAACTGTTCATTTTTCTGGCATAAAAAGTAGTCGATGTGTTATTTCAGACTATAATCTATCTCTGTGCCAAATTTCATCCAGATCCGTTCTGCCGTTCTGGTGTGAAAGAGTAACAAATATCCATACATACTCACAAACTCAAATTTATAATATAAACACGGAATTAATTCGGATGGTCCAGAGCTCCCTTATAGAAATCTGCGATTTTATTCTTTATGGTTTTTATATATTTTTCTTTATTGTTTAGATTTGAACTAGTGATACGCCTGACTCTTCTCAATATACCTACTATCTCTATTAAAACACATCAATCTTCACTGTACTGCTACAAAAAAGTCACTTTTAATAATATTTCTTTGAATGTCTATTTATAATGTCTATATTATAGAGAGGTAAAGTTTGTGAGTTCGTTTGTAGAAAGTAATTTCTTGAAATACTGAACCGATTTAGATGGAATTTGGTTAGAAAATAGTTTGAGACCCTGGGAATGACATAGGATAGTTTTTATTCCGGAAATCATCCCTTAAGGAAGTGAAAATGGGGATGAAAGTTTGTATAGGGAATCAACCAATGACGACACGCTTGGCTCAGTTTGTAGTGACCCTACTTGCTGTGCCAGCGGTCGCGGTTTCGAGTCCCGCTGGGGGAATTCAATTGTGTGATGAGCACGAATGTGTGTACTCCAGTCATAGGTATTTATAGTACTTTCATATATGGTATTTATATTTATAATATATATGTATTTAGTTATATATCTGTAGTATATTAACTATCTGGTATTCATAACTCAAGCCTTGTAGCTTACCATGGAACTATAAGGTGCTGTGTGTTAATGTCCCAACATATTTATTATTACTTATATAACCTATAAGTAGTATATATACATATAAGTATAAGTCGCTAGTTACGTAAATGAAGTTAATCGGTAAATATGGATTTAGATTTAATCTAGATTAAATGCCCCCTAGGGTTCGCACACTTCAAATTGAAAAAAAAAACCTTGAAAATAATTAAATTGATAACCCGAAGTAAATAAACACTTATATACTGTTATGTAAAAAATATTTTCTTACTAACTTAACGTAAAGCGATCATGTGATCTGATAATTCATGCAATGTCTGTATGTGTCAAGGTCTGCTAGTTTACTATCTACAAATACTATTACTATAAATATTTACGCTAGTAGTAATAACGTAATGTTTCTATTGATAGTATTGATGATAGATATTATTATAAGTCTACTATCCATAGTCCACACTAAAATTATAAAAGTGAAAATGCGTTTGTTTGTTTGTCCTTCTTTCGCGTCGAAACAGAGTGACGGATTGGCGTGATTTTTTGTGTGGAGATAGTTACAGGGCTGGAGAGTGACATAGGCTACTTTTTATCACGGGAGATTATCTCATTCCCACAGTAAAACATATATTATATAAAATAATATAGTCTAACTATACCTAGAGACGAACCGGAGCAAAGCGAAAGTGAGTCGCTAGTATACATAAAAATGTGGATGTGAAAATGTGAAAAAGTATGGATGTGAGAATGGGTGTTTGTTACTACATCAACTCCCAACTATACTTATATCAAACAAAAATTCACACCCATTTTTCGGGTATAAATCGAAAAATATCGATCCTAAGGAAAAATTACCCCCCCCCCTCCCCCCTCCCCTTACACCCTCTTACCCTGCCCCTCGCCCCTCCCACCAATTTTTGCAATGTCAAATCTTACTTCGACTGGGCTATTAGGCTATTATTAGGAATCTAGAGACAACACTTCAATGGCTACTAGTAAAACTTTCGAGCTTGGGTCCTTATAATTCGTTTTGACAAGTCCCGTACCTACATTTTATTTTTCTGATAATGACTATTGACCAACGTATTCTTTTACATTTTGTTTAATAAGAAACATCTCGTATACGTGCGTTTTTTTTTAAATCTAGGTCAATGACCCTTGGTGTAGAAAATACAGTAAGTAATTTTCTCAAAATAACTTTATAACTACATAGTTTTTTTAACTTGTAGTGTATTCGTACAGGAAATTGCAATTATCATCAACTACATACATATATGATAATATTTGATAAGGTGACCACAAAATTATATGTCAGTATGTGTGCTATAGTGTATACAACTCATATGATTGTTATCAAAGTCCAAATATTGTAGTATTTTTAACTTAATGCGTTCCTTGACCGCAAGCCAGGCCTGTTATCAAAAAAAAAACTTTTATAATATTTTGTTTAGATTTTTTGAAGATATTTTGAACTTTTTTAGTTATTATTTACGTTATTTTGGAAATAAAAAATAACGAATAATGAACGAATGAGCGAAAATATAATCAAAATTAAAAATTGGGCTAGTAATATTTTTGATATAGAGAAACCCTGAGTTTTTAGACTGAAATCTACACATTCATGGTACCTTTATGCCAAGTGTCATTAGAAACGGTTGACGGTAAAGGTACTATCTTTAACAACTACATAATATATATAAAAAAAAAAACTACAGTTGTTCCCGTGACCATGATTAATTTAAAGTTTAAAGCATTCGAAACATCGGAAACAAAAAATCAAAATAAATTCACTTAAATATCCGAAAAGATAGTTTTATTTAAAAGTATTAAACTCGGTTAAACCAATGAACCGTTTAAAATTAAATAAACGGGTTTATACATTTATAATATTAGTAACCCAAAGACGTTTAAAAAGGGCTGAATGCATACATATTAGTACCTATACATATAAACAAATACATACATACAAATAAATATATATATATACATATAAATAATTTTTTTTTTTTTCAGTATCCAGTTATCGTTGCATTTGGTATTCTGAAGAAGGCAGCTGCTAAAGTCAACATTGAGTTTGGATTGGATAAAAAACTAGGTAAATATCATTCGTTTTGCTCTTTATAATATCCTGTATGGATGTATGTTTGTTACTCTTTCACGCTCAAACTCAAAAACTGCTGAGCGTATTTTGATAAAATTAGCGTAAAATAGCGCGTTACCACTAGGTTACCACTTCCCTTAATGTTAGTAAAAATCTGCGGTTCCCAATTTTTTTTTGTCACACAACAAGTAGCAGGCAATCTCGCTCATCCAAAGCCATATCATAAGTAACTTGTTAAAGCAAATTAAGTTGTACATTTTTATTTTACCTTAATTTATTTATTAGTAAAATAATGTGTGTGTGTTTGTTTGAAATTTTAATTGAATAGGACTTGTCTTATTTTCTAGCCGATGCCATTATGCAGGCGTGTGATGACGTCATCTCCGGTAAGCTGTACCGTGAAGGTCACTTCCCTCTGGTCATCTGGCAGACTGGGTCCGGTACACAGTCTAACATGAACACTAATGAGGTTTGTATTATGGCTTGGTATATGCTAAGCTAACGGCGTTCCCGTGTTTGTACTTAAATAAATAAATAATTTTAAATACATACATATTATAAATATAAACATCCATGACTGGAATACAAACATTCGTGCACATCACACAAGTGGATACCCCCAGCGGGACTCGAACCCGCGACCGCTGGCACAGCGAGTAGGGTCACTACAAACTGAGCCAAACTTGTCGTAAAATAAATAAATAAATTTTAACAGGTAATCGCAAATCGAGCGATCCAAATCTTGGGAGGGAAGCTCGGCAGCAAAGATCCCGTTCATCCCAACGATCACGTGAACAAATCCCAAAGTTCCAACGACACATATCCTACGGCGATGCACATTGCTGTAGCAATGGAACTCCGGGATAGACTGATGCCGGGATTGGTGGCGCTCCGGGATACGCTGGATAAGAAGTCCAAGGACTTTGACAAGATCATCAAGATCGGCAGGTTTGTTTGTGTCTGTGGTTTTTGGTTATTGTGGTGTTCTGGAGGAATTGTAAGTTGGTTCATAGTAAAGAATTGGTTTTTTCTTTTTTGTGGTGAGGTTGGTTAAAATTAAACTAGATATTTTTAAGGTTCTGTGCCTCAAAAGGAAAAAAAGGAACTATAGGATTACTTTATTGTCTGTCTGTCATGATCCTTTTTCTTAAGAACGCGTGATGGTATCAAGTTGTGTCATTAAATCTAGTAATATGAGTCATACTAATGTTATATATCCTCGAACGTATCACGTTGTTTCCGCTTAAAATATATATAAATAAATATGTTGGCACATTAACACACAGCACCATCTAGTCTCATGGTAAGTTACATGACTTGAGTTATGGATACCTGATTATTGATACACTACACATATAACTTTAAATACACACATATAATAAATATAGACACTCATGACTGGAGTACTAACACTAGTGTTCATCACACAAACGAATGCCCCCAGCGGGACTCGTACCCGCGACCGTTGGCACAGCAAGTATGGTCACTAGAAACTGAGTCATCTAATCTCCCCAGGACCCACCTGATGGATGCAGTTCCTCTAACCCTGGGCCAGGAGTTCAGCGGCTATGCTACCCAGCTCACATACGGTATCGAGCGCGTGTGCGCGACGCTGCCTCGCCTTCATTACCTGGCGCTGGGTGGAACCGCCGTTGGTACCGGACTTAATACACGCAAGGGTTTCGCTGAGAAGTGCGCCAAGGAGATTGGTGCTCTCACTGGTTAGTGATACCATAGTATAGAATTGCTTATCCATCTATCCGTTTATCCATTAATTTAAATCATTAATTATTTTTTTTTATTTCAACTAAGGTATTTATTTTTGGTTCCCCTTGGGAACCAAAAATCAAAATAAAAAAAATAAAAAAAATCCGCGAAAAAATCCGAAAAGATAGTTTTATTTAAATGTCAAATATTCGCGTAAATCTAAGAAAGTATTAGGGTATTTATTATAATAAACTCAATATAAAAATAATTAATCATTTCGTTTACTAATATAGTAATTATGGCTATATTGTTTTCGTACAAACAAACATGGATGTAATATCTTAAATAAATAAAAAAAAAAAAACAATAATAATACGCGCAAAAGGTTTGACTGAGATGTGCGTCAAGGATTTTCTTACTGGTTAGTGCTATCACGGTATATGATATGTCTACCCACCTAACTATACATGGTACAAGCACAAGGGTTTATCTGATAAGTGCGCCAAGGACATTGATACGCTCACTGGTTAGTGATTCCGTAGTATATGATATATCTATCTTTCTATCCATTGTCCATTCACCCATTCATGGTAAAAGAGCAAGGGGTTCGTTTGAGAAATGTGCCAATTAGATTGAGTTTCTTACTAGTTAGTGCTATCACAGTGTGATATGTATATCCATCTATCCGTCCCATTCATCTGACCGTGCTATCATTGGTTAGTGTTGCCACAGTGTAGAACCAGATATTTTGACGGGAGAATTTTCGATTGAAAATGAGGGTGTCTTTTCGATATTAAGTAAAAAAAAAAGGTGAAAAAATAAATATTTTAAATAAAAAGAAAACACCAAATTTCGTGATTTTTTTTTTGTAAAACATAAAAATAAAAAAAACAAAAACATGTTTATTTGAATTTTTCACATAAATTTTGAGGTTATGTGAAAAAAGTGTAAATACAATGATTTATTAACATAATATTTTATATGTTTAGACAAATATTTAATGTTTATTCTATATAATAAACAGGTATCCCGTTCGAGACCGCGCCAAACAAGTTCGAGGCGCTCGCGTGTCACGACGCCATGGTGGAAGTTTCTGGAGCTCTGAACACCATCGCCGTGTCTCTGATGAAGATCGCTAATGATATCAGGTTGGTTTGTATGGTGTTTTTATTTATAATCTTAAAATTTGAGTTTCATTATAACGAGATATGTTATGCGATTTCATTATCTATCTATTAATTTTATCTGTCTGTATCTATACTTAATATTATAAAGCTGAAGAGTTTGTTTGTTTGTTTGTTTGGTTGAGCGCGCTAGTCTCAGAAACTACTGATTGGAATTGAAAAATTCTTTTTGTGCTGGATTGTCCATTTATCGAGGAAGGCTTTAGGCTATATATCATCCCGAAAAACTTTGTGGTTCCCGTGGGATAGATTTGTTTTTGTCTAGGGACGAACCCGAAGCGAAGCGAGGGTGAGTCGCTAGTGTATATATACACATGGATGTATAAAAAAGCTAACCTTATGTCGTTATACAACCAATATCTCTATTTAAAAATCAATAGTGCACGTTGTGTCTACGCGTACATCGACACAAGCGCTTCCCTATGTCTTCTACGAAGTTGGCTAATTGTAGTGAGATTGACCGTCGTGGCCGCCGCCAAAATCGGTATTATTATTAAAAAATCTATTGTTTTAGGGTGTATTTATTATTATTTATTTATTAATTTAGGGTGTATACTAGCAACTCACCCTTGCTTCGCTCGGGTTCGTCCCTAGGTGCATTTTAATTTTTTTTGAGCGGAACCCTTTCATGAAATAAAAGTAACCTAAGTTACTCCTTATAACATCAACTAACTGCCAGTGAAAGTCCCGTCAAAATCGGCCCAGCCGTTTCGGAGATTAGCCGCAACAAACAGACAGACAAAAATAATAAAAATTGAGTTTTTCTTATAAATACCGTAATAATTCCATATGCATTTACTAAAAAGCTGTTACTATATAGCACGATATATAACAGTCATTGTTTTAAAAAAAATATTTCATGTACGTATTTCATATTGTTACTATTTTTTTTTATATGTACGAGTATAGATAGTAATTGATGTACTTGTACAGGTTATTGGCGTCGGGACCGCGATGTGGTTTGGCTGAATTGTTGCTGCCGGAGAATGAACCTGGGTCCTCCATCATGCCTGGTGAGGACATCTATTAATATACCTTATTATGGCCGTTGCAACAATATTCGATTATTTTAATCTATTAGAAATAGAAATAAAAGTACGCCTTTTAATGTCAATACTTTTCTTCTTTTTCTTTCGAATCTGTCACAAACGAATTTTTTTTAAAAGGTAAATAAAAAGGTTTTAATTAAAAATATAAAAGTATAAAAAGGATGTGTGTGTATATTTGTGCCTTGTCTTATATCTGGGAAAATGCGTGTTTTCGAGTTTTCATGCGGATTTCTTTCGCATTATTTCACGGAGAATATGGTCGATAATTTCTTACGCTCAGGCATAAGCACCGTGGTCAAGCGCCGAGGTGCAAGTTTAACTATCACAGGTGTTTGAGTTCGAATCTCGATCTGAAACAAAGTTTTTATTTTTGTTTTTTTCTTTTTTTTTTGTATTTATTCAAGTTTTTAGTTTTTTTATCTAAAAAATACTATATAATAAAAAAGCGAGTCTCCGAGCGAAGCTCGGTCGCCCAGATACTTTATATTTAAAAGGCGAAATAATTCTTTTTTTTTTACAATTTACCTCCATTCCCCAGGCAAAGTGAACCCCACCCAGTGCGAGTCGCTGACGATGATCGCGGCGCAGGTGATGGGCAACCACGTGGCGTGCTCCGTCGGCGGCAGCAACGGACACTTCGAGCTTAACGTGTTCAAGCCCATGATCGTGGCCAACGTGCTCAGGTCCATACGGCTTATTGGTGGGTTATGTTACTTATAATTAAATAAATATGTTGGGACATTAACACACAGCACCATCTAGTTCCATGGTAAGCTACCAGATAGTTGATACGCTACACGTATATAACTTTAAATATAAACATATATATTATGAATATAAACACCCGTGACTGACAAACATTCGTGCTCATTACACAAATTTATCCAGCGGGACTCGAACCCGCGACCGTTGGCACAGGAAGTACATTACACGCACTACAAACTGAGCCAAACGTGTCAAATTAATCAATATTCAACCATTTTTAACGTCCCATTGTTGGGTACAGGCCTGCCGTCAATACGATCATCAGGGATATGATCAGTCATCTGTCATCTGAGTAGACCATGATATTGTTTTGTGTTACATCATTTTATGTAATGCATTCTCAGATTTACCCGAATATATGACACTTTAAATAAAACTATCTTTATCGAATTTTTTCGCGGATTTATTTCAATGAATGACCATAAATCCTTTACAGCAATCATGGTCACGGGAGAATTAGTGTCTCAATAATGGTTTTATTTAAAACCAGCTATCATCATACCAAATTTCATCAAAATCCGTCTGGTGATGTTTTCGTGATGTAATCAAAGACAAACAAAAATTTTAAAAATTAAAGATTCGGCCTCTTATCGATAATAATAATATCAATAAGATTTTCCAAAAAAAAAAAAATAATGTACAGGTTCGGCTCGGAATTTTATTATATGTTAGATGTAAAATATTGGCTTAAATCTTAAGAAAAAGTAATATAAAACTAAGTAACTAACAAAACAATATCTGTTACCAGGTGACGGCTGCCAGGCCTTCAACAAGAACTGTGCGGTGGGCATCCAGGCCAACACCAACCAGATCAACAAGATCATGCGCGAGTCCCTCATGCTGGTCACCGCGCTCAACCCCCACATTGGATACGATAAGGTTGGCACGGATAGGTTTTTTTTTAAACCCAGGGATGGGATTCGGAAAAGTATCTTAAATATTGAAGTTATCGAGTTTTACTCGAAGGAAATATTTTATTTAAAAAAATAATAATAATAACTGCATTTATTAAGAAGTACGAACACTGGCGAGTCACCGTCGTTACGTATTGACGTTAAGTATAGACTTCTCAGAGATGAGATATTTTCCCGCCGTAAAATGTATCCAATTGTTGACCCGAATAACTAGTTATCATCATACTAAATTTCATCAAAATCCCTCCAGTGGTTTTTCCGTGACGCGATCACAGACAGACAGACGAAAATCTATAGATTCGACTTCTGTATCCGTAATAATGTTTATTTCAATAAGATTTTCCAAAAAAATATTTTATTTATCCATATTGATGTGGGAAAAATAAATAAATAATTATTAAATAATTAATCAATTCTTTTCCAGGCCGCCCAAATAGCCAAAACAGCCCACAAAGAGGGTGGAACTCTCAAGGACACAGCTATCAAACTAGGCATCCTCACAGCGGAGCAGTTCGACCAGTGGGTCAAACCTGAAGACATGCTCGGGCCCAAGTAAATGTGTGCATGTGAAGCAATAACTATGGAATTATATATTAATATACATAAATGACATGTTGTATGTGGTTATTATTTTGAATGTACCGTTGAAATGCTATAAGGATTTGTATTTTTTGAAACTGTGTAAATATTTTTAATAGAAAAAGGTTCCGACGAATTGAGAACCTCCTCCTTTTTTGAAGTCGGTTAAAAAAGAGAATGTCACTTTTTTCTGTGTTTTTAAATAAATACTTATTTTATACAAAACTATGTTTTCGGATTTTTTATCGGGATACTGTCTCCCATGACAATGGTTGCTGTAAAGCATTCCAAACGTTGGGAAACAAAAATCAAAATAAATCCGCGGAAACATCCGAAAAAATGAGTTTTATTTAAAATGTCAAATATTCGCGTAAATTGCTGTAAATAGATTGTTATTTGAAACCTATTGCATATGCAGTAAAGTGTAAAATGCATTACACAAGATTACTCTATACAATAAATGCTTAACTAAATAATAGCAAGTGTTTCAGATTGTAAGATTTGATTTATACAAACATATCAAGTATCAAATGCTGCAAGTTAAATAAAACTTTGTCTTTGCTTTCGTTAGCTGTTGTTTGTGAGATTTGTGAGTTTTGATTTAAATTTTACAGTTTTTCTAAGTAAATTTAATTATATTTTCTCGTTTACTAGCTTTGTTTGGTTTTTGTTCAGTTTATACAATAAATCCCTTACATATCCAAAAGTTTTCAGTTCTCAATGTGAATATTTCTTTTTAAACCAATCAATTCTCAATCTTTATTGTGTCTTCATTAATGACATTGGTGTAGTAAATTGTGCCCAAATGGCACGCCTGTAAGCCACAGAACAAAGAATATTGAATATTAAATAAAAACTTGAAAAAGTACACCCAGTACAGTTGAAAAGTAACTACATATATTATATTTAGATGTTTTTTTTTTTGCTATTTTTATTTCTGCCATTGTCAGAAGTTCAATTCAATTCAATTTTCTTGTTAATTGCTTCAATGAGAACCATTTGAGCACAAACATGCGAGGTCCTTATAGTATTTTTAACTTTTATGGTTACGAATGGACATATTTGAATGTATTTATTATATGCATATATTGAAAATTTTGTAGGACCTAAGTGATATATTGATTAGGATCTGTGTTCGAATGAATGTTTAAAATGTACAAAAAAAAAAAATCTTTTATATTGTACTTAAATATTGCTGTTTTCTTTATTTATTATATTTTCTTGTTTTCAAAGTACGTGTTTATAGTTTTTTTACATACGTTTTGTTAACTTATGTTTTTTACATACATATTTTACATTTATATGGGATTTTGTACGACGCACTATGGGAAAATTGCGTATGTTTCGTCTCAAAACTCCGTATCTCAGTTGTTTCAAAACTAAATGAGCTGTAATTTTGCACACATATACTTGTATGTACAAAGTTTAATGGAAATAATTTTGATTTTGAAAATTCTGTTTATTAATTAATTTAAGAAATAAAACTTAAAAAAATGCATGCATTCATATCATATTCATTCATTCATATTGAATAATAAACAAAATTTGTCTTTTTTTTTTTGTAATTTACATAAAATGGAATAATAGTAACAAACGAGAAAAAAAATATGTACAAAATTCAGGAAGCTCCTACAGATTTTCGTTGATAGCAAGAAGGACCTTGGCTTCATCTAAAAGTTCTTTCGACGTTTCTGAGGTGTTTCTCAAACTTGATATGTATGGATCAGAAGTGTACAATAAGGTATGGAACACGTCTTCTTTGGTAGCCACTCTTGAACACTTTCTAGAATGATGGAGTCTAAACTTTTTGTAATCCTTATTTCGGGATTCTTGCGCGTCTTCGGACAATTGTCCGATAGGTAAAATAGCATAGTACTCAATGATTTTTTCTCCGTGAATAAGTATTTTATGCACGGACGAAGGCATATAATACCAATTATAAATATTTACGTACAGTTGGCCTGTACTATATGCGTATTCACCGAACTTTTTTGAATTAATAGCCATTCTAGATGACATAGTTTGTAGTATTATGTACATTCGTTTTATAAATTCTACGTCATGTCTGCAGAGCAAGAGTAATTCTGAAAAAATCTCCTCGCTGTGTTTCCGTCATTACTATTTCCAGTGCCTTGTCGAGGTTTATCGACATGCAGTCCCATTTCCTTCCTAAACCGCTTTTGTACCAGTTTTTTCTTTTCGTCTTTGTTTTTTTTATTTTCAAGTGTAGTAGCTGACCACTTTTCAAAAGACAAGTTATAAGAAATGTGTAAGATCATCTCCATACTCCTAATCCAAGCATGTAGTGTTGACAGTCCGTATTGAAATGAACTTTCGTTCACATCTCGTGTCCTAACTGCCTCTAAGTTATTCATTTGCCGAGGAGTAGCACCACAAACTGTACAAGAAGCGCTCGAACGAGTCTCAGTTAAAACTTGTGCCACTTTACCATCAATCATGGTTAAAAATAGGTCATGAGTAATTTCGATTACCTCACCATTCTTATTTATCAGGAAGGGAGACAGATTTTGTTTTTGATTGTTGATATCAGCCACAACAGACGCGGTCTTTTCAGGAGTTTCTTTGGCAAATTCTAACAATATAGTTCTGCAATATCTTACAGATGAGCAAGTTTCATTCTTCCAAACAACAGTATTAGTTGTCTCATCTATGAGTCTAATGGGTACAAGTGAAGCAATAAAAAGGTTTGCATCTGATATTAAATCGCTTTCTTCGGGCAAAACTTGCTTGTATTCACTCTGTCCTGATGACCCGTCACAACCCCATTTACAGAATAGTTTCAACTTTCTTAAACTGTTTTTGTAAGCTGAATCAATTAGTAATATACGTGCCACAGTATGATCCAACAAGTTCTGCAGATTGACTTTTGCACTTATGTTAGTAATGGTTATGCTCGAATCTGGTGGGTAACACATCTTCTTCGCTTCGACTAAAGTTGGATAAGAAGGAAACACTGAGCAGTTTTTGTCCGCCAAACAAAGTCGATGTTTCCCATACTGTTCTTTGTTAAGATCTAAGTCAATAAAGGTCCGTAGTGCTCCCTCCTTTGAAAAAGGTGTAACGTCTTCAGAGTTCTCAGTAATGTATTTAAGAAATTTTTTCTTATCATTTTTTGATGCAGTTCGTATAATATTAACGATTGTGGCCTTCTCCGTCTCACCCATAGACCGTAACTCCTGAGCATATGCATTGAGCACAGTCCAATCCGTACTCTTGTATTAATTCCATGTTTTTTCGTTTCTTTGTTTTTTCTGAAGATGCTTCGTATGGTTTCGAAGGTCTGCCACCACTACTTCCAGACGTATTAGGGTCATTAACCGTGACTCGACACTCTAGTGGAACACGAAATTGACCATCTAACCAATTGACGTTCTTACTTTCAAAGCGTTCTTTTATCCGAGATGCAATTCTCCAGCGTTCGTTACATTTAGATACCAAGTTTCTTTGAATGTAAGAGACCACAGTAGCCATATCCTCTGGTGACAAATTGAAATTTTCTTGTAAGTAGTCTTCTATATTATTCCCATTTATCAACAAATTAAACAACTCTCGCTTGCTACAAACAAATTCACCCATTTTTCAAAACGGTTAACTTTTGGGAATATTTGGAAATAGGTATTAACTGCTTTTTAGGGCAACTGACTGTCTGACCAACAACTGTGAATTTTTCAGGGCTCGCCTTCCTTTTATAGGCCAATGAAATAGTGCTATGTGCAAAAAGATAAGAAAATAATAATTTGCACTCTTCCCATACCCAACCTGTTTTTAATTGGACCCTAATAGATAAGTGACCATATTTTATCAAGTAAGCTGGTCAAAACTGTATCAAAACCAGTAAAAACCATTAATAATACTCATCACTGTAATGAACTTTTTATCAATTTGACCATTAATAGATAACAAATGATTTTATGAGAAATAAAAAGAAATTGAAAAAATAATGATTTTTACCTCGCGATATGTTTTGACACCGTGACAAAAAAAGTGCAAATATGTGCAATTTTTTTTTCTCCTTACGTTAGCTAATGTATAAAGATCTTAATACAACAAATATCTCGACAGCAACATACCATATTAAACTATATTGGTTAATTTTATCTTATCTAACTAATATATATATAATACTAATTACGAAACGTTAAGAGGAGATTATAAGCATTTAAAAAATGTATAATACTTATACATTTACTAGCGACTCACCCTCGCTTCGCTTCGGGTTCGTCCCTAGACAAAAGCAAATCTATCCCACGGAAACCGGACATTTTTCCGGGACAATATATAGCCTATAGCCTTCCTCAGTTAACGGGCTATCTAATGCAAAAAGAATTTTTCAAATCGGATTAGTAGTTCCTGAGATTAGCGCGTTCAACCAAACAAACAAACAAACTTTTCAGCTTTATAATATTAGTATAGATATCAAAAAATTTCGAGTAATGTGGCGTTGAATTGTAGTAACGCATTGCGTCAAAATTACGTTATTGAACATGAGTTAGCTTCGAAGCCTATTTATATACATTATAACAAAAAAAAAAAATAGGATAAAGAAAGCTTATTTATTAGACTATATTAATTTATTATTTTTATTCCATAACAACGACTTTCTCGTGAAACGGTTTTGAGACGGCTTTGTATGGGGCTTTCCCATAGTACGACACGTGTTGTGGTTGTTATAGCTTTTGTGCCAATATCTCAGACTAAGGAATAATAAAGACAGAGTGTCATAGAACTAAACATGAAGCCAAATAATGTTTTAAAATAATACAAATGACAATTTTAATTTTATTATAATAAAGAAGATAATTATATAAGCTAATATCATGTTATCTCCCTTTTAAGGGGAAGAGAACTAATGCTTAAAAAGTACAAAAACATATAGTGATATTTTTATTATTCATATTTCGTTCTCAAAAATTGTATATTAATTTAACTTATGTATATATATCATTTCAGCTATTCTTTAAAGAAAATAAACGATCTATATGGCAAAATCGAGAGTAGTAGCATAAACAGCAAATCACGCTACTATTTTTGACTTTGACATTTATTTTGGTGGACTCTGGACTTCATCTGTATAATTCTTTAGTCTCACTCTCAGGACAATACATTGTTTTTGGTGAAAAGAAATAGAAAATAGTGATTGTTATGTTTTTTTTTCACTTTGAGTATTGTGAATTTTTGATAAATAATTAATGTACAAATAAAAACTGTATGCTTAAAATAAGGTCTTACTAAATTATCTAATATATAGTTTATTTGATACTTTCAAATATATGAAGTGCGCTATAAATGAGAGGTTGTTTGATTTTGGAATGTTTTTTATTGCAGTTAAATAAATTATGTTCTTAACGTGTGTTTTTTTTTACGTTTTAATATGAATAATATAATATTTTGATTATCTTTAGATCTTCAGTATATATATAATAAATATGTTGGGATATTCACAGCACCATCTAGTTCCA
Organism: Fabriciana adippe; assembly: GCA_905404265.1. Lineage (NCBI taxonomy): Eukaryota > Metazoa > Arthropoda > Insecta > Lepidoptera > Nymphalidae > Fabriciana > Fabriciana adippe. Next base: position 1,470,816 of record FR989996.1, on the reverse strand, counting down.
TGGTTCCAAACTACGATACCTGTGGTTATGGACAGATAGTTGATACACTACACGTCATACTATATAACTAACATACATATTATAAATATATAATAGTTCTGCTAGTCTTCAAAAAGGTGTAGTATTGTTTTAAAAAATATTCCAAGTTAAAGGGAAACAAAATAAAGCGCTCGCAAATCAAATGCGTCATTTTACGATGTGGGTTTGTAAAGTATATTCACAGATGGCGCTTTTATTTTTTATGAATTGTTTATCACGGTTATAAATTGTTAAAATCACAGGTTTTTTTATTCGAATGCGGGATAGATTTTACAATACTTAGTTATTACGTTAGTTTTGCACATATTTATAAAATAAAGCAGTTTTACTATTATATATTCAAGCAAACAAAAATAGCCCGAATTAGCGCTGTCCAATTTGTATGGGATGAGGCATCTGTTCTATAGTATTATGTGATATATGGTAAAACTAAATGAATATTAATAGTAAAACCCATATTTGGATTTTGCATCAATTATAATATCCACACGACTAACGAGCTCCGCCATCCTCTTGGTATTATAAGCTTTAGAAGTAAGCTTTTCTCTGAGGTTTTACTATGAAAATAATAATTATTATAATGGCAAAACAATAAAAACTTTAAAGGGGTTGTAGGAAATGACAAGAAAAAAGTTATTAGTAGAAGAGATACTTGTTGTTATTATGAATGGTTTTTATTTAAAGAAAAAAATAAATTAAGAAAAATCCTGATGTTTTTATTACATTTTTGGTACATACATATACATTTAAAATCATAAACAAGCTTAAAATTAAATAAAATCTTAGTACTCTTTGGTACATTTTTGGTTGAAGATATTAAAATTAAACTATGAATTGATAACATTAATAGGCCAATAGTATTAATGTTTCAAAACAAATGTACTTTTATTGAAGGCTTTGTAACAATTAAGTTTCCTTTGCTAAACAATAAAATAAACAATTTTTGAGATTTAAAACTAAAACTAAATAGATTTTATATAATAATACTGATATCCTTATTAAATATATTATAGAAAGGCTTTCTAAAATAAATTTATACATAATTTTAAAGACTCAAATGACAATTTAACATTCATATACATTATTCTCAAACCTGACCTTTTGCATGACTAGAATATTTACTAAATAGCTTAATTGGAAGGCATTTTATTTATATATTACATAAAAACATCTTTGATATTCTGAAACTGTTTTACGGCTAGATCAACTGGTAAATCAAAATTGTACGGAGTTAGGCGATCTAAGCTTTGTAAAGTGTCCTGAAAACCTGTATTGACAACATAACTTGTTGAAGTATAAAATGAATCTATAAGAGACCTGCACTTTAATATTATGTTTAACCAAATTACAAGTTTGTGACAGTTTAATGCAGCACAAACAAAAGCCTTAAAATGAGCATCATAACTTCTCTTATATGGTGTGTGAGATGCTAATATACTGCCAATTGCACCGAGTAGACTTTGCTTATTGGTAATGGCTGTCCCTCCAACTATATCTAAATTAAAACTTTGACTTAATTTTCTCGCTGGGGTTGAATTGAACTTATCACCGTCATTTAATTCATAATAACGCAAGATTAACTCCCAAACATGTAACGACTTGGATGAAGAAGTTCTTCTAACTGGAAAGCAGCCTATTATAGGTACTAAAGATGTAGATTCTGGACTAACTAATCCATGTTGGAGTAAATCCCGTAAGTTAACAGCGAGATGTCTTCGCACAGCTGTTGTAAGTGGGGCATCATTTATCACTATGCCACTTTCTTCTTCTTCACTGTCATAACTATCAGGAATACTAGATCTTTCTCTAGAGACTATATGGAGTACAGCATCTATTGACATTTCCAGTTTCGCTCTAAGATTACCCCAATGAGTGACAATGGTTGAAGATTTTCGATCATACTTTTTATTTGAGTTTGGAGAACAGCCGAATTGGGAGACAGTGAATATTTGAATCAATGTCGATGCTTTTCTCATTAAATTAATGGTCTCCGCCTTTAGTTCGTCGTTCACTTTGTTACGAGTAAAGTTTTTCTCGAAAGATTCCGATTTTCCCATGTTTCTCGGCTCCTTAGGTTTAGTTTTCGTGTGATTCACGTCTTCATTCTTCATAAGCTTTATGAATTTTTGCATATCATCAATATGAGCTTGTAGTTTTCCAATGATTTCTTCTTTAGAGAGTTGTCTCTCAGTATACTGTCGCACTGCACAGTCTATTTGATGCCGTAACTCTTCAGTACTTAGTGGGTGATGACACCCTTCTTCTAAACTGTGGTCTATTTCCCTTCGTAAATGTTCTATTAATGACCTGTGCTGATCGTCATCTGGGTTTGAAGATCCTTCAGCGTATCTTTCGAGTTCTTTCAGCTGTGATTTTAGCCTTTCAATGAAATGTGCCTGTTTTGATTTTTGATTGCGGATTTTTCGCTCCAATTCGAGGCACTCGTTGCACTCCCCCGCGCTTCCCTGCGGGGCCGCCCGTGAATCGACCCCTCTAGATGTAAATTCTTCTAATGCTTGTAACATAGCATTTTTTTCTTCTGGAGGGGCTTTTAAAATTTGTCTTAATCTAAATTCAACTTGTGCGAGGTGGGACGTCAAAGAAAAAACGGAAGACGATAATATCTCTTGTTCCTCCTCCAGAGCGTGTATTCTGTCACCGGATATTTGTTCTGGTGGTACTTCATCACATAGGGTTTCTTTAGGAGCTCCCAGAGGCTCGCACCTTGGCTCCTGCCATATAGGAATTTCGCCCTCCTCATAATCGCACAAATTCGCGTCCATTACAACGTAAAATACAATAAAATTCACTAGCTGATACGTAAATCGTTTAGTCTATATGTTACAACGGTGCCAAGCCATACCCATTGATCTTTTTTACGAAAACTGAAAAAACCCAAAAATTGTGTAGCGAATATAACTTAGGAAGGACGTCACTGTTGACGTCAATATTTGAACGAAGAGAATGAAGGGTTTCGATCCTTAGGGATGGAATGAATGTACTGAAAAGTATTTTAAATTAAGGTTGTTTTTCTTGATTTTCACATTTAGTTTTAAATTTTATTTCATTTTATTAAAATTAAGCTAAATATGTTATATTTTTTCCTTATTTATAAGTAATTAGTGAAAAAAATACAAATATAACTTCTTCCCTTATATAGCGACATCTCGTGGAACATGTACGACCTCGTTACTAAAACAAAACCATGGAAACTTTAACCTACTTTTTATGTATTTTTCACAAGACTGCGCTGCATTATAAAATAAAAAAACATTTCAAAAAATAAAAATTTGTCATACTATATATAAAAAAACCAATAATTCGTTTACCAGAAAATAAGCTCGATGGTGCCTTTGTGTAATTAATTCGAATAGAATTTTCGTTCTTCTCAAACTTATAATACATGTTTTTTTAAATATACAAATATGGTAAAATTGCATGGTATGCCATTAATCATAGTATTATATAATATACAAGGGTTTTTTTACTTGACAACGTAGTATATAATGCATATAGACTGTTTAATAATAACAGTTTTTTCGAAGGTCTACAAACGTTATAATCGATAGTCTTATCGGCATACACAATCGTAAGGGCTTAGCTATTAGCATGCTATTCATAAAACTTAGGGTTCTTGAAATAAATGTTTGAATGATTATCAAGGCCTTTAATATTTGATTTAATTATTATGTATATAAATAAAAATGAATGTTCGTATGTTTGTCTTCTATGTGTACCTAAACCATTGATCCGATTATGATAAAACTTTAGTGGGTTAATGGTTATTTTGTATACGCATGCGATAGTTCCTGGCCCAAAAAAAATATCTTTGGACGTTTGTTTTTTATGCGTTTCTAAACCATTCAAGCGTAAGAACGGACCCGAGCGAAGCAAGAGTGACTCGCTAGTAGATATACATATGTACATACATTATGTATTATGTATGTATAAGACTAAATTAATTAACGTAAGGTTTAGTACATAATTAACTATATGTAATAATTATTAATATGTGCATTATAAATTATGACAAATATAAATATTTTTGAAAAATTAACTTTAAATAATGTGAGATAGCACTTTTATACGCTTCTGCATTAAAAAAATCCAAAAAAGAATATTCAGCCAACGCTGTGTTCGTCCGTTGTGCTATTTTTTACCTTTGATTTATTAACTTTAATTTCATTGGCTTTCTTTCTATGTAATTTATTGACTCGTATGATGTGGACTCTCATTGCCTGCAACGTGCATGCGGGTTCGATATCTGTATGAGAGGTATATCGCACTGCTTATTTTTTTACTTTCAAAGTTCCTTTTTATGGGCTCATTATACTTTTTAATTTCAGTTTTTAGTTTTTTTTAAACTATAGATAATGTTTTACAACAAAACAGATGATAAATTCTGCCTAATCTATCACCATAGTTGTTCAGTATTTTTCTATAAAAAGAAAAGTATGAATCTTATCCACCTTTCGAAAACTACTGTACTGTAAATAGACATAAAAATTAACTAGGTATATTCGTACACATATCTACAGTATTTCCGCACACAAAAGGGCAGAGATAAGGAAGAACAATATGGCGTCGATATCTAAATGTGAATAGACCGCGTAATAAAAGTAATAATACAAATAAATTCACAATTTTCAGACTCCAAATTTAACTGCACACGTCAAGTTATAGATAGACACGTTTGGCTCAGTTTGTAGTGACCCTACTTGCTGTGCCAGCGGTTGCGGGTTTCAGTTCCGCTGGGTGCATTCATTTGTGTGATGAGCATGAATGTTTGTACTCCAGTCATAGGTATTTATATTTATAATATGTATATATTTAAAGTTATTACGCATTATTACGGATGCCACCATCTAGTACCATGGTAAGCTATTACCAAGGAACTAGATGGTGCTGTGTATTAATGTCCCAACATATTTATTTATAGCGAGCATAATTATGGTATTAACTGTTAACTACGGGGCCGGTAACTAATTTTTTCGATCAGGTACGTCCCTAAATACCCCTCTTATTTATATCTAATATTTTGGAACTTCTACGGAAGAGACGTTTTTTCCCGATATAATAGGAATACTTAGCACTATAACTTAAAATATTGAATTTTAACTTTAAAAAATCACTAAATTATAAATTAAAGTTGAATTTGTGTTTGTTTCGTTTAATTTATAAAACTGATTTATTGTATGGATTTTTTTTTATTTCCGAAGTTTCGAATGTTTTACACGGAATCATAACCATGTTTGCTGTAAAGCGTTCGAAAGATCAGAAACAAAAAGTTAAAATAATAAAACCCCGACAAAATCCGAAAAGATCAGTCGAAAAAGAGAAAAGTTTTATTTAATACTAGCAGCTCACCCTCACTTTGCTCGGGTTCGTTTCTAAAAAAACATAAACAAGCCTATCACACGGTAAGCGTACATTTTTCTGGGATAAAAAGTAGCCTATGTGTTATTCCATTCCAGACTATAATCTATCTCTGTGCCAAATTTTATCCAGATCCGTTCTGGTGTGAAAGAGTAACAAACATCCATATTTACAAACTTTCGCATTCGTAATATTAGTGCGTCCCTAGGTACGTTTTAATTTTTTTCGAGCGGAATTCTAATTCTTTTCCTAAAATAAAAGTAGCCTAAGCTACTCCTTATAACATCAGCTATCAGCCAGTGAAAGTCCTGTCAAAATCGGTCTAGCAGTTTCGGAAATTAGCGAAAACAAACAGACAACAACAGACATATTATAATTAAAAAAAAAGTGTTTTTCTTATATGTACCGTATATATTTTCATATGTATTTATTAAAAAGCTGTTATTTTGACATTACATACAGACACTTCAATTTTATTTATCTGTATACGTTTACGAGTGCCCGTTCTGACATCCATAATTCCCTCGAAATACAATAGTATCTGTGGCTGGATGAAAATTCAAATGTAATCTAAAGTGGGTTTCATACGTAGGTATTGTATGTTTTTATGATTTCTACATTCAAATTTTAAGCCCCGTTTCACCCCTTAAAGGGTTGAATTTATGTGCCAAACAACCCAATGCGTTAAGCGCTTTGAGCTTTGCGTTGATAGATTTAGTCTTCTTTCCTTTTATATATGTACATCCTTTTATATATGTACACTAGCGACTCACCCTTGCTTCGCTTCTGGTTCGTCCCTAGACAAAAACAAATCTATCCCACAGGAACTGTACATTTTCCCGGGATGATATATAGTCTATAGCCTTTCTCAGTTAACGGGCTATCTAATGCAAAAAGAATTTTTCGAATCGGATTAGTAGTTCCTGAGATTAGCGCGTTCAACCAAACAAACAAACAAACAAACTCTTCAGCTTTATAATATTAAGTATAGATTAATTATAGTAGTATAGATATATATTATATACATACTAGCTGACCCGGCAAACGTTGTTTTGCCATATAAATAATTTCCTATTACTAAAATGGCTATTAAAAAATAAGGGTTGATCGTAGAAGGGTGAAAATTGAGGATTGTATGTATTTTTGTATGTTGTATCATAAAAAAATAGAAATTAAAAATTTTGTTTAAAAAATAAAATAAAAAATTTAGGGGTGGACTACCCCTAACATTTAGGGGGATGAAAAATAGATGTTGGCCGATTCTCATAGATACCGGATAAGCACAAAAAATTTCATCAAAATCGGTCAAGCCGTTTCGGAGGAGTATGGCAACGAAAACTGTGACACGAGAATTTTATATATTAGATTCTTGAGTTTTGATTTTAATGTTATTATTTTTTATTTACTAGAAAGTTTAGCATCCCTGGTTTTACTATTCCTTACGAAAACTAGAACATCTTTGTGTTGTGTGAGCAGTTATAGTTTTATTCTTTTTTCTAGCTTGAGATCTCATTACAGTGTTAGTATTTGATTTATTCTCGGGTGATTTTGAAAGGATCCTTTTTTTGTTGATATTATTATTTTCAGGTGTGTTTTTTAATATGACAAGTTTGTCATATTTGATATGCATATTGATAATTACTGCAGAAATCATAATTTTTAAAGTCAAAAACGAGCCAGCCTTCTCATTAGCGATGGGGGCTATAAGACTAGGTGTTACATCTTTGAAAAAGTTTTTAACACTTCAACTCTATGAATCAAGGGTAGAAAGTGTACTTAAGTAGCTTAAAAAGTTCTGCCATCAACCCTGCAGCTCATATATTAAACACAATTTTCCTCGCAAGATTTTATCATAAGTCTTTATGTTCCCATATTTTAATCATTAACTATTCCATTTATACTTGGTTGTATACTTAAAGGATCAACAAAAATTCTTACATTCAGTATAACAACTAGGTTAGCTTTGTTTATGGCATATCATATAATCTGCATATATTTAAAGTATACAAGCTTAACATATAGTAACCGTTTTAATTTAATATTTTTTATGTCAAGAAAATAACTAAAAGGGTCGTTTTTAACACATATTTGGTGGGTTATATTTTACCTCTGAAGTGATATAACGTAACGCTGCACACATCTATACATACCTATAATAAAATTGTAAATGAGTCGAAAATTTTTTGGAAAATCTTATTGAAATAGTCATTATTATCGATACAGAGGCCGAATCTATAGTTTTTAGAATTTTTGTCTGTCTGTCTGTCTGTTATCGCATCACAAGAAAACTACTGGAAAGACTTTGATGAAATTTAATATTATAGATAGCTGTTTATCCGGGTCAACATATGGGATACTTTTTACTGCGGGAAAATATCTCATCTCTGAGAAATCTATATATACCTATAATAAAATTGTAACCGATCGCTGTCTATACATGGAAGATATTTGAGAAAAACTATTATTGGGAATCTTTGTTAACGCAATAGAACCAGAAACAATGATTTTTAGTTTTTTTTGTCTGTATGTCTGTGCGTTTGTGCGCGTTAATCTTAGAAACGGCTTAACCGATTTGGGTGCGGTTTTCACTAATGCATTGTGGTAAGCTTCACTTAATATTAGTATTTATTTTATTTCAATTGGTTCCTAAATAAAAAAGATATGTCAATGTAAAGTATCATCTAGGGGCGAACCCGAGCGAAGCAAGGGTGAGTCGCTAGTAATAAATAAATCAAGTAATACTATACGTAACGTATCGATATTTAGCGATTCATTATTCATACTGAAGGTGTGGACAGAATAATCATAGGTTTCATCAATCAGAACCGTGCCTTGCCACTTAAAGGTATCGATTTTTGTTACCTTCTATTTGTATTGGAGAGAATTCGTAAGAATACCCATTAGAATACCATTAACCGATTTCAAACAATGAACTAAATTCATTATTTTTTAATAAAATCTAATGACTCGTTTGGCTCACTTTGTAGTGCCAGCGGTCCCCTACTTCCTGTGCCAGCGGTCGCGGGTTCGAGTCCCGTTAGGGGCATTCATTTATGTGAAGAGCACGAATGTTTGTACTCCAGTCATGGGTGTTTATATTTATAATATGTATGTATTTAAAGTTATATACATGTAGTATATCAACTATCTGGTATCGATAACACAAGCTTCGTAGTTTACCGTGGAACTTGATGGTGCTGTGTGGTAATATCCCAAAATATTTATATGTATATATTTATAAGTAAAATGAAATCACATCTCAATAATTTCCAAAAAAAAAAACTGCCCCATATTGACGTATGTAATTATTTATGCACATAATGTCAAAGCCTTTATATTTATTTACATGTTACATGAAATAACTTTTGGAATTTTTTTAATCACTTATCATAATGTTTGATACATGATATGATATAACTTAGTTGAAGCCAACCCAATATCTCATCCCGCGTGAAACTTTATCGAATCGAGACTTGCATCTATTATTTCAATACTCAGACTATAAAAGAAATGCAAAGCAAAGCTCAGTGCCATTGTACTTTGAATATTATTAAGGATCAGTTTTCTTAGTATATAAATATAATACCATTTTAGACATATTTTATTATTTTTACAGATATTATATTTTGACGATACGTTTGGCACAGTTCGTAGTGACCCTACTTGTGTAATGATCACAAATGTTTGTCAGTCGCGGGTGTTTATATTTATAATATGTATGTAACATATTATGTAACATATGTGTAGTGTATCAACATCTAGTATCCATAACACAGGCCTCGCAGCTTACCATGGAACTAAATGGTGCTGCGTGTTAATGTCCCATCATATTTGTTATTATTATTTATATTGAGGCATCTACTTTTGATTACTTTAAATATTTGATCGTGAAATTTAGTTAAGTAAGGACTTCCAACCATCGTTCCAAAAACACAGGCCAAATGATGCTAAAAAATCTATATAAATATGTAAACGCACTCAAAATTCATTGTACCTCTGTCGCGTTAAACAATCTGTCGTTTTTCATCATTTCCAAACGTTATAGAAAATGAGATCATTTATCTGCATTATGGCCATTAGAACGGTTCTGAAATCATTTATAAAATTTATTCGAAAAATTTGCGAACAGGTGTCCGCCATTGAGATGAAGGAGATAATCAGGATGATTAAAACTACGATTTAACTTTATCTCCGACTACCGACTCACAATCGCTTTGTTCGGGTTCGTCCCTAGGTTGCTTTCCCATACAAACTTTCATCCCCCTTTTCACCCCTGTAAGGGATGATTTCCGGGATAAAAACTACCCAGGGTCTCAAATTATCTTCTTACCAAATTTCATCTAAATCGATTCAGTAGTTTCGGAGTCTATTCGGTACAAACAAAGAAAAAAATCTTTCCTCTTTATAATATTAATATAGATAGATTAGTTTAAATTGGTTTAATTTTATATGTTAATTACACAAGAAAGTATTACGGGTTTTTATGGTATTTGAGGAACTTAATTCAAAGAATAAGTACAAGCGATTTTGATTTTATTTATTACTCAATCCACTAAAGCCACGTCAATGACTACTTAGTCATTGACGTGGCTTTAGTGTAACCAATACAATAAAAATTTTGGAAACAGTAATTTTTATATAGATAAGTAAATTCTATTTATATACATACATATACAATATACATCCCTCAAAACAATGTTTATGGTCGAATTTCGAACATTAAGCGAATACTAGTTTGTATAATTGCTCTACACTTAGGTGGAGCAATTATGGGTCGGGATGTGATGTTAGAAAGCCTATAACCTCCCTTTGCCTTAATAAATGGGCTATTAAATTCTACAAGAATTTCCAAATTTTACTGGTAGGTGTCCAGAGATAAGCGCGTTCAAACGAACAAAGAAATAAACTCTTCAGCTTTATATATCATATTCAGCGACTTAGCATCGGGCATCCCTAGATGTTTTTGCCATATATTTTATTGCTTTATTTCAAACCTTTTAGGTAGCGCACACCGATAAATCAACTTAACGGCCATTTTTTCTGATTTCAATTAAATTTGTTATAATTTCTGACACTAAAACATTTTTATTGTAATAAAAAATAGCCAATAACCCTCGGCGGTAATACAGCTTTCTATTAAAAAAAAAATCAGAATCACATTAATAGTTTCAGAGATTACGCCCTTCATAACAAACCTGAAAACTTACAACCTCCAACTTACAACCTCTTTCTAATATTATTACTGTAGATTTTATAAGTGAAGGTAAACATTGTGAGGAAACCTGCATGTCTGAGAGAACTTAGCAAGCTTTCGAAAGACATGTGAATTTTGCGAACCAGTACTTGCCTAGTGTGATGGACTATTTCCAGTTCCCCCTAGATTACCTCAGATTGAAGGGAGGCTTTTGCCCAGCAGTGGAATACGAGAAAGGGCTGAATACAGATTATATAGATACGCCTTCTTACATAATTAATCATTTATTGTGGTTTTAGATCGAGTAATTCATTTGATTCAGTGGTTACCATCAAATAGCAATTTCTCTTACAATAATAAATTTCCGTATTCTATGCGATTGAATTTTATGTGTAGAAATAACAAGGAAAGAAGATTTTACGCCTTTAGTATTGGTTTAAGCACCAGTCGTTGTTGCATGATTTTAAATATTATTATTTTACTAGAAAATTTGTTAATTATGGAACAAGCTGTTTTTATACAAATTAATTTTAAATTGCTTCAGGTAAATCATGTATATACCCCCTGATGTGTATTCACCTTGCCTTTGTGTGTGGGAGGAGAGGGAGGGAGGGGGGGGGGGGAGGTCTCATTAACGTCCGACAATTCAGCCAGACGTGTAGCCAAGAGACACACAGGGAGGTGGCCCACTTCGTTGCCATCGGGACGTCGCAGTTGAGTGCGTAAGCGATCCTGCGGCGTTCCATTGAGACTGGGGAGATTCTGTTGGATTTTAGTGGGTAGTACTGGCTTTCTAGGTAGTAAGTCCCACATAACCACTACACCACATGTATATACATAGATGGTAGTGCGTAAATGCGTTTCCCAATATTAAAAAATCCCAAAACAAAACAAATAAAAAAAGTTAAATCATGTATACAGATTTTTTTCGAATAAAGTAATCATGACTACGTACTCCTATTTTACTCATTCTTTTATCTCGGATCTCTGATATGTTAGTGAGATAAAATTAGCCGCCTCAACTAAATTCTGAACTTTGGTAAAATTGCTATTATGAAAATATACACGACTAGCGAATCACCCTCGCTTCGCACGGGTTCGTCCCTAGATTGATTCCCCATACAAACTTTCATCCCCATTTTCACCCCCTTAAGGGATGATTTCCGGAATAAAAAGTATCCTATGTCCTTTCCAGGGTCTCAAACTACCTTGTTACCAAATTTCATCTAAATTGGTTCAGTAGATCCAGAGATTATCCCCTACAACCTCACAAACTTTACCTCTTTATAGTATTAGTATAGACGATATTCTACGTCTTTTGTCAATTCTAGAAAAACGAGTGGGTAGCGGATTCTAGTAATGTTACATTTTTATCAAGCGAAAAACCATAAAAATATTTCCTCTATTATTTTATATAGGAAGCCATTCATAAAATACATTCGCAAATAGAAGTGTATTGTTACAGTGACATAATCTGACAATCTAAGGGTCTGAGAAAACTGACGTCCCCTGTATCATTCATCAAAGAGATTCATAATTTTCTCTTTTATAACTTGACTCATCATGATGAAGATGGAGGAGCAAATTTTGTATAATGTATTTAATTCTCTATGATAAAAATATATAAATAAATATTAAATAAATAAATATGTTAGAACAGGACTATGTTGCTTGTGTAATGGATACCAGATAGTTGATACACTACACATATATAACTTTAAATACATACATATTATAAATGTAACCACCCATGACTGGAGTACAAACATTCGTGCTCATCACATAAATGAATCCCACCAGAGGGACTCCAAGTTCGAACCCGTGACCGCTGGCATACAAGTAGGGTCACTACAAACTTATCCAAACATGTTATCAATCTACAACATCGGACGCAATTAGCACTGCAATTCGACTACACCACAAATCTTTACGGTTTACACGAGTATTTGACATTGAAATAAAATTTATACGGACATTTTCGCGATTTATTTTATTCAGCATAGTCACAGGGGAGACCTGTCACAATAAGTTATCTTTGTGTAAACTATCTGAAAAAACGTGAATCAAAAATCAAAGTAAAAAAATAATGTAAAAATATATTTGTGTATACTTAACTTGTCTCGTTCCTAAAAATTGAATATTTAACTCATTTAAGGCTTTCGTGCGTATGTTCAGACAAAGCCCAAATCACCGAGAGGCATTACACGTAATAACATCCGACTTACCAACATGTATAAGCAAGTTTACTTTTACGTCGAAATAAATGAAAAGTAAACCAAAAACAGATATTCTATAATTTTAACAAACATGCGGAAGACGAATTAATAGATTCAAAGTGATTGACTAGTGGTTTCACTAGTCATACTCAAAATACTTATTGCTCATGTGTATCCCTTTTAAGTCCTTTTTAACATCCCACTGCTGGGTACGGACCTCCCTTCAATACGTGGGAGCAAGCCATAGTCCACCACGCTGGCTAAGTGCCGCTCCATCTCATTTTTGATTTGACGCTTTATTTAAGTACTCATATATTACTAGCCAATTTTCTATTCAATGAACAGACGCGGCGCAATTACAGTTATATTATATGTATAGACTAGCGACTCACCCTCGCTTGATGGTAGTCTCTAGCTTGGATATAGTAACATGGATATATATATATATATATATATATATATATATATATATATATAATATGGATATATATATTCTTCCGTGGACCTTAAGGAACATACAAAAAAAATATAGCCGAATTGGTCCAGCCATTCTTGAGTTATGCGCTTACCAACATTCATTTTTATTTATATATATAGATTTCAAAATATGCATTGATAAGCCACTTCCACGGCTAAAATATTACACTCGGGTAATAATGATCATGTTTCGTCATGGGTGATGTGTTGTACGATAAGTTAGAATAAAAATTACGATAAAAAAGCGATCCAGACCCAATTTCTCATTTCCTGCCGATATTTCTGGAGGATTCATATTGGCTGAGTGTCATTATCGTTCGGAAATAGAGCTACTGACAAGTCTAGCAAAATTTATAATTTTCATTCATTCATTTTAGCTATTCATTCATTTCATTCACAATAAAATTACTTTTTAATAAAAAGAAGATATTTAGATTTTTGAATTACTTAAAAGTATCGTTAGGCTCCTTTGTCTTTTGTGATGGAACTAATTTTAAAAATTTAAGTTGTCCTTTACTTAGGATAACCTTGAGATACAACCTTTTTTTATTAATGTGTTGAGGGACGCGGAAACACCGGTGGTTCAGTTAACAATTAATTTCTTAGAAATTACTCTGGAGTGGTTAAAAAAAGAATTATGAAATAACAAAAAAAGTACAGCCGAACTAAATACTTACTCCATTTTTAAGTTAAAACAATTCTACAAAGAGTATTTTCCGACGACACAAAGTAACAAATATCCTATTACGAGTAGATTTCTCTGATAATGGATTAAAATCTAAAATCAAAGCACGTTCTTGCATTCTCTTATATGTGAAAAATGTTATATTTAAATTAAAATTTTAACGGCGTGTCTATTCGTTCTTTATTAAATATATAAATTATAAGGAAAGATGAATAGACTAATAAATAAGTAAGTAGAATAAGTAGCTCAGCTTGGTAGGTTAAGGTTTTTTTTTTTGCATAAAGAAACTCCTGCACCTAAAAATCACTTATTTTACATTAGAAAACAAAAAAGTGGTAAATATTCATATATAAACCGACAATAATCAAACGAATAGTAAATTTTTTATTCAACCGATTATTGGACGAATAGCACCGGCCTCCTTTATTTATTATTCATCCTTATTTTAAGTACGAATAGCTAAATAGAAAAAATAAAATAAAGAGTGCGTGTATGAATGTGTACACGCGCAAGAAGTACAACTTCTGTAGGTTATTTCTGTAGGTTTTTTCGTAACGCATTCACTAGTTTACCCCCCAAAGCAAGCGTGCGTAAAGAAGTTTTACTTCAAAAATCTACAAATAATATTTTAGTATGACGATTATAAATATTGGGAAGGACGAGGGATATAAGTTTTAAGTTTAAATACTATTATCTGTCACGGCCCTCTAGATATATCGAATTTATGAAATAAAATATAAACACAAAATAATATTAACAATGTCAATCCTCGGTATAGAAGATTTAAAGGATATCAACATATTAAAGCAAATCTTTGCCGAATTTCTCGGAACGTTTTTATACTTATCTATATCACTGTTAGCTGGGACCTCTCTTGGAGGGGGGGTCGTTGCTACCGCGCTGGCTAATGGGCTATTAGTAGCATCAGTAATTCAAATAATTGGGCGAGTATCTGGAGGGCACGTTAATCCAGCTGTTACGATTGGTGTTTTAACATGTGGAAACATGAAGATTGTGAAAGCAATGCTCTACTTAGCTGCTCAAATTCTTGGAAGTATACTTGGATCTCTTGTAGCTTATGCCATAGTAGATAGTTCTTCAAGAAACGCTCTCGGTGCAACTATACCTTACAGCGAGCTTAAAGCTTATCAGATTCTTATCTTGGAGCTTATTATGACTTTTATTTTAGTTGCTGTTGTTTTAAGTGTTTTAGATAGAAAAGGTATTAGAAACGTAGCACCCATTGCTATTGGATTGAGTATAACTGGTTGTCAATGTTCCGCGGTATTGTACAGTGGGTCCTTAAATCCAGTTAGATCTCTGGGACCAGCAGTGGCAGTGAACATCTGGACTCATCATTGGGTTTACTGGGTCGGACCTCTTCTTGGAGGTTGCCTTGCAGGTCTAACACATAAATATATGTTCAATACTGAAGCATCTACCGTCAATATTATTGAAACTGAATAAAAAAATGGTTTGATAATATTAAAAATATTTTAAAATACATAATCCTTTTTATTTAGAATATCATTGTTATTTTTACACTTTTAGGCTTTTTGAATTTAGTTAAACGAGAACGTTTGTTTCTGACATATTTATTATATGGATATCCTAAAGCGGTACGTATTTCATAATATTTTTATGTTAAAAAGTGTTGGTTTAAATTTTTTAAACTCTATATATAGAAATAAGGACAAGGAAATTTTTAAATGCCTATGCAGAAAGCATTTAAAGTTATTTTTTAAACATCGCAAATATCTCCGTATACATATCACAAACTTATTCTTCCTTTATAATATTTCTCTAAACCAGGTAAATAATTAATAGCTAACAAGTAAAATTACTAAAGTGAGTTAAATTTTATAAGAAATTGTTAACAAAAAATCGGTCAAGTGCGAGCCAAATTCGCACACGAAGGGTTCCGTACCGTCGTACATGTACTTTTTATTAATATGATTTTTACTCTGTGAATGTAGTATATTAACTTCGATGATCGATTACGAACGATAAAAAAATGTTTATTGTATTTTTATTATTTGTTGTTATAGCGGCAATAGAAATACCCACTCTGTGAAAATTTGAACCTTCTACCTATTACGGTTCATGAGATACAGCCCTCTGACAGACGGACGGACGTACGGACAGCGGAGGCTTAATAATAGGGTTCCGTTGGCACTCTTCGGGTACGGAACCCTAAAAATGATACACTGGTTTAAAAAACAACTTAATAGTAATTATTGCACCTTTAGGGGTGGACTTTCAAAATTTATATGGTGTTTAAAAAATTCTATAAAAACCTTTACACAATGGTCGTATATATCACGTAACATACAGACAACAAAACATTCTAATTTATTGCACTACCCCCTTTTTAAAGTTAGTCAAAATAGAGTTGTAAAGAGATCATAATTGATATTGCGTGAAAATTATAAGGATTATATTAATTTCTTTTCCCGCTAGATGGAGCTGCTCCTTTCCACTGTAAATCCGAATCGTGCTGGCATTTATCTCTCAATGAATGACCTTGTATTATCGAAACATATATGATAACTCTGGTTTTCCTTCATATGTTAGGTCATATGTGTATTCAACGCAACGCATTCGCAACTCCTTTTGTGTTGAAGATGTCTATGAGCGACGATAGCCATATACCATCAGGTGGAACGTTTGCTCGTTTGCCTCTTTTTTCTATGAAAAAAAAAAAAACTGTGAACTCATCCAAGTCCACCCAGCCTTTTCAGTAGAAAGGAGTAACAAACATCCACACATATAAACTTTCGCATTCATAATAGTACAGTATGATTGTTATTTATGTACTTTGTATATTTTAAATAATAATATTATAAATGTAAAAGTTTGTGAGCATGTATGGATGTTTGTTACTCAATCACGCCAGAACGGCTGAACGGATCTGGATGAAATTTGGCATAGAGATAGATTATAGTCTAGAAAAACACATAAGCTACTTTTTACATCGGAAAAATGCACGGTTCCCGTTGGATAGGTTTGTTTTGTTTTTCTAGAGGCGAACCCGAGCGAAGCGAAGGTGAGCCGCTAGTTTTAAATAACACTATCTTTTCGGATTTTTTCACCTATTTATTCGATTTGGGAATCAAAAATAAAACCGAGAATTTTATTTTTTTAAAATGTCAAATATTCGCGTAAATCTAAGAAAGTATTACTTTGTATATTTTATCTACGCTTTACCCACATATAAGTATTTATTTATTTTTTCAAAAAGAGGATTGAGGTGAATGCGACTTAGGAGGAATAAGAAATAACACGTTAATGTATATAGTTATGATACTTCAGGTTCTAGTATAATAACTGTAGGAAAGTTAGCTTCAAGTTTTATATCCATGCCCTTGAACTAAGCCACAATGGCTTTGTTAGCTCACATCCAGTCTAGACTGCCGTTGTCTCGACTTAGAAATAATGATAGTTGTAAAAACTGAAGTACCTACATGTTCTAGCTTAGCTTTTAACTTCTATTCTTTGAAAAAAAACAACGTGATTTATTTAGTTTTTTCTAACATTTTTATTGAGCTGACATTCATTTTTATTACCAAGTGTCGAGGATAAATAAACATCCATGAAAGCGTTAGTCACATGTTTTTAAATAACTCAATAAGTTTTCAGTGGACTAAAAAGACATTTGAAAGATAGATCCATACATATAATAAAATTCTGAGTCGAATCTCTACATTATATATTTTTCGAAAATCTTATTGAAATAATCATTATTATCAATACAAAGGACGAATCTATAGTTTTTAGAATTTTTGTCTGTCTGTCCGTCTGTTTGGGAACACATCACCAGAAAACAACTGGACAGATTTTGATAAAATTTGGTACAATGATAGCTGGTTATCCGAGTCAACATATAGGATACTTTTTACTGCGGAAAAATATCTCATCTCTGAGAAATCTGTACTAAACCTTAAACGTAATAATTATAATCTTCTGAATTTTAACGTTATCAATTTAATCGAAGAGTTGAATGAACATGCATAGCAGTGTACATAGGATCCGACAACTTGCATAGTACCTATTAGGCAAAATGCCCATATTATGTACTTACATATAGTAGGCTACTAATTAACTAGACATATCAAAATTAACTACATGAAGATATTACCGGTCAAAATTACAAGGGAATAACCGAGTTGAATGAAACTAATTAGTACAATTAACCTGTCGAGAGGCGCGGGTACGCCAGTGTGCCAGTTAACAATTAATTTCTTAGAAATTATTGTAACTGGCTGAAATCGTAAACGCCTACCTTGTTTTTTGAAGTCGGTTAAAGAAACGACAGACAGAAAAAGTGACATTTTGTTTTGTAGTATGTAAGAAAGTACGTACCTAACTTTTGTTCAAACCAATAGCTAAGTTCAAGTTCAGGAAATCCAACGGAACCTCCCCTGTCTAAATGTGACGCCGCAGGATCGCTTACGTACACAACCATGACATCCCGACAGGCGTCAGCCGAAGCAGACCACACAACCAAGGGGTTGCCCCCACAGTCCACTTCGCTATTAGAGAAGTACCAGGAGCAACCCTAAGAACGCACCCAAGATAAACAAGGGTAAGTCGCTATTAACTTAATAAAATTCAATAAATGACATAAGAGAGTCAACAAATAAATAAACACATATTTCGTACTTTTTCAAAAACAACCTCTTCAGGGGGTAAAAAGAATTAAATAGTCTAAAAATTGAACTTGGCACGAGAAAAATCGCAGGAAAAAGTTAGTTATAAATATATAATTATTATTGTTTTGTGACTGATTCAAAGCAATTTTTAACGCAAGTAAAGTTTCTTTTTATTTAAAGTAAGTGCAAATATATTATGTAGTGTCTTTAGGAATCTCTCCATTTGTATTTGCAAGGAAAAACCTTTGGGAACTCTATTTGCGACCCTTTTCAGGGATCAATGATTACCATATAATATGCTTAACCTTTTGCACATAATAAAACTGTTTGCTACTAAGAAACTGCCATCTCTTCCATCAGTAGAAAACGTATACCTACGAGATGATATTACATGTGCGAGGGATTTAAAAATTGTATTGTAGTACCTTTGCCCAATTTATCTCGCGGAGGGAAAATTCCATCACATCTTAACTAGGTATTATAGGTAGGGGGTCAATTAGATTTGAAAACGATAATGGATTGAATACCATGGGATATTGCAGATCTGGAAGTACTGGGTTCGATTCCCAGGTCAAGTCATGTATTGTTTTTTTTGGTATTTAAGGACATTAGTATGGAATAATTTTTAATGTAATGTCTTCTTACGAATACCTTAAATTACATAATGGTAGATAAATTTGATTATGAATATCATATGTTCTTTAATAGAAGTTTTAGGATATGTTTATGTAGCGAAATATATTATGTATGTATGTATGTATGTATGTATGTATGTATATATATGAGAATCAAAACTGAGATCGCTAACTTAAGCATATTATCTTATTATATTAAAAGAGTAATTTTTGTATACATATTATGTATATAAAATTATTTCGTGTATTTCGGAAACAGCCTTTACGAAATAGATCAAATTTTGTAATTAGATAAGGTTTTGTTATTTAAATCTCTAGTACCTGGCGACCGAGCTTCGTTCGGTGTTCTTTTTTGTTATATCGTATTTTTTAGATAAAAAAAAAACTAAAAAATTGAATAAATACAAAAAAAAACAAAAGTAAAAACTTTGTATTCCGACCGGGACTTGATCCCCGGCATATGTGTTATCTAACTTGTGCCTTGACCGCTTGACCACGATACTTATACCCGAGTGTAAGAAATTATCGACTATATTCTGCGTAGAATAATACAAAAGATAACCGCATGAAAACTCGAAAACACGCGTTTTCCCAGACATAAGACTAATCTAGATCGATTTTTCGCCCCCGAAAACTCCCACATACCAAATTTCAGTGAAATCGCTAGAGCTGTTTCCGAAATTGCCGGTATAAATAAATACATAAATATATAAATAAATAAATATACAAGAATTGCTCGTTGAAGTATATTAGATATAAAATAATTTCGTGTATTTCGGAAACAGCTTTTACTTTTTGGATCAAATTTTGTATTTAGATAAGATTTTGTTATTTAAGTTTATCTACGAGTATATAGGTCTCGTTTCGAGAAGAAACACATTTATTATGTTTTTTTCGAAAAATGCCGCTCGATTGCCCATTATTTTGATAAAATATGCACAATTTACTACATCGTATATTAAACATACTATATAGCATTTGTAGTTTTGTCCGTATTTCAATGGAAATAAGAAAAATAAGACAGATTTTTCTAATTAGTTCACACTAAGTTACTGCTCTGATACTATATACTCAACGATATCAACCGTTGTAGCCAACCGAGGCACTGTAGTAAATTACTGTTAAAGCATCGTAAGCTAAAGCCGCTGTACTTAGTTACAATCTCGTAGAACATAGTAAATAACAAGTAATTAAGAGAAATAGGATGAAATAGTTTTCCTTATATATAACTAGTGTTTGCTCCAGGATTCGCTTTATATTCTGTAAGTGTGAAGACTCTTATTTGCATAACGCTAAATGGACTATAATGGTCTATCCCTCTTTGTGCCCAGCAGTGGGACGTAAATGGTCTAAATAACTAATATACTAGCGACAACGCATTCGCATTTTATCCCAATCGATTCAATAGTTTCAAGACACACAGACACACATACACATACATATATCTACACACACACGCGTAAGTATTTATAAAATAGTAAATAAATAAATATGTTGGGACATTAACACACAGCACCATCTAGTTCCATGGTAAGCTATGAGGCCCGTGTTATGGATACCAGATAGTTGATACACTACACATATATAAATTTAAATACACACATATGATAAATATAAATACCCTTGATTAGAGTACACACATTCGTGCACATCACACAAATGAATGCCTCCAGCGGGACTCGAACACGTGACCGCTAGCACAGCAAATAGGGTCACTATAAACTGAGCCAAATTTGTCGTCTAAGTAGGTCCGATGTAACTCAAAAACATTAAAATGGTTTCTTTTCTACTGTACAGATAATCATATATAACTCGTAAAAATAATTTACTTCTGATATAAAAATATATTAACTTTTCTTACATTCCGTCGATCCAAACAAGTAGAGTGAACTCTACGTGCTATGCGCTCTCATATAAACCGGGGGTCTTGTTTATTGGTCACGACAGTACAAATGTCAAAAAAAAAACATGGCAAGCTTTTTTTAAGCTTTTAAAAAAAGTTATTCTATATCATCATCATGATACATCTAAAATATATAAATGGAGCGGGCAAGAATAGTTTCCGTTTTGGGATGGATTTCGTGTAATATAATATTTTGTTAAGCGTTAAATCGTTCCCATGTACCTATAAAGAGAACATGTATGGAATATTAAATTATTTTCTCTAGGGAGATAAGGAGGTACTACGGTTTATACTGATTTAATATAAATCTCATGAATTTCGATATAAGCGAGTTAGAAGTGGAGGAGAGCTTGAGTTTATATTATGTTTTAATGCAAATGGTACACAGCAGGTTTTTTTTATTATATTATATCAGTCGGAAGTGTATTTGTGGTTTTCTCGCAGCATCATTTTAAAAAAATAAGAAAGTATAGTATTACATGGTCTGTGGTATCATGGGGTCACATCACGTACAAAGTAAAAATTAATTATAAGTATTGTATTAGATGGCGTAATATGTATCGATTTGTTTTTAATGTTATTCTTAAATTCTTTCTTTGGTGTAAATTTGTTTTATAATTTTCATGCTCCTAGAGCCAGCGATTAAAATTATGCATTGTTTGTCAGTGAGCCAGTGTTAGAATTTTATTAAGTACTAGCATTGCCCGCGGCTCCGCTCGCGTTCAGATGACCAAAAACTAAACACTTAGGTTTTACATATGAGTTTACTCTTACATTGCAATATTTGTATTTTTTCTCAGAAATGAGATATTTTCCCGCGGTAAAAAGTATCCTATATGTTAACCCGGACAACCAGGTATCACCATACCAAATTTCATCAAAATCCCTCCAGTGGTTTTTCTGTGATGCGGTAACAGACAGACAGACAGACAGACAGACAGACAGACAGACAAAAATTCTAAAAACTATAGATTCTGCCTCTATATCGATAATAATGTTTATTTCAATAAGATTTTCCAAAAAATATTTAATGTACAGATTCGGCTTAGTTACAATTTTATTATATGTATTGACTAGCGACTCTCTCGGGTTCGTCCTTAGGTACGTTTTAACAGTTAGTATAGATTTCTCAGAGATTTCCCGCTGTAAAAAGTTTCCTATATGTTGACTCGGAGAACCAGCTATCATCATACCAAATTTCATCAAAATATTTCCAGCAAGTTTCTCCTGATGCATTCCCAGACACACAGACACACAAACAAAAATTCTAAAAAATATAGATTCGGCCTCTGTATCGATGATAATGACTATTTCAATAAGATTTTCCAAAAAATATTTAATGTGCAGATTCGACTCAGAATTTTATTATATGTATAAATATAGATGGAAATGCAGGACGCTGGACTGAAGGGTAAAGGTAAGTCAAAGCAAGAGAGTTTTCAAAGGTATGAATACAGATTAATATTTAATACTTTAGTTTATTTATTTCACGTTTCATTATAGCAGCCATGTAAATTAATAATTAACACTTATAAATATTGTCCACTTGACCAATTTTAATAAATAATTATGATGCAGGGTAAACACAGGCAGACACAAGTGCACTCTCTATTTCTTTGACTCTGAAATACGCACGGGACAAATTCTGCGCGACCAAAAAGTACTTTGGTTGCTTTGCAAGGCCCGGTAGTGTAACACTGTCAACATCCCAAATCAGTTGTCACTAAGAATTTCTTGGCACAATTTCATTATACTTAGCATGATCCAGGACTCGAACCCATGACCTTCAGCTCGTACCCCTTAGTCTAGATCCAAGACTAAAGAAGCAAGTTCAAATTAATTTTGCTTTATCAACTGTTTTGTTGTATCAACTTTGTAATGGGAAAAGTAGCTTATATCAGGTACTGTGAACGATTAAGATTTTCACTGTAATTTACCATAAGAATTCTGTAAAACAGCCCTGCATTGTAGCTATTAGATAGACAAACTTGTAATAATATAGACTTACTAGCGACTCACCCTCGCTTCGCTTCGGGTTCGTCTCTAGACAAAAACAACTCTATCTCACGGGAACCGTACATTTTTCCGGGATGATATATAACCTAAAGCCTTCCTCGATAAATGGACTATCCAATACAAAAATAATTTTTCAATTCCATCCAGTAGTTCCATCCAGGAGATTAGCGCGTTCAACCAAACAAACAAACAAATAAACAAACAAACAAACAAACAAACAATCAATCAAACAAACTCTTCAGCTTTATAATATTAGTATACATTAATGCAAGGTACTGCTATTAAGAAATCCGTATTTTACTTTAATATTAAAAGACAACTATTTATCAAATCAGACATAAAATTATAGTATATAAATATGTAGGTATATGTAAGTGTATATGTTTGTATGTGTATATAAATATATTTATTTTTGTATAATTATAATATTTAGTTATTATATTTTAATATTAAGTTTATACCATTTAATGCTGTACTGTACCTACATCGCTCTAAATTAAATTATTTTCTCACTATTGAAGGGTTTCTGGAAGAAATCAAAGAGATAAGTTATCCTTTGTCGACATTCTGTTACTTTATTTTGTACTAGCAGAACCCGCGGCTTCGCCCGCGATCAAACTGCGAAAAACATAAACTTTTTCGCAATACATACTTTATTACTTGCAAAAATATGTATAAGATGTTAAGCGTATATTCGGTAAATAAATTTACTCTACTTTATATACCACACTTGAGCTATGTTACTCTATTTTAATATACTCGTATTCAACAACTTAAACTTCACCGCCCAGTTTTACCCACTTAGGGGCTGAAATTAAAAAAAAATCCACAATACATATTTATTTAACTGTATTGAAGAGCAATAATACCAAGTTTCAAATAATTCTGATCATAAAGATTTTTTTCCTTATATAAACAGCACAACCCCCCTTTTATCATTTTAAGGGATGAATTTCGAAAAAAAATATATTTGTATTATTTTAGTTTTCATTTTAAAGTTAAATACCATTTTCCGTGCATCAATTACAGAGTTTCATACAAACTTTCATCCCCTATTTGACAGTCTTATGGGATGAATTTCAAAAAATGCTAAAATACGTATTCATTTAATTGTATTGAAGAGCATTAATATTAAGTTTCAAGTAATTCTGATCATAAATAAGTGTTTGCCCATATAATCTTCAACACCCTTTTTTACCCTTTTAAAGGATGAATATCGAAAAAAATCTAATGCATATATTTCTTATTTTTCATCTTAAAGCTAAATACCACTTTTCGTGCATTTCGCGTTAAGAATAACAGAGTTTCATACAATCTTTTATCCCCTATTTTACCCCCTTAGGGGATGAATTTCGAAAAATCCATTCTTAACGGATGCCTATATTGTAAAAGGAATATGTCCTCTAAATTTCACGTTTCTACGATCAGCGGTTTAGGCTGTGCGTTGATCGATCAGTCAGTCAGGACAAAGCATTTTATGTATATATAGATAACATATATTTATGGTACATAAATAAATAAATAAAAATACACAATCGAGTTTTACACGAGATAAGACACCTTGGTACCATACACGCCGTTACAAAATTGATACACGTTGGCGAAAATTTAATAAAAATGCTCGTTGAACTTTTTCACGTTGGTGTGAATTCATTATGTCGTTATGGTCGCAGTCGAAATTCTACGTTTTCATCTTTTTTTTTAAATAAATATTTTGTTGGGCCTTACTGAGTTAACTTTTAAACCAACCAAAAATCGATTAGAAAATCGATACGGAATTATCTAATCGTTATTGATATATACTTAGTATGTAAGCTAGTGCTGATTATAAAGTATATTTTTTTTCATCTAGGACGCTTAAAAGTCAAAAGAATTATTCAATTCAGATGTATTTGACTACAAGTTTGGCTCTGTTTATAGTGTTATACTTGCTGTGCCAGAGGTCGCGAGTTCGAGTCCCGCTGGGCGCATTTATTTGTGTGATGAGCACGAATGTTTGTACTCCAGTCATGGGTGTTTATATTTATAATATATATGTATTTAAAGTTACGAGTATATATATGTATATATCAACTATCAAGTAACTTTCATAACACAGGCCTCGTACCGTACCATGGAACTAGATGGTGATGTGTATTAATGTCCCAATGTATTTATTTTTTACATATGTATAGTATATGTACGAATAATATTAATGTGTAATATTTATTTTAATTAATAATCGATAATATAATCCTTAATTATCTTTATTATCTACATATGAACTGTTATTTTACATATTACTTACAACTTTCTTATTTATTACATTTTATCTTGGTTAATTTATATAATAACTTTTTTAAAATATGACACTGTCGTAGTATAATTTAGGTGTCATATACATATGTAAGTCAAAATTGATTTACATGCAAATCTGAAACTTAAAGCAAAACAGATGATAAATTCTGCCTAATCTATCACCATAGTTGTTCAGTATTTTTCTATAAAAAGAAAAGTATGAATCTTATCCACCTTTCGAAAACTACTGTACTGTAAATAGACATAAAAATTAACTAGGTATATTCGTACACATATCTACAGTATTTCCGCACACAAAAGGGCAGAGATAAGGAAGAACAATATGGCGTCGATATCTAAATGTGAATAGACCGCGTAATAAAAGTAATAATACAAATAAATTCACAATTTTCAGACTCCAAATTTAACTGCACACGTCAAGTTATAGATAGACACGTTTGGCTCAGTTTGTAGTGACCCTACTTGCTGTGCCAGCGGTTGCGGGTTTCAGTTCCGCTGGGTGCATTCATTTGTGTGATGAGCATGAATGTTTGTACTCCAGTCATAGGTATTTATATTTATAATATAAGAGAAGGAGATAATCAGGATGATTAAAACTACGATTTAACTTTATCTCCGACTACCGACTCACAATCGCTTTGTTCGGGTTCGTCCCTAGGTTGCTTTCCCATACAAACTTTCATCCCCCTTTTCACCCCTGTAAGGGATGATTTCCGGGATAAAAACTACCCAGGGTCTCAAATTATCTTCTTACCAAATTTCATCTAAATCGATTCAGTAGTTTCGGAGTCTATTCGGTACAAACAAAGAAAAAAATCTTTCCTCTTTATAATATTAATATAGATAGATTAGTTTAAATTGGTTTAATTTTATATGTTAATTACACAAGAAAGTATTACGGGTTTTTATGGTATTTGAGGAACTTAATTCAAAGAATAAGTACAAGCGATTTTGATTTTATTTATTACTCAATCCACTAAAGCCACGTCAATGACTACTTAGTCATTGACGTGGCTTTAGTGTAACCAATACAATAAAAATTTTGGAAACAGTAATTTTTATATAGATAAGTAAATTCTATTTATATACATACATATACAATATACATCCCTCAAAACAATGTTTATGGTCGAATTTCGAACATTAAGCGAATACTAGTTTGTATAATTGCTCTACACTTAGGTGGAGCAATTATGGGTCGGGATGTGATGTTAGAAAGCCTATAACCTCCCTTTGCCTTAATAAATGGGCTATTAAATTCTACAAGAATTTCCAAATTTTACTGGTAGGTGTCCAGAGATAAGCGCGTTCAAACGAACAAAGAAATAAACTCTTCAGCTTTATATATCATATTCAGCGACTTAGCATCGGGCATCCCTAGATGTTTTTGCCATATATTTTATTGCTTTATTTCAAACCTTTTAGGTAGCGCACACCGATAAATCAACTTAACGGCCATTTTTTCTGATTTCAATTAAATTTGTTATAATTTCTGACACTAAAACATTTTTATTGTAATAAAAAATAGCCAATAACCCTCGGCGGTAATACAGCTTTCTATTAAAAAAAAAATCAGAATCACATTAATAGTTTCAGAGATTACGCCCTTCATAACAAACCTGAAAACTTACAACCTCCAACTTACAACCTCTTTCTAATATTATTACTGTAGATTTTATAAGTGAAGGTAAACATTGTGAGGAAACCTGCATGTCTGAGAGAACTTAGCAAGCTTTCGAAAGACATGTGAATTTTGCGAACCAGTACTTGCCTAGTGTGATGGACTATTTCCAGTTCCCCCTAGATTACCTCAGATTGAAGGGAGGCTTTTGCCCAGCAGTGGAATACGAGAAAGGGCTGAATACAGATTATATAGATACGCCTTCTTACATAATTAATCATTTATTGTGGTTTTAGATCGAGTAATTCATTTGATTCAGTGGTTACCATCAAATAGCAATTTCTCTTACAATAATAAATTTCCGTATTCTATGCGATTGAATTTTATGTGTAGAAATAACAAGGAAAGAAGATTTTACGCCTTTAGTATTGGTTTAAGCACCAGTCGTTGTTGCATGATTTTAAATATTATTATTTTACTAGAAAATTTGTTAATTATGGAACAAGCTGTTTTTATACAAATTAATTTTAAATTGCTTCAGGTAAATCATGTATATACCCCCTGATGTGTATTCACCTTGCCTTTGTGTGTGGGAGGAGAGGGAGGGAGGGGGGGGGGGGGAGGTCTCATTAACGTCCGACAATTCAGCCAGACGTGTAGCCAAGAGACACACAGGGAGGTGGCCCACTTCGTTGCCATCGGGACGTCGCAGTTGAGTGCGTAAGCGATCCTGCGGCGTTCCATTGAGACTGGGGAGATTCTGTTGGATTTTAGTGGGTAGTACTGGCTTTCTAGGTAGTAAGTCCCACATAACCACTACACCACATGTATATACATAGATGGTAGTGCGTAAATGCGTTTCCCAATATTAAAAAATCCCAAAACAAAACAAATAAAAAAAGTTAAATCATGTATACAGATTTTTTTCGAATAAAGTAATCATGACTACGTACTCCTATTTTACTCATTCTTTTATCTCGGATCTCTGATATGTTAGTGAGATAAAATTAGCCGCCTCAACTAAATTCTGAACTTTGGTAAAATTGCTATTATGAAAATATACACGACTAGCGAATCACCCTCGCTTCGCACGGGTTCGTCCCTAGATTGATTCCCCATACAAACTTTCATCCCCATTTTCACCCCCTTAAGGGATGATTTCCGG
Source organism: Fabriciana adippe (assembly GCA_905404265.1). Lineage (NCBI taxonomy): Eukaryota > Metazoa > Arthropoda > Insecta > Lepidoptera > Nymphalidae > Fabriciana > Fabriciana adippe. The sequence continues at coordinate 1,442,539 of FR989996.1, read as the reverse complement.
AATAAAAAGTATCCTATGTCCTTTCCAGGGTCTCAAACTACCTTGTTACCAAATTTCATCTAAATTGGTTCAGTAGATCCAGAGATTATCCCCTACAACCTCACAAACTTTACCTCTTTATAGTATTAGTATAGACGATATTCTACGTCTTTTGTCAATTCTAGAAAAACGAGTGGGTAGCGGATTCTAGTAATGTTACATTTTTATCAAGCGAAAAACCATAAAAATATTTCCTCTATTATTTTATATAGGAAGCCATTCATAAAATACATTCGCAAATAGAAGTGTATTGTTACAGTGACATAATCTGACAATCTAAGGGTCTGAGAAAACTGACGTCCCCTGTATCATTCATCAAAGAGATTCATAATTTTCTCTTTTATAACTTGACTCATCATGATGAAGATGGAGGAGCAAATTTTGTATAATGTATTTAATTCTCTATGATAAAAATATATAAATAAATATTAAATAAATAAATATGTTAGAACAGGACTATGTTGCTTGTGTAATGGATACCAGATAGTTGATACACTACACATATATAACTTTAAATACATACATATTATAAATGTAACCACCCATGACTGGAGTACAAACATTCGTGCTCATCACATAAATGAATCCCACCAGAGGGACTCCAAGTTCGAACCCGTGACCGCTGGCATACAAGTAGGGTCACTACAAACTTATCCAAACATGTTATCAATCTACAACATCGGACGCAATTAGCACTGCAATTCGACTACACCACAAATCTTTACGGTTTACACGAGTATTTGACATTGAAATAAAATTTATACGGACATTTTCGCGATTTATTTTATTCAGCATAGTCACAGGGGAGACCTGTCACAATAAGTTATCTTTGTGTAAACTATCTGAAAAAACGTGAATCAAAAATCAAAGTAAAAAAATAATGTAAAAATATATTTGTGTATACTTAACTTGTCTCGTTCCTAAAAATTGAATATTTAACTCATTTAAGGCTTTCGTGCGTATGTTCAGACAAAGCCCAAATCACCGAGAGGCATTACACGTAATAACATCCGACTTACCAACATGTATAAGCAAGTTTACTTTTACGTCGAAATAAATGAAAAGTAAACCAAAAACAGATATTCTATAATTTTAACAAACATGCGGAAGACGAATTAATAGATTCAAAGTGATTGACTAGTGGTTTCACTAGTCATACTCAAAATACTTATTGCTCATGTGTATCCCTTTTAAGTCCTTTTTAACATCCCACTGCTGGGTACGGACCTCCCTTCAATACGTGGGAGCAAGCCATAGTCCACCACGCTGGCTAAGTGCCGCTCCATCTCATTTTTGATTTGACGCTTTATTTAAGTACTCATATATTACTAGCCAATTTTCTATTCAATGAACAGACGCGGCGCAATTACAGTTATATTATATGTATAGACTAGCGACTCACCCTCGCTTGATGGTAGTCTCTAGCTTGGATATAGTAACATGGATATATATATATATATATATATATATATATATATATATAATATGGATATATATATTCTTCCGTGGACCTTAAGGAACATACAAAAAAAATATAGCCGAATTGGTCCAGCCATTCTTGAGTTATGCGCTTACCAACATTCATTTTTATTTATATATATAGATTTCAAAATATGCATTGATAAGCCACTTCCACGGCTAAAATATTACACTCGGGTAATAATGATCATGTTTCGTCATGGGTGATGTGTTGTACGATAAGTTAGAATAAAAATTACGATAAAAAAGCGATCCAGACCCAATTTCTCATTTCCTGCCGATATTTCTGGAGGATTCATATTGGCTGAGTGTCATTATCGTTCGGAAATAGAGCTACTGACAAGTCTAGCAAAATTTATAATTTTCATTCATTCATTTTAGCTATTCATTCATTTCATTCACAATAAAATTACTTTTTAATAAAAAGAAGATATTTAGATTTTTGAATTACTTAAAAGTATCGTTAGGCTCCTTTGTCTTTTGTGATGGAACTAATTTTAAAAATTTAAGTTGTCCTTTACTTAGGATAACCTTGAGATACAACCTTTTTTTATTAATGTGTTGAGGGACGCGGAAACACCGGTGGTTCAGTTAACAATTAATTTCTTAGAAATTACTCTGGAGTGGTTAAAAAAAGAATTATGAAATAACAAAAAAAGTACAGCCGAACTAAATACTTACTCCATTTTTAAGTTAAAACAATTCTACAAAGAGTATTTTCCGACGACACAAAGTAACAAATATCCTATTACGAGTAGATTTCTCTGATAATGGATTAAAATCTAAAATCAAAGCACGTTCTTGCATTCTCTTATATGTGAAAAATGTTATATTTAAATTAAAATTTTAACGGCGTGTCTATTCGTTCTTTATTAAATATATAAATTATAAGGAAAGATGAATAGACTAATAAATAAGTAAGTAGAATAAGTAGCTCAGCTTGGTAGGTTAAGGTTTTTTTTTTTGCATAAAGAAACTCCTGCACCTAAAAATCACTTATTTTACATTAGAAAACAAAAAAGTGGTAAATATTCATATATAAACCGACAATAATCAAACGAATAGTAAATTTTTTATTCAACCGATTATTGGACGAATAGCACCGGCCTCCTTTATTTATTATTCATCCTTATTTTAAGTACGAATAGCTAAATAGAAAAAATAAAATAAAGAGTGCGTGTATGAATGTGTACACGCGCAAGAAGTACAACTTCTGTAGGTTATTTCTGTAGGTTTTTTCGTAACGCATTCACTAGTTTACCCCCCAAAGCAAGCGTGCGTAAAGAAGTTTTACTTCAAAAATCTACAAATAATATTTTAGTATGACGATTATAAATATTGGGAAGGACGAGGGATATAAGTTTTAAGTTTAAATACTATTATCTGTCACGGCCCTCTAGATATATCGAATTTATGAAATAAAATATAAACACAAAATAATATTAACAATGTCAATCCTCGGTATAGAAGATTTAAAGGATATCAACATATTAAAGCAAATCTTTGCCGAATTTCTCGGAACGTTTTTATACTTATCTATATCACTGTTAGCTGGGACCTCTCTTGGAGGGGGGGTCGTTGCTACCGCGCTGGCTAATGGGCTATTAGTAGCATCAGTAATTCAAATAATTGGGCGAGTATCTGGAGGGCACGTTAATCCAGCTGTTACGATTGGTGTTTTAACATGTGGAAACATGAAGATTGTGAAAGCAATGCTCTACTTAGCTGCTCAAATTCTTGGAAGTATACTTGGATCTCTTGTAGCTTATGCCATAGTAGATAGTTCTTCAAGAAACGCTCTCGGTGCAACTATACCTTACAGCGAGCTTAAAGCTTATCAGATTCTTATCTTGGAGCTTATTATGACTTTTATTTTAGTTGCTGTTGTTTTAAGTGTTTTAGATAGAAAAGGTATTAGAAACGTAGCACCCATTGCTATTGGATTGAGTATAACTGGTTGTCAATGTTCCGCGGTATTGTACAGTGGGTCCTTAAATCCAGTTAGATCTCTGGGACCAGCAGTGGCAGTGAACATCTGGACTCATCATTGGGTTTACTGGGTCGGACCTCTTCTTGGAGGTTGCCTTGCAGGTCTAACACATAAATATATGTTCAATACTGAAGCATCTACCGTCAATATTATTGAAACTGAATAAAAAAATGGTTTGATAATATTAAAAATATTTTAAAATACATAATCCTTTTTATTTAGAATATCATTGTTATTTTTACACTTTTAGGCTTTTTGAATTTAGTTAAACGAGAACGTTTGTTTCTGACATATTTATTATATGGATATCCTAAAGCGGTACGTATTTCATAATATTTTTATGTTAAAAAGTGTTGGTTTAAATTTTTTAAACTCTATATATAGAAATAAGGACAAGGAAATTTTTAAATGCCTATGCAGAAAGCATTTAAAGTTATTTTTTAAACATCGCAAATATCTCCGTATACATATCACAAACTTATTCTTCCTTTATAATATTTCTCTAAACCAGGTAAATAATTAATAGCTAACAAGTAAAATTACTAAAGTGAGTTAAATTTTATAAGAAATTGTTAACAAAAAATCGGTCAAGTGCGAGCCAAATTCGCACACGAAGGGTTCCGTACCGTCGTACATGTACTTTTTATTAATATGATTTTTACTCTGTGAATGTAGTATATTAACTTCGATGATCGATTACGAACGATAAAAAAATGTTTATTGTATTTTTATTATTTGTTGTTATAGCGGCAATAGAAATACCCACTCTGTGAAAATTTGAACCTTCTACCTATTACGGTTCATGAGATACAGCCCTCTGACAGACGGACGGACGTACGGACAGCGGAGGCTTAATAATAGGGTTCCGTTGGCACTCTTCGGGTACGGAACCCTAAAAATGATACACTGGTTTAAAAAACAACTTAATAGTAATTATTGCACCTTTAGGGGTGGACTTTCAAAATTTATATGGTGTTTAAAAAATTCTATAAAAACCTTTACACAATGGTCGTATATATCACGTAACATACAGACAACAAAACATTCTAATTTATTGCACTACCCCCTTTTTAAAGTTAGTCAAAATAGAGTTGTAAAGAGATCATAATTGATATTGCGTGAAAATTATAAGGATTATATTAATTTCTTTTCCCGCTAGATGGAGCTGCTCCTTTCCACTGTAAATCCGAATCGTGCTGGCATTTATCTCTCAATGAATGACCTTGTATTATCGAAACATATATGATAACTCTGGTTTTCCTTCATATGTTAGGTCATATGTGTATTCAACGCAACGCATTCGCAACTCCTTTTGTGTTGAAGATGTCTATGAGCGACGATAGCCATATACCATCAGGTGGAACGTTTGCTCGTTTGCCTCTTTTTTCTATGAAAAAAAAAAAAACTGTGAACTCATCCAAGTCCACCCAGCCTTTTCAGTAGAAAGGAGTAACAAACATCCACACATATAAACTTTCGCATTCATAATAGTACAGTATGATTGTTATTTATGTACTTTGTATATTTTAAATAATAATATTATAAATGTAAAAGTTTGTGAGCATGTATGGATGTTTGTTACTCAATCACGCCAGAACGGCTGAACGGATCTGGATGAAATTTGGCATAGAGATAGATTATAGTCTAGAAAAACACATAAGCTACTTTTTACATCGGAAAAATGCACGGTTCCCGTTGGATAGGTTTGTTTTGTTTTTCTAGAGGCGAACCCGAGCGAAGCGAAGGTGAGCCGCTAGTTTTAAATAACACTATCTTTTCGGATTTTTTCACCTATTTATTCGATTTGGGAATCAAAAATAAAACCGAGAATTTTATTTTTTTAAAATGTCAAATATTCGCGTAAATCTAAGAAAGTATTACTTTGTATATTTTATCTACGCTTTACCCACATATAAGTATTTATTTATTTTTTCAAAAAGAGGATTGAGGTGAATGCGACTTAGGAGGAATAAGAAATAACACGTTAATGTATATAGTTATGATACTTCAGGTTCTAGTATAATAACTGTAGGAAAGTTAGCTTCAAGTTTTATATCCATGCCCTTGAACTAAGCCACAATGGCTTTGTTAGCTCACATCCAGTCTAGACTGCCGTTGTCTCGACTTAGAAATAATGATAGTTGTAAAAACTGAAGTACCTACATGTTCTAGCTTAGCTTTTAACTTCTATTCTTTGAAAAAAAACAACGTGATTTATTTAGTTTTTTCTAACATTTTTATTGAGCTGACATTCATTTTTATTACCAAGTGTCGAGGATAAATAAACATCCATGAAAGCGTTAGTCACATGTTTTTAAATAACTCAATAAGTTTTCAGTGGACTAAAAAGACATTTGAAAGATAGATCCATACATATAATAAAATTCTGAGTCGAATCTCTACATTATATATTTTTCGAAAATCTTATTGAAATAATCATTATTATCAATACAAAGGACGAATCTATAGTTTTTAGAATTTTTGTCTGTCTGTCCGTCTGTTTGGGAACACATCACCAGAAAACAACTGGACAGATTTTGATAAAATTTGGTACAATGATAGCTGGTTATCCGAGTCAACATATAGGATACTTTTTACTGCGGAAAAATATCTCATCTCTGAGAAATCTGTACTAAACCTTAAACGTAATAATTATAATCTTCTGAATTTTAACGTTATCAATTTAATCGAAGAGTTGAATGAACATGCATAGCAGTGTACATAGGATCCGACAACTTGCATAGTACCTATTAGGCAAAATGCCCATATTATGTACTTACATATAGTAGGCTACTAATTAACTAGACATATCAAAATTAACTACATGAAGATATTACCGGTCAAAATTACAAGGGAATAACCGAGTTGAATGAAACTAATTAGTACAATTAACCTGTCGAGAGGCGCGGGTACGCCAGTGTGCCAGTTAACAATTAATTTCTTAGAAATTATTGTAACTGGCTGAAATCGTAAACGCCTACCTTGTTTTTTGAAGTCGGTTAAAGAAACGACAGACAGAAAAAGTGACATTTTGTTTTGTAGTATGTAAGAAAGTACGTACCTAACTTTTGTTCAAACCAATAGCTAAGTTCAAGTTCAGGAAATCCAACGGAACCTCCCCTGTCTAAATGTGACGCCGCAGGATCGCTTACGTACACAACCATGACATCCCGACAGGCGTCAGCCGAAGCAGACCACACAACCAAGGGGTTGCCCCCACAGTCCACTTCGCTATTAGAGAAGTACCAGGAGCAACCCTAAGAACGCACCCAAGATAAACAAGGGTAAGTCGCTATTAACTTAATAAAATTCAATAAATGACATAAGAGAGTCAACAAATAAATAAACACATATTTCGTACTTTTTCAAAAACAACCTCTTCAGGGGGTAAAAAGAATTAAATAGTCTAAAAATTGAACTTGGCACGAGAAAAATCGCAGGAAAAAGTTAGTTATAAATATATAATTATTATTGTTTTGTGACTGATTCAAAGCAATTTTTAACGCAAGTAAAGTTTCTTTTTATTTAAAGTAAGTGCAAATATATTATGTAGTGTCTTTAGGAATCTCTCCATTTGTATTTGCAAGGAAAAACCTTTGGGAACTCTATTTGCGACCCTTTTCAGGGATCAATGATTACCATATAATATGCTTAACCTTTTGCACATAATAAAACTGTTTGCTACTAAGAAACTGCCATCTCTTCCATCAGTAGAAAACGTATACCTACGAGATGATATTACATGTGCGAGGGATTTAAAAATTGTATTGTAGTACCTTTGCCCAATTTATCTCGCGGAGGGAAAATTCCATCACATCTTAACTAGGTATTATAGGTAGGGGGTCAATTAGATTTGAAAACGATAATGGATTGAATACCATGGGATATTGCAGATCTGGAAGTACTGGGTTCGATTCCCAGGTCAAGTCATGTATTGTTTTTTTTGGTATTTAAGGACATTAGTATGGAATAATTTTTAATGTAATGTCTTCTTACGAATACCTTAAATTACATAATGGTAGATAAATTTGATTATGAATATCATATGTTCTTTAATAGAAGTTTTAGGATATGTTTATGTAGCGAAATATATTATGTATGTATGTATGTATGTATGTATGTATGTATATATATGAGAATCAAAACTGAGATCGCTAACTTAAGCATATTATCTTATTATATTAAAAGAGTAATTTTTGTATACATATTATGTATATAAAATTATTTCGTGTATTTCGGAAACAGCCTTTACGAAATAGATCAAATTTTGTAATTAGATAAGGTTTTGTTATTTAAATCTCTAGTACCTGGCGACCGAGCTTCGTTCGGTGTTCTTTTTTGTTATATCGTATTTTTTAGATAAAAAAAAAACTAAAAAATTGAATAAATACAAAAAAAAACAAAAGTAAAAACTTTGTATTCCGACCGGGACTTGATCCCCGGCATATGTGTTATCTAACTTGTGCCTTGACCGCTTGACCACGATACTTATACCCGAGTGTAAGAAATTATCGACTATATTCTGCGTAGAATAATACAAAAGATAACCGCATGAAAACTCGAAAACACGCGTTTTCCCAGACATAAGACTAATCTAGATCGATTTTTCGCCCCCGAAAACTCCCACATACCAAATTTCAGTGAAATCGCTAGAGCTGTTTCCGAAATTGCCGGTATAAATAAATACATAAATATATAAATAAATAAATATACAAGAATTGCTCGTTGAAGTATATTAGATATAAAATAATTTCGTGTATTTCGGAAACAGCTTTTACTTTTTGGATCAAATTTTGTATTTAGATAAGATTTTGTTATTTAAGTTTATCTACGAGTATATAGGTCTCGTTTCGAGAAGAAACACATTTATTATGTTTTTTTCGAAAAATGCCGCTCGATTGCCCATTATTTTGATAAAATATGCACAATTTACTACATCGTATATTAAACATACTATATAGCATTTGTAGTTTTGTCCGTATTTCAATGGAAATAAGAAAAATAAGACAGATTTTTCTAATTAGTTCACACTAAGTTACTGCTCTGATACTATATACTCAACGATATCAACCGTTGTAGCCAACCGAGGCACTGTAGTAAATTACTGTTAAAGCATCGTAAGCTAAAGCCGCTGTACTTAGTTACAATCTCGTAGAACATAGTAAATAACAAGTAATTAAGAGAAATAGGATGAAATAGTTTTCCTTATATATAACTAGTGTTTGCTCCAGGATTCGCTTTATATTCTGTAAGTGTGAAGACTCTTATTTGCATAACGCTAAATGGACTATAATGGTCTATCCCTCTTTGTGCCCAGCAGTGGGACGTAAATGGTCTAAATAACTAATATACTAGCGACAACGCATTCGCATTTTATCCCAATCGATTCAATAGTTTCAAGACACACAGACACACATACACATACATATATCTACACACACACGCGTAAGTATTTATAAAATAGTAAATAAATAAATATGTTGGGACATTAACACACAGCACCATCTAGTTCCATGGTAAGCTATGAGGCCCGTGTTATGGATACCAGATAGTTGATACACTACACATATATAAATTTAAATACACACATATGATAAATATAAATACCCTTGATTAGAGTACACACATTCGTGCACATCACACAAATGAATGCCTCCAGCGGGACTCGAACACGTGACCGCTAGCACAGCAAATAGGGTCACTATAAACTGAGCCAAATTTGTCGTCTAAGTAGGTCCGATGTAACTCAAAAACATTAAAATGGTTTCTTTTCTACTGTACAGATAATCATATATAACTCGTAAAAATAATTTACTTCTGATATAAAAATATATTAACTTTTCTTACATTCCGTCGATCCAAACAAGTAGAGTGAACTCTACGTGCTATGCGCTCTCATATAAACCGGGGGTCTTGTTTATTGGTCACGACAGTACAAATGTCAAAAAAAAAACATGGCAAGCTTTTTTTAAGCTTTTAAAAAAAGTTATTCTATATCATCATCATGATACATCTAAAATATATAAATGGAGCGGGCAAGAATAGTTTCCGTTTTGGGATGGATTTCGTGTAATATAATATTTTGTTAAGCGTTAAATCGTTCCCATGTACCTATAAAGAGAACATGTATGGAATATTAAATTATTTTCTCTAGGGAGATAAGGAGGTACTACGGTTTATACTGATTTAATATAAATCTCATGAATTTCGATATAAGCGAGTTAGAAGTGGAGGAGAGCTTGAGTTTATATTATGTTTTAATGCAAATGGTACACAGCAGGTTTTTTTTATTATATTATATCAGTCGGAAGTGTATTTGTGGTTTTCTCGCAGCATCATTTTAAAAAAATAAGAAAGTATAGTATTACATGGTCTGTGGTATCATGGGGTCACATCACGTACAAAGTAAAAATTAATTATAAGTATTGTATTAGATGGCGTAATATGTATCGATTTGTTTTTAATGTTATTCTTAAATTCTTTCTTTGGTGTAAATTTGTTTTATAATTTTCATGCTCCTAGAGCCAGCGATTAAAATTATGCATTGTTTGTCAGTGAGCCAGTGTTAGAATTTTATTAAGTACTAGCATTGCCCGCGGCTCCGCTCGCGTTCAGATGACCAAAAACTAAACACTTAGGTTTTACATATGAGTTTACTCTTACATTGCAATATTTGTATTTTTTCTCAGAAATGAGATATTTTCCCGCGGTAAAAAGTATCCTATATGTTAACCCGGACAACCAGGTATCACCATACCAAATTTCATCAAAATCCCTCCAGTGGTTTTTCTGTGATGCGGTAACAGACAGACAGACAGACAGACAGACAGACAGACAGACAAAAATTCTAAAAACTATAGATTCTGCCTCTATATCGATAATAATGTTTATTTCAATAAGATTTTCCAAAAAATATTTAATGTACAGATTCGGCTTAGTTACAATTTTATTATATGTATTGACTAGCGACTCTCTCGGGTTCGTCCTTAGGTACGTTTTAACAGTTAGTATAGATTTCTCAGAGATTTCCCGCTGTAAAAAGTTTCCTATATGTTGACTCGGAGAACCAGCTATCATCATACCAAATTTCATCAAAATATTTCCAGCAAGTTTCTCCTGATGCATTCCCAGACACACAGACACACAAACAAAAATTCTAAAAAATATAGATTCGGCCTCTGTATCGATGATAATGACTATTTCAATAAGATTTTCCAAAAAATATTTAATGTGCAGATTCGACTCAGAATTTTATTATATGTATAAATATAGATGGAAATGCAGGACGCTGGACTGAAGGGTAAAGGTAAGTCAAAGCAAGAGAGTTTTCAAAGGTATGAATACAGATTAATATTTAATACTTTAGTTTATTTATTTCACGTTTCATTATAGCAGCCATGTAAATTAATAATTAACACTTATAAATATTGTCCACTTGACCAATTTTAATAAATAATTATGATGCAGGGTAAACACAGGCAGACACAAGTGCACTCTCTATTTCTTTGACTCTGAAATACGCACGGGACAAATTCTGCGCGACCAAAAAGTACTTTGGTTGCTTTGCAAGGCCCGGTAGTGTAACACTGTCAACATCCCAAATCAGTTGTCACTAAGAATTTCTTGGCACAATTTCATTATACTTAGCATGATCCAGGACTCGAACCCATGACCTTCAGCTCGTACCCCTTAGTCTAGATCCAAGACTAAAGAAGCAAGTTCAAATTAATTTTGCTTTATCAACTGTTTTGTTGTATCAACTTTGTAATGGGAAAAGTAGCTTATATCAGGTACTGTGAACGATTAAGATTTTCACTGTAATTTACCATAAGAATTCTGTAAAACAGCCCTGCATTGTAGCTATTAGATAGACAAACTTGTAATAATATAGACTTACTAGCGACTCACCCTCGCTTCGCTTCGGGTTCGTCTCTAGACAAAAACAACTCTATCTCACGGGAACCGTACATTTTTCCGGGATGATATATAACCTAAAGCCTTCCTCGATAAATGGACTATCCAATACAAAAATAATTTTTCAATTCCATCCAGTAGTTCCATCCAGGAGATTAGCGCGTTCAACCAAACAAACAAACAAATAAACAAACAAACAAACAAACAAACAATCAATCAAACAAACTCTTCAGCTTTATAATATTAGTATACATTAATGCAAGGTACTGCTATTAAGAAATCCGTATTTTACTTTGATATTAAAAGACAACTATTTATCAAATCAGACATAAAATTATAGTATATAAATATGTAGGTATATGTAAGTGTATATGTTTGTATGTGTATATAAATATATTTATTTTTGTATAATTATAATATTTAGTTATTATATTTTAATATTAAGTTTATACCATTTAATGCTGTACTGTACCTACATCGCTCTAAATTAAATTATTTTCTCACTATTGAAGGGTTTCTGGAAGAAATCAAAGAGATAAGTTATCCTTTGTCGACATTCTGTTACTTTATTTTGTACTAGCAGAACCCGCGGCTTCGCCCGCGATCAAACTGCGAAAAACATAAACTTTTTCGCAATACATACTTTATTACTTGCAAAAATATGTATAAGATGTTAAGCGTATATTCGGTAAATAAATTTACTCTACTTTATATACCACACTTGAGCTATGTTACTCTATTTTAATATACTCGTATTCAACAACTTAAACTTCACCGCCCAGTTTTACCCACTTAGGGGCTGAAATTAAAAAAAAATCCACAATACATATTTATTTAACTGTATTGAAGAGCAATAATACCAAGTTTCAAATAATTCTGATCATAAAGATTTTTTTCCTTATATAAACAGCACAACCCCCCTTTTATCATTTTAAGGGATGAATTTCGAAAAAAAATATATTTGTATTATTTTAGTTTTCATTTTAAAGTTAAATACCATTTTCCGTGCATCAATTACAGAGTTTCATACAAACTTTCATCCCCTATTTGACAGTCTTATGGGATGAATTTCAAAAAATGCTAAAATACGTATTCATTTAATTGTATTGAAGAGCATTAATATTAAGTTTCAAGTAATTCTGATCATAAATAAGTGTTTGCCCATATAATCTTCAACACCCTTTTTTACCCTTTTAAAGGATGAATATCGAAAAAAATCTAATGCATATATTTCTTATTTTTCATCTTAAAGCTAAATACCACTTTTCGTGCATTTCGCGTTAAGAATAACAGAGTTTCATACAATCTTTTATCCCCTATTTTACCCCCTTAGGGGATGAATTTCGAAAAATCCATTCTTAACGGATGCCTATATTGTAAAAGGAATATGTCCTCTAAATTTCACGTTTCTACGATCAGCGGTTTAGGCTGTGCGTTGATCGATCAGTCAGTCAGGACAAAGCATTTTATGTATATATAGATAACATATATTTATGGTACATAAATAAATAAATAAAAATACACAATCGAGTTTTACACGAGATAAGACACCTTGGTACCATACACGCCGTTACAAAATTGATACACGTTGGCGAAAATTTAATAAAAATGCTCGTTGAACTTTTTCACGTTGGTGTGAATTCATTATGTCGTTATGGTCGCAGTCGAAATTCTACGTTTTCATCTTTTTTTTTAAATAAATATTTTGTTGGGCCTTACTGAGTTAACTTTTAAACCAACCAAAAATCGATTAGAAAATCGATACGGAATTATCTAATCGTTATTGATATATACTTAGTATGTAAGCTAGTGCTGATTATAAAGTATATTTTTTTTCATCTAGGACGCTTAAAAGTCAAAAGAATTATTCAATTCAGATGTATTTGACTACAAGTTTGGCTCTGTTTATAGTGTTATACTTGCTGTGCCAGAGGTCGCGAGTTCGAGTCCCGCTGGGCGCATTTATTTGTGTGATGAGCACGAATGTTTGTACTCCAGTCATGGGTGTTTATATTTATAATATATATGTATTTAAAGTTACGAGTATATATATGTATATATCAACTATCAAGTAACTTTCATAACACAGGCCTCGTACCGTACCATGGAACTAGATGGTGATGTGTATTAATGTCCCAATGTATTTATTTTTTACATATGTATAGTATATGTACGAATAATATTAATGTGTAATATTTATTTTAATTAATAATCGATAATATAATCCTTAATTATCTTTATTATCTACATATGAACTGTTATTTTACATATTACTTACAACTTTCTTATTTATTACATTTTATCTTGGTTAATTTATATAATAACTTTTTTAAAATATGACACTGTCGTAGTATAATTTAGGTGTCATATACATATGTAAGTCAAAATTGATTTACATGCAAATCTGAAACTTAAAGCAAAACAGATGATAAATTCTGCCTAATCTATCACCATAGTTGTTCAGTATTTTTCTATAAAAAGAAAAGTATGAATCTTATCCACCTTTCGAAAACTACTGTACTGTAAATAGACATAAAAATTAACTAGGTATATTCGTACACATATCTACAGTATTTCCGCACACAAAAGGGCAGAGATAAGGAAGAACAATATGGCGTCGATATCTAAATGTGAATAGACCGCGTAATAAAAGTAATAATACAAATAAATTCACAATTTTCAGACTCCAAATTTAACTGCACACGTCAAGTTATAGATAGACACGTTTGGCTCAGTTTGTAGTGACCCTACTTGCTGTGCCAGCGGTTGCGGGTTTCAGTTCCGCTGGGTGCATTCATTTGTGTGATGAGCATGAATGTTTGTACTCCAGTCATAGGTATTTATATTTATAATATAAGAGAAGGAGATAATCAGGATGATTAAAACTACGATTTAACTTTATCTCCGACTACCGACTCACAATCGCTTTGTTCGGGTTCGTCCCTAGGTTGCTTTCCCATACAAACTTTCATCCCCCTTTTCACCCCTGTAAGGGATGATTTCCGGGATAAAAACTACCCAGGGTCTCAAATTATCTTCTTACCAAATTTCATCTAAATCGATTCAGTAGTTTCGGAGTCTATTCGGTACAAACAAAGAAAAAAATCTTTCCTCTTTATAATATTAATATAGATAGATTAGTTTAAATTGGTTTAATTTTATATGTTAATTACACAAGAAAGTATTACGGGTTTTTATGGTATTTGAGGAACTTAATTCAAAGAATAAGTACAAGCGATTTTGATTTTATTTATTACTCAATCCACTAAAGCCACGTCAATGACTACTTAGTCATTGACGTGGCTTTAGTGTAACCAATACAATAAAAATTTTGGAAACAGTAATTTTTATATAGATAAGTAAATTCTATTTATATACATACATATACAATATACATCCCTCAAAACAATGTTTATGGTCGAATTTCGAACATTAAGCGAATACTAGTTTGTATAATTGCTCTACACTTAGGTGGAGCAATTATGGGTCGGGATGTGATGTTAGAAAGCCTATAACCTCCCTTTGCCTTAATAAATGGGCTATTAAATTCTACAAGAATTTCCAAATTTTACTGGTAGGTGTCCAGAGATAAGCGCGTTCAAACGAACAAAGAAATAAACTCTTCAGCTTTATATATCATATTCAGCGACTTAGCATCGGGCATCCCTAGATGTTTTTGCCATATATTTTATTGCTTTATTTCAAACCTTTTAGGTAGCGCACACCGATAAATCAACTTAACGGCCATTTTTTCTGATTTCAATTAAATTTGTTATAATTTCTGACACTAAAACATTTTTATTGTAATAAAAAATAGCCAATAACCCTCGGCGGTAATACAGCTTTCTATTAAAAAAAAAATCAGAATCACATTAATAGTTTCAGAGATTACGCCCTTCATAACAAACCTGAAAACTTACAACCTCCAACTTACAACCTCTTTCTAATATTATTACTGTAGATTTTATAAGTGAAGGTAAACATTGTGAGGAAACCTGCATGTCTGAGAGAACTTAGCAAGCTTTCGAAAGACATGTGAATTTTGCGAACCAGTACTTGCCTAGTGTGATGGACTATTTCCAGTTCCCCCTAGATTACCTCAGATTGAAGGGAGGCTTTTGCCCAGCAGTGGAATACGAGAAAGGGCTGAATACAGATTATATAGATACGCCTTCTTACATAATTAATCATTTATTGTGGTTTTAGATCGAGTAATTCATTTGATTCAGTGGTTACCATCAAATAGCAATTTCTCTTACAATAATAAATTTCCGTATTCTATGCGATTGAATTTTATGTGTAGAAATAACAAGGAAAGAAGATTTTACGCCTTTAGTATTGGTTTAAGCACCAGTCGTTGTTGCATGATTTTAAATATTATTATTTTACTAGAAAATTTGTTAATTATGGAACAAGCTGTTTTTATACAAATTAATTTTAAATTGCTTCAGGTAAATCATGTATATACCCCCTGATGTGTATTCACCTTGCCTTTGTGTGTGGGAGGAGAGGGAGGGAGGGGGGGGGGGAGGTCTCATTAACGTCCGACAATTCAGCCAGACGTGTAGCCAAGAGACACACAGGGAGGTGGCCCACTTCGTTGCCATCGGGACGTCGCAGTTGAGTGCGTAAGCGATCCTGCGGCGTTCCATTGAGACTGGGGAGATTCTGTTGGATTTTAGTGGGTAGTACTGGCTTTCTAGGTAGTAAGTCCCACATAACCACTACACCACATGTATATACATAGATGGTAGTGCGTAAATGCGTTTCCCAATATTAAAAAATCCCAAAACAAAACAAATAAAAAAAGTTAAATCATGTATACAGATTTTTTTCGAATAAAGTAATCATGACTACGTACTCCTATTTTACTCATTCTTTTATCTCGGATCTCTGATATGTTAGTGAGATAAAATTAGCCGCCTCAACTAAATTCTGAACTTTGGTAAAATTGCTATTATGAAAATATACACGACTAGCGAATCACCCTCGCTTCGCACGGGTTCGTCCCTAGATTGATTCCCCATACAAACTTTCATCCCCATTTTCACCCCCTTAAGGGATGATTTCCGGAATAAAAAGTATCCTATGTCCTTTCCAGGGTCTCAAACTACCTTGTTACCAAATTTCATCTAAATTGGTTCAGTAGATCCAGAGATTATCCCCTACAACCTCACAAACTTTACCTCTTTATAGTATTAGTATAGACGATATTCTACGTCTTTTGTCAATTCTAGAAAAACGAGTGGGTAGCGGATTCTAGTAATGTTACATTTTTATCAAGCGAAAAACCATAAAAATATTTCCTCTATTATTTTATATAGGAAGCCATTCATAAAATACATTCGCAAATAGAAGTGTATTGTTACAGTGACATAATCTGACAATCTAAGGGTCTGAGAAAACTGACGTCCCCTGTATCATTCATCAAAGAGATTCATAATTTTCTCTTTTATAACTTGACTCATCATGATGAAGATGGAGGAGCAAATTTTGTATAATGTATTTAATTCTCTATGATAAAAATATATAAATAAATATTAAATAAATAAATATGTTAGAACAGGACTATGTTGCTTGTGTAATGGATACCAGATAGTTGATACACTACACATATATAACTTTAAATACATACATATTATAAATGTAACCACCCATGACTGGAGTACAAACATTCGTGCTCATCACATAAATGAATCCCACCAGAGGGACTCCAAGTTCGAACCCGTGACCGCTGGCATACAAGTAGGGTCACTACAAACTTATCCAAACATGTTATCAATCTACAACATCGGACGCAATTAGCACTGCAATTCGACTACACCACAAATCTTTACGGTTTACACGAGTATTTGACATTGAAATAAAATTTATACGGACATTTTCGCGATTTATTTTATTCAGCATAGTCACAGGGGAGACCTGTCACAATAAGTTATCTTTGTGTAAACTATCTGAAAAAACGTGAATCAAAAATCAAAGTAAAAAAATAATGTAAAAATATATTTGTGTATACTTAACTTGTCTCGTTCCTAAAAATTGAATATTTAACTCATTTAAGGCTTTCGTGCGTATGTTCAGACAAAGCCCAAATCACCGAGAGGCATTACACGTAATAACATCCGACTTACCAACATGTATAAGCAAGTTTACTTTTACGTCGAAATAAATGAAAAGTAAACCAAAAACAGATATTCTATAATTTTAACAAACATGCGGAAGACGAATTAATAGATTCAAAGTGATTGACTAGTGGTTTCACTAGTCATACTCAAAATACTTATTGCTCATGTGTATCCCTTTTAAGTCCTTTTTAACATCCCACTGCTGGGTACGGACCTCCCTTCAATACGTGGGAGCAAGCCATAGTCCACCACGCTGGCTAAGTGCCGCTCCATCTCATTTTTGATTTGACGCTTTATTTAAGTACTCATATATTACTAGCCAATTTTCTATTCAATGAACAGACGCGGCGCAATTACAGTTATATTATATGTATAGACTAGCGACTCACCCTCGCTTGATGGTAGTCTCTAGCTTGGATATAGTAACATGGATATATATATATATATATATATATATATATATATATATATATATATATATATATATATATATATATATATAATATGGATATATATATTCTTCCGTGGACCTTAAGGAACATACAAAAAAAATATAGCCGAATTGGTCCAGCCATTCTTGAGTTATGCGCTTACCAACATTCATTTTTATTTATATATATAGATTTCAAAATATGCATTGATAAGCCACTTCCACGGCTAAAATATTACACTCGGGTAATAATGATCATGTTTCGTCATGGGTGATGTGTTGTACGATAAGTTAGAATAAAAATTACGATAAAAAAGCGATCCAGACCCAATTTCTCATTTCCTGCCGATATTTCTGGAGGATTCATATTGGCTGAGTGTCATTATCGTTCGGAAATAGAGCTACTGACAAGTCTAGCAAAATTTATAATTTTCATTCATTCATTTTAGCTATTCATTCATTTCATTCACAATAAAATTACTTTTTAATAAAAAGAAGATATTTAGATTTTTGAATTACTTAAAAGTATCGTTAGGCTCCTTTGTCTTTTGTGATGGAACTAATTTTAAAAATTTAAGTTGTCCTTTACTTAGGATAACCTTGAGATACAACCTTTTTTTATTAATGTGTTGAGGGACGCGGAAACACCGGTGGTTCAGTTAACAATTAATTTCTTAGAAATTACTCTGGAGTGGTTAAAAAAAGAATTATGAAATAACAAAAAAAGTACAGCCGAACTAAATACTTACTCCATTTTTAAGTTAAAACAATTCTACAAAGAGTATTTTCCGACGACACAAAGTAACAAATATCCTATTACGAGTAGATTTCTCTGATAATGGATTAAAATCTAAAATCAAAGCACGTTCTTGCATTCTCTTATATGTGAAAAATGTTATATTTAAATTAAAATTTTAACGGCGTGTCTATTCGTTCTTTATTAAATATATAAATTATAAGGAAAGATGAATAGACTAATAAATAAGTAAGTAGAATAAGTAGCTCAGCTTGGTAGGTTAAGGTTTTTTTTTTTGCATAAAGAAACTCCTGCACCTAAAAATCACTTATTTTACATTAGAAAACAAAAAAGTGGTAAATATTCATATATAAACCGACAATAATCAAACGAATAGTAAATTTTTTATTCAACCGATTATTGGACGAATAGCACCGGCCTCCTTTATTTATTATTCATCCTTATTTTAAGTACGAATAGCTAAATAGAAAAAATAAAATAAAGAGTGCGTGTATGAATGTGTACACGCGCAAGAAGTACAACTTCTGTAGGTTATTTCTGTAGGTTTTTTCGTAACGCATTCACTAGTTTACCCCCCAAAGCAAGCGTGCGTAAAGAAGTTTTACTTCAAAAATCTACAAATAATATTTTAGTATGACGATTATAAATATTGGGAAGGACGAGGGATATAAGTTTTAAGTTTAAATACTATTATCTGTCACGGCCCTCTAGATATATCGAATTTATGAAATAAAATATAAACACAAAATAATATTAACAATGTCAATCCTCGGTATAGAAGATTTAAAGGATATCAACATATTAAAGCAAATCTTTGCCGAATTTCTCGGAACGTTTTTATACTTATCTATATCACTGTTAGCTGGGACCTCTCTTGGAGGGGGGGTCGTTGCTACCGCGCTGGCTAATGGGCTATTAGTAGCATCAGTAATTCAAATAATTGGGCGAGTATCTGGAGGGCACGTTAATCCAGCTGTTACGATTGGTGTTTTAACATGTGGAAACATGAAGATTGTGAAAGCAATGCTCTACTTAGCTGCTCAAATTCTTGGAAGTATACTTGGATCTCTTGTAGCTTATGCCATAGTAGATAGTTCTTCAAGAAACGCTCTCGGTGCAACTATACCTTACAGCGAGCTTAAAGCTTATCAGATTCTTATCTTGGAGCTTATTATGACTTTTATTTTAGTTGCTGTTGTTTTAAGTGTTTTAGATAGAAAAGGTATTAGAAACGTAGCACCCATTGCTATTGGATTGAGTATAACTGGTTGTCAATGTTCCGCGGTATTGTACAGTGGGTCCTTAAATCCAGTTAGATCTCTGGGACCAGCAGTGGCAGTGAACATCTGGACTCATCATTGGGTTTACTGGGTCGGACCTCTTCTTGGAGGTTGCCTTGCAGGTCTAACACATAAATATATGTTCAATACTGAAGCATCTACCGTCAATATTATTGAAACTGAATAAAAAAATGGTTTGATAATATTAAAAATATTTTAAAATACATAATCCTTTTTATTTAGAATATCATTGTTATTTTTACACTTTTAGGCTTTTTGAATTTAGTTAAACGAGAACGTTTGTTTCTGACATATTTATTATATGGATATCCTAAAGCGGTACGTATTTCATAATATTTTTATGTTAAAAAGTGTTGGTTTAAATTTTTTAAACTCTATATATAGAAATAAGGACAAGGAAATTTTTAAATGCCTATGCAGAAAGCATTTAAAGTTATTTTTTAAACATCGCAAATATCTCCGTATACATATCACAAACTTATTCTTCCTTTATAATATTTCTCTAAACCAGGTAAATAATTAATAGCTAACAAGTAAAATTACTAAAGTGAGTTAAATTTTATAAGAAATTGTTAACAAAAAATCGGTCAAGTGCGAGCCAAATTCGCACACGAAGGGTTCCGTACCGTCGTACATGTACTTTTTATTAATATGATTTTTACTCTGTGAATGTAGTATATTAACTTCGATGATCGATTACGAACGATAAAAAAATGTTTATTGTATTTTTATTATTTGTTGTTATAGCGGCAATAGAAATACCCACTCTGTGAAAATTTGAACCTTCTACCTATTACGGTTCATGAGATACAGCCCTCTGACAGACGGACGGACGTACGGACAGCGGAGGCTTAATAATAGGGTTCCGTTGGCACTCTTCGGGTACGGAACCCTAAAAATGATACACTGGTTTAAAAAACAACTTAATAGTAATTATTGCACCTTTAGGGGTGGACTTTCAAAATTTATATGGTGTTTAAAAAATTCTATAAAAACCTTTACACAATGGTCGTATATATCACGTAACATACAGACAACAAAACATTCTAATTTATTGCACTACCCCCTTTTTAAAGTTAGTCAAAATAGAGTTGTAAAGAGATCATAATTGATATTGCGTGAAAATTATAAGGATTATATTAATTTCTTTTCCCGCTAGATGGAGCTGCTCCTTTCCACTGTAAATCCGAATCGTGCTGGCATTTATCTCTCAATGAATGACCTTGTATTATCGAAACATATATGATAACTCTGGTTTTCCTTCATATGTTAGGTCATATGTGTATTCAACGCAACGCATTCGCAACTCCTTTTGTGTTGAAGATGTCTATGAGCGACGATAGCCATATACCATCAGGTGGAACGTTTGCTCGTTTGCCTCTTTTTTCTATGAAAAAAAAAAAAACTGTGAACTCATCCAAGTCCACCCAGCCTTTTCAGTAGAAAGGAGTAACAAACATCCACACATATAAACTTTCGCATTCATAATAGTACAGTATGATTGTTATTTATGTACTTTGTATATTTTAAATAATAATATTATAAATGTAAAAGTTTGTGAGCATGTATGGATGTTTGTTACTCAATCACGCCAGAACGGCTGAACGGATCTGGATGAAATTTGGCATAGAGATAGATTATAGTCTAGAAAAACACATAAGCTACTTTTTACATCGGAAAAATGCACGGTTCCCGTTGGATAGGTTTGTTTTGTTTTTCTAGAGGCGAACCCGAGCGAAGCGAAGGTGAGCCGCTAGTTTTAAATAACACTATCTTTTCGGATTTTTTCACCTATTTATTCGATTTGGGAATCAAAAATAAAACCGAGAATTTTATTTTTTTAAAATGTCAAATATTCGCGTAAATCTAAGAAAGTATTACTTTGTATATTTTATCTACGCTTTACCCACATATAAGTATTTATTTATTTTTTCAAAAAGAGGATTGAGGTGAATGCGACTTAGGAGGAATAAGAAATAACACGTTAATGTATATAGTTATGATACTTCAGGTTCTAGTATAATAACTGTAGGAAAGTTAGCTTCAAGTTTTATATCCATGCCCTTGAACTAAGCCACAATGGCTTTGTTAGCTCACATCCAGTCTAGACTGCCGTTGTCTCGACTTAGAAATAATGATAGTTGTAAAAACTGAAGTACCTACATGTTCTAGCTTAGCTTTTAACTTCTATTCTTTGAAAAAAAACAACGTGATTTATTTAGTTTTTTCTAACATTTTTATTGAGCTGACATTCATTTTTATTACCAAGTGTCGAGGATAAATAAACATCCATGAAAGCGTTAGTCACATGTTTTTAAATAACTCAATAAGTTTTCAGTGGACTAAAAAGACATTTGAAAGATAGATCCATACATATAATAAAATTCTGAGTCGAATCTCTACATTATATATTTTTCGAAAATCTTATTGAAATAATCATTATTATCAATACAAAGGACGAATCTATAGTTTTTAGAATTTTTGTCTGTCTGTCCGTCTGTTTGGGAACACATCACCAGAAAACAACTGGACAGATTTTGATAAAATTTGGTACAATGATAGCTGGTTATCCGAGTCAACATATAGGATACTTTTTACTGCGGAAAAATATCTCATCTCTGAGAAATCTGTACTAAACCTTAAACGTAATAATTATAATCTTCTGAATTTTAACGTTATCAATTTAATCGAAGAGTTGAATGAACATGCATAGCAGTGTACATAGGATCCGACAACTTGCATAGTACCTATTAGGCAAAATGCCCATATTATGTACTTACATATAGTAGGCTACTAATTAACTAGACATATCAAAATTAACTACATGAAGATATTACCGGTCAAAATTACAAGGGAATAACCGAGTTGAATGAAACTAATTAGTACAATTAACCTGTCGAGAGGCGCGGGTACGCCAGTGTGCCAGTTAACAATTAATTTCTTAGAAATTATTGTAACTGGCTGAAATCGTAAACGCCTACCTTGTTTTTTGAAGTCGGTTAAAGAAACGACAGACAGAAAAAGTGACATTTTGTTTTGTAGTATGTAAGAAAGTACGTACCTAACTTTTGTTCAAACCAATAGCTAAGTTCAAGTTCAGGAAATCCAACGGAACCTCCCCTGTCTAAATGTGACGCCGCAGGATCGCTTACGTACACAACCATGACATCCCGACAGGCGTCAGCCGAAGCAGACCACACAACCAAGGGGTTGCCCCCACAGTCCACTTCGCTATTAGAGAAGTACCAGGAGCAACCCTAAGAACGCACCCAAGATAAACAAGGGTAAGTCGCTATTAACTTAATAAAATTCAATAAATGACATAAGAGAGTCAACAAATAAATAAACACATATTTCGTACTTTTTCAAAAACAACCTCTTCAGGGGGTAAAAAGAATTAAATAGTCTAAAAATTGAACTTGGCACGAGAAAAATCGCAGGAAAAAGTTAGTTATAAATATATAATTATTATTGTTTTGTGACTGATTCAAAGCAATTTTTAACGCAAGTAAAGTTTCTTTTTATTTAAAGTAAGTGCAAATATATTATGTAGTGTCTTTAGGAATCTCTCCATTTGTATTTGCAAGGAAAAACCTTTGGGAACTCTATTTGCGACCCTTTTCAGGGATCAATGATTACCATATAATATGCTTAACCTTTTGCACATAATAAAACTGTTTGCTACTAAGAAACTGCCATCTCTTCCATCAGTAGAAAACGTATACCTACGAGATGATATTACATGTGCGAGGGATTTAAAAATTGTATTGTAGTACCTTTGCCCAATTTATCTCGCGGAGGGAAAATTCCATCACATCTTAACTAGGTATTATAGGTAGGGGGTCAATTAGATTTGAAAACGATAATGGATTGAATACCATGGGATATTGCAGATCTGGAAGTACTGGGTTCGATTCCCAGGTCAAGTCATGTATTGTTTTTTTTGGTATTTAAGGACATTAGTATGGAATAATTTTTAATGTAATGTCTTCTTACGAATACCTTAAATTACATAATGGTAGATAAATTTGATTATGAATATCATATGTTCTTTAATAGAAGTTTTAGGATATGTTTATGTAGCGAAATATATTATGTATGTATGTATGTATGTATGTATGTATGTATATATATGAGAATCAAAACTGAGATCGCTAACTTAAGCATATTATCTTATTATATTAAAAGAGTAATTTTTGTATACATATTATGTATATAAAATTATTTCGTGTATTTCGGAAACAGCCTTTACGAAATAGATCAAATTTTGTAATTAGATAAGGTTTTGTTATTTAAATCTCTAGTACCTGGCGACCGAGCTTCGTTCGGTGTTCTTTTTTGTTATATCGTATTTTTTAGATAAAAAAAAAACTAAAAAATTGAATAAATACAAAAAAAAACAAAAGTAAAAACTTTGTATTCCGACCGGGACTTGATCCCCGGCATATGTGTTATCTAACTTGTGCCTTGACCGCTTGACCACGATACTTATACCCGAGTGTAAGAAATTATCGACTATATTCTGCGTAGAATAATACAAAAGATAACCGCATGAAAACTCGAAAACACGCGTTTTCCCAGACATAAGACTAATCTAGATCGATTTTTCGCCCCCGAAAACTCCCACATACCAAATTTCAGTGAAATCGCTAGAGCTGTTTCCGAAATTGCCGGTATAAATAAATACATAAATATATAAATAAATAAATATACAAGAATTGCTCGTTGAAGTATATTAGATATAAAATAATTTCGTGTATTTCGGAAACAGCTTTTACTTTTTGGATCAAATTTTGTATTTAGATAAGATTTTGTTATTTAAGTTTATCTACGAGTATATAGGTCTCGTTTCGAGAAGAAACACATTTATTATGTTTTTTTCGAAAAATGCCGCTCGATTGCCCATTATTTTGATAAAATATGCACAATTTACTACATCGTATATTAAACATACTATATAGCATTTGTAGTTTTGTCCGTATTTCAATGGAAATAAGAAAAATAAGACAGATTTTTCTAATTAGTTCACACTAAGTTACTGCTCTGATACTATATACTCAACGATATCAACCGTTGTAGCCAACCGAGGCACTGTAGTAAATTACTGTTAAAGCATCGTAAGCTAAAGCCGCTGTACTTAGTTACAATCTCGTAGAACATAGTAAATAACAAGTAATTAAGAGAAATAGGATGAAATAGTTTTCCTTATATATAACTAGTGTTTGCTCCAGGATTCGCTTTATATTCTGTAAGTGTGAAGACTCTTATTTGCATAACGCTAAATGGACTATAATGGTCTATCCCTCTTTGTGCCCAGCAGTGGGACGTAAATGGTCTAAATAACTAATATACTAGCGACAACGCATTCGCATTTTATCCCAATCGATTCAATAGTTTCAAGACACACAGACACACATACACATACATATATCTACACACACACGCGTAAGTATTTATAAAATAGTAAATAAATAAATATGTTGGGACATTAACACACAGCACCATCTAGTTCCATGGTAAGCTATGAGGCCCGTGTTATGGATACCAGATAGTTGATACACTACACATATATAAATTTAAATACACACATATGATAAATATAAATACCCTTGATTAGAGTACACACATTCGTGCACATCACACAAATGAATGCCTCCAGCGGGACTCGAACACGTGACCGCTAGCACAGCAAATAGGGTCACTATAAACTGAGCCAAATTTGTCGTCTAAGTAGGTCCGATGTAACTCAAAAACATTAAAATGGTTTCTTTTCTACTGTACAGATAATCATATATAACTCGTAAAAATAATTTACTTCTGATATAAAAATATATTAACTTTTCTTACATTCCGTCGATCCAAACAAGTAGAGTGAACTCTACGTGCTATGCGCTCTCATATAAACCGGGGGTCTTGTTTATTGGTCACGACAGTACGAATGTCAAAAAAAAAAAAACATGGCAAGCTTTTTTTAAGCTTTTAAAAAAAGTTATTCTATATCATCATCATGATACATCTAAAATATATAAATGGAGCGGGCAAGAATAGTTTCCGTTTTGGGATGGATTTCGTGTAATATAATATTTTGTTAAGCGTTAAATCGTTCCCATGTACCTATAAAGAGAACATGTATGGAATATTGAATTATTTTCTCTAGGGAGATAAGGAGGTACTACGGTTTATACTGATTTAATATAAATGTCATGAATTTCGATATAAGCGAGTAAGAAGTGGAGGAGAGCTTGAGTTTATATTATGTTTTAATGCAAATGGTACACAGCAGGTTTTTTGTATCATTATATCAGTCGGAAGTGTATTTGTGGTTTTCTCGCAGCATCATTTAAAAAAAATAAGAAAGTATAGTATTACATGGTCTGTGGTATCATGGGGTCACATCACGTACAAAGTAAAAATTAATTAAAAGTATTGTATTAGATGGCGTAATATGTATCGATTTGTTTTTAATGTTATTCTTAAATTCTTTCTTTGGTGTAAATTTGTTTTATAATTTTCATGCTCCTAGAGCCAGCGATTAAAATTATGCATTGTTTGTCAGTGAGCCAGTGTTAGAATTTTATTAAGTACTAGCGACTCTCTCGGGTTCGTCCTTAGGTACGTTTTAACAGTTAGTATAGATTTCTCAGAGATTAGATAATTTCCCGCTGTAAAAAGTTTCCTATATGTTGACTCGGAGAACCAGCTATCATCATACCAAATTTCATCAAAATATTTCCAGCAAGTTTCTCCTGATGCATTCCCAGACACACAGACACACAAACAAAAATTCTAAAAAATATAGATTCGGCCTCTGTATCGATGATAATGACTATTTCAATAAGATTTTCCAAAAAATATTTAATGTGCAGATTCGACTCAGAATTTTATTATATGTATAAATATAGATGGAAATGCAGGACGCTGGACTGAAGGATAAAGGTAAGTCAAAGCAAGAGAGTTTTCAAAGGTATGAATACAGATTAATATTTAATACTTTAGTTTATTTATTTCACGTTTCATTATAGCAGCCATGTAAATTAATAATTAACACTTATAAATATTGTCCACTTGACCAATTTTAATAAATAATTATGATGCAGGGTAAACACAGGCAGACACAAGTGCACTCTCTATTTCCTTGACTCTGAAATACGCACGGGACAAATTCTGCGCGACCAAAAAGTACTTTGGTTGCTTTGCAAGGCCCGGTAGTGTAACACTGTCAACATCCCAAATCAGTTGTCACTAAGAATTTCTTGGCACAATTTCATTATACTTAGCATGATCCAGGACTCGAACCCATGACCTTCAGCTCGTACCCCTTAGTCTAGATCCAAGACTAAAGAAGCAAGTTCAAATTAATTTTGCTTTATCAACTGTTTTGTTGTATCAACTTTGTAATGGGAAAAGTAGCTTATATCAGGTACTGTGAACGATTAAGATTTTCACTGTAATTTACCATAAGAATTCTGTAAAACAGCCCTGCATTGTAGCTATTAGATAGACAAACTTGTAATAATATAGACTTACTAGCGACTCACCCTCGCTTCGCTTCGGGTTCGTCTCTAGACAAAAACAACTCTATCTCACGGGAACCGTACATTTTTCCGGGATGATATATAACCTAAAGCCTTCCTCGATAAATGGACTATCCAATACAAAAATAATTTTTCAATTCCATCCAGTAGTTCCATCCAGGAGATTAGCGCGTTCAACCAAACAAACAAACAAATAAACAAACAAACAAACAAACAATCAATCAAACAAACTCTTCAGCTTTATAATATTAGTATAGATTAATGCAAGGTACTGCTATTAAGAAATCCGTATTTTACTTTGATATTAAATAAAAGACAACTATTTATCAAATCAGACATAAAATTATAGTATATAAATATGTAGGTATATGTAAGTGTATATGTTTGTATGTGTATATAAATATATTTATTTTTGTATAATTATAATATTTAGTTATTATATTTTAATATTAAGTTTATACCATTTAATGCTGTACTGTACCTACATCGCTCTAAATTAAATTATTTTCTCACTATTGAAGGGTTTCTGGAAGAAATCAAAGAGATAAGTTATCCTTTGTCGACATTCTGTTACTTTATTTTGTACTAGCAAAACCCGCGGCTTCGCCCGCGATTAAACTACGAAAAAATAAACTTTTTCGCAATATATACTTTATTACTTGCAAAAATAAGTTTGTGTAAGTTTTATTATTTGTTAAAGTATATATGGAAACAAATTTAATTTTAGAGATCTTAACTCAAAATATCCAGTATCTTAAAAGATATTAAGCATATATTCTGTAATTATACACTTTAGGTATTTAGCAAGCTGCACTATCTTATTTTTTGTACATTTTTCTACTCCATCTTTCCAAAGTTAGAGGAATAGAGTACAATGATACAATTGCATACAATGTTTACGACTTTAGAATCATGTAATATGGGTTTTTTTACCTAACATACTAACAGGCTAACATCTACTTTATTTTTAAAGACCCAATGCTATGTACACCTGAATCTTACAGTCTCCCTCCTTCTCCTTCTTTTTTAAGTTACACATATAAATTGGCATTCATATTTTGCTGTAGCTTTTTTCCCGCGGCTACGCTCGCGTGGACTGAAAAATTTGCTCAGTTTTAATTTCCATTAAATTTATATATTGTTATATCGAATTTTTAATATTATGTCCAGATTCACTTAAATTCTACACTAAAATAACCAAACACAAATATAGGTTAGATTCTCTCTCTCGCGCTCTAGGTCTGTTATAGTTGTCGCTGCTGTGGTCAGCCGAAAAGTTATACATAATTTTCTTTTGGATTCGGAATAATTTCCGTTCTCTGCTTTATATCTCACACAGTTAGTGTGCACTTACAAAAAACTTGAGCCATGTTACTCTATTTAAATATATTCAACAACTCAAACTTCACCGCCCAGTTTTACTCACTTAGGGGCTGAGTTAAAAAAAAATGTACAATACATGTTCATTTAAGTGTATTGAAGAGCATTAATACCAAGTTTCAAGTAATTCTCATCATAAACTAATTTTTCCTCATATAAACAGAACCACCCCCTTTTACCATTTTAAGGGATAAATTTCGAAAAAAAATGGTATCTGTATTGATTTAGTCTTCATTTTAAAGGTAAATACTATTTTCCGTGCATCAATTACAGAGTTTCATACAAACTTTCATCCCCTATTTGACAGCCTTATGGGATGAATTTCAAAAAATGCTAAAATACATATTTATTTAAATGTATTGAAGAGCATTAATACCAAGTTTCAAGTAATTCTGATCATAAATAATTGTTTGCCCATATAAACTTTATCATCCCCTTTTACCCTTTTAAGGGATGAATTTAGAAAAATCCTTTCTTAGCGGATGCCTACATTGTATAAGGAATATATCCTCTAAATTTCAAGTGGCTACGACCAGCGGTTTAGGCTGTGCGTTGATCGATCAGTCAGTCAGGACAAAGCATTTTATGTATATATAGATAACATATATTTATGGTACATAAATAAATAAATAAAAATACACAATCGAGTTTTACACGAGATAAGACACCTTGGTACCATACACGCCGTTACAAAATTGATACACGTTGGCGAAAATTTAATAAAAATGCTCGTTGAACTTTTTCACGTTGGTGTGAATTCATTATGTCGTTATGGTCGCAGTCGAAATTCTACGTTTTCATCTTTTTTTTTAAATAAATATTTTGTTGGGCCTTACTGAGTTATCTTTTAAACCAACCAAAAATCGATTAGAAAATCGATACGGAATTATCTAATCGTTATTGATATATACTTAGTATGTAAGCTAGTGCTGATTATAAAGTATATTTTTTTTTCATCTAGGACGCTTAAAAGTCAAAAGAATTATTCAATTCAGATGTATTTGACTACAAGTTTGGCTCTGTTTATAGTGTTATACTTGCTGTGCCAGAGGTCGCGAGTTCGAGTCCCGCTGGGCGCATTTATTTGTGTGATGAGCACGAATGTTTGTACTCCAGTCATGGGTGTTTATATTTATAATATATGTATATGTATTTAAAGTTACGAGTATATATATGTATATATCAACTATCAAGTAACTTTCATAACACAGGCCTCGTACCGTACCATGGAACTAGATGGTGATGTGTATTAATGTCCCAATGTATTTATTTTTTACATATGTATAGTATATGTACGAATAATATTAATGTGTAATATTTGTTTTAATTAATAATCGATAATATAATCGTTAATTATCTTTATTATCTACATATGAACTGTTATTTTACATATTACTTACAACTTTCTTATATATTACAAAAATATTTTGATTAATTTATATAATAACTTTTTTAAAATATGACACTGTCGTAGTATAATTCAGGTGTCATACACATATGTAAATCAAAGTTGATTTACATGCAAATCTGAAACTCAAAGCAAACTAAAAATATTAATTATTTAATATTTATAATAATAATAATAATAAAAATAACACGACGATAAATAGCGAAAAATATGTTAAGAACATTAAATAAATTTTGTAAGCGAGAGGTAATATTTAATGTTATTCGTAAACAATCTAACCTAATCAATATATTAATCAATGGTAAATCTGTTACTGTTCCGAGCTATTTTACAATCCTTCAAGCGCTACGTAGAGAAGGCATTGCAGTACCAACATTCTGTTATCATGATAGACTATCCATTGCTGGCAACTGCAGGATGTGTCTCGTTGAAATAGAAGGTATGTGGAAGCCTCAAGTTGCTTGCGCTATGCCAGTGTCGAAAAATATGAAAGTTAAAACTAATTCTATTATGACACAAAAAGCACAGGAAAGTGTTTTAGAATTTATTCTTATAGACCATCCACTGGACTGCCCAATATGCGATCAAGGAGGAGAGTGTGACTTGCAAGATCTTAGTATGAAATTCGGTAATGATCGTACACGGTTCACTGATATACACTTTGAAGGCAAAAGGGCTGTGGAGAGTAAGAATTTAGGACCACTAATTAGAACAGAAATGACGAGATGTATTCACTGCACTCGGTGCATTCGTTTTGCGTCACAAGTTTGTGGAATGGACATTTTAGGATCTACTGGTCGTGGCGGAGAAATGCTTGTAGGAACATATGTAGACAAAATGTTTCTCTCTGAATTATCTGGCAACATAATAGATTTGTGTCCAGTGGGAGCTTTAACTTCTAAGCCGTATATGTTTAAAGCAAGACCCTGGGAATTGAGAAAGACTGACTCGATCGATGTGACAGACGCAACAGGGACTAATATTGTTGTAAATCATAGATTTGACCGTGTGTTACGAATGTTACCTCGAGAAAATGAAAATATTAATCAAGAATGGCTGTCAGATAAAGGGCGGTGGGCAATTGATTCACTGGAGGTTCAAAGGCTGATAACTCCTATGCACAGGAATGAAGGTGGTTTATGTCCTATAGACTGGCATCGCGCCTTAAAGATGGCCGCAAAATTATTAACATGTGCCACTCCATCTAAATTAATGGCTATAGTAGGCCCTCACTGTAACGCGGAAACGTTGGTTGCTGCAAAAGATCTACTTAACATTCTTGGGTCAGATCATACTTATATAGAACGCGATCTAGCTTACTCACAAACAAGTATAGATATTAGAGCTGGATACTCTTTGAATGTTAAAATGAAAGATGTTGCTACAGCTGATAAAATACTTTTAGTTGGAACAAATCCTCGTTTTGAAGCTCCCATACTAAATGCTAGAATAAGACAAGCTTATTCATTTAATGAATGTGATATTTACGCGATTGGTCCAAAATGCGATTACAATTATTTTGTGACTTACATTGGAGAGACTGTCAAAGATATAGCAAATGCCAAGAGCTGTTTAAAAAGTGGATTAAATCCTTTGATATTTGTTGGTATAGATCAATTACAGGGGCCAAATGCTGTAGGAATCATGAATGAGTTGCAAAAGCTTGTATCAACTCTGAACGTGGATAAGGACTGGGGGGTATTAAATATAGTAACAAAGGAAGCTAGTTTTGCTGCAGCATTGGAAGCTGGATGGAAACCAGGAGGTTTAGCCGCGTTGAAATCATCTAGCCCAAAAGTTTTGATATCTTTGGGGGCAGATCATGTATTTTGTAAATGGGTTCCGCCAACAGATTGTTCAATTATGTATATTGGTTTTCAAGGAGATCGAGGAGCGGAGTGTGCCTCTATAGTTTTACCCGGTAGCGCCTATACTGAGGCTGGTGGAACATTTATGAATATGGAATGTAGAGCACAGTTTGCTTACCCAGCAGTCACACCGCCTGGAAAAGCTCGTTACGATTGGAAAATAATAAGAGCTTTAGCCGAGTATAGTAAAATATACTTGTTTTACAGCGATCAAGAATCTCTGTGTCGCAGAATGGCTCAAATTAGTCCGAACTTAGTTAACTTTGACGTATATCAAGAGAAGCTTTTTAATGATTTAATACCAGAGCTAATGAATAAAGATAAGTTTGGGGATAAATGTGGATCGCAACAAATAGATATCTATATGAAGACTTTAAAGGAATATTATTGTTCAGATATATTTACTTACAACTCCCCAACTATGATCAAAGCAACAAAAGCTGTGACGAAAATGGAGAACTCTAGCTATCACGCTCTTTAGTTTTTTAAAATCTTTATCTTTTCATTTAGTTGCTTTATAATAAATATATACATATATTTATGATGTTTTATTTCATGAGAAAAAGAGCGTTTTTTTGCAAGAGGTCATAAGTTCAATATTTTGTATCTACTATACACTCTTATACGACACGTTTGGCTTAGTTTGTAGTGACCCTACTTGCTATGCTAGCGGTCGCGGGTTCGAGTCCCGCTGGGGGCATTCATTTGTGTGATGAGTACGAACGCTTGTTTTCCAGTCATGGGTGTTTACATTTATAATATGTATGTATTTAAAGTTATATACATATGTGTAGTGTATCAACTATCTGGTATCCATAACACAGGCCTCGTAGCTTACCATGGGACTAGATGGTGCTGTGTGTTAATGTCCCAACATATTTATTATTTATTTATTATTATACCACAATTTAACGAGCTTAAAGCTCTATATTACAAGCTTTTATTTTATAGTTACTGATTATCTGTCCCAGATTTACCTGTGTAGATGAACAAGAATATGATATTTATAGTAGGTAAATCTCGCGACAAGCTTTTCTATCATATAGATTGTGGTAATGTAATAAATTGTTGGGTTTGATTTAATTTAAAGTTTATTTTCTTCTTTTTAGAGCATTTAAATAAAAACTCTTTTAAAAAGGATTTTTACTATTAATTTTTTTTTAAATAATCCGAAAATGTGGTAAGAAATTTAATTTGGTTTTTTAAATACATATTCAGCAATTCTTTGTACATACATAATAGACATACATACTTATGGTTTATGGTCCGGAGAATGCTTAGAATTCGAAACGGTCTATCTGTTCAATTCTAATTTATTCAAGCATAGATAAGTAAGAGCAAAAGGAAAAAATAAAGCTAGGTTTAGCTTCAATCGTTCGGATGTAGTTAAAGCTCGCTTCGCTATGTCTGCATTAAAAATCGAGGTCGTGATTCTTGATTGATAGTTAAATCGGACTACTATAATAAATTTGAAATCTTGTATGTACGTGTATGTATGTATGTATGTTTGTTTGTTACGCCATCACACTAAAATGGCTGGACGGATTTGGATGAAATTTAGTACACAGATAGACTATAATTTGAGTTAACACAGAGACCTAGGGAGGGACCCGAGCAAAGCAAGGGTTAGGTCACTAGTTTATACATATAATAAAAATGTAACTGATTGCTGTCTGTATAATAATAATAATAATAAATATGTTGGGACACTAACACAGCACCATCTAGTTCCATGGTAAATTATGAGGCTTGTGTTATGGATACCAGATAGTTGATACACTACACATATATAACTTTAAATACATACATATTATAAATATGAACATTCTGTATATGGAAGATATTTGATAAAAAACTTTTACTGGGGGGTCTTTATTAACGCAATAGATCCCTATGATTTAAAATTTTTGTATGTTTGTCTGAGCGTTTGTGCGCGCTAATCTCAGAAATGGCTTAACCAATTTGGGTGCGGTTTTTTCTAATGTATTGTGGTAAGCATCAATTAAAATTCAGTATTTGTTTTATTTCAATCGGGTTATAAATAAAAAGTTACGTCAATTTAAAGAATCACCTAAGGATGAACCCGAGCAAAGCGAGGGTGAGCCGCTAGTACAAAAATAAACCAGTGAAGCTGCAAACAGTAGTTAGTAATAAATATTAGATTATCATAGGCATAGTAAGGCATTACCTGTAACATGTGGCGTTCCGCAAGGATCTATATTATGTCCATTGCTTTTCCTTATTTATATTAATAATATTTAAGAACTTGGCTTACACGGACATATAACTCTGTATGCAGATGATACCTGTCTTTTTATTTTAGGCCATCTATACAAACTCTTATCCATCAAGCTCAAGAAGATTTAAATACTTTATCTGTATGATTTCAACGTAATCTTCTATATATACATAAAATGCTTTGTCCTGACTGACTGACTGATCGATCAACGCACAGCCTAAACCGCTGGTCGTAGGAACGTGAAATTTGGAAGACATATTTCTTATACAATGTAGGCATCCGCTAAGAAAGGATTTTTCAAAATTCATCCCCTAAGGGGGTAAAATAGGGGATAAAAGATTGTATGAAACTCTGTCATTCTTAATGCGAAATGCACGGAAATTAGTATTTAGCTTTAAGATAAAAAATAAGAAATATATGTATTACATATTTTTCGAAATTCATCCATTAAAAAGGTAAACGGGGGTGATTAACTTTATATGGGCAAACAATTATTTATGATCCGAATTACTTGAAACTTCGTATTAATGCTCTCCAATACAATTAAATAAATACTTATTTTAGCATTTTTTGAAATTCATCCCATAAGGCTGTCAAATAGGAGATGAAAGTTTGTATGAAACTCTGTAATTGATGCACGGAAAATGGTATTTACTTTTAAAATGAAAACTAAAACAACACAAATATCATTTTTTTTCGAAGTTCATCCCTTAAAATTGTAGATTTTTTTAATTCAGCTCCTAAGTGGGTAAAAGTGGGCTATGAAGTTTGAGTTTTTGAATATATTTAAATGGAGTAACATTACTCAAGTTGTCTGTAAGTGCACACTTACTGTGTAGGGTATAAAGAAGAGAACGGAAATTATTACAAATCCAAAGGAACATTATGTATAACTTTTTGGCTAGCCACAGCAGCGACATTTATAACAGACCTAGAGCGCGAGAGTGAGAACCTAGCTAGAGAGTATTTATATCCTCTATACACTGCTATCTATATCCTCCTTCTGAAGGTTGACACATCTGCACTAAAAAAGTCGCCTAAGCTATGTAACGGGATTAGACTGTGATTAATTATACATTAAACATTATAGTGGCCACTGTGTTTGCTGGATGTGGGGGGAACATACCTCGAATACCACTGATAACTTCTGACTACGTCTTTGAATTTAATCTATTGTAATTTCTTCTTAAAGTTTGCTTTGCAATGACCTTTTATATAAAAAGGTCATTTATATAAAAAGTTTGATCGCGGGCGAAGCCGCGGGCTCTGCTAGTCTAACAATAAATGCCTCTAAAACATGTTACATTATTTTTAAAGCAAAAATATAAACTGATACTACCACACGCACCCCTTACAATTAATAACGTACAAATACAACAAAAACAGTGAAAAATATCTCGGATTAAGGTTAGACAGTAATTTAAACTGGAATACTCAAATTGAACATATTAGAAAAAAGAAATTACCTTCAATTACTGGCTCAATTCGAAACCTAGTCCGATGAATTCCACGTAAACTGCGTTATACCATTTACAACACTGGTCAAACCACACTTACTATATCTCATTGAAGTTTGGGGAAGTGCCACTAAAACAAGACTAGATTACCTACAAATAGTACAAAATGAAATAATAAAAATTCTCTTCTGTCACCCCTTCCGAACGTCTACCACAAAAGATTATAAAGAAACTAAAATAATAAATATTCGACAGCTATATATTCACAATACATGTATCTTCATCAGAAAAGCCCTCAACAAAACCATCCGCACTAATATTAGTTTTACCAAAATAAAAGTACACACAAAACGAAGCACCCGTCGAGCTAGCTATATTGTCCTACCCGAAACTCGAACATCTTACGGTAAAAAAACCCTAACATTTGAAGGAGCACTGCCGATGCGTTAAATGGGTACGGTACATACATGTAGTTAACGACGAATATGTTATTTTTTATATTACTACTTATGTGTATTCTCATGTAAGCGACTCATGCATATGTCTTTTTTGGGAATAAATGTCTATAAACTTATAGGTAATAATGTCCTCCTAACCGATTCCGGCCACGGCGGCCAATCTCATTGAGACTAGCCAACTGCGCAGGAGATATTATAGTGCACAAGTGTACGCGCAGACACAAGTGCACTCTCTGTTCCTGTCACTCTCATACTCCGGTGGGACGACTACTCGACACGACCAGTGAGAGTTAAGGCGCAGGACCGACGGCTTTACGTGCTCTCCGAGGCACGGGGGTGAAACACCGGCAACTTCCCAACTCCGGGCTGTTACTGAGGCTTACTATACAGAAAGACACAATAACTAAACTTGGCCCGACCCGGGACTCGAACCCAGGACCTCTGGGTGTGCAGCCGTACATGCTAGCCACTACACCACCGAGGCAGTCGAAACTTATAGGTACATATGTACGTCGAAAGACATCTAAATTCAAACATGCGTACTAAAGCTTAGAGAATGTTAACCAAGTTTAATGGGGCGGAGAAGCTACAGCTCTTGTTGTCCAGTAAACTGTAGATAACAACTCATGTTTGAACAACACTTTTTTATTATCTTATCTATACAGATGAATAAAATTGGAGTGTCTGTTTGTAATATTAGAATAACCGCTTTTTACTAAATGCATATTAATGTATATACGGTACGTATACCAAAACAACATTTTTTACAATTTTTTCTGTCTGTCTGTCTGTCTGTCTGTTTGTTCCGGTTAATCTCTGAAATGGCTGGACCAATTTTGATGGGACTTTCACTGGCAGATAGCTGATGTAATTTAGGTTACTTTTATTTTAGAAAAAAAATAGGGTCTCACGAAAAAAATTAAAACCACATTAATTAATTAATTTTGCTTTGAGAAGCAACCTAGGGAGGAACCCGAGTGAAGCGAGGCTGAGTCGCTAGTATATAAATATCTCGTGTCACGGTGTTTTTGGTCACACTCATCGGAAACGACTCGACTGATTTTAATGATTTTTTTTGTATATTTGGTAGTTATGAGAATAGATCGTAAAGTATTTTTCACCCTCCCACCCCTACCCCTTATTTCTTAAGTAACTAGGGGCGAACCCGAGCGGAGCAACGGTGAGTCGCTAGTAATCAAAATAATTCTCAATTTTTGATCGACTCTAAAAAAGGAGAAAGACATTAAAAAGGACAATTTTAATTCGGATGTATAATTTTTTGTAATTTTATTTTTGTGAAAAATGTATCAATAGTTTTATGAACCGATTTTTCTTTGCAAGTGTCAATACGAGTATATCAGTCTGAACTTAGCCTGATTTTTGTGTTTCATGTTTTTTACGTTAAAAGTTTGATTTCTCACTTATGTGAATTTATTTCTCTCTTACCATTGATTATTACAATGTATTGGTAAATATCCATATACGTCTTGCGGACGATCATTTTCTAAAGCAAATATTAGTTTTTCATTTTCTTACAAAAGCGTATTTTATATGCAAATCTTCGATTTATTTTAACAGCTATGAGGAAGTAAATATTGACTTAGTCTTCAAACTCAAATATAATACAAAAGTAAATAAATGATAATGATTAGATTTATTAGATTTTAGGTTCTATTCCCGTATGAGGTTTTTTATAATTGCAATAACGAATAAAACTATATTTCCAATTTTTTTTCGCGGATTTATTTTGATTTTTGGTTCCCGTTGCTATCTGTAACAGTTACATAATGCCTTTGAGACATCTAATACCTTAGTCTCTCCCGTGACCATGATTGCTGTAAAGCATTCGAAACGTCGGGAACCAAAAATCAAAATAAATCCGCGAAATAATCCGAAAAGATAGTTTTATTTAAAATGTCAAATATTCGCGTAAATCTAAGAAAGTATTAGACAATAATGTAGTCTTATGGGTAGAGTATAGAATATGAAATAAAGATACCCCTTAAGTTATTTCTGCCCAAAGTGATATAGAATAATGCCAATGGATTTATCGATTTCCTTACTAATTATTTAGTTTTTGGGCGTGTTGGGTAGTTCCTAATACTATTATACTTTCAGGAAAATCCTTATAAAATATTAATTTTATGAACTGTGATCCATTTACTTAGCGCGGGAATCTAAACATTGAACCTGTGACCCCTAGCTGGACCATTACTGGATGGTCATCCTTTAATTGCAATTGAGTAATCAATTTATTAACTACCATCCAATTACTTATTAAGGCAATATTCAATATGAACGGACAGACAAATGATTACGTGTATATGTACGTACGTATCGTGCTCTATTCAATATCAGTTCAATAATCGAGCCTGAGGCAATAGTGATCGCAATTGTGTTCCACATCTCTGTAGCAGTATTGTATAGGATTGTAAAGGCGGTTGTAGACGAGCTATTTTAATTAGGAAGTATTTATTGAAGAAAATGTATACTTACTTATTCGTCCTTGTAAAATTATAGATATTTACAAAATTTACAAAGTTCGCAAATTCATTGCATTTAGCGTATAACTTGGCTACTGTTTGCTTGAACAGAAAAATAAATTCATTTTGATACATCTAACTCAATTTTATAGACTTAAGATTTTATCTAAAAAAAACTCGCACGTTTATGTGGTTTAGGTATACTCATTAGCGTCCGGCAGTTCAGCCAGGCGCGAAGTCAAGAAACGCACAGGGAGATGGCTCACTTCTGTGGGCGGTGTACTATGTGGGTTGCTCCTGGTAATTTTCTGATAGCAGAGTGGACTGTGAAGCAATCCCATGGTTGTTGTGGTCTGCTTCGGAAGACCTGCCGTCGGGGCATCTTAGTTGAGTGCATAAGCAATCCTGCGACGCCCCATTAAGACGGTGGATGTTTTGTTGGGTTTTAGACCTCTATGTCTTACAGGTGGTATGTGTAAATGCATTTCCCAACATTAAAAAAAAAAAAAAGAAAAAAAAAGTTGCCTAGAGTTGCCTAATTGCCTTGTTGTCTAGCGTTGCCTTGGTTGCTTCCCCATACAAACTTTCATCCCCATTTTCACACCCTTAAGAGATGATTTCCGGGGTAAAACTATTCTATGTCCCCTTCCCAGAGTCTCAAACTATCTTCTCACCAAATTTCATCTAAATCGCTTTAGCAGTTTCGGAGCTTATTCGGTACAAACAAACAAACAAAAAAATCTTTCCTCTTTATAATATTCGTATAGATTATAAGCCTTTCCATTTTCTCTTACTTGGAACATTTTTCTTTTTTATTAGAAGACAGAAAAACATATTTATTAAGATAAAAACTATATTTTCAATGAAAAGCTCCCTAAAAAGATTAATTGTGATGCTGTAATACCCAAGGGCTCTATTGCGGTCATTTTCATTCCGAGTTTATGTAGATTCAGCTAAAAATAAACTTATCACGGGAGAAAATGTCAACTATAGCAAGAGATAAATTAGTACAATTTTGTGTGATGAGATATTTTCCCGCAGTAAAAAGTATCCTATATGTTGACCTGGATAACCAGCTATCATCATACCAAATTGCAGCAAAATCTGTTCAGTGTTTTTCTTGTAATGCGTTCCCAGACAGACAGATAGATAGACAAAAATTCTAAAAACTATAGATTTAGCCTCTGTATCGATAATAATGCTTATTTCAATAAGATTTTCCAAAAAATATTTAATGTACAGATTCAGCTCAGGCAGAATTTTATTAAATGTATAGATAAGTTTTCATTTTTTATTAAGTTAAAAGTCAGTCATCAACGGTTAGAAGATATTTACTTTTAACTTTAGCGTTTCTAAGTAAAAACAGTACGGGCGAGAAATATCGATATCATTTGTCTCGCCTTACTGTAGCCTGTCCAATTCTTTATGAGCGTCCTTCGAATAAAAATTGTATTTTCCTGGAAAAAGGCACCCTTTCGTAATAAATAAACGTAAAATATCTTATTTTACATCCGCACTGTTATTATCGTTACTC
The DNA here is from genome assembly GCA_905404265.1 of Fabriciana adippe. Classification (NCBI taxonomy): domain Eukaryota; kingdom Metazoa; phylum Arthropoda; class Insecta; order Lepidoptera; family Nymphalidae; genus Fabriciana; species Fabriciana adippe. The sequence goes on along the minus strand of FR989996.1, from coordinate 1,402,142 downwards.
TTATTAAATTAAGTAGAAATAAAATTCTATACACAATTTCTTATTTTGAAAAGAATAAAAAATTTTTCAGGAAAAATCTTATTTAAGAAAAGATTCTAATGAATAATTCATTACCTCAATGTAATTTGAATTTACGATAGGTATGTACTTAGATTTGCTCTGCACAGAAATCGAAATCTTGACCTCTGAAACAATGTACAGTACTAGTCAGATGTATACATAATATGTACATATGTACATTTGCTTCAGGCATATATTCCCTTTATCCTCTTCCATCTCGCCATCTTTTACTTTTGATGTTCCTGTTCGTTGCAAAATACTTACGGTTATTTTTAACAGAATTGCAGCCTAAAAAGAGGGTTGTGTGGGTGATCTATATATGTTTATATATATCTGACGTCTCTACGTATGTCCGATCTTATGCTTGCTCGAAAATACTAAGTAGTTCAACCAGGGTTGGTGAATTATGTACATGTTGTTAAGCGTGTGTCATATTATATTATAAGCAATGCTTGTATATATATATATTACTAGCAGAACCTGCGGCTTCGCTCGCGATCAAACTACGAAAAATACGAAATTTCATGCAAATATGTCCAAGGAATAAAAAGTTTCATACAAACTTTTATCCCGTATTTCACCCCCTTGGGGGTTGAATTTTGAAAAATCCTTGCTTAGTGGATACCTACGTCTTAAGAGAAATACGTGTGCGAAATTTTAAGTTTCTCTTTTCATCCCCTCTTAGGAATAGAATTTTGGAAAACACTGAAATACGTAAATTTTTATTTTTGCCGTACTCATTGCATACGAAATTTCAAGCAAATATGTACTACAAAAAATCTGTTTGGCTTTTTGCTATTATTAGTAATAATTTGATGGCTGTAATGATTTGCAAATGTATGATTTTGACTCGGGCATCGAGAGCTCCATACCGCCGAATATTGTGTTGTTGTTACTTACACATTTACACATAAATATCTATACTGATAAATAAAATTGGAGTGTCTGTAATATTAAAATAACCGCTTTTTACTAAATGTATGCAAGGTACTTATACCAAAACAACATTTTTTATAAATTTTGTCTGTCTGTCTGTCTGTCTTTTTGTTCCGGCTAATCTCCGAAACGGCTGGACCGTTTTTGACGGGACTTTCTGGCCGATAGCTGATGTTATAAGGAGTAACTTAGGCTACTTTTATTTTAGAAAAAGAATCAGGGTTCCGCGAGAAAAAATTAAAACCCATGAAATTGTGAACAAAATCCGCGTACGGCGTACGCACCCGAGCAAAGCGAGGGTAAATCGCTATATAATTTAAATGAATACCTTAGGAGTAGCAAGCTACTATTTATGTATAAACATAGCTAACCGTGAAAGCGTACCTAGGAACGAACGCGAGCGAAGCGAGCGTGAGTCGCTAGTATATATATATATATATATATATATATATATATATATATTTGTTTTCGCTATACATACTTTATTAATTGCAAATATAAGTTCGCGGTTAGGTTAAAAACTTAAGTGATCGTAACTCAAAATATCCAGTATCTGAAAAGACATTTTACGTGGATTCTGTAAATTCATTTACGTTTAAAGTATTTAGCACGCTCTACTACTTCTATCTTTTCAAAGTTGGAGGAAGAGACTACAATGATAGAACTCGCATATAATGTTTACGACTTAAGAATCATGTAACTCGACTAACATATAAACAGGCTAAAATCTACGTTATTTTTAAAGATCCTTTGTCAACCTGTTCTCATCTTTTAGTTCGCTTTTTACGCAGTCGTGTTTTTTTAATTAAATTTATTATTTTTATTAGTGTTTTAAAGTCAGTTTTTTTTAAGTTGTTTGTATTTAGAAGTATGTACATCAAGTTGTTTTAGGAATATGTCCATACAAACATGCTAACCCTTCGAAACAAACATATTAAATAAATTCTCACCCCTTTCCTCGTCTAAGAGATGGAATTTTGAATTTTTTTTTATTTTTCATACTAATGTTTTCACCCTATTTTTCACGTTTGGGGTTGAATTTCCAAAAACGATGAAATACGTATGTTTTTGTTTTTATTGAGAAGCTTTAATATTAAGTTTCATTCTTCTTACTTCGAATATGACGGACTCCTCATATAAAATTTCATCCCCCATTTCACCCTCTTAGGGGATAGATTTTCAACAGCTTTGAAATACGTACTTATTTATTTCTAACCAGAAGCTTGTATAAGAAATTTCATGCTTCTTATTTCAAAAATTACGGACCTTCCATATAAACATTCAACCCCTATTTCATCCTCTTAGGGGATAGATTTTCAAAAACTCTGAAATACATATTTATTTATTTCTAATCAGAAGTTTGTACATGAATTTTCATGTTTCTAACTTCGAAAATAACGGATTTCCATACAACCGTTCATCCCTTATTTTACCCCTTTAGGGGTGGAATTTCTTAAAATCCTTTCTTAGTGGATACCTACGTTATAAGAGGAATACATGCGCGAAATTTTAAGTTTCTAGCCTTAAGGGTTTAGCCTGTGCGTTTACTTAAAACTTTCATCCCCTATTTTACCCTCTTAGGGGTTGAATTTTGGAAAACGCTGAAATACATAACTCATTATTTTTATCGTACTCAATTTATACGAAATTTCATGCAAATATGTCCAAGAAATAAAAAGCTTCATACAAACTTTTATCCCCCATTACACCCTCTTAGGGGTTGAATTTTAGAAAACGCTGAAATACGTAACTCATTATTTTTGCCGTACTCAATTCATAGGAAATTTCATGCAAATATGTCCAAGGAATAAAAAGTTTCATACAAACTTTTATCCCCTATTTCACCCCGTTGGGGGTTGAATTTTGAAAAATCCTTCCTTAGTGGATGCCTTCGTTATATGAGGAATACGTGTGCGAAATTTCAATTTGCTAGCCTTAAGGGTTTGGCCTCTGCGTTGATACATCAGTCAATCACCTTTGCCTTTTATATAATAAGATATATATATATTTTTTCGATTGCATTACACTATAGTCTTAGTTCGTTATTAAAAATCGTGTTTTATTTGTTTTTTATTTCGATTTTTTTACCTTCAAGCTTATGCCACGGCGAAGTCCAAAGAAATATTGTCACAGGATTACTTACGCTCTCAACCGCGATGCCCCAACGACTGCTTACCGAGACAGACCACAACATCCATGGGGTTGCTGTCACGATAATATAATGATGAATATTCCATCTAAATATCTGTTGAAGACCCAGCCTTATATTGGATATAAGAGATGATGATTTTTAAGGTTTCCCTTTGTCCCACAGTATGAAGACGAAAGACGCTGTAATTAGAGTTGATTATATCGTGAAAGAGTTACTTGAAATCCATACTAATATTAAAAAGGGGAAAGTAACACTGTCTGTAACATTTTTATGGTTAAGCCGCCGAACAGATTTCGATTAAATTCGGTAAGAATATAGATTGCATCCTGGCATCGGGCATAAGCTACCCTTGAACCCTGCCTCGCTTATCACGCAAGCGATGTCGCGGGGCTAAATATACTGTATATGGGTATATGTATGTGTGTATGTGTATGTGTGTGAATGTGTGTGAATGTGTGTGTGTGTGTGTCTGTTTAGTTTTCTACCATAATATTTCCATACTTAATTTTCAATCCATACATAATATCTTGACAGAATTACGATTATGACAGGCAGAATACCTATTGAGTTAGGAAGATAGATGCTCATATATAAATGTTTATTTGTACTTCTTTCACGCCAAAATTGGCGACATTTTGATGTAACATTTTGCTTCGAGATAGTTGGTGGGCTAGCGAGTGGCATATCTAGATTTCATCTGGAAAATATCATATTCCCACGGGAAAGCTTGTTATAATAAAACTCTGAAAAACAATACATAACAAAAAATACAGGGAATTTCGACTGATATAGTTTTGTGTAAGGAGATAATCGAAGGTCTCGTGAGTATGCTTACGTTCGCTTTTGTTTACTTCGGGACGAACAAGGTAAGGGTGCAAAAGTACACAGATAATGTGTATTATGCGATCTTATATAGAGCGGGATATATTTATGTAACAACTTAATGGAAATAGAAGGGTGTGGGATGAACTCGCAGGTGTCTAGTTATACAATAAATGGAAGTTCAAAGATAAATTAAATTATCTATTTTATAGTTATTGGAACGATATATTGCCAATTTTTGTCTATTGATCGTTAAATGAGCACTTATAGTTTCTATTTGCATTATTACTATTTTTAACCGACTTCAAAAAGGAGAAGGTTCTCAATTCAATTGGTTTTTTTTTTATTATTAAACTATGTTAAATTTTTATGAGACCAAAAGGCGACTATTCCGTATCAAACAAAAGATGAATCACAAAAATCGGATCATAAATCTCAGCGTAATTGGTGCTAGCTGATACAAATCAAAGCACTCCGACTTCGAAAATATCTGATTAGGTATCTATAGTAAATGAAAACTACCAATCAGTTATTTTTTACTTTTTAGTGCTTTTTTTGAAGTCGGTTTTATTTTTTTCTTAAAAAGTTTTTATTTTAGTCCAGGGAATAAGGATGAAAATTGTCTTAACTAATTTTAAGTATTCTGAAGGATTCTAAGAGTAATATTGTTCTATATCCTTGGCGTGGGCTCAAAAAAAGGTACCTAAAGAGTTTTTACTCGTAAAGTATTATTTTACATACTAATTTTATCACTTAAAAAAGGTTTCAGCAAAGGGTTGAATTTCAAACAATCCTTTTGTAGTGCCTACGCATGTTAAAATGTCATTATAAATTTTTGAACCTACTCCTACAAACTGGAAGTTGTGTTAAAGTAAATCAAAATTTCAGCCTTTCAGTATAAAATCCATAGAGCAGGCGATCGCCCTTTGATTTTAAAGAAAATGCTGTCAAATGCAAGGGTTGTCAAAAATACCAATTTTCATGGCGAACAGTTTCCATGTTCGTCTCGTGTCTAGTTAACCGTCAACTCTAAAACCTTTTCCCGTATAACATGTACATTTTTAAGATGTAACTATTAATCTTCATAACCTTTTTTTTCGTGGTAAGCATAGAATAAACAAATATATTGTTTATCTGTAAAACTACGAGTAATAAACATCTATACATATAATAAAATTGTAACTAAGCTGAATCTGTACATTAATTTTTTTTTTTAATCTTTTTGAAATAGACATTATTATCGATGCAGAGGCCGAATCTATAGCTTTTAAAATTTTTGTCTGTCTGTCTGTCTGTCTGCCTGTCTGTCTGTCTGTCTGTTTGTTACTGCATCACGGAAAACCAACTGGAGGGATTTTGATGAAATTTGGTATGATGATAGCTGGTTATCAGGGTCAACATATAGGATACTTTTTACTGCGGAAAAATATCTCATCTCTGAGAATTCTATACTAAACTTTAAAAGGTAGGTAACTAGGGACGAACCCTAGGGTGAGTCGCTAGTTCTGTATAAAAATCAAAATCCGTCATAGAAACCAGTCCTAGTTACATGTCGTCGATGACATAACGGTGTAATCAATCATAGCATTCGAGTATCCATTCGACATATTTATCACTAAATGATTTGTTGCTTGTGATAGATCTAATTTGAAGTTTATGTTGGGAAAATTTGATTTAACGCATCGCACTATAATTATAAATTCGAAAATTTGTGAGTGTATGTATGTGTAGACTGTGACCTGAAATAACTCTTAGCCTACTGTTTACAATAAATATAGCTGTCATGCAAAATTATGAATTCATATATCTATACTTATTAATACTCGTATTATAAAGCTGAAGAGTTTGTTCGTTTGGTTGAACGCGCTAATCTAAGCAATTACTAATCCGATTTGAAAAATTCTTTTTGCATTGGATAGCCCGTTAACTGAGGAAGGCTATAGACTATATATCATTCCGGAAAATGTTCGGTTCCCGTGGGATAATTTGTTTTTGTCTAGGGACGAACCCGAAGCGAAGCGAGGGTGAGTCGCTAGTATCTAATATATTTAAACGAGCAATTCTTGTATATTTATTTATACCGTCGATCTTGGAAACGGCTCTAATGATTTCACTGAAATTTGGCACGTGGGGGTTTTCGGGGGCGAAAAATCCATCTAGATTAGTCTTATGTCTGGGAAAACGCATGTTTTCGAGGTTTCATGCGGTTTTCTTTCGCATTATTCCACGGGTTCGAATCCCGGTCACGTACAAAGTTTTTGCGTTTGTTTCTTTTTTGTATTTATTAAAGTTTTTAGTTTTTTTTCATCTAAAAAATACGATGTAACAAAAATAACTCCGAGCGAAGACCGACTGCTCAGGTACTTGTATTATATACTAGCTGATCCGACAAAAGTTGTATACGACAAAGCCCAATAAAAATTTTGTGATTTTTGACGCTGTATAAAAATCCTATAGAAAAAAGTACTCTCAGGTTTTCCAATTTTACGAGCTTTCCGAATTTTTATTTCAATACGCAAACTATTAGGATTATATCAAAAAAAGATTTGGCAAACCACCCTGACCGTGCTCAAGTGATCAGTACCAACGAACAGTTCATTTTTATTAGTGTTTCCTACTTTTAACTTATCAAATTAGTATGTTAAAACAATTTTAATATTTCATGGTACGGTCCTCGTGACACAAATGGATCCCCCCAGTGAGACTCGAACCCGCGACCGCTGGCACAGCAAGTAGGGTCACTACAAACTAAGCCAAACGTGCCGTCATATTATTTCCACAATTTTCGATTTTTTTTTTATTAAAAACGGTCGTTATTGTAAGTCAATATGGCTAAGCCAATTGCTGTTCAGTGAAACATTTTAGAGAATTTAAATTGTGATGAAAAATATTGGCATGGGAATGTATAAAAGCTTTACACTCTCAAAACTTTTGCACTCATTTCCATTCTTTCTGCTGTACTTTTGTTTATGAACTATGTATGCAGGCTGTAGATAAAAATATTTCATTACGTAGTAATTTCTACTCATGTACGTTCTTTTACGTTGGAATTGCTAAAGTTAGAATAAACTTGGATATAACGCTCTAAAGAGTCATATTAGAGGAATTAGTTTCATATATCGTGAATGTAGATTCAAAGGAATACTAAAGATTGTATTCAGCCCTTTTTAACGTCCCACTGCTGGGCACGGGCCTCCCTTTAATACGAGGGGGATCAGGCTATAGTCCACCAAGCTGGCCAAGTGCGGGTTGGCAGACTTCACATGTCTTTCGAAAACTTGCTAGGTTCTCTCAGACATGCAGGTTTCCTAACGATCTTTTCCTTCACCGTAAGGCAAGTGGTAATCATGTTAGAAATGATTCGCACATGAAAATATCAGAGGTGCGAGACCCGGGAATTGAATCCGCTTCACTCGGTTTCCCAAGCGAGCCCGTTACTACTGGGCTACCACTGCCTTAAACTACTAATACTAAAGATTAGATATGTTTAATTTTGCACTATTAAGGTTAAATATAATAGGTACTGGAAAATGGTTTTCTATGCAGTGTTCTGGTGTTTGAACCACTAATATTATTACACACTTTGTCAGCATTGTGTTATAATAATAATTTATTCAAATCTTTTATAAAGATATGTAATATATACCTACAGGACACACAAACTTATAGAAACTATAATAATTATAGATAAATCCTTAAATTATAAATTAACTCAATTATATTAAGTAAATGATGAACAAATAATAAAAAATACGTTGGGACATGTATACTCAGCAACATCTAGTTCCATGGGAAGCTACGAGGCTTGTGTTATGGATATCAGATAGTTGATACATTACACATATATAACTTTAAATATATACATATTATAAATATAAACAACCGTGACTGGAGTACACACATTCGTGCGCATCACACAAATGAATGCCCACAGCGGGACTCGAACCCGCGACCGCTGGCACAGCAACTAGGTTTGAAACCTGTGTTTCAGGTTATAGTTTTACCATGTATTTCTTACTACAAAAAGTTTATAAAAATGGCAAAATAAAAAAAAATGTAATTTAACTCTTATGACGTATAAAACTTATGAACTGACACCCGGCTTTACTCATGATCTGTCATTTTGAATGAAAAATAAGTACGATGATATTCGTAGAGAGATTTGAAAATTTTTGTATGGAAGCTGTCCTTAGCCATTACCCTCAAATGATTTTAAGGTAACCGTCACTTTTAAGTAATAAAATGACGGCGGTTGTAGATCTTTTTGTCATTCTAATGTGCAAATTATTTTCAAATTGATTACTACTTGCTTTACGGTGAAGGAAAACATCGTGAAGAAACCTGCATGTCTGAGAGAACCTAGCAAGTTTCCGAAAGACATGCGAAGTCAGCCCATCCCCCAGGACTATGGCCTGATCCCCCTCGTATTGAAGAGAAACTGTATCCAGTAGCTGGGACGTTAAGAAGAACTGAATATATACATAAATACCTTACACAAAAACGAAATCGAAACGATATTGAAAATAGTATACTTGTAAATAAATAATTTTACTCCCTAGATAGTGTTTTGATATTTTCGATCGTTACTTCGCCTCGATAAAAAGCTTTAAACAAGCTTTTGCAGAACTTTCTCTTTATAGATTCGAGTTGGTAAATTAACTTTAATTGTAAAGAAAAATATTTCTATGTAGAGGAATATTTTCTTTACATATATGTATATACTATGTAGTAAAAACATGGTAATAAAGTTCTTCATTTTTGTTTAGTGTTTATTATTATTTAAAAAAAATTAGACAAGTGCGAGTCTGACTGGCTCACCGAGGGTTCCGTGACAGCAAAATTAAAAAAAAAGTTTTTTACTTGTATAGTTAGGTTAAATCTAAATTAAAATGTTAAGACCTAAGCTTAATACTCATTTTGTCGACCGTAATAATAAATTTGTATTTCATTATATTTCTTAACTAGCGACTTACCCTCGCTTCACTCGGGTGCGTCCCTAGGTACGTTTTAATTTTTTTGAACGAAACCCTAATTCTTTTTCTAAAACAAAACTAGCCTAAATTGCTCCTTATAATATCAGCTATTTGCCAGTGAAAGTCCCGTTAAAATTGGTCCAGCCTTAAACAGACAGACAAAAAATTTAAAAATTATGTTTTTCTTATAAGTACCGTATATAATTCCATATGCACTTAGTATAAAGCTGTTATTTTGACATTACAAACAGACACTTTAATTTTATTTATCTGTATAGATGATATTATGAAAAACAATGTTATTTTTGCGGTGTCTGAACTCAAAAAGCATGTATCTGAGAATGTGCCATATCACTTCACCCTTCAGTTACATGTATGTGTAGTGGCGTTCGCAATTTTTTATCTTTCGTAAACTACTACATCATTGTCTAGCGATTGACACGAGAAATTTAGATTGTTATTGTGAGTGGTGACGACCGGTTTCTAACGCGCCATTAAAACTACAGAGAAAACTAAAAAGTTTTAAATGAAATGTACATAATAATCTTTTCTTTAATAAAATTTCATTGAAAAATATGGCCAACATTTTTATTGAGTGTAATAGAAATATTATAAACTAGCGACTTACCCTCACTCCGCTCCGCTCGCTCGCTAGTTACGTTTTAACGGTTAGTATAGATTTCTCAGAGATGAGATGTTGTCTCGCAGTAAAAAGCATCCTATATGCTGACCCGGATAACCAGCTATCATCAAACAAAATTCCATTAAAATCTGTCCAGTGGTTTTTTTCGTGATGCGATCACAGACAGACAGACAGTCGAAAATTCTAAAAACTATAAATTCTGCCTCTGTATCGATAATAATGTCTATTTTAATAAGATTTTCCAAAAAATATTTAATATACAGATTCGATTCAGGTAGAATTTTATTATATGTATAGATTTAGTTTAGTACTTATAAAAAATCAATCGGACAACTATTAAATATTGTAAACCGACTGTATGTGTGTTATGCTTGTCGTTCCTTCAGAATTTCTGAATGTTTAGTACATACACTATGACCTGTTAGATACCTAGAGGCATCCCGAGTAAAGCAAGGGTAAGTCGTTAGCATATTTATAAGTACTTGGATTCGAACCAGTGATCCCAAATTTGAAATCCAATTGCTTTGACCAGCAGGCCATCAGGACATTAGGTTCATTACTTGCATGTCAGTAAGCATTCATTTTACTGCTCAATGATGCAGTGCCCTTTAGGAGTTTACTAAGACTATAAATACATACTTTACTCCTCCTGTAAGTCTGTTTTCACGTTAATTATGACGAGCTTGTTTTATTTATCACTAAAGTATATAAAGGCCTAGATATTTTTTAATAGTTTATTGGTAAAAGTTACCTACCGCCTACAGAAAATAGGTTGTGTGGATATTTATAAAAAAGTTTGCCGTTTAACGTTCCTAGGCGCCTAATAGTAACCTATAATTTAATCTAGGTTATAATCTATTTTTGTACTAAATTTCATTTAAATCTGTTCAGCCGTTACAACGTGAAGGACGAACAAACATAAACAGACACACAGACATATGCACAAACAAACTTTTGCATATATAATATTAGTCAGGATTATCGTAATATTCGTATATGTAAAATATAAAAAAAATGATTTCATTTGAGTTATATGCATCTAAAGTCGTAAAAATTGAGTTCTAAATAAATTTTAAAGTATAGAGTAAAAAATACTGGAGACGAAGATATCAAATACGCTTTCATGAAAAATTATTTTTAAAAATAAACAAGTATGTTGAATATTTTTTGAGACATGGGTTTCGACGACACGTATGACTCAGTTAGTAGTGACTATACATGCTGTCCTAGCGGTCGCGGGTTCGAGTCCCACTGAATGCCCCTTATTTGTGCGATAAGCAAAAATGTTTGTACTCCAGTCATGAGTGTGTTTATATTTATAATATGTATGTATTTAGAGTTATATATGTGTAATGTATCAACTAACTAGTATCCATAACACAAGCCTCGTAGCTTAAACCATGGAACTTGATGGTGCTGTGTGTTAATGTCCCGACATATTTATTTATTTTATTATACCACTGTTTAGGTCACAAAAATAACTTCCTTTTTCCATAGAAATACAATTAAACACAACTATAGTAATGCAGCTGATAAAATGAATACTATACTAATTATAAAAAAAAAAAAAACATTTTTTCCCATAATAAAAAAAATATATTTTTTTGCTATATATTATTATGCTACTTCATTTACAGGATAGTCTTCAACGAAAATATAATTGTGGCAAATGAAACAATATTTTCTACTTCTACGTTTTATTTCCGAGGAACTTATGTATTTGTTATAGTAAGAACATGTTATATGATTGATTGAACTTACATTTCCATGTGATGTGGAAGATGGATGTCTTTTGGTGTTATTGCTAAAAGGGTTAAGACCCCAAGGACAGATTATAGTTGGTTAAGACGGTGATTTGTAACTTTAATAGAATGTTTATTTCATACATACTTTTAAAACATATGGATCCTTAGACTTGTTAAAAAGTAATATATTTATTGTTATACTAGCAGAAAAAAAAATATACTACAAACTAGCGACTTACCCTCGCTTCACTCGGATGCGTCCCTAGGTACGTTTTATTTTTTTTGAGCGAAACCCTAACTCTTTTTCTAAAATAAAAGTAGCCTAAGTTACTCCTTATAATATCAGCTATCTGCCAGTGTAAGTCCCGTTAAAATCGGTCCAGCCGTTTCGGAGATTAGCCAGAATAAACAACAGACAAACAAAAATTAAAAAAATGTGTTTTTCTTATAAGTACCGTATATAATTCCATATACATTTAGTATAAAGCTGTTATTTTGACGTTACAAACAGACACTTTAATTTTATTTATCTGTATAGATTAAATAAAAAAATGATTTCATATTAAACTTTAATAAAGCAAAATATATTTTAAAATTATTCAAAATATAACGTTTTGTGAAAGTTACTACAAACATCTCTGTAACAAGATTTAACAACTTAATTAAATAAAGTAAATAATATAGTATTGAAAATATATAAAATTATAATCAATAAAATCACCGAACAAAAAAGTACTAGGTACACAATCCCATGCAAAGCTTCTCTTAAAACTGTCACCAATTGTGTTTATATAATTATTCTAGGTAAAATAAATATCCAATGTAAATTGAACCTTAAACGGAATACTTAAAGTTGTTTTTACAAAAAAACAAAATTAAACCCCCGTTCCGATGAGCGCTCATTCGGTGAGGGCATTTTTTGTCGCTGATTGTGTATCTAGTAATTTTTTGATCGATGACCTAAGATAGAAAATATATGTAGCAGTACTAGTGCAAGCGCTCAACATAGGTATATTTAAAAAAAGTTAAACTGTTTTTTTCTAGCCATAGATAATTAAAATCTTTTATTTTTATAAAAAAATACATAAAAATCGGTCTAACCGTTTCGTAGTTGCAATATCATGCAGGCGGAAAGAATTCTAATGAATAGCTTATAAAGGAGACGACTAAAGCTTAACAATACATTACAATAAACAATGGATCAAATGCATTAATGCGTCATACGACGTCATCTATTATTATATATATTTAAAAAGCGCATTCTACTTTTAGTTCTAACATGAAAGACTTTTAGACAAACGATTTATCGGACGACTGAATGTCGTTTAATGTAAATTCATATAAAATAATGTCCTCCCGATCGTCGGCCAATCTCATCGAGACTAGCTATCTGCGGAGGAGATACTATAGTGTACAAGTATGCGCGCAAACACAAGTGTACTCTCTATTCTTGTCACTCTCATACCCCGGTGGGACGACTACTTGGTGAGAGTTAAGGCGCAGGACCGACGGCTTTGCGTGCTCTCCGAGGCACTAGGTTGAAACACCGCCAACTTTCCAACTTCGGGCTGTTACTGAGGCTTACTAAACAGACTCAATAACTAACTTGGCCCGAACTGGGGCTCGAACCCAGGACCTCCGGATGTGCAACCCCACATTCTAGCCACTACACTTGGTGCACTATACTTGATGCATGGTGGTATGGTATCAAGGATATCATTATAAGATATCCTTGATCAACTTTCCAATTATATATTCAAATATTCGTTTCGGCGTGTACATTACTAAAACTACTGAAGTAATTTTTTTTGAAGATAACTTTTATAGATATTTAAAATAAGACAATAATAACAAAATACATATTTTTAAGAAGATAAAATCATAATCAAAATCTAAATAAATATATAGATAAAAAAATGTATACCGTTACTCAAAAACATGGCACTTTTTAAACAACATGTTACGCGCCGCTAGTTCAGTCGAAGTCAAGCGCCTTCGTACAACTTCTGTGGTGTTCATCACACAGGTGCCAGGCAGGTAGGGAAAGTATGACGACGAATATATTTGACGTTTTGGCGGGACGTATGATTTTCTGTTGTGTGTATAAATTTAATTAATTACTGACAAAATAACGATTAAAACGGGGAAAGTGTATCACTGTGTTACAAACATTTAATTATAAACGTCTGTCTATTAAGTTAACTGTAGTGAGAGTATTTTATACTTGTAACTGCTAAAAATAACATTGAAGGTAACGTCGTCTCAGTGCTTATTTGTTCAAACAACATACTTACCGTAAGAGTTTTTATCAATTCTATTGGTCTCAATCTGGATGACACGTTTGGCTTAGTTTGTAGTGATCCTACTTGCTGTGCCGGCGGTCACGGGTTCGAGTCCAGCTGGGGGCATTCATTTATGTGATGAACATGAATATTTGGACTCGTCATGGGTGTTTATATTTATAATATGTATGTATTTAAAGTTATGTATGTTTAGTGTATCAACTATCTGGTATCCATAACACAAGCCTCGTAGCTTATCATGGAACTAGATGGTGTTGTGTGTTAATGTCCCAACATATTATTTATTATTTGTATATTGGTATTAAATGCAAATTTTACTTCAACAAGTGTTGGTTGTTTGAACAAATAAGCACTAAGGCGGCGATAAGTATAACTTATAATAGTATTGTATATATATTTTTTGTACAATTTATGTTGTTGCATTTAGAAATATTACGACTTTATAATTTTGTTACTATATTTATTCTTTTACAGGCATTTTGTAGGATTACTTATTTATAACTAAACTGCGACATTTTACTAAATATTAAAAATATATGTGGACAGTGTTTTTTTTGTGTATTTCATGTCTCTGTCGTCCCGTTTTCTTGTCCCGCATCTTCATAGCCCTTGACTAGGTTCTCTAATATGAATCGTATGGTCATTTTGTATATATTTTCGATGTTCGGGGTGTATCTGTCACCTAGAGTAGTTTTTGCCGCCTCCAAAAAGGGTTGCTCAATTTTCTGTAAGGAAAAAAATATTTTTTGTTAATTTGATATAGTTTAAAAATGTTATTAATATACTATTAAATATTTTTTAGTACAAACATTAAATCGATTAAAAAATATATTAAAATTGTTATTGTTTTACTTAATGTAATTATATAAGGTTACATTCCCGCTCGTTAAGGTCCCCAAAACGGCAATGAAGAAGACTAAGCTTGGAGTGTCTCTGTGAAATCAAATCAAAAACCGAAATTTGTGGAAGACCATATTTGGCAAATAATTTTATAGATATGTACTGACTGTAACAAATATATTGTGACTTTTGAGACATCTAAAATCTCCATCTCAGAATCAAGATTACTACAAACTGTAAAGCATTTGAAACGTCGGGAACCAAAAATCAAAATAAATAGCGAAAAAATCCGAAAAGATAGTTTTATTTATAACGTCAAATATTCGCGTATATCTAAGAAAAACTACATTTCTATGCATTTAGTTTCCTCTTAATACGATTTTATATAGCTTGTCGCATGGAAGCATGCAATAACAGTGCTCTGATGAGCATTTCTCTGACCTGTGGGAAGTAATCCCAGTTGTGTTTGGCTATCATTTAATTACATACAAACGTTAGAGACGAGGGTATCGACGTTTGCTAAGCTTTATATGATATAATTGAAGCGGTTTCTGTCTACTGACC
Source organism: Fabriciana adippe (assembly GCA_905404265.1). Taxonomy (NCBI): domain Eukaryota; kingdom Metazoa; phylum Arthropoda; class Insecta; order Lepidoptera; family Nymphalidae; genus Fabriciana; species Fabriciana adippe. The sequence goes on along the minus strand of FR989996.1, from coordinate 1,387,104 downwards.
TAAGGTTTATGTTTTACTAGTTACTGTTAGTGGCTTTACTTGCAAGTATTATCACAAGAAAATGAATTAGCTCCCTCTTTGACGTCACGTTTGGCTCAGTTTGTTGTGACCCTACTTTCTGTGCCAGCGTTCGCGGGTTCGAGTTCCGCTGGGGGCATTCATATGTGTGGTGAGCGCGAATATTTGTGCTCTAGTCATGGGTGTTTATATTTACAATATGCATGTATTTAAAGTTATATATGTGTAGTGTATCAACTATCTGGTATCCATAACACAAGCTTCGTACCTTACATGGAACTAGATGGTGATGTGTGTTAATGTCCCAACATATTTATTATTATTTATTTGTAGAGTGCAAAGTACGGATAGGTTGAATTAAAAGTTGTCTAGATACCAATCTTGTGTTTCATGACACTGTATAGTGTAGGTATACTATATTTACCCCTTAGATTATGGTTTTATTAATTATTTTTTTGGTCTGGTACAAATGTACAGATAGCAAAAAAACTATTTTGATATGAAACAAACAATAGAAAGTAGAGTAAAAAAATTAGTTTCGAACCCAGTAAAGATTTTCCAGACTTTTAGAAACACGTCTAATTATTATTTGCTCAAGTTAAAATTATAGATAAGGATTTTTAACTTAGAAAAGCAATTACACAGCAGTACGTGTCGATCTTAAGAAAAGTTAGCCGAGTTTTAATTAGAGTTTTTAATATAAAATGAACTATTTACTTTTTATTAACATTGCAAGTTCTTGAATAATTTGGTAAATCATGAAATACATTTTTCTCCTTCCTTAACGTGGGTTTTGTAAAAAGAGGAGACCATGTTTGTTGATGCTAGCACATTTATTTAGCATTGTGGTTTCTAAATGAGCAATAAATCAATTACTAAACATACCATAAAGTTCTCCGCCTTGAATCCTGGTACTTGCCGATGTGTGCCACCAACATGTCTTACGTATGCGAAGAAAGCATCCATATCAGCCAGCCCCTTGATGCCTTCGTCCAGGGTGTGCATAACCTTGGTGGCGTGCTCTGCTAGTTCTGCAGACGATACTATGGCTTCCTTGGTGCGAAGCTCACGGAACTTCTCGAAAAGGTGCATCAGTTCTTCGTTTTCCTCAAATAATCTGTAATTCGATGAATCTTCATGAATAAGTGGTAGTTGAAACAGTGATATATGAATGTTGTTTTATGGTTTTTTTTTTGAGAGAAAATATGACTTTTAAAACTGGAAAGTCAATGATTGCGCTTGGTAGGTAATAAAAGATTTTTGATATTTTGGTAAGATGTAGTAATAGCGAGGGCGGGTTACTAGTGCAAAAATATTATACCAGCTTCTGCTAGGGGCGCGTGTATTTATTTAGATATGTTCAAAGAAATTATTATATATCTTTGTTCATCACGTAAATAATTTCTTTAATTCCTTATAACTGAATTAGCGACTATGCTTCGTCCCTATCTTGCTTCCCAGTACAAGCTTTCATGCCTAATTTCACCCCCTTAAGGGATGATTTCCAGGATAAAAAGTACTTTATGTCTTTCCCAAGATCTCAAACTATCTTCTTACCAAATTTCACTTAAATCCATTCAGTAGATCTAGAGATTACCCCCTACAACCTCACAAACTCACAAACTTTACCTCTTTATAATATTAGTATAGATTTAGTAATTTAATGTTTTTAAGAGAGTTAGCTATACCTTTTGAACTGAATATAGACGTACATACAAAACAATATAAAAATAAAAGATTAATAAGTTATAAACCTAATTATAAATTAGGTTTAATAAATTTATTTATGAATGGATGAATCTTGCTAATGTTTCCAAGCCAAGAGAGAGCTATTCAATAAAATTCATTAAAACCCTTTTCTAGTAATTCGTGCGCAAACAGATAACACGGACGCTAATAATTGTTTTGGTTCTTACTTCATTAAAACTTTTATATAATAAATTTGTCATTTTATAACGTTTAATCCGAAAACTTTGCTATTATGATATACTAGGGGATTATCCTTGTTTCGTTCGCATGCGTTCTTTGGTCAGTAAGGCTAATAGTGGCTTAAGTATTACTCCAAGTCGTAGCCTATCTTTGTACTAAAGAACCGTGTCCCAGAAAGTACAGGTTCTGAGCCATGACGAGTCCCGAAGTAGCTCATATATCATTAGGTAGTTCATAGCCTATATCAATAGAATATATTGTTCTTCTGAGCGTATTTGGTGGGCATACCTTGTTAGCAAGAAAGTCAACTTCGTTACATTAGGGTGGCAGAACCCTATTTTATTTGTAAAAATATGATTGTTATATAGTATTTCTTAAAGGAAAGAATCAATCTACACATGTAAATAAAACAAAATACAACGTTTACGTCCTGACCGACAAAAACATAGAAGGAATAGACGCAATAAAATCCTTCTATTGTACCTGCAAAAATAAGGCTCGAACCGTAGGTTGTTGCGCTCACATTGCAACTATTATTTGGTATTTAGGGTATGCAAGGCATCTGGCACAGCCAATAAAACCTCCATCAACAGTAATGAGAGACATATTTATAATATTTGACAGTACTGATGAAGAATCTTCACAGAAATAAACGTCAATTTGTCACCAGTGTTGGGTTGCCTATAATCATACGTCCACTTCGAATAACAATGAAACTATTTTTCCGTGAATGTACTCGTGAACCCCTATCCATTAGTATGCGATTCATTAATGGACGCACCATGGTCCAAATCGGGACACGGTTCTTTCATCCCAATCCGACCAGCTATTTCAGGGTAAAAGAGAAGCAAATATACACATTACACATGGAAACAAACTTTACATATATATTATTGCGATCAAACTGCCTGCGTCTCCCTCTGTTTATATATATATATATATATATATATATATATATATATATATATATATATATATATATATAAACATAAAGTACACAATGATTAAATATGAACATTTTTTGTATAGGTTCGCGAAGAATAAGCTTAAAATTTCCCAAAAAAACCCGTTATCACTGGGTTATCACTGCCCACTTTGCCGTGGCATCTAATTAATTACAATAAGGAAACCGTATTTAAGAAGTGCATTAAGAACGTTATCAAAGTTATCATAGGAAATGTACAATGTAATGAAAATAAATGTATCTTTTACTTTGAGTCTTAACTTTCATTGAGGGACGACCCTCGGGGCTGAGGGAAAACATCTAACAGAATTTTATATATACATAACAAAAATGCTATGTCCATTTGTTTATTTATTAGAAAAGTTTTACTTAATGAAAATGTACGTTATAAAATTTTATATTAGCTTTTTCATTAGTTATTGCTTGTATTAAATTTAATGATTTTTAGCGCTGATTAGATAGCATAACATTTTCAACCACAGTTTTTTAATATAACAGTGGAACATTGCAATATTTATAGATTTTAAACATAAAATCTAAAGAATTATGTGAAGATGTGTTTAGACAGACAAATAAAAAAAGCGACTATGTTTTACGTATTGTATGTGTTCTGCCCTTTTTTTAACGTCCCACTGCTGGGTATAGACCTCACTTCAATAAGATATTTGAAAACAAAAAGTACGTAGAGGTATGAGTATTCAGTAGTAGCCCTGTTACACAGTATTTTATATTTAAAACACGTAAAACATTGTTCCCCATACAAAGTTTGCAACCCCTTTCGGGATTAAATTTCAAAAATTTCTTCTCAGCAATTACCTTTGTCATGAACGAATACGCTGTCAAAATTTCAGCCCTATGATAAATCAAGGAGAAGCAATTCTATATATTATCTGACATGACTGTTTTCATCCTATATCCTTGTGAATTCATACCAAAACTCTATAGAAAAATCTTTTTTTTTTCGAATTTCCCAACTTTTTGCGAAATTTTCATTAGTATGTATTCAGCCCTTATTAATGTCCCACTGCTGGGCACGGGCCTCCCTTCAATACGAGGGGGATCATGCCATAGTCCTTCATTAGTGCAAATATTAAAATTTTGTCGTTGTTGTTTGTTTGTTTGCATAGTGGCTTCTAGAGTTGCCGTGTTGGTACAATTTACTTCGCCAATGTTGCGTAGAATAGAGAAGACGCATTTAAAAAAATAGGCAAATCGGCAGGCTCAGTCATTGTCAAGCAATGAGATTATCAATGAAAGTTTCGAAACATTAATATATGTATGTAGATTATACATAAAATTGTACAATTTTGCACATTTACCGATATCATAACACTTAAATGAACTCCAAAGACTTTGTGTGGTATTTTGTTAAAGCTTGGTTTAACTTTTATCGCTTATCTAAATTAACTTATATTTTATTATTTAATACTTTAATGATGAGTTGAAGGAAGCCTATGTTCAAGATGGTGTCGTAGTTGAGTACACAAGTGCTTGATATTAACACACAGCACCATCTAGTTTCATGATAAGCTACGAGGCTCGTGTTATGGGTACCAGATAGTTGATATACTACACATATATAACTTTAAATACATACACATTATAAATTTAAACACCCTTGACTGGAGTACAAACATTCGTGCTCATCACACAAATGAATGCCCCCAGTGGGACTCGAACCCACGACCGCTGGCACAGCAAGTACGGTCACTAACTGAGCCATACGTGACGTCGAAGCATTATAGCTGCCAATGTCAATTACTTTATACATACTATTTTTATTGCTTATATTGTATTAACTTAAATTGGCTTAATTAATTAGTTCAGAATATGTTAGTTAGATTAAGGTTAGCTTATGGCAGTGATAGCCCAGTGGTAACGCGCTCGTTTGGGAATCCGAGTGAAGCGGGTTCAAATTCCAGGTCCCGCACCTCTGATATTTTCATATGCGAATCACTTCCAAGATGATTTCCACTATCTTACGATGAAGGAAAACATCGTGAGGAAACCTACATGTCTGAGAGAACCTAGGGAGTTTTCGAAAGGCATGTGAAGTGCGTCAAGCCGTACTTGACCAGTGTTGGTGGACTGTGGCCTCATCCCACTCGTATTAAAGGGACACTCACCCCCAGCAGTGGGACCTTAAAAAGAGCTGAATGCATACACAAGTTAAGCTTACTAAAAAAATATAAGTAATTACCTAATAACAATATATCTAAATATTAACTAGGTATTAGGTATACGTACTAGGTATTAGGTATAGGGTAAGAATGTAGCATATAAGCTAAAAGTTGTATTTGTCAATGAATTAAAGGTTTTAATTAAATTAAATTTATCTTTTTACTTTAATCTATACATATAATAAAATTCTAACTGAGCTGAATATGTACCTTAAATATTTTTTGGAAAATCTTATTGAAATAGTCATTATTACCGATACTGCGGCCGAATCTATAGTTTTTAGAATTTTTGTTTGTTTGTCTGGGAACGCATCATGAGAAAACCACTGGACAGATTCTGATGAAATTTGGTATGATGATAGTTGGTTATCCGGATTTTTAAACCGGCGTTTAGAATATTTTTTACTGCGGGAAAATACCTCATCTGTGAGAAATCTATGCTAACCTTAAAATCGAGTCGTTAGTAATGTATATTTTCAAACAATAAATTAGTTTCCGATTTAAATTTTGGTTATAGCAGTTATGATTTTATAAATCCAACTTTTATGGACACGGTGTTCTAGTGGTCTTGTAGGTACTCCTACTACAATTAAATAGAAGTGCGCTTGTCAAATAAAACACAGCTGTTTAAGGGCGCAGATAGTTTGCTTTGCCCGAACAAACGATCTCGACCTTAGGCCTCTGTGTACTTCAAGCGTAACGATATACAGCTATAAAATATATTATTAAAAAGAAAAAAGATGTCTTTGCCTAGGTTGTTAAATTTAGTTAGTACTAGCGACTCACGCTCGCTTCGCTCGCGTTCGTCCCTAGGTACGTTTTCACGGTTAGCTATGTTTATACATAAATAGTAGCTTGCTACTCCTAAGATATTCATTTAAACTATACAGCGATTTACCGTTGCTTCGCTCGGGTGCGTACGGTGTACGCGGATTTTGTTCACAATTTCATGGGTTTTAATTTTTTTTTCGTGGAACCCTGATACTTTTTCTAAAATAAAAGTAGCCTAAGTTACTCCTTATAACATCAGCTATCTGCCAGTGAAAGTCCCGTCAAAATCGGTCCAGCCGTTTCGGAGATTAGTCGGAACAAACAGACAGACAGACAAAAATTGTAAAAAATGTTGTTTTGGTATATGTACCGTGTATACATCCATATGCATTTAGTAAAAAGCGGTTATTTTAATATTACAAACAGACACTCCAATTTTATTTATCTGTATAAATGATAAATAAATTTCTGTTACAGGTGTTTTTTACACTTAAAAGACGATTTCAGCATTGTTTGTAATTTTTAAACATTTTATGAAATAAATAAACTGTTTTTTTTTTTAAATAACAGTATGTGTATTAATTTTTTTTTTATATGCATTGATATGTACTATATTCATGCAGAAAATATTTTTTTCTTGAGGAAGCAACATTAAATTCCTTTAAAAATAATTATATCTTTGGGGATTTAATTTTTATGATTTTTTTTATGGAACTCCTTAAGATAATATGTTCTTCGAAAAAAACAATTATGAAAATCAATTCACAGTTAGCAGTTATAGCGTAGGGTATTTAAACAATAAAAGAAAACTTTGTACCTTTTCACGCTTAAACCGTTGCACAGATTTTGATGAAATTTGGTAAGGACATAGCATGATGGGGATAGACTTAGGCTATATTTTACCTCCCGCTTACAACATGAGAGAATCCGAGGGTAGTGACAAGTCTATAATAATTATATTCATGACTAGTAACGCACGTTCGCTTCGCTCAGGTTTATCCCTAGGTACGTTTAACGGTTAGTATGGAATAGATAGATCTATATATATATATATATATATATATATATATATATATATATATATATATATATATATATGTATATATGTATGATGACTTTTATATCCTGTACTTGAGAAATGATTGATTCCCCATACAAGCTTTCATCCCTCTTTTCATCCCAATAAGGGATGATTCCCGGGATAAAAACTATGTTCTTTCCAGGATCTCAAATTATCATCCCAAATTTCTCTAAATGGGTTCAGCGGATTTTTAGTTTATCCATTACAAACATTCACGATTTTTTGAAGTAAAACTTCTTTACGCACGCTTGACTTGGGGGGTAAGCTGGTGAATGCGTTACGAAAAAATGTACGTACGTTTGTTGCCATGGTAACCGTTGTTATTGTCTGATAAATGATATATAATATTATATTCTTTCCTTAAATGATATTATATAAATAAATGATTGTAATATGTCTAATATACGTTATTTTTAGTGTCTCACGTATCCTAATTATTTAAAACATAAATTGAATTTCATAAAGAGTACCGATAACCTAAAGAAGTTTTACTTCTTGCGCGTGTACATATTCATACACGCACTCTAATTTTTTTTCTATTATATTAGTGCAGACAAAGCGTTAGTACCACTGGCTTGCTAGTTTAAGAGTGTGTGCTCGCTACAAAGTTAGAATTGATTTCTAACTCCTAACAAGTTACTTGAAGTATACTTGTGACCACCCGACTGGGACTCATGCAAATGTACTATATATTCGAACTACTTTATCCAAGGATAGTTTTAGTTTCCAAAATAGCAAAATTGGGAAAGATATAATGATGCGCTTCGTATTCTCTTCTTTCCTTAATTATTATAGATATTCTATAATTTTTAACCGACTTCCAAAAGGAGGAGGTTATCAATTCGATTGGTATTTTTTTTATGTATGTACACTGATTACGCTGAGATTTATGATCCGATTTACGTGCTTGGAAGTCAGTTTAATTTTTTTTTAAGTTTTTTCTTAAGTTTAATACTTTCTTAGATTTGCGCGAAAATTTGATAATTATAGGTACATATAATCAAATTCTGAGTCAAATCTGTGCGTGCATCTGTATAAATATTATAAATGTGAAAGTTTGTGAGTATGGATGTTTGTTACACTTTCACGCTAGAATGGTTGAACGGATTTGGATGAAAGGCATAAAGATAGATTGTAGTCTGGAATAACACATAGGCTATTTTTTATCCCGGAAATATATACGGTTCCCGAAGGATTGTTTTTGTTTTTCTATTTTAGTTTAGTGTTTTTTCTCCTCTGTTTGTCAATCGATTTTTTTGCTTAGCTTTTGTTTTTGTTTAGCTTTCGACGAGCTTTTGGAAGCTTTTGTTTTTTTTCTATTCATAATATTCAATTCAATTAAATTTTCTTGTTATTGGCTATTCACAATATACGTTTTCCTCATATTTTCAATAATGATTATATGGTCGAATTTCGATCACTGAGGAAACACTAGTACAATTAGTATTTTAAAAGATTCACTTAATTCAGGAAAAGCATGAGCGGTTCAGGATCCAAGAATTACTTTGAATAATGAAGGGTGCTTAAATGATTTTTTAGCTGTGGATGTGGTATTTATAACCGACTTCCAAAAAGGAGGAGGTTCTCAATTCGTCGGAATCTTTTTTCTTCCTTTTTTTTTTATGTATGTTCACGGATTACTCGAAGACGGCTGAACCGATTTGGAAAATTCTTTTTTTGTTTCAAAGGGTATTCTTCCCCGGTGGTCCCATATAAATTTTATCGAAATCGGTCAAGCGGTTTTTAAATAAATGGCTAAATCAAATATGTTTTTATTAATAAAAATCTTTCTTCTTATAAATTACAAATTACCTGCTTATTACGTCTACACTAAAAATGGAAAAATAAAAACTTAAAAAAAAACCGACTTCCAGGCACTGAAAAGTAAAAAATAACTAAACAGGGGTTTTCATTTAGAATAGATACTTAATCAGATATTTTCAAAGTCGGTGCCAGCCAATACAAATCAAAGCACACCGACTTTGAAAATATCTGATTAAGTATCTATTCTAAATGAAAACCCCTGTTTAGTTATTTTTTACTTTTCAGTGCCTGGAAGTCGGTTTTCATTTTTTTTTAAGTTTTTTAGAGGTCTCCAATACTAACATAATAAATGTGAAAGTGTGTTTGTTTGTTTTTGTTTGTCCTTCTTTCACGTCAAAACAGAGCAATGCATTATCGTGATTTTCTCTGAGGTGATAGTTGAAGGGCTGGAGAGTGACATAGACTACTTTACCGCGGGAGATCATCTCATTCCAACGGGAAAACACGTTATAATAAAACTCAAAAAAATATTTACGATCAGAATTACTTGAAACTTGGTATTAATGCTCTTCAATACAATTAAATAAACATGTGTTATAGCATTTTTCGAAATTTATCCCATAAGGGGGTAAAATAGGGGATGAAAGTGTGTATGTAACCTACCTTTTTAGAGTGTTTTTTACAGTTTTAGCGCGAGGGAATCGCGCGGGTTCTGCTAGTTTTTTACAATTATTACGATTGAAGCCTTCTCCATAATGTCTATTTCATTCGTTACCATTACAGTGTATCAATTTGGGAAATTATGTAGATTAAAGCTAACACCTCTTTGAGGCTCGTATGAATTCGCGTTTACTCGAAATTCCAATTTAATTGTAAATTTACACATAAACATGCGATGATGAGTTATTTGGCGAACATAATAATATTTGAAAACAGTAACTCTCTGTAGCTCACAGTTACTTGTAATTACTTGTTATACGTTCGTTTAGAAAAACTTGTGAAGCCCTACGATTCAAGCCCTACGTTTCGCTGCTCTAAGATTTTCACGTGCGAATCAGAATAATTGTGTAGTAATTGTTTAAAAAATAACTTTAAAATTCAATTATTTTAAATAGTTCTAGTATTAGCCTGCAGCTTTGCTCGTGTGGCTTAAAAATAACGGAAAATACAAACTTCCAACCCGTATTTCACTCCTTTAGGGGTTATATTTTTTAAAATCTTTTCTAATTATAAAGTTCCTCCAAGTGCTGCAAAATTTTAAGCTTGTAGAAATTATAATTTCTAAAAAAATGTGATTAATAGTGAGTGATATGTCACTTTTATATAATATTAGCGACTCACTTCCGCTTCGGGTTCGTTCCTAGACAAAAACAAATCTATCCCACGGGAATCGTACATTTTTCCGGGATAACAAGTAACTTATGTGCTATTTTAAACTATAATCTATCCCTGTTCTAAATTTCATCCAGATCCGTTCAGCCGTTACACTATGAAAGAACAACAAACATACACACATACAAATTTTTGTATTTATGATAGTAGTCTGATATTATAGGCAGAAGCACAATTATTTGTTCATATATAAATTATTTGCGACTCACACTCGTTTAGTATAGTATAGATTTCTCAGAGATGAGATATTTTTCCACAGTAACCTAGACTATAACCTGGAGCAACACACAGGCTATCATTAGGCATCTACGGTACGTATCTAGTTACAGGTATTCTAGATATGTTGGAATATATATATTGATACAATGGCGGAAAAATTTATTTATTAAACGTACACTATTTTTTACAGCCCGGAGGCCCAGTCTGTTAAATTACATTTAACTGAAATAAACAAAGCTTTGTTTCTATTTCGTCAACCCGCATATTTCTATTTGGCCAGAGTGCTGGACTATGGCCTGATCCCCTTCGTATTTAAGGGAGGCCCACCCCTGTTTAAAAGGGCTGAGTTATTTTTTTTTCTATTTGATCAAAATTTCAAAAGAAAAACCTTAAAACAAATAAACATAATATTACACTTTAATATAAGTGATGTTGACCCTAATAAAATACGTGATTCGCTTGACATCAGGTCTGATCGGCCCGGGGGAATTAAATTGCGTCCGCAAAAAGGCCTGCCAGGGTTTATTTGTGAATTCGAATATTTGAGGAGTTTCTATTCTTTGTTAAAATATTTAGCCGATGCTCCGTTAAGTGAATTTCCGTTAATGTAACGTGATTTTTTTGCAGGTCTACATACCCTCGTTTGGCGCAATCTTTTTACAGGATAATCAAATATTGCTAAAATGTTTTGTATTTTTATGTATATATTAGCGACTCACCCTGGCTACGCTCGTGTTTGTCCCTTATGTCTTAAGATTTAGTACAGATTTCCCAAAGATGATATATTTTTCCGCAATAAAAAGTATCCTATATATTGACCCAGATAATCAGCTATCATCATACCATATTTCATCAAAATCTGTCGAGTGATTTTCTCGTGATGCGTTTCCAGAAAGACAGACAGACAAAAATTCTAAAAACTATAGAATCGGCATCTGTACCGTACCACAGTAATGTAATAAATACAGTAAACAAATTATCAAAAAACAAAAGAGTGAACAAAAGGCGATCTTATCGCTAATTGGTGATTTCTTCCAGACAACCTTTGGGTTAGGAAATATGGAAGACTATACAGGGTTAAAATAAGGTTATCTGCAATTATCATAAAAATCGTTGGTTTTTTTCACTTAAAATTGTGTATGTACCTTGGAATTTTTATTTACTTATAAGTATAAAACAGTGCCATCTATTGATATTGATTGAATAACAAACATCAAAAAATTCTACAAATAACATATTTATAATATGAATGAGACGTTACTCTCTCACTTGTCTCATTTTCTTTTCAATAATTTATTCCACTGGTCTTCTTTTACAATACACTACAAACTAAATGTTATAATGCACAGGAATCGAATTCGTTCTCCCTGAATTACTTATTAAACTTTGCTCCTATATTTTTTTCTAAAGCTTTTATTATGTTTTTTTGGTATTATACTATTGCCATACGCATATATATCGTGTACAACAATTATTAAGCCTACAATTTACTGCGCACGGCTGGTGACCCACATTTAGTTCAATACTAAATCACTGACAATGACATCTTCGGGAGGATCGTCGAATATATGTTTTCATATTTTTATCTACTACTACTTATCTATACATATAATAAAACTGTAGAGGTTGAATGTCTGTACATAGAAAAAAAATCTAAAAACTGAGTCAGAGGGATTTAAAAAGAGAAATAGAACAAATCCAGATTTTTTTTAATTTTTTTGGTTCTGTCTGCTTGTCTGTTTGTACGAACTATGAAAATATGTCATCTCTGAGAAATCAATACTAACCATTAAAACGTAGGTACCCAGGGACGAACCTAAGTGGAGCGAAAGTGAGTCGCTAGTTACTAATATTATCAACAAAAGAATCACTTTATTCACATAAATGATGAAAGTAAGTTGCAAAGCACAACCAAGTTTTAAATTAAGCTAAAAGTTGTCCCACGTATGCTTTTCTACAAAGTAATTAATTCTCAACGTGTCCAAGCTGGGGTTAACACACGAAATGTGCAAATTGTTTCAAAAAAATCTCTTAAATTATGTTCACATTTCATAAAACCGTGTAGTATTTTAGCGACCTCGTCTCGTATTAGCCTATGCGACATTGCATGGCAAAAAAAAATATGTATACTATATTATATTTTTTTTTTGTTCAGTATGGTTAAAATCAATCAATTAATATTTCTTTTCAACTTAAATAATGCAACGGCAGTGGTAGCCCAGTGGTAACACGCCCGCTTGGAAAACCGAGTGAAGCGGGTTCTAATCCCGGGTCTCGCTCCTCTGATATTTTCATGTGCGAAATATTTTCAACATGATTACCAATTGCCTTACGGTGAAGGAAAACATCATCAGGAAACCTGCATGTCTGAGAGAACCTAGCAAGTTTTCGAAAGACATGTGAAGTCCGCCAACCCGCACTTGGCCAGCGTGGTGGACTAAGGCCTGATCACTCTCGTATTGAAGGGAGGCCCGTGCCCAGCAGTGGGATGTTAAAAAGGGCTGAATACGACTTAAATACTATCATGGAAATAAATATGTAGAGCTTAGTATGAGGCAGTATTTTAAAATAATAGATAGTTATGTATTTTAAATTTATTTAACGGTTAGTATGGAATAAATAGACTATATAGGTATTATATATATACATAGATATGATGAGTTGTTGTGGGTTATATTATAATGTGTATTCCCGTGTGAATGAGATTATCTTCCGCGGTAAAAAGTAGCAGATGTCACTCTCCAGCTTTCCAATTATCTTCACGCAAAAATCATGCCAATTCGTTACTCTGTTTCGATGTGAAAGAAGGACAAACAAACAAACAAACAAACTTTCATATTTATAATATTAAAAAAATATGGATATAGAGTATAAAATATTAGATATTTTACTTATTTTAAGGAAAAACACACATTATTTCGAAAAGAAAATGCTTTAGCTTGAAGCTGAATCAGTAAGAATTGGCAAAATTCGTTTTATGGGAAAAGTCTCCACATACTCTTCAAGAGGCATAAAAGGTACAGTTTGTTCAGTTACGCTTGAGCGTATTAACGAGATTTTATAGGTCGATTAAACTTTTGAACTAAAAGTGTTAGTTCATCGCCAGTCGAGAAGTTAGTGCTGATGTAGTTATAGTGAGATAAGCTGGCTAAAACTAATCAAATTTTAAATTAGAATTTATTACATAAGGTTAACTTTTAAAAGGGATATTTTTCTGTTTCTTCTTAGGGTAAATTTATTGTTTTTTTAAATTATATTCTATTTTTTTAGGGTTAACGGCTCTATCGTATTGGATAAGGCCTCACTCCCAGTATTTTAATTGTATTTTAGCATTTTGGTAGTAATTTTTAGTATTGTAATTGGTTTACCACCGTTTATATAGCATATGACAGTAAAGCAACCAAGCAGTGCTTTTTCAGGTCACTAATACCGTTAAACCTAAAAGCTTTTTAGATACCCATCATGACATCAAAAACTGAAGGCGAATTCACTCAAAACCGTGAGATTAACATGCATATACGTACAGAATACAGACAGATTACATTATATACGTAAAGATTTTACATTGTAATGATTATACAACGTAGACATGTAATACATGTATACTAATTGTGAGAGAGAAATAACAATGAGATGGACGAGACGCTTTCTCTGTGGATCCCCAGAAATGGCGCCAGAAGTTGCATCATAATATTGTATTATTTAAATTATATTTCGCTTCGTGATATGAATATTAAATGAGTATCTCTACAGACTCGTCTAGTGTCTTCTTTAAGTACTCGTTTGTATTCAAAGTTAACTTGCAAGTTGACGTTTTATAAAAAAAAAATGTTATGTAACATAGAAGATCGTGTTTTTGTTTTAATATTACAAAATTTGAAACTTTATAATGTAACAAACTCAAGATTGTTTTTCTTAAAGTTTGTAAAAGATAAGAAATTATAACTATTTTAACAAGATTTCTATTTATTTTTTGCTTTAAGTATTTTTCATGTTAGAAAGTAATAAGAAGATTGCGAAGAAATACGAATTGAAAAAGTGAAGTAACTAGCAATGAAAAATAGTATATTGCTGTGATCTGACTGATATGAGCTTTTTTTTCATGTTGGGAAATGCATTTACGCATACCACCTGTAGACATACAGGTAGTTATGTGGGACTCACCGGTTAGAAAAGCCAGTACTACCCACTAAAACCCAACAAAACCTCCCCCGTCTTAATGGGGTGTCGTAGGATCACTTATGCACTTAACCACGATGCCCCGACGGCAGGTCTGCTGAAGCGGACCACAACAGCCATGGGATCGCTCCAACGGTACACTCTGCTATCAGAGATGTATCAGGAGCAACCCACATGGTACATCGCCCACCGAGATGAGCCGCCTCCCTGTGCGTTTTAACAAGGTGAATGCACGTTGACCTAATAATAATTTAACCTAAAAATAATTGTTTGTTTATAAAATTTGTATTATTGTGGAAAATGTATGTGACATTGTCTATGCGTTGGAAAATGCCAGTACGATTCCGAGGGAGGTAAATGTACCACAAATACACGTAACACAGCGTTAGGATCGTTAGTGTAAAGTAAAAAGCTATGAAGATTTTCACATAATTGTTTTTCTTTTAATTTCGTTTTTGGACACTAATATAAGAAATATATTTGAATTTAGCGTCTACTTAGACGAGATAGATCTAGCAAATGCCTCATGTTGCGGGTTCGAATCTTGCTCGGCGAAAATACATAATCATATAATTGGACCAGTGAAGTAATTAGTACGATACAGATGTATGATTTACAGTAATATATGTACATAATAATAAATAACAACAATAAATATTTTGGGTTATTAACACACAGCACCATCTAATTCCGTGATAAGCTACGAAGCCTGTGTTATGGATACCAGATAGATGACACACTACACATATGTATACAACTTTAAATACATACATATTCCATGACTGGAGTACAAACTTTCGTGCTAATCACTCAAATAAATGCCCCCAGCGGAACTCAAACCCGCGACCGCTGGCACAGCAAGTAGGATCACTACAAACTGAGCCAAACGTGTCGTGTTGTGTTGTGTATATAATATAGTATATAATATTTATTATAATGGAACATTGTTTATTAATGTCGGCTCACAAAAATATAATAACGTTAGGTTTTATACACGTATGAGATACGTCAAAACATTTCTCCACGCGACTAACAATGGTACTCTAAGGATTAGAACAAAGAACTTCATTAGAGCATAGTACATATGTACATATACATATGTATGTATATAAGGCTTTCTTTGACGTCGTATCTTTAACTGAAGCCTACAAAGATTAAGTATGGCTTTGAGCTCTTTCCCTCGTGGCTAGATGTAGGGGATGTAGTGCTAACGAGAAAAATGAGATGGATTGACCCCGTCTTTTGAGTACAAATAAGTATTCGTATATTATGCGGATACATTAGTATTGAAAATCTATATATCTATAGATATAATAAAATTGTAACTGAGTCGAATCTGTACATTAAATATTTTTTTGGGAAATCTTATTGAAATAGTCATTATTATCGATACAGAGGCCGAATCTATAGTTTTTAGAATTTTTGTCTGTCTGTCTGTCTGTGACTGCATGACAAGAAAAGCACTGGACAGATTTTTAAATAAAACTATCGAAAAAATCCGACAAGATTTTATTTAAATGTCAAATATTCGCGTAAATCTAAGAAAGTATTATGGACAGATTTTGATGAAATTTGTTATGATGATAGATGATTATCCGGGTCAACATATAGGATACTTTTTACTACAGGAAAATATCTTATTTCTGAGAAATCTATACTAAACGTTAAAACGTAACTAGGGATGAACCCGAGCGGAGCGAGGCTGAGTCGTTAGTTAGTAATAATATAATAAATATGATTAAGTACATGATGCAGAGTATCCGGTATGAGTAAAGTTATTGTAATGCTATAAGCATGTTATTAGTAGGTGACTAGAGGAACAAAAATGAATCACTATATACTTAGTAAAAGGTCTCAGTACATAGAAGCAAGGTAAGTTGTAAGGCAGTAACGCGCTCACTTGGAAAACCGAGTGAAACGGGTTCAAATCCGGGTCTCGCACATCTGATATTTACCTACATGTGCGAATCACTTCTAACATGATTACCACTTGTCTTACGGAAACCTGCATGTTTGAGAGAACTTGTTAATTTTTGCGAAAGACATGACGTGAAGTCCGCGGACTGGCACTTGGCCAACGTGGTGGACAATTGCCTGATCCCCCTGGTATTGAAGGGAGGCCCGTGCCCAGCAGTGGGACATTAAAAAGAGCTGAATATTTATATATTCAGCTCTTTTTAATACACATAAGCAATATTAAATTGAAAACGATACTAATATAATTTGTAAAAAAATTTAATTTTATGAAATAAGTTATTATTACGTAAGGTAAATAATAAGTTAATACAAAACTACAATATTTTGTTATTATTGGTATAAATGAAATTTTAATTTTTGCTTGAATTTTTGAAGAAAAAAAAAGAAAGAAAAATTGAAAATTTCGTCATGTTTGTCCGTATGTCACAGCCATTTTATTCGGGGACTGTTGAAGCTATATAGCTAAAATTTGGACGGCAGGTGTCTCACGTGAACCGCTAGGCAATCCATTAGTCAAATTACCAAAAAATAGAAAAAATGCGTTGGCGCTCCATACATGTAGCTGAGGGGTGAAAAATAATGCAAGTCCACATAAATATGTCATATTTCTAAGTGTTTTTTTTATTTCCGCTGATATATGAATGCTTCTAAAGTCATAAATATTATGTTATTTTTTTTATACCGACCAATATTTCGCATATGAAATTGATAAGCCCAGAAATTGAACCCGCTTCGTTTTCTGTTACCTTTGAGCATCGAGATGTAAGATTAAGTGTATTATTTTTGTTCTTAAGAGATTGTGCGAATAAATATAAGCTAATATTTGACTTCTTTTCAACCGACTTGTTCAAAAAGGAAGAGGTTCTTAATTCGTCGTAATCTTTTTAATTTTATTTACTTATCATAAACATACTTGACACGTAAAAGGAATGGGAAATGAGCGGCTTCAAAGAGATATTTTGTTTAAGATTTACCATTAGCCATGTGCATGTAATTGTCTACTCGAACGTAACTGTTCATTCGGTTCTATTAAACATTTTCGTAGATTATTTCTATGTCTTTATATGATATAGTATTTTAAGTAGAAAATTCATACAAGAACTGCGTAAAGCGTTATGGCATATTTGGACATTGGTTGTGAGGGGCTCTTACTTTTTATAAATTATAAAAAAATGTGAAGAGTGTTTGTTATAAGTTGTACTACTGTATTTAGTTAAAGTAATTGTTAAGTTTAATTTAATTACTGTTAAACTTACTAGTCTTGTTTTTTAATTGTATATTTTTTTTTGTCTATTTCATTAGTAATTTTAGGCGTTTTAACACACTGTTTTTAATATTACATAATTTAAACTGTAATTGGTAATAAAAATAATAATTAGATTTAAGTATATTGTGAATGTAAAATAAGTATACCGTTGGAGATCCGTATAAATAAATAAACTAGTTGAATTTATCAATTAACCTCTTTATATTTAAACTAGGCACACGCGTAACTCGGAGAAGGGTATGAGCTAATTATTTTTCTTAGTTTATTTAGTTGTTTCTGGTGATGTGAATTACTAAATATCTCAATGATCGTATAACTTATTATTTAACGTTTGATGACACGTTTGGTTCAGTTTGTAGTGACCCTACTTGCTGTGCTAGCGGTGGCGGGTTCGAGTCCCGCTGGGGGCAATCTTTTGTGTGATGATCACGAATGTTTATACTCCAGACATGGGTGTTTATATTTATAATATGTATGTATTTAGAGTTATATATGTGTAGTGTATCAACTATCTGATATCCATAACACAAGCCTCATATCTTACCATGGAACTAGATGGTGCTGTGTTTTTAATGTTCCAACATATTTATTTAACATATACGATTTAGCTGCACATACATACTAGCCACTGTACATACCGACTGTACGTACTATAAACACGTACAGTGTAGCTACTAGATGAAGTTGTGTAGGTGTAAATACCAGCAAGTTACGCTTGCTTCGCTCATATCTGTAGATGCTTAAACCCTATAATATGTTACAGTCTATCTGTGTTAAATAAAAGTATCTTTTCGAATTTATTTTGATTTTTGTCGAAAAAAAAACACCCAAAATCAAACATTAAAATAGCTCCCGAAAAAAATTGAAGAGATAGTTAATAAAATGTCAAATATCCACGTAAATTTAAGAAAATATTTTATCTATCTGTGTACTAAATTTCATCTAAATCCGCCCTTTAGTGTGAAGGAGTAAGGAGTAAGTATTATATTATATACATCCCTTAAGGGATGAGTTCCGGGATAAAAACTATCCTATGTCTTTCCCAGGGTCTCAAACTATCTTTTCACCAAATTTCATCTAAACCGGTCAAGTAGTTTTGGAGCTTATTCGGTACAAACAAACAAAAACTTTTTTTTTAATATTAGTATAAACAAACAGAAACAAATTTTCGCATTTATAATAGTGGTCCGATTAGCAAAGTTAAAGTACACGTGGGGTGTTACTGAAGCGTGAGCTTAGTGAGTGGACCTTTAGTTAATCAGTCGTCCCTAAGTTCTGGGTAACATGGAATTGGGTATGTGTATTTAGGTCTGTTTGCTAAAATAATGAGGCGTTAGGGAGTGACATTTGGATCAAAAATAGGTCAAAAGTGAAAATAATGTTTCGTTCGACATCGTCGTTATTTATCTGTAGGTATATAATAAAATTCTGAGTCGAATCTGTATATTAAATATTTTTTGGATTCTTTTTTGAAATAGTCGTTATTATCGATATAGAAGCCGTACATCTATAGTTTTCAGAATTTTTGTCTGTCTGTCTGGGAACGCATCATGAAAACACCACTGGACAGATATTGATAAAATTTGGTGTGATGATAGCTGGTTATCCGGCTCAACATTGAGAATACTTTTTACTTCGGGAAAATATCTCATGTCAAGAAATCTATACTAACCGTTAAAACGTACCAAGGGACGAACTCGAGCGGAACGAGGGTGAGTCGCTAGTCTATATATAAATATACAGTGACAAAACAGTCCAGCACCTTTTTGTTCTCTGTTAGTCGACCATTTTTTTTTGTTTAGTAGTTATTGACGATCAAATAAAAAATAGTAATTTAAAGATAATTAAGTTAAGTGTAATCGTCCCGTGAAAAAGCTATCACCGACTCGGATGGCAGATCTGCTGAGAAGATCCAGGTTGCACCGTTTAATGAGCGAGTTATAATATTTAAAACAACATTTTGCCTCGTAAAGACTTTGACCTACACGTAGGTCAGAAAATATTAAGTGTCTGATTACTTCAATAGGATCCTTCACTACATAAATGATAATGGACAAAATATTGCAATCAACAATAAACTTAGTTAACTACTGTTCTTTTTAATGCCCCAAACAATATTTAGTTAATAATTATTGCAAATGGTGTTATATACTGTTAGTTATAGTTGCTCAATTGATACTTGTTAATTATAGTATCTTAATTGATTATTATTATTCATTATTTATAGATAATATTGATTCTTCATATTTTGTTAGTTATAATTTCATATTTTATAATATTAATTTTATATTGATTATTTGTATTTTATTATTTACAAGTTTACAATGTTAATATGACGACACGTTTGGCTCAGTTTGTCGTGACCCTACTTGCTGTGCCAGCGGTCGCGGGTTCGACTCCCGCTGGGGCATTCATTTGTGTGATGAACACGAATGTTTGTACTCCAGTCATAGGTGTTTATATTTATAAACTGTATGTCTTTAAAGTTATACATGTGTAATGTATCAACTATCTGGTATCCATAACACGAGCCTCGTAGCTTAGGTACCATGGAACTAGATGGTGATGTGTGGTAATTTTATACATATACGAGTTTGTTCTATTTTAAATATTAATATTTTAAAAGTACTGTCATCCATTGTGGGGTATTATGTAATCTGTATAAGATAGATGGCGCCATGTTACACCCGACGGTGGGGACAGTGTTTAAATAGTGGTGATAGTCATTTTGTAGGGCATTCTGTAGAAGTAATTAAATAAAGGAGGAATTGCTGAAGCTCAAAGTTTTAATTATAAAGTCTTTAATAACAATACATTTCAATGTTAAATTGTAATTTTATTCATATTTCAATTATAAAAATACTTGCTTTTACATGTAAAATAAGAAAAATATAATGTTACAATTTATGGCACTGTGTCTACAATGCTGCCAAAAGGGAACGTATCCAAAAGACTTACAATATATATCTTTAAATGAATGAATGAATGAAATGAATGAATGAAATAAACTTTATTCAATTAGACTTATTACAAGTGCTTTTGAATCGTCAATTTAATGTAAGCGTCAGTGTAGTCTGTCCGTGAGGAAGCTACCACCGGCTCGGAAAGCAGTTCTGCTGAGAAGAGCCGGCAAGAAACTCAACAGTTGCTCTTAAATTTTGAAATTGCTTTAAATAGCTAACCTAATTTTGCTATTTTTAAATTAATAATACCTAAGACGGTTCTTGTTTCTTGAAAAACCAGCAGAAATATGTAAAAACAGTAGAAATAAAGTCGATTTTTGTAATGTCCTCCTGACCGATATAGGCGACGGCAGCCAATCTCACTGGGACTAGCGAAAATGTGTAAGAGATATTATATATATATATATTACAAAAGTATGCACGCAGACAAAAATGTATTCTTATCAACCGACTTCCAAAAAAGAGGACGGTCTCAATTTGACCATATAATATATGCCAGGCATGCCAGGCAATACAAATCAAAGCACACCGACTTCGAAAATATCTGATTAGGTATCTATTCTAGATGGAAACCCCCGTTTAGTTATTTTTTTACTTTTCAGTGCCTGGAAGTCGATTTTTTTTTTTAATTTTTATTATTTCCTTTTACTCTAACATTGACCGCTATTTGAGATAGCAGGGAAATGAACAACCGATTAACGTGTTCTATGAGGCAACTAGGGGTAAAACACATGAACGTAAAGGCTTGTGTTATGTGAAGCGTATCGCAACTCCGAGAAAGAATTTTTTGGCAGAAAACCTCAATAACTTAGCTTGACCCGGGATTCGAAATAGATAATAATAATAATAATTTTACTCAAATACTTTTACAAGGTTATATAATATTTACAAAATGAATGACAACGGTAATACAATTTGGAATCTACCTAAACTTGGTTAACAACCTGTGTTTTAGGTTATAGTTTTATAGTTATAGATAACCAACTAACATATCTTCTAACAAACACATCTTTTCAATGATATTATTAACTAGCGGCTCACCCTCGCTTCGCTCGGGTTCGCCTCTAGACAAATAAAAACAAATCTATCCCAAGGGAACCGTACATTTTTCCGGGACAAAAAGTAGCCTATTTACTATTCTGATGTGTGAACTACATTATTGTAAAGTTTCATTAAAATCCAATCAGTAGTTTTTGTGTACTAAGCTGTATAAGTTACTATAGTTTTTTAATTATCCCACGGGAACTCTTTGATTTTCCAGGATGAAAAGTATCTAAAATGTTGACCAGAGATATAAAGTATCACCATGAAAATTTTTATTTAAGTCGGTTTAATAGTTTCGGAGATTAGCCGGTACAAACAGACAAACAGATAGAGAAACAAAAAAATTGAAAAAATCCGGATTTGTTCTATTTCTCTTCTTACATCCCACTGGCTCGTTTTTTAGCACATTTTTCTCTGTACAGACATTTGACCTCTACAGTTTTATTATATGTTTAAGGATTTTAATATCAGCTCGTTCTAAATTAAATAAAATTTCGTCTTATCACTTAAAATTATTAAGTAATGAAAAAAAGTAATTAATAGATACTAACTTGACAAACAATATAATGCCAGTCTTTTCGATTTGTCTGAAAATGCCTTTCCATGAGGCCATTATACAGTATTGTTGCTTAGCAGTGAGAGGGGATCGAGGGTCAGATGCTGGAGGCGGCCGATCAAAAGGGTCGTGAGTGAACTCAGAAGCCGCTAGCTGAGATAACTTGCACCCCATTGTATTGGAACTTATATCGTGGGAAAGCTCAAGTTAAAATAGTCTTTTAAATCACTAAAATAACGTGTTTTATTATTTTTCTTTGTACTAATGTATAAAAACTTGATTTGAAGATTGTTGTTAAAGGTTTAAAGGACACTTTTTACACTTTAAGATTATATCACTTTTCACATTTACAATTTTTTTTAATTCAAAAAAAAATATATTATGACAATTTAATTTTATTAAAAATTTATATATATTTTTAAAAATCACTTATGTTCACTTTTTTTTCTTTAGGTTTTTGTACTAGTAAAGCGACCACAGGTAAGTTACTGTCCGCTAGCCAATGTGTACTAGAGATGTGAAAGTTGTTAACGCATGTGTCGATAAAAAATGTTAGAGCTATTAACCAGTCAACGTCCTTTAAAATATTGTTTTTAACTATTTAGACGTTATGTATGTGTAGCATTTTTATCATATTCATATAAAACATGCGAAAGTGTGTGAGTGTATGTGTGTTTGTTACTACATCACGTAAAAGCTAATCATAGGATTTAAGTGATAATGAATATTCATTATTCTTAAGTCCTGGTTACCAAAATGGCTGTTTTCAACGTTTTACCCACCTGATATGTATTTTTACTTATCTAATACTAGCAACTCACCCTCGCTCCGCCCGGGTTCGTCCCTAGTTACGTTTTAACGTTTAGCTCAGAGATGAGATATTTTCCTGCAGTAAAAAGTATCCTATATGTTGACCCGGGTAACCAGCTATCATCATACCAAATTTCATCAAAATATGTCCAGTAGTTTTCCCGTAATGCGGTAACACACAGACAGACAAAAATTCTAAAAACTATAGATTTGGCTTCTGTATCGATAATAAAATCTATTTCAATAATATTTTCTTAAAAATATTTAATGTACAGATTCGGCTTACTTACAATTTTATTATATGTATAGATGTATTGTTTTAAGGCAGTGATAACCCAGTGGTAACGCGCTCGCTTCGGAAACCGAGTGAAGTGGGTTCAAATCCGGGTCTCGCATCTTTGATGATTTTATGTGCAAATCATTTCTAACGTGATTACCACTTGTCTTACGGTGAATATATATTGTGACGAAATATGCATGTCTGAGAGAACCTAATAAGTTTTCAAAAGATATCTGAATTCCGCTAATTCGCACTTGGCCACCATGGTGGACTATGGCTTGATCCCCCTCGTATTGAAAGGAGACCCATGCCCAGCAGTGAGACGTTAAGAAGGGCTGAGTACAATATGTATTTACCACACAAGTGGAGCTGCGTTCAAAAACTACATATAAATGTATTTTTTATAATAAATAATCTATCTATGACAATTTCATCTTTACTGGTATTAAATTTATTCATATCTATATAATTAGTGTAAAGTATAAGTTTGACGTCGAATAAAACATTTATACTATGACAAATATGAAATTAACAAAATTTAATCAAAAATTATAACATTTGAAACATAATTAAACCAAAACATAATTAATATACTTAATATTACAGAGTATTTATATCGCAATGCTCATTTACGAATGGAATGAGAAAATTTTATGAGTTACGTTAAAATAAACGTTCGTAATTAACAAGGTTGCCGGCTCGTAACTAAGATTGCTCTGAGAAGAAAATCTGGAAACGACTTTAGATGTCTTAAAATGAAAGTAATCTACAATGTTGTTTTAAATTATAACAACCTTTCATTTCTTTTATAGGTTTATAAGATAAAATTAATATAATGTTAGAAACTATTAGAAGCTATTTAAGAAAATATGTATTAAAAACTATTTCTTATCGTTTCAAATCATAAAAGAGTAATATGGGATGAAAACTACAATTTGTAGTAAATAATATGCTGATAAAAAACTAACTGTCTAGTAAGTATTTATATTTTTACCCAAAATATATCTATATAAATAAAAATGAATGTTGGTAAGCGCATAACTCAAAAATGGTTGGACCAATTCGGCTAATTTATATTTTTGTATGTTCCTTAAGGTCCACGGAAGGTTTTAATAGTTAAAAAAAAAACAAAAACTATATCCATGTTACTATATCAAATATAATTCTCGTCAAAAAGACAAAAAATAAATAAAGTAAGCGTAAATATTTTACAACATATCCAAATATATTTTAAAATATCGACATTTAAATGATACATCACTAATCTCCCAAGCTTAGTCCCAAACAATTTTTATGACGCGCACAACAATTGTATGTTAATAGTGATGTCCTTTTGTGAAATTATGGTTATCCGCGTCATGTTGTAAATGATTTGGGAATGTTCTTACATTTTGAACTTTATGCTATTTTAATAAGAGTCATAGCTATAATGTAGCCGCTGATTTTTATCAAACTCGTACATGTGGCCTGGATCCTAACAGCGTTGCGTAAATTTAAGAAACTGTATGACTAATTAGTAAAACAAAAAATACAGTAAGTTTTATTTTTAACTCTATCAATATGTAATACGTATCAAAATATATTTTTATTATATAAAATACGTATGTTGTTCAGTCGTGCATATAACTTATGAACTCCGGCATCACTACATAGTATAAAACAAAGTCTGTCTGTCCCTATGTATGCTTAGATCTTTAAAACTACGCAACGGATTTTGATGCGGTTTTTTAAATAGATAGAATGATTCAAGAGGAAGGTTTATGTGTATAAAACATGTATATTATAGTACAGAAAAGCCGAGAAATTTAAAGATTTGTATTTCATACTAACCGTTAAAACATCGAGCGAAGCGAGGGTGAGTCGCTAGTAATAAGTAAACCCAATTACCGATCACTGTATCACTGCGGTTGTACAAATATATATACATACATACATACGTTAACGAAATCTTTATTTATAATCTATATTCGCAACGTAATTAAAAAAAAAATAAAAATTTAAAGAACGTTTAATTGCCAAAGGGTTTTTATACCATAAAAGATTTTCTAGAAGATAGCACATCTTGGGAACGATGGGATTGCCTCCAGGCTCTTTCAATGTTAGAAATTAAAATTTGTATTTTTTATTTAAAAAGTATAAAAATACCTAAGAATACTCGTAGTCTTGCTGACTGATATTTTTCTGAGCTAATTTGACAAACAATAAGTTTATTTTTAAAAATTAATTAAAGTTATAAATGCTTAAAGTAATTTGTTACATAGATTTTGAAGACAATTAGGATTTCATAAGAAAATTAATTAATGCAAAGCTTACTTATTCAAATATATAAATCATACTCGTATATATCCATTCGTTTTCAAACCTTTTTAAGGCTTTAATTAAGCAGCCTTTTGGGACAGTTTGATAATAAAATAAAGCACCCAATGTAATAATGGGGACACCTAATAGGTACTGGTATCTATGACGTACAAAGCTTAACTAATAGATTTGATTTAAAACAGTTATAATAGCTAACTTTAAAATGTAGATATATATTCAATGCGTTCGGGCTTAACTGTTGAATTATTAGTTAATACTGCTATTACTAATTTGGTAACACCAGCTTTACTAATGCATACAAATCGATATGCAATCTATGTATATATATATATATATATATATATATATATATATATATATATTTACACACTATATAATATAGACTATACATATAAACATACTTACATAGGTATAATAACTTTTATATCCCTTACTTGAGAAATAATTGATTTCCAATACAAACTTCCACTTCCCCTTTTCACCCCCTTAAGGGATGGTTTCGAAGATAAAGACTATCTTATGCCCTTCACAGGGCCTCAAACTACTTCCATACCAATATTCATCTAAATCGATTCAGCGGATTAAGCGTGAAAAGACAGACAGACAGATGGATAGACAGATAGACAGAGTTACTTTCGCATTTATAACATTAGTATGTATGTATGATCGATGTGTGTATGTATGTTCTCTATGAACTTCAAAACGGCTGGAGCAATTTTGATGAAATTTTTAGGCTATCTTCAGATTAGCCCAGTAAGTGATCCTGTGAAGTTTAGTAGCGATCGGAAGTTTCAACGCGGGCGAAGCCGCAGGTTTTGCTAGTGTCATATAATATTTGAATTAAAAAAATATTTCTATAGATTCTATTAA
Source organism: Fabriciana adippe (assembly GCA_905404265.1). Lineage (NCBI taxonomy): Eukaryota > Metazoa > Arthropoda > Insecta > Lepidoptera > Nymphalidae > Fabriciana > Fabriciana adippe. The sequence continues at coordinate 1,360,521 of FR989996.1, read as the reverse complement.
TAATTGCCCTTTGTGTTGTTCTACGAGTACTACTGTTTTAACTATAAGTAGTGTTTGCCTATGGTTGAAATTCAACCGTAAACTTTTTTTTATTGATACCACGAAAGCTAGTCAATCTGCTTCTTCTTCTTAGTCTTGACAGACTGGTTGTGGTCAGCTCGTCAATAGCTACTAATAAAAAAAAATGAAAATCGGTTAACAAACAGAGGAGATAAAGGTACCTTTTTTATTCATCCGCTTCGAAGATAAAAGCGGATAAAAACAGACGGACAGATTGCATTATTTTATTTTAAGTATTTCAGTGTTGTCGTTGAAATAACTATATGTACCTCAAAATTCAACAGTTCTTTTAAAATAACTGTCAAACAATTAATTTTATACATAAATTAATATATTTGTGTTTAAGAACGATTTTCAATTATATGTTCGAACTATAAAAGACATAAGGAGTTCGATTCTCGTCCATCGCAAATTTAAGTCCCGTCCAGTATAAGTATAATCTAACATCTATTCTAACAAGGAAATTGAAAAAAAAAATATAATCAGAAAGAAGTTAACTGGACGATTTCAAATAACAAGTACTGGTGACTTTTACTTAAAAAAGTAAAAAAAAAAATACCTAAAAATAGTCCTGCTGACTTTACGCAATTCTTCTCAGGGCTAAGAATTTTTTGGTGAGACAGAGTTTTGGACTCTGACTTTGTCTGAAAATTAGATATAAATAAAACGTAATAAGAAAGGAATCAATTGGACGACACTTTTAAATAATATTTATTTAACACTTAAGTACACCAACCTAACATTATATTATCGTACAAACATCCATCACTTATGATATAATGTAAACGTTTCAGTAAATACATCTCTATATTACAAACACTAAAACTAATTATGTAGAGCTTAGTTTATGACATGTAGAGTACATGGTTCGAAATTACTCTTTTGAAGTAAAACATCTTTAGGCGTGACAGAGGGGTAAGTCAAGTAAAATGAGTGTCTCAGTGTGAGAGTCAAATTTAATATATATATATATATATATATATATATATATAATAATTGTATTTATATTTTGATTTAAATGCGGTATCTGCCACAGCGCCAAAGAAGTTTTACTTCAACCGCGCGTAAAGGTGACACACACTCATTTTTTTTTCTATCTAATACAGCTTTACGATGGTATCTCTATTAGTGACAGTTTTTTACTTCTTTATTTGCTTATTTATTATAATCATTGCAAATTAAATAATTTCATTAAGAAGAACACAATGATAGATGAAAAATTTTTGGGACTCTTATTTAATGAGAAAAAGAACAAAGATAGTCCTTTTTTACTTTTACATGTTATATATAGTCATGTACTTTATACAAATATTAAAATAAAATAAAAAGTGTTTGTCTGTACATAATTTTTTTTAATATCTCTATATTAAAGTAAATAATAAATTATACATTTTTGGTACAAAATAGGAATAAAGCATACTTAAAAATATTTCATCAAAATTTCAAAAACCTTTTTTTTGGTTAAATATAACTCCATCTGGCCATAATTGTTTATTTTCTTAGATATAAAATGTCTATCTCAATTTATATAACTAAACACAAAATCTTTAAAACAAAATTTTTATTCGATGCTAGCGATTACTCGCAGTTCCGCCTGTATTTTGTAGAATTATTCCGCTCTCGTAGGTTGTATAGTGATATAATATAGCTGATAATCTTCCTCAATAAATAGGCTATGAAACGCAAAAACAATTCTACGAATCGTACCCTTACATCCTGATATTAAACCGTACAAACAAACAAATCCTACAACTTTATATATTAGTATAGTAATAGATTTTTTTATTTTTTTATTGTTAGATAGGCTTGAGCTTGACGACAATCAACGCTGGGAAGCACTGATGAGGTCTAGGTTGGACCGCGCTTGTCTAGAAGATGCCTATTCAATACCAAAAATACTACTAAAAAACGTTGCTTATCTGGCGTAGGGCATATAGCCTAATAAACCGAAGGCCAACTATTCGATTATTCTATAGAACAATTTTGTATTCACCAAACAATGATTGTTTACTTCAGCCTTTTCAAACTGAAAAGGTCGAGGTGGAAGCAAAATCAAAAGCTAGCAAAAAATAGCAATCGAATAACAGATATTCTAACAATTAGATAACTAACAGTAAAATTTAAACGTGCTTTTTAAACAAGTAAAAGCTATGTCGAATGAAAAATACATTTAAATTGTTCGATACTGATCGTTAAACTGACTCGAAGTAAGGAAAATTGTGCAAATATAACATGCATGGGAAATTTTTACTCGCGGCTTCACTCTCATATTCGTTCATCCAAGATAAAATCTATATTTATTTGAACTAGCGACTTACCCTCGTTTTGCTCGGGTGCGTCCCTAGGTACGTTTCAATTTTTTTGAGCGAAACCCTAATTCTTTTCTAAAATAAAAGTAGCCTGTTACTCCTTATAATATCAGCTATCTGCCGGTGAAAGTCCCGTTAAAATTGGTCCAGCTGTTTCGGAGATTAACCAGAACAAACAGACAGACAAAAATTTTGTTTTTCTTATAAATACCGTATATAATTCCATATGTGCACTTAGTATAAAGCTGTTATTTTTACATTACAAACAGACACTTCAATTTTATTTATTTGTATAGATTTTATCAAAATCTTTTCAACCATTATAGTGTGAAAAAGTAACAATCACACATATTTACATCGAAATTAATAATAAAGGATTTGTAGTTGTTATTGAGTAAATAAAAGGCAGTGGTAGGTCCGTAGTATCGCGCTTGCTTGGGTTACCGAGTGAAGCGATTTCACATCCCGGGTCTCGCACTTCTGATATTTTCATGTGCGAATCAATTTCAACATGATTACCACTTGTCTTACGGTGAAAAAAAACCTCGTGAGGTAACCTGCATGTCCGAGAAAACCTAGGAAGTTTTCAAAACATATGTGAATGTCCAACCCGTACTTGGCCAGCGTGGTGAACTATTGCTTGATCCCCCTCGTATTGAAGAGAAACCCGTGCCCAGCAGTGGGACGTTAAAAAGGGTTGAATACAAACATTGAATAATGAAATAATTATCTGTAATTGAATTCCGACTAATTAATCAATGTAATTAGTTTTTTTGTCTTTATAACGAAATGAATTATTACATTATTTTAATTGTCTTGTAAAAGCGTATACTAGATTTTTAGGTTCACATCCATGGCACAGTAGGTAGGTATGGTATAGACAGATTTAGTGTGTTAGACATAGAGTGCATCCTGGGACATGTGATATCGTTGATCCTCGCTCCACTTGTCACACGAGGGAAGCCGCGGGTAACAAAAGTTCCACATTTTGATATGGGAAGCAAGTATTTTATTTAATAAAATTGGGTCAGTCACAAATCGCGCTATCGGCAAAAAATCGAAAAAAATGTATCGCGTAAGAGGTCTGAAGATCCAAATTGTTGAGTAATCCTACTTTTAGCTTTGTATTATAGGATCATCCACATCAAAGGAAACTGGAGTACTTTATGGTATAAGTATTAATCGGACTCCCAAATTTGAATTGACAAGATGAAAATATTTTTTTTATATAGTAGCATTTGCCCATGGCTCTGCTTGCTTAGTTTAAAAATAACGGGTTTTCATACAAAGTTCTAACCCTTTTTTTCTCCTTCAGAGGTTCATTTCCTATAACTTCTCCTCATACTTAACTCCATATATATATAAATGTGCTAAAAGTTTGTGGCATTTATAATCAGGGAGTGTTTAGCTTTTTTATACATAAATGTCAACTGAATTTGTATTCGGTTTAATTTTGGTTTAAGCTTACAACATACTTTGTTACAGTATACTGTACATGCACTTTGAATTATTATAAAAGTTAGAGCTAGTTTATTGCCATCGATCAAAAACGATAACATAAACTTGGTTTATTAAAATCATCATATTCAAAAGTTTTTAGCTTTCTTTTAGTCTTATATTTTTTATAGAAATTTTGAGTTTTATTCCTTACAGTTTTGTCGCAACCAGTCGCAATGAAATTAGATAAAATCTGAAGCTTATATTTATGTTTAAGAATGACGCAAGTTTCCATTTTACAGGTGTGTTATTGACATGTACAATTAATATTTTTTTTTAGATTTCCTCCAATATTTGACATTTTAAATGAAACTGTCTTTTCGGGTTTTTTTCGCGGACTTATTTTGAGTTTTGGTTCCCGACTTTACTCGTGATGATTGCTTTATGGTCACAGGAGAGATTAATATTTTAGACGTCTCACAGGTCATTGTATAGTTTTTACAGTATCTACCACAAAATTATACAATGATTTTTAAAATGCAAAAATGGCACCAAAGTACAATACAATATTTGTTGATGTCAATGACATGTATGTGCAGATAACAGAATTTTTCAAGCCTGTTTTTCTACACCAACAGGCTCGATCACACATCTTCTTTCATTTGCACGAAATGAAATTAAGGAGTAATTTGGTTGCTGGATCTTTTACGGTTTTCACTAAAGTAAGCCCAAGGGTCTACTTTAGGATTAAGTAATAGATATTTACTGAAATTCTGAGACAAAATATAGCGATTTTGCGAATTTTAAAAAATTGGCTGAGATTCACTTTGATTTGCTGTAACTCCTAAACTATTTATCGGATCAAAAAATGTTCCAAGTATAAATTGCAGGAAATTTTAATGCTTAATAATTATTGTACTGACCGTTTATAACCTAGATGACGCTGGAGAGAAGATATTCTCGAAAAACTGATTTATGATACCATTTGTCTAATATGGCGGTGCGAGCGGCGGTCGCTCAAGGTCGCAAATTCAATATATTAATTAGGTATCAAACTGTGACACTCTGCCAAATTAGAAATCTCCTTGACCTTTTGTAAGTCAGAAGCTACCCTGTGATGGGACAGTTAGTAAAGCATTTCGATTGATGCGTAGTTAACGCAATGTATGAATGTATAAATAATAATATTCAAGCTTTATTAGATATACTTTTATATAGGCATCACTTTTATATATTATGGCAGAGAGAAGAATCGAACTTGTTACCACAGTATCATTCGGGCTTAACTTTTGAGAGGTCATCTCATTAAAATTCAAATTAATTTGTTTTTCTCTTGTATCAAGGAACTTTTGAATAAACGGTGAAAGTGCTTTTATACGGAAATGAGTGAGATATTTTCTTTGTAATATTTTAATTAGGTATATTTTGAGATCAAAGAAGAATTAACATCGTTTTCTAAATATGAGAGCGTATTCAAATTGAATGAGTACGTGATGAATAACGCAATTCGCAAACTTAATGTACGTATATTGATTATTATATAGACATCTCCAGTACAAATTTATTTTTGGGGTTATATACGTAGACAAAAGATAAAACAGAACGTATAATTCCGTCTGATCCGTCTGTTCGTATGTCATGGCCGTTTTACTCCAAAACTATGTGTTGTAAACCTCTAAAAAATCATGAATATTATACATAGTGAAATTATAAAATAAAAAAAAATGCTTGGGGGTGCTTTGGGACCCATTACAAGACGAGTGAAAAAAAAATAAGTCCAAACTGAGAATTTTAGATGGATACTTATGTTAGTTTTATTATTTTTTTTAATTAAAGAAATGGTAAATAAGTAAAGCTGTGACCACAAAAACGAAAATTCCCATATTTGGTTTAGTTATATACAATAAAATATCTGTACACGCAACGACACGTGTACGCTGTATTTTTCTCTCCACAACACACTTTTTACTAGATCCGGTCGAATTTGTGGTATTCTTTATAAAGTTATTTTTTTTGACAACCTGCGCAAGTTCGTGGTAACTAGTAGAGTAAAAATCAAAAATATTATTTATTCAATAGACGCGCAAACAAAAGATACTTAACAACACGTTTGGCTCAGTTTGTAGTGACCCTACTTGCTGTACCAGCGGTCGCGGGTTTGAATCCCGTGAGGGACATTCATTTACGTGATGAGCACGAGTGATTGTACTCCAGTCATGGGTGTTTATATTTATAATATGTATGTATTTAATGTTATATGTGTGTAGGGTATCAACTAACTGGTATCTATAATACAAGACTCGTAGCTTACCATGGCACTAGATGGTGCTGTGTTTTAATGTACCAACATATTTTTTAATTTATATTTGTTATATTTCTTAAATTCCAGTTTGTATCATACCTCTCCAGGTTCATTATATGAATAGATAGAGTTATATTTGTCCTTACAAAGAAGAAAATAAACAAAAATGTCCAGTATCATACAAAAATAAACTAGAAAAGAGAAAAAAACTTATTTTAAAATGTTTAATGAGACCTCATTTTCAAAACATAACACAAAAACGTACATGTTACATAACATATTACGTAAATTATATTTCTATGGTACCCATGAGCTTTTTAGGGTTGATATATTACTATTTATTAATCAGTTATGGTGGAACAATACGCTGTGTAAAAATTGCAAGAATTGTTTTTTTTTCCTATTACATATACATATATGTTATGATAAAAGTTCAGAGAAGCGTATATTTAATGGGTTTTATTTAGTACTCTTAATTAACAAAATCCTTGAAACGTAAACGAGTATATATATATATATATATATATATATATATATATATATATTTTGTGCTATGAGATTGTGACATTTGTTACGAAATAACGATAATTTACATTAATTTTTACACTAACAAAAAATATTAGGCTTAAAATAAAATACCAAGACCTTACAATTAATTAACCATTTCTAAGCTAATATAATTTAGGTATATATAGTGAATGTAGATATATATGATATTCAAGACCAGCTTTAAATATAATTATTTTCTATTATAGATATCGTTAATAGAAAACTACATATGCTCGCGGTTTTATATTATTCTAGCAAAAGATATCATAATAGCTATAGCTAAATATAGCATACTAGACAAAAACAAATCTATCCCACGGGAATATATTATGATATACATTTTTCCGGGAATTTTTCCAAATCTGTACATTAAATATTTTTTAGAAAATCTTATTGAAATAGACATTATTATTGATACAGAAGCCAAATCTATAGTTTTTAGAATTTTTGTCTGTCTGTCTGTCTATCTGTCTATATGTCTGTCTGCATGTGACCGTATCACGAAAAAACCACTGGAGAGATTTTAATGAAAGGTATGGTGATAGTTGGTTATCTGGGTCAACATATAAGATACCTTTTACTGCGGAAAAATATCTCATCTCTGAGAAATCTATACTAAACATTAAGACGTAAGTAGGGACGAACCCGAGCGGAGCGAGGGTGAGTCGCTAGTAATCTATAAATCTGTAGTAAGCTTCAAACGAAGATCCAGAATATGAAATGATATAATCGGTATTTTTGTAGGACGAATCTCTTTCTATTCGAATAATAGGATAAGAAAAATGCTTACAAAAACTTGGTATATCCGTTTAGTTATGGGGTGATTTTTTAAATAAAACATTATTATTTATATATCAAATCATACATTTTGTTAAGAATCGTTTTTATTTTTTAACTCGAACCAATGGCTGTTAGATTTCTTCATGTTAAAATTAAAGTTAAGCAAGATTTGTAATCTATAATCAATTTGCACGTTAAATATACAAAATATATCAGTTTGTTTATTTATAATATAATTAAATAATATTGTACATTTGCGTCTAGATTGTATTTGAATAATATTTTCTATATAAACATGTCATTTCTATCCATTTTATAGTTTTCTATTAGCGATAGAAATTGTAGAATGTCATCTAAAGTTGGTCTATTAAAAGATATATCAAGGCATCGTCTAAACCTCTAAGGGATCAAATGTGCCTGAAAAATATAGTCCGTCTCTGTCACGTAAACAGGAATCCTGTTTGCTGGAAAGAGACAAATATTCCGTTTATTTTACATACATACATCTTAAGTGTAAACGATGAAGATACATTTTGTTTATAAATTGGTTTTATAGAATCAGACTTTACAGAAGTTACTATTCATTACATATTATAAATATTTATTTATCTATTTTATGGCATACAGTTATGGGTTTTTACATTACATCTAAAATGAGATGTTACTCGTATATATTATTAAATTTATAATTTATAATTGATTTTTCATAGAAATATTTGAGAAAATTAATGTTTAAATTCAAAAATTCAATTTTAAGACAATCACATGGCAGTTATGAATTATACACATCTTAAATTTGAAAGATGAAAATATAAAACTAATTAATGAAACGAGTAAGTTCAAAATAGGTATGTACAAGTTATTAATAATAATTCACTCAGTTACATTAAAATGTGACATATAGTTCTAAAATTTTGATTTACGTAGTCCTTTATGTAGGTATATAGCACAGTACGTATAACCTCTTATTCGAACGAAGTTCCTTACAGCATGATATTACTCGGCACACTTGGCGAATGAGAGCTAAACGGAAACAAGTGTAATGTTTTGACCGTCACGACACTTTTTATTTACTAAGAGAGCCCCATGTGACATTATCACAAGTACCAAGCGATCAAATGTGATAAGGAGTTCGTATTCACTATTTTGACGGAGTTCTACATATATATTACAAAATGAGCAGTCCTTTAAGACTGTGGTCCCTTAGTACTCGTAACAAAACTGATGCCCTGATCATGTATACACTCTTATGACGGAGCCCTAAATCACTATATATTATAAAACAAAGTATGCGATAAACTCTAAAACTACTGCACCGATTTTCATGCTGTTTTCATCAATGGATAGAGTGGTTCTCGAGGAAGGTTTTAGTGTATAATCTATTAAGTTTTTGTATACATTGGCTAAAATATAACAATATTTGTTGGAGGTGTCGGAAAAAATAAGCGGTTTGGGAGCTTTTAACGAAAACGCTGCCTAAACCCTTTGAGATATAACAAAATAATATAGCGTAGAATTTTGTATCTTATACAGATCTACAGAAAAATTCGCGGCATATGTCTTTTAAGGATAACATACTATATAAATTGGAATATTTAAAAAAAATAAAAGTTTGTATTGGGAAGCAAGCTAGGGACGACCTCGAGCGAAACGAGGGTGAGTCGCTAGTGTTATGTATATAATGACCATTCCTTGAAGTTTATGATCCCCTAGTACTCGTGACAAAAGTACCTATCGATCATGCCCTACATACATATTATGTATATAATGAGCATTCCTTGAAGTTTGCAGTACTCTAGTACTCGTGACAATAGTACCAGGTGATCATAAGTGTTGAGGAGCGTATGTTGTGAGGAATCCGTTTGCACTCTGTGTAGTAATTTCTTCGAGGAGCTTTTGACATGTACATCTATATCTATATCTATATATAAAAGGTAAAAGTGATTGACTGATGTATCAACGCACAGGCCAAACCCTTAAAGCTGGAAAATTGAAATTTCGCACACGTATTCCTCGTATGACGAAGGCATCCACTAAGGAAGGATTTTTCAAAATTCAATTCTCAATAGGGTGAAATAGGGGAATAAAAGTTTGTATGAAACTTTTTATTCCTTGGACATATTTGCATGAAATTTTATATTTTTTGATCGCGAGCGAAACCGCGGGTTCTGCTAGTTTTACAATAAGCGTTGCTTGATGCTTATGATAAAATACAATTTTTATACCTAAATTATGAGCCAAGGAACAGCGAAAGGAACTTCGTTCTTACCGTGTGTCCCATGACACCGACCAATCTTTTTTTTTCTTGTACTTTTTTAATATAAAAATAATTAACTATGTAATATTATGTTATAAGGGAGCTACGCTAATATTAGTGTAAGGTCTGATCAGGAGGAAGAAAACATATGAAGAAAATATAATAGATGGCGTTAAATGTATCGATTTGCTATTGATTTTTTAATACTATTTATGACATTTTCTATACATATATGTTTTTAATATATCTTATAATTAATTTCGTACGTTTTAATATAACTGAGTATTATAAACGTTAGTTATAATTTTAACAGTTGTGATTTTTGAATGAACACACATCTATTTTAGTAACTATATTTACTTAATTTATTCACAGTGCAAATTTTCTTCATAGAATTTGTCCGTTAAAATCACGAGAGTATTCTAAGTGTATGAATATTACATAAAATTTTGAACAAAAAACACATAAATTAGAGTACGAATTCAAGTAATTGATGTTAGGATAAAGTACAGTCAACTTCAAAAATACTATTAATATAACAAAAATTAAAGGAAAATTTACAATGTGATAAATTAACCTTAAATTAGAAGCGTACTGTACTATGTATATTAAACTTTATATTTCAGGCAGCGGTCACACTGCGTAGATTTCAAAAGTGTTTGTTTTGTCCTAAATAAACTCTAAGTAACACTTGATTGATATTGACTTTAGAAAGTATTTACAATGAAAACATCGTTATTGATGAAACTTTTATTTTACTACGCAAAATGTCCGTAATAAATGATAATTACAATACATACATATATGTTGAATACTAGGACGTGAAATATAAACTGTGAAACACGTCAGGTCAGCGACAAATTGTCCAAATTTCATCGTCTAAATTGACTTAATTAAAAAAAAGTTTGAGAATCAAGACAAGATAAGTATGATTTGTACTTAAGAAGCGTATTTTTTAAATTAAAATGGACTATGGAAAATTTTACGTGTCTATTTTATAAAAAAAAAAAATTATGTAAGCTGTAGGCATATGACATAATATGTTTAAACAAAAACGTCTAATTGAGAAGCTTTCTTTGAAATCGGTTAAAAAGAAGTGAGTGGCGACGAAATATTTGTACAATATGTCACTGCCTTTAGTCTCTAATTTTAAATTAAAAAAAAAAAAAACTACTTTAGTAACTGAATATACATTTAGTAAAATTTTACTTTTAATATTTCAAATTGACATTTATATAATCCATAGGATATTTTTTTCGACACGACAAAATAATCATGTCAGTCTTGTTTTTTGTATTCAAGAAGAATGGATTTTAATAGGAATTTCTATAAGTTATTAGGTAACATACATTCATTTTATAAATCAAGCAAACCCAGGTAAAATAGTATGTATAAGCGTTTTTAATTATTACGTTAATGTTTTAAAAGCTTTAATAACTTAATGTTTAATAAAAATCGATTTGTTCAAATAAAATAAATGTTTATGAGTTCAGAAAATTATTTAAAAGTCTTCTTTCTTACATTGACAAAAAAAGTTCCTACTAGATACACAATCTCATGCAAAAGTTCTCTTAAAATTGTCACCAATTGTGTTTAGGTGATTATTCTAGTTGAAATAAATATACAACAATGTAAATTGAACCTTACCTGCAATGCTTACGGTTGTTTTCACAAAAAAAAAAACGCGCTTAAATGTTCAAATGAGCGCTCATTCGGTGAGGACATTTTTTGTCGCTGATTGTGTATCTAGTAATTTTTGATCAATAGTTTCTTATAATATTATAGGTAAAGTATATGTATTACATAAGGGCTTACTATAAGAAAAATTAATAGAAAAGGTACACAGAGGTGGAATTAACATGAAATTCATACGGAGGCACCATTATGGTGTAAAATATGTATACGTTATACTTAAAAACATTATTATGAAAATTTAAATTTACAATTTGCAAATATATCGCGTAACATTCATACAAACAAAAAAACAATCGAACTCACTACACCTTTTTGTCAAAAAGTCGGTTACAACACATTCAAATTATATACTTAAATATTTGGCCTTATGTACTTCTTAAACTTCATCTTGCATTTTGTGCGATAAACTTATCATGTAACGTATTTAAATATTAGAAACATGAATTTTTTCAAATGTATGTTTGTCCTAATATAACTTGTTAACAAAAAGGATTTTTTGAATATTCTCACATTTGTCGTTCTAAAGTTGACTTCAATATAGTACAGCCATATTGTTATTCCACTTCGCGTATATTTCTTTTGAATACAAATTGTATCAGAATAAAAATATTCTAACAAATCCAACCAGCTCACGTAGAATTCTGCTTAGCGGCTTTCTCATATCCATCTACTAAGGTCTGCAGGATGAATTTTATAGTTATTTTATAAATATTTTCCACGTTCGGTGTGTATCGGTCGCCTAGGGTTGATTCTACTGCAGCCAGGAAAGGCGTTTCAATTTTCTGTAACAAAATATTACATATTTATATGTCGGGCAAATTGTAAGGATCATTGATATATGAAACCTTAGATACATAAATATATTTACATGTTAGAAAAATTGTATGTTTGGCATCTATACAGATAAATAAAATTGGAGTGTCTGTTTGTAATAATAAAATAACCGCTTTTTGCTAAATGCATATGGATGTATACACAGTACATATACCAAAACAACATTTTTTCAATTTTTGTTTGTCTGTCTGTCTGTTTGTTCCGGCTAAACTCTGAAATGGCTGGGCCGATTTTGACAGGACTTTCACTGACAGATAGCCGGTGTAATAAGGAGTAATTTAGGCTACGTTTATTTTAGAAAAAAAGTAGAGACCCACGAAAAAAATAATTAAAACCAAATTAAATAATTAATTTTGTTTTGGGAAGCAACCTAGGGACGAACCCGAGCGAAGCGAGGGTGAGTCGCTAGTTGATATATAAGAACATAGATACACATTTCCTAACAAATATCTCTTCAAAAAGTGACGTCGACATGTCACGTTAAGTCAAACCAAAGAATTAAATTCAAAAATCGACAGTTCTAATTGTCTTAACACAAATTCGAACTTACGCGCACCACATAAAGTACTTTCTTAAACGAAATAACGCGCATTTTAATTTTGTCATCCGAAAAGCAATGAACAAAAGAGATTTGAAAAAAGCGCAATTCAATTTTGAATAGTGCATTTCCTTTTGAGGACACTTTTGAGATGCTAGTTGTGTATCTTGAGTTTTTGTATATCAGATTAGGATACTTAGTTTGACATTTAGTTAGGTTATCGCCACTACTATACATTTGATAAGATGTTTGATAAGAGGGTGAATTGACAATTAACTTTCACGTGATCATTTGGCACTTAGGTGACATTGACATGAGTACGTGGGTGTGAAATTAATATTTTTCTTTTATAAAAAAACCTCTTAACCTCCATAATATATTCAGCCCTTTTTAACATCCCAATGCTGGGCACGGGCCTCCCTTCAATCAGGGGGATCAGGCCATAGTCCACCACGCTGGCCAAGTGCGGATTGGCGGATTTCACATGTTTTTCGAAAACTTTCTAGGTTCTCTCAGACATGCAGGTTTCCTCACGATGTTTTGATTCACCGTAAGGCAAGTGGTAATCATGTTAGAAATGATTCGCACATGATCATATCAGAGGTGCGAGACTCGGGATTTGAACCCGCTTCACTCGGTTTCCCAAGCGAGCACGTTACCACTGGGCTACTACTGCCTTCCTCTATAATATCACTTCATATTTTGAGACATTTTTATTGAAATTAGAGCACGAAATATCCACAACAAACATCAACTATAACTTCTCTCAAAAGTGACGCTTTACAAGATGGCGGTGTTAGTTCTGATTTCGACCACGTTTAATTTTTGTTAAATTCATTTATAGAAATACTAACAAGCCACTAGTATATTAGTTGTATTATAAATTCCCATGGGAATGAGAAAATCTCCCGCGGTAAAGTAAAAAAAATTACGATTAGAAATTGTGTTTTTTGTAAAAATAGACACAACGTATAGGTTCTAGATAAAGATCATGGATTCAGTTCCCGTTTGACCAAATAATATAACAATTTTTTAAATCTCAAGATTGTATAATCTACCAGTTAAAAAAAAAACAGATTTTTTAAGTAAAATTAAAAAAAAAATAGCTTCTTTTTTTAATATGGAATAAGTTACTTTCAATCTTTTACACGTACAAGCTTCTTGCAGTATGTGACTTAAGAACGCGCAGTCTCATAATATTTAATGATTAAACACTTTATTGCATATAACACTTGAAATAGCAAATTTAGTGCCTTGAATACACAGATGCATATAAGCTATTAATTTTAATACTTATGAAGTTAGCAATAAAGTATATGTCCATAATATAATTTTTAAAAATGAGATATTTTATTCTTATAGTTCAAATAGAGACGATTTACGTTAAGTAATAGAAATAGAAATTATTCTAGTCTCTGTATGGTATTTTATTTACAACTAGCGACTTAACCTCGCTTCGCTATGATGCGTTCCTAGCTACCCAGCCCCCCCCCCCTTTCCCCCAACATGCGTTCACCCTGTCGTCGTAGGAGGCTCATTAGCGTCCGGCAGTTCAGCCGGGCGCGAAGCTAAGAAACGCACAGGGAGGTGGCCCACTTCGGTGGGTGGTGTGGCATGCAGATTGCTCCTGGTAATTCTCTGATAGCAGAGTGGACTGTAGAGCAACCCCATGGTTGTTGTGGTCTGCTTCTGCATACCTGCCGTCGTGGTTGAGTGCGTAAGTGATCCTGCGATGCCCCATTAAGACGGGGGAGGTTTTGTTGGGTTTTAGTGGGTAGTACTGGCTTTTCTAGCCGGTGAATCCCACATAACCACCTGTATGTCTACAGGTGGTATGCGTAAATGCATTTCCCATCATTAAAAAAAAGTGCGTCCCTAGCTATGTTTTAATTTCTTTGAGCTGAACCTTAATTCTTTTTTTTAAATTAAAGTAGTCTAAGTTGCTCCTTGTAAATCCTTGTTGTTTATTCCAGTGAAAGTCCCGTCAAAATCAGTCCAACCGTTTTGGAGATAAGTCAGAACAATGAGACAGATAGACAGATAAAAATTTAAAAAATTGTGTTTTTCTTATAAATACGGTATATTATAATTTCATATGCATTTAGTAAAAAATCTTTTATTTCGACATTACAAACAGACACTTCAATTTTATTTATCTGTATAGATGTATAAATAAATTTTGTAAATAATCTATATTCTTTATATTTATAAAAATCGATACAAAAAGTTATATATAGAGACGGCATAATGCGCTAGCTTGAATAATAAATGCTTCAAACTCGAGTTCCAGGTTTCGCACCTTTTAGATTTTTATGTGAAAATCACATTCTAAATATAACTTTCTTTTTTTACTTTTTGTAGATTTAGTTTGTTTTTTTGATTTTGCGTTCCCAATATTTCAGATGCTTTACAACAATCATGGTCACGGGAGAGACTAAAGTTTTAGACGTCTCAAAAGTTATTATATAATAATTACAGAAAATCTCTACCCACAAAATTCCAAACTAAATTATGTAAATATCAAATATAGCAATCCTAAATAGAATTATATATTAATCATATATTTTTTTTAAATCTAAAAATTATAAATAAGCTATAATAAATAATAATAGCAACCCAAATTATATACATTACAAAAGACGTGGCAAGTCCATCGACCTACGAATTGCCACCGTGGTGGACTATAACTTGATCCCTCTCATACAAGCAAGGACTGAATTATTTATATTATGAATGAATATATCTTAGTTAAACTAAAAATTTCAATTTACGTCTATTAGTGTAGTGCAAAAATAATTTCAAAATCCAATAAAAAAGAAAAAGTCTTTTACGCCAATATTCTCGTATATTTCCTATATTTGCACTTTAAATAAGAAAATTGCTGTGAAAAACTCTTATAATGTTAGAAATAGATTGAACGATCTTGAAAATCCATCACAAAGTAATATGTTAGAAAGAAATTGATATTGGTATTAGATTTCTGAATGTAAAGGTCATATTTTATATATTCTGGACCTTTTGGGGGTAACTGTTGATGAAATCAATCCTGATTCGATTTAGCAATGAATGTTATAGAAAATTTTGCTATAAGTAAATTAATTTAGTAAATATTGAACTGGAAAGTATACTTATTTTATTTTATGAGTATAATATTTGCTTTTTGTTAAAAAATATAAATATATCTTATGTCTAAGCAAAAAATCATGTCTATTAGTTGCCAGTTCATGTATGAAAATTCATTTTTTTTTACTGGTAGTATGCAAGAGTAAATAAAAAGCATCGGTCTTGAGAAGAACTGGCGAAAGAAACTTAACCGGATGAAAAATATTTTTTCAACTCTTTTTTTTAAGTATATATTTTAAAATAATAATAATAATAATGATTAACTTTTTCATTGTACATCTAAACGAAGAAATACATATAGTAAAGTTAAATAATGTATATAGCATAACTGCTATTTCGCTAAAGCTGCGATTTTTTCAAGCAATCTTATGCTGTAAATTATAAAACAGTAGCGAACTCCATTAAGTAACAATGGTTTTACTAAAAGTAATAATAAACTTAGCTTCAAAAAGTTTCTACGGATAGAATATTGTTAAAGAAAGTTTTTGTGTCACGTATAAATCCCTTTGAACTTTAAATTGTTCATTTTAAATCGTCTTTAATTAAAAATAATTAAAGCTTTTAGAATAAATAATTTCATTTTGTTTGTTTTGCTTAAATTTTCATTAACTTGTTGACAACTTCCTAATTGTTTTTTTTTTTAATAAAAGTGATATATTTTTATTTGACTTATAGTCAAATGCAATACATCTAGTAAACATTCAATTTTGGTTAAAAATTAAAGCAAATAAGAAAATAAATTTACTAATTTCAACGTAAAAATCAGTCATTTTGTTAAACAAAGTGATGGGTTGCGGTTTGCGGCGCTGACAGATGTGAGGGTCAAGCTAAATTTCTAACCATTGGACCGTCAACAAACTCACTCGGCAGCTTAAAAGTTTACATACGCAGGGAAACGTAAAAGCGTTATAATTACTTTTTAGGAAAAAAATAAATTTTGAAAATAAAAAAGCGTAAGAAGCGTTAAAAGTGAACTAAAAAGGTGGAAACAAGTTGATGAAGGAATATGGTAATATGTAGTTACAGACATACATATATATATATGTTTCATCCTTGCTGAGGGATGGTAGACATATGAGCATACAGGTCAAACAAAAATCCTCCTTTCCGTAATCCTCCTTTGGGGGTCGCCGAAGGATACATGTATGTCTGGTCATATGTTCCGTCGTATACAGGTCTGTTAAGATAGCAGTGAAAGGTTAGCAGAATCAATCGAAACCTACATGGTATTTTGTAGCTAATTTGTTGCTAATTAGTTGCTAAAACCCCGATTTTGTTGCTTTGACCGACTTCAAAAAAAAAGAGTTACTGCTATCTTAACGTTAAGCTAGCAGTAAACTCGAGGGATCGGCACGGATTAAATGCAATTGTACATCAGAATTTGTTGCTAATTTGTTGCTGAAGAATAGTGTAAGAAAATTTGAAAAAACCCTAGAATTGGCTAGACCTGGAGACCTGTAGCCGTGTCCATGCTATCTTAACACAGAGTTTTTGGTAACAAGATGATGGCATGGATTTTGTTGCTGTTCGCAAATAACATCAGGACACCCCAAAGAGCCAGCAACAAAATATAAACTAAAATTCTGCTACACCTGGAGACCTGTAGCCGTATCCATGCTATCTTAACATGCACTTTTTCAAACAAGACGATGGCATGGATTTTGTTGCTAGTCGAAAATAACATCAGGACACCCCAAAGAGCCAGCAACAAAATATAAACTAAAAATCTGCTACACCTGGAGACCTGTAGCCGTATCCATGCTATCTTAACATGCACTTTTTTAAACAAGACGATGGCATGGATTTTGTTGCTAGTCAAAAATAACATCAGGACATCCCAAAGAGCCAGCAACAAAATATAAACTAAAAATCTGTTACACCTGGAGACCTGTAGCCGTATCCTTGCTATCTTAACATGCACTTTTTTTAACAAGACGATGGCATGGATTTTGTTGCTAGTCGAAAATAGCATCAGGACACCCCAAAGAGCCAGCAACAAAATATAAACTAAAAATCTGCTACACCTGGAGACCTGTAGCCGTATCCATGCTATCTTAACATGCACTTTTTTAACAAGACGATGGCATGGATTTTGTTGCTAGTCGAAAATAACATCAGGACACCCCAAAGAGCCAGCAACAAAATATACACTAAAAATCTGCTACACCTGGAGACCTGTAGCCGACTATAAGGGTCCATGCTATCTTAACGTGTAGTTTTTATAACAATACGGCGGCATGGATTTTGTTGCTAGTCGAAAATAATATCAGGACACTCCACAGAGCCAGCAACAAAATAAAAACTAAAATTCTGCTACACCTGGAGACCTGTAGCCGACTATCAGTGTCCGTGCTATCTTAACGTGCAGTTTTTATAACAATATGGTGGCATGGATTTTGTTGCTAGTCGAAAATAACATCAGGACACCCCAAAGAGCCAGCAACAAAATATAAACTAAAAATCTGCTACACCTGGAGACCTGTAGCCGTATCCATGCTATCTTAACATGCACTTTTTTAAAGAAGACGATGGCATGGATTTTGTTGCTAGTCGAAAATAACATCAGGACATCCCAAAGAGCCAGCAACAAAATATAAACTAAAAATCTGTTACACCTGGAGACCTGTAGCCGTATCCATGCTATCTTAACATGCACTTTTTTAAACAAGACGATGGCATGGATTTTGTTGCTAGTCGAAAATAACATCAGGACATCCCAAAGAGCCAGCAACAAAATATACACTAAAAATCTGCTACACCTGGAGACCTGTAGCCGACTATAAGGGTCCATGCTATCTTAACGTGTAGTTTTTATAACAATACGGCGGCATGGATTTTGTTGCTAGTCGAAAATAATATCAGGACACTCCAAAGAGCCAGCAACAAAATAAAAACTAAAATTCTGCTACACCTGGAGACCTGTAGCCGACTATCAGTGTCCGTGCTATCTTAACGTGCAGTTTTTATAACAATACGGTGGCATGGATTTTGTTGCTAGTCGAAAATAACATCAGGACACCCCAAAGAGCCAGCAACAAAATATAAACTAAAAATCTGCTACACCTGGAGACCTGTAGCCGTATCCATGCTATCTTAACATGCACTATTTTAAAGAAGACGATGGCATGGATTTTGTTGCTAGTCGAAAATAGCATGAGGACACCCCACAGAGCCAGCAACAAAATAAAAACTAAAATTCTGCTACACCTGGAGACCTGTAGCCGACTATCAGTGTCCGTGCTATCTTAACGTGCAGTTTTTATAACAATACGGTGGCATGGATTTTGTTGCTAGTCGAAAATAACATCAGGACACTCCAAAGAGCCAGCAACAAAATATAAACTAAAAATCTGCTACACCTGGAGACCTGTAGCCGTATCCATGCTATCTTAACATGCACTTTTATAAACAAGACGATGGCATGGATTTTGTTGCTAGTCAAAAATAACATCAGGACATCCCAAAGAGCCAGCAACAAAGTATAAACTAAAAATCTGTTACACCTGAAGACCTGTAGCCGTATCCATGCTATCTTAACATGCACTTTTTTTAACAAGACGATGGCATGGATTTTGTTGCTAGTCGAAAATAGCATGAGGACACCCCAAAGAGCCAGCAACAAAATAGACACTAAAAATCTGCTACACCTGGAGACCTGTAGCCGTATCCATGCTATCTTAACATGCACTATTTTAAAGAAGACGATGGCATGGATTTTGTTGCTAGTCGAAAATAGCATGAGGACACCCCAAAGAGCCAGCAACAAAATATACACTAAAAATTTGCTACACCTGGAGACCTGTAGCCGTATCCATGCTATCTTAACATGCACTTTTTTAACAAGACGATGGCATGGATTTTGTTGCTAGTCGAAAATAACATCAGGACACCCCAAAGAGCCAGCAACAAAATATAAACTAAAAATCTGCTACACCTGGAGACCTGTAGCCGTATCCATGCTATCTTAACATGCACTTTTTTAAAGAAGACGATGGCATAGATTTTGTTGCTAGTCGAAAATAACATCAGGACATCCCAAAGAGCCAGCAACAAAATATAAACTAAAAATCTGTTACATCTGGAGACCTGTAGCCGTATCCATGCTATCTTAACATGCACTTTTTTAAACAAGACGATGGCATGGATTTTGTTGCTAGTCGAAAATAACATCAGGACATCCCAAAGAGCCAGCAACAAAATATACACTAAAAATCTGCTACACCTGGAGACCTGTAGCCGACTATAAGGGTCCATGCTATCTTAACGTGTAGTTTTTATAACAATACGGCGGCATGGATTTTGTTGCTAGTCGAAAATAATATCAGGACACTCCACAGAGCCAGCAACAAAATAAAAACTAAAATTCTGCTACACCTGGAGACCTGTAGCCGACTATCAGTGTCCGTGCTATCTTAACGTGCAGTTTTTATAACAATACGGTGGCATGGATTTTGTTGCTAGTCGAAAATAACATCAGGACACCCCAAAGAGCCAGCAACAAAATATAAACTAAAAATCTGCTACACCTGGAGACCTGTAGCCGTATCCATGCTATCTTAACATGCACTTTTATAAAAAAGACGATGGCATGGATTTTGTTGCTAGTCAAAAATAACATCAGGACATCCCAAAGAGCCAGCAACAAAGTATAAACTAAAAATCTGTTACACCTGAAGACCTGTAGCCGTATCCATGCTATCTTAACATGCACTTTTTTTAACAAGACGATGGCATGGATTTTGTTGCTAGTCGAAAATAGCATGAGGACACCCCAAAGAGCCAGCAACAAAATAGACACTAAAAATCTGCTACACCTGGAGACCTGTAGCCGTATCCATGCTATCTTAACATGCACTATTTTAAAGAAGACGATGGCATGGATTTTGTTGCTAGTCGAAAATAGCATGAGGACACCCCAAAGAGCCAGCAACAAAATATACACTAAAAATCTGCTACACCTGGAGACCTGTAGCCGTATCCATGCTATCTTAACATGCACTTTTTTAACAAGACGATGGCATGGATTTTGTTGCTAGTCGAAAATAACATCAGGACACCCCAAAGAGCCAGCAACAAAATATAAACTAAAAATCTGCTACACCTGGAGACCTGTAGCCGTATCCATGCTATCTTAACATGCACTTTTTTAAAGAAGACGATGGCATGGATTTTGTTGCTAGTCGAAAATAACATCAGGACATCCCAAAGAGCCAGCAACAAAATATAAACTAAAAATCTGTTACACCTGGAGACCTGTAGCCGTATCCATGCTATCTTAACATGCACTTTTTTAAACAAGACGATGGCATGGATTTTGTTGCTAGTCGAAAATAACATCAGGACATCCCAAAGAGCCAGCAACAAAATATACACTAAAAATCTGCTACACCTGGAGACCTGTAGCCGACTATAAGGGTCCATGCTATCTTAACGTGTAGTTTTTATAACAATACGGCGGCATGGATTTTGTTGCTAGTCGAAAATAATATCAGGACACTCCACAGAGCCAGCAACAAAATAAAAACTAAAATTCTGCTACACCTGGAGACCTGTAGCCGACTATCAGTGTCCGTGCTATCTTAACGTGCAGTTTTTATAACAATACGGTGGCATGGATTTTGTTGCTAGTCGAAAATAACATCAGGACTCCCCAAAGAGCCAGCAACAAAATATAAACTAAAAATCTGCTACACCTGGAGACCTGTAGCCGTATCCATGCTATCTTAACATGCACTTTTATAAAAAAGACGATGGCATGGATTTTGTTGCTAGTCAAAAATAACATCAGGACATCCCAAAGAGCCAGCAACAAAGTATAAACTAAAAATCTGTTACACCTGAAGACCTGTAGCCGTATCCATGCTATCTTAACATGCACTTTTTTTAACAAGACGATGGCATGGATTTTGTTGCTAGTCGAAAATAGCATGAGGACACCCCAAAGAGCCAGCAACAAAATAGACACTAAAAATCTGCTACACCTGGAGACCTGTAGCCGTATCCATGCTATCTTAACATGCACTATTTTAAAGAAGACGATGGCATGGATTTTGTTGCTAGTCGAAAATAGCATGAGGACACCCCAAAGAGCCAGCAACAAAATATACACTAAAAATCTGCTACACCTGGAGACCTGTAGCCGTATCCATGCTATCTTAACATGCACTTTTTTAACAAGACGATGGCATGGATTTTGTTGCTAGTCGAAAATAACATTAGGACACCCCAAAGAGCCAGCAACAAAATATAAACTAAAATTCTGCTACACCTGGAGACCTGTAGCCGTATCCATGCTATCTTAACATGCACTTTTTTAAACAAGACGATGGCATGGATTTTGTTGCTAGTCGAAAATAACATCAGGACATCCCAAAGAGCCAGCAACAAAATATAAACTAAAAATCTGCTACACCTGGAGACCTGTAGCCGTATCCATGCTATTTTAACATGCACTTTTTTAAACAAGACGATGGCATGGATTTTGTTGCTAGTCGAAAATAACATCAGGACATCCCAAAGAGCCAGCAACAAAATATAAACTAAAAATCTGTTACACCTGGAGACCTGTAGCCGTATATATGCTATCTTAACATGCACTTTTTTTAACAAGACGATGGCATGGACTTTGTTGCTAGTCAAAAATAGCATCAGGACACCCCAAAGAGCCAGCAACAAAATATAAACTAAAAATCTGCTACACCTGGAGACCTGTAGCCGTATCCATGCTATCTTAACATGCACTTTTTTAACAAGACGATGACATGGATTTTGTTGCTAGTCGAAAATAACATTAGGACACCCCAAAAAGCCAGCAACAAAATATAAACTAAAAATCTGTTACACCTGGAGACCTGTAGCCGTATCCATGCTATCTTAACATGCACTTTTTTTAACAAGACGATGGCATGGATTTTGTTGCTAGTCAAAAATAGCATCAGGACACCCCAAAGAGCCAGCAACAAAATATAAACTAAAAATCTGCTACACCTGGAGACCTGTAGCCGTATCCATGCTATCTTAACATGCACTTTTTTAAACAAGACGATGGCATGGATTTTGTTGCTAGTCGAAAATAACATCAGGACATCCCAAAGAGCCGGCAACAAAATATAAACTAAAAATTTGCTACACCTGGAGACCTGTAGCCGTATCCATGCTACCTTAACAAGCACTTTTTTTAAGAAGACGATGACATAAATTTTGTTGCTAATCGTAAATAACATCAGGACACTCCAGAGAGCCAGCAACAAAATAAAAACTAAAAACCTGCTAGACCTGGAGACCTGTAGCCGACTATAAGTGTCCATGCTATCTTAACGTGTAGTTTTTAAAACAAGACGGTGGCATGGATTTTGCTGCTAGTCGCAAATAACATCAGAACACCCCAAAGAGTCAGAAACAAAACATAAACTAAAATTCTGCTACACCTGGAGACCTGTAGCCGTATCATGCTATCTTAACATGCACGTTTTTTAAGAAGACGATGGCATGGATTTCGTTGCTAGTCGAAAATAACATCAGAACACTCTAGACAGCCAGCAACAAAATAAAAACTAAAATTCTGCTACACCTGGAGACCTGTAGCCGTATCCATGCTACTTTAACAAGCACTTTTTTTAACAAGACGATGACATAGATTTTGTTGCTAATCGTAAATAACATCAGGACACTCCAGAGAGCCAGCAACAAAATAAAAATTAAAAATCTGCTACACCTGGAGACCTGTAGCCGACTATCAGTGTCCATGCTATTTTAACGTGCAGTTTGTAAAACAAGACGGTGGCATGAATTTTGTTGCTAGTCCTAAATAACATCAGGACGCCCCAAAGAGTCAGAAAAAAAATAGAAACTAAAAATTTGCTGCACCTGGAGACCTATAGTCGTATCCATGCTATCTTAACGTGCAGTTTTTTTAACAATACGGTGGCATGGATTTTGTTGCTAAACGCAAATAACATCAGGACACTCCAGAGAGCCAGCAACAAAATAAAAACTAAAAATCTGCTACACTTTGTTTCTGACTCTTTAGGGCGTCCTGATGTTATTTTCGACTAGCAACAAAATCCATGCCACCGTCTTGTTTTATAAACTGCACGTTAAGGTAGCATGGACACTGATAGTCAGCTACAGGTCACCAGGTGCAGCAGATCTTTAGTTTTTATTTTGTTGCTGGCTCTCTGGAGTGTCCTGATGTTATTTGCGATTAGCAACAAAATCCATGCCACCGTATTGTTATAAAAACTGCACGTTAAGATAGCATGGATACGACTACAGGTCTCCAGGTGTAGCAAATTTTTAGTTTCTATTTTGTTTCTGACTCTTTAGGGCGTCCTGATGTTATTTTCGACTAGCAACAAAATCCATGCCACCGTCTTGTTTTACAAACTGCACGTTAAATTAGCATGGACACTGATAGTCGGCTACAGGTCTCCAGGTGTAGCAGATTTTTAATTTTTATTTTGTTGCTGGCTCTCTGGAGTGTCCTGATGTTATTTGCGTTTAGCAACAAAATCCATGTCATCGTCTTGTTAAAAATAGTGCTTGTTAAGGTAGCATGGATACGGCTACAGGTCTCCAGGTGTAGCAGAATTTTAGTTTTTATTTTGTTGCTGGCTCTCTGGAGTGTCCTGATGTTATTTGCGATTAGCAACAAAATCCATGCCACCGTATTGTTATAAAAACTGCACGTTAAGATAGCATGGATACGACCACAGGTCTCCAGGTGTAGCAAATTTTTAGTTTCTATTTTGTTTCTGACTCTTTAGGGCGTCCTGATGTTATTTTCGACTAGCAACAAAATCCATGCCACCGTCTTGTTTTATAAACTGCACGTTAAGATAGCATGGACACTGATAGTCAGCTACAGGTCACCAGGTGCAGCAGATTTTTAGTTTTTATTTTGTTGCTGGCTCTCTGGAGTGTCCTGATGTTATTTGCGATTAGCAACAAAATCCATGCCACCGTATTGTTATAAAAACTGCACGTTAAGATAGCATGGATACGACCACAGGTCTCCAGGTGTAGCAAATTTTTAGTTTCTATTTTGTTTCTGACTCTTTAGGGCGTCCTGATGTTATTTTCGACTAGCAACAAAATCCATGCCACCGTCTTGTTTTATAAACTGCACGTTAAGATAGCATGGACACTGATAGTCAGCTACAGGTCACCAGGTGTAGCAGATCTTTAGTTTTTATTTTGTTGCTGGCTCTCTGGAGTGTCCTGATGTTATTTCCGATTAGCAACAAAATCCATGCCACCGTATTGTTATAAAAACTGCACGTTAAGATAGCATGGATACGACTACAGATCTCCAGGTGTAGCAAATTTTTAGTTTCTATTTTGTTTCTGACTCTTTAGGGCGTCCTGATGTTATTTTCGACTAGCAACAAAATCCATGCCACCGTCTTGTTTTACAAACTGCACGTTAAATTAGCATGGACACTGATAGTCGGCTACAGGTCTCCAGGTGTAGCAGATTTTTAATTTTTATTTTGTTGCTGGCTCTCTGGAGTGTCCTGATGTTATTTGCGTTTAGCAACAAAATCCATGTCATCGTCTTGTTAAAAATAGTGCTTGTTAAGGTAGCATGGATACGGCTACAGGTCTCCAGGTGTAGCAGATTTTTAGTGTCTATTTTGTTGCTGGCTCTTTGGGGTGTCCTGATGCTATTTTCGGCTAGCAACAAAATCCATGCCATCGTCTTGTTAAAAAAAGTGCATGTTGAGATAGCATGGATACGGCTACAGGTCTCCAGGTGTAACAGATTTTTAGTTTATATTTTGTTGCTGGCTCTTTGGGGTGTCCTGATGTTATTTTCGACTAGCAACAAAATCCATGCCACCGTATTGTTATAAAAACTGCACGTTAAGATAGCACGGACACTGATAGTCGTCTACAGGTCTCCAGGTGTAGCAGAATTTTAATTTATATTTTGTTGCTGGCTCTTTGGGGTGTCCTGATGTTATTTGCGAACAGCAACAAAATCCATGCCATCGTCTTGTTACCAAAAACTCTGTGTTAAGATAGCATGGACACGGCTACAGGTCTCCAGGTGTAACAGATTTTTAGTTTATATTTTGTTGCTGGCTCTTTGGGGTGTCCTGATGTTATTTTCGACTAGCAACAAAATCCATGCCATCGTCTTGTTTGAAAAAGTGCATGTTAAGATAGCATGGATACGGCTACAGGTCTCCAGGTGTAGCAGAATTTTAGTTTATATTTTGTTGCTGGCTCTTTGGGGTGTCCTGATGCTATTTTCGACTAGCAACAAAATCCATGCCACCGTATTGTTATAAAAACTGCACGTTAAGATAGCGCGGACACTGATAGTCGGCTACAGGTCTCCAGGTGTAGCAGAATTTTAGTTTATATTTTGTTGCTGGCTCTTTGGGGTGTCCTGATGTTATTTGCGAACAGCAACAAAATCCATGCCATCATCTTGTTACCAAAAACTCTGTGTTAAGATAGCATGGACACGGCTACAGGTCTCCAGGTCTAGCCAATTCTAGGGTTTTTTCAAATTTTCTTACACTATTCTTCAGCAACAAATTAGCAACAAATTCTGATGTACAATTGCATTTAATCCGTGCCGATCCCTCGAGTTTACTGCTAGCTTAACGTTAAGATAGCAGTAACTCTTTTTTTTTGAAGTCGGTCAAAGCAACAAAATCGGGGTTTTAGCAACTAATTAGCAACAAATTAGCTACAAAATACCATGTAGGTTTCGATTGATTCTGCTAACCTTTCACTGCTATCTTAACAGACCTGTCGTATACTCCTCACCAAACTTTTTGACCGCCTTGAAGTTGACGCTAGCAAGACCTCGCGCAGATACATTCGAGTGGACAATAGTTTACGCAATTTTAAACATATGTTAATAAAGTAACAGAATATTTTTATTTATTCCTTTTTGAAATACAATAATTTGTTTTATTTAGTTTTAATAAATTTGATTATAATATTGATAAGCAAAATAAATTAATAGGATTAGGAAATTAAATACATTTCATCATCAAAGATATTTTAAATGTCAAATTAAAATTATTCTAAGAGATAAATAACTAAAGTTAAAAACAATAAAAAGTAACAAAATAAATATTATAACAAAAATAATAAAGATGCAGTTAAGTATTTTGTACTCAAGTATGTTGTGTGTTAAGGCAGTGGTAGCCGAGTGGTAACGCGCTCGCTTGGGAAACCGAGTGAAGCGGGTTCAAATCTAAGGTTTTGCACCTCTGATATGTTCATGTGTGAATCATTTCCAACATGATTACCACTTGTCTTACGGTGAAGGAAAACATTGTGAGGAAATCTGCATGTCTGAGAGAACTTTACAAGTTTTCGAAAGTCATGTGTAGTCTGCCAACCCGCACTTGGCCAGCGTGGTGGACTATGGCCTGATCCCCTTCGTATTGAAGGGAGGCCCGTGCCCAGCAGTGGGATGTTAAAAAGGGCTGAATACATGTTGTGTGTATGTAGTTCATGTATAGACGTGTCACGCACATACGTTAGACTACCTCTCGGGCGCCGCGGGTGAAAAGCGGGGAAGGGGGACCCGTGTCCCCCGCGCGCCTTGACCGATACCTTTAAATTTCGTTCTGCGCAGCAGCTCGCGCCAATTCAGGGTGGCCAAAAAGTTTGGCGAGGATTATAATTAGTAAATGGCTTAATCGACTTTGGCAAATTATACGTCGATAGATTCGTTTTGATAACTCGAGTGTTATAGAGAATGTTGTATACTGAATGGGATATCAAAATGTAGGTTTTTAAAGGTGATTATTAACTATGAATATTATTATCAAACTTACCCAAAAATATTCTACTTTAAAGCCCGGTATCCGCCTATGACTAGCACCAACTTGATGTATGTACTCGAAGAAATTGTCTAAGTCGTCCAATCCTTTAATACCTTCGTCTAGAGTGTTCATTACGTTGTTCGCATGTTCCGCTAACTCCATAGAGTTGATCTGTTCCTCTTTAGTCTTGTACTGACGAAATTTCTCAAACATATTTAGTAGATCTTGATTTTCTTCGAATAACCTGAAAATTATAACAGTTTTAGTCTCTCTTAGATTTGATGTGAGGGTTAGTGGTTATTGTTGAGAATACGAACAAACATGACTTGTTTTAGACAATTTCTAAAGTTATGTGGGAATTTAATTGTCTACAGACACTTTCTAATGGATATTTAATTTTATTTAAAGCAAAGGAAAAGCACTTACACTGCATTATTACTATAAAATCATGTTCTAATCAAATCTAATTTTTTGTTGCTAATTCGATGATATCTGACAAGATCCTTGTCAAGCACAAGCGTAAGCATAAGCATAGCTTAAAAGTATTTCTATATCTATCATTGATATATAAAAACTCAAGATACACAATTAACGTCTCAAAAGTGTCCTCAAAAAGAAGTGCACAATTCGAAATTGAATTGAGCTTTTTTCAAATCTCTTTTGTTCATTGCTTTTCCGATGACAAAATTAAAACGCCCTTTGTTTCTTTCAAAAAAGTACTTTATATGGTGTGCGTAAGTTCGAATTTGTGTTAAGACAATTAGAACTGTCGATTTTTGAATTTAATTCTTTGGTTTGACTTAACGTCACATGTCGACGCCACTTTTTGAAGAGATATTTGTTAGGAGATGTGTATCTATTTTTATATATCAATAATATCTATCGATTTTTTCAATAACCTCTTTAAGACTAAATCAATTTTGATTGCATTATCATAATTTAAGTACAAGCATCTTTCTCGTATTGTAAAATATTCTTTGTGATGTACAATTTTTCATTTTAAGTAATTAATTTGAAATCAAGTCGAGGATAAAAGTTGAAGCAAGAGTAAGTGCTTTTCCTTATTACGTAAGAAGTTTCATTATTTTAACGTTTAAAATTAAATAGATTAAAATTTCTAATATATACTAATGTTAATATATTTTCTGAAAATACTGCTTTCCATACATATTGTGTTAAAATATTTTTATTTAATTTAAATATTTTAAATTATTAATTCTTTTCTTCTTCTCCCTGTTCCTTTCCCAAGTTACTTGGAGAGGGCAGGGAAAAGAAAAATTATTAATTAAAATTAAGAATTAATAATTAATTATTTTAAATTATTTATTATTATTATTAATAAGACTTATTTATATACATAATAATTTTATAATCTATCAAATGGAGTTATTATTTCTATATGGTTAGTAATATTTTTATATATTAACAGATTTAACGAATAATATATCACATATCATTGAGTTAAACGTAAAATATTGAAGGTATTATATTTTTACTTTTATAAGTTAAGCGATTGGTTTTTAAACCGATTTTATTTGTAATCGATTATTATCAATTTAATTATTTATTAATTAATCGATTAAATTCATGAGTCAATATTTTTAGTATTAAATCGTAAATAATAATAAAAATTATTAAAAAGCATATTTTTATAGTTTTTGCTATTATTTAGATTATATAGAGAGTTCTTCAAAGCTGCGATTTTATTTACTTATGGAATAAGTGTTGACGTTTTATATTGAATCACGGTAATTAGTACAACTAGTGTTAATTTTTAAATTTCAAAGTTATTTGAAATTCAAAGCCAATTCTAAAAAAGCCAATTGATACCATATTTTTTAATTTTCTTACCAATATATGTAGGTTTCGGTTGAGGTAACTAAATTTCTGTTGATGTACACTCAATATAGTGTAACGAGTCTTTAATAAAAATAGGATGGATGTTTGAGTTAAATTGAAAATTAATCATTTTGCGTAAGTACGATATTT
Source organism: Fabriciana adippe (assembly GCA_905404265.1). NCBI lineage: Eukaryota > Metazoa > Arthropoda > Insecta > Lepidoptera > Nymphalidae > Fabriciana > Fabriciana adippe. Next base: position 1,330,853 of record FR989996.1, on the reverse strand, counting down.
ATTTATATTCATTTTTGACACGCTCTTAATAGATTCATTTGTAATTGTTTCGTACATATACGGATTTACCGAATCAGTTTGTGTATACGGTTTTTGAATAAACCAATCGGTTTTTGTATACAACCATATGGTCGCATAGGTTACTGTAAACCATATACTAAAACCATTTCTGTAAACCGCAACGTGTGAAAGTATAACTACGTAATCAAATCTTGATGGATGATTTTTACTAATCCGGATGACAATACGCATTGATACAACATACATCTATATAAGTCGTGCTAATGTGATGAAGGAACCAGGAGGTGGATAGTAAAAATTCGTTTGTTAAAGCCATTGGGTTTGAACTCATTTGGTTTGTTAAAAATGTTATAGATGGTTAAATACGTTTTAAAATATACAGTAAAATAGACCAACGGGTCTGAAACTTAAATAGTTCCTTCATATGTGTTTCGTATACCTATAATTAGTGTACATAGAACTATAAAATATAATATACTATTAAAACAAAAAAAATTAACTAAAAATTTTTCTCTATTTACTGAATAATGAAAAATAACTGTGAAAATGTGCCTTACAATGAAGCGATTATAAATAATATAATATACAAAAAAAATATTGTGGATTTGAGTATTAGGCATCTGTTGCATGAAAACTGGTTCGTGCCCCAAATTATGAAATGTTGGCTCAAGGAATAACTTAAGAAATCGAACTTAAAATATTAGAAAATATATAATTTTCTCTTGCTTCCGAAGTTAAGAGATAATAAACACACATTTTGACATTTATTGTATTCAGCCTTTTTTAACGTCCTACTGCTGGGCACGGGCCTCCCTTCAAGGTGAGGAGGATCAGACCATAGTCCACCACGCTTTGTGCACGCATGGCAAAGTGCGGGTTGGAGGACTTCACATCTCTTTCTAAAACTTACTAGCTTCTATCAGACTAGTTTTCTCACGATGTTGACTTTCACCTGGCATATAGATAGGCATAGGCACAAGTGGTAGACATATTGAAAATGACATAAGAATATCAGAGGTGTAAAACCCGGGATTTGAACCCGCTTCGGTTTCCCAAGCGAACGCGCTACCATTGGGCTATATGGTCTTGCATATATTTATAATATAATGTAATATTAGGATATTTTGCCATCGAAATACAATTTTGTTCTTACCTTGAGCTGAGTCAAATACGATCAGTAAAATGTGTTAAATAATCTTTAACGAAAAAGCTTTGTCGATCAACTCGGGAGAGCTTACAAAGAAAGGTATTATGGCATGAGCGGAATATTTAAGCAGTAATTTTGTGTGTAAAATTCCTTTGAAGAGTTTGATTTCATTCGCTATTTATTGTTAATGTTACCTCAATGACTGTGCTGTTGGTATCTATTTTATGACCGACTTTGTAAAAAGGGGTATGTTTTTGTGTATGTATATTTCAGCAATCATGAACCGATTTTCACGATACTTTTTAATGAGTTGGTAATAGATGTATGTATGTATTGTATTCAGCCCTTTTTAACATCCCACTGCTGGGCACGGGCCTCCCTACAGTACGAGGTAAATCAAGCTATAGTCCACAACGCTGGCCACGTGCGGGTTGCCGGACTTCATATGTCTTTTGAAAACTTGCTAAGTTCTTTCAGACGAGCAGGTTTCCTCACGATGTTTTCCTTCATAGTTAAGACAAGTGATAATCATGTTAGAAATGATTCGCACATGAAAATATCTGAGGTGCGAGTTCCAGGATTTGAACTCGCTTCACTCGGTTTCCCAAGCGAGCGTGCTACCCCTGGGCTACCACTGCCTACTGCTGGTCTATTACCAGGATGGGATTACCAGGATGGGATTACCAGGATGGGATTACCAGGATGGGATTACCAGGATGGGATTACCAGGATGGGATTACCAGGATAGGATTACCACGATGGGAATTAATTTAGTAAAGAAATCTAACCGTAAAGGTGGAATAAGTAGTTTTAAATTTATTTTTGTTCAAAATGATTGTGTATTAAAGTACTTTTACTCCGATTTTTATTAATCTATATAATATAAATAAGCAAAGATAAAACAGTTCAGTACCTTTTTCCTCTCTGTTTGTCAAACGATTTTTCTATTTTTGTATAGTAACTATTGAAAGGTTTTAGTGGTTTTAAAAAAAAATGCAAACAGTTATATTTTTCTTATATAATAATAATATATAATAGATAAATTTTATTTATAGTATATGCTTTTCTCGATCTTTCAATAATGATTACGGTCGAATTTCAACCACTGGAGGAACTCCAGTAACAATAATAATAATAATTAAACGATTGTCGTAGTATAATCGTCATTGAAACAGGGATTTGGGGGTTTTCCTTGGATATCGACCAATTATTGTGATTACACCGGCTTAATATTGTGTAGTTTAGTTATCTACAGTGATAGGAAGTGTGAATAACTGAAGTGAGATCTTCACATAAACGATATATGTAAGTTTGAAACCTAAACCAAGTTTTATAGATGTAGCTTAATCCCTCCCGGACAAATTCTAAGAAATCCGTGCGAATTTCCGAGAATTCAATTGTTATCTAGCACACCGGTGTGCTCGCGGTCCGCGAGGAGTTAATATTAAAAAATAGTATTTTTATTGTGTGATATTTTATTTTAAAAGTATGTAATACTCATTTTAAATTATTTATTTAAAATAAACATTTTCAAAAATGAATATTATTAAGCTTTTATATGACTTTTGTGCATTAAAACAAAGAAACGATAGAAAAATTTGAAGCAAAACAGGTGTTATAACTAAAGGAACTTTTTACGACGCTCGCAGTTAAAACCAACTGTTTTTATATGAATGGTTTTCTAAAATATATGTAGTTCAGGGAGATTTAAAATTTGTGATAAATAGAGCTTTTTCAAATAAGCTTTCTTAAACTTACGAGAATATTTGGTACTTTAAATAAATGTTTTTGGATATCTTGGAGGCTTTATTTTACTTTTTTGTTACCGACGTTTCGAATGCTTTACAGTGAATATAGTCATGGGAGAGTCTCTAATATTAAAAATCCAAAGAAATAGTTTTATGTAAAATAACCTTAATATCTCATTATTGAAATTGTGTGTAGTTATATATACTTGTTAGCTACTAAACTTAAGTGCTAACGCAAGTCTATACCTAATTTTATAGAGCTGAAGAGATTAGTTTAAGTGTGTTTATAGTTAAAGAAGCGACCTACACGTTCTTGCTCGGTTGCACCCTTATTTTCCTCATAGTGGCACTCCAGGTCATAATCTATCCGAATACTAAATGTTACCCAAATCCATCCATTAGTTTTAGCGTGAAGTTTACCTATATATATAAAAATCGATGCGTATATGCGTATATGGAGTACATAGGGAACATACATATGTATGTTCCCTATGTACTCCAAAACAGTTGAAGCGATTCTGATGAAATTTTCATGCAATTTTTAGATTAGCCCAGCGGGTGATACTGTGAATAGATTTTTTTTAGTACTACCTACGTGAAGCCGGGGCGGACAGCTAGTTACTTATAAACGTGCACATACAACTTTCATAGTTATAATACCATCAAGAATTGAAAAAGTCTTTTAAATTTTATAGCATTTTAATGAGGGAAGTTATAGGCATTCCGCTATGTTCGGCTCCTTAAGGTCGTAGCATCTCGCTACGAGTCTTAGAAGCGGACCAATTACATATGCATAAAAATGATAAACGCAAGCGGATACGGGTGCAAGTGCTAGTTCTAACTTACGTACGTATAAGTAAAATATATCAGCATTTCTATTAACATATGTACTTTTTACGATATGAGAATGATAATTTTGACAGGCTTTACGCTTAAGTGATCTCTCCGAGAATTTGCGGTCGAATGAAAATGTGAGGTATTATGTAATTTCAATACATTTTTTGGGTTGAACGAATTTATATTGAAATTGAATATTTTTTTTATAAATTAGCTTTTGCCCGTTGCTTCACGTGAGTAAAAAGTGTATTCCATCTTTTCTTTCAACGTTCTTGGTTTCTACTTGTATCCAGCCCTTTTTGACGTCCCACTGCTGGGCAAGGGCCTCCCTTTATCAACTACCTGGTATCCATAACACAGGCCTCGTAGCTTACCATGGAACTAGATAATGCTGGGTGGTAATGTCCCAACATATTTATGATTTTTTTTTTACTATCAAGCTCCCTCGCTCACTTGGGATTGACACAAGTTTTACATTTTTAAATATTTTAAGAATACTTTAAATAATTTTATATAAAACAATTCAATCTTCTACAATTAAAAAGCTTTTTAACTAACTTTTAACTTAACGCAAATTTTATGATTATTAAGAAAAGTCAGTGGCCCTTTTATAAGTGAATTTGCTCTACGATTTTAATAAAGCATATTGTTATAAAAATTGTAACTACGATTTTAATTTCTTTTAGGATTCCATATTTAGAATCTCGCAGCAATTTTACTTTAATAAGTACTCTTCGAATACTTCAAACTGGCTGGGACTTAAGGACATTGCCCATTCATTGTATTGATTTTTCTCATGCTTAAAAATAGAAATAATATTTCAACAGATTTGTTGAATAAATAATTTATTTAAGAGTGACCAACCCCTAATAAAATAAAATATATATCAATACATCTATACTAATATATTTTTAATATTATAAAGCTGAAGAGTTTGTTTGTTCGTTTGGTTGAACGCGATAATCTCAGGAACTACATATCTGATTTGAAAAATTCTTTTTGCATTAGATAGCCCGTTAACTGAAGAAGGCTATAGGCTATATATCATCCCGGAAAAATGTACGCTTCCTGTGGGATAGATTTGTTTTTGTCTAGGGACGAACCTGAAGCGAAGCGAGGATGAGTCGCTAGTCAATTATAATTTTCTATCTGCAAACGTTTTATGGAATATCGTCTGGACTAAGCTGTAATGTTTTTTATAATATTATAGAACCTATAATGCAAGAACTTGAAGTAATTTGGGAGCCATAGCTTATTATATTTGAAGTGATTTGTCATCTTAGTTACAAACTATAAAATATAATATACATATTTAAACGAGCAATTCTTATATATTTGTTTATATTTATTGATTTATTTATACCGGCGATCTCGGAAACGGTTTTTACGATTTCGCTGGATGCGTGGGGGTTTTGGAGGCGAAAAATCGATCTAGATTAGTCTTATGTCTGGGAAAACGCGTGTTTTCGAAATATCATGTGGTTTTCTTTCGCATTATTTCACGCAGTATATGATCGATAATTTCTTACATTCAGGCATAACCATCATGGTCACGCGACGAAGGTGCAAGATTAACCGTCAGAGGTGTCCGAGTTCAGATCTCGATCGGATACAAAGTTTTTTTCTGTATTTATTCAAGTTTTTAGTTTTTTTTTTTTCTAAAAAATACGATATATTCGAAAAGAACTCCGAGCTAAGCTCGCTCGTCCAGGTACTTTGAAGTGATTTGTCATTTCAGTTATAAAATACTACTATAAAATACTGTATTCATCTCTGACAACGAGTTAGAACTGTTGAAGTAAAAGCTGTCAGCTGACACACAGTTCCAGGTGAAACCACTGATGCACTCGTACGTAGCATGTAATCTATTAGTGTCAAAGATGGGCTTAGAATTAGACGGTGACAGCAATGCTACTATGCATTTACTACATATATGTATATATGATTCGTTGACCTAGTGGCTAGTATGTACGACTTCAGATAGTGACGTCCTGGGTTCGAGTTCCGGGTCAGGCTGAAATATTTACTGGGTTTTATTGGGAAATACTCATTATCAGCCAAGGGTTGGGAGTCAGCGGTATGGTGCACCCTATGCCTCGGAGACCACGTCTTGCTGTCGATCCTGCACCTTCTCTCATCGATCTTGAAGAATTGTCATTGAAACTGAATATGAGGGTTGAGGGAACAGAGAGTACACTTATGTCATAATCTTTCACACTCCTCCTGCTGCTTCTTGTTGTTAATTGAGTTGTGCCCATTTATGTAATTCTCTCCCATTAGAAATTAAGCGGGCTGAAAATCTTGAAAATTTTAAGATACCGGTAAAATCGTACTTATCTCTAGTTCCTTTATATATTACACTTATTACCATGTTATAAACCTTTATGTAATATATTTTGTATGTAGGTATGTATGAATGTATTTATGTATAGCAAGTGAAGCAACCATTTGACATAATTGTACGTACTAATGTTGTCGGGAAGAGATCGCTTATAGCGATATGAACGCTCCTGTTCCTGATCGATTTTATGTTTATTTCTTCTTTTTGTATTTTCTTTTGTGGTGAAAAATAGAGTGTACCCATCTGTCTACATATAGATATCCTGTGTAGTTATTTAGCCTTAGTTATGTTGGCTGTCGTCACCGAAATGAGTTAGAAGCACATTTTTATTACTGACCTAGCTACTCACCCTTGCTCCGCTCGGATTCGTCCCTAGTTACGTTTTAATGTTTATTATAGATTTCTCAGAGATGGCGTATTTTTCCGCAGTAAAAATTGTCCTATATGTTGAGCCGGATAACCAGCTATCATCATACCAAATTTCATCAAAATCTGTCCAGTGGTTTTCCCGTGATGCGTTCTCAGATAGACAAACAAATAGACAGACAAAAATTTTGATGAAACAAAAAAAAAAAATGCTGAAAAATTTTGAAAACTATAGATTCGGTCTCTGTATCGATAATAATAACTATTTCAATAACATTTTTAAAAAAATATTCAATGTACAGATTCGACTAACAATAAGTTAGAATTTTATTATATGTATAGGTATCTGCATCTAATTTTGCACTAAGTAAGTACATACATCAATAAAATATAAAGCGAGATAGAACTTCACTAGAATGCTATACGCTGTTATAGAAAATAAATAACCAACACATAACATGTACACACAAACTTTTGTGTTATGAATAGTAGCGTGATTGCCCTTTTTCTCACAAGCGTGAGTTCAAACACTTTTTCTAACAAAGTATACAGGGAATATAGTAATTTTCTTTACTAAAATAGTAATATAAATATAACTTATTTATTATCATGTATAAGAATATTTCGTACATCTATACATATAATAAAATTGTAACTAAGCCGTATCTGTTCATTAAATATTTTTTGGAAAATCTTATTGAAATAGACATTATTATCGATACAGAGGCCGAATCTATGTTTTTTAGAATTCTTGTATGTTGTCTGTCTGTCTGTCTGTTACTGCATCACGAAAAAACCACCAGAGGGGTTTGGTATGATAATAGCTGGTTATCCGGATCAACATATAGTATACTTTTTACTGCGGGAAAATATCTCATCTCTGAGAAATCTATAGTAAATGTTGATACGTAAGTAGGGACGAACCCGAGCGGAGCGATGGTAAGTCGCTAGTATATTATATAAAATGCAGGCATCATTTGAGTCTTATACAGGACTAGTAACTTACACTTGCTTTGCTCGGGTGCTTCGCTATATGCCTCACCCTATATGCCTATATGTTACTCCAGTCTATCTGTGTACTAAATGTCATCCAAATCTGTGAAGCTTTTTCAGCATAAAGGAGTAAGATACACAAATATCCAAACACAAAGTTTGACATTTATAATATTTCTTATACTTGCGGCTCACCCTCGCTTCGCTCTTGTTCGCCTCTAGACAAAAAAAAACAAATCTATTCCACGCGAACCGTACATTTTTCCAGGATAAAAAGTAGCCTATTTGTTATTCTGATATATGAACTATATTATTGTAAAGTTTCATTAAAATCCAATCAGTAGTTTATGTGTACTAAGCTGTATAAGTTACTATAGTTTTTTAACTATCCCACAGAAACTAAAAGAAAAAGCACCTAGGGACCACCCAAGCGAAGCAAGGGTAACTCGCTAGTTAATAGTAATTGGGTAATAACTCATAGGTAGAACTAGGAGTTACAGAAAAAATATACTTATGATATAATATCATTTCATACATATTTATGGATGAAGTTTTCAAATAAACATGATATACGGTTCTGTCTTAGAGGATATAAAATTTGATGCGGACGCATTTTATACCGACAGTCACGAGGACCTATAAATAATTGAAGACTTTCAGAAATAATATGCCATATGTGGTAAACATGTGTCGGTTGGGAATAGTTTTAAAAATACGGAAGTGATGTCGTAAATTATGTTTTATTTTTGTGTTAGTCATAATACAAAGTTATACTTTCAGTGTGGTCCTTATGATTGGTTGATAATTTTTGCCTGAAAATGTATCTTTTCAATTTTTTTTCTTTTTAAAAAATATATTTTAAAATAACTTTTTTTGTCAGCAAAAAAAACTAATGTTACCCCTTTTTTTAATAATATTCCTTATTTCAATTATATTATATAACCAAATGGCATACTGTAAAGAGCTAGTTATTTCTCTAATGATACATTATAGATTATAAGATAGTAATAATAATGTCCTCATGACCGATTTCGACCACAGCAGCTAATGTCATTGGGACTCGCCATTTGCGCAGGAGGATTTGATATTACAGTTCAAAAGTGTACGCGCAAACACAACTGTACTCTCTATTCCTGTCACTCTCGTACTCCGGCGGGACGATTATGATACGACTAGTGAGCGTTAATGCGCAGTACCGACGGCTTTAACGGCTCTGAGGCATAACTTCCTAACTCCGGGCTTACTAAACAGAAAGACTCAATAAGTAAACTTCACCCAACCCGGACTCGAACCCAGGACCTCCGAATGCGCAGCAGTACATGCTAGCTACTACACCACCGATATATAGATGAAGGTTAATCTACAATTACGTATAGGCATAATAACTAATGCTTTGCGCACTACTCAAAGCAAAAAAAAAAACATTTTTTTTTATTTTTAACTATATTCTGTACAAAATATTCCATAGATAATAAATATTCGTCCTATCAAGGTCATTATATCACAAAAATACAATATGGCAAAGGAAACGTTTATGTAAGGGAGACCATGAATATATCAATAGATACACGCAGGAAGATATCAATTCACCTGAATTTGATGAATGATTTGTTCAAAAATAGACCTTATTGAATTGTATAAAGGTCCTTTTTATGTATTTTCAGAATAAGGTCAAGGACTATCTTCAGAGCCATAGAATATTGCTTTTGTAACGAACTGAAGATGTCTTTTAGAATATTTCTAACAACACTCTCAAAAGCTAGGTCTTGCTCGTTCTATTTAATTAAATGTAAATTGTTGTCCGACTTCAAAAAACGGTGGTGTTTAATTTGGGTGTATGTTTTTGAATGGGAGACCATGACCATTTCTCCCGTGACCATGATTTCTGTTAAGCAATCGAAACGTCGGAAACCAAAAATCAAAATAAATCCGCGAAATAATCCGAAAAGGTAGTTTTATTTAAAATGTCAAATATTCGCGAAAATTTAAGAAAGTATTACATCTTAATCTTTTATTTTTTAATGTTACTTTATAAAGTTTTCTTTCTTATATTTTTTCCACTCAGCTACGGGAAAAAACTAAACGAATAAAAAAATAATTGAAACATCCCTTTGACTTGTTTGCAATATAAATAGACTGTGTTAAAGCAACCGTTACAAAGTCTTCTCAAATAAAAATAAAAAAATCTTTTCCATTCACAATGCACTAACAAAGGGTGTGTTTACTTTGTTAGCAAGTGATACTATAGACAGACAGACTGTAACTCTTTGGCTCTATATAGATCTGTATGACGTATTACTGTCATTAACTATAACTAGCAAGTTACCCCCGCTTCACTCGGGTGCGGCTAGGGTTTGGTTGAAAATTATTTTGCGTGGAACCCTATTTCTTTTTCTAAAATAAAAGTGTCTATCTACCATTAAAAGTCCCGTCCAAACCAGTTCAACCGTTTCGGAGATTAGCCGGAACAAACAGACAAACAAAACTATACAAATAGTTTTTTTTTTATTTTTGTTTCAGTCACTTCAATTTTATTTATTTGTATAGATTAAAATTGTAATTCAAATTGAAAATCAAAGGCATTTATGCTGGTCTGTCTCCTGGTAATTTGGAAAAGGCAATGGCAACCCAGTGGAAGCGCGCTCGTTGTTAAACTGAAAAGCGAGATCAAACCCCGGGTCTCGCAAATCAGTTTGATTTTTGGTTCGCGAAATCAGAAAAAAAATCGGAAAGAAAATATTATTTAAAATAACCTACATTGTTTTATTTTAACGTCATATTTAACCGACTTAAAAAAGAGGAAGTATTCAATTAATCTGTATTTGGTTTTGGGACTGTGAAGTGAAACATTCTCTAGATATTCGCTAATCCTTAGAATACTCGTACCTTACGTGCGACCTTCAGTAAGTTTTGGCAAACTCCAATACCGTAATAATAAATCACGCGAATTGCGCTCTTCATATTTGGTGAAAATATCTACAGTGCTACAAGGATCATTTGGCACTTAGGTGACATTGACATGAGGGCGTGGGTATGAATTTAGGGTTTTTCTTTTATATATATATATATATATATATATATATATATATATATAAAACTTCCTAACATCACTTCATATTTTGTAATATTTTTATTGATATAAAAGCATGAAATATCCACGAACATCAACTCCAACTTCTCCCAAAAGTGACGCTTTACAAGATGGCGGTGTTAGTTCTGATTTCGGCCACGTGCCAAATGATCCTTGTAGCGCTGTATATACTGGAATGAATTTATGACATTTCGGTCATAAGTCCTAATCTTTTTATGTAAAATTCTAACGTGTGTTTGTTTCTTCTCTTCCTAAAAAGCTTGACCATTTTTGATTATTTTTTTATCGTGTACTTATGAGTCACTTGGGTTTTTAGATAGTTAGGTAGCTTGATAGGTAGCTAGGTAGGTTAGGCTTTGTTGTTGAGATCCAGATTAAAAAAATTAAAATCTATGATAGCGTCTTCATACCGAGTCCACTAGTAGTTCTTCCACTCATTAAAAAGGGTTATCAATTTTTTTAAAAACTATGTTTTCAGATTTTTCCACATGGTTACTTCTCATATCTCTCCCGCGGCCATGATTGCTGTAAAACATTCGAAACGTCGAGAACCAAAATCAAAATAAATCCGCGGAAAAATCCGAAAAGATAGTTTTATTTAAAATATCAAATATTCTCGAAAATCTAAGAAAATATTAAGGATTGTCAATATCAAAACCTATGCATACAAAAGTACAGTATACTCGTAAAATATTCAAATAACTTTTATCCTAGCAGCGTAATCGATAACAGCTGTTCCATACTAAAATTAAGGAAAACTATGTATAAGAAGATATGATAATACCGCCAACTTCCGAACTTCAAGCAGTTCTTTAGTATTTTTTAATAGAAAAACTATATACTTGGCTCGTCCGGGACTCGAACCCGTGACGTCTGGCTAGCTGTACATGCTCGCCATCATAATCTAGATATCTGAAATCAGGCCACTATAAATCAATAAATACTTCATAGAAATCAGGTTATTAACTTTAAGTGGCACTTTGCATTGCTCAAATATAAATTGAATCTTGTATCTTCAATACTTATATTAATGCTTGATGTTTTTTTTTATGTAAATACTACGTATAAGTTTAAATATGTTTAAATGTAAAGAAGATGGTTATTTAAAAATTAATAATAATTTTCATTTATATAAATGAAATGCTTTTCGTTAGTAAGCGCATCACATGAGAATATCTAGATATATTTGGCAATATTTATAATAAATAATTAATATGTTGGGACATTAACACACAGCACCATCTAGTTCCATGGTAAGCTACGAGGCTTGTGTTATGGATACCAGATAGTCGATACACTATACATAATATATAACTTTAAATACATACATATTATAAATAATAATTTTTATAATAATACGAATAACGTTTTTTAAAAAAAGTGGAAAAGTTGTCTGGAAATTTTGAAAATTTGGGAAAAACTGAAAGAGCATTTGTTCATAGGAATTTTGTAAGAGCTCTTTATGTTCATATTTTTTTTGGACAATCTATTTCGGTCGGGTCAGCTATTAATAATAAATAATATGTAAATATTACTTTACACTATTGTTGATGGTTTGTCGCGAATGCTTTTTTAATTAATTTTTTTGACAAAACTAGCGACTCGATAGCGATTTTAACGTTTAGTATAGATTTCTCAGAGATGAGATATTTTCCCGCAGTAAAAACTATCCTATATGTTGACCCGAATAACCAGTTACCATCATACTAAATTTCATCAAAATCTATCCAGTGGTTTTCTCGTGATTCGGTCACAGACAGACAGACAAACAGGCAGATAGACAGGCAGACAGACAGACACAATTTCAAAAAACTATAGCTTCTGTATCGATAATAATGACTATTTCAATAAGATTTTCCAAAAAAATATTTAATGTTCTGTACATAGTTCGACTCGGTGTATCTCAGTATAGATTACCCGGATATATATTACAAGAATTGAATATTTTAAAATCTTATTGATTGTTTTAAATAAAACTTATAGAAACGTGTTTCAAAATTTAATTTTGAATACGGCATTATTACAATTTAATATAGTAAAGCTAAAAAGCTTCAGTCTAAAAACAAATAAGCCTTTAATGTTGCAGACTTAAGTGATTTGGCTCATTTAGACTTGATTGATAATACAGTATATAATATACTAGCGACTCACCCTCGCTTCGCTTCGGGTTCGTCCCTAGACAAAAATTAATCTATCCCTCGGGAACCATACATTTTTCTGGGATGATATATAGCCTATGGTCTTCCTTAATTAACGGGCTATCTAATGCAAAAAGAATTTTTCAAATCGGATTAGTAGTTCCCGAGATAAGCGCGTTCAACCAAACAAACAAACAAACTCTTCAGCTTTTCTTTAGATTAGCTTCTCTTTAGATTTTCTAATTTAACAAAATGGCGAAATGATGGGTTTAGTTACTTAGTTCATATTCTTGATATAAATAGACCACTCTTGTAGATTAAATTTTTTAAAGTATAAGTTTAAGTTAAACAAGCCTGTCATAAACATGAAATTGGCTTCAATTTTGAATTCTATGAGATAAAAGTTTTATAAAACAATTTTAACTCACAATAAGCTCCGGTCTGTTTCAATTTTATTACATTTACTCGAATCAAATAACTTGGGGCATTACGTCAATTCCTTGCGAATCGCTTCCTACCTTTGTGGCTTCTGAAGTCTAGATTTTAGTCAACAAATAAGACAATAGGACCTGGGCGACCGAGCTTCGCTCGGAGTTCTTTTTTGTTATATCATTTTTTTAGATAAAAAAAAAACTAAAAACTTGAATAAATACAAAAAAAAAAACAAAAGTAAAAACTTTACGTGCCGACCGGGACTCGATCCCGTGCATATGTACGATCTAACTTGTGCCCTGACCGCTTGACCACGATGCTTATAAGTGAAAGTAAGAAATTATCGACCATATTCTACGTAGAATAATGCAAAAAAACCCGCATGAAAACTCGAAAACACTCGTTTTCCCAGATTTTTCCCATTCGATTTTTCGCCCCCGAAAGACTCCACATATCATATTTCAGCGAAATCGTTAAGAGCCGTTTCCGAGATCGCCGGTATAAATAAATAAAGATATAAATATACCAGAATTGCTCGTTTAAATGTATTAGATAGATATTAAGATATAGACATTGTATACATATTCGTCGATTTAGTGCTTATTTGTTCAAATGTCAGATATTAATAATTATGTGTTATACTTTACAGTACAGAGCTTTTTTATTCTATTTTAAAAAGAAAACTTTATTTCTAAGATTTATATACAAAAAAAAGTAATATAATATTTTGTAAATTTGTCTGGCTGTAGGCAAATTTTGAAACATATGAAAAATATAGATTAATTAGAATAGATATTTTTTCATTATATGCATATAAGTTTTAATGTAAAATATTAAGCTTTATTGTAAAGTGTCAAGTAAACTTAGTTGTGTGAATTTTCTTCGTCGCCGTCGCCGTCTTAAAAGAGTTACTTTTTCTATCAGACTTATCAAATATCCGCGCTCTTGTTTAGGCATTGAAGACCAATATACAAACATATAAACACACATTCATATTTATAATACTAGCTAGAATAATACTCTTTATACACAGAGCTTTCATAGAATACATGAAATATTTCCCACAACATTTCAGTAGTGAAAATTTAATTACATCGCTCTCTAGGGATCCTCTATTACCTCGTAAAAGTCCTTTAAAAATAAATTTTTCGTCACGTTAAAAAAGTTTCAGCTGTAAAATCATTAGAGACCGCTTGCATTGGGTTCATAATTTGACATTTTAAACAAGACTGTGTTTTCGGATTTATTGGCAGACTTATATTGATTTTTGGTTCCCGGTTAAAATGCTTTACAGCAATCATGGTCCCGGGACAGTTTTATTAAAAATGTCAAATATTCGAATAAATCTAAGAAAGTATTTCATAATTTGACTTAAATATACATATTTATCCTACCCACATTTTTTTTGTATGTCTGTTGTACAATGATTGTGGAATGGCATCTTGTTTAATTCCACAGGAGAAGATTTTTATGCATTGGTATATTTTTTTTTGTATTGACAAAAAGTATTCGCTTCAAGCGAGACTCGAAATTGTAAATATGTCAAACGACCCTATCTATACTAATATTATCTATAAAGAGGTAAAGTTTGTAAATGAGTTTGTTTGTAATATATAATAAAATAATGCTGAACCGATTTAGATGAAATTTGGTATGAAATTAATCTCGAAAATTATTCCATAAAGGAGTGAAAAGGGGGAAGAAAGTTTATATGGGGAATCAATAATTTCTCAAGTAAGGGATATAAAACTCATCATACATATATGTATATACTGATATATAGTCTATTTATTCCATCCTGACCGTCAAAACGTACCTAGGGAGAAACCCGAAGGAAGCTAGGGTGAGTAGCTATTCGAAAATAAGAAGGAAACACAAAAATTGTAAGCGTTAAGGAATTTGTACAGTAGTAATTATTTATATAGCAATTTTTGTATATACAGCTAGATATAATTTTTCCTTCTTTCTTCTTCTTAAAGCTATATAAGTTGTTTGCGGTTTTTTTCTTGAATACAAGCGTTCTTCTTTGATAATCAAGACATTTAATTAAAAGAAATTTAAGATGTGATTTAAATTTCATATTTCAATGCGATATTCTCATGTTACAATCGCGAAATAACTAAAGATGACAATGGGAGGCTGCGACGAGAATTTCTGTGAAACTGGGCTATTCTTAAAGAAGAGTCGAATTTCAAATGGAATGGTTGCTTTCTAGAGCAGTCATATTTTAAAGTAGCGTTATTATGTAACTTGAGATGTTTGTATAAAACTTTCTATATTTATTTTACACTAGCATATACCCACGGTGTTGCCTGTTTAGTTTGTTACTCGACTGTGGCGCCAAATTAGGGTTATGTGTTTAGCCCGTGTGTATGAATGTGCGATCTTATGTTTTCTGGTTACTACTAAAAAACTTAACCGATTTTGATGATCCCTAAATTGTTTAATTCGTCTTGGTATTTCAAGGGTATGTATATTATTCAAATTCAAAATGGTGGTATGGTCGTAGCGGCGATATATTGTTATATTTTTATATTTTATTTGGAAATATAAATAAAATAATTATACGCCTTGTTATGTTCAATATTTTACTCATATGTCACAAAAAAATATTTTTAAAAAAGGTTAACAAAAAGGTCTTTATAAAAAATGTACATGTATAAAAAAGGATGTATTATAAATAAGTATGTACATTTATGTGTGCCTACAGTGGATGTAAGTCCACTATTTTGTGTGTCTTCATAGAAATTTTTCTACCAAAACTACATCAAGTGGCGTATCAAAATGAAGGTTTTTAAGAGTTTATCGCGGACATATAGGTATATGTTTTATCATTGCTGCCAGACATAAATAAATAAATATGTTGGAACATTAAAATACAACACCATCTAGTTCCATGGTAAGCTACGAGGCTTGTGTTATGGATACCAGATAGTTGATACACTACACACATATAACTTTAAATACATACATATTACAAATATAAACACCCATGACTGGAGTACAAACATTCGTGCTCGTCACGCAAATGAATGCCCCCAGCGGGCCAGCGGGACTCGAACCCGCGACCGCTGGCACAGTAAGTAGGGTCACTAGAGACTGAGCCAAGCGTGTCGTACATACATAGTATATAGCCTGTAGTCTTCCTCAGTAAATAGTGTATTAAATTCATAAATTATATTTCTTCGCTTCATTCTTCAGATATAATATAACCAGGTAGTTCTTTTAACCTACAAGGTAGCTTTCGCACACATTTAAGAGATTTTTTTTAAAAAAGTCGATACACATATCGATTTTTAAATCAATTCATTACTCGTCAATGTCTACATCCCTACTACTCAGTGCCGTCATTCTTTTTTCGTGCGAGGTAGCAAGCACACGTACACTCTTCGGGTAAAAATTACAAAGAAAAGTGAAAATGTTCAAGAAGATATTAACTAATACAAACGGGAACAACAACTGTTTAAACGTCGTCGGATTCAAATTAAATCATTATTCGAATCCATTTGGTATGTACATATTATCTATTTACGATTACCCACATTTTGTCGTCATATTTTATTAAATATTAGATATAAATTTATAATCCTATTTTAAAGCCCGGCGGCTAACTGAAAGTTATCACGAGGGTCACATAGAATTACATAAAACCTTAAAACGTGTATATATGTAAATTTAGTTTTAACCTGGCGGTTAATTGTACGTTAAACACAAAGGTACCTCGTAATTTTCATTACTGAGCGACGTATTCTAGATCAAAACATTAATGAGGCTAAAATTAATGACAATTCGAAATTCCGGTCAGGACACTTTTATGCCTAGCGCAGAAATTCGTTTTTCAAAAATGGTGGTCCCAATGTTGGTACAGTATTCGATACAGAAGTTCTCATAGCACTATGAAAGGAGACTGAAAATGATTCATTTGTTGAGGAAATTCACAGTACTTTGGCGCAAATTTTAGCCTATTCTTAAATATATTAAAAGAGGTTAAACATAATCTATTAAAAGATTAGGTACCTTTATTTTTACCTACTTATATATTTAAATTTACCTTCTGTTAGCACAAAAATTAAATAACGAGGCAATTTCTAATACAGCTCTGATCTCATTGACGATTGTCAAGAAGCTGATCAACAGTAGTAGGTACTTGCAAATGATAAAATTAAACGATAATTAAGTTAAAAAGTTACGATCAATATGGAATGCTGACGTTTTTCACTAATAAACTTAGCAAAACTTCTATTAAGATAATAATAAATAATGGGTGTCTCAATAAGAAGGCACTATTTAAACTTTGCGTCATTTCGTTTTTCGTGCATATGACAACTTTGAAATTTGACAGCTGTTACCTATGATTGTCCTGATTATTAAAAATAATCCAGAAATAATTCCTGAGCTTAAGGTCGATAGCTCACGCGTCATCGGTGAGATACAGCTACATCTTTGTCAAAAAGTCATCCAAAACTTCGTGTTTTTATTTTTAAATAAAATAGTGCACTCTTATTGAGCACCTTATATAAGTATATTTCAATTACCTGGACGACGGCCGTATAGAATTGAAAATTATCAAATATATAATTTATACCTTATATGGTAATATGTTCATTTTGAACATTTTCGCCTGGCGGTTAACCGTGCGTTAACACGATGGCCGTATAAAATTGAAAATTATCAAATATATAATATATACCTTATATGGTAATATGTTCATTTTGAACATTTTCGCCTGGCGGTTAACCGTGCGTTAACACGATGGCCGTATAAAATTGAAAATTATCAAATATATAATATATACCTTATATGGTAATATGTTCATTTTGAACATTTTCGCCTGGCGGTTAACCGTGCGTTAACACGATGGCCGTATAAAATTGAAAATTATCAAATATATAATTTATACATTATATGGTAATATGTTCATTTTGAACATTTCGCCTGGCGGTTAACCGTGCGTTAACACGATGGCCGTATGAAATTGAAAATTATCAAATATATAATTTATACCTTATATGGTAATATGTTCATTTTGAACATTTTCGCCTGGCGGTTAACCGTGCGTTAACACGATGGCCGTATAAAATTGAAAATTATCAAATATATAATTTATACCTTATATGGTACTATGTTCATTTTGAACATTTTCGCCTGGCGGTTAACCGTGAGTTAATACGATGGCCGTATAAAATTGAAAATTATCAAATATATAATTTATACCTTATATTGTAATGTTTATTTCGAACGTTTTTGCCTGGCGGTTAACCGTGAGTTAACACGGCGGCTTTATAAATTTTATAACATGTTCAAAAAGTAATAACGACACATTATTATTTTGCAATAACCCATATACGTGGCCTGTCATGAAAACTGGAACAGACCCCCGTGTTATCAGCAAAACAGCAGGAGAGGTGCAAAGGCCCGAGCAGAGGCCCTCTGAACCGCCAGATGCCAGCTCGGCAAATGTTCAGCGCTGCACGCTCAAACAAACCGCGGCCGTCTGCATCTCGCCAGTAAGTCTGTACTTCACGCTAACAGCCTCTCTCACTATTGCTTACTTAATATTACAAACGTAATATAACTTTGTAATTTAGGTAGAATTTTCCCATATTGCTAGAATTTTAATTCAAAAAAAAAAAATTTAATAATTTAATTTTAATTCTTTCGTTGTTTACAACAACGCTAGTAACACAAGTTGATATACCTACCTTCAAATTTTTTATCTATTTTTGAGAAAGCAAACATGAGTACAGTAAATAACACTATGTGCAGTATTCAAATTGAAGACGAATTCAATTTGATAACATAATTTAGTAATATACCCTACGGCCTTTCAGTAGCCCATAGAACATTTACTAAAGTGTTGAACTCATTCATCAGGCTCTGTGTTCTTTATATTAGAAATAACTATAATGAAAGCCAAAACGTTTCTTTAAAACTGTTACATTTTTAAGATTTTGCACTTTGAAAATTTTGTCACTTTGAAAATTTTGATTCATGTTTGGCTCATTAATCAACAATTTCTTTGCGAACCGAAAAATGTCATAAAACCATGAATATTTTTTAACAAAAAATATTTTACATTTGCAAAAATATTTAATCAGGGAATTTCATCAATTGAAGTAATATGCAATTGAAATTTGATGCACGTTATGCCGTTAAAGGTGTCTGGATCTATATTAAAATATAAGTATTATATATTATATAAGGATAATCGTTTTACAAAAGGTATAAAATTCTGTTTATTGTGAAACCAAGTTAAAACTTTGTCCCTCGTTAGAAGATCTAAGCTCGTAAAGTCACAATATATTAAAAATCAAAAAAGAAATATTTGGCTTAAAAACATGAAAGAAAATTTTAAAGCTGGAAATAATCTGAAAAAAAAAAAAAGAAATTGTCTAATTTAGCTCTTAATTGAATATTAATACAATTAAGAAAATCTAAAATTAATTTGTTTACTTCTATGGCCAGGGCCAAATAACAGAGCCATATTTTAATAGAAAAAAGATCCGTACTCTCTAGTTATTGATGCTTTCACAATAAACTAGAATACTAAATACTTTTATGCTTTTCTTTTTTTTTTTTCCCCAATTATTCTAAAGTATCTTCGAAATATTATAGATGAAAATTCTTTTTTGTCATTTCAGGCCTGGCATCCGTTCATAACGATGGTGAATAAGTCTGAATTAATATGGAAACCTTTTATGGTGAAAAATCTTGTTACAGAAAGGTCTTTATTCTGGTTGCCGCGGTACCCACAACATGCGTTTACATGTTTACATTGTGCGGCATATATGTATAACTAGCGACTCATCCTCGCTTCGCTTCGGGTTCGTCCCTAGACAAAAATAAATTTATCCCAAGGGAACCGTACATTTTTCCGGGATGATATAACCTATAGCCTTCCTCAATTACAGGCTACCTAATGCAAAAAGAATTTTTCAAATCGGATTAGTAGTTCCTGAGATTAGCGCGTTCAACCAAACAAACAAACAAACTCTTCAGCTTTATAATATTAGTATAGATATATCTTTTAAACAGTGGTTGCAGAATTGCAATGGTAATCATTACCATATTATTCATAGCTTTGTAACGAATATTTTATGCTTTAAAGTAATCAGTATAATAAAGGAACTATAGGTATGGAATTCTTCACAGCCAGAGATCCACATTATCTCTTCTGTTAAGTAGCAATATTAGATCTGATAAACGTGTTAAAAGTATTTTAAAAATATTTAAATTAAAACCCAGCTTTCCACTGTTTCATAGTAGATGGGATCCACAATTTATCTGATTGGTATCTATAAGGAATATAAGGAGAGAAAAATTACGAATAAATTTGTAATTTTATTAGTTTTATATACAACCCAACGCGTACAAAGCCTTTTATTGACAAAATACGAAAATATGATATATTATATGTATTGGAATTAATATACTAATCAAAAATATTATAAAGACGTATGTAGTCGTTCGAGACTAACCAACACTAATTTTGCAGTATTTTCGAGATAATTTATCTCGATTCTGCATATATTCTGCAATATGACTTGAA
Organism: Fabriciana adippe; assembly: GCA_905404265.1. Taxonomy (NCBI): domain Eukaryota; kingdom Metazoa; phylum Arthropoda; class Insecta; order Lepidoptera; family Nymphalidae; genus Fabriciana; species Fabriciana adippe. The sequence continues at coordinate 1,310,190 of FR989996.1, read as the reverse complement.
GATATGATATGTTTGTTCCACAACATGACCGTCCTCCTAATATACTTAACCTCTTAATAACTGTAAGGCGTCCATAATTAGGCGGATAAAGCAGGTATTAATAGAGTGGTGTGGACGTGACGTCATCTAGCACACCAGCACGCGACGTTCCGCGATGTCCACACTTGCTGGACGAGCCGTCTCTGTTGATACTATAAGGAAGACGACCAGTCGTCTATGTATTAAAACGTACTTTGAAATTATTCGCGAAATTCTATAATCACTCGATTACTATAGATGAAAATAGTTTTGCTGGTGTAATTTTGTTTAATGAACAATTAAACTATATGGGAAATATTTATTTTAAGATATAAATTCTGATTTTATATTCTTAAATATTCTTTACTAATAATGAATTATTTTAGAATAATTTAGTACCCGAAAAAATTATTTCCGTAGTTATATTTTTCATTTATTTTTCTTTTCACATTATATTATATAGTTAATATAATATAGTAGGTAATACATTTTAAATTTACTCCCTTGATACTGGTTGATTTAATGGATGTAAATACAAAACTTCTCTAAACATCTACCTGGTTATATTATATCTGAAGAATGAAGCGAAGAAATATAATATATGATCAAACGAACTTCTCAAGTGAAGTTCGATCATTATTATATGAGTCGCTTCATTCGAAGATATAAGGACCCCCCCAACCCGATCCCGAACTTAGTTTTGTATTTATTTGTGGTATGAATCTCTAAAAGAATGACGGCACTGAGTAGTAGGGATGTAGACATTGACGAGTAATGAATTGATTTAAAAATCGATATGTGTATCGACTTTTTTAAAAAAAATCTCTTAAATGTGTGCGAAAGCTACCTTGTAGGTTAAAAGAACTACCTGGTTATATTATATCTTCGAATGAAGCGACTCATATAATAATGATCGAACTTCACTTGAGAAGTTCGTTTGATCATATATAATATTTTCCATATCGGACTGGTGCTTCTAGAGTGCTAACCTCTCATTCAAACAAATAAAGACAAACTCTTCAGCTTTATATATTAGTATAGATTATATTTTATAATTTTTTACCCTTTTTTGTTTGCTCCCTACTTGTATAAGGGATAAATGTATATAAATATTATTTCACAAAGTATTATTTTTATCTATTTGCTTGTTTGTTGATCCATCTGAATAGTATTTGCTAATTGCTCTAATTGCGTTCAAAATGTGAATCGAACCACAAATATATATCATAAATATATTTATAAAAAATATTTCCATGCCCCTTTATTTTTTTATTATAATAAAACATCCATTATCATAACGATTTTTATCTATTTTAATTTTAAGTTGTACAAAATAAACTTTCTCTACGCCCCCCAGTGTTGGTACATAGTTGGAGGGCTGGAGAGTGACATAGGCTACTTTTTAACGCGGGAGATTATTTCTTTCCCACGGGACAAAATGTGATAATACAATCCAAAAAAATATTTATGATCGGAATTACTTGAGTTAGTATTAATGCTCTTGAATACAAATAAATAAATACGTATTTTGGCATTTTTTGAAATCAATCCCATAAGAGGGTAAAATAGGGGATGTAAGTTAGTTTGAAACCTACCTTTAGAGAGTTTTTTTGTAATTTTAGCGCGAGCGAAGCCGCGGGTTCTGCTTGTTATCTATATTTTTAATATAAATAAAAATATGTTTATGAATTCAAAAGATCCTGTTATTCTAAAATGGTTATTTGGACAATCTGTTGTATTTGATTTTACAACAAATTGCTCCATTTTTATATGTAATCAGATTTAGTGTTTGTTTTCGTCTCTCTTACCAGCCATTCTATATATACGTGTCTTCTTCTTTTTACGCGACATTAGCGAAGTAAATTGGGCCCAAATGGTGCCCTTAGGAGCTATTTTGAATTGTATTGAGTTATATATATTAAACAGGTAGATAGAAAATTTAGATTAAAAGATAAGCATTTACGTTTTATATTGAAAAAAAAAGGGTTCTCGTACAATGTGAATTAGAAATAAATTATTTTTTTGGCCCGACTCAAACCCAAGACCTTTGGAGCCGTACATGCTGGCTACTACACCACTGAGACAGGTGTTGCTAGTAATAAATACGTTTGTTTATACAGTAACGTTAATGACGTTAGAAAACTTACTATAAGGTAAACTTTAAAGGAGGACGAAGTAATGCCAAGCTTTGAAACTTGAAGACTATTATGAAATACGAAACTGCCTCTGGAGTAACTTAAGTCTATAAGTATACTTATGTTAGATGCTATCTTTGCTAATAGTTTGTACTTTACTAGCGACTCACCCTCGCTTCGCTTCGGGTTTGTCCCTAGACAAAAACAAATCTATCCCACGGGAATCGTACATTTTTTCGTGATGATATATAGCCTAAAGCCTTCCTTGATAAATTGACTATCCAACATAAAAATAATTTTTCAATTCCAACCAGTAGTTCCTGAGATTAACGCGTTCAACCAAACAAACAAACAAACTCTTCAGCTTTATAATATGAGTATAGTGTATACGTTCAATTTAATTTTTTTTTATGGTTTTTACGTAAGCCAATGTCATCTAGAATGGAGAAAATACGGTAGATATTAGCTAAGTAAAGATAAACGGGTGATGTATCCATACATATAATAAAATAGTAATAAAGCGAAATCTGTACATGAAATATTAAAAAAATATATTCACTGTTACTTGTTTGAACTATCATATTTACGTATTGTGTATAGAATATAGACTCCAAAAAAATAGTTATTGAATAGTATGTCTGTATGTCTTTTTGTCTTTATCTGTATGCATTTCACGCAAAAAGTACTGAACTGATTTTAACTTAATTTTGTGTAGTGATAACTTTTTACTCGAATCAACATTTAGGATATATTTTATTACAGGAAAATCTTTTATTCCCATGATAAAACATAACAACTGGTTCTGTTGAGTCATCCTTAGAAATTTAATGACTAACGCTGGCCAAACCTTAAGAGATACATCAAAATAATGTACTAGAAAATTGTAAGTCTTAATAAGGCCTACAAAAAAGTCTATAACAGCATGTGTATATCCCCTGAGGAACACTCGCAATAACAATTTTCATCTATTGAAAACGTACCCAGGGACGCATCGGAGCGAATCGAAGGTAAGTCGCTATTATGTTATAAGTTGTATTGTCTAGAAAATTGTCGTAATATTTATTTCTAAGTACAAATGGTATAGGCAGTGCTAGCCTAGTGGTAACGCGCTCGCTTGGGAAACCGAGTGAAGCGGGTTCAAATCCCGGGTCCCGCACCTCTGATATTTTCATTTGCGAATCATTTCTAACATGATTACCACTTGCCTTACGGTGAAGGGAAACATCATGAGGAAACCTGTATGTCTGAAAAAACCTAGCAAGTTTTCGAAAGACACGTGAAGTCCGTCAACCCGCACTTGGCCAGCGTGGTGGACTATGGCCTGATTCCCCTCGTATTGAAGGGAGGCCCGTGCCCAGCAGTGGGACGTTAAAAAGGGCTGAATACATACAAATGGTACATTTAAAAAATACCCTCAAAATTATCTTAGTAAGATAGATATTATATTGTTTAAGCATTTTTTGATATAGCCCCTGCAGGAGTGAAAAGGGCTTTCAAAGTTTATATCAATCACAAATTCGCTTGACTAAAGTTAGCTAAAATTTCGTATTACTTTGTGTTTTAGTACAAAAAATTAGTGCACACATTTCAGTATTTTCAAGCGAGTAGTATATAAATAAAAAAAATCTCGCCAGTACATAACCATGTCATATTACTAGGTATAATATACTTGTCCATAAGAGCATCTAAATTCTCGCTTAGTATAACATTGATAAACTATAGTAAACTAACGACTCGCCCTCGCTTCGCTCAGGTTCGTTCCTAGCTTGCTTCCCAATACTAACTTTCAACCCCATTTTTACGCCCTTAAGGGATGATTTCCGAGATAAAAAGTACCATATATCCTTCCCAGGGTCTCAAACTATCTTCTTACCAAATTTCATCTAAATCGGTTCTGTAGATCCAGAAATTACCCCCTACAACCTCACAAACTCACAAACACACAAACTCACAAACTTTATCTCTTAACTTTACCTTATAATAATAGTATAGATATACATTCCTCCCAAATTATATCAGGACAAGCATCAAAATATATATTGAGCGTTACAATTCAATAACGACTCTCAACAGGTTTCAAACAAGTAATAGCAAAAAAGTCCAATCTGCATCAAATGGAGCGGTAAAATACAAAATATATGAAAAACAATGAAAGGTATTCAGTAGATAGAAAAAATACAAAAAGTTTTGGTTCGTAATTGAAGAAGTATTGATTTCCCATCGGATCCAGGAATATATTATACAAGGGCTTCGAAGCTTAAAATGTTTTTGAACACTGATAGTGAGCATAGTAAGTAACCTGGCAGAGAAGAATAAAATATAGAATTGTATATTATATTTTTTCACTAGCAACTTAACCTTGCTTCACTCAGGTCTAAGGGTAGCCCCCTCACCAACGTACGTTCACTTTGTCGTGGTGGAAGCTAAGGAACGCACAGGGAGGTGGCCCACTTCGGCTGCCGGTGTACTATACGGGTTGCTCCTGGTACTTCTCTGATAGCAGAGTGGAGCAACCCCATGGTTGTTCGGCATACCTGCCGTCGGGGCGTCGTAGTTGAGTGTGTAAGCGATCCTTCGACGCCCCATTAAGAGGGGGGTGGTTTTGTTGTGTTTTAGTGGGTAGTTCTGAATTTTCTAGCCGGTGAATCCCACATAAAAATTTGTATGTCTACAGGTGGTATGCGTAAATGCATTTCACAACATTAAAAAAAAGGCTAAGCGTAGTAGGTAGGGAAGACCCTAGGTGTCTAACAGTCAATTACAGATACTTCAGGTCATTTATCTGTATACTAAATTTCGTCTAAGTTGGTCCAGCCGTTATAAAAAATGTCATGACAATCATTAAGATGAATGGGATTATTATTATAAATTCAAAAGTTTTATGTGTTTGTTTGTTAGTTCTTTACGCTGAAAGGGCTGAACGGATTAGAATGTTTAGTAGACAGAGAAACTAAAAACTAAATTGTGTTGGGACATTAACACACAGCACCATCTGGTTCCATGCTAAGCTACGAGGCTCGTGTTATGGATACTAGATAGTTGATACACTACACATACATAAACAACATACTTAAAAAGCAAAACCTTATCTAAATACAAAATTCAATCCAAATCGTTAGAGCCATTTCCAAGATACACGAAATAAATTTATATATATGTAAAGAAAACCACTTCATAAGCGAGTGCTTTTCATAAGTTTATATATAATACATAAATACTTTTTAATTAATTCCAAATTTACTTTTAACTTTTTATTTTTTATTTATATTTGACATGTTAATAAAATAATAGAAATACGTACTTACAAATCTTATTTAATATAATATATTAAAATATAAAGAGATTAAAATAGAGGCTTTAAATGTAGTTTCTATTATTGTTACAGAAACGCAATTAGGCTTTTATTTTTAAACAAGAGAGGAATATTATTATAAAACTACATTTTCTGCAAATATTTCAAGAAACATGGAAAAGTTGAGGTTTGAGTTTGCAGTGAAACCAACAGCAGATGGAAAATCAAACCTCATATGTATAACCTCGATAACTACACCTGATGGACAAATTTTTGGAATACCAGCCGAGTACCAACCTGCACATCTTCACCAAGAAATTATAAAAACTACCCACTATGTTAAGGTCAAAAAATCATTAAATAAAAGATATCAAACTAGGAAAATATGGATAACTTTGACAGATGATATATCAAAAATTTATTTGGATGAAGAACAAAACTTACAGTTTAATGATTTTTACCTAGAAGAAAATTTAGAAAAAGCAAATATTGGTGAATCTATAGCTAGTAGCTCAAATCAGACGTTGGAAAAACTGTTAGAGAAATTGCTTGAAGAAAAACAAATAAAATCTGAGACTCAAAATTTAGGGGTAATTGCAAAAGATTTCACGATTGAGAAATTCACTGGCAGAAACACAAATGCTTACCAGTGGATTCAGATTTTTAACAAAGAATGTGAACGTTTCCATATCGATGAAGACAAAAAGAAAATTGAAATATTAAAATTTTTTATGGAATATTCTAGTGTCGATTGGTACAGCAATATGCTAATAAAACTTACAGTGGAATCGGAATGGAATAGATGGGAGAAAAATTTTTGTGACACGTTCGCAAATAAAGGATGGTCACCCATAAGATATGCTCTTGCCTTTAAATACAAAACAGGTTCGTTACTTGAATATGCTTTAAAAAAAGAAAAATTGTTACTAGAAGTAAGAAGATCAATTGTTACTGGGACACTTATAGACCTTATAGCATTCGGTTTACCCAATTATGTATCTGATAAAATTGACAGAGGAACTTTACAAGAAACGAAAGATCTCTACAATGAAATAGGAAAATTGGAATATCTGGTTGAGAAGAAGCAGACCTATAAAAAAAGCGCTTTTTATTCTGACAACAACTTCCATAAAATTGAAGAAAAGAAGCCATGCCAAATTTGTATCAACGAAGAAAAGGGGAAACGTTACCATCCTGAGGAAAGTTGTTGGTTTAAAAGGAAAAATCAAAAGGCAATTGTAAAAACAGTAAACAACTCAGAGTTGGAAGTGGAACTTAATGAGAAGAATCCAAAAAACTGGATGTACCACCATTAATAGAAGTTAAGTTACTATTAAATGATACTTTAAATGTTTCTGGAATTTATGATTCAGGTTCAAATGTGTCATTAATTAATGCAAAATTATTAAAGATACAGCCAACACAAAATATAAGGGATATTCAAATAGTAAACTTGAGGACTATTAATGGTGAGAAGAGAACAAAAGGTATGGTAACATTAAAAATTAAAATCTACAATATTGAAAGAATTATGGATATTTTTGTAGTAGATAATGAAAATTTTAATTATGATTTTCTAATTGGTTTGGATTGTATCAAAAATTTTAAATTAGTGCAAAATGAAGAACTAAAGATCATACAATATTACAATCCAAAAGAAAAAAAAGTTACCTTAAATGAAGAGGATATAAATAACAAAAACTTAACAAATGTCGAAATTCCTGATGTACTAGGTGACAAAAATGAAGAAGTATTAAAAGAAAAAACAAAACACGTAAACAAATGTGAAATAAATTTCAATGAACACATACATTCAGATAGATTCGAAATGTTAGTAAACCATCTAGATTTATGTCAGCAATCAGAAATATAAGTTGATAGAAAAATACAAATCTGTATTCGCTAAAGATAAATATGACATCGGTACAGTACGAGATTATGAAGCTCATATTGATCTAATGGTGGATAAATACTGTTACAAACGTCCATACCGATGCACAACTGAAGATAGGAAAGAAATAGAAAGTCAAATTTCAAAATTATTAAGTAAGAATTTGATTGAAGAATCTTATAGCCCTTTTGCTGCTCCAGTAACTTTGGCATATAAAAAAGAAGATGAAAAAAAAACAAGATTGTGTATAGATTTTAGAGAATTGAACAAAATTGTCATACCTCAATCACAGCCTTTTCCGTTAATTGAGGATTTAATGGTAAAAACTGTAAACTGTAAATATTTTTCCACTTTTGATATAAATTCAGCATTTTGGTCAATTTCTTTGAAAATTGAAGACAGATACAAAACTGCATTTGTAACACAAGAAGGCCATTTTCAATGGACGTGTCTCCCATTTGTATTAAAGACTGCTCCAGCCATTTTCCAAAGAATATTGAGCAACATCCTAAGAAAACACAAACTCTGTAGTTTTGCAGTAAATTTTATAGACGACATCTTAATTTTTTCCAAAACTTTTAAAGAACATATAGAACATCTATCAAAACTACTGGAGGCAATACAATCAGAAGGCTTTAGACTAAAATTTTCGAAATGTGCTTTTGCTAATAATTATGCCAAATATTTAGGTCACATAATAGAAAATAATTCAGTCAGACCTCTGAAAGATTATTTAACCGCTGTAAAAAATTTTCCAGTTCCAGAAACAAGAAAAAATATACGTCAGTTCTTAGGAAAAATAAATTTTCATCATAAATTTGTACCACATAGTGCAATTATCCTGGACCCTTTACACAATTTATTGAGGAAAGACGTGAAATTCATATGGTCTGCAGAATGTCAGGAATCATTTGATAAAATAAAAGAATTGCTATGTTCAAAACCAATTCTGAATATCTTTGACCCTGAACTACCAATAATTATTTACACAGATGCAAGTATCAAAGGTGTGGGAGCAGTGTTGAAACAAGAAGATAAAAATGGAGAAGGTAAACCAGTTGCATATTTTTCAAAAAAATTAACTGAAGCTCAAAAAAGGAAGAAGGCAATATACCTAGAATGTCTGGCAATAAAAGAAGCTGTTAAATATTGGCAGCACTGGCTTATGGGAAAACAGTTTACGGTATACTCAGATCATAAACCACTAGAGAACATGAATATCAAGGCTAGAACTGATGAGGAACTAGGGGATTTGATGTATTATTTATCCCAATATAACTTTACTATAAAATATAACCCAGGAAAATCAAACCAAGAAGCTGACTGTTTAAGCCGAAATCCAGTTCTAGAACCTTATGACAATACTGACGATTTTTTAAAAGTAGTAAATTTAATAAGCCTAGAAGACATTAAAAATGACCAATATACAAATCTAAACGTACAAAATGGAAAACATATATTGGAGAATGAAATTTATTACAAAAAATGTAAAAGAAGGAAAAAATCATTTTATCAGAAGAACTAAGTAAAATTTTAATAAAAGATGTCCACAAAACTTACTGCCACATTGGGAGAACCCAGATGATTAATAAAATAACACCATTCTACACAGCAAAGAATATCATCGCAAACATTAAACATATGTGTGATGAATGTGAAATTTGTATAAAAAACAAATCAAGAAGGAAGTCAAAATATGGATTAATGTCACATTTAGGTCCAGCAACACGCCCATTTGAAATAATATCTATTGATACCATTGGTGGCTTTGGAGGATCACGGTCAACGAAAAAATACTTACATCTTCTGGTTGATCATTTCACAAGGTATGCTTATATTCTCACATCAAGAAATCAAAGCGCCAGTGAGTTTATTAAATTAATAAAAAATGTGACAGAAAATTATAATATTGATATGCTTTTAACGGACCAATATCCTGGCATAAATTCCAAAGAATTTAAAGATTTTGTAAAAAAAGAAAACATAAGAATGGTTTTCACAACTGTCGATACACCATTTTCAAACGGACTTAATGAAAGGCTAAATCAAACCTTAGTCAACAAAATAAGATGTGAAATAAATGAAAGTGATAAAAAAATAGCATGGACTACTATTGCACAGAAATGTGTAGGAAAATATAATGAAACAGAACACACAGTCACGGGGTTTGCCCCAAAATACCTTTTGGAAGGTGAAAATGTAAGTATTCTACCATTAGAATTGAAGTCAAAATGTACAAAAGAAGATCTGAAAAGAGATCGAAAACTAGCTCTTGAAAACACAATAAAATCTCACAATTATAATAAAAAGATGTTCGATCTGCATAGGGAAGAATATAAATTGGAAGTAGGAGACATAGTCTATGTGGAAAACGGAAATCGACTAAATAGAAAGAAAATAGATGAACTGAGGATTGGACCATATAAAGTTCTGAAGAAGATTTCCAATTCAATCTATGAAGTTGACACCGGACACAAAAAGACGGAATCAAACTTCTACCACATTACAAAATTGTCTCCAGTGTTCGTTAGTAAATGAACAATTACGTACTGGTAATTGTTTCTTTCTAAGGGGGGAGATGTAAAGAAAACCACTTCATAAGCGAGTGCTTTTCATAAGTTTATATATAATACATAAATACTTTTTAATTAATTCCAAATTTACTTTTAACTTTTTATTTTTTATTTATATTTGACATGTTAATAAAATAATAGAAATACGTACTTACAAATCTTATTTAATATAATATATTAAAATATAAAGAGATTAAAATAGAGGCTTTAAATGTAGTTTCTATTATTGTTACAGAAACGCAATTAGGCTTTTATTTTTAAACAAGAGAGGAATATTATTATATATATATATATATATATATATATATATATATATATATACGAGAATTGCTATTTAATATTATAAGACATTATGATAATTTAACCCGATCGAGAATCGAACTCGTTACATCATTCCCCCTAATACATAATTGACTTTTAAATAATTAAGTTAAATATATATATATATATATATATATATATATATATATATATATATATATATATATATATATATATATATATATATATATATATCTAAAATAAGCTTTTATTATGATTTGTGGTTTAAATAAAATGAATCAATTCATGTATTTTAGGTTTGCGGGATTAAAGCACCGCATTGTTTCTGGTTGTTAATGCATAGATTAAACTATCATTAAGCTTTTTGTTATGGTGACGTTTTGAAGTAGATAACTGGCATAAACTACAGTTGCAATGTTCGCGTGGGTTGATATAACCATTCATTTTCTTTTATATATATATATATATATATATATATATATATATACTGTGTTTTTCCATAGAAATGAGAGACTTTTATGTATAAAAGGTATTCTAAATATTGACCCGAGTAATAAGTTATCTCTACACAAAATTTAGTTTTCCGTTCAGTAGTTTTTGAATGAAAAGTAAACAAACAGACATACAGCCAAATAGACAAATAGACAAAAATTTCAATATATTTCGTTTTAATCTCTATAGGCTCTATATTCTGTACAAAATACGTGACAGTTAATATTTTAAAAAATATTTTATGAACAGATTTCACTTTGTTACTATTTTATATATGTATGTAAGCAAAGTTACATGAAGAGGTTAGTAATTGGCTCGTATGAAAGTTAAGATAGGTTTTGACATATAATATAACTGTTAACATGATATTGTACTCAATATAGACATAACATCCTTGTGTCCTTTTAATTAAAAGCTTTAGTTTTTCTTTATTTTGTGGTGTCTAAGAAACGTTAATTAAAAATTCTTTATAATTTATTGTACACGCCATTTGCTGTAAGTAATAAAACAACTCGCAGATTTTGCAGATAGTTCATAAAAACCTAAACATTTTTAATGAAATAAATTAATATTTGCAGTAAAAAAAAATATTTTTAAAAATTAGATTTTATAGGTATTTTATCTTTTTAGCGCATTAAAATAAAAGATTGTTTTTAAAAATATTTTTCTCACTATTAATTTATCTAATTATTTAACCCCCGACGTAAAAACGACGGGGTGTTATAAGTTTGACGTATCTGTGTGTGTGTCTCTGTGGCATTGTAACTCCCGAACAGATGTGCCGATTTTGATTTTGTTGTTTTTTTGTTTGAAAGGTGAATTAGTCGGGAGTGTTCTTAGCTATGTTTGATGAAAATCGGCCCAAGATGGCCGCCGCCACAAAATGACGTATTACATATTTTTTCACAACTCCCTCAATATGGGTATCAAATGAAAGGGTTTGACTAGCAGAATACTTATACACTATGACAAATTTTTAAATTACAAAATGGCGAATTACATTTTTTTTCCACAACTCCCTCAAATTTTTATTATTTTGTGTCAGGGGTTTTTTAATTATTAGTCAACTGAATCATAAAATATCGTGTCTGTACAAATGAACGCTGTGAAGATCTTTCATTTGGAATCAACCCTGGATACAGCAGCAAGTAGTACTAAGAGTAGTATATCTTACAACGGTTATAATAATGCACATAAAATTTCGTTCTGTACTGTTGACCATTGAAAAATTACTTCATCTGGAGACAATCCTAGATAGCGAATCAGGATATAATTATCATAAAAAGTTTTGCCATCGATACTAAATTAACATGACAGTAAAATTTCAACTCAATAGTCTGAAAGGAAGGTCTAATTCAGCTTGCAAGATTTCATCCATACAAACATACCAACTAACAATAATTGGAAAGAAAATTAAGAAAATGTAATAAAAAATACTGCTAGATAATACAGTTGTTTATTTTGACTTTAATCATCCCGGTGTCTGAAAGACCGCTCGAGGACTTTAGCTGGGCTCAATGGCTTCTATCAATCGATAACAATCAGACGTGGTAGTTGTACCCTCTCATTCTGAAACACTCGATTGGTATTAACTTAGTTTATAATGGCATAACGGTTAGTATGGAATAGATAGATTATATAGTGTATAGATGAGTGTTTGTGTTTTCCCGTGAGAATGAGATAATCTCGCGGTAAAAAAGTCTATGTCACTCTCCTGTCACCTTCCAACTATCCTCACACACACACAAAAAATCAAGCCCGCAAGTCACTCTGTTTCGACGTGAAATAAGGACAAACAAACAAATACACTTTCACATTTATAATATAGCCTTCCTTAATAAATAAGCTATCTAATGCAAAAAGTTTTTTTTCAAATCGGATTAGTAGTTCCTGAGATTACCGCATTTAAACAAACAAACAAAAAAACAATCAAACAAAAAAACAATCAAACTCAGCCTCTTTATAATATTAAGTATAGATATCACGTAGCGTACACTCGAATTGAGTACTTTCTTTTTGAAGTCGGTCAAAAAGGCTTTATTATGGAAATAGATGACCTAATGTATAATTTACATATTATTATTTTTCTATTAGCGACGATAACTGTAGTTATCTTTTATCGACAGTGTATCTGTAGATCTATAGGTCAACTTAATTGCTACCAAACAAGAAAATAACGTGAGTCTGAAGATCTCTTATCACATAAAGTGGTTTCAAAGGGACGTTTACTGACATTGATTTTGAGGTACGAACCTTAATTTATCATTTCTGACATCTTTGTAGACATTAATAGATTGCTTTAAAGCAATTCTGATTAAAACTGCCAGAATTACTCGTATTACAGTTTTTTTTGTTACCAAATACGATATTATATACTTAATCTTCCTGATTCTTCACAAATTCTTTTACAGTAAAAGCCGCTCGACTGTGGTATTCTATTTCTTTACATATAATAGTCCTTTCTCATATAATATATATATATATATATATATATATATATATATACATATACATAAATGTGATAAAGCAAGTACACCACCTACTGTTTTATGAAAATTTACTCTTCCTGCTCAAGATTGCCTGAAAGAGATCGTTTCCAGCGATAAAGTTGCCTGGTGTGTATTTTTCCTTTATATTTTTAGTTTTTTGGTGTGCATAAAATATTATTATTATTATTATTTATTTTTCCTACAGTTGAGGAAAATTATATAATACTATTTATTTTTTTCTGCAGCTTCGCTCGCTAATAATTAGGGGGGATATCTAAGGTATCTGTTAAGCGATTTAAGCGTAAAAACTTTAGAAACGGAGTTACTTCCACACTTATAATGTTAGCATAGATTAAACAGTCTAAGCATTATATACCTAGTTCAAAAATTTATAATATTAATATCCAGATAGGTCGGTGCAAAATTGTCAATTTTTAGGGACGCTTGGATACATGCCATATTACATGCCAGAACTCTTGCCAGAGCCATATCATGCTGTTTGTAATGTAGAGCCTTAAAATATTAATATTTTATTTTCATCCTCTATGTAAAATTCATAGGGGAAAAGTTTTAAAAATTGGATGGAAAAATTGTACGATGCTATATCATTTTGTACGTAATTATTATAATAACTAGCGAGTCACTCTCGCTCCGCTTGGGTTCGTCTCTAGTTACGTTATAACGTTTAGTATAGATTTCTCAGAGATGAGATATTTTCCTGCAGTGAAAAGTATCCTATATGTTGACTCGAATAACCAGCTATCATCATACATCAAAATCTGTCCAATGGTTTTCTCGTGATACGGTCACAGACAGACTAACAGATAAAAATTCTAGAAACTATAGATCCGGCCCATATCGAAAATAATAACTATTTCAATAAGATTTTCCAAAAAATATTTAATGTACAGATTCAAATTCAAATTCAAAATATTTTATTCAGCATTAAATTATTATAATTTTTTACTGAATGTCATGAGTCTACTACCAGTTCGGAAAGAAGAAGCCTCAGACCTGAGAGGAACTGGCGAAAGAAACTCAGCAAGATTCGACTCAGAATTTGATTATATGTATAGATAGACAATACAAAATGATTTTGACACGACAATATGAAAATTTTTTAGACTAAAATCAATTATTTATGACTAATTTTCACTTATATTTGAAATTAGCTCTTCTTTCACGTAGAATGGAATGTATCTATACAATTAAGTAATGGAGTAATCTACGTTTGTATACCGGTAGCTTATGGATCCAGATAATAAGTAGACAATATCACAGGCTGTATATTATCCCGAAATATTTAGAGGTTTCCATGGAAACCAATTAATAGTTGGTAAAGGTTGCCACATGATAAAAGATGATACATATGAGACTAGCTAATTATTTTATTATAGCGTCTATCTTATCTAATAAAGTGGTTTTAATGAGAAATATACCTTATGGAATATCAATTTGATCAAGCTGACGCAGGTATTTGGGTCAAGAGGTTAACGATAGGAAATAATGTGTTACGAATTGAATATTTTGTGCTAAATATTTGAAAACTGTCATTGAGTGTAGTGATTATAGTTTACTTGCACTACCATCTGTGAGGTCACTGATTCGACTATTCCATTATCCATTTATCCAGTCCGTTTTATAATTAACATACGCTATGAATACAAATCTATCCTATTTTTCGCTGGCAGTTTCGCTTTGAAGATAGATTTTCCATAACAAAAAAGCCTCACAATTCGGCTTAGAAGGTATCACCCTTTAAAATTCCTTATATTTTTATATTATAATATTTTTATATCAATTACTAGCAGGACCCGCGGCTTCGCCTGCGTTCAATCTACAAAAAATAACTCTTTAGCTTTATTTTATACAGCGACTCACCCTCGCTTCGTTCGGGCTCGTCGCTATATATTTATACATGACGACCATAAACATCGTGACACAAGATATTTATATATTATATAATATTGTGTTGTAGTAGAGTTTTCAAGCATTTCCTTAATAAGGTAGACTATTTGTTCTCTAAATAGGAGGTTAAAGTTGATATTGCTGTCAGTTTATGCGATTAACTCTTGAAGTACAAGTTGTACGATTTTAATGATATTATTAATTTAAAGAATATACTTCACTTATTTCCTAAGATACAATTTATAGACAACAAAATATAAGATAAAACTGTCTTATATATAAAAATAAAAATTTGGACAAGTGCGAGTCGGACTCGCCCACCGAGGGTTCCGTAAACAGATTTGATAATTTTTGTAGGAAATCTGTTTATGGAAACGGTTTGACGTTGATTTGTACGGAACCTTAAATTTTTTATTTTTTTATTTTTTGGAATTTTTCCTTTATTTGTACTGTATGACTTTACTGTTTGCCAAATTTCGTGATTCTAGGTCAACGAGAACTACCATATAGATTTTTGACCCAAAACCTATAGGATAATTCCGGTTGACCTAGAATTGTCAATATTGGTTTAAAGCAAGGCAAAGGCAAAGCAGCACAAGTATAAAGAAAATTCCGAAAATTAAAAAAAATGTTGAAAATTAAAGTAAATTTTGGTACTTACAAGTTTTCGCGAAAATCTAAATTTGCCCATATCTTTTTATCGTGTTGACTCAGGACTTTGATTTTTATACATCTTATAGGGAGTATAGACCTTAGTATCTGGTATAAATTTCAACTTGCTAGGTCCACCCGTTCCCAAGAAAATCGATGGTGACACACGGACAGACAGACAGACGGACAAGAAAGTGATCTTATAAGGGTTCCTTTTTTACCTTTTGAGGTACGGAACCCTAAAAACGATTTGCTAGAGGAACAGATAAACACACATAAATATGTTATTCATGAGATAGATAGTAGCAAAATCTTGATGCTTTAAAGTTACTAAATATTACAAACTTTCGGTTATTACGTGTGGAGTGATGTGGGTCCGTGATGGTACCCTATTCTGGTAACTGATAAACTTTATTAAATTTGGCTTAAGTATCTGTGATATAGCATAATTGATTCTGAAGCTCAAGTTATCTGTAATACTTTAAGTACTTTATGGACTTTGCTCCATGCTTTAATTTAGAAAGTGTTGACTGGAGTCACTCAGAAAATATGAAACAAGTGCATAATACGATCAAATATTAGTTATAGTTATTATTAGATATATAACTAATTATACTTCTTTGCTTGGATCTTACAAAATAAGCAATCTTTTGTTTTATTTTATGACATAACCAGTGGTGCGCTGGTTTTTTTATAGTTTGTGTATATACAAACTAAAAGAAGACCAAATAATTTAAATAGCTCTAGTCGCTCGTAGACATCTGCCATATAAAGGCAGTTGCGAATGGATTGCCAGCTAATAAGAGCCCTGAAGACATGACTCTTGAAGAGCTTCATATAGTGCTCAGTGGTGACCAGCCCTAGACTCACCAGGAGTGGTAATCGATTGTGTTATGCCTAAGCAACTAAAAAAGAACACCTCTCACTTTGTTGATATTTCTTTTATTTTGCATATCGCAAGATCTTTAGATAATAATTTGCATATCAATTGATCCTATTAAATCAAGATTAAAAGCTTTTTTCCCACGAATCAAAACAAAAAAAAAAAAAAAAGGATTAAAACTTTACTATTTTATCTTAGTCTCTAATATTTAACCTTGTTGGATCATTTCCTACATTTTATTTGTGCGTTACTGATGGATTCGATTTCTGTAAGGAATCAAAGTACCGCGTTACTCCGCTCGGGTTCGACCCTTTGTACGTTTTAAAGGATAGTATAGATTTCTCATAGATGAGGTATTTTCCCATAGTAAAAAGTATTCTATATGTTGATCAAATTACCAGCTATCATCACACTAAATTTCATCAAAATATATCCAGTGATTTTCTCGTGTTCCGTTCCCAGACAGATAGACAGATGAAAAATCTAAAGACTATAGATTCAGCCTCTGTATCGATAATAATGACTATTTCAATAAAATTCTCCAAAAAATATTTATTGTATAGATTCGACTCAGAATATTATTATATGTATAGATTCTATATACCACTGCACCCTTTGATTCAAACAAATTAATTAGATAACAAATTGGTATCCTATAAATGTTAAAGACCCAGCATACCACATAAAACAATCGTAAACCGTTCAGAGAACATTTTCACGCACACCTTATTACCCTTTGATGGGACGTGATGTCACTTCCGATGCGCAAATATGTAGGGTAATGCTTTTTTAAATACTAGTTTAATTAAAGGAAAATAAATTATATTTTTAAATTATGATTATATTTTTAAAGATGATCCCTCACTTACTACATTTAAATTTAGAATTAAACAGCACTATTTATCAAATCAGACATAAAATTATAGTATATAAATATGTAGGTATATGTAAGTGTATATGTTTGTATGTATGTATGTATGTGTATATAAATATATTTACTTTTGTATAATTATAATATTTAGTTGTTATATTTTAATATTAAGTTTATAACATTTAATGCTGTACTGTACCTATACCGCTCTAAATTAACTTATTTTCTCACTATTGAAGGGTTTCTGGAAGAAATCTCTTAAAAAGATAAGTTATCCTTTGTCGACATTCTGTTACTTTATTTTGTTTAACATATATTTTATGGTACACAAAAAAATAAATAAAAAATAAATAAATAAATATACGTAAGGAATAGCCATATTGTGTTCATCTTGTCGTACTCTGCTTTCCAATTACAGGGCATAATACCGCACTTTGGCGCACGAACACGAACAACGTGAAAAACACTTCTCATATTTTCTGCTGCTAAGTTGGTTGGTCACACCAAAGCAGTACTTTTCAAAGTGCTCGATTGTACAGAGCGTTGCCAAAGTTGAAAAATTGAAAGTTGAGCATTATGTCATATAATATAATTATTGCTGTAATTGGAAAACGTGGGTACTTGCAGGATGATTAGTAAACTGATAAGACATAAGCCAATAAACGCACTTAGAAGTGCCTATCGTGTAGGGTGGATGACCAACTCTTCTAAAAGTATCAGGGAGGTAGCCTGTCTCGACGAACGTCGGGAAGTATGGCGTTATTTTTACTACTGGTTCTTCTATAATAGCAGAGTGGATCGTAGGAAACAGTACCTGTATTAATTGTGGGTTGGGAAGTTGTAGAAGCGAAATTAAGAACACGGCGCCCTTTTAAGTGATGTTACTAATTATCTAGTAAGTCACCCCAAAACCATTTGCATGTTCGTACTTTAAATAAAGGGCGCATAAAAAGATACGTACCATTTCGTTTTTGAAATTATCTTGACTACAGTGTCAAAATTGTAGGTTCTTCCAATACTTGTGGTTTGCCGAAGCCAGAAAACCAATTAGTCCTTGTGGCTCATGGTGGCTAACGGTTTACGAATTAGACGATAGAATTATAATGATAATAATGTCCTCCTGACCGATTCCGGCCACGGCGGCCAATCTCATTGAGACTAGCCAACTGCGCAGGAGATATTATAGTGCACAAATGTACGCGCAGACACAAGTGCACTCTCTGTTCCTGTCACTCTCATACTCCGGTGGGACGACTACTCGACACGACCGGTGAGAATTATTATTACTAGTATATTATACTTACGATAGAGGATCTAACACCTCATGAAGCTAAAATTAATAGGTTTTTATTAATTGGTAAATATTCATTTAAATAAATGCAATGAGACAGCCAATTTTTTCTCCTCCAAATTCCGACTATTAATGTGTACAAGCAGGCAAACTAACATTTTGCAACATCTTTTTATTATAAGTATAGATGTATTGGAATATAAACTATTTTTATTAAGTCAAATTCAAATTAAAGCACTAGCTGCAATTTCTAAGCTTTCTAATTTATAAGCTTCTTTGTTTAACTTAAAGTTCATCATTGGCAGCCCTAGGTAAAGTAATTTAACCCTACTTAGTAAACACCACGCTACTACAAATAACGACGCTCGAGGTTCTCGTATTTTAGAATAAAGGTATCAGAGCAAGCCCTTTTGAAAAACGTAGATTTTTATACTTATTTACAAATAAATAAATAAATGTGTTGGGACATTAAGACACAGCACCATCTAGTTCCATGGTAAGCTACGAGGCTTGTGTTATGGATACCAGATAGTTGATACACTACACATATATATAACTTTATATACATACATATTATGATTGGAATATAAACATTTGTGCTCAGCCCCCAACGGGACTTAAACCCGCGACCGCTGGCACAGCAAGTAGCAAGTAGGATCACTACAAACTGAGCCAAACGTGTCGTCAATACAAATATATTAAATAAACATGAAAATCTATTTTATTGTTTGATCGTATTTAGTGAAGAAAATTACTACGAGTTAAATTCAAGCAATGGGCATGATGGCAGTTCCATTTGGCAATATAAATAGAAGTTTACTCGTTTATAAATTCCAAAGTAACGATCCTGTCTACAAATTGTCAGTCTTTATTTAATAATAAATATTTAAAAATAAGCTCCTAACGATTTACCTTCGAATATTTATATAACTTGCCATTTCAAATTATTGTATAACTAGCGACTCACCTTCGCTTCGCTTCGGGTTCGTCTCTAGACAAAAATAAATCTTTTCCACGGGAACTGTAAATTTTCCGGGATGATATATAGCCTATAGCCTTTCTCAGTTAATAGGCTATCTAATGCAAAAAGAATTTTTCAAATCGGATAAGTGGTTTCTGAGATTAGCACGTTCAACCAAACAAACAAACAAACTCTTCAGCTTTATAATATTATTAAATATAGATTTTGTGGGTAGCTAACCATCTATAGTAGCATTTGAGACATAAAAGACCTAAATCTCTTTCTTAGCCATATTTGTTAAAGGAAATAAACGATGGCAACAAAAAACTGAAAAAATAATCTCAAAAAAGCTCAAAAAAGTTATTTAAAAGGGACTCATTTCTACAAACTTCTAAACCCAGGCTTAGTTATTGCTAGAATTTTATTAAGAAGATGTCTACTGGTATTTTCTAATGTTTACAGTTCTAACCATTTTCTGATCTAATTAAATTGATTTAAACTAGCGCTAACAACGTTTCAATGTTATTGTAGCACATATTACTTGCGGTTTAACTATAATTATTTCTGTCGGTCTACAAGGGAAATCTAGGACGAACTCGGTTACGTAGATATTAGTGTATATTGGTCTTGGGAGAGTTGAAATGTCATTTTCTTCATTGTATAAACTTAAGAAAGAGGTGTATTTTAGCGATCGAAGATGTTAGTTGATTGTCCTGACTATTGAGAAAGAAATATTAATCAAGATAGAAAAATTGTACCTATATATAACCAAAAAGTGTCATTTTTTTATCATATATTTATATTTACTAGAGATTTGCCGCGCTTCGCTCGGATTCAACCCTAGGTACGTTATAAAGGTTAGTATGGAATAGATAGACTATATACTATATGATATATAGCCTATAGCCTTCATCAATAAACGGGCTATCTGATGCAAAAATAATATTTCAAATCGGATTAGTAGTTCCTGAGGTTGGCGCGTTCAAAGAAACAAACTCTGCCTCTTTATAATATTACTAGCGACTCACCCTCTCTTCGCTTCGGGTTCGTCTTTAGACAAAAACAACTCTATCCCACGGGAACCGTACATTTTTCCGGGATGATATATAGCCTAAAACTTTCCTCGATAAATGGACTATCCAACACAAAAAGAATTTTTCAATTCCATCCAGTAGTTCCTGAGATTAGCGCGTTCAACCAAACAAACAAACAAACAATCAAACAAACTCTTCAGCTTTATAATATTAGTATAGATAAAAGATTTATATTTTTAGTTCATGCTCAAGCTCTTTAGAATTTGTGAAATGAAATTGAGTATTTAAAATACCTCGCTTTTCGGTATTTTCTAGTCGATATTATTTTTGGATCCAGCGTCGAGGTTGAAATGTACATAATACATATATTTAATTAACGTTACTGTTATTTATTTGCAATGAGTAATTAATGTATCAACAAAATACAATTGATATAAGTAATAAAGATTTTGGCTTGAGTAAAGGACAGATAATATGATAAATATAATAATAATAATACAGTCTTCTTTACGCCTTACTGGATCAGGCCACAATCTGGCAGACTTCATACGTCTTTCGAAAACTACAGTGCTACAAGGATCATTTGGGACGTGGTAAAAATCAGAACTAACACCGCCATCTTGTAAAGCGTCACTTTTGGGAGAAGTTAGAGAAGATGTTTGTTGTGGATATTTCGTGATTTTATTTCAATAAAAATATCTCAGAATATGAAGTGATGTAATGGAGGTTTTAATATAAAAGAAAACCCCTAATTTGACATCCACGCCCTCATATCAATGTCACCTAAGTGCCAAATGATCCTTGTAGCACTGTAGATAAGTTTCGGACATTGAAGTTATTTAGCAATTTTTTTTTACTGTAAGGCAAGTGTTGAAACTAATCATATTGAAAATGATTTCTTGATCTTAAGATGAATTCGTTTGAATGTTTCTATGCTCATGAAAACATGAGAACTCATTTTCTTCCTTGTTTTCGCCTATATACTGCTAAGTACTCTATGTTAGAATCAACGATGAGATTACATGGACTAAATAAGGATTTTTATCAGCTGATTCGCTTTTCTAAATCAATTTCTTTTTGTTTAAATTATTTTATTATTCCTCATATATATTCAAACATAAGCATAGAAATTGTAAAAGTTTTTTGTGTCCTTTGATTTAACCCCTTTAAGTGTAGACTTTTTTTAAAGAAGCGTACTTTTACTTTAGATTAAATTTATACCAAATTTTAATATTTTATTAAAAAAATAAATTAAAAATAGCACGTCTGAAGCAATTATACATCCTAAGATAATTCTCAACACATGCCAATTAACAGAGAAGGACAGATAATTGTAAATTGCCGTGTGTAAGAGGGGGACAAAAACATTTTCCAGAATTGAAATTACAGATTGAAATTATTAGAAAAGATTCGAAATTTCATATACTACAATGTTCTTTGTTTCTGCATATAAAAAGGCCGGAAGTGTGTCGAGAGATCAGTTGAATTTCGAAGCCAAGTGAAGACTGAGAAGAAGTATGAAAAAATTAAAAAGGAAGAAAAGTAGAGTGAAGTCATAGTGAAAGTGTATCTAGTGGTGAAAATTAGTGTTCAGTGACTGAGTTTAACCAGAATTGTGTAAATACTGCGCGTGTTCGTGAATCTCGATAAGTCACTCTTGTTAACCAAGAGCAATAAAACATAAGTAGTGCAAAAGACGTGCTTTAACTTCCAATCCCTGAACTCATAGAACGTAAAAGTAAATATGATAGTAGTCCAATATGGACGGATATTTTATTTATATAGTCTATATGTCTGTATATTTTATGAATGAATAATAATAAAATCGTAATGAGTACTTCTTACAGCTCTCAGGTTTTATTATTTACAATAGAGATAGCAATCGTTAGTGGAATAGAGCTTATTTTATACAACTCTATTAAAGTGGAGAACATCATGCCGCTCAGAGCTTTATTGCGATTTGTTAGTGAAGTAGGGTTGCTATCATACAACATAGTTTTGGGACAAAATTTCAATTTAATGTTGCTATATTTATTAGATGTATGTTTTACAGTAATATATATAT
This sequence comes from Fabriciana adippe, assembly GCA_905404265.1. Lineage (NCBI taxonomy): Eukaryota > Metazoa > Arthropoda > Insecta > Lepidoptera > Nymphalidae > Fabriciana > Fabriciana adippe. Next base: position 1,287,354 of record FR989996.1, on the reverse strand, counting down.
ATAATAATAAATAATAACAACAAATATTTTGGGACATTAACACACAGCACCATCTAGTTCCATGGTAAGCTACGAGGCTTGTGTTATGGATACCAGATAGTTGATACACTACACATATGTAACTTTAAAAACATACAGATTATAAATATAAATACCCATGACTGGAGTACAAACATTCGTGCTCATCACACAGATGAATGTCCCCAGCGGGACTCGAACCCGCGACCGCTAACACAGCAAGTAGGGCCACTACAAACTGAGCCAAACGTGTCGAAAAGAAGTATAAAAGAGTATTATAGAGAAGTTTGTAAAAGCTACGAGTATGTAGTTCTTTGAAATTTGAAATTATAAATATTAATAATAGATATTTAGATAATATGTTTCATATAAAATATAATTTTTAGGATGTGTATATATAATAAAATTCTGAGTCGAATCTGTACATTAAATATTTTTTGGAAAATCTTATTGCAATAGTCATTATTATCGATACAGAGGTTGAACCTATAGTTTTTGGATTTTTTGTCTGTCTGTGACTGCATCACGAGAAAACCGCTGAACATATTTTGATGAAATTTGGTATAATGATAGGTGGTTATCCGGGTCAATATATGGGATACTTTGTACTGCGTGTTTTCGTTACATGGTAATAGATTCAAACATACGCACGAAAGTCGTATGGACAACCCATTTTGTTATAATAATATGTTTTATATTAATAAATATTAATTTAATTAAATATTTAGCTCATACGAATCACATATTATGTAAAATTTCTTTACCTATCGTCTTCTTAGGGCTTATTTGTTCTGACCATCGATCAAAAAAGTATTAGATACACAATCCCATGCAAAAGCTCTCTTAAAACTGTCAGCAAGTGTGCTTAGGTAATTATTCTAGTTGAAATAAATATAAAGCAATGTAAACTGAACCTTAAATGTAATGTTTAAAGTTGTTTTCACAAAAATGAAAAGCGCTCTCAAATGTTCAAATGAGCGCTCATTCGGAAGACATTTTTTGGCGCTGATTGTGTATCTAGTACTTTTTTGATCGATGTTTCAGGCGACCAATACTTATTACATACATTACAGTAGAGAGTTTTTTTTTCTCTATTTTAAAAACAACACATCTTTTCGGTTTTTTTTTTGAAATAAAATGTATTTAATACCAATAGCATTGAGATGTATAGTATAGTATTAAAGTTTTTCGGTAAATTAGTCGTTTGGACAAATAAGCATTGAGACGATATATAAATGCTTATTATATTTTATCGTAGTAGAAAAAATATATATATTTTCATATCAAATATGTAAAGTAAGCCCACCCTATAGGCAATAACGGGCCTCGGTAGGACAAGTGGGTCGGAAAAACAAAACAGACTGTATTTTAATTGCCATGTCCAACGAATACGTTGCAGTAAAATATGCAACGCTACAAAGGTGCAATTTCTTGAAGGGTTCATTTAGACTATGAAAGGGTTGGATAGTGTGCATGGGATATTTTTTAGATGTCTAAGTAGCTTTTATAATGAGAAAATCCTTAAATAAAACCTATTTATAGAATTTATTTTGATTTTTGGTTCCCGATGTTTCGAATGCTTTACAGCAATCATGGTCACGGGAGTGAATTACGTACTTAGGGAGGTAAGTGCCCAGTAGTGGGATGTTAAAAAGGGCTGAACACATACAAACATACAACCCAATATAAAATGTTTTAATACTTACAGGAGGAAGTAATAAAGTGAGTAATTTAACTCCCTGCTTAACAGCTCTCTTTCTAAATCACATATCAGTTACATATATTGTTGGAAATGTTGGGAAATTAACACACAGCACGATCTAGTTCCATGGTAAGCTACGAGGCTTGTGTTATGGATACCAGATAGTTGATACACTACACATATACGAATTTAAATACATACATATTATAAACATTAATACCCATGACTGGAGTACAAACATTTATGCTCATCACATAAATGAATTCCCTCAGCGGGACTCGAATCCGCGACTGCTGGTGCAGCAGGTAGGGTCACTACAAACTGAGCCAAACGAGATATTATATTTACATAATACATAATATGTATATCAATATTTTTAAGAATGAGTCTCATTATAATTTTTGGATAAAAACACTTCTTATTTAATTACTTAATATAAATCAGAGGAAATGGAATGAATTATAAATTTTCGCTTTTACCCAAATCTTTTGATACCTTCCTTTAAATAAAATGTCTACTCCGAAAGGGATGACATCAGAACCCACAAAATTCTTTTGAAAAAACGTAACGATCTCAATGTAACCCGTTATTTTATACATTTTAAACTACTTGAAGTGAGATTGATTGAAACTTTTTTATAAAACACTTGTACCTTAGACTTTCACTATATTCAGCAATTTTTAACGTATTCAGCAATATTTAACAGCAACTGGGCACGGGCCTCCCTTCAGTACGAGGGGGATCAGGTCATAGTCCACCACTCTGGCTACAAGTGGAGGACTTCACTCAGACATACAGGTTTCCTCACGATGTTTTTCTTCACCGTAAGACAAGTGACAATCATATTGGAAATGATTCGAACATGAAAATATCAGAGGTGCGAGACCCTGGATTTGAAGCCGCTTCACTCGGTTTCCCAAGCGAACGCGTTACCACTGGGTTACTACTGCCTTACTTTCTAGTATACATATAATAAAAGACACAATAAAACGGTACACAAGGGGTCAGACATAATAATGAGCCATACGTCATTCCAACCCGGGATTAATAAGTGCAATATCAAACGTGCATCATTGGCGCAGTCGGGCGTCACTTCACCCGTACATATTGACCTAAATAGAATTTCATTATATTTCTTTGATTATTTTATAATAGGAGTCGAGGTGTTATCTATACTAATATTATAAAGCTAAAGAGTGTGTTTGTTTGGTTGATCAATCTCAAGAACTACTAATCCGATTTGAAAAAATCTTTTTGCATTAGATAGCCCGCTAACTGAGGAAGGCTATAGGCTATATATCATCCCGGAAAAGTGTACGGTTCCTGTGGGATAGATTTGTTTTTGTCTAGGGACGAGCCCGAAGCGAAGCGAGGGTGAGTCGCTAGTCTCTATATATAAATAGGCAAAGATTAAACAGTTCAGTACATTTTTCTCCTCTGTTTGTCAATCGATTTGTTTCTTTTATTTAATAGCTATTAACGAACGTTAGTGTTATAAATCGAAAAATTTTGGAAACTGTTTTTTTATATAGGTAGACAAATTGTATTCATATATTATGTTTTTCTCAAAGTTTCAATAATGATTATGGTGGGATTTCGACTACTGAGAGAATAGTATAGTAAAAAGCTCTTATACTCCAAGCCAATAATGATATTTATACTCAGACCGAAGAATTATATATATATATATATATATATATATATATATATATATATATATATATATATATATATATATATATATATATATATATATGTCCACCAAAACATATTAAAATCAAAAATAGTAGCGTGATTGTGCTGTTTATGTCTCTTACATGGAATATAATGTTATCTTTACATATAATAAAATACTGAGTCGAATGTGTATATTAAATATTTTTTGGAAAATCTTATTGAAACAGCCATTATTATCGATACAGAAGCCGAATCTATAGTTTTTAGGATTTTGGTCTGTCTGTTTTTCTGTCTGTCTGTGATCATCATCACGAAAAACCACCACTGGACAGATTTTGATGAAATTTGGTATGATGGTAGCTGGTTATCCGGGTCAACAGGTAGTATACTTTTCACTGCGGAAAATAATTCACCTCTGAGAAATCTATACTAAACTTTAAAACGTAACGTAAAAGAAAGCGCGTGGCCGGTGGAGTGGGAGGGGTGGAGGTGTGCAGGAGGCGGCGCTTACTCACTTAAACTTAACCAGATGCTAGGACTATTACCGTTTAGAAGGTGCTATAAAAATATTTTTATTTATGTATAAAAATAAAAATTTAAGAAATATTATTTTTTTTGTTACAGATGTTGTTGTTATGATCTAAATAGAATATTCCCAAAAGATCTTCAGTAAATTAAAAATTACCCTGTATTATATTATATTTTTTTTACATTTTAAAGTAGGTACTTACTTTTCTATATCTATGTATGTATGATATATAGTTTATTCTATACCACAGATCATATATCGTCTATACTAACCGTGAAAACGTACCTAGTTAAGACAACGGTTAAATTAAACTTATATCAAACTTTCCAAAAAGATCTTCGGATAAACAGTAGAAGTAGACCAGTAGTAGACCAGTAGAACACATATTAAATTTTATAAAAAAATATATTATTACCCACCACTCACGTAAATTACAAAGAAACAGACAACCCTTAATGAATGAATATTCATATTATTGGTGACTTTTCGTGAAAACTTACGACATCTACCTATTTGAAAAACTATTTAAGTAGTACCTCAGTATTAAATATATAAAATTTTCAAGGATTATTCTTATTATCAGTTCAAAATGGTTACTTTATTTGTAGAAAATTCTAAGAAAGACTCTTGTAACTGTAAAGAACTCCCAATTTGTCACTAGTATGAATAAGCAACATAAGTTGTGTACTTAAAATTTCAGCTGTACTTATAAAGTTTAGTTTAAAATTTTCATTTTTCTAATATCGCCGCGACGCCTTATTAAGACGAGCAATGATCCGTTGGGTTTTAGAGGGCACTACTGTCCTTTTTTGCTGGTGATTCTCCACATAAACACTTGTTGTGTAGCTTAACTTCAAGCATCTTTGACATTCGTATGTATATGAAACATTATAACTCTTACAAGTCTCCTGGTCATGGACAGTTTGCAGGGACTACGATAGCTTGCTCCAAAGTGTAGAAAAGGTCCTCCAAAATTGATCGCTTTTTCTGGCTTTATCGCTTTTTTCTTATTTATATAGGTATAATGATAGAAGTTCATTGTCAATAAGACACAAGACAATCGCTATGAACTTTTCAAAGTAATATTAGCAACGGGAGCGTAAAGAAAAACCATCTAAGTTACTGAACTCGAAGACACTTGCTGGAAATTATTTTTGGATAATAAACTTTTTATGTACTGGAGCTTTGTCCTGAATTAATTGTTTGTTGGCATCCAATAAGTTTTTAAGTTGATTCGAAAAGTTAAAAATAAAGCAATTTTTCGGTAATACTTATTTCGGCATAGTGCAATATTTTATAAGGCTATCTCAAATGGTAAGTCATATACGTGTATGGTATATTCGATAAGGTTCATGTGATTTATTGGAGTTAACACCCTACGGCAGTTCCCGACTCATTCACACTCATAATTACTTCTCAACTAAAAAGGTACGTTGATTTTATCAACTCTTTAAAAGTGATTATACTATACTTAGGGATGGTATTTTTAAATTCAAATAACCTTATCAAACTCATGAAAATACCATGAATGTGGGTAGGCACTGTCTGTAAAAACTATATAACCTTTGAGACGTCTAAAGCCTTAGTCTACAAAGCCCTTAGCCTTAGCCTTAGAAACGTCGGGAACAAAAATCAAAATAATCCCCAAAAGTAAGAAGTCTAAGTAAATGTACCTACTATATTATACAATATATATTTGTATGGATAAATATTAGCAAAAATCGTCTACTATGAATTAAATAATAGAAAAAAGAGGCCAAGTTAATCGCGTGATGTCAAATATAAGGCAAAATCGATACAGCCTTAATATATTTATCTTTGTACAGAAAGAAATGTTTTCAATTTATTTGCTTTGAATTTGAAATGTATACATAGGTTCACTATATGAATACCATATCAGCGACTCACCCTTACTTCGCTTGGGTTCGTCCCTAGAAACGTTTTGGAATAGACTATATTATATATTACATAATATAAAAAATATGTTGGGACATGGACATTAATACACAGCACCATCTAGTTCCATGGTAAGCTACGAGGCCTGTGTTATGGATACCAGATAGTTGATACTCTACACATATACATAACTTTAAATACATACATATTACACTTTCTTAGATTTACGCGAATATTTGACATTTTAAATAAAACTATCTTTTCGGATCATTTCGCGAATTTATTTTGACTTTTGGTTCCCGGCGTTTCGAATGCTTTACAGCAATCATGGTCACGGGAGAAATTACATATTATAAATATTAACAACCGTGACTAGCGTACAAACATTGTGTTCATCACACAAATGAATGCCTCTAGCGAGGCTCGAACCCGCGACCGCTGGCACAGTAAGTAGGGTCACTACAAATTGAGCCAAACGTGTCGTCAAATGAATTTAGTAATCTATACATATTATAAAATTCTAACTAAGCCGAATCTGTACATTAAATATTTTTTGGAAAATCTTATTAAAATAGACATTATTATCGATGCAGAGGCCGAATCTATAGTTTTTAGAATTTTTGTCTGTCTGTCTGTCTGTCTGTCTGTCTGTCTGTCTGTTACCGCATCACAGAAAAACCACTGGAGGGATTTTGATAAAATTTGGTATGGTGATAGCTGGATATCCGGGTCAACATATAGGATACTTTTTACTGCGGGAAAATATCTCATCTCTGAAAATTCTATACTAAACTTTAAAACGTAAGTAGGGACGAACCCGAGCGGAGCGAGGGTGAGTCTCTTGTCAATATAAATATTATCAACAATCAATGCCTAGAGCTTTCTAGGTTTCTAACAAAACTAATCAGAAAAGGTAAAGTTGAAAATATCAAAGTAAAATATTCAAATAGAGTTATTCTTAATTGCATAGCTGATTATTTATTATGTTTGTTCAAAAGTAAACATTTTCTTTCAATCATTCTCCTATATTTATTATTCCGATATTCCAAGTAAAACTCACGTCGATCTCACGCGTGTTTTCTTGTTTCAACAACGTTTACGTTTTGCATATTTGCTTGTTGAACATTGATGGATTTGTTTTAAACACAGAATATAATCTATACATATAATAAAATTGTAACTAAGCCGAATCTGTACATTACATATTTTTTGGAAAATCTAATTGAAATAGACATTATTATCGATACAGAGGCCGGATCTATAGTTTTTAGAAATTTTGTCTGTCTGTATGTCTGTCTGTCTGTTACCACATCACGGAAAAACCACTAGAGGGATTTTGATGAAATTTAGTATGATGATAGCTGGTCATCCGGGTCAACATATAGGATACTTTTTACTGTGGGAAAATATCTCATCTCTGAGAAATCTATATTAAACGTTAAAACGTAAGTAGGGACGAACCCGAGCGGAGTGAGGGCGAGTCGCTAGTTAATTATAAAAAAGTATATAATACTTATGTATTCTTCTCGCTATATGCTATGATTTTGAGTTTTTATATTTATGTGAATTTACCTGGCAATACCCATTATACTTTTTTTAAATTTACGCAATTTTTTTTGAAGACGTCAAAAACCTTGTCTCTTTCGCGACCATGATAGCTGTAAAACATTGGAAACATTGGCAACCAAAAATTAAAATAAATTCGCGAAAAAATCCGAAAAGAAGTTTTATTACAAACTAGCATTTCCCGCGGCTCCGCCCGCGTTCAGATTGTCAAAAAACCAAATTCTTAGGCTTTACACATTAGTATACTCTTACATACCTATACCACTTTCATTGCGCACCGCATGATTGGTAAATAATGGCAGTGATTGACAATGCCACAAAGGTTCCTCCATTAATCTCATATTTGATTTAGTAATATTGCACTTTTTGTCTTAGCAATAACATTTATGTATGTCTATACTTCTGTTTTGTTTGTTTATTTAGTTTTGGGCGATAAACTTTCAAACTACGGAATTAATTTGAATTATTTTTTACTAATAGATAGCTATTGATTAATTTAATATTTAGCTGATAATTTAAATTACATAATGGTAACTTTTCTTAATGTTAATTTGTCGCGAAACAGGAATTGGTTAGCGCTAGTTAGTAATATTTTCCAAATCGATTTTCAAAAGAAAGTGTAATAAGTAAATAATTCTAAGCAAATGCTTTTTATTATTTCATATGGCTCGGCTAATATGATTAAAGTCGTAAGAATTTTATTATGTCCTTTAAGCCTTTAGCTTCCAAGAAATGGTGTCAAAAAAAACTGAAAAAGTTTAGGTATAACAGTTCCTAAAATACTTTTGCAAAGTTTTTGAGATATGGAATATTTTTAGTTACCCGCTTTGTCAATTTAACAGCCATTAACTTGTTTTCCACTTATTTTTACGGTTGATAAAATGAGTCGATATTGCGGAAACATAAATACTATTCGTATTTATTTTAGTGTTAACATAACAAAACCTAACGTAAGTAAGAAAAACAACACAGTTTTTGCTATACGAAACCTATAATGCGCGAGTTGGATTTGCATTTGCCTAATTTTACATTAAAAGATAAAAAAAATATATTAACATTATTTACTAAACAATAAAAATTTACAAATATTTTCATTTGAAAATTGTTTCGACCAACAAAATATTACTTATATGTTACTAAATTATAAAGCCAAAAAGTTTGTTTTATTGATAATTTGAATACTGGCGGGGCCGCGGGTAATTTAGTACCTAGTAATTCTAATAAAGTCATAGAAAGGTCATATCTGTACATTATTATTTTTTTGGATTAAAACTTCGTATTTTAAAAACACATGGCGACATCTATTGTCAAATATCTAAATAACACATAAATAAATTTTCATCAAAATAACTATTTTAATGAATAAAATAGCGCTATTTATATTTCTTTTAAGATAAGATTTTTTTAATAGTTTTAACATATTAAGTTACATTGCTACAATGTTAAAAGTATCATCTTGCTTTTATTTTAACCAGTTTTTGTATTTTTTCTCAGAAATGAGATATTTTCCTGCGGTAATAAGTATCCTATGCATTGACCCGGAGAACCTGCTATCACCATACCAAATTTCATCTAAATCCCATTATTGGTTTTGCTGTGATGCAGTTACATACAGACAGACAGACAAAAATTCTAAAAACTATAGATTCGGCCTCTATATCGCTAATAATGAATATTTCAATAAGATTTTCCGAAAAATATTGAATGTACGGATTCAGCTTAGTTACAATTTTATTATGTGTTTAGTTACTCATTTATAAAATCAAAAGTTTGCTTTACTGATAATTTCAACACGGGCGGGGCCGCGGGTAATTTAGTAGTAGGTAATTCTACATACATTCATACATTCATTTTTTTGGAATTAAAACTACGTATTTTAAAAACACATGGCGACATCTATTGTCGAGTATCTAAATACACATAAATAAATATTAATTAAAATAACTATTTTAATGAATAAAATAGCGCTATTGATGATTTGATTTTTAAGATAAGCTATTTTTAATAGTTTTTACCATATTTAGTAAATTACCTTGCTAAACTATTTATAAATAGTATCATCGTGGTTTTATTCCAACCAGTTTTTGTGTTTTTTCTCAGAAATTAGATATTTTCCCGCGGTAAAAAGTATCCTATATGTTGACCCGGATAACCAGCTATCATCATACCAAATTTCATCAAAATCCCTCCAGTGGTTTTTCTGTGATGCGGTAACAGACAGACAGACAGACAGACAGACAGACAGACAGACAAAAATTCTAAAAACTATAGATTCGGCCTCTGTATCGATAATAATGTCTATTTCAAAGAAATTTTCCAAAAAAAATTTAATGTACAGATTCGGCTTAGTTAGAATTTTATAATATGTATAGATGGTAATAATAATAATCTATACTAATATTATAAATGCGATAGTAACTCTGTCTGTCACCTTTTCACGCTTAATCCGCTGAATCGACTTAGATGACATTTAGTATGGAGATATTTTGAGACCCTGGGAAGAGCATAGGATAATTTTTATCCCGGAAATCATCCCTTAAATGAGTGATAAGGGCGATGAAAGTTTGTATGGGGAATCATTTCTCAAGTAAGGGATATATATAATATTCTTTTCAATTTTTAACGTAGGTACTTACTTTTCTATACCTATGTGTGTACATACATATATATAATTTATTCTATACTAACCGTGAAAATGTACCTAGAAACCTAAATAATAAATATGTTGGGACATTAACACATAGCACCATCTAGTTCAATGGTAAGCTACGAAGCTTGTGTTATGGATACCAGATAGTTGATACATTACACATACATATATAACTTTAAAAACATAAATATTATAAATATAAACACCCATGACTGGAGTATATTTGTGCTCAGCATACAAATGAATGCCCCAGCGGTACTCGAACCTGCGACCGCTGGCACAAGAAGTAGGATCTACAAACTGAACGAAACGTGTCGTATAATACCCACTTCGCCAAAAGTCCCATATCCCGTCCCGTTATTTCCTGAATTGATTAATGTTTCAGGGTCTTGTACCTGTATATAAAAACATCCGGGTCCAGATCGTCTCACGGGATTTCGGGATTGAAAGAGTGTACAATCGCGAACATAAATATATGATCATGTACAATTCGGCAGTAACATCAGATTTTATTATTTATTTATCTATTTTCACGACGACAGTAAAAAAAAATATGTGACATCGAAGGAATAACAAACACACGCGATGCAAAAATATTGGATGCCACATTGCCTTCAAAAATATATTTTCCCACCTCTTACTATTATTATGGAATATATCAAATATGTCTTGCGTATTAATATCTGCGATAGTTTTTTACTCCAAAAAAGAATTATTTTTAAATACGATTATCTTGCGTATATTACAATATTAATCTACTCTCAATTTGACCACAGACTTTAACAATAAACAAAAGAGTATATATGCGTGTGTGTCAAATACATGGTAGTGTGTGTAATGTTTTTTTTTTATTGATTTATTGTATTTTTTATGCATAATTTTAAAAAAATATTAGCATTTTGCACTCCTTCTCTATATAAACTATAAGTGTGGGAAATTTCATACTCCGCCGTCAGCGCAATTTTCGTAAAAAGGGGTACTACGTTTCACGTATTAATATATAGATAGAGCAATTTATGATAAGAATAGTAAGTAGTTCAATATATTTATCTTTCTAAAAAGAATATCGATTTATTTGTTCTAAATTTGAGGTAGGTTCACTATATGAGTACCATATCGTAGAAAACAAAAAAAAAGTTTTTTAAACATTGAGAGAACGATTTTATATGGTTTATGTAGATATTTCTAAATACATATATTTTGTTCTAAATTATTATATTTTGGTGATGGCTTACCTACTCTTTAACATATCTATACATATAATAAAATTGTAACTAAGCCGAATCTTTACCTTAAATATTTTTTGGAAAACCTTATTGAAATAGACATTATTATCGATACAGAGGCCGAATCTATAGTTTTTAAAATTTTTGTTTGTCTGTCTGTCTGTCTGTCTATCTGTCTGTCTGTCTATCTGTTACCGCATCACAGAAAATCCACTGGAGGGATTCTGATGAAATTTGGTATGATGATAGCTGGTTATCTGGGTCAGCATATAGGATACTTTTTACTGCGGGAAAATATCTCACCTCTGATAAATATACACTAAACGTTAAAACGTTAGTAGGGACGAACCCGAGCGGAGCGAGGGTGAGTCGCTAATTTTAGCAAATTTTGCAAATTGGTCCATGGTCATATATTTATGCTCATGACTGTACACTTGTATTATTTGTACAATAAAATTTCTTGCGCTCTACATGAGTCTCAGCGAGACTGGCCGCCGTGGCCCAAATTGATCAGGAGAAAATTAATATTATTATTATAACATCCCTCGCATTGGGAGCTAATCTTAATGAGGTTTGCTGCTGTGACCAAATCTACTTGAAGGACATTATTATTATTAGAAATGTTTCTTGGTAATTCGTACATCATCTATATTTACCTAACCTTTATAACACTAAAATAGCAATAAAATAATTTTGGTACATATGAAGAGGTTTAAAATTGATAAAAAAATAAATTTGCTTAGAAAACTTACTTAGAAAAAAATGTATACAAAAGGTATCCACGCATTACGTAACAGTCAGAATACGTCATCGTAATATTTCTTAGTGTTCTACTACCGACTCACCCTTGCTCTAGTCAGGATCGGCCCTAGTTATATTTTAACGTTTAATATAAGGTTCTCAGAGATGAGATATTTTCGCGCATTAAAAAGTATCCTATACCCGGATAATCAGCTACCATCATGCCAACTTTCATCAAAATCTGTCCAGTGGTTTTCTCTTGATACCTTTCCAGATAGACAGACAGACAGACAGACAACAATTTTAAAATCTATAGATTCAGCCTCTGTATTCATACTAATGACTATTTCAGTAATATTTTCAAAAAAATATTTGATGTACAGATTTTAATGTACAGATTCGACTCAGTCAAAATTTTATTATACGAAAAAATAATACGATGGCCGTAGAAAGTAAGTCTTATTATTTAACAAGAAAATCAAAACGCAGTATGCATTTAAATGGCATAATTTCACACATTTTGCTTAGTAAAATGTAAAGTTTGAAACTTGAGTAAAACTTATTGGCTAGTTTAGTTGCTAAGTTGGTAACCAGTTCGAAGCGAGCAAGCTCGTCGTAGTTTGGCATCTAAAAAGCATTTATTATTCACAAAACTTTATTATAACCGAGAAAACCGCGAAAGCAAATTGTAACATTTCCGTCTTTTCCCTACTTGCTGTGCCAGCGGTCGCGGGTTCGAATCCCGCTAGGGGCATTGATTTGTGAGATGAGCACGAATGTTTGTATTCCAGTCATGGGTGTTTATATTTATAATATGTTTATATTTATAATATGTATGTATTTAAAGTTATATATGTGTAGTGTATCAACTATCTGGTATCCATAACACAGGCCTCGTAACTTACAATGGAACTTGATGGTGCTGTGTGTTAATGTCCCAACATTTTTTTTTTATATTATTAATCATTTAATGTAAGTTGGTTTAAAATATTGATAACGTTTTTATTTTATATCAATTGTGTATGACATATATGATTGACTGTTACTTTTACAGAGTATTTTTTTCATAAGTTTTGTACACAAAATATTAGTTTTTGCCCGAAGTTCTACTCATGACGTTCATATAAAGTAGCTTGTTAGCTTATTAAGAGTGCTAAAGATTTCGAGTAGTAAAAGAATGTTTGTATTTATTATTATAGTATATGTGTATTGTATCATCTATCTAGTATCCATAACGCAAGCCTCGTAGCTTACCATGGAACTAGATGGCGCTATGTGTTAATGTCCCAACATATTTATTTATTTATTTTGATAGTTCCATAGTTTATGTTGCTGTTAGTTGCGTAACTACAATATTTCTCTTCATAACAATATAAGATGAAATGATAAGAGAAATTAATTACTTAATCGGTAAGCTGTTTTGTGTAAATACAACTATTTAAATAAAACAACTAAAAAAACCTTAGAGATTTGTGAAACTTGAACGTTTAAGAGAAATTGACGTAATTATTTATATTCACTGTGTTTTGTTTGAATTATAATACATTGACATCTTATCAATTTACAGAGAGCATAATTTAATTGGAAGATGGTTGAAATTATTGTATAACTAGCGACTTACCCTCGCTCCGCTCGGGTTCGTCCCTAGTTAGCTATTAACATTTAGCATAGATTTCTTAAAGATGAGATACTTTCTTTCAGTAAAAAGTATCCTACATGTTGACCCGGATAACCAGCTATCATCATACCAAAATCTATCTAATAGTTTTCTCGTGATGCGTTCTCAAACAGACAGATAGGCAGACAAAAATTGTAAACCTATAGATTAGCTCTCTGTATCAATAATAATGACTATTTCAATAAGATTTTCCAAAAAATATTTAATGTACAGATTCTACTCAGTTACAATTTTATTATATGTATAGATATTAGCGTCCCTATGTGATATTTTAAGCTAAAAAGTTATTATGACTGGAATGAAATCTATCTTATGTTAGTTTTGTACCAATATAACTTTATAATGATGAATCATGAAATCATTTTTAAAATTGGTTCAATAGTTTTAAAGTTTATTAATTATAAACCAAGAACGAAATCTTTCATCATTATTATAACTATATGTAACTCTATAAAAATATATAAAAACCTGCTTTAAAACAGGTCACTGTTATGAAAATAGATATTAACAGTTTTCATCTTAATACTCTATATAACATATGCATATGCATATACCGTCATCTATTATACCAAAAGTACCTAAAATATTAATATTTTTTTATGAAATTGAACTAATACTTACTTTATGAACATGCATATGCCTGTTTTCTCCATCGCCCTCGATATCCCTTTCCATGATGCTAGCATGGAATATTTCTGCTTAGCAGTCAATGGAAGCCTCGGGTCCGTCGCAGGCGGGGGTCCATCCCCTAACTCTTGGTTATTCACCCTCCTTTCACTCGCCGCTAACTTTCCCAACTGACAACCCATTTTATCACTTCACAAAAATAACATCACAATATAACCGCCACTAAATCACTCAAACACTTATAGATTCATAATTTTGTATTCACTGCATAACTTTTGTTTTTCAAATTTGAATTATAAATTCATTCGCACATTTCGTTGTCTTCGAATATTTCACGAGCATCTTTGTTCTAATCTTATCTTACTTGTCGCTACCTGAAAAAGATAAAGATGTATAAAATTTGGGTCACAATCTGATTATATTATATGTGTATATTTGTACGGACAGATTCATTTTTAGATATGATTGTTGGTAGTCATCTTATTTAAATGAGATTCTTTTATAGATACATTTTTATATGTCTAACTAGTACTCTTATAATATTAAATGAGCAATTTTTGTATATATGTACATACATACATACATATGTAATATGTAATTATTTCGTGTATTTCGGAAATGGCTCTAACGAATTGAATCAAATTTTATTTTTAGATTAGGTTTTGCTTTTTAAGTTTTTCTACAGGTGTTTTTTCTAAAAAAAAAAAAAACACAATTTTACACGATAAATAAACATTGTTTTTATATAAATAATTATAATTATAGCCTTTTCTATATGCGCTCTTGCTGATAATATCATATAGTACCATAAATATATAAAAATTATAGTACTTTATAATACCGCCGCCGTAAATTATAGCACATGCATTGTCGCCAATGGATGATATTAACCTACTGAGCAAACACCTACGCCGAGCGAAGCTAGGTCACCCAAGTACTGCATATTAGACTTTAGATTACAGGTGCCCAGTTTACCCAAATGACGTACAAAAATTATGAACTGCTAAAATAAATAAAAAATAATCTTTTTAACCGATTTGAAAAAAGGAGTAAATACTCTGTTCAAGTTATGACACCTTCGCCAATTCTTTGCCTCTGTCAAATCCCAGGACGCAATCTGTATTTTTGTCGAATTTTATTGAAATCTATTTAGCGTGAAATGGTAACGGACAGATTAATTTTTTCATCTACACTTAATATTATAAAGCTGAAGAGTTTGTTTGTTTGTTTGTTTGTTTGTTTGGTACTAATCCGATTAATGTTTTTTTGCATTAGATAGCCCGTGAACTGTGGGAGGCTATAGGCTATATACCTTCCCGGAAAAATGTACGGTTCCCGTGGGATAGATTTGTTTTTGTCTAGGGACGAACCCGAAGCGAAGCGAAGGTGAGTCGCTAGTGTATAATATTAGTGTAGGATCAAGACTCGACTACGAGAGTATAGACGAATATAAACACGGATTCGAAACCGTAACCTCAATCAATAAAGCAAATTGATGCTGCGGTACATTGCCACTGAGTAAGTCTGTCATCAAATCAGTTTAACCGCTTAAAGTAAATATTTAACAAATTTTAACACGCTCGTTGTTTAGTTAACTTTGCGTATTGCACGTTAAAAATTACTTTTAACTGAAATAAGCCAAACGTTGCTAGGTTTATTTTTCTGACCGTTAAATATATTACGAATTGGAAGCGATCCAGTTTTAACCGTTTTGGATGATGCTTTCAAAATAATTTATGTTTTAAAATAAATCAAATATATAAAGTTTCGTAAATACTTGTGTTAAACGTTTTGTATATCCATATTAATAGTATAAAATATGTGAAAGTTTGTGATGATGGATGGATGTTTGTTACTCTTTCACCCCAGAACGGCTGAACGGATCTGGATAAAACTTGGCACAGAGATAGATTATAGCCTGGAATAGCACATAGGCTATTTTTTATTTCGGAAAAATATACGGTTCCGTGGGATAAATTTGTTTTTCTTTTTAGAGACGAGCCCGAAGCGAAGTGAGAATGCCGCTAGTAGAATACTTGCGGATAATTGTCAAGATGTAATGTATCAAGATGTCAATCTGTAAGAGGGACAGTTAATAGACATTGCTCTAAGTGGGAAAGCGTCAGAACACTTTACTGAAGAAAATCATCGCTACTAGAATAATTTCGAAATATCTATTTCTAGAATGTACTTTATTTTGTTTGGCGAGTGATCAGGATGAGTTTAGAGTTAAGAGCAGTAAATATTGGGGCATAAGTGAGTGCACTTTCTTTGATGTGCACTTTCTATCCTTTCATTCTTATGCCGATTCCACACGATTGCTACGCTTCGACAAGGCATCACAAATTCAAGCATATTAAGAGGACATTCTTGCCTTGTGTACGTCTGCCAGCACTTGTGATGATTTCACTCGTGTCGGTCTTTGTAGATAAATCAAAAGAAATTTGCTGTGATATATCCATACGTTTGTGCGTTTGTATCACTAAATTTGATGCATCACTTGCATTAATTGCATCAATTTGATGCATCACGAACGATACTTTGAGCAGCTCGGTGAGAGATCACATGCAGGAGTGATGGATAGGATGGATAGTTTTCGAAGGCACGAAGGTTTTATACTAGAAAAACCCAAACATTGCATTTTGCGTAGTAGAACCAAGGACCTTCCATACTGCAGATGGATATGGTAGCGCAATCAGGTAGTCAATATTTGGATATAGTTACAAAACAAGTAAATAAGTTTGTATAATATTATACCCAGAACTAACTTTATTACGCTAGATCGTACTACGAGGAGTTGCTTAACTAGATTAATTTGTCAGTTTAGACAGTGTTATTACTGTTCAGGAATAGTGGCATTGGCTTTTATGACGGATGACAACGGATTTAACTGACATTAACTAACTTTAAACTGGAGTTTTGGTTAGAAATTATATAAGCTTCTCGCTAAAAGTTACATTGTGTATATATTTCAAGTATTTTAAATGCAATGGTTCTCCTAGATTTAGGAGAGAATTACTTTATGGTGGCATGGAATATTTAGTGGTTGAGTTCGATTCTTATTTGACCGTACATAATAATGTCATCAGTAATTTTTAGACGTTACATATGTTAGTTTTAATTAGATCTATAGTATTGAGTTAATATGACGTAAGTATAGCTTATAAGAGTGATGAGATGTGATACATCTCATCACTCTTCTAAGCTATACTTTGAAGAAATCATTTTTTTTTCCGATGAAACTATGACGATTAAACAAAGGAACAGGAAAAATTACAATGTAATATTTTTACCAGATAAAATAAATAATGAGGGTAAAACTAATAATACCAAACACATACCAACTATCAATGTGATTACAAAATATTAAGTCAACAGATAGTATAGAAGTGCGAGTGGTTAGTATTTATTAAATACTAACGACTCACTCTCGCTTCGCTCAGGTTCATCCCTAGGTTGATTCCCCATACAAACTTTCATCCCCATTTTCACCCCCTTAAGGGATGATTTACTGTATAAAAAAGTTTCTTATGTCCTTCCCAGGGTCTCAAACTATCTTCTTATCAAATTTCATTTAAATCGGTTCTGTAGATCCAGACATTACCCCCTACAACATCACAAACTCACAAACTTTACCTCTTTATAATATTAGAAAAGATTTAAATCCTTTATTATCATCATCTCCATGCCCATTTCCCAATTACTTAGGGCCGGCGCAGTACATCTTCCGTATTGCTTATAGGATTTGGCAAAAATTTCACCACTGGCCGCCTACCTGACCAACAATCTCAACCCTCCTGGGGAATATTTAAAGCCATGTGCTGGATTTATCATCTTCAACAAAACAAAAATATATGAAAAATGTCAATTTATACATATTATGCTCAATACAAACCAAACATATATATTTCAAACGTTTTCACAATTAACGTGTCTAGACGTCAACTATATTGTTTTATTTTAAACATTTGCGATAGATATATTGTGTGTACTTTATTTCCAGCAAATAGGTTAGAGTGTGTCATGTTTGTATTCACGCGTGAAGGCTGTAAACCAAATTACCATGTACTGTCGTGCTATAAAGTGTTTATGTTTTAAATATAAAAACAAATAAATTATGTATTTATTTTTTTAGCTATACAGACTTAAATTAAAAAAAATCTCAACCACAGAGTTTGGTTCAGTACCATAGAATATGTATAGATTCAGTCCTTTTTAAGGTCCCACTGCTGGGCACGGGCCTCCCTTAACCACGAGGGGGATCAGACCATAGTCCACCACGCTGGCCAAGTGCGGGTTGGTGGACTTTACAGTTCACCTTTCTTTCGAAAACTTACTAAGTTCTCTGAGACATGCAGGTTTCCTCACGATGTTTTGGTTCACCGTAACACAAGTGGTAATCATGTTGGAAATGATTCGCATATGAAAATATCATAGTTGCGAGACCTGGGATTTGAACCCTTTTTACACGGTTTCCCAAGCGAGCGCGTTATTACTTGGCTACCACTGTCTAATAATGTACTCGTATTATGCGTCCTCTTTAATATGAAGAATTTCAAGTAATATTTTTTCAAACTCTCACAAACATGACTGACAAAATGACATTTTTTCCCGACTGTTGTATTAAAATAACTCATATAAGATAATATTTTTGTTGTCTTCAGTAAAGTGGTAAATAACCCATTCACATGCAAATTGGATTCTAAAACCGTGATGCTTGAAGTTGAATGACGTTATTTTTATTTATTCAAGGATTCTTGACGTATGCAAAAGAGACAGCAGACAATGGATAATGTGAAAAAATATTTACAAATATTATACACCAGGCAGTGGTAGCCCAGTGATAACGCACTCGCTTGGAAAATCGAGTGAAGCGGGTTCAAATCGACGTTAAAAAGGGCTGAAGGGTTAGTTACACCATTTATAATTCAAGAACGGCTGGACCAATTTTTATGATATTTGATTTTTTGGATTTGTCTTAATCCGGAATAGGATAATAAGTATTAAAACATCAGAAAAATTAACGAAAAAAACATTAAAATTTATCTGGGCAACGCTGGCTAATAACTATTTATATCTATTTAAAACGTACCTAGCGACGAACCCGAGCGAAGCGAGAGTAAGCGGCTAGTGTTAAAACATAATAGATAGATGTAGATTTGGCTTATCCGTCAACCGCACATTTTTTATATACTTTTATTTTTTTTTTCTAGTCTCTTTATTATTGTCCTAGCTATTAAAATATTTATTTCACAAAATTTGATCAGTTAACAAAATCACATAAAAATGTTAATATCGAAACTGAGTGTCTGATATAATATGCGTAAAATATTTATGAAAGGAATTATAATATTATTATAACGCTCGTTTGAACATTTTATTTTAGACCTTAAATTTAATTAGTTTCAACGTGACAAGGGTATTTGAATACCCATTGACAATGCTCCCTATTCCAGAATAATTTTCCGTGAAATATCCTGTCATTACCATTGCCTTTTTAATATGTAAACAGCCTTTTGTTGAAACACTTTCTGTGCCCGCAGCATTGCTTTATTGTATAATATTTTCCGTCTCTACAAGACCTAAATGGTACAGAGAATGCTCTATTGTAGAGTTTCAGACATATAGTGATTTTATATCTATGAGTTTATTGTGTTTTCAAAAAAATATTTATTAATATAAAATAAATATAGTATATTTTTTTTAAAACAACACGCTTTTGGTTACACAATTATAGCTTTTAAACCTTTAAAATGTTTGGAAAATTAAATTTGTGATATCTGGTTAGAATATTTATATTTATGACATCCAATTAGAATTAAGTATATTGATTGTTGCATGAATTGTTATTTGAGAAAATTTTAACGATACTTGACGTACATTACTTAAAATTGAAGGAAAACAGTTTGCTTTTATCCTGTAAAGGGATTTGGTTATTATTTATTACATTATAAAGGCAGTGGTAGCCCAGTGGAAGGCAGTAGTAGCCCAGTGGTAACGCGCTCGCTTGAGAAACCGAGTGAAGCGAGTTCAAATCCCGGGTATCGCACCTCTGATATTTTTATATGCAAATCATTATCATCATGATTACCACTTGTCTTAACGCTGAAGGAAACCATCGTGAGGAAACTTGCATGTCTCAGAGAACCTAACAAGTTTTCAAAAGACATGTGAAGTCCGCTAATCCGCACTTGGCCAGCGCGGTGGACTATGGCCTGATTCCCCTCGTACTGTAGGGAGGCCTGTGCCCAGCAGTGAGACGTTAAAAAGGGCTGAATACAAAGAATTACTTTTAAAACTGCCTCAAATAATAGCAGTTTCTTATGGGAGGCATAACTTGGTCGAGGAAGTGTTAAACGGACCATAAAATGCTCTTTATAGTTTCAAAGACTATAATCGTATAGCATAAACCAAATTATGATGTATTTTTAATGTTCAAAATAGCCAAATGGATTTCAGCGTATAAAAAAACCACTTGATATCACCCTATTAAGTTTTCGCTGAATGTATTTTTTTCTTTTATATGGAGAGGGATGGGACTTAACTTATTATAATACTAGAGAATGCGGGGGCGATGTGATTCTGAGAGCTCTCCAAAATTATGAGAGTTGAACCTAAGTATAATGTAAGTGAAGTAATATTGGTGTAATATTTTTTATTGATTAGACTTACTCAAACGACTATTAAAGCAACGCTATAATAGTTTATTTTATTTAATATATTTACCGATCATCCTTAGCGTTTTTTCCATTCTACGTGACAAGAAAATTGAATTAAATTGAATATTAAAGTAGATACAAACTTCCATTAGCCATTTTGATTTTTTTCTAACCGCATGATAATACGTGACATTTTAACCACTACATTTCTGATGTATTTTGTTTGTTTCAATGTCTTCTATCTATTTGTGCTAGTTTAATCGTACAAAAGTTTGAAAATAAATCAAAATAGCGGTGGTTAGTAATAATACCACAGTAACTACTCAATATCCATCCAGTAATCAGATTCGTGAAGGACGACCTTGTTCCGTAGCAAGATCTTACAGCATGTCTAGTGATTGGAAATTAAATGACAATGTAGACGTGTGCAAAGTCAGCAAGAGTTAGAAAAGACACGATATAGTTCTTCCAGATTTTTTTTTATTTCTTATCAATCAATCAATTAACATATCGCCGTCCACTGATAAACGAAGGCCTCTTTTCGTTTTTTTTTAATGTTGGGAAATGCATTTAAGCATACCACCTGTAAGGTGATTATGTGGAACTCACCGACTAGAAAAATGCCAGTACTATCCACTAAAACCCAACAAAACCTCCCCCGTCTTAATGGGGCGTCGCAGGATAGCTTACGCACTCAACCACGACGCCCCAACGGTAAGTCTGCCGAAGCAGACCACAACAACCATAGGGTTGCTCTACAGTCGACTCTGCTATCAGAGAAGTACCAAGAGCAACCCGCATGGTACACCGACCACTGAAGTAGGCCACCTTCCACCGCTGACCGTATTGGGCTACCTCCCTGTGCGTTTCTTGGCTTCGCGCCCGGCTGAACTGCCGGACGCTAATGAGCCCCTCCCACCACGACAAGATGAACGCACGTTGAGGGGGTGCTGAACGAAGGCCTCCCCCAAAGAGAACCAACCATCCCGGTCACCCTTTGCCAGCCACCTTTCGTAGGTCATCTGTCCAACGTACTGCAGGGTGTCCTACACTACGCTTGCCTAAAAGTGGTCTCCACTGTACCACGCGTTAGCTCCAGCGACTATCAGTGCGTCTGGAGACATGATCGGCCTATTTCCATTTTAGCGAGCTATTTTTTATAGATTATTCAAATTTTTAGAGTAATAAACATCCCATAGATAAAAGAATATCCGAATTAATTTCAACCTTGGCTCTGAATTTAATTTAGTAAAAGCTAGAGGGAAGGAATTTACATAATGATGATTACTGTTATTATGAAAGCATTTTGTGTCTAAGTGTATTTAAATAAACGCGAAGTAGTAAAATTATATGAATTAGTAGTTTCACTCAACGTTTTTTAAAAACACATAATTTCAGTAATTGCTATTTGATATAAAATACGCTTTTTCTTTAAAATAATTTAAAAATTATTTATTCTACCTTTGGAGGTGCTTTTTTGACATTTATATTGGACTAGCGACTTACCCTCGCTTCACTCGGATGCGTCTCCAGGTACATACGTACCTACGACGACAAACAAACACAAAAAAAATGAAATTATATTTTTTTTAATTTGACATTAAAAACAGACTTCAATTTATTTATCTGTATAGATGACTGAGGTACCTACATATAACTTATTCATTAAAAAAAGATTTATAAAATCTATTTATAATTGGCGATGATATCGTGTAACATACCCACAAAACTTTTTAAAACGCAAACGTATAAATATTAGCCAGTATAATAAATCATTTTCAACATGATGATCACTAATTGTTTAACAATGAAGGAAAACATCGTGGGAAACCTGCATGCCTGAGAGAAACTAGCAAGTTTTCGAAAGACATGTTAAGTCCGCCAACCCGCACTTGACCAGTTTGGTGGATATCACCTAATTTCCATTGAATTGAAAGGGAGGCACGTGAAAAAGGGAAACGAGATATTATACTTTACCCAACAATTTTAAGAACTACGTAACCATTGTAAGGTCTACGTGGTATTGGCGAAGTAATCTGTGTTCAACTGGCACTTTTTGAAGCCATTTCACAAGAGAATTGAATTGAACTATAGTAAAGTCGAGGCAATGGTAGCCCAGTAGTAATACGCTCGCTTGGGAAACCGATTGAAGCGGGTTCAAATCCCGGGTCTCGCACCGCTGATATTTTCATGTGCGAATCATTTCCAACATGATTACCACTTATCTTACGGTGAAGGAAAACATCATGAGGAAACCTGCATGTCTGAGAGAACCTAGCAAGTTTTCGAAAGACATGTGAAGTCCGCCAACCCGCACTTGGCCAGCGTGGTGGACTATGGCCTGATCCATGCATGCAATGTATGATCGCATAGTAAAGTAGAAAAATAGATAGAACATTTCCCATTGATTTCGCCACTTCACATTATATTTAAAGTAAACCAAGTCGTAAGACAAACTTCATATTTAATTAAGAAGTTTAATTACATAATATCGAGTTATTTTTCTCTGCACTCTCAGTCAAAGACAAGGTTATACGGTGAGACACTGTTACATCAAAGGTTTATGTCACCTTTAATCTCATTATAAATTTAAAAACTTTTAAGAAAAAAATAAAACCCGACTTCAAAATAAGCACTAAAAAGTAAAAAATAACTGATTGGTAATTTTCATTTACTATGGATACCTAATCAGATATTTTCGAAGTCGGTGTGCTTTGATTTGTATCGGCTGGCACCGACTTCGAAAATATCTGATTAGGTATCTATAATAAAGCGCTTCTTGTAGCACATACATTTTTAGCATACCTACTCGTAATATGAATAGATGCCACTTTTAACAAAACAAACATACCTGGATGATAAAAAGTTTTTGTTATTAATAAAATATGATAACATATCAATTATTCAAATAATATGTAATAAAGATTCAGGTAGGGTAGTTTTGGGAGGAAGCGGATGCTAGAAGGCTTACTTGGTTAAGCTCAGGTGTCTTGTCAGATCACATATTTCGAAAGTGGGAGTGATCAATATGATATAGTAGATATAGTCGCTGGGTACGTTTTACATAGATATTTAAAATAGTTATTTGCCAGCGTTAGCCGTATAATATTTTTTTGATTTTTTTTTCTGATGTTTTAATACTTATTATCCTATCCTATTATACTTGATCACCACTTGCCTTACGGTGAAGGAAAACATCGTGAGGAAACCTGCATGTCTGAGAAAACCTAGCAAGTTTTCGAAAGACATATGAAGTCCGCCAATCCGCACTTGGCCAGCGTGGTGGACGATGGCCTGATTACCCTCGTATTGAAGGGAGGCCCGTGCCCAGTAGTGGGACGTTAAAAGGGCTGAACACACATCCTATTCCGGACTAAGAGAAATCCAAAAAATCAAATGTCTTAAAAATTGGTCCAGCCGTTCTTGAGTTATAAATGGTGTAACTAACACGACTTTGTTTTATATATTAAGATTGATTATAAGTGCTAACCGTGCAGAAGAAATTACTTGTAATTATCAGCAAAAGTAAATAAATACTGCCACCTCGCATTACCCGATATTCCCATATTACCATTAATATAAATGTGAAAGTTTGGATGTATGGATGTTTGTTACTTAATCACGCCGGAACGGCTGAACGAATCTGGATAAAATTTGGCACAGAGATAGATTATAGTCTGGAATAGCACATAGATTACTTTTATACCGAAAAAAATTACGGTTCCCATGGGATAGATTTGTTTTTGTTTTTTACTAGGGACGGAACCGAGTGAAGCGAGGGTGAGTTGCTAGTAATTATAAGCACACTACTAGTTAGTTGGTACAGTGGACCCCCGGTTATCCGGCCCCTGTCTAATCCGGGGCCCCTTGTAATCCGACATGCCTATCACAGTTGAATGTAGAACACACAATCATTATTTTGACAAATCTTCAGGAATGTATGATAGTGCATGATTAAACAGGTTGCAACTCGTACACGCCGTCACTACACAGTATTGTGCTGTGTTGTTTAATTTACTAAATCCGACATATATATGTATTATGATTTATAATTCAAGTAGAATCGTTTTATTTTGATCTGTAATTGTCGGATTACAAGGTACTTTTTTTCAAAAAAATCCGGACTATAGGGGGTCTTAAGCAGTTCTCTATAATCCGACAAATTCGATAGTCCGACACTGCCCTGCAAAACGTTCGTCGGATTACCGGGGGTCGACTGTATATATGTGTGTATGTTTGTTACTCCTTTATGCTAAAACAGCTGGATTTTAATGAAATTTAGTATAATAATAGAATATGATTTTGGAGTAACATGAAGACTGTAACTATATTTTGTTTTCGACTTTATTTTTTGAAAATAAAACTATCAAAACAAACTAACAAAATAAACCCGCGAAATAATTCGAAAAGATAGTTTTATTTAAAATGTCAAATAATCGTATAAATCTAAGAAAGTATAATAAATGTAAGTATTTATTCGAAAACTAATTAATATTTGCAAAGTCTTATTACAATCGGTAGTGTCAATATCTGGTGTTTGCAGATTATAGTAACATAACTCAATATCGTCGTTAGAGCATTACTCCGATTAATTGAATGATCGTAATTAGCTCTACGAGTTCGCTATTTCCACGTAATTGATAACTAATAGTTTTCATACTGCTTTTCATTTGATATTTACATTGGTTTTTATACAAACAATTTATTCATATAAATTTATCTATTTATATAAAAGGCAAAAGTGATTGACTGATGTATCAACGCACTGGTCAAACCCTTAATTCTAGAAAATTGAAATTTCGCACACGTATTTCTCATATGACGAAGGCATCCACTTACGAAGGATTTTTCAAAATTCAACCCCAAATCCAAGGCAAAACTCAATGGCTCTCACGGAAAATGAGGACTTTACAAGACTCACTACAAGAGATGCCGCTACTTGGTATGACAACTGATGCCATGCAAATGCGGCACTCCCTTGAAAAATATTATACAATTGAATTTCCGTCAAGGGAGGACTGGACTAAATGCTATATCCTATAAAAACGGATCCCTAGTCTGGTATACAGACGGTTCTAAAATAGGAGCAAAGACTGGCTGCGGGATACATGGAGAGCGACCGAGATTCAGCAAAAGCGTACATCTCGGACAATTCGCCTCCATCTTCCAAGCTGAAGTCTACGCCATCCTAGAATGTGTAGAAGCTAATCTATGTAAGCACTACACAAATCAAACCATTTATATAAATTCGGACAGCCAAGCTGCACTACTAGCATTAGACTCAAACACAGTCTCATCGAAGTTAGTAGAGCAGTGCATGGACCGATTAAACCTCTTAGCAAGAAGGAATAAAGTAGTGTTAAGATGGGTACCGGGTCATGCAGGGGTAATCGGCAACGAATGTGCCGATAAGCTTGCTAGAGAAGGAGCTCTTGGCATGCAGCAGGGTCCCGAGCCCTTCTGCGGAATACCCAAGAGCTTAGCTCAAAGAACCTTAATGATAGCATGTCTAAAGACTGCAAACAAGGACTGGAATGAATCAAACGGAATGATTCACTCCAAGTCACTAATTAAAGCCTATGATATAAGGTTTAACAACCTTATGCTAGCGCTTAACAGAAAAACCTTACGAATACTGGTAAGGACTTTCACCGGACACTGCTGCTTAAATAAGCACATGTTCAACCTAGGGCTGAGCGAAACGCGAACCTGTAGAGTATGCATGGAGGCAGACGAAACGCCACTTCATCTTCTATGGGAATGTGGACCGCTCATGCACAAGCGTAGCATTCATCTAGGAAAACAATTTCTAGGCCTAGATGAATTAAAAGAGTGTAACCCTAAGAAAATCCTTCAGTTTTTAATATCTGCAGGGTTTAATGGTTCACTCTAGCATAAAATGTGGCGATCACAATAGACCAGAGATGGTCGCAGTGATACAATACAGCCGCCAAAATGAAATAAAAAAAAAAAAAATTCAACCCCCAAGGGGGCGAAATAGGGGTGGGTGGGTAAGGTGGGTGCCAGCCAATACAAATCATAGCACACCGACTTGGAAAATATCTGATTAGGTATCTATTCTAAATCAAAACCCCTGTTTAGTTATTTTTTACTTTTCAGTGCCTGGAAGTCGGTTTTTATTTTTTTTTTAAGTTTTTATTTTTCTATTTTTACTGTAGACGTAATAAGCAGGTAATTTGTAAGAAGAAAGATTTTTAATTAAAAAACATATACGATTAAGCCATTTATTTAAAAACCGCTTGACCGATTTCGATAAAATTTATATGGAACCACCGGGGAAGAATACCCTTTGAAACAAAAGAAGAATTTTTTGAATCGGTTTAGGCGTCTTCGAGTAATCGGTGAACATACATAAAAAAAAGATTCCAACGAATTGAGAACC
Organism: Fabriciana adippe; assembly: GCA_905404265.1. Lineage (NCBI taxonomy): Eukaryota > Metazoa > Arthropoda > Insecta > Lepidoptera > Nymphalidae > Fabriciana > Fabriciana adippe. Next base: position 1,259,982 of record FR989996.1, on the reverse strand, counting down.
TCCTCTTGAAGTCGGTTAAAAATGTTAAATATAATACACGAGCGAAGCCGACTCAAATTGATAGTTAATATTAAATTTGTATGGCTATTGAATAATACTTATATAGACGCTAGACACTATTATGTTAGTTTTATTGTAACGTAGAAGGCAATATTCTTGGAATTCTATTTTCCAAGATTTCAGCAAAAATTACGTTACGTTCAAGACGCTCACGTCTAATGCGATTTGTGTGATATTGAAATACCATATTATAATTTAGTGTCACATCTGGACATTAATACGTATAACACCAGAATAGTATTATAAATGTAAAAGTTTGTAATGGACGTCTTTGACGACACGTTTGGTACAGTTTGTAGCGACCCTTGTACTTGCTGTACCAGGGTCGCGGGTTCTAATATCGCTGGTACTGTACTTCAGTCATGGATGTTTATATTTATAATACGTATGTATTTAAAGCTATATATATGTAGTGTATCAACTATCTGGTATCCATAACACAAGCCTCGTAACTTACCATGGAACTAGATGGTGCTGTTTGTTAATGTCCCAACATATTTATTTTAATATTTTAAAGCAATCTTACGTTTCCATCAAAGATTTTGTAAATTTTATGCTCCATGTTGAAGGAAATTCGATGTCGATCGGAATAGATAACATATTGATTCTTAATTCGTTTTGATATTACTACATGGTCCGACGAAGTGCATGTTCCGCTCGCTTGAAATGTGTCGGATACATTTTCTCTATTGGTAACGACTGTGTGCAGTTAATTTAAAGAATAACATAAAGCTGAAAAAATATTAAATTGTGTTGAAATATCACTTAAATATATCTAAAATTTAAAATATTAAGCAAAATGTGCTTTAATAACGTCAAACTAACCAAAATTAAATAAAAAATAAGCTTTTAAATCTGACTTTTTGACAAAAGAAAAATAAAAACATACATACATCCATACATGTACCTATAAAATTTTATATATTTGTTTAGAAAACCTAATAGATTATCATATATAAATATTTTGCAGTTCCAATGATATTATATATATATATATATATATATATATATATATATATATATATATATATATATATATATATATGTATGTACATTGTACATACGTGTTGAATTGATAACCTCCTTTTTTGAAGACGGTTAAAAATATTGTAGTGGTATTCAATATTCTTAATTAAATATCTTGGAAAGTAAAGCATTATTTTACAGCACTGGCTTTAAACTTAACTAAGACCTTATACAATGAATAAAAACCGTAAATACAGTTAAACGTTACGTGCGCTCCACGTCGCAAATTTATAAAATCAAGTTACATAATTTTGAAGTAACTTCTAAGAGAAAAACGGACTTTTATTCTAAGGAAATTATGGAAAACCTTTTTTATATATTTTATTTATGTGTTTACTAGCGGCTCACCCTCGTTTCTCTCGGGTTCACCTCTAGAAAAACAATAACAAATCTATCCCACGGGAACCGTACATTTTTTCAGGATAAATCCTATGTGCTAATCCAGATTATAATCTATTTCTGTGTCAAATTTCATCCAGATCCGTATAGTCGTTCTGGCGTAATTGAGTTACAAACATCCAAACATTCAAACATCCATCTAAACTTTTACATTATAATATAAGTAAGATTGATTTGTCTACCTTTAACGGAATAACGGTGATTATTGAGCGTGGTTATACGTAGCTGTAATTTAAGGATCAAAGATTGGGATATCCTCGTCTCAATCCTTATTTGTACACACGACCAGTTTACCGAAAGAGTTTTTACTATAGAATTATAATAATTATATATACCTAATATCGATCGTTTGAACAAATAAGTTTCATAACTCTTAGTTGAGAAATGATTAATAGCTCATACAAACTTTTATCCCCCTTTACACTCCCTTAAGGGATGATTTCCGGGATAATAACTATTCTATGACCTTTCCAGGATCTCAAGCTATCTTCATAGCAAATTTCATCTAAATCGGTTCAGTAGTTTCAGAGATTACTTCCTACAAACAAACTCACAAACTTACGAACTTTACCTCTTTATAATATTAGTGTAGATGTGTTATTGTGATGTATAAGCTATATTACTATAAAGTTTCATCAAAATCTGTTCTGTAGTTTTTGCATGAAAGAGAAACAAACAAACATTCCATTCATCCATTCATCCTTACAAATTTTCGCGTTTATAGTAAATAAATGTAGGTAGGATTATCTTAAATCTTTACTATTAAGGTAAAACTAAGCTATTAAGATTAAGTAAATATATCTCGACTGTACCTTACTTTTTACTTATCATTTCGAAGTTTTCCATTAAAACGTTTGCAAAGTTTGCTTTACTTCAATATTGTATGAAAGCAAAACAAATTTTTACATCATATGCTTTTTATAGCCAACCAGCACCACAAAACGTGACCCTTGTTTGTTATATGATCCCATAGAAAGGGAAGTTCAGTCTGTATCTCAGGAAATGTTTTAAATTCATTAAGTAAATTGTATTAAAAAAGTTTTATAACTGATATCAAGCTCGCTTAAAACTATCAGAAAAGTTGTAATTGCGATAATTTTCTATAACATTTTTCGATTAAGGTGTTTAAAAAATATAGATTAAACTAGCGACTCACCCTCGCTTCGCTCGGGTTCGTCCGTAGGTACGTTTTAATGGTTAGTGATTCCTATACAAAATAAACAGTCCAGAACTTTTTGATTTACCAGCTGTTTTCTTTTTGTTTTCGCTAAAAAAATTTTATATTTAAACCACCCCTGACACCCCCAACAAAACAAAAAAAAAAGAATTATTCAAATCGGCCCAACCGTTTTTGAATTTTAGCGAGACTATGGAACAGCAATTGATTTTTATATATAGATGTAACATATAATTATTACTTCATTATATGCTTAAATAAAATCAATCACAAGAATATTCACAAAAAACACCTTACAGTTAACTTGGCCTGACCCGGTACTCGAACCCAGAACCTCCGAACATACAATCGTGACCTGCTCACTAAAACAACATAATTAGAGTAGATATTACTACCATTAAATAACCTAAGCCAGGTATTGAACCCAAGACTCTTTAACACAAAAGCTTTAGTTCAATTTCACTTGTAAACATTTACCTCAATAAGAAGTAATTTTGTTAGGAGAAAGCCGATACAAAGAGCTTATCCGACAACTTATCTTGTTATTTCGTCGTGATTGATGACGTGAGTTTGTAAGTCAAAGGCACCGGTTCCCTCAGAAAAACTTCCTGACTCCATGTGTTAAATTCGGGTGAAATCAGACGTGATAACAAAAGTTCTTATCATCTAGTATTCTATTATTTCTTTTTGCTAAAATTTTGTGACGACTGAATGTAGTATGGTGGTATTGGAATAGCCTGTTATGATGGTGTTCATAGGATTGGTTATCACTAGGCTACTACTACCAGTTTGTTATAGAAATGTAAATTTTTTTTTTGGACAAAGGGGGCAAAGAGGCTCACGTGATGGGAAGTGATCACCTCCGCCCATGGACATCTGCAACACTGCAGGGCTTGCAGATGCGTTGCCGGCCTTTCAGGAAAGGGAGGGAGAGAGAGGAAGGGAGGAGGGAGGGGGAGGGAAGAAGGATGGGGAGTGGGCCTCCTGGACTTTTAAAATTGCTGATAGAATAAATACTTTAATTAAATACGATTACTATATGAATATACATCTATATTATACGTTATTGTATTCTAATATTAATATAAAAGTTACCAATTTTCATATTATGAGTAGTTTGAATAACTGCGAATTTCATGAAAGCTGAAAATTCGACATTTTCATCATGTAATGGCAATATTTGCTAGCTTTGACGAGTTAATTAGAATTTTTAATTAAAAATCTATTTTTAATGCAAAAAATTCAAAGAGCTGGACAGAAGATTGTTTAGTGTTTTCGTACATGTCCTAAACTAGCAAAATAATTTCGTTACGTTCGGGTGCGGTTTTAGGTGTTTTATGTACTTACACTGTTAGTATTTGGGCGACCGATTATAGAAAGTTTTTTTTTAAGAAAATACCCTTATATAGATAAACTTAAAAAAACACAACTTTATCTAAATACATATTTTGATCCAAATCGTTGGTCCCATTTCCGAGATACACGAATTAAATTGATATACATATGTATATACAAGATTTGCTCATTTAATATTATAAGATACTAGCGGTTCTACCTCGCTTTGCTCAGGTTCGCCTCTAGAAAAACAAAAACAAATCTATCCCACGGAAAGTGTACATTGTTCCGGGATGAAAAGTAGCCTATTTGTTATTCTGATGTATGCACTATATTATTGTTAAGTTTCATTGAAATCCAATCAGTAGTTTTTGTGTACTAAGCTGTATAAGTTATTATAGTTTTTTAACTATCCCACGGGAAGTCTATAATTTTCCCCGATGAAAAGTATCTAAAACGTTGATCGGTATGAGATACTACCATGCAAAATTTCATTCAAATCGGTCCAACAGTTTCGGAGATTAGCTCGTACAAACAGACAAACAGACAGAGAAACAAAAAAATAAAAAAAATCTGGATTTGTTCTATTTCTCTTCTTACATCCCCCTGACTCATTTTATAGCATTTTGTTTCTATGTACAGACATTCGACCTCTACAGTGTTATTGTATAGATATCAAGTATTCGCGTAAATAAAAAAAAATATTAGTACATTCATATTAAGCATTTTTTCAATTTACATAAAAACGAATGCTGTATTTTATACATACTCAGTCCATCTAATTTGAAACTTGAAAGGAAACCACTACATGTGAGTGTCATTTACTTTATCGTCTTACTTTTATATGTACCCAAGCTGTCGCTTTTGACATTCGCATCGTAATTTACATGCAAATAGCTAAAAATATTTTACAGCGCACTAAATTTTAATAGAGATTAGATTTCTCTCCTGCTTAATAATTGCTAATATGTTTTGGCTTCTCGTAGATGCTGTGTATTCTAGTTCCATAGTTTTTTATTTTTTTTATTTTTTACTCTTAATCTTAATATAGAAACACTTTACTTTCTTAGATTTACGCGAATATTTGACATTTTAAATAAAACCCTGATGAGAGATCCTCTCTCCTTCTCCCCCGTGACCATGATATCTGTAAAGCATCCGAAATGTTGGGAAGCAAAAATCAAAATAAATCCATAAATTAACCGAAAAGATAGTTTTATTTAAAATAGAAACACTTTGTTCTATTTCCACTGTCGGATTAGTATTTAGGATAGGTTTTTCAAGGAAGAATAGTGATTTGTCGGTATGCGATTTCGTCTGACAGCCGAGTCTGGGTTTGTACAGTGAATGCCATGCTTTAAATTCTAAATTCTCTCACGTACTTACTCTCGCGTTGACTCCAAATAGAGTTTTCAAGTTGGCAACGTTTTCTAACTTTGTTAACTTATCGTTTGGTTATTCAGTTTCACCTTTAGATGAAAACTAATGCTAAGATAGAACATTTTTTATAATTTTAATTTATATAATATTAATTAATGATTTTACTTCGTGTGTCTCGTATATATATATATATGTATGTATGTATATATTATAAACTAAATAAACTAATATTATAAAGCTGAAGAGTTTGTTTGTTTGTTTGGTTGAACCCGCTAATCTCACTCTTGGAGATTAGCCGGAACAAACAGACAGACGGACCAAATTTTAAAAACGGTGTTTTTCTTATAAACACCGTAAATAATTTTATATACATTTAGTAAAGAGCTATTATTTTGGCATTATAAACAGACACTTCTATTTTATTTATGTATCTGTAGAAATATAGATGATAATAAACAGTGAGGATAATAAATATAAGATTGTATTAACTTCATTCGTAACTAATACTTTGTTAATGAAATATTTACTAAAGTCATTAAAACGTTTAAAATTAAAATCAATAAGCATTGTAAAGTATGTTCTGGGTGAAACAGTCTATGATTAGTATATAATACCTATGAGGTTGATGTAAACCATTTGAAACGTTGGGAACTAAAAACTAGAGCAAATCTTTGAAGAAATCGGAAAAAAATAGTTTAATTTGAAATGTTTATTTGTTTATTTTTAAATAATTAAATATGTCATCAAATCTTAGAATGGACCAAGGCTGAAGCCTTTGAAAATGGTGAAATGTGAAAAAATAATAATAATAGTAGGATGAAACCCATTGGAAAAGGAAGAGAATAGAACAAAAATGAAGGGAAAAATAATTCTATTTTCTCTTCCTTTTTTGGTTTTTGTTTTTTTTTTTGGTTTCAAAAATTAGCAATCCTGATCTAGAAGTTGATCTAAATGTCTTGTTTGTATAATCCAAATATGACAATGCGATGATTGGTTAAATTCGCGTTGATTTAACGATGTAGGAGATTGATAGTGGAGTTCTCCAATGGGTTCAAATAAAATCTTCGAATTTGGACTTATTTTATTTCTTTTGAGATATCTCATATATTAAAGTTGGCAAATATATAGTTTTTAGTATTTTAGATTGTGCTAGATTCGAGAACATAATACATTCTTAATTAATCTAGTAAAAAAATCAATAGTAGGAGAAATTGTGAATAGAATAAGTGAAAGGTGACAAAAAGCCATTAAAGCGTCGCATAGTTTTAGTAAAAGCTTAGCTTTGTGACCTAAAATAAGATACACACGGAATAGAGATTACGATCCCTTTTCAGGTGGAAAGTATTGCAAATGTAGTCATTATATTTGAATATTAGGTGTGTTTATATCTATATATATATATAATGAAAGTGTCACAGATTTCCGTATGTACATGGAAGATATTTGAGAAAAACTATTATTGAGGATCTTTATTAACGCAGCGGAACCCAACACAGTGATTTTTAGAAATTTTATCTTTTCGTCTGTGCGTTCGTTTGGCTACCATGCAAATAAAAAAAAATCAGACTTGCGAGACCCGGGATTTGAACCCGCTTCACTCGGTTTCCCAAGCGAGCGCGTTACCATTGGGCTACCACTGCCTTCTATGACATTATATCTATCATTATATTATTCCATAGTCTGAGTGTGCACTATTAAAATATTACAAAAGAATTTTTTCTTTGTATAGAACTACCAATCAAATTTAAAAAAAGTAACCTATTTATTAATGGAGGTTTTAGGCTATTTAACAACAGGGTACCATTCTCAGAAGCTTTACAAAAATAAGCTACGCAAGCAAAGTCATGGGCAAAAGATATTTATTATATTGATATATGACGACACGTTTGGTTCAATTTTCATTTCATTGGCATTTATTTGTGTGATGTACTCCTGTCATGGGTGTTTATTTATAATATGTATGTATTTAAAGTTATATATGTGTAGTGTATCAACTATCTATGTACATAGTATCCATAACACAAGCCTCGTAGCTTACCGTGTAACTAGATGGTGCTGTATGTTGATGTCATAGAATATTTATTATTATTATTTATTATGTTATTATGTTATTCAGGCGTCGCAGTAGCATAATAATGGATAATTACGAATACAATATTTCATTTAATTTCAAACACCGTGTGACTTTATCCCAAGCAAAAGTAAAACATAGCTTATAATCTCTCTGTTCTATACGAAATATAGAACTTAAAGTTAAAAGTGTCATATTCAATTGCTTTTATGAAAAAAATAATAATAACACTCTCGCTGCTCCCGCCGTAATTGATAAAGGAATTTTTAATCTAAGCTCTTACTGAGAACAAATTGTCGAGCACTTAACACTAATAATATTATATAACTGCCTCAGTGGTGTAGTGTCTAGTATGTATGGCTGCACATCCGGAGGTTCTGAGTTCGAGTTAGCAACTTTAGTTATTGAGTCCCTGTGTTTAGAAAGTCTCAGTAACAGCCAAGAGTTCGATAGTTCGAGTCCCGGTTCGAGCAGAAAATATTTAGTAGGAGTTATCGTCATTATTTTCAAATCTTATGACTCTCTGACTCGACAACGCTTCAATTGATGGCCTTTTTTATTTAATTACTAGCGACTCACCCTCGCTTCGCACGGGTTCGTTCCTAGCTCGCTTCCCAATACAAACTTTTATCCCCATTTTCTAAGTTTCTGCGCAATTTTCTTTTAAAGTAAAAACCTTCTCCTGACAATAACAAACACAACAAAAAAAGAATTAGTGAAATCGGTCCAGCCGTTCACGCGTGATGGCGTGACCAAGGGAAATAGGGATTCGTTTTTATATATATTGACATTATGTTATAATAGTTGAAATAGTTTAATTATTCCCTAATTAAACACGAATTCATGGTACTTTGCTTAAGCGGGAAACGAAGTGATGACCAACTCATAACTCATTAAAAAAACGTGTGGATGTACTTATGTACGCACGTAAAAAGTTATACTTCTGTGGTGTAACAGAACAAAAATAGCTAATGATTTCATCCCGTATGTCACAACTCTCTGTTTGTAAAAGGAATGCAGCTAACTTCATAATGTCGATTTCAGCTAACTTCGTCATGTCGCTTTTTGACTATCGGTGTGCGTGCGCATCGTAAAAACTTTACTCTCATAATTTTATCGAAACGTGCCAAAAGAAGTATAACTTCGAAAATAAATACTTATACAGATGTGTTAGTTAGTCGATATCATTCACCTATCAAACTGGCGTTCATCCAGTGATCGAAATTTGATCATCATCATTTTTTATTGATAATACTAATGCTTGTTAATATCTACTAAACAAGAAACGACTCGTTTTTTGTTGATTGACAGACAGACGAGAAAAAAGTACTGAACTATTTCATCTTTACCTATTTATATATAGACTAGCGACTCACCCTCGCTTCGCTCGGGTTCGTCCCTAGGTTGCTTCCCAAAAGATATTATATTTTTTGGTTTTAATTTTTTTTTCGTGGGCCCCTATTTTTTTTCTAAAATAAAAGTAGCTTAAGTTACTCCTTATTACATCAGCTATCTGCCAGTGAAAGTCTCGTCAAAATCGGTCCAGCCATTTCAGATTATCCGGAACAAACAGACAGACAGACAGAAAAAAATGTTGTTTTGGTATATGTACCGTGTGTAGATCCATATGCATTTAGTAAAAAGCGGTTATTTTAATATTACAAACAGACACTTCAATTGTATTTATTTGTCTAGATTACATAATAAATCTCAGTGTAAAAGGTAAACCAAAGTAATTTGGAAGTGTTTATTCAAACTAAATACACAGTTAACTCCAGCCAACATTGTGCGGCTCATTTATTTTTATCCACAGTTTCATAGGACCACACAATTTCAAATCTGAAGCGTAGGTATTTACTTCGACGCCCACTTTATTTTGTATCTGGATATCTTTTTTAACCCTTTTTGATAAACGAGGGTTATTATTTACGGCTACATTTAAATATTTTCTATATTGTTTAAAAGAATCGAATCTGAATACCATTATAAATGCGAACATTTTTACGTGTTACATGTGCGAGTGTGCGTGTGTGTATGCATATGTATGTGTATACGTGCGTATGTGGGAGTGTTATTCCTTCATACTAAAACAGTCTTGGTATATGATATACTGAGACCTGGGTAAATAAAGGTTACTGCTAATGATAAAATTTGGTAAAAAATAACACTATCTGTAAGGACAATAATAATAAATGAATAAATAAATGTCGGGACATTAAACACAGCACCATATAGTTCCATTGTAAGCTACGAGGCTTGTGTTATGGATACCAGATAGTTGACACACAATACATTTATAACTTTAAATACATACATATTATAAATATAAACACCTATGACTGGAGATAAACATTCGTGCTCATCACACAAATGAGTGTCCCAGCGGGACTTGAATCCGCGACCGTTGGCACAGCAAGTAGGGTCACTACAAACTGAGCCAAATGTGTCGTCTTACAATATATTCATGCAACGCAACATGTCAATTAAAAACACTACTGTACTTACGTGTACTTTTATGTTTTTCGCAAACAAATAAAACGTAGAATAGTTGACGTAATGTTCTCCTACTTACAATATAGATAAACATATTTTTCCTCTCACTATATGATGAAAATAAAACTCACGTATTGCGTGATCCTCTCACGTTACACGTAGCAAATGAGATGTTCTTCACAAAAGATGACGTACAGTCCGTGTTATTTGTTTTATTACTATACTAGCATTGCCCGCGGCTGCGTCCGCGTTCAGATGACCAAAAATCAAATTCTTAGGTATTACATACTAGTATACTCTTACATACCGCGATAAAAAGTATCCTATATGTTGACTCGGATAACCAGCTATCACAATACTAAATTTCATCAAAATCCCTCCAGTGGTTTTTCTGGGATGCGGTAACAGACAAACGGACAGACAGACGGACAGACAAAAATTCTAAAAACTATACATTCAGTCTCTATATCGATAATAATGTTTATTTCAATAAGATTTTCCAAAAAATTCGACTTAGTTACAATTTTATTATAATATACGTATGGATTTATACATTTACAATCTACTACCTAGATATAAAAAAAAAAAATATTACTTCTACAATAAGAATAGTTATGTAGAGTATTAAAATGTTCCAATTGTTTTCTGGATTAATTATTTGCTCTTGGCACTAGTAGGTCAGTAGTAACGCGCTCGCTTAGGAAACCGAGTGAAGCGGGTTCAAATCCCGGTTCTCGCACCTTTTGTATTTACATGTGCAAATCATTTCCAATATATTTACCACTTGCCTAATGGAGAAGGAAAACATCGTAAGGAAACCTGCATGTCTAAGATAAGCTAGTTAGATAGTTTTCGAAAGTATATGTGAATTTCTCTCCGTTTGATCCCTCCTCGTATTGCAAGAAGGCTCGTGCCCAGTCGTGGGATGTTAAAAAAGAGCTGAATGCACTCTTATTAAGTTAAACTTCTTTGTGATTATTTTTAAATTTAATAAAAATCATTTATTTTAATATAGTTTTTGTTATTTCCAAGTTTTTTAGGTTTCTAGTTATAAGTAGTTTCTGTTTAGCTCTACAGACATAGGATGAAGATGACAATAGTTTCTCACTTTTTAAGTAAATAATAATAGTACACTTAATACTTTCTTAGATTTACGCGAATATTTGACATTTAAATAAAACTATCTTTTCGGATTTTTTCGCGGATTTATTTAAATATAAAATAAATCCGCGAAAAAATCCGAAAAGATAGTTTTATTTTAATAGTACACTTTATAAATTAATAATAATAGTAAAAATTCTGGTAGATTTTAGCCATAAAGGAATTCTTCAAAACCAACTTCAAAAAAAGAGATACTTAACACGGATACACGTTTTTGTGCTGCGCAATATTTTAGTCAATTGACAATCATCTATACAGATAAATAAAATTGAAGTGTCTGTGTGTAATGTTAAAATAACATCTTTTTACTAAATTCATATGAAATAATATCTGGTACTTATAAGAAAACACACAAATCTTTAAATTTTTAATTACCCATCTGTCTGTCTATTTGTTCAAGCTAATCTCCGAAACGACTGGACTGATTTTGACGGGACTTTCACTGGCAGATAGCTGGTGTTATAAAAAGTAACTTAGGCTACTTTTATTTTAGAAAAGGAATTAGGGAAAAAACGAAAGTACCTAGTAACGTACCTAGGGACGCACTCGAGCGAAGCGAGGGTAAGTCGCTAGTTATATTATAAGTCAACGTACAAGTACTTCGAGAAATAAATCCCATCCCTTGGGGTGACTACTATGTAAAAAATGATTATTATGTTGGTATACTTTTGATTAATGGTTTAAATGGTTTTTTCTCTACAAGAATCAAACCCCTAACCATTGACATAACAAATCATTACTTCCTACATCAAAATAAGAATCATGAGAAAAAAGGCTCGGTATATATAAAAACCCCAATGCTTTTGCAAAAGAAGATTATGTATTTCAATTATTCCAAAATGAAATGAAAACCGCAGCGAACCAATCACCATTGAAAATAAACATTTCGATTTGTTACCAAATAACAAGTATAAAAACAAAGAAGATTTTACGAATAAAACGGTGAAATTTAATTTAAATTATATTTACCGTCGATGCTCTGTATTTAAAGAGCTCTCGTATCTTTTAAGCCTTATTAAAAACAAACTATAGCTTTAATATTTGTAAATAATTATAGGTAAAGTGTGAAAGTTGTAGGTATTTAATGAAATATTTGATTTTTCCTCAAAAATCATAATATTAATTATTTAGATAAAATTTTATGTAAGGTACATGGACTATGAGCAATTTCGTATGTCTTTCGACCTTCTACTTATGCATGTTGGGCATTGGTCTTCAAATATTTGTACACAAAGACATATACACATATGTACATACAAACGTATTTATGATAGGACTGTGGTGTGAAGACAATACGTTGTGCCAAAACTGATGTCAAGAAAACTACTACTGGGCGTTATATATGAAATGTTAGGTGGGACATTCAAAATGATTTATTTTATCCAGACATATGGCCATATAAACCAAACAATATAAACTTTCTAAAGTTATAGGTTTGATTCTAGTTTATCATAGCATAACGCTATCTGATAGACAGAATTCGCAATTTTGTTTGGTCGTAGTAGTATTAGTGGGCAGTCCTTTTTAACGTCCCACTGTTGGGCACGGTCCTCCTTTTATCACGAGCCGGATTAGGCCATATAGTCCACCACGCTGGCCAAGTGCAGGTTGGATGGACTGTACATGTCTTTCGAAAACTTACTAGGTTCTCTCAGACATGCAGGTTTCCTTACGATGTTTTCCTTCACCGTGACAAGTGACAATCATGTTGGAATCCATTCGCACGTGAGAATATCAGAGAAGCGAGACCCGGGATTTGAACCCGCTTCACTTGGTTTTCCAAGCAAGCGCGTTACCACTGGACTACCATGCTATGTTTTGTATATAATCCACATAATTTTAAAAAAATATTCGGTAGAAAAATATAATAAGATCAATTTCTGCTAACGATGTACATAATTTAGTTTACGATGGTAGTAGGATTAAGAGCTATACTAAAGCTCCCTCAAGTAAAGAGTGCTCATTTAAACATTTCTATCTTTGTGTACTCGTTTTCAGGTTAAAAACATTTAACGACAACGGTACTTAAGTTGAATAGCAAGTACTTATTTAAAAAAAAAACTTGTGTTTTTTTTTTTCATAATTAAACTAGTAATTGAAGTAAGTGCGTATAAAATAAAAATATAAATTATAAAATATTCTGAATCATCGTTGTAAATATGAAATAATGTTTATTTATGACGACACTTTTGGCTCAGTTTGTAGTGACCCTACTCGCTGTGCCAGCGGTCGCGGGTTCGAGTCCCGCTGGGGGCATTCATTAATTGTGTGATGAGCTCGAATACCTCTACTTCAGTCATGGATATTTATATTTATAATATGTATGTATTTAAAAGTTATATATATGTAGTGTATCAACTATCTGGTAACCATAATACAGGCCTCGTAGCTTACCATGGAACTAGATGGTGCTGTGAGTTAATGTACCAATATATTTAATATATTTATGAGTTGTAGAATAATGTTAAGTGAATTTTATAGCAATCTTAAAAAAGCTGCATATGTATTAATGGGTTGACCGTTTTTGATGTTTTTTCCCGTACTTGACATATACGTGGTTACCGGTAGGAAGCATTATTGTCGAGATTCAGGAGATTTTTTTGGTTTTTTTTTTATTTCTGGCAAATATTTTTTTTAGAGTTCCATACCCGAAGGGTGCCAATAGTACCCTATTACTATGCCTTCGCTGTCCGTCCGTCCCTCTGTCAGAGGGCTGTATCTCATGAACCGTAATAGGTAGGAGGTTGAAATTTTCACAGAGTATGTATTTCTATTGCCGCTATAACAACAAATAATAAAATTAAAAAAAAAAAAAGTACAAGAAACACTTCTTTAACGTTCGTAATCGATCATCGAAGTTAATATACCTACTACATATACACTCGTAGAGTAAAAGTCATGTTATTAAAGAGTGCATGTAGGACAGTACGGAATCCTTTATGTGCGAATTCGACTCGCACTTGATCGCTTTTTTAACATTAATACCTAAACATTTTTATAATATTATGTAATTTTAAATTATTATTATTATATAAATAAAAATGAATGTTCGTGTGTTTGTCCTCTATAGGTTCCTAAACCATACATCAGATTGTGATGAAACTCTCGTGGCTTATTAATATACGCCTGTGAAGATTTCTGGCATAAAAAAGTTTTTTTAGGCGTTTATCTTTTATGCCTTTCTAAAATATTTAAGCTTAAGGACGCACCCGAGCCAAGCCAGGGTAAGTTGCTAGTTATATATAATCCCGAATCAGCCTCCTAGTACTATGACAGGACAACGTCTGTATACTAAGTCTAATCTGTACTAATATTATAAAGCTGAAGATTTTGTTTGATTGTTTGTTTGTTTGTTTGGTTGAACGCGCTAATCTCAGGAGTTACTAATCCGATTTGAAGAATTCTTTTTGCATTAGATAGCCCGTTAACTGAGGAAGGCTATAGGCTATATATCATCCCGGAAAATGTACGATTCTCGTGGGATAGATTTGTTTTTGTGTAGGGACGAACCCGAAGCGAAGTGAGGATAAGTCGCTAGTAATTATATATAATTAAAAACCTAAATTACTCTCATAATGGACCACTTAGTGTTATCATACTTATCTTTATCGGATAAGCTGAAAGCCTGTGGATTATCACTATCTAGTCAATATATATGATAAGGTTGCTTTAGTATTACATAGAAAACTCAGCTTCTGTACAAAATAAATTATAGAGAGGAACTAGAAATATTCTTGGCAAAACTTCAGTTATAGTTGAAAGTAAAACTTCTTAATCCAATGTAGATTACGGGATGAATTATACTTGGAAATTATTTCGAAAATCAGATAAAGAAGTCAACTCTAAAATAATTTACAATATTTACGTACGAATACATTTAAGTAGCTTTTTTGTCGTCAGTTTTTATATCTATAACTTTCTTTGAGAGACTTTTGTTTCTAAAACGCTGTCATAATTTGGAAAAGAAAATGAAGTGCCCTGAGATCTGTCAAAATAAACAAAACTTTGATGAAATATATATTTTTTAATTTCAAATTCACAAAGAGTTTTATAAGACTGTAGTAAGTCATATCTACGATTACATAAAAGATTTTTTTTAATAATTAAATCACCCTTAAGAGGTCATTCTGTATGAATTAATAAATAAAAAAACCGCCCTCAGAAATAATAATTAATTATAAGTGATTTTATGCGATGAAATTAAATTTTATTTTTTGATGAAATTAAATTTATTTTAATTTAAAGTTTAAAAATATTTATATAATATCATTAAAATACATACTAATATTATAAAGGTGAAAGTGAGTTTCTTTGTTTGTCATTCTGTCACGTCGAAACAGAGTGACGGAATTTCGTGCTTTTTTTGTGTGGAAATAGAGAGCTGGAGAGTGACATAGGCTACTTTTAACCGCGGGAGATTATCATATTTCCACAGGAAAACACATTATAATACAACCCAAAAAATATTTATGATCAGAATTACTTGAAACGTATTAATGTTCTTCAATACAATTAAACAAATACGTGTTTTAGCATTTTTTGGAAATTCATCCTATAATGAGGTAAAATAGGGGATGAAAATGTATGAACCTTACTTACCTTTTTAGAGTTTTTTTTAATTTTAGCGCGAGCGAAACCGCGTGTTTTGCTAGTAATATATATTGTAATATCCCAAAGTGCCATCTTTTAGGAATTCATTAAGTAGGTACATTTAGCAATGTTTTAATGAAGTGTTTATGTACATATGAACAGTAATCGTCGAGGAAATTAACCAAAGTACAAGTAATCTGCTCAAATAGTGTTGTTTACAGAAAACGCCTGTTCCCTTTCCATTCAACGTATACATAATTTATGAAATCTCTGGAATCTGGGAGTGTAATGCATGTAATTGTTTATACTCGGAGTAACACTCGAGTATATCTTGTACAAATTGCCTATTTTCACAATCCACTTTGAGGAAAATTTTACAACATACGTATATTAATAGGCTATGGTTCGTCCCTAGCTTGGATATAGTAAAATGGATATAGTATGTTATCCTTAAGAGATAGACATATGCCATCGTGGACTTTTTTGTAGACCTTTTTAAGGTGTATAATACTGTAGTACATTATTTTGATCTATCTCGTAGGGTTCAGCCAGCGTTTGCAATGTAAGTGCAAAAAAATGTGTTTATTTAAGTATAACATCCTGTTAGAATAATTAATAATTAATACAATAATTAATAATTAATTTCGTTATAAAGTGAAAACATCTACGTACTCTAACAGATTAACCCTAATTAAACTCATATTCTTGAAGATCGAAGGAAAATATTGGCAATGACATTTTTGAACAGTTTATTTAATAATGGCATCGATTGTCCAGAGATTCTGACTGAATTTTCCATAAACGTACCACGTACGACCCCTCGCTATGAATGTGATCTTTTTAAAATTAACATGTTTAGAATCCAGTTAGGCAAAAACTCGCCTATACCATGACTCGCATCAATTTATAATTATCTTTCCAAAACAATAAGAGAGCTGTATATATGTCACAACTCTCGAGCTGAGTTTAGGAATAAAATATATAACTTTTCATTGAATTTTATAGCAGATGTATCTCATTTGTGCACACTTTAATACTTTTATTATTTGATTATGATTTTATTACTTTTCTCAACTAATTTATTATGATTTTTATTTATTTAATTTTGATATGAGTTATTTATATTAATTTAATGACATAGTCTAGGAACTAATGATGTTTTGTTTTTTAATTTAGTGCATAATGTGATAACCGTTAAAAAAAAGTACATTTATCTTTGATTTGTAAATGTAATCACGAATGTATTAATGTAGCTTTTGTTGGTTAAATCCTAATAAAATAAATAAATAAATAAATTAGAAACCTCTAAAATTATCAGTGTTTTTCTACTATATTATGCATGTATTATACATACATATTATAAACCTTCCTCTTGAATCACTCTGTCTGTTAAAAAACGCATCAAAATCCTTTGCGTAGTTTTAAAGATCTAAGCATATATAGCGACAGAGGGAAGCGACTTTGTTTTATACGAGTACTATGTAGTGAAATTTTTATAAGTCGATACTTAATATTCTTTATAAGTTTTATCAATTAAAATACATAAAACACTTTACTTCAAATTTATAAATTACATAAATTTATCCTCTAAATTAATATATTACGTCCGCCCTTGAGATCTATTACTCCATACATTAAAAAAAAGAATAATAAAAATCGATGTATAATAATTAGTGAATATATTGTGTAATATACAAAAGAAAAATATATACATATATAGTCGAATGCAGTGCAATCAATAATGTAACGGGACATCTAAGTTAAAGTTAGTAGTTAAGTTTTCAGTCGGGCGTAAAGCCAAAACATGCTGGGAGTTGGCCGACTTCGATGGGTGTTCTCCTATGCGGGTTGCTCCTGGTACTTCTCTGATAGTATAGTGGACTGTGGGAGCAAGTAACAACCTCAAGGTTGTTTTGGTCTGTTTCGGTAGGCAGCCGTCAGGGCGTCATGATTGAGCGTGTAAGCGAGGTTCTGTTGGATCTTAGTGGGCAGTATTAGTTTTTCTGGGCAGTAAGTCCCATATAACCATTTGTATGTATGGACTATGGAGGTGATATGCGTAAATACATTTCCCAACAATAGACGATAAAATATACTATACTTACTTTTTACCTACACCTACTTATACCTTTACTTATACTTTTTACTTATAAATTGCTTTTATTACAGTTCTTAACGTTATAAATAATATTAGAAAAATTAAGAATTTATTGCAAAAGACAGCTAACTTGATGTTTTTTTTATCATTTATAGAGGCATAATATAAATATGAGTTTATATTTACACATTAAGATATTGTAACTGTAACTTAATTCTTTAATAGCTTCTAAGTGTGTTACGTGGAGAAATTTTTGAAGTAAAACTTTTTTACGCACGCTTGACATGGGGAGTAAGCTGGTGAATGCGTTACGAAAAGTGAACGTTTTATTATATTCTTTCCTTAAATGATATTCTGTAAATATATGATTGTAATATGCCTAATATGCGTTATTTTTAGTATCTCACCTATCCTAATTATTTAAAAGATAAATTGAATTTGATAAAGAGTACCTACAGAAATTTTACTTCTTACGCGTGTACACATTCATACACGAACTCTTTAATTTTTTTTAGTTATCTAAATTCTGTTTAGTATTAAAGCAAAAAAAAAAATACCAAAGTGCCTCCTTATAAAATAAATATTTTCAAAATAAAATATTACTTAGAAAATCTTGAAGGGTATTTTTACATAAAATCAACAAATTCTTCACAATAGTTAGAATATTTAAAGAATATTTGCCGGATATACTTTCATCTTGACGTCACTAAAATGTTGTATGTGTAGAGTGGGTTGAAAAATAAACGTAAACAATCACTTGTAATAAATTGGTATAAAATATTGTATCCAACAACTTCAGTATCTATAATAAATCGTTGAAGTTTCACATGTTTATATAAACGATCATCTATACTAATATTATAAAGAAGTAAAGTTTGTGAGTTTGTGAGGTTGTAAGGGATCTACTAAACCGATTTAGGTAAAATTTGGTAAGAAGACAGTTTGAGACCCAGGGAAGAAGATAGGATACTTTTTATCCCAGAAATCATCCCTTAAGGGGGGATGAAAGTTTGTATTGGAAAGCAAGCTAGGATCGAACCCGAGCGAAACGAGGGTGAGTCGCTAGTGTTGTATAGATTTATAGGAGCGATGTATCTATTTGATAATTCTGTACGTTGCAGCGACTTAATGAATTTGGGCAAAATCGTAACGAGCAAAAGTTAAAATATCCTTTTTTGTAACATTGGTATATCCCCCTGTATGCAGGTGGTATGTGTAAATGCATTTCCTAATATTACAAAAAAGGATATTTTAACTTTTGCTTGTGTTCAAGTTGTGTGGGACTTGCCAACTACGTAGAAAAACCAGTACTACCTACTAAAACTTGGTTTCACGCCATTACTTAGTGTTTTTTTTTAATTTAAAAACTAGTGGTATACTCTCTGTAGTGTGTGTATCTATTAAGTAGATATAATACTCTCATATAATAGTCTCATGTACCCCGAGAGAGGGCGTAATCGTCAACGTCACCTGACCGGGCGGTCTGCCGTTAGACGCGGTAGGAATAGGACGTGTGTTTGCGCTTGGATCTGGGGGTAGTGGTGAGCCAGTGTCAGGTCTATAGGTATCTGTGGTGAAGTTTCCCTGTTGGGGTGGTGATCACTACACTCTCGCTTCACTCAGGTGCATCAATAGGTGGCTTTTGTGACTTAAGGTCACATGTCACTTAACATCCAAGTGTACCAAATTTTATCCTTAAAAATTCAATTATAATTATAGATGTGTTAAGCAAAAGAGAAAAATATCAATTTCACTATTGAAATCAATTTTTCTTTATATCCTTCCAATATGTGTCCAAGAAAAGTAAACACCATCTTAAACTTATATAGATGAGTTGAAATAGTCTTGTATTTCTACACGTAAGTTCGAGTAAATCGTTTCAGTTGCATTGACAGAGGGCAAAGTTTGTACCGAAGTTTGTACGTTAACTTGTTTATGTGCTGAGGACAGTGTTCACAACCTGAAGTCAGGCAATTATCGTACCTAGGGCCGTAAAATTATCGTACATGGACCAAAATTATCGTACATATCAGGGATGTGACAAAATAGTCGAGTTTTATACAAATCGATTTTCTTTCCTTATGACCAATTTTTCGTAACCGATTCTGTCAGGTCAACTGAACGGTCAGCAACCTGAAAGTGTTTGCACCTAGTACAGGCCGAAGAGCAAAAAAAAAACCGTCTATCCCGCTTACGAACACTGCAGACGAGAGAGCAAAAACAAAAAGACTATTTTCATATTTTCCCTTATTACAAATACTAATCCTAACAAAAATTTTAACCCATCCCATCTTCACAAATTATCGTACATTTGCAATGTATTATCGTACATCGTACACAGACATGAAATTATCGTACATGTACGATAATTATCGTACGGTTGAGAACACTGGCTGAGGAACGTCTGTGGACTTCATTATTAATTGAACTCATATATCATTATGACAGTAGTAGCTCAGTGGTAGCGTACTTTCTTGGGAAACCAAGTAATGTGGGTTCAAATTTCGGATCTCGCACCTCTGATATTTTCATGTACGAATCATTTTCAACGTGATTACCGCCATTAACGTGTATGTATGTGTGTCTGCGTGCGTGTGTGTGCGTGCGTGTGTGTGCGTGCGTATGTGTGCGTGCGTGTGTGTTCGTGTGTTCCTGTGTGCATTTGTGTGTGAGTTTGCTAGGACTACAATAAAAAAAAACCTATTTGATTTGGGCTAACCATAGGTTATTGTTAGTAATAAAAATTATCAAAAGGTGGCTATATCCATATATTAAAGTGTATATGTTGACTTATTTATCAACGTCCATACGTAATAACTGGACGTTAGTATAAATTCCAAAGAATACTTATAGCGACATGGATACTAAGAAAGTATTTACAAAAATTCTGTTTTAAGGGAATAAAAAAGAGAGACAAATTATAATACATAGAAGTTTACTTTAGACTTAGTTTTAATACTCGTAGTTAGTATTTAATAATTAAGAAATTAAGATGTTTCTGGGCGAAACCGGGGTGTGGCTCTAGTTCTATTTGTAAAGAAAAGATATTATCGTATTGTTCAAGTCGTTTAGTATTTGGATATCTAAAGGAATAATCCCATCTATATATAAAAGGCAGAGACAAAAAAGTGTTTGTCAACCAATTTATTTTTTTTATAAAAAAAAATGGAAACAGTTTTTTTTGATATAAATAGGTAAATTTTATTCATATATGTTTTTCTCAAATTTTCAATCAATACTAATATTATAAAGAGGTAAAGTTTGTCAGTTTGTAGGGGGTAATCTCTGGATATACAGAGCCGATTTAGATGAAATTTAGTAAGAAGATAGCTTGAGACCCTGGAAAGGACATAGGATACTTTTTATCCCGGAAATTATCCCTTAAGGAGGTGAAAATGAGGATGAAAGTTTGTATTGGGAAGCAAGCCAGGGACGAACCCGAGCGAAGCGAGGGTGAGTCGCTAGTAATGAATATGGTCAAATTTCGACAATTAGACGAACACTAGTCCTTTTAATTTCAGCAAATGTACTTATAACGAGTAGTTATAATGTATCCACTACTCTATAGATGCAGCTAAACTAAGACAACAATAACAGAATACTATTAATATGTAATGAAGTAGCTTAGAATTTATATGTAATAACATAAAGTAGTAATAACTTATATATGTACATAAAGCCATAAAACCATAAAATTTTACCCAAGTTATGGTCACCAACATATATAAATATAATATTATGTAACTATTTTATGCTTTTTCTCTTCCTACTAGGAACGAACCCGAGCGAAGCGAGATTAAGTTTGACTTTTTCTCTTCATACTAGCGACTCAATCTCGCTTCGCTCAGGTTCGTCCCTAGGTTGATTTCCCATACAAACTTTCATCCCCATTTTCACCCCCTTAAGGAATGATTTCAGGAATAAAAAAATATCCTATGTCCTTCCCAGGGTCTCTCTTCTAACCAAATTTATTTAAATCAGTCCAGTAATTTTTGAGTTTATTCGTTACAAACATACAAAAATACATTTTTTTTCTTTATAATATTTAGTGTAGATTTCATATTTTTCTTTATTATAGTAAAATCTATTAGCTATTTTTATTTACTAACAAATATTTACTTATCACAGTAATAAGCATTCTATTAATATTTGTATACTGTTTTAAAAGATTTTATATTATTTTAAAACAATATTTTCTAGCTTTTTATTTAGTTCTATGACACTGTCTATATTATTCTTTAGTCTGAGACTATCTCTAATATCTATACAGCAAGAATCACCTTTATTGATTCACCTTTACCTTAACCTTTTCTTAACATAAAGACAGACAAGTATTTATATATTTATAAATAAATATATTCTTATTTTATTAATATGACTTTGTTAGTTAGATTCTAGTGAAATATAAAGTTTTCAATTATCTAAAATGCACCTAACCCTGTTTAACTTCATCGCAGTCCGTTGAGTTTCCAGCTTATCTTAACGGCTTAGCCATTTTTTTCATCCTAATGAAGCAACAAATTTTATAAATTGCTGCAATCGTATATCTATTTAAGTCTAGTGTATTTTGAGTTAAAAATTAACTTTTTTAATATTAAGTCGACATCGACGTAAATTGCATTCATTTTTAAATCAAATATTCTCATCTTTTTCTAAAAATAGGTAGCTTTATGTCAATCATTAAGACTACATCGAGATCTCCTTTGACAAAAAATAGAATCAGAATCTATATATATATATATATATATAAAACAAAGTCGTGTTAGTTACACCATTTATAACTCAAGAACTTTTTATGATATTTGATTTTTTGGATTTCTCTTAGTACGGAATAATCAGAAAAAATAATTAAAAAAAAAATATTAACTATTTTAAATATCTATATAAAACGTACCTAGCGACGAATCCGAACGAAGCAAGGTTGAGCCGCTAGTATTATATACATATTTACTAGTAGGTATTTGCCTCGTGGCCTGGTCAAAATTTGACCGTAAATCAATATTGAAAATTTAAGGACAACCTATATATTATAAATTATTAGGCAGTGGTAGCCCAGTGGTAATGCGCTCGCTTGGGAAACCAAGTGAAGCGGGTTCAAATCCCAGATATAGCACCTGTGTTATTTTCATATGCGAATCATATTCGTATAACATGAAAATTTCGTGAGAGAATCTGAATGTCTGGGGACACCTAGCAAGTTTTCGAAAGACATGTGAAGTCCGCCAACCCGCACTTGCCCAGCAGTGGCACGTTAAAAAGAGCTAAATACATATTCGTATATATGAATAGAATTCACCTTTCCATATAAAAAAAAAAACATTTTTTTTTTATTAATAACACTATTCAAAAAAAAAAGAAGAAAATCGATTGACAAACAGAAGAAAAAAAGTTATTAAACTGTTTTTTTTTTGCCTACTTATATAGATACTAGCCAGATTCATAAAGCCATAAATAAAACGTCTCCATAAAACCGTTGAACATAAAAAAAATATAATATTATATGCTTCACACATAACAATATTTTTTCAGCCGGTCAAAAACCTGCATGTAGACCCGTTTTATTGACTTTGACATCTGCCACTTCTTTTACGCATACGAATTTCATCCAGAAGCCATCATAAATTTCTGATGTCGTAAAATTGACATCATTCTAAGTTAAGCTATAATGAGATTATTTTGTATTCAGTCCTCTTATTCAAATTAATTACTACATTCAATGAAGCTAATAGAAAACTAAATAAAATTAAAGTGTCTTTTCGGACTCAGAAGAGACCTGTGACCATGATTGCTGTAAAGCATTCGGAACGTCGTGAACCAAAAATCAAAATAAATCCGCGAAATAATCCGAAAAGATAGTTTTATTTAAAATGTCAAATATTCGCGTAAATTTAAGAAAGTATTACATAGGTTCTCTCAGGTCTAGTAAAATAATTCGCACATGAAAAAATTAGATTTGCAAAATCTAAATCTTAAACCTGCTTCACCTAATATTTATATGCATTACTAATGGGATACCAACGGATTACGGATACACTAAAACAGTAAAGATTACCCACTGTAACATACACACAGAGTAATTTCATTATTATTTATTGGCCATTTATCTATACTAATAATATTATAAAGAGGAATATTTTCTTTGTTTGTTTATTTTTTCCGAATAAGATGAAATTTAGATGAAATTTGGTAAAAAGATAGTTTGAGACCCTAGAAAGGACATAGGGTAGTTTTAATCTCGAAAATCATCCCTTAAGAGGTTGAAAATGGGGATAAAAATTTGCATGGGGAAGCAACTTAGAGATGAACCCGAGCGAAGCGAGAGCGAGTCGCCAGTATGTGTATATAAATAGTAGTAACACTGTATTTATGCAAAAACAAATCAGGTCCGTATCTTTTACTCCTCTGTTTGTAATTCGATTTTCTTTTTTTGTTTAGTAGCTACCGACGAGCTTTAGTGTTATCAATACAACACTTTTTTTAAAAATTAAGTATATTTTTCGTTTATTTTAGTATATTTTGGACAATTGAAACCTTATCATTTTTTTATCCTTTTTAATAAATTATAACTCAATAGAAGTTTTATATTTTCTAATGAAATTGTAAATTTCAGGGAGGAAAATCTCTTAAAATGATTTCGAAGTACATACATACATATAATTATCTGGATATACCTCGAATATCGGTAATCAAAGAGTAAAGGTATAATCACAGTGCTTAATGATGTTTAATTAAAAGGAGGCCGCCAGCGTTTTGTTATAGCCAAGGTTTTTGTTTAAAATTAAAATAAAACCGATTGACGATCGTTTTTCATGCTCGTGGCAAAATTATAAACTTAAAACGATTTACGCATTTTATTACAAATATGTATGTAAATAATTTGACTTTCCAAAATCTTTGAGTACAGTGAGCTTTGAGCGAGATTCATAGATCACATTTACACTTTATTTTACAACGTAGTTCTACTTTTAGCAAAAGAAATATTACATAGTCTTGTCAAACGCTTACTTCGTGTGTGTGTATGCAATTCACTCACGTTAGAACTGAAACTTCTTAAGCAAATATCGCAATGAAATTAAAACAAATCAATAATAATTAAATAAGCCATATTAGGCATATTACAATCATATATTTATAGAATATCATATACGGAAAGAATATAGGTAATATTCTATATTTGTCAGACAATAACAATGGTATTAAACAAACGATAAAGTGGTAGCCCAGTGGTAACGCGCTCGCTTGGGTAACCGAGTGAAGCGGGTTCAAATCCTGGGTCTCACACCTCTGAAATTTTCATGTGCGAATTATTTCTAACATGATGACCACTTGCTTTACGGTGAAGGAAAACATCGTGAGAAAACTTGCATGTCTGAGAGAACCTAGCAAGTTTTCGAAAGAGATGTGAAGTCCGCCAACCCGCACTTGGCCAGCGTGGTGGACTATGGCCTGATTCCCCTCGTATTGAAGGGAGGCCCGTGCCCAGTGGGACGTAAAATAGGGCTGAGTACAATACATATACTAACAAAGAAGACATTAAAAAAATCTTCAAAATATAAAATGAAAACTAAAAAAGAGTCCACGCAAAAAGAAGTATGATATTACATCAGCATAATATAAAGAGTGATATACTCGTAAAATTGAAATAGATTCACAAACTGAATACTTTTCCATTGAAAATATAATACAAATATATTCTTGTTGAGATTTTCATTTGCATGCAATTGAATACGGCCTCTAGCTAATGTAATATAAATGTATACCTACGTAGCTGGCCTTGTCCCCATTTTTCATATATTAAACAGTTACCTTAACCGATTTTGATGTAATTTGGTTTACAGTATAAAGATCTAGACAGAAACTGTTCTAGCTACATCTAACAAGTTGTTAGTGACATTCCATCTTTTGTAATCTTACTACGTTTTAATATCTATTGTAGTAATAATACACTTAGCACTTTAGTTAAGAATTTTTGGAATCGGTCTTAGATGTAAAAATTGCCCTCCATTCTTATATACATACTAGCGACTCACCCTCGCTCCGCTCGGACTCGTCACTAGTTACGTTTTAAGGTTTAGTATAAAAAGTATCCTATATGTTGATCCGGATAACCAGCTATCATCATACCAAATTTCATAAAAATTTGTCCAGTGGTTCTGTGGTAAGGCCACAGACAGACAGACAAAAATTTTAAAAACTATAGATTCGGCCTCTGTATCGATAATAATGACTATTTCAATAAGATTTTCCGAAAAATATTTAATATATAGATTTGACTCAGTTAGAATTTTATTACTATATATGTATAGATTTTATCATTTTATAATATTTGTATGTAGATAAAATATAATAGATAAGTACTAAAGTAATCTTTCACAATCAGAATAATAAATTAGCAATCTTTTCAGCACTATCTGTATAATACACACAGAATCAAATATGCGACCTCTGACTTCGGGCGGGTACTAAGAGGGATATTTACGTAATACATTAAGATAATCCAAAATAGTAAACCCATAATAAACGGATTAATATTGCGCAGAACGCAATGTTCTAAGAATAACAGCCTAACCTACATTACTATTACACTATATGGTGACTATGTACATGTATACGCAACCTAGCAAATTTTCCAAAGACATGTGAAGTCCGCCAACCCACACTTGGCCAGCGTGGTGGACTATGGCCTGATCCCCCTCGTAGTAGAAGGACCGTGCCCAGCAGTGGGACGTTAAAAAGGGCTGAATACTATATTTAGTGAATAAAGACTAAGTAAGTAAATAAGACTATATTTAGTAAATAAAAATCGTCTTCAGGAACTTTTTCATTCGTCAGGGAGAGACGAAAAACTCTTTACAAAGGATAGATGAGTTCTCCGTTTTTAAAAGAAAAAAAGCGTAAAAGGAATAGCGATATGAGCTATGGAACTACCTTCTGAAATATCATACTATTAAACCTATAGATTACTAAAGATACATCGTGAACTAGTTTAAGACTGCAACTTCACTTGTGTACTACGATAGTGTTTTTTTTTATAAAAGTGAAAAAAAATATTAGAGAAAAATGATTTTTGAACTCAATGCATTTTTCAATACCATTTTTGTAAAATTGTGGGTAGGCACTCTCTGTAACAAGTATATAACGCCTTTGGGACGTCTAACACCTTAGTCTCTCCCGTGACCATGATTGCTGTAAAGCAATCGAAACGTCGGGAACCAAAAATCAAAATATATCCGCGAAATAATCCGAAAAGACAATTTTATTAAAATGTCAAATATTAGCGTAAATCTAAGTAAGTATTATTAGAGAGTTTTCTCTGTAGATTCAGAGATCATCCATTAAAAATATTACCAATATTAGAGTATAAAAGAAGGCATAAAATAAAAATAAATAATACATTACTACGCGTAAAATCTTATTATTAAGGAATGAAAGTCAAACAATTATTTTTTATGATCTCAAAGGATTTTCTTTATATTTAACTATAATTAGATAACGTTACGAGCTTTTATTTTTTCATAAATTCACTTTTAAAAAACATTTGATGAATATATTTTCGTTGGCTAAATCCAATTATTATACACGAACGACTTACCCTGGCTTCGCTCGAGTGACTCTCTAAGCGTGGTTTGTATTTATAATATTGTATACAAGCCTACCTTATTTTATTACGTTTTAGCAATTTTAATTACTAACTACTTGCGCCAAGCGAAGAAACATACTGGGAGGTAGCCCACTTCGGTGGGCTGTGTGACATTGGGCGGTGTGACATGCAGGTTATTCCTGGACTTTTTTTTTATTGTTAGATAAGCTCGCGCTTGGCGATAGTCAACACTGGGAAGCACTGATAAGGTCGAGGTTTGAGCGCGCTTGCCTAGAAGATGCCTATTCACTCTTGCCTTGAAGGTACTTATATGTGGCAGGAAACACGGATGCTGGAAGGGTGTAAGAGTGTTCCACACCTTAGCACTGCAGCCCTTCTCTGATAGCAGAGTGGGCTTTTGGAGCAACCTCATGGTTTTTGTGGTCTGCTTCGGCAGACCTACCGTCGGGGCGTCGTGGTTGAGTGCGTAAGCGATCCTGCTCCCCATTGAGACGGGGGAGGTTTTGTTGGGTTTTAGTGGGTAGTATTGGCTTTTCTTGCCAGGGAGTCCCACAAAACCATCTGTACGTCTACATGTGATATGCGTAAATGCATTTCCGACCATAGAAAAAGTCATGGTCTTTTTGTACCTATCTGTGTACTAAATTTTATCTAATCGTCCCACCTGTTTTAGAGTGAACGCTTAACAAACATACAAACATACACATAAAAACTGTAGCATTTATATATACATATGTATACGAGTTTAAGTGTTCTATGTGAAAATAAAACCTTCACTGTTTCTTTATTTTTCTCTGTATATTTCGAATACTAGCAAAGTTGAGTTAAATCTCTTTAGTAATAATTTTCAACGAGCAGTGCATAGTTCCACGATTTTATCGTAAAGTAGATTCCATGAAGTTAATTAAGCGGACTGCGAGTATGACTTTGATTTATATATGTATAAAGTACGTACATATATACATAGATGTTCGTTTACAGCTTTTCTCTTGTACATATTATAATTATATAAATACGTTGTCTTCGTTTGCAGATATTTGCAATATATATATAATTATTTTTACACAATACTTTCTTAGATTTACGCGAATATTAATTCACGTCATTTCAACAGAATACGAGCATGTGAAAAACGTGAAAACGAATATAGATAATGGAGTTTTTTTTTTGGAAGTCGGTTAAAAATGCCCAGGGTTCAAATTCACCATCTACGACATACTCGTATATAATAATAATGTACTCCTGACTAATTTCGACCATGGCGGCGAGTCTCACCATGACCAGCCATATGCGCAGGAGATATTATAGTGCATAAGTGTACGCGCATACACAGGTGCACTCCCTATTCCTGTCACTCTCAAAATCCGATAGGACTACTTGACATGGCCAGTAATAGCTAAGACGAAGGACCTACGACTTTACGTGCTATCCGAGTCACGGGGGTAAAAACACCATCAACTTCCCAATTCCGGGCTAATGCTGAGAATTCTTAACAGAAAAACTCAATAATAAAACTTGACACGACCCGGGACTCAAACGCAGGAGCTTTGTACAGGCTAGCCACTAGACCACCGAGGCAGTTAGTCGTACTTAATATTCTAATATAGAACTTGATAACGTTTTACAAATCACTTCGACTTAATCGAATTTTAGTTCAGTTTTATATTCACAACGGTCAGTTATGTTTGCAAGTGACAGAATAAATTGACTGACATATCTCCCATTGAAAATGCATGAATGGTGAAATTTTAAAAAGAAGCTTTCACGTAGCTCTGCGAGCTTAAAAGCTTTTTATAATAATAGCATTTTGAATAATATTAATATGGTACCGTGGTAATTTCAGTTCGTACCTTGAAGGAAAATAGTCTCAAGTCACTCGAGTTATGGCATGAATAAAAACCAATTTAAGAGAAAATATTTTGAAAGCAAACTAAATATAAACAATTAGCATATAATTTTCAAAGTTACTATAAATGATTAGGAAATAATAATATATAATTATAAAACTGTAGGTCTTTATAACGTCCCACTTCTGAATACAAGCCTCCCCTCAATGAGATCCCCTATAAAGACATTGACCAACACGCTGGCCAAGTTCGAGTTCGTGGACCTCACACGTCTTAACAGGAACTAATTAAGTTAATTAATTAACTTAATCATGATATTTTCCTTGATTTGAAACAAACTGATTCACCTACATAAAACTTGGCGGTGCGAAATCAGGGTTTGAACCAGTATCACTGGGTTGTTCAAGCGAGCGTGCAACCTATCAAAAGTGTAATTTATTTAAAATGTACCTAATAATACTTTCTTACATTTACGCGAATATTTGACATTTTAAATAAAACTATCTTTTCGGATTTTTTCGCGGATTTATTTTGATTTTTCGTTCCTGAAGTTTCGAATGTTTTACAGCAAGTAAAGTAGTCTCTCCCGTGACCATGATTGCTGTAAAGCATTCGAAACGTCGGGAGCCAAAAATCAAAATAAATTCGCGAAAAAATCCGAAAAGATAGTTTTGTTTAAAATGTGCCTAATAGATTACACAATGCTCTTCTCTTTTCCACAAAAGATTCCTTCTTCAATTTCCGTCTTTCAGCCATCATGGCGTTGACGTTGATGACACGTTTGGCTCAGTTTGAAGTGACCCTATTTGCTGTGCTAGCGGCCGCGAGTTCGAGTCCCACTGGGGACATTCATTTGTGTGATGAAAATGAACGTTTGTACTCCAGTTATAGGTGTTTATATTTATAATATGTATGTATTTAAAGTTATATATGTGTAGTGTATCAACTGTCTGGTGTCCATAACACAAGCCTCGTAGTTTACCATGGAGCTAGATGGAGCTGTGTGTTAATGCCCCAACATATATGTATATTATTATTATTATCTCAACAGACACACACTTCGACATAGTCCCTCCACACTGTCCTTGGTCAACCTCTAGAATGAAATCTAATACCATAGATTTTTTACTTAATATAATCAAATTATTATGGTGAATACCCAAACAAATAAAAAAGCCAAAATATAAAAACTTAAGGGCGTCCCATATACAAGAAGTACGTTTTATTGTTATTTTTGTTTTTACGTCATCGTAAAAGCTACACACAAGCTCTAACTTATGTAGTTATTGTGTCAACCCGAAAAATAAAATAAAAAATAATGCGACCAAATGTAACAGTTTCTTCTTACGGGTACATCTTACATAATGTACAACCGCTTAAAATTAGAAATTTTAAAAATATATGGGAACGACATATCTACATATGTATGTATGTAATACAAAATGTGTGTGTATATATATATATATATATATATATATATACACACACATTTTGATAATATCCATATCGATATTTATTTTAAATCAAAGTCATCTTTGCAAAGTGAACTTTACATTCCGAAGTTTATTTTCAATTATTTGATTGTTCAGTCGTGTCTTTACTAAGGTATTTACTTTTAAAGTAAAGTAAGCGTTTGATAAGATTATGAAGTTGTAAAAAATTAAAGAAACCAATCATTAATTAATAAATAATAAATATAAATATGCAGGGACATTAACACACAGCACCATCTAGTTCCATGGTAAGCTACGAGGCCTGTGTTACGGATACCAGATAGTTGATACACTACACATATATAACTTTACATTATAAATGTATATAATACACCCATGATTGGAGTACAAACATTCGCGCTCATCACACAAATGAATGCCCCCATCGGGACTCGAACCCGCGATCGCTGGCACAGCAAGTAGGGTCACTACAAACTGAGCCAAATGTGTCGTCAATAATATATATTTGAAGCTTATTAGGTTCTATTTGTAAAACATTATTGCAGTTGTTGGTGTAAAATTGACATCTGATTGGGACAATATTAGTAGCAAAAATCTTATCACGCTTAAGGGTTTTTTTACTTTAAATGCAATCAATAAAGTAAAGTTTTCTTAAAAATTGTAATAATTATAATAATAACAGATAAAATTATTTAAATCATATTACATATTCAAGTATAAAAGTAATTAAAATTATAAAAATGTTTAAATTAACAAATATTGTAAGGTAATTTTCAAGTTTTTGAATTCATTTTGTTATTTTGTAGGCAGGCTGTCTGTAACAACTATATAATACCTTTGATACATCTAACACCTTAGTCTCTCCCGTGACCATGATTGCTCTAAAGCAGCGGTCGGCAACCCGCGGCCCGAGGCCCGAGGTGCCTCCATACGGCCCGCGGCCCGTGACTGTTTTATAAAGAAAAATTTTGTATGCTTTTTAAGTATTTTGAATTTGTAATTACCGAAAGAATGAATACGTCCCTTCTCACAGATAAGCATTTTTTTATGCTGTTTTTTTTTTGCTCTCACAAGTGCGGCCCGCCTTTACTAGGTATAGCCACCTTGTGGCCCCTGCCTGCTAAAAGGTTGCCGACCGCTGCTCTAAAGCATTCGAAACGTCGGGAACCAAAAATCAAAATAAATCTGCGAAAAAATCCGAAGAGATTGTTTTATCTAAAAACCATAAAAAAAATCTTAACCAAAAGAGCTCTATGCCTGGGATCCCTAAGTTATCGTTATGTATTTTAAAAGGGAAATATCTTTAAAATATTCAATATGAAAACCTATAAAATCTCGAGAATCCTCAACCTTTTCTCGAAATCAGTCAGATTCCTTTTGTCCACATCCAATCATACTTACGTGTATAACAAGACTGGACAATTCGCTTTATATTATATCCATGAAATTGATATTGGATTTTAGATTAGACTGGGTTTCAGAAAAAAATCTAATGTATTTAATACACCATGTATAAAATCTTTGATTATATATTTACATATTATGTGGGAGAGTTGTTAGGTTATGTAACTATAGAAGTAGTCGGGGATACGATACTCATTTAGTGTAAGTAAATATTTGTTTAGAAAAATTCTCTATATTGCTGTACTAGCGGCTCACCCTTGCTTTGTTCAGGTTCATCTCTAGGTAAACAAAAACAAATCTATCCCACGGGAACCGTACATTTATCCGGTATAAGGTATCAGCATGCCAAATTTTACTAAATTAGGTGCATAAGTTGTGTACTAAGCTGTATAAGTTACTATAGTTTTTTAACTATCCCACGGGGATTCTTTAATTATCCGGGATGAAAGGTATCTTAAAAGTTTACCGGGGATATAAGGTATTACCGTGCAAAATTTTAAAATCGATTTAACAGTTTCGGAGATTACCCCGTACAAACAAACAAACAGACAGAAATAAAAAAAATGAAAAAAATCAGGGTTTGTTCTATTTCCCTTTTTACATCCCCCTGACTAGGCTTTTAGCATTTTTTTCTATGTACAGACATTCAACCTCTACAGTTTTATTATATGTGTAGATTCGGTATTTTGAATATTATGTTTCGGCTAAAGTATATCTTTAATATGAATTACTGTACTATTACAAATTTATTTATTTTATTTATTTATTTAAATTTTCATAACATTTTTAAGACACTAATCTAAACACAAACAGTGCAACAAAAACCATGTATGAAATGTAACATGTTACTCTTTCATGCTAAAACAGTTGGATTTGGAGGCTTATAAATAACTAGCAGTACCAGCGGCTTTACCCGCGTTTAAACTTCCGATCGCTACCTAACTTCACAGGATCACCCGCGTGGCTAATTTGAAGATTGACTGAAAATTTCAACTCAAACTCAACACTCAAATATTATTCTAGTGCCCTAATGAAGAATGTTACTTATTGGGACTTTTTTTAAAACTAAAACAATAGTCACAATTTTTTTTAACTTATGATTTTTAATTGGCATAAAAGAAGATAATCTGAAGTTTCTAGAACGCCTTTAATTTTTTTTTGCAATCAAACATTTTGACTCGTAATTAATTTTAAAAATGAGTGGGTTGCCTACTTTTTTTTTTCAAAAATTTTTGTTTTTTATAAGCTACAAATTTGACCCCCAGGCTAAGAAAAAAAAATGTTTTTTTTTCACTCCACCCTAATACATATAGATGATTTAGAATCGTACAACACATAGCCTACTGTTAAAATAAAATTTGCCAAATGGTGGCTCCGGTCGTTTGCAAATAGAAAAATGTATAAATGTATGTAACGTACCATAATTATATATAAAAAATAGATGTTTTTTTATCAAATCTCAAAAAAACACATGGGACGTACCCGAACAAAATGAGATTAACTCGTATGTATTACATAAAACGTGAAAGTTAATAAGATTTTCGTTTATTCCGACAATGAACGATAATGAGTACGTATTAAAGTAATATATTACAAGACTAGCGCCCTCGCGACTTTCAGCAAATATTTACACGCCACATTTCGTTTACTAAATTTCTGTATTATAATACTAATACGTATTTTACGTAAAACTATGTCGCTTTGACCCCATAAATTTTATTTATATGGTATAAATCATTGATCCAATACGCGACTACTGTATGAAACGAGTACAAACGGACTGCGGGCTGTTTCGTATTTTTATTTTGATTTTTTTTTTTTTATATATTAACAGTTACTTCATTGCTATGTCGCATTTCTTTCAACTTTCAAGTTATTGTATAAGTTTGTATCTAGGCGCCGTCTGTAATAACTATGACTTTAGAGGCGTCAAAAACTTTACTCTCTTTTGTGGTTATGTTTGCTGTAAACAGAAACCAAAATAATCATTAAATCGAGAAAAAAATCCGAAAAAATCCCAAAAATAAAACTTATTTAAAACTAGCGACTTACCCTCACTTCACTCGTTTTAATTTTTTAACCGGAACCCTAATTCTTTTCTTAAAATGAAAGTAGCCAAAGTCGCATCAAAATCAGTCAAGCCGTTTTGGAGATTAGCCAGAACAAACAGACAGAAGACAAAAAATAAAAAACTTGTGTTTTCTTATAAGTACCGTATATACCTAATTATTTCATAATTAAGTAAATAGCTGTTATTTTGACATTACAAACAGACACTTCGATTTTATTTATCTGTATAGATAATATCAATATTAAATTATATTTATGATATTTATTTTATAACGTCGATCGTTTCGGAGAAGATGTTTTATTTGCATCCCTTTATTGTATGCGACGTAGTAGTTACGTGAAAATAATCTCAGATAGTGGAAGCTATGTGAAGTCTAGACTACTTATAGAGAGGAAACAAGGGGGCGTATAACCTAACTTGGAACCTTAAATATACATATATCATCTATACATATAATAAAATTCTAACTGAGGAGAATCTGTGTGTCATTAACGATAAAAGAGTTTTTAACAAAACTTTTACACATAGAAGATTTTATTGAAAGTGTCATAGGTTTTTATGGGAGTTACTTAGAAGAATTTTGACAGCTCAGTTTGTAGTGACCCTACTTACTGTGCCAGCGATCACGTATTTGAATTCCGTTCGGGGGATTCATTTGTGTGATGAGCACGAATGTTTATACTCATTCATGGGTGTTTATATTTATAATATGTATATATTTAAAGTTATATATGTGTTGTGTATCAACTATCTGGTATCCATAACACAAGCCTCGTAGCCTACCATGGAACTAGATAGTCTAATATATTATTTTAAAAAATCTTACACAACGTAGCGAGAGCTAAGGTGAAAAGTACAATGTGAAATCGCTAGTATGTGAAAACCATAAAAATATGGAATTTATTTAAACAAATTATGAACAAAGAACTCCCAAAATTCGTAAAAAATATGGACATATCCCAGACCCAATTATCAAGATGGCTTGCATACCGGTCGAGCGAGAATTTAATTTTCGTTTATGTTATAACTTTCCATTTTCCACAAAATTTAGCATTTCTGAGTCCACATTTTTTGACTGAAGCTTAATTGCCGTTAGATATGAACTTCAATACGTATTAATTTATTTTTAACTAGCCACTCACCCTCGCTCCGCTCAGGTTCGTCCCTACTTACGTTTTAACGTTTTGTACAGATTTCTCAGAGATGAGATATCTTCCCGCAGTAAAAAGTATCCTATATGTTGACCCGGATAACCAGCTATCATCATACCAAATTTCATCAAAATCCCTCCAACGGTTTTTCCGTGATGCGGTAACAGACAGACAGACAGACAGACAGACAAAAATTTTAAAAACTATCGATTCGACCTCTGATTCGATAATAATGTCTATTTCAATAAGGTTTCCCAAAAAATGTTTTATGTACAGATTCGGCTTAGTTACAATTTAATATATGTGTATAATATACTAGTTACTTACCGTCGCTTCACTCAGGTATGCGTGTTCCTTTTGAATTTATACTATTACTAACGGCTCACCCTCGCTTCGCTCGGGTTCGCCTCTAGACAAACAAAAACAAATTTATCCCACGGGAACCGTACATTTTTCCATAATAAAATAGTAGCCTATTTGTTATTCATACAAAATTTCATTTACATCGGTCCAACAGTTTCGGAGATTAGCCAGTACAAACAGACAGAGAAACTATAATAAATATGATAAATCTGGATTTATTTTATTTCTCTTCTTACATCTCCCTGACTCGGTTTTTAGCATTTTTTTTTTCTATGTACAGACATTCAACCTCCACAGTTTTCTTATATGTATAGATAAGCATCGCTGCCTTTTAGCAAATTTTAATTAATTCTATGTACTGAATTTCGTCCAGATCCATTAAACTGTTCCAACTTGAGAGAGCTACAAACATACACATACAACCTTTCACATTTATTGTAGTTGTCCGAATATTAGAAAAGTTGCTTGGAGTCGATTTTGTTTACATAGTTTAATTTCCATTTTAATTTTATATGATTATAGGACAACTCTTTACGACGATTCTAACCTACTTCTGTCGTATTGATTTGACATTTCTCTTTGAAATAATTGTTTGGATGATATAACACTTTTTTTACTATCGAGCTCGTCTAATGATGGATCTATGAGTGGAGAGGTGGTGGAGTTTAGTTAGTTAAAGTGAATCTAATTAAAATGTATTTAAAAGAAGTATTGCTACATTGAAAAAATTAAAGAGTACGTGTATGAATGTGTACACGCGCAAGAAGTAAAATTTCTGTAGGTTATCGGTACTCTTTATGAAATTCAATTTATGTTTTAATTATAGATAGAGATACTAAAAATAACCCATATTAGGCATATTACAATCTTATATTTAAAGAATGTCATTTAAGGAAAGAATATAATATTATATATCATTTGTCAGACAATAACAACGGTTACCATGGTAACAAACGTACGTACATTTTTTCGTAACACATTCACCAGCTTACCCCCCAAGTCAAGCGTGCGTAAAGTTTTACTTCAAAAAATCAAAAGTGTATTTAAAGTTAGTAGCGCCGTGGATATTTATATTAAAAATTACTTTTTAACTAATAAAATTACACCAATACCACACAACAAACACCCGAGGGTTGGATTTTTGTGTTTAAAAGAGGTCATTCATTTTGAGACTAAATTTTAGTGTCGGTCTACGGAAAAAAGATGTGCAACATGTTAAGTGGCTCAACCCAAGTATTTTTTTTACTATGGTATCGCATCTCTACAACCATTCCTTCGGTTATTATTTCCTGTTTCCGTTTTATTGAATATAATCGGTGGATAAATGTATGTTCAATACCGTGAACCTGCAAGAAATATTAGCTATACTAGGGTTTCCAGAAAGAAGCCAGTACCTACAGCGAAAATGCCTAGATTATAATTGTAGAATTGCCAATTATTACGAAGGAAATGTGTGCGACCTATTACGTAACTTAGCTAGAGTATTGTCTATACTAATATTATAAAGAGGTAAAGTTTGTGAGATTGTGACTTTGTGAGGTTGTAGGGGGTAATCTCTGGATCTACTGAACCGATTTAGAGAAAATTTAGTAAGAAGATAGTTTGAGACCCTGGAAATCATCCCTTAAGGGGGTGAAAATGGGGATGAAAGTCTGTATCGGGAAGCAAGCTAGAGAAGAACCCGAGCAAAACGAGGATGATTCACTAGTTTGATGTAAATTGCATCAACCTTGATTGACAGAATCATAAACATCGATTAACAATTGGAAAAGATATCGTGTGATATACATACACATATACACATGTGTGTATATGTGTATGTATATCACACGCACACACACGCGCACTAACACACACAAATACACACACGCGCACGCGCACTCACAATTACACGATCAAAATCGTTTTTGAAAGCGGTCTAAAACTTAATTTGTTGATACTGCCACTAGTCTAGCTTTATAGCGCAACTTAATATAAAATTTACTTAGCCCGTAATATCATATGTAACCGTTAGGGGATATAAAACGGCGGGGTATCAATAAATCCACTCTACTTTGTTAACGCTGTGTAATGAACTTAAATAAATTGAAACTGATCGACTTAGACGTTCCACTTTCATTATCTGGGGCCTTACCATGAACTCTTATAGCATGAATACTATAATCTTACTTTGAGTTTTCGTACCATGACGTCTTAAAAGCAAGGTTATTATAAGCTTGAAACATTCTTACTTTCTTAGCAGTTTTGTGACGTCACGACACCAAAATTACTAAGAAAATGTTATTATCGTTCATTCAATTCGTACCATGAGGTGAATTTTGACAAATAGTATTCTTACTTTTCTGTCATAATTAGCAATCTTGTAAAAGTTGTTGATACGTGACGGATGTATTATTATTTTCAAAATTTACAATATAAAAGGTAATTGATTGTGCCGGATAAATTGAGTAAAACCTAGTATTATCAAAAATCTATCGATTGATACACGTATTGTGTAATTTTAGTACTTCGGTAATTAATGTATACTTTGATTCTAGAAGTGTAATCATTTCGAAATACTTATGATAATAAAAGCTTATAAAGCAGAAACTTGTAGAATACAAAATCTCGTTTTCAGCTGTGTTTCGAATGTAACCTTTGTGACATCAATTGAGAAGAATTTACTAAGCAATATCTATTATAAAAAAAGTAAAACAAACTCTGTAGCGAGACTCTCTGATGAGAATTTACGTATGCGAAGGAAATATAGTAAAGAAAAATACCTATAGAAACTTTATTTCTAGTTTAGTAATTCCTTTAGTACTTTTACTTTTAGTCTTTCCCTTTCGCATTTTCGACCCCCTACTCGCTTTACTTGATGCCTACATTACAAAATATTGAGGTTTAAGTGTGAATACATGAGAGGATAATAAACAGACAGACAGAATTACTTTCGCATTTATAATATTACTAAGAGTTTATATTATATTATCCAAAAAATATGTAAGAAGTTGGGTGGAAAGATTTCTATACGTATTATATAGACCCTTTAGGTATGGAACCCTAAAAGAACTTATAAAAATTATAACAACTGTGTATGTATAATAATATATTTATTTTTATAAAATAACAAAATATGTAATAAAGGAAACTCAATTACAGCATCGTAGCAATAATCAACGACACAGTACTTCCTTGATCAGCAGCAGAATTATTAGGCTACGTGGAGGTATTTTCTCCACTGATTCAGGGAAAAGCAGCACTTAAAATCCTAAAAAAAACAGTTTTAATTAAACGTTTTTAAAGTGTCTATTTTATTTTTGTGTTTGTCAAACTGAAAAATTATAGCTTTATGATATTAAAAAAGGGTAGGTGATGATAATATAAGTTATATTAAATATTAAATTGAAATAAAAATCCAAAAGTATTAAGCATTTTTTTCTTGCTTCTCCAAATGCTTCCTTTGCGAAGTACTTGTGAAACTATGTAGGCTAGTATTTCATTGATTTGAAAATTTATTTAATGAATAAAACGTTTCAGTACACCTTACCTTGTTTCTTACTGTTAATTCATATAGTACAAATTACTAATAAAATAAGTCCAACATGTTTTATTCTAATCTAAAAGCTCACATAAACAAACTATCATCTCATTGACTTTTAATTTTCGCTCGTCGTCAGGCAAGTAAACAAATAGTCAGACGGTTATCAAGTAAATAATTTGTTCCAAATTTTGTATCACAATTTAGCCGTAATTTATTTTATTTTCTTTTCTAATAGTTTTCCTAATTTTTAAAACTATACTAAAATTATTTGTATAAATAATATGAAACAGACATAGATTGCGTATATTTTGTGTAAAACATGTACATTTGAAATTAAATAATATAATATTTTTCTTTAATTTTATCCTAGGTAAGTATTAGTACTTACCTAGGATAAAGCTTGAAACATTATATGATTAGTCATATTTACGAACGACTCTCGGAGTGACAGGGATAACGCTATACAACTTATATAGCACTATTTCTTTTCTTTTATAGGAGGAAATAGACAAATCATTCGTTCTGTCGCATCACTAAACAATTTTAAAACAAGCTTGCTTTTTAAAGGTCATGGTACGAATAAAAGTAAGATTATTGTAATCTTGAAACAAAACAGTCTTGAAGTATGAATGTTTTAAAATAGGTGATGGTAAGGCCCCTGGTGTCCTTAAAACTTAATGATATTTGAGCTTTATCTTACACTTAGTAAAATAGTACATTGTTTTATTTATTTACATCCAATGGGACTAAAGAATTGATTTTAATAATTATTTTTTTACTAGTAAAAATCTCTATTAAAGTTCCGTAATCCAAAAGCTGAAACGAAAGCTTTATAATTTCACTATCTCTGTCTTGCCGTTTGTGACAGCTATTTTACTCTAAGACTATTTTTCATCAGTCACATACGCTATATTGATTGAGTTACGTGAGTGGAGCTTTAAACGACAAAAAGTTCTATATGTATAACATATTATTATATATAGTGATGCTTGTAGGGTAGAAAGAGTATAGTAACTTTAAGGGTATTTTTATCAAATCAAAATAAAAGTTGGTACAGCTAATGCCATATATTAAAATACTAGCAACTCACCCTTGTTTCGCTCGGGTTAGTACCTAGCTTGCTTCCCAATACAAACTTTCACCTACATTTTCATCCTCTTATGGGATGATTTTCGGGATAAAAAGCATCCTATGTCCTTCCCAGGGCCTCAAACTATCTTCTTACAAAATTTCATCTAAATCAGTTCAGTAGATCAAGAGATTACCTCCTACAACATCACAAACTCACAAACTTTACCACTTTATAATATTAGTATAGGTTAAGCTCGTACGAAAATCACATTCGTGACTTATTATGCGTAGTGCGTACGTTAATAATTTAAGCAATTTTCTGACAACTTAGCCGAGCTTTTTATATGAATTATTAACATAAATTAGAAATTAATGATGTAAAAGATCAGAATAATTTCTATATATGTATATATTTTTTTGTTCAATATCTATTATAATAATTCGTCTCTTTCGATGTCCCTCTGCTAGGTGCGGGGGCCTCCATATGAGAAAGATCAGGCTAGAGTCCACACTGATCAAGTGCGCGTTGGCGGACTTCAGATGTGTTTTGAAAACTACATAGTTAAGTCTTCTTAAACATTTAATTGGTAAATGTGTTTATTTTTTTAATGTAAATTGTCTGTACTATAATACTGTTTGTTTCCCTGTAATAAATAAAATAAAATAAAAACATGCAGATTACCCCACGATGTATTCTTTCATCATATTAGCAAGTGGTATTCATGTTTAAAATGATTCGTACTTAGATCAGATTTACAAGACCTGGATTTATGCTATCAATGGGCTCTTTTATTCAATTTATTTAAAATTACATAAGTCGACTCTACTATCGATATCGCTAATAGAATATAAATACTTATTTTTTAACTAATATTATAACATTAAAAATTACTTGAAAATAATTCCTTCCTTGGAAGTGGATATTGTCCTTAAATAACATAAAAATCAGTTTGAGTAAAGGTGTAAGTCTATATATTTATGTCATTCGCTTATATTTTTTGTATTTTAACGAGCTTTTTTATATACATATATCTGTTTTAGAGTAACATTTCATCTGAGCTTTTTAAACTTTTAAGACATCTGTCGGTTTTTATTCAAGAATAATCTCATAAATCTTTGTAAAAATAAATAAATAAATATGTTGGGACATTAACACACAGCACCATCTAGTACCATGGTAAGCTACGAAGCCTGTGTTATGGATACCAGATAGTTGATACACTATACATATAAAACTTTAAATACATACATATTATAAATATAAACACCCATGACTAGAGTACAAACATTGGTGCTCATCACACAAACGAATGCCCCAGCGGGACTCGAACACGCGACCGCTGGCGCAGAAAGCAGTATCGCTACAAACTGAGCTAAACGTGCCGTTAAATAAAAAACAATAATAGATAAAATGACTTTAACACTAATAACAGCAAAACGGTCATCAAATAGTAAGTTACTCTATTGTAAGAGCTATCTCTACAACTATCTCAAGCGTGAGTGGATAAGTTTTACTCGACGTACATATAAAGTGTAATAAATTTTAATTTTAAATGAATGTTGGAGTCGTTGTGAGAAAAGCTTTTACATATCTCTGGTACTAATATCGTAATTTTAAGTTTAAAGTTTTATTGAAGTTATCTGGAAAATCTTGAGATTTAAGTCTCCGTTTTCTAATATTTGACTCTTATTTACTTACTTATGCCACATATATTCAGATTCAATATGTTCAGATATACATGTTATCTATACTAATATTAGAGGTAAAGTTTGACAGTTTGTGATGTTGTGATGTTGTAAGGGGTAATCTTTGGATCTACTGAACCGATTTAGATAAAATTTTGTAAAAAGATAGTTTGAGACCCTGGGAAGGACATAGGATAGTTTTTATTCCGGAAATCATCGCTTAAGGGGTTGAAAATGGGAATGAAAGTTTGTATGGGGAATCAACCTAGGGACGAACCTTAGCGAAGTGAGGGTGAGTCGCTAATATTTTATAAAACATATATTATACCTTTGTTATAAACTATTTTTTTCACACAACTGTATTGTGTAAAGGAAAACTCAGGAAAAAATTGTTTTTTTTTCTTAAAAAGGAATTTACATGATAAATAAAACTTTCTTTTCAGATTTTTTCGTAGATTTATTTTGATTTTAGGTTTCTGAATTATCTATAATGATTTACAGCCACCTTGACACTCTCCAAAGCCATGATTGCTGTATAACACTCGAAACGTCGGGAACCAATAATAATCAAAATAAAAAAAAAATACTTTATTCAAAAACTAAAATTGACTAAACATTTAAAATTTTCTATGTTACTTACTTTACATTTATCTTCCAACTAGCGACTTATCCTCGCTTCGCTAGGGTTTGTCCGTAGTAAAAAAAACAAATATATCCCATGGGAACTGTGCATTTTTTCCGGGATAAAAAGTAACCTATATGCTATCATAGACTACAATCTATCTCTGTGCCAAATTTCAACCAGATTCATTTAGCCGTTCTGGCATGATTGAGTAACAAACATCTATCCAAACGTTCGCATTTATAATATTAATAGGATAATGGGATTCCTTTTACTATTTAAGAATAAAAAAATATGTTTTCATTAGAAATCTTTCGCAGGAATGCTTTGAAGGAATAAGAGATTTTCCTAGAAGCGATTTATTATTTCAATAATTTTATCCATCCCGTTTCTATAAAGGCTGTTTTAAAGTTGTGAGCTGTTTGAATGAAATTTTACTTCTAATGCTATTATAATAAAGCTTTTTTTTCTATAAATTATATTTACTGTACATTTAGCGTAGCGTTATGTTTTAGCTTCTAATGTACTAAATATAAGATATGAAATCGCTTGAGTTTGTGGGTAAGCTCTTTGTATAATATATAAAAATCAATGTTTTGTTTGTTTGTTTGTGTTTTATGCGCTGCGATACCATTTATCCGATTGCGATAAAACTTTGTCAACTTAATACTTGCGTGATGGTTATTTTATTACATTATTAAAGCGTTACTTTATTTCCTATGATTTTTATGCATAACTTTAGACTGGGAGAAAAAAAATTGAAATTAAACAATAAAAATCCAGAATACTTAATGGCAACGTACAATGCAAAATGATCAAGCACTAAGTGACTACATGGAAAGTGCCTGAACTCAACGACGTGTTCGACCATTTGTACCAAATCAAACTCAAACCCACTTCTAAAACAAACAAATATTTCAACTACTGTACGAAAGGGTTCTTATAATATCTTTAAGTTATTACCCTTTCACGAATGTGTGGGAAGTCGAGAATTCGAATTCTTCGCATAAATTAAATATATTATTGTTTCGATATACGGTTAGAGGAAAACTTTAAGTAATATTATTTTATTTGTATCGTCCCGAAGAATAGGCTTGTAGACGTTTCCAATATTCTTGGTCAATCGTGTGGTAACACTATTTTCTATAAATTATTTGCCTTACACGGGAATCGAATTCGTGATCAAAAACATATAATTCTGTGCGGTTCTCTCACTTTGCACTAATTACTCAACCACCCAGTGACGTGACACAAAATTATATATGTATGTACTAGTGATGTAACGAAAATTCGCATATTTCTTGACAGTTGTATTCGCATTCGCATTCGTAAATTTTACGCGGATGTTGTGCGAATAGGAATGTCGGAAAAAGTAAATGAGATGTCAATAACAAAAAGGTAAATCAAACAAGGAAATATTATTTTACAAGGTTGGGACAATTGAATAAGATTTTGTACAGAAATAGTGATTTTAACAAACATCGCTGCCATTGTGCGCGACAAAATGGCGTCATTCTCGTCGATATTTTTTGTTAACTTTATTATAAACGTTATGTAGTATATACTTTATATATTATATATTATATACGTAGCCTATTATTGTATTTATTGTTACTAAATATTTAATTTAAAGAAATTTTCGTATTATTGACATAAAAAAGTAGGCATCGATCTTTAAAAGAGGTCGATACCGATGTGATATTTCATTTATTTTACAAATATTTGAGTAAGGAAGCATATTACATAATATACATAAACAATGACAAATGTGTGCATGTGACTCGCGCGCTGAAGAAGCTGCCAAAATAAAACCATAGATGGCGCTAAATTCAAAAGTTAAATACTCACATTCGCAGTCGCGAATATCGATGGGAGATGTTCGCATCCGCATCCTCATTCGCGAATGCCTAAAAAATTTATATTTGTTACATCACTAGTATGTACTATGTATGTAGAACCCTTGAATTATATAACGTCAACTTATCATGAAT
Source organism: Fabriciana adippe (assembly GCA_905404265.1). NCBI lineage: Eukaryota > Metazoa > Arthropoda > Insecta > Lepidoptera > Nymphalidae > Fabriciana > Fabriciana adippe. Next base: position 1,215,408 of record FR989996.1, on the reverse strand, counting down.
GTCAGCCATCGTAAAGTATACAGCCCCCATTACACGGCAAGGGTCGACTATTGATTCACTGCGCGCTCTTGACTGACCGTATAAACATATTTTTTAACCTATTTAAAAAAAAGAGGTACTGCAAATCCAGTCAAAATAGGCATATCAATTAACTATAATTCGCATGAAGCTAAAAATTGGTGCATGGATTACGTAAAATATCGAAAATCTTTTTAAATAAAACTATCTTTTCGGATTTTTTCGCGGATTTATTATATTAATATTTTATTATTTAAAATGTCAAATATTGGCGTAAGTCTAAGAAAGTATTATATATCGAAAATCGCTACAGATTCTACATCTACTAAAAAATTTTAAAGGTCAGAAGTAAAAAAATAACGTTTTTTTGCATTTTCCAGGTAAACGTTAAAGGTTATCATAAAAATACGTAGATTAGATATAAATTGTAGACCATGCAATTATCTACTAAAATTGTTCCTATAGGTACTTTTTTCTAAGAAATAGAAAAGTTTTTTTTTATATATATATTTTGTCAGTGTATATTTTTAGATAAACAGTAAGATATTACGGAGTTTTTTGAATTGGAAACTTCTATAGGCAGGTTCGGATGGGGAGTAAATTCATGTAAGTCGTCATCGACATGGTCACGTGACGTGTTAACGCTGACACTCAGAGTGCCGATAGATGTCAAAACCAGATAAATGTAAACAGTTTTAATTTACAAATTTTAATTTACGATCAAACAATTAATTTGAATATCTGAAAATAACAACTGTTTGTTTATAGTTTTAAGTTTTCACTTCTGTCGGTAGTCCTCATGACTGCTTTTTTAATATATTTTTTCAATTATTTTTGTTCTTTGATAATCCATCACATCGTCTCTATGTTGTTGTAACCAAATATAAAACAGGTATTACTTTAATAATACAGAGTGTTACCTTGTTTCAGATACGTAGTAATGTAATCACATTAATTCTACATTAAACTCTCCTGGATAATTTCTAAGAAATCTATACTAATATTATAAAGCTGAAGAGTTTGTTTGTTCGTTTGGTTGAACGCGCTAATCTCAGGAACTACTAATCCGATTTGAAAAATTCTTTTTACATTGGATAGCCCGTTAACTGAGGAAGGCTATAGGCTATATATCATCCCAGAAAAATTTACGGTTCCCGTGAGATAGATTTGTTTTTGTCTAGGGATGACCCCGAAGCGAAGCGAGGGTGAGTCGCTATTATGAATAATTTCTAATAAATCAATTGTTAACTGATACGGTTAAGTAAAGTTTTCAAATAAGAATGTATGTTTGTTCTTCCATCCTGTAACAGTTTAACGAATTTGAGTTTTATTCGGAATTAGTCGAGTTTACGTTCTGAAAATAAATAGGCTACATTTTATCAAGAGCTCTACCACGTGAGTGAAGTAACGGGTCTATATAGTATACACTTTCAAAGCACGTACGACTACATGTACGCTAATGTCTATGACTTTTATGTTACGTTGATTTTCACCAAAAAATCTTCTAAGACCTGAGAAATGTACGTCTTAAGAGTTCAAAATTTTTAATTCAACTGTATATTTTCAACCGACTACAAAAAGGAGGAATTTCTTAACCGATTTAGACAATTTTTTATTGTTTGAAAGTGTATACTTCCAATTTGGTCTCAATTATATATAATTTAATAAAAAATACCATCTCTAAGGGTGGAAAAATAGCTTAAATGAAAATTTAACCTACTTATAATTGTCATATTGCCTTGAAACTTTGTAAGTGTTTCTATTTCCGTTGATAGTGCAGTGGTTTGGTATCGTCGAGCTGATCTGATGGTAAGGACAGAAGGTGGATAGGTGGAACTCTTCAACGGCTAATAGTAGATACTTTGAGTTTGGGCTTATTTTGTTTGATTTGACAAGTCCAATACGTTAGTTAGAACTGTATACTAGAACCAGTTTTTTAGTGTTACTAATAAAAGCGAATTTTAGATTGCCAGTCTTCAAAGCCCACTGACTTCGAAAATATCTGAATAGGTATCTATAATAAATGAAATGTACCAATTAGTTATTTTTCACTTTCTAGCGTTTTCTTTTTGAAGTCGGTTTTTATTTATTTTTTAAGTTTTTATTACATAAATAAACTCCTTGATTTTTCTTTAAGAAAATTCATTGCTTAATATTATATTTAAGGCATTTTATAAACGAAAAGAAACTTAAACCGGAGAGAACTTGGTATGATTTAGTGCGGTTATTATGGAAATTTATTCATTTCGAAACGTCCGTCCCAATTGATGATTGATAGATGAGAGTACAGTGCATAATTTTTTAAATGTTTTACTAGACAATATTTCATTTTTGACTTCAGCTACTAATGGATTTGATTTTTTATAGAATTTTTGTCCTAGAAATGTCCTTCTTTCATTCAAGTACACCCTAAAATATATTCTCTCTCTCTCTCTCTCTCTCTCTCTCTGTGTGTGTGTGTGTGTGTGTGTGTGTGTGTGTGTGTGTGTGTGTATGTGGATGTGTTAGTGTGTGTGCTTGTGTGTGCGTGTGTGCGTGCGTGCGTACTGGCTCTCTAGTCTCTAGTCAAATTATGTCATGAAAATACAAAATACTCATAAAATGCACATCTCACCTGATGTTGATTCAATACTGTAATTGTACGAACAATACTGTTGAAATACGGATATTTTTATAAAAATTCATATTTTTATAAAAATTTCGACAACTTCGGTTTTAAGATGTCATAACATGTGTTATCCCAATTAGAGCTGCATACTGCAATAGTGAATTGTTGAGACTACGAGAATGAGTCACAGTCTAAAATAATTATTATAATATAAAATAACTCAACTTATCTATACGTGACAGAATATGAGAGTATTAAAAATGTGACCTACTTCTTTACTTATTTTCCATTAATTATTATCAAATGATACATCAAAATGATAGAAACTTTTATTTTCTCTACATATTTGCAAAAGATTTTATTGGTTTTGATATTATAGTGCACAAATAAACAAACACTCTGTTCCTTTCTTTCCTCTTTCATTTTTTCTCTCATGAAGTGTTATACCAGCTTCCTAACCCTGCTACTGAATGCTAAAATTTTCTAAGGAAAAACCCCAAAAATAATTTTGTCACTATCCGGAATTCGAACCAAAGACAATCTGCAGGCATTAAGCTACTAGACTAATATTTTCCAAAACCCCATTCTTTTGAAATATCATTATTAAGTTATACAGGGCTTTGTACAATGAAATGCAATTTGAAAACGAGAATATGGCTGTTATTTCACAATAATGCTACGTTTGAAAAAGTTCATATCGTAAATTTTAAAATGGTTGACTCATATAAGTCGTTAAAGCCATTCATGAAATCAATGACATTCAGATACTCAGTTAATAAAAAGTGACCTTTGTACTATTCCAGACTATAATCTATCTCTGTGTCAAATTTCATTCAGATCCGTTCATTCACATCCATCCATCCAAACTTTGGCATTTATATAGTAGTGAGACGTTGTGTATCTATCTGTTTGTAAACTTTGTATTTTAAAAAATACTTACTAATTTAGCTATTCACAGACTAACATTACTACTAAATGGCATTACATATACTGTCACAATGGTACAACATACTTGTTACTAAAAGGCTAAAAATGCACAAAATTCCTAATGTAAATAAGGAAATCGTTTTTGCAAATTTATCCTAAGGAGCAAAGGAGAAGGAGAAAGAGAATAGTAGAAAGAGAAAGTATTCTCTTCTGTTCTCTCTCATTTCGACTGTACTTTTAGGGTATATTATACGATAACGTCTCTAGTTGTGAATCGATTTTCATATTTTTAATGATATGTTATACGTAAATCGTTGTTACATAATATACATTTAAAAAAAATATTGAGTGTAATTAATTTTACCCTTAATTATAAAATAATTACTTAGTGTACTGATTTTGACGACACATTTGGCTCAGTTTGTAGTGACCCTACTTGCTATGCCAGCAGTCGCGGGTTCGAATCCCGCTGGGGGCATTCATTTGTGTGATGAGCACGAATGTTTATATTCCAATCATGGGTGTTTATATTTATATTATGTATATATTTAAAGTTATATAATATGTGTAGTGTATCAACTGTCTGGTATCCATAACACAAGCTTCGTAGCTTACCATGGAACTAGATGGTGTTGTGTGTTAACGTCCCAACATATTTATTTGTTTATATTTATTGATTTGGTGAAACTTTTTGTTAAAATATAACTATGCATTTATAGTGAAAACTATGAAAATAATAACAAATTATATGAGAACGGGGCGTCCTGACCTTTCAAACAAAATTAACAAAATTAGTTTAAGGAATACGCAAAACTGTAATATAAATCTAGTTACTTAAAAACACTTGTCGTTATAATTTATTCTGAAAATATTCGAGAGGAAAAATTCTAAGTGAAAAATGAAACTCGACGATGTCTTAAGACGGGTATTTGTTGAAGCCTGAGCGATAAAACAAAAGAAACGTACTACAATGTGTAAGGAGGGCTCACTTAGTACAGCTCTCGAGGGAAAATATATAGCCTTTACCTCAACACAAGTAGTTTAAAATATTATGGCTAACATTTTTATATACACAGTGTAGGTTTTACTCGTAGATACACAAATGTATTCATACATTTCATTTGTAATGAAGGACTTCTTTGATAGCCATTTTACATACATACATACATATATTACTTTTTGGTAGATATTCAAACAATATGAATAAAAAAAACATTAATAAATGTATATAGAAAAATTTTATTTTTATTTACAAAATACTCGTAGAATAATGATTCTATATTGCTGCTACGACTATAACAGTATACATAAATAATAAAAATATTTCAAGATATAATGTATTTTTTATACACAAGCTAGCCGTTCACCCTTGCTTCGCTCGGGTTCGTCGCTAGTGAAAAATAAAAACAAATCTATCTCACAGGAACCGTATATTTTTCGGGTTAAAAAGTAACCTTTGTATTCTTCCAGACTATAATCTATCTCTGTGCCAAATTTCATTCAGATCCGTTCATTCACATCCATCCATCCAAACTTTGGCATTTATATAGTAGTAAGACGTTGTGTATCTATTTGTTTGTAAACTTTGTATTATCTGAACCGATTTTACTTCTTCTAGTAGATAATTGTGCGATCGTAATTGCTATTACTACTTTTATCACAGGAAAGGAAAAAGTTCCCTATGGGAGATAAGATTTTTTGATACAGTTTCGCTTCGCTTTGATTCTCAGTACAACCAGTTGTTCAAACAAAACTGTGTTTTATTTGCAAAATAATAAAAAATGTACACATAAATATACAATTTAGAGTTATATAATACTATAATAGCTCAAAGCTACGTGACAAGGCCTGTGAAGAGACAAATTTTATAAAGCTAATATTATTTTTTATAAAACTTTGATTACTTTCATCTGCTTCACAAAACTTTTATTACTTTGAGGGAAATTTAATTTTATATACTAATATTTACCGACAGATTTGCTTTATCCATTAAGATTATTGTTCAACTTAGTTTCCTTTACATGTGAGTTTGTGAGGTTGTAGGGGGCAATCTCTGGATTTACTGAACCGATTTAAATGAAATTTAGTAAGAAGATAGTTTGAGACCCTGGGAAGGACATAGGATACTTTTTATCCTGGAAATTATCCCTTATGGGGGTAAAAATGGGGATGAAAGTTTGTATGGCGAATCAAGCTAGGAACGAACCCGAGCGAAGCGAGGTTGAGTCGCTAGTACATAATAAACAATTACTACATATTATAAACATAATATTAGCTAGCATTCTTGCCACTATTCCATGCGGACATGAGTTGTACAGTAATAACTAAGTGTACATTTGTTTTGTATATATAATTAAGTATATTTGTAATTTCCTATATTATATGAAAATTTAGAGGTGGCCAATTGCGTCCCTGAAGAAGTACAGAATTCAGCTGGTACAATTCCAAGTGTTTGTTTTAAATTATGGCACTTGTAATATAATTAGTGAACTGTCAAGAATTAATATTTAAAAGTACTCAATTCAATTCAATTTTATCGTTAATTGCTTCAAAGCGTAACAGTTGAGCACAGATTACATCACCAGTGTCACGTAGCAATTAGAATACTTTAAGGGTGGCTTCATATACATTTGAATAAAAAAAATATCCACATTTAAAAAAAATGCTTAAAATAGGAATACTTTCTTTTTAATCGACTTTCTAAAAAAAGGAAGTTACAGGTTTGAAGGGCATTTTTAGATCATGTTATGGAAAGACTGCAATTTTTAATGTAGCTCTACAAGTTGTAAAAACACATGTAATATTCCACAAACCAACCTCAATTGTTAGTAAAATTTGCAAGTAAAATAGTATTAAGTGATCAAACTTCAGTTTAATATAAAGGTGTTTAGTTTTTAATTTAATTTTGGCAATAAAAAGCTTTTAAAAAGTAATAAAAGACATTAGCCTTGTAGGAATTTGAAATTGGAATTGACTTAATTTTGCCTGTAAAAGTTAAGGGTGCTTGCTGATTTACATAAATAAAGCGTACTTTGTCCGGTTAATCAAATCTTTGGCCCAATTTTACTACAAATTATCAGGTAGATAATGAAAATATATAAAAATAAGATTCAATATTGAAAAACTATAGGAAATTGTCACTTGCATAGACAAAATAGGGCATATTAATAAAAGGAAAGGATAATGAAATTTATTCAATTAAATTAATAATAATATTTATAACTAGCGACTCACCCTCGCTCCGCTCGGGTTCGTACGTTTTAAAGTTTAGTATAGTTTTCTCAGAGATGAGATATCTTCCCGCAGTAAAAAGTATCCTATATGTTGACCCGGATAACGAGCTATCATCATAATAAATTTTATCAAAGTTTGTCTAGTGGTTTTCTCGTAATGCGTTCCCAGACAAAACAGACAGACAAAAATTCTAAAAACTATAGATTCGGCCTCTGTATCGATAATAATGACTATTTCAATAAGGTTTTCCAAAAAATATTTAATGTACAGATTCTAATCAGTTAGAATTTTGTTATTAGTCCAATCGGAATCCGGTTTGGGAACAAAATATTAAAAACCTGAAGATTTATGGTTTTAAAATGTTAGCAGGTATATAAGGAATAGATTTCTATTCCTTCATCATCGGGGACATTATACGAATTTTCGTATAATGTACGAATTTTCGTATAATGTCCCCGACAAATTCAAATCGTTAACTTAGAGAATGGACTATGTGTTTGTTTGCCAGCCGTCAGTTAAAAATAAATAAATAAGTATGTTGAGACACTATCGCACACCACCATCTAGTTCCATGGTAAGCTACGAGGCTTGTGTTATGGATACCATACAGGTGATGATACACTACACATATAAAACTTTTTTTAAATATGTACATATTACAAATATAGACACCCATGACTGGAGTACAAACATTCGGGCTCACCACGCAAATGAATGCCTCCAGCAGGACTCAAACCCGCGACCGCTGGCACAGCAAGTATGGTCACTACAAACTGAGCCTAATATGTAGTTTATATTATGTATATATATATTATTTCAATATTTAAAGTTCAAATACTGTATAACAAATGAAATCACATAAAGAGACCAATTAAATTAATGAATAATAATTATCACATTATATTATTGTAGTCTGGGTGAGATAATTATGAGGACGTGAGAAAAATCTAAATTAAAATCACTAAATTTAATCCTTTGAATTTTATTTACATATAAATAAGATTTTGTTTGTTTGTTTATATTATACTAGCAGTAACCGCGGCTTCGCTCGCGATGAAACTACGAAAAATATGCATGCAAATACATATATCCAAGGAATAAAAAGTTTCATACAAAATTTTATCCCCTATTTCACCCCCTTGGGAATTGAATTTTGAATAATCCTTCCCTAGTGGATGCCTTCGTCATATGAGGAATACGTGTGCGAAATTTCAATTTTCTATCCTTAAGGGTTTGGCCTGTGCGTTGATACATCAGTCAATCACTTTTGCCTTTTATATAATAAGATGAGCATTGAGCAATATATCCCTATTTTTCAATATCGATCTGAGACATTTTTTAACATTGGGAACAGGTATTTATCTGGTACTCACATGTCAGAAAAGCCAGTACTACCCACTAAAACCTAAACCTCCCATGTCTTACTGGGGCGTTGCAGGATCACACACGCACTCAATCACGACGACTAAACCATACTCTAATCGACATAAAAAAAATTATTGCACTTAATTATAGGAAAATTATACGGAGAAAGGTGGACTTATATTTGAAAGTTCTTTTCTAATCAAACTACGTAAGTGGATACGTGGTAAATTAATACATACATATGTACTCCGTCTTGTATTTGAACATATAATAGCTGTCGCAAAGACGTGCTCTGACCTCTACGCTAATTTCTTTAATGTATATTCAGGCCAATTATTTTTATTCAAAGCTTACAGATACAGACCGAGCTCAACTGCGATCCTAAAATTGTACTATTATCATTTATTTATTTATACATATAATAAAAATCTAACTGAGTATAATCTGTACATTAAATATTTTTTGGAAAATCTTATTAAATAGTCATTATTATCGATACAAAGGCCGAATCTATAATTTTTAGAATTTTTGTCTGTCTGTATGTCTGTCTGTCTGTTACCGCATCACGGAAAAACCACTAGAGGGATTTTGATGAAATTTGGTATGATGATAGCTGGTTGTCCGGGTCAACATAATATAGGATACTTTTTACTGCGAGAAAATATCTCATCTCTGAGAAATCTATAGGTAGTAAACGTTAAAACGTAACGTCTATATACCTTCTTCTCTTCTTTTTCTCAGCCGATTTTCTTATTTTTGTTTAGCTGTTATTGACGAGATTTAGTGTTATCAATAAAAAAAAAATACTATGGTATAGGTGAATTTCGGCCATATATTTTATTACAGCAATTTCTAAGGAAAATCAAACTTATGTCAAATACATAGTTTGAACACCAGAAACATTTTCACTGTTTATTTGATACCTTGCTAGTACAGTAAATAGCTTTTGATAGAATTGATTCAATCCTTAATCAAGGTAGAGGTCCTTAACAGATAACTTTAGTTTGAGTTACTGAAAACCTCAGAGAGTTTGACCCACGCTTTGAGACTGACAGTTCATTACTTCATATAACATATACATGAACAAACCACCATATATGTATATACATTTTACCTATATATTTATGAATTATAAAGAGGTAAGATTTTTCTGTTTGTTTGTACCGAATATGCTCCGAAACAACTGGACCGATTTATGTAAATGAAATTTGGTAAGAAGATAGTTTGTGACAGTGAAGAAGACATAGGATAGATTTTATCCCAGAAATCATCCCTTACGAAGGTGAAAATAGATGAAAGTTTGTATGGGCAATCAACCCAGGGATGAACCCGTGCGAAGCGAGGGTGAGTCGCTAGTATGTATATAAATATGCAAAGATAATACAGTTTAATGCCTTTTTCTCCTCTGTTTGCCAACAGATTTTCTTTTTTAGTGTTATGAATAAAAAAATTAATACGGTCGATTTTGATCATTGGGCGAACACTGGTACAAATAAAATATATTAATGAAATATTTATATTCAAAGTCACTTTTGCTATACTTTATACTTTCTTATACTTAAGTGAATATTTGATATCTATACATATAATAAAATTGTAATTAAGTCAAATCTGTACATTAAAATTTTTTTGGAAAATCTTATTAAAATAGACATTATTATCGATACAGAGGTCGAATCTATAGTTTTTAGAATTTTTGTATGTCTGTCTGTCTGTTACCGCATCACGGAAAAACCACTAGAGGGATTTTGATAAAATTTGGTATGACGATAGCTGGTTATCCGAGTCAACATATAAGATACTTTTTACTGTGATAAAATATCTCATCTCTGAGAAATCTATACTAAATCTTTAAATGTAAGTAGGGACGACCCGAGCGGAGCGAGGGTGAGTCGCTAGATTTAAATAAAACTATCTTTTCCCGAGTCTTTCCATGACCATGATAGCTGTAAGCATTCGAAACGTCGGGTACCAAAAATCAAAACAAATCCACGAAAAAATCCGATAAACAGTTTTATTTAAAAAATCATTATACTTTCACTTAAGAGAAAAATTCTTTTTTATTTGAGCAAAATAACATTAAGCCTGTAGGTGAATTCTAAATATTGATGAAAGATTTTGTATTCAGTTTCCGAGTTTACCTCCAACATCCAAATTAAACTTACATTTGTGTTACCTGTTTAATATATTAGTGTAGATAAACTAAACTAAGCTAAACTGAAATATGATGATAAATTATAAAGTTAGTCCCATTTTCCGAAATCCAAACGTATTGTGCTAGTTTTTTGTTATAAACTCTGCGAACAGCCTTGACCTTAATATTTTGGAACCAACCTGAGCCACTTAAGCAAACTACGTGCAAGCAACTACGTGTGTATGTATACTTGAATTACTCTTACCTCCTCACCTTTATGCATAATACTAGCGATATACCCCTGCTTCGCCTGGGAACATCCCTAAGTGACTTTTGTATTAAAATATTATATATAATAGTATAGAGTCAACGCCATCTTTTGGCAAATTTTCTTATTAACATTAGCCTATATGTTACCTACATGTCATAGTTTATATCATCAAAATCTGTCCAGTCATACACACATACATATATCATTAATATTATTAGTGTGATTGTTCAAATAGGATTTCTAAAGAAACAAAACTTCCACCAGTTCTATTTCTACAGTTTTTTTCTATTTAATACACTTCTCTAGATTTTGAAACATTTTGTTTGAAGTAGTTAAACTAATATGTGTTATTTCAAATAATATCAAAAATAAAAACGCTAACTTATTATATTTTGTATGTATAAGTAATATACATTTAAGAATCGTATTTTTATTTTCAAGGTCAAATAGTATATATGAGAGTTCTTTTCAATCCGTAAATAGAAATATTGCATCAAAAATGAACTATTCATGCAAATATATTGTTAAAAATAATTTTTGTTTTTGGTAACACAATGAACACTTTTGATTTGATAATTAAAACAACTGTTAATTGTTAAAAATCAGTCAAACTTATTTGGTGAGAATTTTCCTCAAGCACAGTATAGGTTTTTACACAAATTCCATACAAAATTAAAAATAAACATGCAGATGTAAAATGTACACGTGTTTCTACATCCGTGACTGTCGCATATATATATATATATATATATATATATATATATATATATATATATATAATAGCAAATTATAAAGGAATATACTTAATACAAAGATCAAAGCCCTTCTCTGTGAATATGGTAATTTCCAAACTTCTTACTGAGCCCCTACAATCTACATTACATTAAGTGTCATGTTACTTTAATGAGATGATTAGTTTTAGTTAGTGAGTGACTTATATTTTGCTTTATGGAGATTAAACATAAAATATTTTAACTATTGTTAACTACAAAAATAATTATATTAAACTACCAAACAGAAAAACAAAAACAAATCTATCCCACGGGAACCGGACATTTTTACGGGATATAAAGTAGCCTATGTGTTATTTTGATGTATGAGCTATATTAATATAAATTTTTCATTGAAATCCATTTAGGAGTTTTTGTGTGAAAGAGTAACGAACATCTATACACCTATACATCCAGACATCTTTAAAAATTTTCATATATTAATATTAGTAGGATTTATAAAATAATTTAATACTCCGAAACAGTATAATTTTATACAATTGAAATAATTTTTAGATTTCATTTAGTTGAAAACATAAAAGATACAAACAAATTCTTGCTTATAAAAGTATGAGATTAGCTAGAAAGATTGTATTATGACTCTATTTTTTAATATAGTATATAGTTCTACCGGCATTTTGCTACGCAATAATTTCAACTACGTAGCATTTTGCTCTAACAAATTTATATATAACTCATAATTTGTCTAGACAATATGGACGCTAAATCATCCTTTTCTAAATTAAACATATATTCTCTAAACACCATCGCGCTTTATGGTAAATTTTACCGTGAAAACTAGAAGAATCTTTAAAATTCCACAATTTATAAACTTTTAGTTTTCCAGCCATTTCTCAGGTCAATCAGGGTTTAAAAATTTTTGTTGATATACATCTGTACTATATATACGTATGTTTCTCTTATCAATACTAATCTATCTTATCGCGCTTTAGTGCTTAACGGTACCTATATATTTTTGTTATCAGTAAACGTGCCAGTGAATTAAATAATTTTCACAAACAAAAATAAAGGGACATTTTCATATATTTTTATCGATATAACATAAATTTTCAAAGTAATTCTCAAGGTAATAAGTAATTATATCTTAAGAATTCTTATATGGATGAAATATTTTTATATAAATTTTGGCATTTTTCATTCAAGAATATTTATTTTTACACATATAATATTTTCATATAACACATTTCGAATATTTTAATCTAAAATGAATGAATTTTAAAATATAAGCATAATATATAATAGTTTAAAACAAGTACTTACCATTCTCCGAGTATATTCCAGTTTAAACACGATTGTGAAACACTGAAGCGACTCTTCAGGGGAGCGCCGCGAGACTGCCCGGGACGCGTTGATACGTCAAAGAACCTACAACGTAGATGTCACACAAGTTTGAATCGAACTCAAATTGAAAATTTACTTCGGGCAAATGGAATTTTATAAGCATTTAACGGTTAATATAGATTTTTTAGATAAGAAATATCTTCCTGCAGTAAAAAGTGTCCTATATGTTGACCCGGATAACCAGTTATCATCATACCAAATTTCATCAGAATCTGTCCAGTGGCTTTCTCATGATGCATTTCAAGATAGACAGAAAAAAAACAGATAAAAATTTTAAAAACTATAGATTCGGCCTCTGTATCTATAATAATGACTATATCAATAAGGTTTTCCAAAAAATATTTAATGTACAGATTGGACTTTGTTACAATTTTATTATTTATAGACTTTAGCCAATTATATTACCGTTTTTTAAATAAAAATTAGTGGAGTAATATATGTATATTTTGGCCTAGATATTACTTTATTATTATAAACAATTTCTTATTTGTTTTTATATACAATCAATATCACATTAAACATTGTTCTAAATTATATAACATACAGTTTAAAAGGCAGTGGTAGCCCAGTGGTAACGCGTTCGCTTGGGAAATCGAGTTAAGCGGGTTGAAATCCGAGCCTCGCACTATATAATCAACATGATTACTAATTGTCTTACGGTGAAAGAAAACATTGAAACATAGTGCGGAAACCCGCTTGACTGAGAGAACATAGTAAGTTTTCTAAAGACATGTGACTATGGCGTGATCCCCCCCCCCCTCCTCCTCCACCCCTCCCCCGTATAGAAGGGAGGCCCGTGCCCAGCAGTGGGATGTTAAAAAGGGCTGAACACATATAACACTTCAGTGTTCATTTTAGAAAAATATGGAAAGATATAAAAAATACCAGTCAGTTCTTTATAATTAGGTGCCCGTCTAACAATTGTTATGAACGAAAACGAGAGTGGTCAGAACTAGGTCTCATTGTAAACAAAAGTTGGTCGGTTAATTTTACTACCAATTAACTCTACCTTTGTTATTTATAAACTTGAATATAGATAGTAGAGTAGCCATAAATTAACTAGTATGAACCGCGTTCTATAATTAAAATGTAGTGGCGTGATTTATTCGCTTCCGTTGGAAAGTAAAAAAGTGTTAGTTAAATCAAATAAAACTAACATCCATTAACTTGCATAACTAGCATGGTGAATGAATTTACTTAGTTTATAAACATTTTGTCTTTAATTATAAGTGATATTTTTTATAAAATACTAGCGACTCATCCTTGTTCCGCTTAGTATAGATTTCTCAGACATGAGTTATTTTCCCGCAGTAAAAAGTATCCTATATGTTGACCCGGATAACCAATCATCATACCAAATTTCATAAAAATCTGTCCAGTGGTTTTCCCGTGATGCGTTCCCAGATAGACAGACAGACAGACAGATAACAGATTCTGTATCGATAATAATGGCTAATTCAATAAGATTTTCCAAAAAATATTCAATGTACAGATTCGACTCAGAATTTTATTATATTTATAGAAGATGAAAATGAATAAAAAATTTAAAACTGAAAAAAAAAAAGAATAATTTCTCATAAATATAAAACTAAGTTACAATCCTCACAGAGACAATAATTTAAAAAGTAAATGTATCGCCACTGATCTAGTCTAGCATCAACAGCTGATTTAGTCTATGACAGGCTGTATCTATCCATCCCATTCACTTTATATTCTCATTTATATCCATCTCTTTCACTCGTACTCGAATGTATGACGTCGACGCGGAAAAGCCTCAAGTGAAGACTCCACAAGTTTTCCTGTTATTATAGACAAATTGAAACAAACATAACTATTTTTATGAATTTATTGTTTATGAACAGAAGTCAAAAGTCAGATAGTAAATTTTTCTTTTTTTAGTTTTAACTAGCGATTCACTCTCGTTTCGCTCGGGTTTGTCCTTAGGTACCTTTTAACGGTTAGTATGAAATAGATAGACTGTATATTAGTGTATACTTATGTATAATATATAATTATATATACATACATATGTAGGTATGATGAGTTTTATGTCCCTTACTTGAGAAATAATTGATTCCCTATACAAACTTTCATCACCCTTTTAATCCTGTTAAGGCCTGATTTCCGGGATATAAACTATCCTATGTCCTTCTCAGGATTTCAAACTATCTTTATACTAAATTTCATCTACATCGGTTTAGCAGATTTTTAATTAACCCTTTACAAGCAAACATACACATATTCACTCTTATTGAAATCGATATTATTATCGATATATAAACTGAATCTATAGTTTACAGAATTTTTGTCTGTCTGTCTATCTGTCTATTTGTAACCCCATCACGGAAAAACCACTGGAGGGATTTTGATAAAATTTAGGATGATGATAGTTGCTTATCCGGGTCAATATATAGAATACTTTTTACTGCGAGAAAATATCTCATCTCTGAGAAATCTATACTAAACATAAAAACTTAAGTAGGAACGAACCCAACGAAGTGAGGGTGAGTCGCTAGTTTAATAATAATAATCTATGCAGATAAATAATATTGAAGTGTCTGTTTGTAATGTAAATATAACAGCTTTTTACTATATACATAATATGAAAGTACTTGTACGGTACTTATAAGAGAAAACAAATTTTTAATCTGTCTGTCTGTTTGGTCCAGCTAATCTCTGAAACAGCTGAACCAATTTTGACAGGACTTTCATTGGTAGATACCTGATGTTATAAGGAGTATCATTATAAAGAGGCTACTGTTATTTCAGAAAAAGAAATAGAGTTTAAAGCAAAAAAATTAAAACCCATGAAATTGTGAACAAAATCCACATACCCCGAAACGCAAACGAGTAAAGCTAGTTAGTAATAAATACAAGGGTACATTTTCGAACAAATTGAAGATTAGACACTAGTAGTTTAAGTAAACACATACATAATATAACATAGACAATAGTAACAAAATGTCAGCAGTTCTATGTAGATGTACCAAAGGTCAACTGTTCAACTTTCACACAGCTGTGTTTTGGCAATAGAAATTCGCACTAGAATTACTTTAAAAAGAAAAATGATTGTTATAATTTAAAATATCTCTCACAGTAAGTTGGAATATCTATCTTTTTCAACCAGAGCTTTTATATTTAAATCTTTTTTTATTTTTATTTTAATACACACTCTCATATTATGTAGTACTAATTAGTTATTAAATAATTAATGAGTCTCATACAGTTATAAAAAGTGGTTACAAGAAAAAGATGTAATAATTATTATATATTTTTTTGCCATTGTCATATTATATAATTTTTATACGGATTTAAATGTAAAATGTTATCTTTATATGTATATAAAATTTGCATCCGGACGGTGAGGCCCGGTAGGTGACGCTGTTGTCAAAATCCAGAATTAACTATACAGATAAGTAAATTTGAAGTGTCTGTTTGTAATGTCAAAATAACAACTTTTTACTTAATGCATATGAAATTATATACAATACCAATGAGGAAAACACAATTTTATAAATTTTTGTTTGTTTGTCTGTCTGTCTGTTTGTTCCAGCAATGTCCGAAACGGCTAGACTGATTTTGACGGGACTTTCACTGGCAGATAGTTGATGTTATAAGGAGTAGTTTAAGCTACTTTTATTTTAGAAAAAGAGTTAGGGTTTTGTTCAAAAAAATGAAAACGTACCTAGGGACGCACCCAAGCGAACAAGGGCAAGTCGCTAGTTTTATACTATTCCCACTAAACGAAACCTGTGGCTGGATAACATCTGCAATCCCAGTTTGCTCGTAATTTATAAGTTTGTTGAATAATAACAAATTCTCTAAGATCTACACTTTCGAAGTAAGGGTGACTTCCTGTAGGGAGGAAGTGAGGGTTGCATGACTAGTAAATATTAAACTTTAGTAAGATTAACATTAATCATTTAATTATTTCTGAACTAATTCATATGTAATCTAAAGTAGAGTCATTAAAATATAGAGGTTTTTACAAATACTTTAACAAGGCCAGCATACAAAACTACGCCTTAACTTATGTGTTCAAACCTCCAATACTTATTGTACTTTATTGTATAGAGTTTATTACCTCTATTTTAAAAACAAAGATTTTATTTCTAAGATTTATATACATATACTAGCGGCTCACCCTCACTTCGCTCGGGTTCGTCGCTAGGTACGTTTTAAATAAATATAAATAGTTATTAGCCAGCGTTAACCATATAATAATTTTTTTGTTTTTAGTTAATTTTTTCATTTTTTCTGTTTATTAAAACCTTCCGTGGACCTTAAGGAACATACGAAAAAAAAATTAACTTTATGGTATGGTATTAAAGTTCAAATTGACTTTTAAGTATTATTACGAATCTTTTGTATGGAAATATAGAAAAGTGTTGTTTTTAGACTTTTTCAGGCAATTCTTTAAATTTTTCTCTCGGTAAGAACCATCCTCGTACTTCAAGGAATATTATAAAAAAAGAATTAGCGAAATCGATTCAGCGATTCATTTTTATATTATAGATGGATAAAATACATCTTCTCGGCTTTTTAAAAAAATGTGTACTTTATTTCAATAGAATTGGCATTTAATAGTCAATAATTCTGCATTAAAAACTCTTTCAGTAAATTGATCATTTGAATCGTAGACGTAGAGGATCGACTGAGCAATACTGTCATGAAATTGACGTGAGAGAAAGCGAACGTGCGGCCAATACCCGTCTGTATGTAAAATAGTTATACATATCTATCTTCATTAATCGTATTTTAATGTATTCGTTTTGTCTCCGTCTCTTTTTCGCCATTTGACGATACGTTTGGCTCAGTTTGTAGTGATCCTACTTGCTGTGCCAGCGGTCGCTTGTTCGAGTCCCGCTGGGGGCATTCATTTGTGTGATGAGCACGAATGTTTGTACTCCAGTCATGGGTGTTTATATTTATAATATGTATATATTTAAAGTTATATATGTATAGTGTATCAACTGTCTGGTACTCATAACACAGGCCTCGTAGCTTAACATGGAAGTAGATGGTAGTGTGTGATAGTATCGCAACATATTCATTTATTTATTTTTAGATGTCGGCTGGCAAACAAACACATAGTCCATTCTCTAAGTTAACGATTTGAACATATATATAAACATTGCGATGACGATAACACTATGCCCATGAGAGTATTCATCCAAGAATCGAACATGAGTCCTTCGCCTTAGTAGGTTATACCAGGAATACGATGCCACGTAGCATCTAAAAGCTACTAAACGATGTTGCATGAATATGTAAAGCTAAGTTACTATATTATTCAAGCGTTTACTCGCTTTGTACTCTGCTCTTAAATATATTACACCAAACATAACTTTACTACAGATACATTGAAATCTAATAAGTTGTCTGTTCTTGTAAACATTTTGTTATTTAAAGCTTCAAATTCATAAGTGACTAGTGACTTAACCTCACTTCGCTCCGGTGCGTCCCTAGGTTCCCGAATTTAAAAGCATAAAGCATGACAAGCTAACAGATATTTTTGTATTTGCAATATTAATGAATACTGTAATATTTTTAACGGTACTTGGTAGGAATTTCTTTTCTTTTCTAGAAGATACTTTGTTTTACCAAAATTCATGTACCCGGTACAGGTTATACCAACCATCATTATTTCCTACAACAAACAAAGACGTAAACGCTTCAATTTAGCTGGAACGTTTCAAATAAATTTACTTAAGAACCGTAATCTTGCTCTTAATTCTAACCGTGTTTCGTAAGATTTAATATGTTAAGAAATTTCACTTATTCATTAAAATTTGGGTTAAATTTTGATATAATTACACAAATGTTAACTTAATTTTTGGACTAGGATGACTAATTTCATGTTCTGACCTCTTTGCCTTACCACTTTATGATATAGCATGTCTGTCTGTCAAAGCTCTTTTGAACTGAGCTAATATTTTCTCTATATTAGTGTATAGTAGAAGACACTTACAAATATACTAACGATTCACCCTCGCTCTGCTCGAGGTTTTCCCTAGGTACGTTTTAACGGTTAGTACAGATTTCTCAGAAATAAGATACTTTCCCACAGTAAAAAGTATCTTATATGTTGAACCGGATAACCAGCTATCATCATACCAAATTTTATTGAAATCTACCCAACTGTTTTTTCGTGATGCATTCCCAGACAGACAGACAGACAAAAATTCTAAAAACTATAGATTCGTACTCCGTATCAATAATAATGAGTATTACAATAATATTTTTCAAAATATATTTAATGTACCTACAAATTCGACTCAGAATTTTACTATATGTATAGATATTATTTATATGAAGACTTACTTATAAAAAAACGGTTTTTAAAATTCTTTTTATTTAATATTCAATGCTGAAAGCGTATAATTCATTAAGGTTTTGTGTAAATTGCCTGAAATATGACGATAATGACTGGAAGCTTTACAGGCGTGCGTCACGTAAACCAATAAAGGTATACGAAAACAATGTATGACGTGGTTATTTTTCTTTCTGATAAAAAAGATCTGTCTAACTGTAGCAACGCTGTATTAAATAAATAAATAGATATATTGGGACATTAACACACAGCACCATCTAGTTCCATGGTAAACTATGAGGCTTGTGTTATGGATACCAGATAGTAGATACACTACACATATTATGTAACTTTAAAAACATTCATGTTATAAATATAAACACCCATGACTGGAGTACAAACATTTGTGTTCACCACACAAATGAATACCCCCAGCGGGACTCGAACCCGCGATCGCTGGCACAGCAAGTAGGGTCACTACAAACTGAGCCAAACGTGTCGTCAAATGTACGTATCTACGTTTTATACCCAAGAACTACAGCCCTGTTGTAACTAACATAAGCTGCATATAAAGGCAACATCTTAAGAGATGGAAATAACAGCTTCTTTTTTTTTTTTTTATGGGACAAAGGGGGCAAACGGGCAAGAGGCTCACCTGATGGGAAGTGATCACCTCCGCCCATGGACATCTGCAACACTGCAAGGCTTGCAGATGCGTTGCCGGCCTTTCAGGAAAGGGAGGGAGGGAGAGGAAGGGAGGAGGGAGGGGAGAGGGAGGAATGAGGGTTAGAGGGCCTCCCGGACTCTCACTTACCGGACGAAACGCGACAGCATAGCTGCCACTTGACGCCGGTCTCCTGTGAGAGAGTGGTACTATACGAGGCGTGCCGGCCCATTCGGCTGCCACCCGAAGGTAACAAGCATGGCACTACTACTTTAATACAATACATAAATAACAATACTTCTGGTACAACTGTCTTATATGGAAAGCATATTATAGAAAAATATTTCTCACGACATCCTTTGAATGTTGCTATTATAAATTAATTTTGTTTATTTATTATAGTTATTAATTTTGTTGTGTTTGGTTTGTTTGTTTAATTTTAAGAATGTGTTCATTTGGTTGATTTAATTTAGTACAATTATGTATATAGTTTTTTTTTTTTATTTCATAAATATATATGTATACTAGCGACTCACCCTCGCTTCGCTCGGGTTCGTCCCTAGCTTGCATTAAATCACGATTGATCAGTTTTCGACCGGTGAGGAAAAATGATTAAATTACTAAAATGGCTATTAAAAAATAAGGGTTGATCGTAGAAGGATGAAAATTGAGGATTGTATGTATTTTTGTATGTTGTATCATAAAAAAATAGAAATTAAAAATTTTGTCTAAAAAATAAAAAATAAAATTTTGGGGTGGACTACCCCTAACATTTAGGGGGATGAAAAATAGATGTTGGCCGATTCTCATAGATACCGGATAAGCACAAAAAATTTCATCAAAATCGGTCAAGCCGTTTCGGAGGAGTATGGCAACGAAAACTGTGACACGAGAATTTTATATATTAGAAAGATGTATACTAGTATTATAAAGCTGAAGAGTTTGTTTGTTTGGTTGAACGCGCTAATCTCAGGAACTACTAACCTAATTTGAAAAATTATTTTTCAATTAGATAACTCGTTAACTGAGGAAGGCTATAGGCTATAAATCATTCTGGAAAAATATACGGTTCCCGTGTGATAGATTTGTTTTTGTCTAGGGACGAACCCAAAGCGAAGTGAGGGTGAGTCGCTAGTTGTTAATATTTATAAGTATTTTAACACGAAGAAAATGTATTCAGCCCTTTTTAATGTCCCATTGCTGAGCATGGGCCTCCTTTCAATACGATCGATTGGTCGCTATAAAACTTTGCATACGAGTACATATGTACATGAATATTTCAGTATGGAGAATATTTTCTCGATGTCTACTCACGAACGAAGCAGTGGGTAAAAGAATTTATAAAAAGTAAATAAAACAAATATCTATACTAATATTATAAATGTGGATGTTTGTGAGTAAGGATGTACGGGTGTTTGTTACTCAACCACGCCAGAACAGCTAAACGGATCTGGATGAAATTTGGCACAGGATAGATTATAATCTGGAATAAAAAATGTACGGTTTCCGTGGGATAGATTTGTTTTTGTTTTTCTAAAGGCGAACCCGGGCGAAGCGAGGGTGAGTCGCTAGTAAATTAATAAATTATAAATTACTATAAACTAGTGACTTACCCTCGCTTCGCTCAGGTTCCTTCCTAAGTGGCTAAATGTCATCAAAATCCGTGCAGCTATTTAAACCAAAAGTAGTGACAGACATACATACACATACATAACTTTCACATTTATAATACTGGTCCTATTACATATATAACATATCATTAACAATATATCGCTAAATATTAATATACATTTACTAAGCATGAGGACTATTTATTTAGTGAAACTAAAGTTTTCATAGTCTGAATGATCATTGAACCCAATTTACTCCATTTCCAAAGCGAGTTTACTCCAACTTAATTTAATAGTTAAATATATTGAAATATAATTCAAAAACAATTTGAATTTAGCAAATTCTAGCAAAATAAGATTCAAAGGAAGGATAACCTTCGTTTCGTTATATAAACACACACGTTAGTATTGCGAATATCAGGTAATGTTTTCACGCCCGTCTGTCCGTCAACACAGCTAAAACAAATTGACGTGGAAAATTCAAAGCGTTTGTACAGAAAATCTATTTTATTCCACGATTATCTTTAAAGCAATCTATTTATTGGTATCGAGTTATACTATTTATAATGCTATTTAGTTTGAAATATGCTTCCGTTTTTGTTTTAACGATATTTTAACTGTATTATTTCTGCTTCGTCTGGTAATTCAGAAGATTAATTTCGTAGTAAATAAGTAGCTTTAGAAAATAAAACATATGTTTGGCTCAATTTGTAGTGGCCCTACTTGCTGTGCTAACGGTCGCAGATTCGAGTCCCGCTGAGTTTTATTTGTGTGATGAGCACGAATGTTTGTACACCAGTTATGGGTGTTTATATTTATAATATGTATGTATTATGTGTAGTGTATCAACTATCTGGTATCCATAACACAAGCCTCATAGTTTACCATGGAATTAGGTGGTGCTGTGTGTTAATGTCCCAACATATCTATTTATCTATTTAAATAGATAAGTTAACTTCTGTAGCGACTATGATTTCACGCTTTGGACTTTTTCGGATTATTCTTGCATCTAAATTAACATAAGATATTAGAGTCCACCTTTGTGAACTATGTTTATTGTTGTTTTTTTTTCTGTATCACATTTAAAGTGCAATATAGAATATAATAAGATATTATGGATATTGTACCTACATGTGTGATTTTGCGATTGTTTACAGTTTTGGCTTGTACACTTATTTTTTTGGCATTTTTTTTTACATTAAAATTTCACGTATAAATATATTTTTTCTGCTATTCAAGTCCTATCAAAATCAATTCATCCATTTTTGAGATTAAAATGCACAAACAAAATATATAAGCACAATATTTACTCGCACATATTTCATATACTTACAACATTATAAAGAATAATAGCATTTACAACATAAACTCAACTTATTTATCTTTTACAAAACACAAAATTTTCATACAAAAAAACGAACGATCTCAGGAAGAAAAGCTTAAAAATGTATTGCGAAGTAAAAATTATTTTTACGTACACCATAAAAAATCTTATGGCGTTTTTGAATAGAAGAATGTTCTATCCTGAAACATTTGAACAAAGGGGAAAAATGTAATGACGGTTTTTATAGCGGGAAATTATACTATATCAACACGTTGAGCCACGTTTTTTTAAATTTACAGACATTTTACAAAGTGTAACATCTTTATGGGTGATCTCGATTCACTATTTTAGAGGTTTGATGCTTAAAATATACAGATGTTAAACTAATTTAAAAAATATAAGTCTGTTATGTTACAATGTGCTGGAAATATAAATCTAGAATATATATACTGTGGGATTTATCTTTTTTAACTAATAACTATTATAAATGCGAAAAAATGTATGTCTTTTTAAATAAAACTATCTTTTTGGATTTTTTAGCGGATTTACTTTGAGTTTTATTTAAAACTAGCGACTCACTCTTATAGTATTATTATATATTATGTATTTAAATAATATTCCATTGCAATAAGTATGTTTTTATTTGACAGCCTTGTTGCTTAGTAACCCTATTACATCACATCCCTCTTTAAAAAAAAAAAAAAAATGCAATACAAATAAATAAGCTAAAAACCAAATCTTTCAGGAGCCTTTCGTTTTCTCTCCGATTTCCTCAGTGGTAATGAGGGGCAAGCTAGTGACTGCCCAGGTTCATGTGAAGCTGATGGTACAGGGTTCACATCAAATGTATTGTTACGAGAGGACGAATCACCTTGACCTGTAGGTTCAATTTGGCTTTTACTTGATAAATAATATGAAATTTTATTACCATCAGACACTCTGCTTCGCATTTGATCTATATGTTTTCGTTTAATCGTACCATTCGTATTTACTAAATAAGAGTAAGGGCCTGTTCTAGAAGTCACTATTCCAGGTTCAGAACCCTTTTGTAACGTTTTATTTATCCAAACAGTATCTCCAGGTTGAAATGGCATAGGCTGTTTAGTGTTACTTTGTAATTGTTGACGTAATTGTGCTTTTTCCATGTTTCCTCGGACGTCAGGTTTTAATAGATCGAATGTTGAACGCATTCTACGTCCAAACATCATTTCAAAAGGAGATCGTTCAGTGGAATGCTGAGGTGTATTTCTGTAACTGAACAAAAAACTACATAATCTTTCATTTAAATCTGTGTGTGATTCTACCATCCTCTCTTTAAAAGTTCGCACCGCTCTTTCTGCCAGACCATTAGTCCTGGGATGGTATGGTGTGGTTTTAATGTGTGTTATTCCGATAGATTTACAAAAATATCTAAATTCATCAGCTACAAATTGGGGTCCATTGTCTGTTACAATATATTTCGGGTATCCGTATAAAGCAAATAAACTTCGTAGCCTTTTTATAGTACAAGTACATGTAGTGCTTTTCATTGGTAACACTTCTAACCATTTAGTGTAAGCATCAATGATTATTAACCATGTAAAACCAAGAAATGGACCTGCGAAATCTATGTGGATCCTTGACCAGGGTTCAGGGGGAATACCCCAAGAATATACTGGAACTTTGTTATTAGTGTTTCTTGATCTTTGACATCGTTCACAATTTTGTCCAAAGTCGATAATGTCTTTGTCTATATTCGGCCAATATACATGCAAACGAGCTAAAGATTGCATCGCAGTAATTCCTGCGTGTCCATCGTGTAACATTTTTAATATTTCAATTCGTAAATTAATTGGAATACAAAATCTGCCATTCCATAAAACAAATCCGTCTTCATATGACATTTCTTGTCTCTTTTCATAGAAAGCATATAAGTTAGTGGCAATTTCTTTTTTGTCTGGCCAGTATGAAGTTATATATTTTATAACATATCTTAGTAAAGAGTCTTTAGATGTTTCTTCTCTCAAGCGATGTTTGGTAATAGGTATAGTTTTAAGTCTTAAATGAAGTAAATGTGAATATTTTGGTAAACCAATTTTTTCAACGTTTGAGGACTCTTCTTCTGGTAATGGTAATCGAGATAAGGCATCTGCTGGAGAGTTGTCCTTTGCAGGTAAATATTCTATGTCGTAGTCATAAGAATTTAGTGTCATTGCCCATCTCAAAAGTCGATTGCTGGCTATTTTAGGTGTCTCTCGGTTTGGACTAAATATACGTTCAAGTGGTTTGTGATCTGTTAACAATGTAAATCTTCGACCATATAAGTATTGATGAAACTTAGTAACTGCATAAATTAAGCCTAGTGCCTCCTTATCAATTGTTGAATACCGTTGTTCTACAATTGATAACGTTCTTGATCCAAAAGCGATAGGTTTCATATCTCCGTTCTCATATTTATGAAACATAACTGCTCCAATACCTTTGTCTGAGGCGTCACTGCTCACATATATGGGAAGATTGCTGTTATAATGGGCTAAAGTATTGTTTGATGTTAGTATATCCTTTAAGCTATTAATAATATTAGTATCTGTTGTTGTCCAATCCCATTTACTACCTTTTTTTAAAAATCTATACAATGGTATACATTTTATTTGTAACTTTTCAATAAACCGGCCATAGTAACTAATAGACCCTAGAAATGCTCTAAGTTCTGAAATATTTGATGGGATAGGCATTTCTTTTATGGCTTTAATATGTTCTTCTGTTGGATGCAGCCCATGTTTATCTATCTTGTGTCCTAAAAATGTTACACTTTCTTGTAGCCATGAACATTTAGAAATTTGGCTTTTAATACCCGCTGTCTGTAATTTTTTTAAGACTGTTCGTACCTTATTAATGTGATCTGTTAAATTGTTAGCAGTTATAAGAATATCGTCGAGATAGCAGACTACTCCATCAATACCACTTAGTATTTGATCCATTGTTCGCTGGAATAAAGCTGGAGCAAAAGAAATACCGAATGGTAAACGTTTATACTGATAGTATCCACTGTGTGTTGAAATTACTAAATATTTTCTGGACCCTGGATCAACCATCAGTTGTAAATAAGCGTCTTTTAAGTCTATTTTTGTAAATAATACACCTCCTGCTAATTTTGATGTTATTTCTTCAAATCTGGGTAATGGATAGTCATCCACTTGAACATGTCTATTGATTGTTACCTTGAAGTCCGCACAAATACGTATGTTGCCGTTATGTTTTACTGCTATAACTATTGGAGATGCCCATTCAATTGGGGTTGTCATTGTATCTACTGATTCTATAACATTTTCATCTACTAGTCTCTGTAGTTCAGCTGTAACCTGATCTTTAAGGGCCAATGGTACTGGTCTTGGTCGAAATGTTTTTGATGGTACGTTTTCTGAAATATGAATTTTTGCATAATGTCCTTTTATGGTACCTAATTTTCCATCAAATATTTCAGGAAACTCGTTGAGTAGCTGTTGAACTATTTGATCGCGGTTCAAAGGGTTTTTAATAGTTCGACTTCTTTCTACTATGTTATTTTGTTCATTTATTTTATGTATTTCTTTGATGTTACATAGCCTTGATCCTGGAGGCATTGGAAGTTCATATTGTATACACCAATCTAGGCCAAATAATGGTATGTCATTATGTTTAGTTACGTATGCTTCTAATAGTTTAGTTTTATTAAACGCTTCTACCATAATTTGACAGATTCCCAATGTTTTAATCTTGACGTCTGTATAAGCTATTAAGTTACTACATTTCTTCAATTTTGGTCGTCCTAGAGTTTTCCATAACTCTTTGCCAATAACTGAATGTACTGCACCTGGGTCATACAACATATCGATCTTAATATTGTTCATAATTGTTGGTATTAAAATCTTTGATGGTTTGTTTTTATGATTGATGTTAAAAGTTTGCGGAGACTCATCTACATCAGAATCTGAACTATTAGAGCTCATATCATTATGAAAGGTTTGTACTAGTCTTGTTTTATTATATTTACTTTTAGAATTTTTTGTCGTGATACAAACGCTTGAAAAATGATTTTGTTTACCGCAGGCAGTACATTGCTTTCCACGTGCGGGGCACTCCGAGATATCTTTATGATATGACTTACCACAATAAGTACATCGCTTGATTTGATGACGTTTCGCTTCGCTTTTAATTGTTCTATCGTTTTTGATTACTTTATTAATAGTAACATCATCGTTTAAAACTGTATGTTGCATTGTATTTGTTTGCGTTATAAAATTTGCTTGAGTTTCTGCCTGTTCCAAGTTTCTAGCTGTAGCCACTACATCCGCCAGTTTGGCATTGTTTTTAGGATGCTGTTTAATGAGTTCTTGTTGCCATTGCAGATTATTTATACCAATTACCAATTGATCTCTCAGGCGTTCATCTAACGTATTTCCAAATTCACAATACCCAGCTGAAGATCGAAGGTCCATTACAAATTGTGATACTGAGGTGCAATTATCCCTTCTTTTAGATGCAAATGCTACACGTTCTGCCAGTACATATGTTTTTCTTCCATAGTACTCGTTTAAAACAGTTACAAGTTCATCGAAATGTTTATCTGTTACTGATGCTGGTCGGAAATGATCTACAAGTACCTTAAATCCTTTTTGACCAATCCGAGATAGTAATAATCGTTTCTGTTTTTCTTCATTTTCCCTTGTGTTAAGTCCATGAAGTTCGAGTTCGATTTTAAATCGTTGAATATAATACTCCCAATCATCAGGGTTATTCAATTCTTCGAATGTAAATTTTTCGAGGGACATAATTTTCCTTTTTCCTCGTCGCCAAATATAGTATTATTATATATTATGTATTTAAATAATATTCCATTGCAATAAGTATGTTTTTATTTGACAGCCTTGTTGCTTAGTAACCCTATTACAACTCTCGCTCCGCTCGAGTTCGTCCCTAGTTACGTTTTAAGGTTTTGTACAGATTTCTCAGAGATGAGATATTTTCCCGCAGTAAAAAGTATCCTATATGTTGACCCGGATAAGCATTTATCATCACAAATTTCATCGAAATCCCTCCAGTGGTTTTTCCGTGATGCGGTAACAGACAGACAGACAGACAAAAATTCTAAAACTATAGATTCGGTCTCTGTATCGATAATAATGTCTATTCCAATAAGATTTTCCAAAAAAAAATTATTATACAGATTCGACTTTAGTAACAATTTCATTATATGTATATATATCAAATATTCGCGTAAATCTAAGAGAGTATTAAATGTATGTCGGTTGTTTCTTTAGGTTAAAACAACTGGGTGGTTTTTAATGAAGTTCTAGTTTAGTATCTAGATGGACGACCTAAAGTACTAAAGATATTATGATGGCTAAAGACGTAAAGACCTAAATTATTTTTAACTAAAATTCGACAGAGGAACTTTGCGTACTGAACTGACAGAGACTAATGTTTAGCGCAGAAAAAGAAATGTGATTTATAGATATTAAATAAAAAATATATCAATTAATAAAGGTTATATAAAAATTATGGCACAATTGTAACTAAGTTATTTGATTGATCATAGAAATATGGGTATTTTTCAACGCTTATTATTTGGCCAACATTAAGAATAATATATGGAAATGAAAAACTTTGATTATAATATATTAGCAACTCACCCTCGCTTCTCTCGGATTCGTCCCTAGGTTGCTTCCCCATACAAAATTTCATCCCCATTTTCGCCCCCTTATCGGATGATTTCTGGGATAAAAACTATCCTATGTCCTTTCCAGGGTCTGAAACTATCTACTTACAAAATTTCATCTCAATCGATTCAGTAGTTTCGGGGCCTATTCCGTACAAACAAACAAAAAAACTTTGCTCTTTATAATATTAGTAGAGATGTACATTGTACATAGTTAACATCTTTCTTTATTAATTCAGGCTGGATTAAGTTTCAAATTTTACCGGCAAATATTTTTTTTTTAATTTAATATTCAGATCCCATCCCACAATAGAAGGGTTATCGCCTTAAGCCTTATTTATGAGTTTTCATTAAAATATAATTTTAGCAAGATAATAAATCACAATTAAATAAGATGTTCAACGTTAACGAATATAAATCATAGACGTAAAGTGATGTTTTAAGATTTTGGCTCCACCAACACCAGATATTGATGAGTCACGTCAGAATATTTTGCTCGAAAATGACGTATATAATGTGGAATGCTGTGGTATACCCAAGAAAAGTGGGCTGTTGTAATTCACTGCTATCGTTTTAGTAAAGAAAATCTATACATATAATAAAATTGCAACTGATCGCTGTCTGTACCCATGTACATACATCTTCAATGAGATGTTTGAGAAAAACTGTTATTGGGGATCTTTATTAATGGAATAGAACCCAAAACAATGATTTTTAGTTTTTTTTTGTCTGTCTGTTTGTCTGTGCGTTTGTGCGCGCTAATCTTTGAAACGGCTTAACCGATTTGGGTGCGGTTTTCACTAATGTATTGTGGTAAGCTTCACTTAACATTTAGTATTTGTTTTATTTCAATCAGTTCCTAAATAAAAAAAGTTATGTTAATTTATAGAACCATCTATAATAATATAACTCATTAGTTATAAAAAGCGTATTTAAATTACAGGAGCTTTAGACAGATTAGAGATGTTATTCTAGTTTGGGTAAATATAATATTTTATAGTCTGGAGGACGAATTTGATTAGTGCTTGGTAAGCAAGGACGAGAAATAAATTTAATTGTCCCAGTTCCCCAATTCACTTTTTTATGTTTTTGTCTTTTTCTTTATACAATTTAACTTACTAAAAAAATAACTTTAAGCTGGAATAGGTTAAATGAAATTTGGTAATAATAACTACTTTTATAATAACATAAATATAGTGCCCAAACTTCCCACGGTACGTGTGAAGCGAAGGAAGTAAAACATCATAAAAACTTACTTTTCTTAATTAGTACTGGATTTCGCTTATTTTATGACGATAACGTTTAAATAAGTACTCGTGATCGCCGCGTGGTTAAACATCAACCATTATCCATTAAGTTTGATCGATATTGAGGTTCTTATTTCAAAGTTATATAGATAACCTATAAAACCCAAAATAATTCTGAAACGGGCCCATAGATTCAGAGATTTGTACGTACAGACAAACAGACTTTCCATCTTTTTATTATGGAAGTACTCGTATAATATTGATAAAGATTATCTAACATCATGCTACATCTTTTAGCAGTGAAGTAAATATATAAATACTAGCGACTCACCCTCGCTTTACTCGGATTCGTCCTTAGGTTGATTCCCTAGACAAACTTTCATCCTTATTTTCACCCCTTTAAGAGATGATTTCAAGAATAAAAAGTATCCTATGTCCTTCCAAGGGTCTCAAACTATCTTCTTACCAAATTTCATCTAAATCGGTTCAGTAGATCTAGAGATTACCCCCTACAAACTCACAAACTCACAAACTTTACCTCTTTATAATATTAGTATAGAAAATGCGCGAGCGGATTCGCGGGTAAAAGAAAGTCAATAAATTTTGGCTTTCTGCAGTCCCTCTCTATATAAACTTTAACTATGCCAAAGCTCATACTCCTCCGTACATGCAATATGCTTAAAAAGAGGTTCAAAGTGTTCACGTATTCTTAGTTTTCACGTATTAGTATAGGTTTAAAAAGATAGATCTGTAAATGTATAAGAGAAGCTCAAACTGCGATCTAGACTTAATCTAAACGAAGTTCCCTAGTACTGATGACACCACTCTACTGTTACGCACTCGTAAATTTTTAATGTATCCTCATATCTAAAAATAAAATTAATTTCAACATACATTTATTTTCTTTCAGGGTTTACGTCCACTCTTGTCCTCATTTTTTTTAATTATATTCAGCCCTTTTTAACGTCCCACTGCTGGGCACGGGCCTCCCTTCAATACGAGGGGGATCAGGCCATAGTACACCATGCTGGATTGGCGAATTTCACATGTCTTTCGAAAATTTGTTAGGTTTTCTTAGACATGCAGATCTCCTCACGAGGTTTTTCTTCACCGTAACACAAGTGGTAATCATGTTAGAAATTATTCGCACATGAAAATATCAGAGTTGCGAGACCCGGAATTTGAACCCGCTTCACTCGGTTTCCCAAGCGAGCGCGTTACCACTGGGCTATCACAACCTCATTTTCTCATAAAGTTTGTATTTTAATTTGTATGTGCAATAAAGAATATTTTTGTGGATTTTTATAATTTAACCCTTTTTGAATGAAGATGTATCGAAGCTTATGGGGTTTGAATCTCGACCTATTAAAATTATCTCAAAAGCGTACAAATGTTAATAAAATTATTTAATTAGTACGTTTAAAACACTTGTATGGTATATGTGATATAAAATATCAATATTTAAATATATTCTTATTTTTTGTGTCATACAATACTGTTACAATATTTATTTTTCTCATATTCACTCTTAATTATCACTCCAAGCTAGTATAATGTGTCGACAATCTTGAATATATAATATATATTGTATATGTATATAAGTATGAAATTCTGTTCGTTAGTAACAATATTTTCAACACATTTGTTACAGTTAAGGTTAAGGTTTTGGGAAAAATAAATCCCGGAAAAATGGGAAACTTGGGAAAAATAAAGTACTTGTCTAAAATTTTTTGGTTATCACAAATAAATTGAAATTTTCATTAGTGAACTACGAATATAAAATAGTTATTTTTACATATATACACCAACATTTTATTTAAAATGTTGAATTGATTATGAATAAATAAAGCTATTTGGCTTTATTTATTCATAATCAATATTTTGTCTCTTTATCACTTTTCTAAAAAAAGGGGTACAGCCGCGATATTTAACTAGTGTAGAATAAAATTGTTAATACAAGGACTTTCACTTACTTAGCACAGTATTTTAAGTATATCACTTTATTCACTATAAAACACGAGACGCACACGTCCGCGCGGCGCTTGGCAGTTCCCTTACTGAAAGTGTTTCAGTAAGCGAATAAGGTTTAGGGCACACTGGGTGTATAATATGTATGTATGTAAAAATATTGTTTTATCATAAGTCATGTAAAAATGTTTTGTTTTTTCGTGTAGTTACATTACACGAAAAAAATTTTTTTTTAGAAAAAACTTATGTTTATGATCAAAATAGTAGTAACAGATAATCTATACATATAATAAAACTCTAACTGAGTCGAATCTGTACATTAATTTTTTTTTTTAGAAATCTTATTGAAATAGTCATTACTATCGATACAGAGGATGAATCTATAGTTTTTAGAATTTTTGTCTCTCTATCTGCCTGTCTGCCTGCCTGGGAGCGCATCACGAGAAAATCACTGGATAGATTTTGATGAAATTTGGTATGATGATAGCTGGTTATCCGGGTCAACATTTAGGATACTTTTTACTGCGAGAAAATATCTCATCTCTGAGAAATCTATACTAACGGTTTAAATGTACTTAGCAACGAACCCGAGCGGACCGAGGTTGAGTCGCTAGTATATAATATTAATTGTCTTTTATTTTATTTCGTGTTATAATTATTCTCTTTCTAGTATTACGCTATAAATACAACCTGTTTTTTTTTAATAATCATCCAAATATTTGTATAAGTCTAATGGACACAGTCTCAAAATATAATTAATATAGTAATATAGAATTAAATATTGATTACAGACCCTCGAATGACGATGACAGAAGTATCTGCTTCTTCTGAAGTGGTTGCAAATTCAAATCCCGCTTGAGACAAATATATATTGTGTATGTCTAGTATTTATCCAGTGGTCGATATTCGACCATAATCATTTTTAATCATAACATACTCACAATCTATGTAAAAAAACTAGCTGCTTCCAAAATCAAAGCAGGTTAATGACTACTAAATAAATAAAAATAAATCGGTTAACGAACAGAGGAAAAAAAAATACTGAATATGATTTTCACTGAACTCCTTCTTAATGGCTGGATCGATTTTGATAAAATATTTTGTGTAAAACTGACAAACAGAGAACAAAAGGTACGGTACGTGTCTTTGCCTATTTATATGTAGATAATAATAAATACATATGTTGGGACATTAACACAGCACCATCTAGTTCCATGGTAAGCTACGAGGCTTGTGTTATGAATACCAGATAGTTGATATACTACACATATATAAATTAAAATACAAACATATTATAAACACAAATGACTAGAGTGCAAACATTTGCGTTCATTACACAAATGAATGCCCCTAGCGGGACTCGAACTCACGACCGCTAGCACAGCAAATAGGGTCACTACAAATTGAGCCAAACTTGTCGTCATTTTTTATATTTATCCCATGTGGTCTGAATGTCTGTCCATGTATCCTATATAAATGTTTTACGGGCCTCTATTACAGTGTCTAGTAACGCGATTAAATATGCATTATTGTGTATTAATACGGTTCAACTCAGTGTACCACTACCTTAAAACGATTGAGCGGAGGTGTAGAAGGAAAACTCATTCATTCGTGAGTGTTTAGCATATATCATACATAGTGCTAACGTTTCAAAAATATATGCATTTGTTGGAATTTAACGTAACGTTTGCGAAACATTTTATTTTTAAGGTTATCCTGTCTATTTTTAAGTTCTATCCACGTCACGGTATTATTAGTTTGTTTTCGTATGGAATTATTGGTTGTTGCTTTTACTAAACGCTAAATCTGTAAAGATATTTATTTTAACCGACTTAAAAAATGTGATTTATCATTTGACTGTTTATTTTTTTTATAAAAAAAATTTATAACATTTTTATAAAAAAAAATAAAGCTTTTTGAAAGATTTTTAGTATTTTTTTTTTTTATTCAAAGGCTTACTTATCACTTCAAGTTGTAGTTTTTTCTGATTTGCATACATATACATACATGAATAATGTACTCTAAACAAAATTCTTTTTGGACTTATTTTGATTTTTGCCTCCCACAACCATTTCGTGACCATGATTGCTGTAAAGCATTCCAAACGTCGGGAACCAAAAATCAAAATAAATAAGCAAAAGAATCCGAAAAGATAGTTTTATTTAAAATGTCAAATATTCGCGTAAATCTAAGAAAGTATTATGGTGTAGGTATTTATTCTACATAAAAAAAATAATGAGATAACCTCGTTTTACACACACACACATATATATATATATATATATATATATATATATATATATATATATATATATTACATTGCAAAATATCTAACTAGTAAGATCGATAAAGCTGTCTTTGATTGAACTTTGAACTTAAAAAAAAAAATTATAGTCATCGCACACAGTACCAGTTACATATTAAATATGTATATATGTATGTATAAGTAGAGTCTTTACATTAAATATCATATATGTATAATATTATATATTTTTATAAGTAATATATTATGTATATGTGATTTTTACCTTTATGTCTAGTATATATCTAATATATTTTTTGCACTATATCGCCCGTTGACATCTTCTTCCACATCCAGGGGTTGACTGGAAGAGATCTCTTTTAGAGATAAGTCCACCTTTGTGAAATATGTTTATTGTTGTTTTTTTATTCTGTATCACATTTAAAGTGCAATAAAGAATATATATACCTTCTTCTTTAAAATCGGTTAAAAGAAGTTTTATTTACATTGAAAATGCTATAAATAAGTATTAAAATAACTTTTTTACATTTCGTAAATATCTTCTTCTATTTATTAATGTTTTGAATCGGAATACAATTATTTATATTCTTTATTCGAGCTGTCAAACAATGTTACAGTATTTCAAGTAACTTTATTGACATATCTGTTTTGTTGTACACTTGTTCGATTCTTGCTTGAATTAAATATTTATTTTAGGTGTATTTTGAACTTGTGTATGTACGTATGTTTGTTACTCCTTTGCTCTGAAACGGTTTGATACATTTGGATGTTTAGTTCACGGATAGGTTATGAATTACATAACACGTAGGCTATAATTAGTAACAAAATTTGCCAAAGGTCCTTAAGACCTAAGCGAAGCAAGGATAAAACCTTAATATAGAGCGTGATTTTCCACTTTTCGAGTGTAATCCAAACTCATTGAAATTTGAAACATTAATACCTAATGAGCTTAAAGCTTATTCTGAAAGACAAGAATAATTCTGAAAATGTAAAGGACGAACATTGTTATCGTTTCTCATATTTTATTTAAATATTTATACTTTACATTATACATTTATAAAACTTTGTAAAGTAAATAGAAAATTAAAGTACAATATCATCGACAAAGTATCAAATTCAAAGCTTCTTAAGAATATTTGTAGAAGATGTCTAAAGTCGCTCATTATACTGTATTCATCGATTGCATTCAACTTATAACGAGGTATTTACTTAATAAATTATGTTTCTTTCCCGTTTATATAACTCGTTTTTATATGTATACATACACTAGCGACTCACCCTCGCTTCGCTTCGGCTTCGTCCCTAGACGAAAACAAATCTATCCCACGGGAACCGTACATTTTTCTGAGATGATATATAGCCTATAGCCTTCCTCAGTTAACGGGCTATCTAATGCAAAAAGAATTTTTCAAATCGGATTAGTAGTTCCTGAGATTAGCGCGTTCAACCAAACAAGCAAACAAACAAACAAACAAACAAACTCTTCAGCTTTATAATATTAGTATAGATTATTAATCTATCTGTATGTACGTCACTATAATTCAGTTGAATAATGTCACGATAAAAGTTAGCTGGAAGTTATAGTATCGATTTCTACTTGAGGTAAATAAAGTACTAACGGCTCACCCTCGCTTCATTCGGGTGCGCTTCTAGAAATACAAAAAGAAATCTATCCCCCGGGAACCGCATATTTTTTCGGGATAAAACTAGCCTTTGTGCACTTCCTCAGTTTGTAGTGACCCTACTTCCTGTGCCAGCAGTCGCAGGTTCGCTGGGGGCACTCATTTGTGTGATAAACACGAATGCGTAATGGGTAAATTTAAATTTACAATAAGTTTTTTTTTAAAGTCATATATGTGTAGTGTATCAAATATCTGGTATCCATAGCACAAGCCTCGTAGCTTACCATGGAACTAGATGGTGCTATGTGTTAATATCCCAACATTATCATCCGCATAAATTGATTTTTGTACAATCGGAATAACTCATTATTGTATCTCTAGCAGCAAAACCATAGGGCTTTCATGTAAGCTTGTGAAAGCTACTATGTACTAAAAGTTAGCTCCTTAATTCTCCCTTGTTACATAATCCGTTTCTAACAGACGTCTCCTACCAATAAACTACATACTTGCCAAATTTTAGCTTTACAAGACAAGTTGTTTTACAGATCAAATTTCATGTTTCACGCTTTCATATATTTAGATAGAACACCATATATTTTGCGAATATAAATAAACTTTTACAAATAAAATCGCATTTAATTAATAGTATAAAGAACAAAATTTATTATAAAATATGAAATTTTACAAAGGTTAATTAATAGTTTATTCTCAGTTACCCTACAAAATAAAACAAAAAGTTAGCAAAAGCTTTGGTAGCGGGCGTAATAAAGCTAAATGGGTCAAGGTCCAATCTGACAATACAGGTCGGCCCTACAAAGTACCGATCTATATTACCATGATATTATGTTCATAAAATATAAAAATATAACTCAGTACGTACTTTTTAGACTAATGAATAATATAGGCAAAGTATCATAGAACTAAATATGAATAATGTTTTAAAATAGCAAATATATACGAGTAATAAGTAAATAAATGTTAATAAATATAAATAGCTAACGTATTTTATTAAAATACTGTATATAATTAAATTTAAACTGAGTCAAATCTGTACATTATATATTTTTTGAAAATTCTTATAGAAATAGTCATTATTAACGATACAAAAGCCGATTTTATAGTTTTTAGGATTTTTTCTGTCTGTCTGTCTATCTGTCTGCGAAGGTATTACTAGAAAACCACTGGACAGATTTTGATGAAATTGGTATAATGATAGCTCATTATCTGAGTCTTTTACTTTTTACTGCGGGAAAATATCTCATCTCTGAGAAATCTATACTAACCGTTAAAACGTAAGGACGACCCCGAGCGGAGCGGGATCGCTAGAAAAGAAATAAAATTAATAAACTGATATTGTGCTCTATTTAAAGGAGAAGGTGAAGAATGCTTAAAGAATAAAAAATAATATTAGACTTGTAATACTTTCTTGTATCAAAAATTCTATATTAACTTAACTACTACATATATAATATAAAATTTCCCTCATTCTTTAAAGAAAGTGAACGATCTGTATGTCAAAATCGAGAATAGTAGCATGAACAGCAAATCAAGCTACTATTTTTGACTTTGACATTTATTTTGGCGAGCTCCCTCTATATAATACTTTAGTCTAAAACTTACATTTATTAGTATGTGTATTGTATTTTTTCTTCTTAAAATAAAATAAGTTAAGTAAAATAAAACAATTGATTGAAGCCTTAAATGGTATTTTACTTCATTACTTGTGTTAATAATAATTACTCTAACTAATTATTGAAGTAAAACTTCTTTAGAATCGTTGTGATTTGAAACTCGATGAAACGAAAATGCGACACGAGAAAGAGACAAACACATAAATATATAGAATTAAGCCGGCGAGAGAATGAGATACATTATACAGGAAGTGAAAAATAATACTAAATAATATGTTATGTAATATATGTTAAATAAAATTTAAAATAACTTTTAAACTTGATAAAAAAAAACATTTTTTTTAATTAAATAAATAATGAAAATTTAAACAATAAAGAAAATTACAAACATACTTAATTATATATACAAAACAATTAATGTACACTTAGTTATTACTGTATAAGTCATGTCCGCGTGGAAAAAAAACTAAACTTATCACTTATAAAAATGAATATTTATTACTGTGGGATGAATATGCATAAATTATATAAAAGCTATTATGATTAATTGTAGCCATGGTAACCGCTGTTATTGTCTGACAAATATGTAATATTATATACTTTCCGTATATGATATTCTATAAATATATGATTGTAATATGCCTACTATGCCTTATTTAATTATTGATTTGTTTTAATTTAATTGTGATATTTGCCAAAGAAGTTTTATTTCAACCGCGCGTTAAGATTATAGGCACTCATTTTTTTTTTCTCTTTACGGAATTTTCGCATTTGTAGAGTGACATATTTATTGAGGAAACAATCAAGCAAGTCGGTGTACATATAGAAATATTTTATATACCGTACACGCTTTCTTTTGAATGTCTGACGAAAAGTCAAGACACAAATAATATTGTACGTATTTCAACGGCACCCTTAAACATTATGACGATAATAATTGATTATTAAATACCAAATCCCTTATGAGGACACGTTTGGCTCAGTTTGTAGAGACCCTACTTACTGTGCCAGCGGTCGCGGGTTCGAGTCTCGCTGGGGGCATTAATTTATGTGGTGAGCTCGAATGTTTGTACTCCAGTTATAGGTGATTATATTTATAATATGTATGTATTTAAAATTATATATGTATAGTGTATCAACTGTCTGGTATCCATAACACGAGCCTCGTAGCTTACCATGGAAGTAGATGGTGCTGTGTATTAATGTTCCAACATATTATTATTATGATATAAAGCAGTATATATGTAGTACGAACATCAAAAAAAAACTGATGAGTTAATTACTCCAAGATATAATCTATTGACACTATCATTTAAAAAGAAACATGTAAAATTAAAAATCATGACAGCCATCTTAAGGTAAATAAATAAAGTTCATATCAAAACCATTTCATCAAACAACTGATGTAGAACAAAGATAACCAACAATAGTCCATTTAGAGACGTGAGAAAGCTGTATAAAATATAGAGGATAAAAAATAATGGCACGAATTAATTAGCTTACTTAATTACATATAAATACAGTTGATCGTGTGAAGATATTTTAGATAGAATATGTATTATTTTAAGCTGTGGTAGCCCAGTGACAACGCGATCGCTTGGGAAACCGAGTGAAGCGGGTTCAAATCCCGAGTCTCGCACTTCTGATACTTCTGATATTTGAAGAAAACTTCCTCAAGATTTCCTAACGATGTCTGAGATAACCTAGTAAGTTTTCAAAAGATATGTGAAGTCCGCCCCGCACTTGGCCAGCGTGGTGGACTATGGCCTGATCCCCCTCGTATTAAAGGGAGGCCTGTGCCCAACAGTGGGACATTAAAAAGGGCTGAATACAATATATTATTTTATTATATCTCTCCGATAGAGTTAAGATTATCGTCAAAAGATGGAGTGCGGCTGCCCAGATTTTCATCTCATACCATCACATTCTACTTTCTTAGATTTACGCGAATATTTGATATTTCAAATATATATTTTTTTGGAAATTGTGGGTAGGCACTGTCTGTAACAAGTGTATAACACCTTTGAGATGTCTAAAACCTTAGTCTCTCCCGTGACCATGATTGCTGTAAAGCATTCGAAACGTCGGGAACCATTTTAATTATTTTGTCTTTAAATAGTTTTTGAATTTCATGAACTCAATAGGAAAATTTTTGTAATCGAGTAAGTAGATCCAGCGTTAATTAGATAGCTAATATCTTACTAGTTTGATAGTAGTTTACTTTTTAATCGATTTTAAAGGGGTATAAGAATGTACTCGAATTCGATTATATTTTTTGGGAGTTTGTACAGTTACATCCTCATCCACATTATAGTCCTCATAAAGTCTTCAAGAAGAGTCCTCAGAAGTATGACCCGACTATCTTTTAATATAATAAGCACTTGGTTCAAAAGTCCTTCGCGTTATTCTCCTACTTCGCCTTCCGTTCACTCTTTGTAAGTGGGACAAACTTTTGAATAATATAATTAGTGAAATATGTTTAAACTTATACTTTAAGGTTTAGTTTTCATGGAGTTTTGTTCAGTGTATTTTCTAAATATAAAAGATGAAGCGAGCGATACCAGAGAAGACATAAAAAAAATTTATTATGTAAGTTTTAAACGGATTTTACTAACTCACAACATTTACCAGCAAACTTTGAAGTTTCAAAGACAAGGCTTAGTCAAGTTCCGTCTGTAATTTATACTAAATGTAATAAAAAATATATAGAAATATTACAACTGAGCTTTATTTTGTGTAAATATGCATTTACTATACCATATATTCAGTTATTTATTAGCGAAATCGATTGCAAACAGTCGATTTGACGTTAAAATCAAAGAACAATGGCAGGACTCTATACAACGATTTACCTGATATCTATTTGAGGCGTCTTGAAATGAAAAAATGCTCAAACGATAGGGATTAAATAACACAAGTTTATCCAGAAAGATTTATTTTATTAGGAAGTCACAAAAAAAAGATATTAGCATTTTTATTTTATGATTTGCGGTTATAAACCTACCTAGCAATGACAGCTGTCACTTATTATTGTATCAAATATTATAAATTAAGTATTATAAATTAAAAAAAGTTTATAATATTAACATAAAAGCATTACATATAAGTTACGTTTTTAATTTCTTTATCATGGATGAAACAAGGTACTACTTTGAGTCCGTTAGGAGAAATCAGTATTAGTTGTAGGTATACACTGGCGATTGTCCGAGAGAATGCACAAGTCGTCGCATGGGGCAGGTAATCGGGTCCGTGGGCAAAGCGACAATTAAAACTTATAATAATCTAGAAAAATGGAACAGTAACAGCAAAATCAAACGTAGTAGTCAGAGGCATACGTAAAATCATGGATGACAAATAAAATATAAAATCTAAATAATATGTCAATATCAATTATCAAGTCAATCTCACTGTCATCTGTTGTGTTGCTATAACTATTATTTTAATTACTGTACTAACTGTAATATCTTCAATTAAACTTACAGCATAACATATGATGTTTCCATTATATGTAAAGCTGTAAGATTAATGAACAAGACATAGATCATTAGTTAATTATGTACATAAGACTTTTAATAAAAGTATTTTAAAATAAATACGGCATTTCATTTTCTTCTGTGGCAACAATTTTTACATCATCTTTGACGAATGGCGAAGCCGGAAGTACATAAAAACAATCAATTAGTGGCTTATTATGTAAACATTTCTTCTTGGCTTTGTCATGTAAAACAAACGACGTGAAAAAAAAGAGCAAATTAAATAATTCAGTTTTGTATATGTCCTAATCTTAGACGCTTTAAAAACGTTCAGGTAAAAACTTGCCATTGTTCTTTATTTTAGAAATGGTTGAATAGTCAGTAGAAATTGGCATGTTTGTCAAATTTTTAAATTAAATAAGGTGATGCTCAGTAAAGTATATAATAATTAATAACGTGTTCATAGAGATATTGTGTTCGTGTGTGTGTGTGCGCGTGAGGGCGCGTGTATGCGCGTGTGTGCGCGTGTATGCGCGAGAGTGTCGCGTGTTCACGTGTATGCGCGCGTGTGCGCGGGTGTGCACGCATATGCGCGCGTGTGCGCGTATGTACGGGTGTGCGTGTGTGTGTTTTGTGTGTATGCATTTGTTGCTACTTCACGCTGAAATGCCTAGACGGATTTATATTAACTTTATTAACACCGTTAAACTATACCTAAACCTGGAGTAACACTGTTGTTAGTAATGATATATACTGCTAGTATATTTTACGGAAATTGATCCCGTGACCTTTACCATAATAGATGGTCCCATACATGCAACTGCGCAGCGCATTAACATAATGAATGACTATCTATCATCATATTATTATACAAATTATTCTTAAACTATGATGTATTGTATAGTGTATAAGACATACCTACTCGTACGAGATAAGTTTTACAGAAGTTACGAGATGAAATATTGTGGTTAAATCTTTAAGTCTTGAGGGAAATCTTCTATTTCTTGTACTAAATAAAATAAAAATACTAATTTTGTTTCTCAGAAAATACTTCTCCGTTGACTGTACAATACATGTTCATAATAACTATAGTATATTTACATAACACCATCTACGGATTTCTAATTAAGGACTGACTTTTCAATGATTAGTAAAATTATAGAAATGTGATTTAAGAACTGATAATTTCATTTTCCTTTGTATAATGACCTATATGTAATTATATGTACATATATATGTATAGACAAAAACAAAAAAGTTCAGTACCTTTTTCTTCTCTGTCTATTGCTATTGATGAGCTTTAGTGTTATCAAATAAAAAAATGAAACAGTTATTTTTTTTTAAATAGATGTGTAAATTGTATTAAATAATATGTTTTCCCCTGATTATGGTCGATCTTCGACCACTACGCAAACACTAGTTGTATCTATTAGTATAATAAACATTTTAAGATCCTTTAATATTCTAATTAATAAGATCCCCTCAAACTTATTAATTTAAAAATCAATAACAATTTGGTAGTTTACCAAGCTGGCTAAGTGCATTGTGGCAGATTTCATATGTCTTTTGAAAGCGTGCAAGGTACTCTCAGACTTGCAAGACAACAGGACTTCCTCGCGATGTTTTTCTTCGCCATAAAGCAACTGGTTATTATATTGGAAATGTTTCGCACATGAAAATATCAGAGATACCCAGTGAAATCCAGGATTTGAACCCGTTTCACTTCATTTCCTAACCAAGCACGTTACCACTGAGCTACCAGTGCCTTCTAATAGCTGCCTGCATATAAAATACCAGTACCATTCTGTCAGAATGTTATTTACATTACAAAGCGAAGTTATAATTACACGGAATTTCGTACTACTTGACATGACATTTGATCCTCATGCGTATTTGCACACTACGTAAAAAGTACTATGTATATATGTATGTATGTATGACCCACTTTAGGTTTTCAATATTTTTATCGTTCTAATGGTTTTTATTGCATATCAGTTTTAGCCTTAGGCTTTACCTACGTTAGTGTTTCATTTCCTTATTTATTGAACGTGTCGCTTTTTAAGGGAAGTTAAAAAAATATAATTTTGTTTAAATGTTCAAATTTAATCGAATTTGACCAGCGTGGTGATGATGAGTCATAAGCCCCCCGGTCTTAATGGGGTGTTGCGGGATCGCTTACACACTCTACCACGATGCCCCGACAGCAGGCCTGCCGAAGCAGACCCCAACAACCATGGAGTAGTTCCAGCAATCCACTCTGCTATCAAATAAGTACCAGGAACAACCCGCATAGCACATCTCCCACCGATGTGGGCCGCCACCCAGTGCGTTTTTCTCTTTCGCTCTCCTCCCCAACCACGACGTATGATTTATTACTATTAGTATATAACATAAAACTTGAACTCACGTAAGAAACGCAAGCTATAACCTGACCGTTTATTGGATAACTTTACTGGCGGTAGTCATGCCAGTAACGATGCTCAGGTAAATTGCTTTAAATAGGTTTTACTGCCTTTAACGATTGTTACGCCATACATCAATATGTACATGATAAGGTATCTAATCTGTCTAATATATTTAAACGAGCAATTCTTGTATATTTATTTATTTATTTATTTATACCTGGTATATCGGAAACGGCTCCAACGATTTCGCTGAAATTTGGTACGTGGGAGTTTTCGGAGGCGAAAAGTCGATCTAGATTAGTCTTATGTCTGGGAAAACGCGTGTTTCCAAGTTTTCATGCGATTTTCTTTCGCATTATTCTATGCTCATATTTTATGATCGATAGCTTCTTATGCTCGGGCATAAGCATCGTGGTCAAGCGTCGAAGGTGCAAGATTGACAAACACAGGTATCTGTCCAGATTAGAATCCCGGTCGGATAAAAAGATTTTACTTTTGTTTTTTTTTTGTATTTATTCAAGCTTTTAGTTTTTTTTATCTAAAAAATACGATATAAAAAAAACTCCGAACGAAGCTCGGTCGCCAGGTACTATGTATTTAACGATAGAATAACATTTCAAATGGCAGATAATTCTTATATAGTAAATAAAATAAATTAATGCAAGGAAGACCCAGGAGATGAGGTGCGGAGCAACTAGTACATCCCCGTTGTTCATTGGCACAGAGACAGTGGAACGCGTCCACAAACTCACATACCTCGGGAGCTGCGTGTCAGAATCAGGAGGAACCGAAGAGGACATCACTTCGAGGATCGTCAAAGCACGAGCTACCTTCGCACAACTTCGACCCGTATGGCAATCACGGAAATTGACCCGAAGAATCAAGCTCAAAATCTTCCGGTCCAACGTAAAGACCGTATTGCTATACGGATGTGAGACGTGGAAGGTCACCAAAAACATCTCGCAGCAACTCCAAGTCTTCGTAAACCAATGCCTTCGCAAAATCCTCGGTATTTACTGGCCCGACAAAATTTCCAACAAGCAACTTTGGGAACGCTGTGATGAAGTCCCGATCACCCAACAGATCAAACGCCGTAAATGGAGCTAGATAGGTCACACTCTCCGAAGGGACCCAAACCACATACCGAGGCAAGCCCTAGACTGGGATCCCCAAGGAAAGCGCAAGCGTGGCCGTCCAAAACAGACCTGGTGGCGGACCATCATTGGCGAAGCGAAGGCCATCGGGAAAACCTGGAGCGAAATCAAACGCGTAGCTCAAGAACGAACGGAATGGCGATGCACTGTGGACACCCTCTGCCTCATCTAGGGGACATAGGAACTTAAGAAGAAGAGAAGAAATTCTAAAATATGAAAATAAATGGTGAGGTTAAAATACCAATAGCATTGCATGCTGTAGAGGAAGTTCTAAGTTTGATTTCTATATGTAACGTATGTATGTACATATTATGTCATACAGATATTGGCCAGTGTCTCTTTTGTATGAACATGGGCTTTTT
Organism: Fabriciana adippe; assembly: GCA_905404265.1. Lineage (NCBI taxonomy): Eukaryota > Metazoa > Arthropoda > Insecta > Lepidoptera > Nymphalidae > Fabriciana > Fabriciana adippe. Next base: position 1,171,006 of record FR989996.1, on the reverse strand, counting down.
GAATAATTTTTCAACAAGCAATTTCAAACTAAAATTATAAATGCGAAAGTTTGGTGAATACGTGATTGAGTGAGTGTACTATATTGTAGAGTACTGTGGGGTATAGTAAAAATAATTAAAATTAATACTTTCTTAGATTTACGCAAATATTTGGCATTTTAAATAAAACAGTCTTTTCGGATTTTTCCGCTGATTTATTTTGATTTTCGGTTCGCGACGTTTCGAATGCTTTACAGCAATCATGGTCACCCGTCTCCTGAAAAAAATAGTTTTATTAAAACTAGCGACTCACCCTCGTTTCGCTCGTGTTCGTCCCTAGTTTAAGTCCCCATACAAACTTTCATCCCTATTTTCACCTTCTTAAGGAATGATTTCCGGGATAAAAAGTATCCTATGTCCTTCCTAAGGCCTCAAACTATCTTTTTACCAATCTAAATCGATTCAGTAGATCCAGAGATTACCCCATACAACCTCAAAAACTCACACACTCAGATTAAAGTAACTAATAGGTATTATTTTAAAGGCTGTGGCGAAAAAGGAATACACCATATACCTAGAATATATAAGTAAATATGATTGGTTACTACGATGATGTTATTTATGTGAACTTGTGTGTAATTTATACTATGTACCTTTGAAGTAAGTATGTTATGTAGTTTTTTTGTCCCAACCGTTATCCATGCAACCCTACAAGTTTTTTTCTAATATAGGTTGCCTGGAAGGGATACACTTTAATTGATAAGGCTGCCTTTACACTGAAATACATGTTTGTAAATTTTCGCATTCTTTTTATATTGTAGTTTTTTTGTGTAATAAAGGATTAAATAAATAAATAAATAAATGATAAATGGGAAAGTAAATCATGGTCATAGAATATTGAAGTAAAGAATAACTATGATTGCTGTAAACTTTACAGTGTAAAGCATTCGATACGTCGGTGATCAAAAATTAAAATAAATCCTCGAAAAAATAATCTTTTTTAATTTAAAATATCAAATATTCGCGTAAATAAAAAAAAATACTTATTCAATTAAAAATATATTTGAGTCTAATATAAAAACTCATAAAGTTTAAAAATTGCATTTCTATTGAGAACTCCTTATTTCAAACCTTTTTTTCGTCTAAAAAAAGCAAAATCTTTCATACACGAATAGCCAACATTGCAAATGTATCTCGAGCTAGCTGTCCGAGAGGCGCTCGACCTATATACAGCAAAGGAGGAGTTCAATCGTAAATGCTTCAACACGATGTAATCCCACTTACTCGGTATCATATGGACTCAGGCCTTTATTCTTTTGTCTTCAAAATGAAAATGTACATCGAAATGTTTGTTTGTTTTTTTTTCATCTAACGACATCTTTTGACGACGCGATACTTGCTATGTCAGCGGTCGCGGGTTCGAGTCCCGCTGGGGGCATTCATTTGTGTAATAAGCACGAATGTTTGTACTCCAGTCATGGGTGTTTATATTTATAATATGCATGTATTTAAAGTTATATATGTGTAGTGTATCAACTATCTGGTACTGGAACTGGGTGGTGCTGTGTGTTAATGTACCAATATATTTATTATTATCTAAATACGAGTATATTGGAAATAACATATTAATATACAAAAACTTAAGATACACAACGTCTCAAAAGTGTCCTCAAAATGATGCACGTAATTCTAAATTATGCGCTTTTTTCAAATTTCTTTTGTTCATTTCTTTTCAAATGACAAAAAAACTTACGTTCTTTCGTTTAAAAAAGTACTTTATGTGGTACGCATAAGTTCGAATTTCTGTTTAGACAATTAGAACTTTCGTTTTTTTAATTTTATTCCTTAGTTTGACTCAACGTCACATGTCAACGCCACTTTTTGAAGAGATATTTGTTAGGAAAAGTGTATCTATGTTTTTTACATCAATGAAATAACAGCAATTATTGCTATATGGGCCATTTAGATGCCATATAGTATGAATAAACTTCATTAACGTTATTTCTGCTTTCCAATAGCCTTATAATATTACATTTCAAAACTTCATTTTAATAGATTTTAAAAAGGTGCGTTTTTAAAGACGAGGATATGTCTTCACCTATTGAAGGTTTTGAAGGTGAGAGTATGTTTTCATCTATTAAGAACCAATTTCAATAAATCGTTATTGAATAGGCAAGATAATTCCGCGTCAAATGTATAAAAAAAACTTTAATAACTAATATATAAATGTCTCGTGTCACGGTGTTTGTGGTCGCACTCCTTGGAAACGGCTCGACCGATTTTAATGATTTTTTTGTATATTTGGTAGGTATGAGAATAGATCGTAAAGTATTTTTCGCCCTCCTACCCCCAACCTGCATTTTTTAAGTACCTAACTAAGGGCGGACCCCAGCGGAGCGAGGGTGAGTCGCTAGTAATATACAAACACCTTAATGATATATTTATATTTAAACTAATTATATACACTGAGGAAATTGTTTGTTTTCTTGTTTGAAAACTCTGGAACTTCCAATCCGATTTGAAAAATTCTTAAGCATTTTATAGCTTATTTATTGAGAGAGATTATTGGCTATCTGACCTCATCCTACGATGCGAAATTATTTTTAAATGAAGTTTGGCCTACGATACTCCTACATAAAATAATCATAATAACCCATTCCCCTTGCTGCGTAAAACAAGGACAATACGAATTATTTTTACATATTATATATTATAATATGAACAACGACTTATCCTCACTTCACTCGGGTGCGTCCATAGGTAAGCTAGGTTTTTTCTTCACAATTTCATGGGTTTTAATTTTTGCGCGAAACCTTATTTTTTTTTTCTAAAATAAAAGTAGCTTAAGCTACTTGTTATGATATTAGCTATCTGTTAGTGAATGTCCCGTCAAAATCGATCCAGCCGGAACAAATAGACGAAGAAACAAAAAAAATTAAAACTATTTTTTTCTTATAAGTACCGTATATACTTTTATATGCATTGAGTAAAAAGCTGTTATTTTAACATTACTAATAGGCACTTCAATTTTATTTATTTGTGTAGATTTTAGTAAGTATATCAGTAAAGAAAGGAAAATAAGGAATATTTTACTCTAATTGTGTTCTACGAGAATGTCCTCTACATAGCAGTTGTGTTATTTTATTATCCAAAAAATGAATTTATGAAGTTTTTTTAGAGATAACAAAATGTTTGTTGGTAACAAAAGAAAAGCTTCAAAAAGCTTTCTAACCTTTTGGTTTTTCTCGTAATTTTTAAAAACGTATTCAATTCATCCATAGGTACTTCTATAGATCTGAGTAACGATAAATTCGCATGAGTGCTAACCAAAATCGCGCCCCGAATTTCCGCACCACCAGGCAATAATGTTACGTATTTATGAATGAAATAGAACCTTATCTAGCGTGAATTTCATTTAAGCTTGCCAAATATATTTTTTATAAGATTTAAGATCGAAGAAAACTTAAATATTGTATATACATACATACATTATTATTATAGTGTAAATTAAATATGGTATGGTATGAACTGTGAAATGGAAAAATATTGGAATTTTGAACTAAAAAACACATGCTTTTGAACCGCTTATAATGTATGGGATACATCAAATGAAATAAGTTCAAGTTTGAAGATTATGCTATAGTACCATAGAATAATTTTTACCCGTATGTGGCAAATCCCAAAGGAGGGTTAATATGTAATTGTAATTGTATGCATATAATGTATATAAGTATACACTATATATATAGATATGTATATACGTATACGTTATATACGGCTTAATAACACGAGTGTGATAAGGTATATATGTTACAGTCAGAACTCTTTCGTGTTCAAAACTACTTTTGACTGACAAAAACAGTTAAAACTAGTTTTGACTGCAGGCCTTGGTCAATAGCAGTTTTTATTGGCATATCGGTCAAAACTTTTAAAATTATGGCATTCGCCGACCGCTACCGCGGCTGGCTCGGTCCGCTCGCTCGGCTCGTGCGCTGTGGTCACTGTTCTAAACCTAACCAAACCTAGAAAGAAAGAAAGGGTTCTTCCAAGTAACCTTTAACCTACTTACCTCCTTAACATTTTAAGAGTTTTGAACGATATGCCAGTCAAAACTGCTATTAACCAAAGCCTGCAGTCAAAATTACTTTTGACCAACCTCTTTAGTCAAAAGTAGTTTTGACTGTAATATATATGTATATATATGTATATATAGATATAATTAAAAATCAAATTGAAATTCAATAATCAAAATTATATTAATTATTTAACTATCTATTTATGTCGAATTATAATATAATATGGATATAATTATGTATATATACATAAAATGCTTTGTCCTGACTGACTGACTGATCGATCAACGCACAGCCTAAACCGCTGGTCATAGAAACGTGAAATTTGGAAGACATATTCCTTATACAATGTAGGCATCCGCTAAGAAAGGATTTTTCGAAATTCATCACCTAAGGGGGTAAAATAGGTGATATAAGATTGTATGAAACTCTGTCATTCTTAACGCGAAATGCACAGAAAGTGGTATTTAGCTTTCAGATGAAAAATAAGAAACATATGTATTAGAGTTTTTTCGAAATTTATCCCTTAAAAGAGTAAAAAGGGGTGATAAAGTTTATATGGGCAAACAATTATTTATGATCAGAATTACTTGAAACTTGGTATTAATGCTCTTCAATACAATTAAATAAATACGTATTTTAAATTTTTTTGAAATTCATCCTATAAGGCTGTCAAATAGGGGATGAAAGTTTGTATGAAACTCTGTAATTAAGCACGGAAAATGGTATTTTTCTTTAAAATGACAACTAAAACAATACAAATATATGTATATATATATATTTTTAAACTCATCCCTTAAAGGGGTAAAAGGGGGTTGTGTTGTTTATATGAGGAAAAAATTATGATCAGAATTACATGAAACTTGGTATTAATGCTCTTCAATACAATTAAATAAACATGTTTTGTAGATTTTTTTTAAAATCAGCCCCTAAGTGGGTGAAACTGGGCGGTGAAGTTGGCGTTGTTGAATATATTTATATAGAGTAACGTGACTCGAGTTCTCCGTAAGTGCACACTTACTGTGTGGGATATAAAGTAGAAAACGGAAATTATTCCGAATCCAAAGAAAAATTATATACAACTTTTCGGCTGGCCACAGCAGCGACAACTATAACAGACGTAGAGCGCGAGAGAGAGAACCTAGCTAGAGAGTATCCTGCTATCTATATATCCTTCTGAAGGTTGGCACATCTGCAATAAAAAAGTCGCCTAAGATATGTAACGGTATTAGACTGTGATTAATTCATTAAACATTATAGTGGCCACTGTGTTTGCTGGGGACAATAAGAATTTATACCTCGAATACCACTGATAACTTTTAACTACGCCTTTGAGTTTATTCTATCGTAATTCCTTCTTAAAGTTTGCTTTGCAATGAACTTTTATATATCTCAGGGCCAGTCCTTAAAAGTAGCAGGCGTAGACTTAAAAGATTCTGGGATTCCTTCTCGCAGGTATATTTTAGCAGAACGCAGAACTAAACAAAACATCCATCAATGTGGTATATTTGTGGTTGGTTTTTTAGTGTAGACTAACTTAAGTGAATCTAGAGTTTTACTCTTGACATAATATAAAAATTCGATACGACAACAAATAAATGAAAATTAAACCTGAGCAAATTTTTTAGACCACGCGAGCGTAGCCGCGTGCAAAATGCTACAGCAAAATAACAATGGCAATTTATATATGTAAAAAAAAAGGAGAAGGAGGGAGACTGTAAGCTTCAGGTGTACATAGCATTGGGTCTTTAAAAATAACGTAGATGTTAGCCTGTTAGTATGTTAGTTAAAAAACCCATATTAGCCGAGTTACATGATTCTAAAGTCGTAAACATTGTGTGCGATTGTATCATTGTATTCTCTTCCTCTAACTTTGAAAAGAAGGAGAGTAGAAAAATGTACAAAAAATACAGGTAGTGGAGCTTGCTAAATACCTAAAGTGTCAATTTATTTACATAAAATACGCGTAACATCTTTGAAAATACTGGATATTTTGAGTTACGAGCGCTAAAATGAAATTATTTTCCTTATTTTTGCAAGTAATAAAGTTTAATCGCGGGCGAAGCCGCGGGTTCTGCTAGTAATACAATAATACGGATTACACGAACTTTTAAAGTTTCAAATCGATATGAAAATTAAACTAAAGCGCAGAATTTAACGATACAATAAACTGCACTTTACGTTTTAAAAACAAAAATATCTGCCTCGAATGCTATAACAGGATAATCTTATTCGCAATGGGACGGATTTCAACGCTCGCTAACATTGATTGAGTGCCAGTGACTTTCACTAAATCCTAAATTCACGCGATTGAATACGTACGTACATATGTCGTATAAGTTTATTTTTTTATAGCTATTAAGACATTATTATATACTTGTTTCGAATATTAAGTGACTTTTTTGTATGTATATTTTTATAGATAAAACTAGCGTCCCCAGATGTCCGATGAATGGTTGCCTTGAAGTATTAGTCCATGGGAAAGGATTTTAGAGGTCACTACACCCCTAAATTTTGTAATCATCGGGTCAGACTCTTGTTGTGCTTGTGCGTGCGTGCGTGCATACGTACGTACGTACGTGTGTGCATGCGTGCGTACGTGTATGTGTGTATGCGTGCATGCGTGTATGTGTGTGCGAGTCTGTGTTTGTATGTATGGGTGTGTGTGTGTGAGAGTGTGTTTATATGCATATACTCGTTAATATACGTTTGTTACTCTTTCATGCTTCACGCTGGTTGCTTGACGATTTTGGATGAGTGTATAGTGTATACTCATGTATGTATGCGGTACCTATGTGTTACTATTTTGTAGTCTATACACTCTCTCATAGTTTATCTGTGTAGATAGACTATGAGAGAGTACCATATAGGCATTAGATACCTACGACACATCCGAGCGAAGCGAAGGTAAATCATCGACTAACCTTCGCTTCGCTCGGAATAAAAATTTGCTAAAATATAACTATCGAGTTATATTTTAGCACATTTATTTTTTGCTTCGCAACATTACTTATAAATAGGCAGTGTAATAGCCCCTTGGAGTGAGGTCGTATCGGAAAAGCTATACAAAGGTACGAAGAAGAATTTATTAGGGTGTACCTTAAAGAAAAGACAAGAGCAATTAACCACCCTTTGTTAGATCTTTGAACTCTAATACAATACTACCTGTATAAATAGGGAGCTAGAATAAACTAAAATATTAATAGGTACATTTTCTTTTCAAAAAACATCATGTTTCCTAAATTTGAGACTAATATTTGATAGACAGACAAACAGTTGTAGTTCAATGCCGGTAACGCGTTCAAAAAACAAGTGAAGCGAATTCAAATTCAAAAAAAAAAACATCAAAATATTCAGCGTAAAATTATTACAGTTCTTTACTGAAAGTCATAAGTTTTCTACCAGTTCGGAAAGAAGAAGCCTCGGACCTGAGAAGAACTGACAAAAGAAACTCAGCGAGACTAAATTTAAACACGGGCATGTCATCTTTGACTCGCTGACACGGTGGAGCAAAACATCGTAAAGTAACCTACATGAAAGATCCCGTCTAGTTTTCGAAAGACATGTGAAGTCCGCTCATTCATATTTGACTTACTTGTGGACTGTGATCTGATTCCTCTCGCATTGAGAGGGTCATTAAAAGAGGGCTGAAATATTTATTTATACATTTTTTACAAAAACTTATTGCTACTTATCTATCGAACTAATACATACATTTTATTGTATTTATACTGTAGCAAGCTTTCGAAAGACATGTGAAGTCCGCCAACCCGCACTTGGCCAGCGTGGTGGACTATGGCCTGATCCCCCTCGTATTGAAGTTAGGCCCGTGCCCAGCAGTGGGACGTTAAAAAGGGCTGAATACATACATACATAATGTAACCGTTAAAAGTTGAGCTTGATTTAAGTTAGTTCTTTTCAGTAGCTTTTGAAAGCTCGTTTACTTTAAAGCAAAATGATGAATGAATGATGTGTTCTCTTTTAATTGGTAATACACAAAAATATAAATTATATTTAAGTATATAGAAAATGTTAAAAAAATATGTATACTGTTGGAGATCCATATAAATAAATAAATAAAAAATAAAGTAAGGACGAAGAAACAGCTGTGAAAATTTCTAGACACCTTACCCTTTCGTGTTTTAAGCCAATAAGAACTAGCTCCATCTTCATTAATCACTTCATGGTTTTGAGATAAAAACGTTATCGAACGCGTTTTTCGTACCTTTAACGTTTAATCATTGTCCACGGAACTCGAACCTTTTTTATCTTATCTCTAAAATCATTGAGTACGTTCATTAACTAGATTCAACCCCTTTTTTCATGAAAACTAAAAATAGAAAACACCTTAAATAAAACTATGTTTTCGGATTATTTCGCGAATTTATTTTGATTTTTGATTCCCGACGTTTCGAATGCTTTACAGCAATCATGGTCACGGGAGAGACTAACGGTTTAGATGTCTCAAAAGTTATTATATAGTTAGTATTATATACTCAATCTCTCCCGTGTTCTCTCCTCCTCTCTCTCTCTCTCTCTCTCTCTCTTTCTCTCTCCCTCTCTCTGTCGCTCTCTTTAAAATGTCAAATATTCGCGTAAATCTAAGAAAGTATTATAGAAAACACCTTATAAAATAGGTCTATACTCTATAGTGCTTTTTAGTTCCTTACCTATAATGTGAACACAATTTTTCAATTTCTATCGATATTCAAATCGGATACGCGATATTTTTTGTTCGCCAATTCCAAATTTTGAACATTCACGATTTTTTAATGAATAATTTAGATATACAAAAATGCAACTGAAGAAAGATAAGATGCAAGACCGATAACTTACCATACTTATTCCGATCGTACAGGCTGCACACACCATGGACTTCTCCATCATACACTACTATTGAGTATTTCATGGCAGAAAACCCCAGTAACTGTCACGGTACAACCCAGAACTCGAACCTAGGACCTCTTCTAGCCATTAGACCAACGAAGCAGTGTGAATCTGAATAGTGACTGCATGAATTGTGGCAGTTAACAATTGGTAGAAGTTTGTGTCGGCACTTTTCTATAGCTCCATCTGTATTGAAGTGTTCATATTGTAATGTTACTCATTGTTACATAGAAATAGCTTTAGAAAGACTTGTTGCCTATAAAATCACGAGAAAACTATTTCTAGTTGCTTTATAAAATGGCTTCAATCCCAAAGGAAATAATTTATGTATAAGTATAAAAAGTTAAGTTACTCTCAGGAAAACAAAGTGTCTATTCCTTGTATAAAAAGAGAGAAAAACGGCCTTTTAAAAGGCCCAAACCAGCTTTTATAATATGAAATATTTCTATAATTTATCATAATAGGTTCGACCGTTCAGTTATTACGAGGGAACTTAGATTCAAAGTACTTGGTGACCGAGCTTAGCTCAGAGTTCTTTTTTGTTATATCGTATTTTTAGATTAAAAAAAAACTAAAAACTTATATAATGCAAAAAAAAAAAAACAAAAGTAAAAACTTTGTATCCGACCGCAATTCAATGATTGTCAATATTGCACCTTAGCCGCTTGACCACGATGCTTATGCCCGAGCGTAAGAAATTATTGACCATATTTTGCGTAGAATAATGTGAAAGAAAACCACATGTAAACTCGAAAACACGCGTTTTCCCAGACATAAGACTAATCTAGATCGATTTTTCGCCCCAACATACCAAATTTCAGCGAAATCGTTAGAGCCGTTTCCGAGATCGCCGGTATAAATAAATAAATATATAAATAAATAAATGTACGAGAATTGCTCGTTTAAATATATTAGATAGATATAACTAGGCTCTATAGCTCGAAATAATTATAAACACATAACGATTTTAGGCTTCAACGCAGTCGGGTAAAAATCATGTCTGTTGAAAGAAGAACAAAAAATAACAAGTTTTGCTTCTTTATACCACTGCAATGTCTACTCCCACCATTGTTTTTAATTTTGTAAATATTTTAGTGTTTAAATAACCTTATTTATTTTATTAAAGTAAGTATCTCATATTTTCGTGTCTGCTTTAACGTGTGTTCAGTATAGAAATCAAAATCATTGATCCCCATGTAGATGTTATAAGTGAAGGAAAATACAATACATAATAATTGTAATACTTATAATTTGTTAGATGATATAAATGCTAACCCTGTGTATTGTGAGATTCTTTGAGGCCGTTTTTCTATTTCTATAAAATCATTGTGTAATTTATGGATAGATACTGTATGTAACAATTATATAATAACTTTTGAGAAGTTTAAAACCTTAGTCTCTCCCGCGACCATGATTGCTGAGTGTAAAGTATTCGAAACGTCCGGCACCAAAAAACTAAATAAATCCGCGAAAAAATCTGAAAAGATAGTTTTATTTAAAATGTCTAAAATTGGGTAAATCTAAGAAAATATTAATATGAAAGGTTTGAAAGAATCTCAAACTCTACCGTGGATTTAAAGTCGTTGGATAATTCATGAGTAATATCTGGACCAAATCGAACTGATAAAAATAAAATTATACTTTCTATTGGAAATGCTATCCTGTAAATGATAGCTATATGGGTACTTGAAAGAGGATTGAACGTTTGTGGCATTGCCAATATTCCACTTTTAAACAAAAAATTTGAAAAAAATCTGGATTTGTCCTATTCCTCTTCTTACATCCCCCCGACTCTGTTTTTAGCATTTTTTTTCTATGTACAGACATTCGACCTCTACAGTTTAATTATATGTATAAATATAAACACCCATGACTTGAGTACAAACATTCGTGCTCATCACACAAATGAATGCCCCTAGCGGGATTCGAACCCGCGACCGCGACACAGCAAGTAGGGTCACTACAAACCGAACCAAACGTGTCATTAATGTACATATGTACATAGATATAATAGGTTAAATACATACAGAAAACACTTAAATACATTTTTCCACTCAAAGTGTCATGTTTCCGAAATATTAGAATGTCACCATGTGAAAAGGTCATTTTATGTTAAAAGATTCGGTTGTTTTCAAAAAACAGTTTCCATAGTTCTTATAGCTATCTATACCTCAAAATAACACTAACGTGATTTTTTAGACACAATATTGCTAATTAATTTATATAGTTCGTGTGCCGCCATTTTGAAAAGATAAATAAAATGGCGGTGGATTAAGAGGATTGTGAAGTGTCGATACGTGGCGCGAGTAGGTTTAAAAAAAAATGCTATCTGTTTCATACCGCTCGCTTTGCCAACCCGTATGGTGCGATAGAGAGAGTTGCAAATCTTAGAGGCAATTACCTACATTTCCTGTTTGTAATATTGTTTCGGGCGATAACGTTTTCACCCCCCTAATCATTTACGAAATGAGACAATTTTGGTCTCATTAGATTCAGTACACCTTAATCTAGGTCTACACGTTTTTCTTTTTCAGTATGGAATACATAAATGGAAACGTTCAAGGAAGTTTTTAAGTCAAAAATACAGATATTTAGATGCTAATAACTTTTATCGTACGCAATATTTCTTTAAAATAAAATCGTACAGACCTATTTTTTCATTATATCTACAACATTTCCAAAAATTATGTAAATTAGACTATGTTAATGGGGGGAAAAACGTTATCGCTTTTTGTATGAAAATTTACAGCTTCACAATCCTCTTAAGAATGCTCGAACCCCTTTGGAACAAATATTTCTCGCTGATGTAACAGAATAATCCGAATTACTGATGCATATAATTAATTGAAAATATATGTAAATGTTTCTTGATTATTCCTTCCTTATCTTGGGAGTAACTGTGCCATAACAATTTTACTTAATTTTTGACATTACACCTATGTTTTTATAGTTTTATAATTTTACTTGACGCTTGTTAGGATAGTCGATTTAAAAAAATTAAATAAACTATATTTGGAAACCTATATAGTATATACATATATACAGACACTAGCGGCTCACCCTCGTTTCGCTCGGGTTCGTCGCTGGGTGCGTTTTACATAGATATTTAAAATAGTTATTTACCAGCGTTAGCTATATACATTTTAATTTTAATTTTTCTGATATTTTAATACTTATTATCTTATTCCGGAAAAATCCAAAAAATCAAATATCATAAAAATTGGTCCAACCATTCTTGAGTTATAAATGGTGTAACTAACACGATTTTGTTTTATATATATATATATATATATATATAGATCGATGTGAATAATATTTACTCAATATCTGCGATCACGCAGTATATTTTTGAAAAAGCTTCAAAGAAAACACAATAATGGAGGCCAAGGGCAATATTTTATTAGTGACACAGTATTTTTTATTCATGTCTGAAGCCGCAGACTGTCATTTCTTTCCTTCATATTGTTACTTCGTATGATTAAATTAAAAAAGTTTTATCTCTACTAGAAAGGATCTTCTCGCTTTTTAACTCTACTAAATATTATATTATATTTATTTTGTGACATAAAGTAGGGGTAAAAAATATAAATAATACTAGCGACTCACCCTCGATTTGCTCGGGTTCGTCCCTGCATTTCAACGGTTAGTATGGAAAAGACAGACTATATACTATAGTATGTATATAGCCTAAGGCTTTAGCCTCAATAAATGGGCTATCTAATGCAAAAAGAATTTTTCAAATCAGATTAGTAGTTTTTGAGATGAGAGCGTTCAGAACAAACAAACTCTTTATTATAATATCAATAGAGATTATTTTCAACAAGAATTTATACAGTATACGAGCGACTTACCTTCATTTTCTCTGTCATTGGGGGGAGGGGGAAGGAGGGAGTGGGGGAGGGGGGCTATGTCTTACTCCAAATCTATCTATTATACAAAATTTTATCCAAATCGTTCAAGCAGTTTCAGGGTAAAGAAGTATTAAACTAACTTAAGTCAGTATTGACTTTTTTTACAATAACGTGATTTCGTGTTAGAGTAGGTACATAATCGTAAAACGTCGCCGTACCATAAGTCATAAATTATTCACTATTAAGGAGTCCCCATCTAATTATTTATTTATACCATCAATTAACCATCCCCAAACTCCATTACGTTTAGAAAAGCAAATACTAATTTACAAAAGAGCAAGCTAAGTTTGAAAGCTCTTTCCAAATGAAACTTGGTAAAGAAATCTATCCAAACTAATATTATAAATGCAAAAGTCTATGTCTGTCTGTATGTCTGTCTGTCTGTCTGTTACGTTTTCACGTCTAAAGCGTTGAACCAATTTTGATGAATTTTGTTTTGGTATAGATATAGATAAGACCTTGAGCCATATTTTAAAACATAAACTTTCTATAAATAAATATATATGTAAACGAGTAAATAATGATAAATATAAATACATACATTCCGACGACTCGTTTGGCTCAGTTTGTAGTGGGCCTACTTGCTGTGCCAGCGGTCCCGGGTTCGAGTCCCGCTGGGGGCATTCATTTGTGTGATGAGCACGAATGTTTATACTCCAGTCATGGGTATTTATATTTATAATATGTATGTATTTAAAGTTATATATGTGTAGTGTATCAACTATCTGGTATCCATAACACAAGCCTCGTAGCTTACCATGGAACTAGATGGTGCTGTGTGTTAATGTCCCAACATATTATGTATATAAAATTCATTACCATATTTTATTGTATATTCCTACATGATAAAAGAAAACTTTTGTTTGAGAAGTGCCCTGGTAATTAATTACTCGTAAAGTTTAATGAGCTTTTAAACTCGGTTTAATCTAATATTTACTCTGAAAAGGTCAGATCCCTTAGGACGAATAAATGATATCAATATTCAGTTAGTTGTTGTTGGGCACGTTTTTCGTTTTCTTTTTTTCATTGACTCGTCGAACTATAGGGTAAGAGGTCGTGGGTTCGAAGCTCGGGTCATAAAATCTGTAGTTATTGGGCTTTTCTGTCTAGAAATAGTAAATAATATCGAATCGTCGGTACTGCGTCTGATTTCTCATCGGTCGTATGGAATTATCATACACCAGTCGAATTGTCAGTTTTAGAGGGATTGGAATAGAGAATGCACTTGTGTTTAAGCAAACACTTGTGCGGTACAATATCTCTTGCACTGGCTAGTCTCAATGAGATGGGACGCCAATTGAAAGATTTTATCATTAAAACTAGCGATTCACCCTCACTCCACTCGGGTTCGTCCTTAGTTACGTTTTAACGTTTAGTATAGATTTCTCAGAGATGATATATTTTCCCACAGTATAAAGTATTCTATATGTTGACCCGGATAACCAGCTATCATCATACCAAATTTCATCAAAATCTGTCCAGTGGTTTTTACGTGATGCGGTAACAGACAGACAGACAGAAATTCTAAAAACTATAGATTCGAGAGGTCGAATAATAATGTCTGTTTCGATAAGATTTTCCAAAAAATATTTAGTGTACAGATTCGGCTTAGTTACAATTTTATTATATGTATAGAAGTAGTAGGTATATATATACGAGTACGAATGTTTAAAATATAAGTAAATAATACTTTCTTAGATATATGTAGGTACCTATGCAAATATTTGACATTTATAAAAAACTGTCTTTTCGGATTTTATCGCGAATTTATTTTAATTTTTGGTCTCATATGGATTTATTTGATTTTTGGTCTCCAAATCAAAATAAATCCACGAAAGAATCTGAAAAGATAGTTTTATTTTAAGATGCACTCGTAAAATTTACTATTATAAAATCACATTCTTACATATTTGAGAGCAAATAACAACATAATATAATCGGAATTAATATCAAATAAAACATATCTCGTAAAAACCGGCGGTACTATGATTATAAAATTATAATAATTTATTATAGACTCGAGGTGCTTGTATTTCTTAGTTTCTTTTTTCACGCAACAATAACGCAAGAAATCGATGTGATTTTTCTTTACTATATAATAGTTTACAGGCGAAAGTTTTATTACTTTATACTTATTACATCGATATAATAAGCTTCCGTGTAATTATATACACTAGTGTTCGCCCAGTGGACGAAATTCGACAACAATCAATACTTGAAAACTTCAGGAAGACATGTGAAGAAGTATGTATCTATACATATCATAAAATTGTAACTAAGCCGAATCTATAGATTAAATATTTTTTTAAATTTTTTTATTGAAATAGACATTATTATCGATACAGAGGCCGAATCTATAGTTTTTAGAATTTTTGTATGTCTGTCTGTAACCGCATCGCGGAAAAACCACTGGAGGGATTTTGATGAAATTTGGTATGATGATAGCTGGTTATCCGGGTCAACATATAGTAAAATCTTGGACGGATTACTACAATACTATTAATATTAAAAGGCGAAAGTATATGAGGATGGATGATTGTTAAAAACTTCTGAACATATTTTAATAAAACTTCACAGTAATATAAGTAAGTAAATAAATATGTTGAGACTTTAATACACATCACCATCTAGTTCCATGGTAAGCTACGAGGCCTGTGTTATGTATACCAGATAGTTGATACACTACATATAAACATATAACTTTAAATACATACATATTACAAATATAAACATCCATGACTGGTGTAGCAAAACATTTGTGCTCATCATACAAAAGGATGCCCCTCGCGGGACTCGAACCCGCGACCGCTGTCACAGCAAGTAGGGTCACTATAAGCTAAGCTAAACGTGTTGTCAAATATAGCTTATACGATAGTGTTACACTGTCAATAAGCTATAATCTATATATTAATACGTACCCCGTACGCAAAAACTTTGTACCCCTTCTAACGAAAATATAACCCTTTATAGTTTTTATAGAGAAGGAGTGCAGAATGCAATATTTTTTTAAAATTATGCATAAAAAATACATTAAATCAATAAAAAAAAACATTACACACACTACCATGTATTCGACACACGCACGCGTATATACTCTTTTGTTTATAGTTAAAGTCTGTGGTCAAATTGAGAATAGATTAATATTGTTAAAACGCAAGACAATAAATATATAACTTAATGAATTATGGTTGATTTTCAACCACGCAGTGATCACTAGTTTTTATAGATATAGAAATATATAAACTGCGCTAATAATAAATAAACAAAAAAAAACGAAAAACACCCAGAGTCGCAACCGAGCGAAGCTGGGGTAAGTCCCTAGTGTTATTAATAACAGTCTTAGTCTGAAGCATTCATGTCAGACCATTTTCGAACAAAGACTTGCATTTGTTGGGTTTTAATTAAGTTTTGATCCCGGTCCTAGAAGATGGGACGTGATGTTATATTACATTAAAGTCGTTGTGTTCTCTTGAAATTGTGTTCGTGATTAAAATATGCAAGATGCATTGTACAATATGAATTTTCTTCAAGTCGACAAAATATATTTTAAACTATGTAGCTCGAGTAAAATCTAATAGTATATGCTCAGCTGGTTCTCGTTATCCTAGATAGTTAAACTATTCTTATCTATACAGATAAATAAAATTGGAGTGTCTGTTTGTAATATTAAAATAACAGCTTTTTACTAAATCCATATGGATGTATACACGGTACATATACTAAAATAACATTTTTTACAATTTTTGTCTGTCTGTTTGTTTCGGCTAATCTCTGAAATGGCTGGACCGATTTTGACGGGACTTTCACTGACAGATAGCTGATGTAATAAGGAGTAACTTAGGCTACTTTTATTTTAGAAAAAAAAATTGGGTTCCCACGAAAAAAAAATTAAAACCAAATTAATTAATTTTGTTTTGGGTAGCAACCTAGGGACGAACCCGAGCGAAGCGATAGTGAGTCGCTTGTCATATAATATGTAAGTATGTACATACATATGTATGTTGAATATTTTTTATTTCTATTTCTAAAACATTTTTACTATCAAATTAGCGACTTATCCTCTGCGCTCGAATGCGTCCCGTAATTATTTTGAGTGCACGTTCTTATAAAACGGTAAATTCAAGTTTTGCGTCAGTTTTAAGGGTTTTCGCGCTGGAACACTAAATATTTCCAGAATAAAACATACCCTACAAAAAACTCCTTTTTCTTTCAGTGCAATTCCCATAATAATTCCCATAACGATGACACGTTTGGTTCAGTTTGTAGTATAGTACTTGCTGTGACAGCGGTCGCGGGTTCGAGTCCCGCTGGGAGCATTCATTTGTGTGATGAGCACGAATGTTAGTGCTCCAGTCAGGGGTGTTTATAATTATAATATGTACGTATTTAAAAGTTATATAATATGTGTAGTGTATCAACTATCTGGTATCCGTAACACAAGCCTCCTAGCTTATCATCGAACCAGACGGTGTTGTGTGTTAATATCCCAACATATTCATTTATTTATTATTGGTAGAGATATTCCAAAGATTACTCTAGACAAACAGAAAGATAGACAAAATTTTTAAAAACGATGGAACCGAAAGCGCTAAGGATATTTACAAAAAGATATTTTACAATATAATTTATTGTTTAAAAAAAATAGCAATTACACGTATTTAAGCTATTGCTATAATAAAATTAACAGGCATACGTAATATTATATTATTTAAATTTTAAATCGTTTTATATTTATCTCAAAACTCTCCCTTTTCTCTTTTAACCGTTATAATTTATTTTATATTAAGATAATATGTAATTAATTAAAGAATATCAGCATTTTTCAATCCCTTTAAACGATAAAAAGCTTCGTCGCTTAAATTACGACTACGAAGCTCTATTACAGTCACAATAGCATGTTAATTTACTTTTTATACGTATTTCAGTTTCTTTTTAAAATTGGATTATGAATAAAACTTTAAATGGATTTAACGAAATGGATTTGCTTGTCCAACTTAGCGATGAACTTTGTATATTGTGCAGGAAAAAAATTACAGAATGTGGAAATTAAAACAAATGTATGTAATCATATTATCTAAAATACAGAGTATAATAGAAATACTCAAAATATTTTTAATATTCTACATTTGATCCCTTACAGTTTTAGTGAAAAGATCCTTTTTGTAGTGAGCACATAATATGTATCGATACACGTATCGTATAGTATAATAAAGTTGTAAGTAAGCCGAATTTGTACCTTAAATATTTTTTGGAAAATCTTATTGAAATAATTATTATTATCGATATAGCGGCCGAATCTATAGTTTTTAGAATTTTTAACTATCTGTGACCACCACTGAGAAAACCACTGGACGCATTTTTGATGAAATTTGTTATGATGACAGCTGGTTATCCGGTACAACATATAGGATACTTTTTACTGCGGAAAAATATCTCATCTCGGAGAAATCTATACTAAACCTTAAAACGTAACTAGGAACGAACCCGAGCGGAGCAAGAGTAAGTCGCTAGTGTATGTATAAAATTAATAAGCTTTATTTATCATCAGTTAGTATAAAACTGCACATCTTTATAAGATCATTAAAATAAATATAATATTAAAGATTTGGTGTGACATAGAACCCCTATCCAACCGGAAGGCGACCGGTTGCGACGGAAGCCGGCCCGGCGGCATTGTTCAAACTTCCTCCACCTTGCCATCAGATATGAATATAGTTTTACGAATTTGAAAATCGAAATTTAATTAGATGTACCTGGATCGTTTTACCTGATTTTTTTAAGCAGACAGATTGATGATCTATAATCTATTATCGTAGATACCTTTGTGGTAGACTCAGCAAGTGTTCATACAACTATTATTTTTGCTCAGATTTTAACTGTCACTATTTACAATAGAGAAAATTACAAATATACTTAATCTATTCTAAATAATAAATAAATAAGGAGAAAAAAAAAAATGTTTTTTTTGTTTGTTTGTATCGAATATTCTCCGAAACTACTGAACTGGTTTAGATGAAATTTGATAAAAAGATAGTTTGAGATCCTGGAAAGGACATATGGTAGTTTTTGTCACATCCGGAATCAACCCGGAAATCATATCTTAAGGGAATGTAAATGGGTATGAAGGTTTGTATGGTGAAGCAACCTAGGGACGAACTCAAGCGAAGCGAGGGTGAGTTGCTAGTTATATATATATATATATATATATATATATATATATATATATATATATATATATATATATATATATATATATATATATATATTACAAACGTACACTTAATAATCATTACTGTACAAGTCATATCCGCGTGGAATTGTTGCAAGAATGCTAGCAGCATGCCCCCGTTGAATGGCAATGCCGATTGCCGATTCTTTGGGCGAAAAATGAGCCAGCTCTCCTGTCACCAGTAAAAACCATAAGACGAGGTGTTATGTCTTTTAAGAAGTGTTTAGCACTTTAACTCCATTGACCAAGGGTTTCTACACTTTCACTTAATTTAAACATTTATTTACATAAAAAGAAAAATACATTGAAATAACAAATATACTTGATTATGAATAGAAATAATACCTTGACCCAATCTCATTATATCCTACGAAAAACAATCTAAATGCGGCGCCATATTCCTATAATGTAAAAAGTTTCCTCATAACAAATTCTTTCATTGCGACGGATCAAATTAAGTGATGCCATAAAGCATTTGCCACTGTCTAATGACAAAAACTTTGCGGTCGACTCATTTACAACAAACGATCAAGTGTAGAAATGCGACGATATATGTATTATGTATGTATTATTTTTTATCACTCTGAAGAATTTATATAGTGTTATGCTACATTTTTTATGAAATAGATAAAAAAGTGCATAATGAGAATTTCCGTACATTATATAAAAATTGAGGAGCTTAAACTGATTAACTTGACTTTTCGTTTTTGTTATTGCTCCAGTAGACTTTAAAATATATTTCATTCGTCCAAAATTCTTGACCCAATAGCCTCAGTTTTTAGTACATCATCTTCAATATTTCAGTATAATCCTTATAAAGAACGTAAAGGCTCTCACGTCAAACTTGCACTGCCACTCAATTTTAAAGAACATTATCTAAACAATTTTTTTTGTTTGTTTGTTTGTACTGAATAAGCTCCGAAACTACTGAACTGAATTAAATGAAATCTAGTAAGAAGATCGTTTGAGACCCTGAGAAGGATATAGTGTATGTTTTATCGCGGAAATCATCCTTTAAGGAGATGAAAATGGGGATGGAAATTTGTATGATGAAGCAACCTAGGGATGAACCCGAACGAGACGAGGATGTGTCGCTAGTGCTTAATAAATTGGTGGTTATTTTCGAATACTGTTCAAAAACGCTTGGTAATTGAGTAAATAACGTAAAAATAAATAAAAATAAATATCATTACATAAGAACCATATACGCTCAATACTGTTAGAAAGTTAGTAATGCCCATGACTTTTAATCCTGAAATTGAACTCAGGACAACCTCAGGTCTCAGCTCAACCTGCTTAAACTAGACTTTCGTCAGGTTAGCTGATAGTCTGGTACCGTATCGTACTTTTACTTCGGTTGGTTACAAATTTCATTTACCAAACTGCTCCCTAGAAATCCAAAATAAAAGTGAGATATTGTCACGTGCACTTTTCAATTATACTTGCCACTTAAACTTCTGGTGTCGTCTAATTTCGTAATCCATAAAGATAACAATTTTTTTTCATAAAAATAAAAGATTATATTATATTATTATTTGACGACACGTATGGCCCAGTTTGTAGTGACCTCCTTGCTGTGCCAGCGGTGGCGAGTTCAAGTTTAATTCATTTGTGTGATAAGTTCGAACGTTTGAACTCCAGTCATGGGACTTTATATTTACAATATATATGTATTTAAAGTTATATATGTCGTCGACCCGTCTGTCCGTCTGTCTAGTGTATCAACTATCTGGTATCCATAACACAGGCTTCGTAGCTTACCATGGAACTAGATGATGCTGTGTATTAATGTCCCAACATATTCAATTTTATTACCTGTTCTATTTGTACTTTTAATAAAATTTCATCATATTACGTATTTTTATTTCTTAATTTATGTAGGAAGCCAACTACATCTTATATTACCACGCTAATGAGTTTGATCGTTTTATGTTTGAACGCGCTAATCTCTGGTAGGTACCAGTCGAATTTGAAAAAAATTTTTTGCATCTGATAGACTATTTCTTGAGGAAGTTTAAGCCATCTAACACAGTTATATATAAATAGAGTACACGAGTGGAGAAGTGGGGAAAGCTAGTATTATCATATAATGATTTTCTCATATCCAACCAATTTAGGTCACAGCGACCAATTTCATTGAAACTAGCCTAACTGCGCAGGATATATTATAGTGCAAAAGTGTACGCGCAGAAATAATTGCACTCTCTATTTCTGTCACTCTCAAAGTTCCATAGGATGATACTTCGACACGGCCGGTGATAATTAAGGCACAGGAACGATAGCTTTATGTGCTCTCCATGGCACCTGGCCATAATACCCGCCTACTTCCCAACTCCTGAGAATATTGTCTCAATAGTAGCCACATATAAATAAAATTTAAGTGTCTGTCTGTGTCTGTTTGTAGGGCTTCATATCACGGATATCTAATAATATATCAAAAAGCCTTAAGAATAAGGCAAAATACGAATTTACCTTTCTAAATTGCTAAAGACGCACTCGAAGTAGAAGTCGCTATTAGTAGATATAATAAAAACTTACAAAAAAAAAAAAAAAAAAAACAACTGACTTCCAGGCACTGAAAAGTAAAAATTATACTAAACAGCGGTTTTCATTTAGAATAGATACCTAATCAGATATTTTCGAAGTCGGTGTGCTTTGATTTGTATTGGCTGGCACCGACCGATAATTGGGAACCTCCTCCTTTTTGGAAGTCGGTTGAAAACAGACTATATCGCAAAAACTTACAATTTTAATCGAAGCTCATTTTCATATTCGCAATTTCATTTGCATTTTTAACTTAATCAGCAAATACTAAACAGTTATTTATGAATTCTAAACTATCACAAAATAATGTTTTCTCGTACACAACATTTAAACTGGACATAAAAATTCAAGAACATTTTTCATTAAGAACTTTTAACGGCTCAAGCAGCTTTTAGGATTTACTTAAAGACCAAGAACGCAATTTATAATACGGTTTATTTTTTCTCATCTATACATACAATAAAATTCTGAGTCGAATCTGTGCATTAAATATTTTTTGGATAATCTTATTAAAATAGTGATTATTATCGATACAGAGTCCGAATCTATAGTTTTTAAAAATTTTGTCTGTCTGTCTGGGAACGCATCACGAGAAAACTACTGGATAGATTTTGATGAAATTTGGTATAATGATAGCTGGTTGTCCGGGTTAACATATATGTAGGATACTTTTTACTGCGCGAAAATATCTCATCTCTGAGAAATCTATACTAAACATTAAAACGTAAATAGTGACGAACCCGAGCGGAGCGAGAGTGAGTCACTAGTTTTTTAAATAAATATGTTGGGACATTAACACAACACCATCTTGTTCCATGGTAAGCTACAAGGCCTGTGCTATGAATACCAGATACACTACAAATATATAACTTTAAATACTATAAATATAAACACCCATGACTGAAGTGCAAATATTCGTGCCCCCAGCGGAACTCGAACCCGCGATCGCTGGCACAGCATTAAACATGTCATTAAACATCTACAAAAATACATGTCCACCTTCCTGTACAAAAACCTGATAAATAAACAAAGGCAGAAAAGATAAATTGAGTACTAATTGAAGTTTACTAATCAAGATTGATGTATACGAGTCTAAGGGTGGAATACTTCCATTGAATAATAGAGTTCCCAATACGTGCTAGCTTCCCCTCAGAAAATTTGGTATAAAAGAATCCTTTATTTAGCCTTTAAGCTTTTTCGTAAAGAATATTTCTATGTCTATATATCTAATTTCTCGTCAACTTTATAAAGGAGGTTGATCGATGTTCAGACAGTGGTAGCCCAGTGGTAACGCGCTCGCTTGGGAAACCGAGTGAAGCGGGTTCAAATCTCGGGTCTCGCACCTCTGATATTTTCATGTGCGAATCATTTCTAACATGATTACCACTTGCCTTACGGTGAAGGAAAACATCGTGAGGAAACCTGCATGTCTGAGAGAACCTAGCTAGTTTTCAAAAGACATCTGAAGTCCGCCAACCCGCACTTGGCCAGCGTAGTGGACTATGGCCTGATCCCCCTCGTATTGAAGGGAGGCCCGTGCCCAGCAGTGGGACGTTAAAAAGGGCTAAATACATTGATCGATGTTCGATTAAATTGTAAGTTTTGTTATATATAAACGAATAAACATCTTTTACGATATAATTCGTCGGTTCCCTGACAAAACATGGAAAATTCAGACAAGACCCATTCAGAAAATTCCTAAAAATCAAAAAAAAAAATAGTTCTACCTTATAAGTTAAAAATAAATTATTCTATTATTTAATATTACAAGTATTCGTTTAGTCGTTGAAATTCGAATATAATCATTATCGAAAGAATTGTACTTACTTTGATGTATTGTACTAATCGATTTTATAAATACATCTCGAAACTAATATTGTATTTTTATTTATTATTATCGATATAGAATATCAATATTTTTACTTAGAATCTGACAAAAACAAACGGACTCTGCACGTATCGAGTATAAAAATGGAGTCAAATAGATTGCGGTCGCAGATATTATGATTACTAATTCCTAACGCTTACAATAGTTTTATGGTTATTGTTAAGAATGGTACATACATATGGGCGCGTCATTATTCTGCCATCTAGTTTAAAACATTGGTAACAAATTATATTAATACTAGGGACAAACCCGAGCGGAGCTAGGGTTTGTCCCTAGTTACGTTTTAACGTTTAGTTTAGATTTTTCAGAGATGAGATATTTTCTCGCAGTAAAAATTGTATATGTTGTCCCGAATAACCAGCTATCATCATACAAAATATTATCAAAATCTGTCCAGTGGTTTTCTCGTGATGCGGTCACAGAGTAACAGACAGACAAAAATTCTATAAACTATAGATTCGATACTATTTTATACTATTTCAATAAGATTTTCCAAAAAATATTTAATGTACAGATTCGACTCAGTTGGAATTTAATTATATGTACAGATTTTCTGATATTAAAACAACTTCTAATTGTAAAATTAGCGTGTAAAGTAGATTTTTTATGTAAAATGTATTTAAGCTAATTACAATAGGTTTTGTAATGTTGTTAGTTTATGATTTCCGCTATTTATAATGTAAATTAAAATTAAGAAGGTCATAAAAGATTTATTGTTGAGATGAATTATTATTTTATTTTATTTTTGTAATTTTAAAAGAAAGTACCTGGGCGACCGAGCTTCGCTCGGTGTAATTTTTTGTTATATCGTATTTTTTAGATTAAAAAAATTAAAAACTTGAATAAATACAAAAAAAAAACAAAAGTAAAAACTTTGTATTCGATCGAGATTCGAACCCGAACATCTGTGATTGTTAATCTTGCACCTTTGGCCTATGCCCGAGCGTAAATATTATCGTCAATATTTTGCGTAGAATAATGCGAAAGAAAACCGCATGACAACTCGAAAACACGCGTTTTCCTAGACATAAGACTAATCTACATCGATTTTTCGCCCCCGAAAGCCCCCACATACCAAATTTCAACGAAATCGTTAGAGCCCAGATCGCCGGTATAAATAAATAAATAAATATACAAGAATTGCTCGTTTAAATATATTAGAACAGATAGATTATACTTATTTGTGACAAGTGTCCTCCTCTGTTTGTTAACAGATTTTCTTTTTTCTTTTTTAGCGAATAGACTACCGGGCTTTAGTGTTTAGAGTTTAGTGTTAGCGTAGAAAAATGTTTGGAAAGTTATTTTTTTATATAGATAAGTAAATTTTATTCACATATGTTTTTCTCAAACATTCAGTAATTAATATCAAATTTCAACCACTAGTTTTAGTAATTTTAAATGTTTATTCAACAATATTATAGTGTATTTTAAACTAGGGACTCAACCTCGCTTCGCTCGGGATCATCCCTAAATACGTTTTAACGATTGGTATTAAATAGTTATCTTTGAATTCCTCGGCTTTCCAGTACTATATTATGCATGTATTATACATATAGACCTTCCTCTTGAATCACTCTATCTATTAAAAATACCGCATCAAAATCCATTGCGTAATTTTAAAGATATAAGCATACATAGGGACAGACCGACAGCGGAAAGCGACTTTGTTTTATACTATGTAGTGATAAAACTATTTTTTCTGTTTTTTTTTTTTTTATTTTTGCTTCCCAAAGTTTCGAATGGTTTATAGCAATCATGGGAGGGACTCATCCTCTAATAGTTTTATTTCAATTGTCAAATATTCGCGTAAATCTAAGAATGTATTAAATGATATAATGTATACTATTCTTATCTCCTCAGTATGCTACTTGCATACGCCGAACTACATGTTTGATAGCCGTGATTTAACGCCCTCTAGGTATAGAATAGCAATGGCGTCATAACACGTGTTTGAACATTTTACTTGAGTTCAAATCAAAATACTACAGTTTTAATAGTTCTATTTAAGGAAATATTCTTGTAACTTAGTTTTTTTTTTAATTATTAGTAGCTACTAGGTACGTTTTTACGGTTAGTATGGAATAGACAGACTATATATTATATGATATATAGCCTATAATAGCCTTCCTCAATAAATGAGCTATCTATTGCAAAAAGATTTTTTCAAATCGGATCAGTAGTTCCTGAGATTAGCGCGTTCAAACAAACAAACTCTGCCTCTTTATAATATTAACATAGTATAAATTTGTATTGTTATTATTTGTATAAATGGATACAAGTTATTTTAAACGTATAAGTTATATGCATTTTTGTATTCGCTTTCTAAAAGCTTTATTTTGATGGAGGATGGAAAGTAGGATGAAAAGTATTTTGTGACCTATTCTCGTACCTACCAAATATATAAAAAAAAATATCATTAAAATCGGTCGAGCATTTTCGAAGGAATGCGGCCACAAACACCGTGACACGAGATATTTATATTAAACTAGCGACTTGTAGGTGCGTTAGGTGCGTTTTAATTTTTTTGAGCGAAACCCTTATTCGTTTTCTAAAATACAAGTAGCCTAAGTTACTCCTTATAATATTACCCATCTGCCAGTGAAAGTCCTGTTAAAATTGGTCCAGCCGTTTTGGAGATTAGCCGGAACAAACAGACAGACAAACAAAAAAAATAAAAATTGTGTTTTTCTTATAAGTAGGTACCGTATATAATTCCATATGCATTTAGTAAAAAGCTGTTATTTTGACATTACAAACAGAGACTTCAATTTTATTTACCTGTATAGATGTATAGATAAGTAGGATATTAAGCTTTTTAGCTCCAGCTATACTTTCTTCACGCATATTTTTTTTTCGAAGCCAGCTCTTTTTAGAGATTATCAAAGAAAACTTAACATATACCTTATTGTCATGAAAGAAAAAGTAAATGAGTTGTGTGATTCTCGAGTTATACTGAAAATATCAAGTATTTTAATATATTTTTTCATTGTTTTTAATAATTTAATTACACGGATACATTCTTTTCTTCAGTAAACTTTGTTAGAATTTAAAGCCTACGACATGGGAAGGCCATTAATTTTGTTTATTCAAATGACTGTAATATGTTTTAAAGATAAATGCAGGGGACACTGTTTTGTACGAATATAATATGTCTGACGTCCAGTGAACTACAGCTTAGAAGAATATATTTGGAAATTTCGACTTTATATAATACACGTTTTCGTATAATCTATACTAATATTATAAATCTATACTAATATTATATAGCTGAAGAGTTTGTTTGTTTGTTTGGTTGAACGCTCTAATCTCAGGAGCTACTAAACCGATTTGAAAAATTCTTTTTGCATAAGATAGCCTGTTAATTAAGGCTATAGGCTATATATCATCCCGGAAAAATGTACGGTTCCCGTGGGATACATATGTTTTTGTCTAGGGGCGAACCCGAAGCGAAGCGAGGGTGAGTCGCTAGTGTAAAAAAAATGGTTTACAATAATTTTACGTTTTTAAATCAACATAACACAAGTGCTTTATCATAAGTAAAAATTTATATAAGTTTATATAGTATACTAGCGACTCATCCTCGCTCCGCTTGGGTTCGTCCCTAATTACGTTTTCACGCTTAGCTCAGAGATGAGATATTTTCCCGCGGTAAAAAGTATCCTATATGTTAACCCGGATAACCAGCTATGATCGTACCAAATTTTATCAAAATCCCTCCAGTGGTTTTTCTGTGATGCAGTAACAGACAAACAGACAGATAAAAATTCTAAAAACTATAGATTCGGCCTCTGTGTCGATAATAATGTCTATTTCAATAAGATTTTCCAAAAAATATTTAATGTACAGATTTGGTTTAGTTACAATTTTATTATATGTATAGAAAAATAATGTTTGTTAAGTTAACATATTATGTTTGAGATTAATAATTGATTACTTTATATTATATTTTAACAACGTATCGCTTTGTATATCTTAAGGTGCATTTACATCCGTTACCTTAAAGGGGCATAATGTTTAGTGCCTCATTATGCCTCATTAAAAAAAATCACTTGCGCATGCGCTACAAATCTTAAAAAACATTAATTGTAACTTGGAATGCACCCGTTGAGGTTTAAAAAAACCATATATCGTGGGACATGTAACACGTACAAATAAAGTATCTATATATAAAAACAAATGGGTATTTGTTTGTTTGTACCTTGTAGAATCAACATAGTACGCTAGGTAATAGATTGTATTTTAAGGTTCAGCAAAACAACTATTAGAGAAGAGTGGAGGCGATTTGTCGACCAAGGGCGGGTTTTCGGACTTCACATGTCTTTCGAAAACTTGCTAGATTCTATCAGACATACAGGTTTTTCTCACTATAGTTTCCTTTACAGTAAGGCCAGTGATAAATATGTATAAAATTATTCATACATGAGAATATTCACACGTGCAAGAATATTCACCGAAATTTGAACCCGCTTCGCTGGATTATCCGAGGGAGCGCGTTACCACTGGGCTATCACTGCTTTTTAAAAGGACTTATAGAATAATTAAGTAAATCAAGATCTACGTATATATGTTAATAAAATTAAGTGAAATTAGCTTTTATCACTATCACACGCTTCGACACTTAGCAAGTTGAAATCGAGTTACACGTAATTGGTTATCATCACCCCTTTAAGACACTATCTAGATTGAAAACTTTCTTGTTGTATGTGCAATTATAGTAAAGCGACCTGTCGTCAACAAGTCGTCTTTCTACAATCGATATCGCTATTAGACAAAAATAGGAATAACGTTATGCATAGATACATCATTTCTATACTATAATTAGTGCTATAATAGCGATTGCTATTCTATAATAAAATGAAATTTTGTTTGTCTTTTGAATATATTACTCGTAGTCTCTCCTAAGACCAGCTGCCTCCTAAGGTGAGCTGCCTCCATGCGGCCCGTGGCTGTTTTATAAATAAAACTTCTATAGGTACTCTTTATGCGAACTTTACTTATATAAATAAGTACAACGAACAAACTTTTTCAACCCTTAATTACCGAAAAAATAAATATGCTTCTCGTCTCACAGATAAGCATTTAAGAGCCATTTTGCGAATTATAACTACTAACATGAAAGCTAAGTGTAATATCACAAGTGCGGCCCGCCTTTACTAGATATTGTCACCTTGTGGCTCCTGCCTGCTGAAAGGTTGCCGACCGCTGCTGTAAAGTATTCGAAACGTCGGGAACCAAAATAAATCCGCGAAATAATCCGAAAAGATATTTTTATTCAAAACATTGTAAGTAGGTATATCAGTTTACCATTCAATTCAATTCTCCTGTTAATGGCTGCAAACCGTGCCAGTTAAGCAAAATTACTTCGTCAATGTCACGTAGAAATAAGTTTACTTTAGCGATTTATTAATTAACTGACAATCCCACATTTGTCACATATAGATAATTTTAGATTCTTACACTTATATAGAGAATTTTAGATACTTTGTACTAGCTCTTGTCCACGGCTTCGCTCGTGTAGTTCCGTTTTTCTTTAATTGCTTCACTTGCCCTGTCGTTCTAATAGGTTCTTTTTTTTTTCAAATCTAACTACGTGTTCTAGAAATTCAAAGAAACAAATATACCATACTTTCAACTTTATAACATAAATTAGTGACTCACCCTCACTTCACTCGGGTTCGTCCCTAGGTTGCCTTGGTTAAAAGTAGCCTAAGTTACTCCTTATTACATCAGCTATCTGTCAGTGAAAATCCCGTCAAAATCGGTCCAGCCATTTCAGAGATTAGCCGGAACAAACAGACAGACAGACAGACAGACAGACGGCCACAATTCTAAAAAATGTTGTACTGTGTATACATCTATATGCATTTAGTAAAAAGCGGTTATTTTAATAGCACAAACAGACACTCCAATTTTATTTATCTGTATAGATAATATTTGATATAGAATCCCATGAAACATAAGTTTCTTTTAAATAATTGAAATATCTAAGTTTGTTATTTATACAAACAAATGTACATAAAAACAGAATAACTACAGAAATGAACATTTTATTCCTATTAAAATATTAAGTGCTAGGGTGAAATTCACGTAAAGCTTTCAAATGATTCAAAACACAACAAGCGCTTTGTTTACTTGAAAGGAAGTAGAAGCTGTGACAAAAGTATATTTTAATGTTATTTTTACAAACACCTATATTTGTATGTTATTAAAATTCAATATCGCTTAAATTTAAAAATGGCAAATATGGGCTTCACGCTCTACAGGACTTCCGTTTGACGATAATTTTTTGTTTCACAGAGTTCTAAAATAACAAACTTAGAGTAAATAATAAACGGCTTAAGATTTTAACAATTCTGTCTTTATAGTTAGGATTTTGTTTTAGTAATATTTATAAGTATCTGATAGGTGAAAGTCGTAGGTTCGATTTTCATTCTTATAGTTATGTGAGCTCTACCATACATAAGTATAATTGAAGGAAATTGTATTATAATGATATGACGAAGTGTTATTATCTACTTTGCTTTCTCTAAGTAACTGTACTAGTAGTAATCGCGGCTTCGCTCGCGTTCAAACTTCCAATCGCTACCAAACTTTACATAATCACTCGCTGGGCTAATCTGAAGATTGCCTGAAAATTTCATCAAAATTGCTGCAGTCGTTTTGGAGTCCATAGAGCACATACATACACATCGATTTTTATATAGATAGATTATTATATGTATACTTTAATGAAGACTTACTCCGCTCGGGTGCGAATCTGGTACCATTTGTATTTATAATATTATTTTAAGGCACCGCTATTACACGTATCATTTCTCCAGGCCATAGTCTATATTATATGTGTACCAAATTTTATCAAAATTTGCTCAGCCATTTTAGCGCGACGAAATAACAACCATACATACATATAAATTATCGCACTTATAACAGTATTGTGATTAAAGTTGCGATGAGGATAAGTAGTCTGTAAAACTAGATACTTTATCCAGAGAATTTGTTTTGTTTTCTTTAAAAATAAATCACTAAGAATAACAAAGAGTGCTGAATAAGTTGTTTAAACTTGTGTCAACAGTATTTATTTAAACTTAAAGCTCTTATTATTGTCGTATCCTAACAAAAGTATTGTACTTTTGTATAAAACATCGTAATTTTTTTTTAAATAGACTGTTTATTTTTTACGCAAATATGCCCCACGCATAAGGTATATGTGATATACTAGTGTTCGCTTAGTGCTCGGTATTGGACCATATTTATTGAGGGTAAAACATATATGAATAAAAAAATCTTATTACCCTCGCTTCGCTTGGGTTCATCCCTAGGCATGTTTTAAAGGTTAGTATGGATTTTTTAGAGATGAGATTTTTTCCCGCAGTATAAAAGTATCATATATGTTGACCCGAATAACCAGCTATCATCATACTACATCAAAATCTGTCCAGTGGTTTTCTCGTGATTCAGTAACAGACAGACAGACAGAAAAAATTCTAAAAACTATAGATTCGGCCTCTGTTACGACAATAATGACTATTTCAATAAGATTTTCCAAAAAATATTTAATGTACAGATTCTACTTTAAATTATTGAACTTTTATTATATTCTTTTATATTTAGATTATTTTAATTTACAGATGGATTAAAAAATATATAGTACTAGCGACTCACCCTCGCTTCGCTTCGGGTTCGTCCCTAGACAAACAAATCTATCCCACGGGAACCGCACATTTTTCTGGGATGATATATAACCTATAGCCTTCCTCAGTTAATGGGCTATCTAATGCAAAAAGAATTTTTCAAATCGGATTAGTAATTTCTGAGATTAGCGCGTTCAACCAAACAAACAAACTCTTCAGCTTTATAATATTAGTAAGTATAGATTTTATTTAAAATCAATCATCGGTAGTGAATGTTCTAATCAATTGCTTTCATGGCTAGTGAACTAGAAGGGACGATCGAACTAGAACGTTTCATTGCTATTGTAGTTTCGTCATACCTGTGGTTAATTTATATATTTGATGTTCCCTATATATTTATATACGAACAAACCACCTGTAATATTTAATTCCATATTTCTAAGTTATATTCCTGACCTTTGTAATGTCATCTAACTTACTATAAAAGTATAGCAGAAATTACCTCTTCCATATTCACTGTATTTTAGAATGTAGGCAGTAAATTCAGATAAAACCTAGCTATTTAATAATAAATAAATATGTTGAGACATTAACACAGCACCATATAGTTCCATGGTAAGCTACGAGGCTTGAGTTATGGATACCAGATAGTTGATACACTACACCTATTACATATACCTATAACTTTAAATACATACATATTATAAATATAAACACCCATGACTGGAGTACAAACATTCGTGCTCATCACACAAACGATTGCCCCTTAGCGGGACTCAAAACCGCGACCGCTGACACAGTAAGTAGGGTCACTACAAACTGAGCCAAACGTATCGTCCGAATAAAAACAATACAAAATAAGGTTTAAAGTTCGTTTGGAATCCTTCCCTTTCGTGCATTTAAAGGGACAAACACACAAATTGTCATATACTTTTTATTAAATCTCCCTCGTACTGTTCATTTTACTATCACAGATGTCATAGTTAGGGATAACCCAATAGTAACATCGTTTTTAACATCATGATTACCACTTGCCTTACAGTGAAGGAAAATATCGTGAGGAATACAGCATGTCTAACCAAATTGTTTTTCGAAAGACATGTGAAATCTGCTCACCCGCACTTGGTCAAAGACTATGGCTTAATCCCATTTGCTTTAGAGAGACCCATGTCTAACAGTGTGACGTTAAAAATAGCTTAATCATTATTATAAATTATTGCAGATAACATAAAAAAGTAATAGTAAAGAGATGCCGTCCCATGCAAAGTAACTGAACTTATCTATTCATATATCTAGGATTATTTTACATGTCTAGATAGCGCATACTGGATACGAGGCCGAGAAGATATAACTACTTTATTATGTAAATATGTGTACACTACGTTGTATATGTATATAAAGTAGGATTATTGACATGAGTAAGATATTTTGTGAGAATGATATAAATGTGAGTGAATAAGTGAATGAGTGGAGAAAGATGGAACGGTAGACAGGACGAGGAAAGTGAGACGGTGTGTCATCTTCTAACAAAAATTGCAAAGAAACGACGTTATAATTCCAATTCCTGATCCACCTAAATGATGATGTACTGAATTATCCCTGAACTCGATAGAAATATAGTGGAACACTAGTAACTCACCCTCGCTTCGCTCGGGTTCGTCCCTAAGTACATTTTAACCGTTAGTATAGATTTCTCAGAGATGAGATATTTTTCCGCGGTAAAAAGTATCCTATGTGTTAACCCGGATATCTAAGATTTTCTAAAAAAATATTTAATCTACAGATTCGGCTTAGTTACAATTTTATTATATGTATAGATACATACATTTATATGTCTTCCTCAAGTTTTCAATACTGATTGTTGTCGAATTTCATCCACTGGGCGAACACTAGTGTTCCCGTGATGCGGTAACAGACAGACAGACAGACAGACAGACAGACAAAGATTCTAAAAACTATAGATTTGGCTTCTGTATCGGTAATAAAGTCTATTTCAATAAGATTTTCCAAAAAATATTTTATGTACAGATTTGGCTTAGTTACAATTTTATAATATGTATAGATGAAATATGGAAAAGTGATGATCATGTCTGTTTGGAACGGGCGATAAAATATTAAATGCAAACAGTGCCATCTATGAATACATAATACAAGCTTATTAATTTAGTAAAAACCAGTGAAATTATAGAATTATGAATATCAGATTTAAGAATCCATTATTTTGCCTTTCATTATAAGATTTTTAAAAAAGAATATAATTTTTTTTCAACAATGAAATTATCGAGTTACTCGTTTATTCGTGTTTCGTATAGTAACCAAAAAAAAGCTTTATTCAAATATAACAATCTCAATTAAGATTTGGCATTTATTGATTTGAGTTTTTTACTCCATGTTTTGCTAAGTAGAACCAATGTTCTACTGTATGAATGTAAATTACAATTAATTTCTTACTAATAAGTCTGCTCTAACTGTGACATACGAAATCTATACTAATCTATACTAATATTATAAAATTGAAGAGTTTGTTTGTTTGGTTGGTTGGTTGAATGTGCTAATCTCAGGAACTAATAATTGGATTTGAAAAATTCTTTTTGCATTAGATAGCCCGTTAACTGAGGAAGGATATAGGCTATATATCATCCCGGAAAAATGTACGGTTCCCGTAGATTAGATTTTTTTTTGTCTAGAGACGAACCCGAAGCGAAGGGAGAGTGAGTCGCTAGTCTATTATATACCTTAACCCTGCATCAGTTTCATTCGTCTAGGGGCTAGATAAATGTTCAAAGTTCCTAGGTAGGAGTCCCAGGTCACAACCCCATGCCTCAGTGAGAACGTTAAGCAATCAATCCTACACGTCATCTCTCATCGGTTGTGTAAAATTGTCGTTCCATTAGATTTTAGAGAAAGGAACTGATAATAATAATATCTCCTGCGGTCAGTCTTACGGATAGATGAAGGGATAGGTGTTGTGGCCGAAATCAATCAAGAAGATAATTTTCCTTCTTCATCTCAGATAATATCAAGTGAATGCTATCGATGGTATTGCAAGTATATATAGCCAAAAGTTACTAGTTATGATTAGGTAAGCAATAATCTATAGGTACATATAATAAAATTGTAACTTAGCCGAGTCTGTACATTAAATATTTTTTTGGAAAATCTTATTGAAATAGACATTATTATCGATACAGAGTCCGAATTTATAGTTTTTAGAATTTTTGTCTGTTTGTCTGTCTGGCTGTCTGTCTGTTTGTCTGTTACCGCATGACGAAAAAACCACTGGAGGGATTTTAATGAAATTTGGTATGATGATAGCTGGTTATCCTGGTCAACATATAGGATATTTTTACTGGGGAAAAAATGTGTCATCTCTGAGAAATCTATACAAACTTTAAAACGAAAGAAGGGACTAACCCGAGCGGAGCGAGGGTGATTCTCTAGTTATATAATAGGTATTCTTTATTATATGTATATTCTCAGTACTTTAAGGAAATGCAAAAAATACAATATATATGAGTGCATACATTAGTTGACCATAATATGCTAATTTACTACCTTAATTAGTACCAGAATATTTAATCATACTCGATTAATCTTATTAATGATGAAAAGACGAAAAATAGTACTCTCTATTGCCTCTTAAAAATGAATGGTAAATGTTTAACATTATTAGAGACCTCATTAAATTTCAGAGTTTCAAAAGTTATAACATTAAAGTAAAATTTAAACAAATCATTGTTCTAATTAAGGGTACTTTGGTTGTTTTCATGTACCCTTCTGTTACAAGCTCGAAACTAGAAGTGAGGGCGGATAAATACAGTATGTATTTTAATGCCATAAAATATCGTACATACTTTGTTTTGCTAAAGGATTGGTTGCTGAGCACTTACAGAATGGATGTAGCGTAGGACAGAGCCAACTGGAATTCTCTGGAGGAGGCCTTCACTTCAGGGGTTCTCAAATAGAAATAATTATTTAAATTAACTAAACATAGTAATTTATTTTTTAGAAAAGTATGAGGCTTTTTTATTTTTATTTATTTATTATTTGATTATTGCTGGGCACCTACTAATGGGACATAGTCTACCACGCTGGCCAAGTGCGGGTTAGCAGACTTCACATGTCTTTCGAAAACTTGCTAAGTTCTCTTGGACATAGAGGTTTCTTCATGATGTTTTCCTTTACCGTAAGACAAGTGATAATCATGTTGCAAGCGATTCACACATGAAAATATCAAAGGTGCCAGACTTGGTATTTGAACCTCTATCATTCGGTTTTCCTCATTACACGCCCTCCATATATCTAATAAAGAAAAAACTTAGGCTTAGACAAGATTCTAATATAATCTTTGAATAGAAATTTTAAGAATTTTATAGAAAAGACATTAAATCACTGTTTCATAGAAATATAATATATAACTCCCATTTTTTTTCTATCTTTCGTAAACGATTATAAAATGGCATGTCGTCGATACCTCCAGTAACGATCTGCTAATGACAAAATTAGCGAAAACCATGTTTAGCTGATATGGTAATTAAGAGACACGAACAGACAGACTAAAATATTTTCAAAAGTTAGATTAATAGTTTCTAGTAGTCGCAAAACTGTAAGCTCGAAATAGCTTCATGTTACTAGAATTTTGAACTCACAGTTAGTATTTAATTTTACTTGTAAATACAGTGGAGAATTCGTTCATTAATTATATTTTGGGGCGATGTGGTAAGTTCGTTCAAAGCACTTTTAGATTAAATAATTATTCTTGTTAAAGCTACATTAAATATAACATTATCTCACAAAAAACTATAATTGATAATATGATTTTTGTTTAATAGATTTTGTATTTCTCTTTTATATATTTATAAAGGCAGTGGTAGCCCAGTGGTAACGCGCTCGCTTGAAAAACCGAATGAAGCGAGTTCAAATCCCGAGTTTCGTGCACCTCTGACATTTTCATGTGCGAATCATTTCTAACATGATTACCACTTGCCTTACGGTGAAAGACAACATCGTGAGAAAACCTTGTCTGAGAAAACTTGGCCAGCGTGGTGGACTATAATCTGATCCCCCTCGTATTGAAGAGAGACCCGTGCCCAGCAGTGGGACGTTAAAAAAGGCTGAATACAGTTATTTTTATACATGATATATTCACTCATAGAAATTTTAGTTAAAACAATACTTTATTAAAACAAGCTACATAAATTATACCTTATGAGCTTAAACAATCGACACGTTTACATTAATTTTGCCATATCAGTAATGTTTCATACAGTAAAATATATAGCACATACATACGTATAGGTAATGTTTAAGGTATGAAGCAATCTCGTACAATTTAACGAATTAATCGCTCCTAAATTAATTCAATCGCATAATTGAAGCCAATTAAATGTCTCACTAGCTTTATTTTGCGACTTCTGTTACGTTTAAATTTTTAAATCATTTTTTTGATAATCAAGTTCTTCGGTTAATTATAACTAGATCACGTGTGATATTCTTAGTTATATTTAATTTATTCTAACAACCAGTTTCCATCGCAATCGTATCACGTCATAAAACATATATATTTTTTTAATATTGGAAAATGCATTTACGCATACCTCCTACATAGACCTATGGGTTATGTGGGATTCACCGGCGAGAAAAGTCAGTACTACCCACTAAAACCCAACAAAACCTCCCCCGCCTTAATGGAGCGTCGCAGGATCGCTTACGCACTCAACTACAACGCCCCGACGACAGATCTGCCTAAGCAGACTACAACAACCATGGGGTTGCTCCACAGTCCACTCTGCTATCAGAAAAGTACCAGGAGCAATCCGTATAGCACACCGCCCACCGAAGCGGGCCACCTCCCTGTGCGTTTCTTGGCTTCGCGCCCGGCTGAACTGCCGGACGCTAGTAGTACAAGAATACAAACATGCATACATTCATACCTATATATATATATATATATATATATATATATATATGTGTATATATATATATATATATATATATCTTCTATCTTCTATACATATTATAAAATTCTAACTAAGCCGAATCTGTACATTAAATATTTTTTGGAAAATCTTATTGAAATAGACATTTTTATCGATGCAGAGCCCGAATCTATAGTTTTTAGAATTTTTGTCTGTCTGTCTGTCTGTCTGTCTGTCTGTCTGTCTGTCTGTTACCGCATCACAGAAAAACCACTGGAGGGATTTTGACGAAATTTGGTATGATGATAGCTGGTTATCCGGGTCAACATATAGGATACTTTTTACCGCGAGAAAATATCTCATTTCTGAAAAAAAATACAAAAACTGGTAGGAACAAAACCACGACGATACTATTTGTAAACAGTTTAGCAAGGTAACTTACAAAATATGGTAAAAACTATAAAAATAGCTTATCTTGAAAATCAAATTATCAAAAGCGCTATTTTATCCATTAAAATAGTTATTTTAATTAATATTTATTTATGTGTTATTTAGATATTCGACAATAGATGTCGCCATGTGTTTTTAAAATACATAGTTTTAATCCCAAAAAAATTAATGTACAGATATTATGACCTTTTTTCGATTTTATTAGAATTACTACTAAGTCACCCGCGGCTCCGCCCGTGTTTAAATTATCAGTAAAGCAAACTTTTTCGCTTCATAAATTAGTAACTATACATACAATAAAATTGTAACTAAGCCGAACCCCTAAATTCAATATTTTTTCGGAAAATCTTATTGAAATATTCATTATTAGCGATATAGAGCCCGAATCTATAGTTTTTAGAATTTTTTCTGTCTGTCTGTATGTGACCGCATCACAGAAAAACCACTAGAGGGATTTTTATGAAATTTGGTATGGTAATAGCAGGTTATCCGGGTCAACACATAGGATTCTTTTTACCGCAGGAAAATATCTCATTTCTGAGAAAAAATACAAAAACTGGTTAAAGTAAAAGCACGATGATGCTATTAATATTTTAGCAAGGTAACTTACTTATATATTATGTTAAAACTATTAAATAAAAACTTATCTTAAAAGAAATATTAACAGCGCTATTTTATTCATTAAAATAGTTATTTTAATGAAAATTTATTTATGTGTTATTTAGCTATTTGACAATAGATGTCGCCATGTGTTTTTAAAATACGTAGTTTTATCCAAAAAAAAATGTACAGATATAACCTTTCTATGACTTTACTATAATTACTACTAAATTACCCGCGGCCCCGCCCGTGCTTAAATTTTTAATAAAACAAACTTTTTGGCTTTATAAATTAGTAACATATTAGTAATATTTTGTTAGCCGAAAAAATTTTCAAATGAGAATATTTGTAAATTTTTATTGTTTAGTAAATAATGTTAATGTTTTTTAATCTTTTAATGTAAAAATGGGGCAAATGTAAATCCAATTCGCGCATTTTAGGTTTCGTATAGCAAATTGCTATGTTGTTTTTCTTACTTACGTGTTTTGTGTGGTTTACACTAAAATAAATACGAATAATATTTACGTTTCCACAATACCTACTCATTTTTTATACCGTAAAAATAAGTTCAATTTATATTATTTTATAACATTTTATGGAAAACAAGTTTATGGCTGTTAAACTGACAAAGCGGGTAACTAAGAATATTTCATATCTCAAAAACTATAAAAAAGTATTTTTATGTTATACCTCAACTTTTTCACTTTTTCTTGACACCTTTTCTTGGAAGGTAAAGGCTTAAAGGACACAATAAAATGCTTACGACTTTAATCATATTAGCCGAGCCATATGAAATAAAGAAATGTATTCGCTTAGAATTATTTACTTATTACACTTTCTTTTGAAAATCGACTTTCACTTTCACGACACTTTCTTTGGAAAATATTATTAACTAGCGCTAATTAAAAAAAGTTATCATTATGTAATTTAAATAATCAGCTATATATTAAATTAATCTATAGCTGTCTATTAGTAAAAAATGATTAAAATTAATTCCGTAGTTTGAGAGTTTATCGTGAAAAACTAAAAAACAAACAAACAGAAGTATAGACATACATAAATGTTATTGCTAAAACAAAAAGTTCAATTTAACGGAGGAACCTTTGTGGCATTGTCAATCTCTGCCATTATTTACCAATCATGCGGTGCGCAATGAAATTAATGTATAATGTAAGAGTATACTAATGTGTAAAACCTAAGAATTTGGTTTTTGATCATCTGAACGCGGGCGGAGCCGCGGGAAATGCTAGTATTATATAAAAGACAAAGGTGATTGACTGATGTATCAACGCACAGGCCAAACCCTTACGGTTAGCAAATTTAAATTTCGCACACGTATTCCTTATATAACGAAGGCATCCACTAAGGAAGGATTTTTCAAAATTCAACCCCCAAGGGGGTGAAATAGGGGATAAAAGTTTGTATGAAACTTTTTATTCCTTGGACATATTTGCATGAAATTTCGTATGAATTGAGTACGGCAAAAATAAGGAGTTACGTATTTCAGCGTTTTCTAAAATTCAACCCCTAAGAGGGTGAAATGGGAGATAAAACTTTGTATGAAACTTTTTATTTCTTGGACATAATATTTGCATGAAATTTCCTATGAATTGAGTACGATAAAAATAATGAGTTATGTATTTCAGCGTTTTCCAAAATTCAACCCCTAAGAGGGTAAAATAGGGGATGAATGTTTTAAGTAAACGCACAGGCTTAGGCTAGAAACTTAAAATTTCGCACACGTATTCCTCTTATAACGTAGGGATCCACTAAGAAAGAGGATTTTAAGAAATTCCACCCCTAAAAGGGTAAAATAAGGGATGAACGGTGGTATAGAAATCCGTCATTTTCGAAGTTAGAAACGTGAAATTTCATATACAAACTTCTGATTAGAAATAAATAAATATATTTCAGAGTTTTTAAAAATCTATCCCCTAAGAGGGTGAAATAGGGGTTGAAAGTTTATATGGAAGGTCCGTCATTTTTGAAGTAAGAAGCATGAAATTTCTTATACAAGCTTCTGGTTAGAAATAAATAAGTACGTATTTCAGAGCTGTTGAAAATCTATCCCCTAAGAGGGTGAAATAGGGGATGAAATTTTATATGAGGAGTCCGTCATTTTTGAAGTAAGAAGAATGAAATTTAATATTAAAGCTTCTCAATAAAAATAAATACATATGTATTTCATCGTTAAATACAAACAACTTAAAAAAAACTGACTCTAAAACACAAATAAAAATAATACATTTAGTTAAAAAAATACGACTGCGTAAAAAGCGAACTAAAAGGTGAGAACAGGTTGACAAAGGATCTTTAAAAATAACGTAGATTTTAGCCTGTTTATATGTTAGCCGAGTTACATGATTCTTAAGTCGTAAACATTACATGCGAGTTCTATCATTGTAGTCTCTTCCTCCAACTTTGAAAAGATAAAGTAGGAAATGTGCAAAAAATAGAAGTAGTGGACCGTGCTAAATACTTTAAACATAAATGAATTTACAGAATAATACGTAAAATGTCTTTTCAGATACTGGATATTTTGAGTTACGATCACTTAAGTTTTTGTTTTCTATAATATCTTCAAAAAATAGTATGAACCGCGAACTTATATTTGCAATTAATAAAGTATGTATTGCGAAAACAAATATATATATATATATATATATATATATATATATACTAGCGACTCACGCTCGCTTCGCTCGCGTTCGTCCCTGGGTACGCTTTCACGGTTAGCTATTTTTAGACATAAATAGTAGCTTGCTACTCCTAAGATATTCATTTAAATTATATAGCGATTTACCCTCGCCTTGCTCGGGTACGTACGCCGTACGCGGCTCACAATTTCATGGGTTTTAATTTTTTCTCGCGGAACCCTAATTCTTTTTCTAAAATAAAAGTAGCCTAAGTTACTCCTTATACCATCAGCTATCTGCCAGTGAAGGTCCCGTCAAAATCGGTCCAGCCGTTTCGGATATTAGCCGGAACAAACAGACAGACAGACAGACAGCCAAAAATGGTAAAAAATGTTGTTTTGGTATATGTACCGTGCATACATCCATATGCATTTAGTAAAAAGCTGTTATTTTAATATTACAAACAGACACTCCAATTTTATATATCTGTGTAGATATTTATGTGTAAATGTGTAAGTAACAACAACACAATATTCGGCGGTACGGAGCTCTCGACGCTCGAGCCACAATCATACATTTGCAAATCATTACAGCCATCAAATTATTAGTCCGGTCAAATTAGACATAAAAATAGTGCTCAAATAACAAAAATTCCCGGAAAGCCAAATATTGGTGGAGAGCTGGGGTTTACCATTACAAATAAAGTTTTAAAAATGCCCATCAATCCCATGTGTGCTTCAAAAGTTATTCGAGGCCAAAGGTCAAAATTTGAGGTTTTTTGGACTTTTCTCGAAAACGGTAACTTTTATCAAAAAAAAAACTTCAAACCAAAGTTGTAGATCTTAAAATTCTCTACAAAAAATGGTCTTTATATTTTTTTCCTAAGAGTTACCATTCGTAAGATATCGCGATTCTAAAAGTCAAATTATACCAATATTTGGCTTTCCGGGAATTTTTGTTATTTTAAATGTCTATATTGACCGGACTATATTACTAATAGCAAAAAGTCAAAGAGGTTTTTTGTATTTGCTTGAAATTTCGTATGAAATGAGTACGGCAAAAATAATAAGTTACGTATTTCAGCGTTTTCCAAAATTCAACTCCTAAGAGGGGATGAAAATAGGGGATGAAAGTTTTAAATAAACGCACAAGCCAAACCCTTAGGGCTAGAAACTTAAAATTTCGCACACGTATTTATCTTAAGACGTAGGTATCCACTAAGCAAGGATTTTTCAAAATTCAACCCCCAAGGGTGTGAAATAGGGGATAAAAGTTTGTATGAAACTTTTTATTCCTTGGACATATTTGCATGAAATTTCGTATTTTTCGTAGTTTGATTGCGAGCGAAGCCGCAGGTTCTGCTAGTATATATATATATACTTTACAGATTAATTGAAATTAACATATATTAAATCTTATAAACCTTAATTATAAATAAAATCTTCACAAAATAACTCCTAAGTGGCGCAACCCAAATGAAGTATTTTTATTTTTTTCATATTACTAAAGTTAAGCAACATTATCAAGTCACACCTTGTAATCGGTAAAAGCTTACGACAAGTAAAATAATGATAAGTGACGCAATCAAGAAGATTGTTGATTGCGTCATTTGTTTGATAAA
Source organism: Fabriciana adippe (assembly GCA_905404265.1). Classification (NCBI taxonomy): domain Eukaryota; kingdom Metazoa; phylum Arthropoda; class Insecta; order Lepidoptera; family Nymphalidae; genus Fabriciana; species Fabriciana adippe. Next base: position 1,128,639 of record FR989996.1, on the reverse strand, counting down.
CTTAAATACAAGCGGTCAATATAACAAAAAATATATTAATTTTGATATAAAGAATATTTACACTAATTTTACCTAATGAAAAGCAGGCTAAGAAGCTACTAAAAAATTATTCAAATTAAAGCTTCAATAACATTCTTGAGATAAAGCTCACTATATACCAGACTAGTGTCTCATCCTCGCTTCTCTCGGGTTTTTCCCTAGATTATTTACTAGATTCCTTCCCCACACAAACTTTCATCCCCATTTTCACCCCCTTAAGAAATAATTTCCAGGATAAAAAACGATTTTATGTCCTTCCCAGGGCCTTAAACTAACTTTTTACCAAATGTCATCAAAATCGGTTTAGTAATTTTGGAGATTATTCGGTACAAACAAAAAAACAAACAAAAATATCTCTCCTCTTTATAATATTAGTATAGATAAAGAGTGAGCTTATATTGTTATTAAAAACAAAGGGTAATACTATCAACACTACTGTTAAATTAAAAGTTATAGTATTTTATATATATATATATATATATATATATATATATATATATATATATATATATATATACTAGCTGACCCGGCAAACGTTGTTTTGCCATATAAATAATTCTAAAAATAAAAAATAAAAAATTTGGGGTGGACTACCCCTAACATTTAGGGGGATGAAAAATAGATGTTGGCCGATTCTCATAGATACCGGATAAGCACAAAAAATTTCATCAAAATCGGTCAAGCCGTTTCGGAGGAGTATGGCAACGAAAACTGTGACACGAGAATTTTATATATTAGATATATATATATATATATATATATATATATATATATATATATATATATATATATATATATATATATATATATATATATATATATATATATATATATGTTTGTTTCTTTCTTTATCTTTTTTTTTAATGTAAATCCATAAGCAGAACTCAGAACCTAACATTCTATACAATGATAGCACTCACCAGTATGTAATGCGCCAGCGCAGGCCACGCACGCTTTCTACGAAGCACTCGGGAGCCCGTGATCCGAAAATTGATTAGTGGTTATGTGTGTGTTTGTGTTGAATGTGTAATATACACTGTTTTGTGTGTGTGAGAATAGTAATATTGACGTTTTTGTGCGTGCTAGTGTAAATGTATTGTCTTTTTTGTGTGTGGATGAGAATTTGGTGTGTATAGTAGTGATTTTGGTGAAGGATTCATATTTTTCGTTAAAAATATATGATATAGGTAAACTTTTTTTTATTTCATTTGTTTTTTATGTCAAATTGTTTTCTAGAAGTAGTTTGTTTAAATTGAGGTATATGTACATTTATTGTATGTATATATGACATTATACTCGTATTTTTTAAAAGGTACATGATGATGGTAAATACTTTTTAATTGAAATTTTTTACATGAATACTACGAAAAATTTATGAAAACGTTACGGCCAAGCTTAAAAACTACAATGTGTAATTGGAGCTTTAAGCTAATTAAATTATTTTTTATTTAAAGCTTTCTCTTCCAATATTGTATTACATATTGATTTAATTTTAAAATATAATAAGAAAATGATAATAGTAGAATAAATAAATGAGTCTAGTAGAAAATAATTTTTAACTCGACTCTTTTATTTATTAAAAGTATGAGATACTAGAGCTTCGTTAGGGTTCACCTCTAGAAAAACAAAAACAAATCTATCTAAAAGGCCTATGTGCTATTCCAGACTTTAATCTATCCCTGTACCGTATATATATATATATATATATAATGTAAACCTTTTATTCTATGATTTCTCTTCATAACACTAAAAAATATTTTTATGACAAATGCAATATATATATATACACCCTTTTTATATCTATATTATTTTATTACCACTATTCTATTTTTATTCAACTTACCACCCACCTACACGGCTCCTTAATCGGCTTGTGTGGCTGAATTAGTTAAGCCCACCTTTTGTACGTTTCTATATGTTGAATAAAACAATAAAATTAATATTTAATAGACATCTATCTTGCTACTCTGGTATTATAAGCCTTTTTTATTATTTCGATTGTTTTATTGTAGTTTAAGGACTTTAAGCTCACTACAATACTTAAAAGCGCCAATTTTCCTTTTAACTTTCGTCTCAAAAAGAGATTCTCAATTTGAGGACTTTTTTATTATTTAGTTATTTTTTTGAATTGGGAACATTTTGAGATAGAATATTAGTGGATACAGAATAAATTTTTTGTCTTTGTCGATTTTTCATTCAAAATCGCTTTTTATATATAAAAAAATATTTCCTTAAAATTAAAAAAAAGCTTCTAATAAATTCAAATAATGTATTCAATTATTTAATTTTTTTAATTTAAATTTGGATTTTTATTGTAATGAACTCAATATAAAAATAAATAAATTAATTAGTTAATAATTTCATCTACTAATATTATCTTATTATTAATAGTCGTAGTTATATCTCAAATTGTTCTCAAAAAAGGGCCCTCTCACAAATATGGATGTACTATCTTAAATTAATATTATTATTATTATTTAAAGGCTGTAATCGGTCTTTGACATCCTCTTTCAAAGGAAGTTTTTAGATTCATATCTTATCAGATGTAATTTTCCCATCACGCCTTAATTACCACACACGTGCAGATAAACTTCTCTTGAACTAAAGCTATTAGGGTGCATTCAACGGTTTTTACCCCATTATATCAGAGACGAATCGTTCAAGAAGAACCCGAAAAGGGTTAATTAACATGCACATTAATGGAGATGTTTATACATTAAACTCTTGATTATGTTAGTAGTTTCTAAAGCAAATATATATGTATGTTATGATTTTTAAAAAAAATTAGAAATCTCTTGAACAAAATTATTTTTTTGTATGTATTAACGTTTTTTTTTTTATTTAAATGTTTTGTTTTCCATATTTTAAATGTTTTGCAGCAAACATCACGGGAGAGACTAAGGTTTTTGGCATCTTAAAAGTATTTACTAGCGGTTCACCCTCGCTTCGCTCGGGTTCGCCTCTAGGATAGCAAAAACAAATATATCCCACGGGAAACGTACATTTTCCCGGAATAAAAAAGTTGCCAATGTATTATTCTGGTGTATGAGCTATAATATTGTAAAGTTTCATTAAAGTCCATTCAGTAGTTTTTGCGTGAAAGAGTAACAAACATCGATACATCTATACATCCAGACATCCATACATCACAAACTTTCACATTTGTAATATTAGTAGGATTACAAACAGTGTCTCATTTAAAAGACAAGTCAAATATATAAATAAAAATTTTGAAGAAAAGTTAGTAAGCCTGATTCATAGCATCGTTAAGTATTGATATTTTAGATACAATCACAATATTTATTCAATCAGTACATCATGCGTGATAATCGAACTTACACCAATGTAGTTAGCGACATATCGCCACTTCTCTACAATAGCTCTAATAATCTTTGTTATAACAGAAATATAATTATGATAGAGATCCATTGTCAAATCTATTTCCATTATATTATATAAAATTACGACAATAATCTCTAAAAGCCTTTTATATTTAAACGATTCTCCCTCCTCGAGCAGCTTTCGACGATCTAAAGTCGTTAATATCGTTCACTTAATTGATTGTTTTATTTCATTCAATTAGCCATTAGCTTTCATTCTTACCTCATTCTTACCTCATTTTAGGATTATTATATATTAAAATCGGCAAAATTTGTTATTTTTTATTATTTTTATATTCATTTGTATGACTTAGGTTAGGTATAATTCTAGATTACTAGGTCCTTCTCTACTTAAATCTAGAATTGTAAGCTTTTCTATCGATAAAGCCATCAAATATTTGCCCTATGAGAGAATCGAATCCGTTACATCAAGAACAATATTAGAAATGTAATGTTTAAACAAAAAATATTTAGCTTTCATTGAGTTAGTCTTTGGATTGTAGTGTCTGGAAAAAGAATTAATACGGTTTAACAAAAGATCCTTGGCGTGAATAGTATATTTTAAATTTTATAAAATAATAGCGACTCACGTTCGCCCCGCTCGGGTTCGTCCCTAGTTACTTTTTAACGTTTAGTATAGATTTCTTAGAGATAAGATATTTACCCGCATCCTATACCTATATTGACCCAGATAACCAGCTATCATCATACCAAATTTCATCAAAATTTGTCCAGTGTTTTTCTCGTGATGAGTTCCCAGACAGACAGACAGACAAAAATTCTAAAAACTATAGATTCGGCCTATGTATCGATAATAATAACAATTTCAATAAGATTTTCCAAAAAATATTTAATGTACAGATTCGACTCAGATAGAATTTTATTATATGTATAAATATAGATAGATGTTCTTCAACAAAACTAAGGTTCGTTTACCATTATATAGAAAATATTATTTGATAGATATATTTATACAAACCCTTTAAAGTTCTAGTGTCAATAAACTCCCCAAACCGCAACCTCCCCTAATTCAAGGGTAGCTCAGGTGTACGATTGTCTTATACCACGATATTATATTATTTGAGTTTCAAGAACCTGACTTAAAATTCCATCTGGTTGTCCACAAAAACAAAAGATTTTGTTAATTTTAAAATTTTAACATAAATAAATGTTCATTTAAAGTAGACTTTGATTTGAATAATTCATGAAAATATTTAATTATTATTAATATTTATATACTTTTTTAGGTACTTTTTGTAGTTGAATCAAAATCCATACCTACATAATATAATAAAACTGTAAAGGTCGAATGTCATATACACATAGAAAAAAATGCTATAACCGAGTCAGAGGGATGTAAGAAGAGAAATAGAACAAATCCATATGTTTTTCAATTTTTTTTGTTTATCTGTGTGTTTGTCTGTTCGTATGGGCGAATCTACGAAACTGTAAGACCGATTTTAATAAAATTTTTCATGGTGGTACCTTTTATCCCCGGCCAACATTTTAGATACTTTTTATCCCGGAAAATTGAGGAGTTCCCGTGGGATAGTTAAAAAACTATAGTAACTTATACAGCTTAGTACACAAAAACTACTGATTGGATTTTAATGAAACCTTACAATAATATAGTTCACACATCAAAATAATAAATAGGCTACTTTTTATCCCGGAAAGATGAACGGTTCCCGTAGGATAGATTTGTTTTTGTTTGTCGCATAAAAGTGTTACATATTATGTATTTTTGAAATAAATATTTACTAATGTTCATTCTTATAATAACAAGATCTTTATATTTCACTTCCTCTTCTAATTTTGATTTACACAGTAAAATATTGGAGAAACGTTACTTTAGAACTAATGTGGCCCGATCTAACTTAAACTAAAAACGAAAAAAAAACGTTCAAAAAGCTTCTATCGCCAAATTCAAAAAAAATTTCAAAGAACGTTTGTGTGCTAAAGGTTATTATACAATTAATGATTTTATTGAAATTGGCATGCCTGGGTATGATGTGATCGCCTCCAGGCTACTTCAACTTAATAGAATTATTGTAAATTAAAATTTAACTTACAAAAAAGATAATGAATAATATTAGTCCCGCTGAGTTTCTTTCGCCAGTTCTTCTCAGGTCTGAGGCTTATTCTTTCCGAACTTGAAGTAGACTCATGACGTTCAGTAAGAAATTGTAATAATTTAATGCTGCATAAAATATTTTGCATTTAGAAACTTTCAATATCGTCATTTTATATGAATTTAACTATGTGAACGAAGCCGCAGGCAAAAACAAGTTAGCCATTTAAATATTTGACTAAGTTGAGAGTACGATTCGTCTTCCTTGATTAACTTGATTAAAAAGTAATGTTGTGTTAATAACATGATAAACTTAAGTTCATTATATAATTCCATAAGTAGTAACAAAACAAACTAGATTGAGCATATTCTGACTCAAACTTAAAAGAAAGCTCTATACAAAAGCTCCAATCCAAACTATTTATTTATATTTCGACAACACGTTTGGCTCAATTTGTAGTGACCCTACTTGCTGTGCCGGCGGTCGGGTTCGAGTCCCGCTAGGGGCACTCATTTGTGTGATGAACACGAATGTTTGTACTCCAGTCATCGGTGTTTATATTTATAATTGTATGTATTTAAAGTTATATATGTGTAGTGTATTGACTATTTGATATCCATAACACAAGCCTCGTAGCTTACCATGGAACTAGATCGTGCTGTGTGTTAATGTCCCAACATGTCCCAACATATACATTATAAAACCAGTTTAAATGAATCACGAGCTAAAAGCGTCGTAACGCTAAGCATCCGGTGGTCGACAAACCTTAAAGAAAACCAAGGGTCATGAACTAGTATACGTCATTGCCTTCCGAGGACTCTCATACAAATGAACCTGATTTGACTATCAATTACATAGAATGAGAATGCTCAATTCAAATTCGTACTACTTTTGTAACCGACAAATATTTAACTGTTATTTTGAACCTTATACACTAGTAATAAGGGTGGTAAGGTATAAGGTATTTCGACTGTTCTTAGTTTTTATGGTGACGTAATAATAGTTTAAAATATTCACGGTTTAATTCAATGCTAGAATCCTAATAAAAATCAATTGATGCTAAATTCTTATGTCTAGCCTTTGTTATTACTTGCGAAGGAACTAATGCTAGATAAAATGTTATATAAAATAATATTATAAAGAGGCAGAGTTTGTTTGTTTGTTTGAACGCGCTAATCTAAGGAACTATTAGATAGCTCATTTATTAATGAAGGCTATTAGAGGCCATATATATTATCAACTTCGATGATACTACCGAAGGGAGCGGAGCAGTAATATAATATATAGTCTATCTATTCCATACTAACCGTAGAAATGTACCTATAGATGAACCCAAGCGAAGCGAGGGTGAACCGCTAGTGTTGTATAAAGATGTCTTTGCAATACAATAGTATCCTCATTCTTGATGTAATAACATAAAAATTGTCTCTTTTTTTGAGAAAATCACGTTAGTTTATTTTTTCTTGCAAAGTAAAGGAAGGAGCCTAATGGTCAAAAATCGGTCAAGTGGTCAAGTCAAGTCGAATTCGCACACGAAGGATTCCGCATCATCGTTCATCTATTTTTTTATTAATATGACTTTTACTCTATGTATCTAGTATAATATTAACTTCGTTAATCGATTACGAACGTTAAAAAAATGTTTCTTGTATTTATTTATTTTTATTTATTATTATTATTTATTGACTTGTTATAGCGGCAATAGAAATAGGTACATACTCCTTGAAAATTTCAACTCTCTACCTATTACGGTTCATAAGTTAGTAAGTGACAGACGGACGAACAGACAGACAGCGGAGGCATAGTAATAGTGTTCCATTGGCACTCTTCGGGCACGGAACCCTAAAAATGGCCAAGTCCGTACCAATTATTTTTTAAATAAGCTTCACGTTAAACCGTCACTTATCCCTTATATTTATTACGCTTTTTCCTTAAAACATATATTCGAGGAAGGCAATTTTTTTGAATTTAGTGTGTTATTATTATTGACTGTAGAAATATCTAGGATAACATGTACAATAAAATATATCGTAGAAAAAACTATAGAGAATTAAGTTAAAGTCGCTTCCCGCTGTCTGCCCCTATATATGCTTAGATCTTTAAAACTACGCAACGGATTTTGATGTGGTTTTTTAATAGATAGAGTGATTCATGAGGAAGGTTTGTATGTATAATACATGAGTAGAGTTGAGAAACACTGATAATTTTAAAGGTTTCTAATATGATGTCGTAAATAAACACATTTTTTTGCGCTTACATTGCAAACGCTGGCTTGAACCCTACGAGATAGATCAAAATAATGTACTACAGTATTGTACACCTTAAAAAGGTCTACAAAAAAGTCCGCAATGGCATATGTCTATCTCTTAAGGATAACATACTATATCCATTTTACTATATCCAAGCTGGGGACGAACCCGAGCAAAGCTAGGGTAAGTCGCTAGTATAGAATATGACTTAAAATAGATTTATATCACTTTACCGTCAGTTCACAAAGGGTACATAACTTAAGTCATACATTTACATATTACATCTAAAACATATAAAGTGAGTCTTATTTTATAAAAATTAAATAAATTTTCTAAATTAACTTTACGTTCAATAAATATGATGGTATCTAACTTTAAGAGAATAATTACATTGAAGTTAGCAAAGATGTATGATAAAACCGCAGTGCTTTGATACTTTGTGTAAGTATATATGTAAGTATAATATATATATATATATATATATATATATATATATATATATATATATATATATATATAGTCTAATACTGTCAATTATAAAAATACTAATGACTTATCCTCGCTCCGCTCGCGTTCGTCCCTAGTTACGTTTTGACGTTTAGTATAGATTTCTCAGAGATGAGATATTTTCCCGCAGTAAAAAGTATCCTATATGTTGACCCAGATAACCAGCTATCATCATACCAAATTTCATCAAAATTTGTTCAGTGGTTTTCTCGTGATGAGTTCCCAGACAGACAGACAGACAAACAGACAGACAAAAATTCTAAAAACTATAGATTCGGCCTATGTAGCAATAATAATGACTATTTCAATAAGATTTTCCAAAAAATATTTAATGTAAAGATTCGACTCAGTTAGAATTTATTATATGTATAGATTTTTGATCCCGTATTACTTTGAAACATATAAGTTGAACATATTTTTGTTATCACCTCTTAAAATATTTTATTTTGACACCCCACTCGATAGTTTGGAAGATTTATTTTATAAAGACACAACATTGGACACAAATTGGCGCCGGTAATCCGCCATTTTGATTTCTATTTATTTCTATATAGCCTTCACAACGCGAGTGTTATGACACTCATATCAATCAAGGCGAATCTTACGATGTGTGAATTATCAAAATCGGTTAAGCCTATCTGTTTATTAATAATTACATGGGAATATAGGATCGGACATACATACATACATACATACATACATACATACATATTGTTACCCTCCTTTGGGCTTCGCTGCAGTCGGGTAAAAAGAAAGAAGCTCTAAAATCGAGCGTATGTTATATAAACTTTTTTTATCAATTGCCAATAGTTTTTTTTATTATAATTATTTTTTGATAAATAACTTTTACCTCCAGAGTAATTCTATAAATATCACGAAAATTGTCTACTCGAACGGGTGGAATAATAACCTTTAAAGCGATTTCAGAATTCAGTGCACGTATACCTTATTTATTTAGAAGAAATAATTTATTATTTTCAACTCTCCTATTTTTCTTATTTTTGTATAGTAAGTCCGGGAGATATGCCTTTAAGGGAGAGATGCCTACTAAATTAAAAAATTAAATTAATTAATTTTGCGTGATCCGGAACGCATCCATAATACGTCAGGCGAAAGTTAATGTCAGTGTGGAAGTTTTTACACAAATATATATTACTTTTAATTAATATTTTGATGTTAATTTGAAAAATAAGGTAAGTGTAGTTAATATATAGGTTAGAATATAATAATCTTTGAGATAGTTTGCAGTAATTTTTTTTCCTCAATTTTTCAGTTGAATAGTATTAAATTGTTCCATAATGTAACATTATATCTTTAAAACAATCTTTGGTTTAACATAAGAAAAATTCACACGTAACTTAAAGACAGCTGCGTTACTGCTTTAAGCTATTTAGAATATAATGTAACCGTATCAAAGGCATACATCACATTAACGGTACCTATGAAGCGATCGCTATACGTGATCATAAGTGCATATTAATGTTGAAAATCATTAAACTTATAGATAACAAACTACCTTTTATAACTGACTTTTCAGAGCCAAATATTGCGATTATTACTCGCTTCACTCGGGTTTGCCTCTAGAAAAACAAAAGCAAATACAAATCCCACGGGAACCGTACATTTTTCCGGGATAAAAAGTAGTCTGTGTTATTTAAATGTATGAGCTATATTATTGTGAAGTTTCATTAAAATCCATTTAGTAGTTTATGCGTGAAAGAGTAACAAACATAAATACATCTATACATCCAGACCTCCATACATCCTCACAAACTTTCGCATTTATAATATTAGTAGGATTTGCATTATCCTATCATCCTAATATTATAAATGAGGAAAATGATGAGTGTACGCGATTGTTGCTTCTTCACGCTATACCTATTACTCATTGGATTTAAATCAGCTTAGAAGATAGATAGAATTCAGATGGAGGTAACTTATATCCTCTTTTTTCGCTGGGGATGCTCATCATGCTGTCAGGAGACACACTACCATTAGTCAAGGGATTGTGAGACACTTACTCACTAAAAACCACAGCAGGACCGTATCGCCGCGAGATAGAAGATGTTACAAGATTGCTTGCGCACACGCAACAATACCTCTAAGATAACGTATACCCTACTTTTTTGACTGGTCAGAAAATCCAGTACTACTCACTAAAATCCAACGAACCTCCCCATCTTAATGAGGCATCGTAGGTACATACACAGATAATCACAATTAATCAGAAAAGCAAGGTAGCATATACCATAGATTAAGATATTCGTATAGCATACTTTTTATCGATTTACCTACCGCTAGAGTTCAGATGTGGGCTATAACAAGAATCGTTTTAATAATATTAATGTTTAAGCCGATGTTAAAGTTTGAATAAATTAATTTCTGGAGATAAACTTTCTTACGATAAATTATGTTTCGAATACACATTTTTAAAAACTTCGAACGAATTCCGTTGTCATTTATGCCCATTATATATATATATATATATATATGTGTGTGTGTGTGTGTGTGTGTGTATATATTTAATATGTTGGGACATTACCACACAGCACCATCTAGTTCCATGGTAAGCTACGAGGCTTGTGTTATGGATACCAGATAGTTGATACACTACACATATATAACTTTAAATACATAAATGTTATAAATATATAAATAATAATAATTAATTAGATATAATTTATAAATAACCCTTAAAATTTAATTTAGATAGCTTAAATAACTTATCAAGATAGAAATACCACTAAAAAACCAATACCAGTAAAAATGTTTTCTTTGAAGGTCACATTAAATTTAGCTAATCAATGCTCTCTTCATGCGTCAGCGAAGAGCCTAATAGAGCAAAAAGCTGGCGTAATAGCTATACTGTCAAGGGAATAAAATTTACAACGTAAATGATTATTCCTAATATATAGGGCAAGTGAAATATTTGTATTTATGGAAATAATATACGCGTATGTATTTTGTTGTCTTTATATTGTTACTATGTTAACTTAATAAAAGAAAAAATAATTTTCATGAAATGTTTTTAAATTTTAACTAAGCTATCTTTAAAAAATACAGTTATTTTTAAAATAACTGCATTTTTTCTTTGAATAAAACTTGATATCTTCAATATTTAGGGTATGTTTCTTGCATTTCGTTTGTACCATCCTGTATATTTTATTTGCCACGTGTTATAGTTTTCAATTATGATCATTTTATTGCGTGAATGGACACTAATTGCCAAGAAAAAGGGTAAATCTTTGCTTCTCCTTAACAAAACGTTAAACTTCACAGAAACTTTGTCTGAGCCAAATAAGGTATAAGCGCCTAAACAAATACTTTACGCCTTTAAAGATTGAACCCATAATACCTCCAACGTTAAGCGTCCTGCGGTCAGTACTACGAGACTACATGTCTTCAAAATCGGGACTAAAAAGCTAAAAACGGGACGATCATAAATAGACGCAGAAAATGTGTCACACTGACATTTACCAAAAATTTTATAAAGTAACATTTAAAAAAAGCGGGATTGTGAGTGTCCTACTTAGGATGCTAGCGGAAAACATCCTGCAAAGCTAAATAAAGCTGTATATGATCTGTGATAAAGCGAAGCTCTCAATACAAGCTACATAAACGAATAGACTATACATATAATAAAATTGTAACGAAGCCGAATCTGTACATTAAATATTTTTTGGAAAATCTTATTGAAATATACATTATTATCGATACAGAGACCGAATCTATAGTTTTTAGAATTTCCGTCTGTCTGTCTGTCTGTCTATCTGTTACCGCATCACGGAAAAACCACTGGACAGATTTTAATGAAACTTGGTATGATGATAGCTGGTTATCCGGGTCAACATATAAGATACTTTTTACTGCGGGAAAATATCTCATCTCTGAGAAATCTATACTAAACGTTAAAACGTAAGTAGGGACGAACCCGAGCGGAACGAGGGTGAGTCGCTAGTTTAAAATAAAACTATTTATTTCTAAGTTATCTAAGTGCTTCTAAAAACCCTTACAATTCAGCCATTACATTATTATTCATAGTATACGGGCATAATAACAAAGTATAACCCATAAACAGAGGGCACATCTACATTATTTCCATCATTCCTAATAGCATGCAACTTAGTTGAATACTCTCTGGAGGATTATAAATTGGGTACTCTGTACACGATGTTAACGAAATTAGTTATTGGGGTTTCGTGAGCAAAGGTTTAGACCCTATTAATAATCTACGACGTCAGTCCTTCTGTTCGTATATAATTAATTTAAGGAACTACTACTGCTAGGATTTTTCCAATTGGATGGAAATTATTTTTAAATATGTACATATGTTTTTGTTGTGATGATGGACATACTGACAATTAATAAAAATAAATAGAAAGAAAGGTATTCAGTTTTTCTTCCAATATTTTTTAAATGGCGATAATAAGTAATAACTGGTCAAGTGTGAGCTGTGCACGCGATAAGTATTTTAAATTGACATTCATTTAATTTTTTTTTATATATAATATAAATAAACTGCATGGTGGTACGGACTTGGCCATTTCTAGGGTTCCGTACCCGAAGGGTACCAAGAGTACACTATAACTATGCCTCCGCTGTCTGTCTGTTCGTCCGTCTGTCAAAGATCTATAACTCATGAACCGTAATAGATAGAGAGATGAAATTTTCACAGAGTGTCTATTTCTATTGCCGCCATAACAACAAATAATAAATAAAAATACAAGAAGAATTTTTTTAACATTCGTAATCGATCATCGAAGTTAGTATACTACCTACATACAGTAAAAGTCATATTAATAAAAAGTACATGTACGATAGTACGGAACCCTTGGTGTGCGAACTCGACTCGCACTTGACCGATTTTTATTCTATTTAAAGGAACATACCTACCTACATATTCTGATGAATAATTTTTTAATCTATTATATAATGAGCGTTAGATTTATGAGGATACTGTATTGAGTAATCGTCTATCATATATAAAAATAAACGACTGCTTCCCACAAACAAATTAGCATATTAAATCTAATACAACTTCTGAGTGTATTAATCTGTAGTCTACATTTTAATACTACAACATTATAAAGATGTATAGTTTTGTTTGATTTCTTTGAAGGATCTTATCTTTGGAAATACCATTCAAAAAAACTAATAACCTAGATATTATTATACAAAATTATATTTCCGCATTGCCCTAGACAAAACTTACTATTTAAGGGAGAAATATCTTTAATATAACTAATAATTCCATTAATCTTACTATGGATGTTTGGATACGGTTCCTGTGGGATAGATTTGTTTTTCACATAGCAAATGATGGACTACCTATTCCATACTAGCCGTCAAAACATATAATAACTCTGTAAAAATCTTGGTATTTATACTTTTTAACACACGAAATGAATAATAATTAATTTAGTTAGGAAAAATTCAATTTGCAAATACACGCAGGTGAAACCAGGATAAATTAATAGTTAACAATATGTAGTTGTAAAATCATAACACCTATTTAAATTATACCGCGAACACGTTATATTTATTCACCGTAACTTTTTAATTTTGCTACGGCAATAACAAAATTTTAACAAGACCTTAAAATTCGATACAATAGGTTTTATGGGAATATTTTACACAGATATAGAATAATCGTGGAAGAATAGAAAATAAAAAAAATTGTATTAAAGTGACATTAAATATTAGGATATGTGTGTAGTATTTTTAAATATTAGGTTGTATTATGGTATGTAATGTATATAATACTAGCATTGCCCGCAGCTCCGCCCGCGTTCAGATGGCCAAAAACCAAATTCATAAGTTTTATATATTACTATACTCTTACATTGCAGTTTTTGTATTTTTTCTCAGGAATGAGATATTTTCCTGCGGTAAAAAGTATCCTATATGTTGACCCGGATAGCCAGCTATCACCATACCAAATTTCATCAAAATCTGTCTAGTAGTTTTCTCGTGATGCGGTAACAGACAGACAGACAGACAGACAGACAGACAGACAGACAGACAAAAATTCTAAAAACTATAGATTCGGCTTCTGTATCGATAATAATGACCATTTCAATAAGATTTTCCAAAAAATATTTAATGTACAGATTCGGCTTAGTTAGAATTTTATTTTAGGTATAGATTTACACCACCCACCCTGTATAGTCTTCCATATTTCTTTACCCAAAGGTTGTCTGGAAGAAATCGCTAATTAGCGATAAGAACGCCTTTTGTACACACTTTTGTTTTTCTTTTGATATTTTGTTAACTCCATTTACTTTATGATTGTGGTGTACAATAAAGTATAAATAAATAATAAATAAAAAAAAATTAAATCGTTATCATAGAATCATGATACGCCATACCCTTTTCTTTCTTCTCTTCAACGATTGTAGAATGGCTTCGTATCTAAGCCTTTAGGAGGCATAATTAAAAAAATTAAAAAATAAAAACGTCACGCTATATCCCTAACGTGATAAACAAGCAGAGTGTAACCTAACACGCTGTTCTCCACTTTCCACCTATTTGAATGGTGGGTATAGAATGTCGGACACCTACGTAGAGATACTTTCTGGCTGTCTCCTTAACGTAGTTGCTAGTTGGTAATATTGTATCATGAGGATCTGAGTTCATATCACGGATGCTAACTGGCTGGTAGCTTTTAGATTTTTCTGACAAGAAATTCTCCTAAGCAGCTTTGAGAAATTGAGGTGGAAAATTGGTTTATGTAATTTTTGATAAAATATGATGTTTTTTTTTATTTATTTTTTTAAATTACACTAATTTAATAATTGTAATTAAGCACTACTTTAATTATAATAGTAATTGTAGTATATAAGGTATATATACTACATGTTTATTGTTTTTTTTTTGACTTAGACATCATAGTGAATAATTTCAATTATAATCTAATTATGAATTTTTACCGTCTAATTATTGTATTTAAATGATGCATGCTGTGTTTACCTGTAAGTAAGTGGCTTTGCATTTTAGATTTGTATCTTTAATATGGTTTCTTATGTAAATATGAAATGTTAAGTTGTTGGTGAATCTAATAAAGAGAAAAAATAGAAAAAAAAAGAATTGTATTAAAGAATAATATGTAATCTGTTGGTCCAGTGACCATCTCCGTATAGAGGTATCAGATTACTGTCTCATCCGAGTATGATAGTGAAAGAATAAAGGTTTGCGTCTATACATACATATTGCAATATCATATTATCTATATATGATCTGTGATATTATTATCACCCGCGCAGATACCTATAAGTTTCGGTAAGATTTGTAATCGGAAATCGGGTAAAAGGATATTATTAAAGAGCTTTCAACTTTGTATACTTGACTTCATACTTTCTTATATATTATTTACGCGAATATTTGACATCTATACATATAATAAAATTCTAACTGAGTCTAATCTGTACATTAAATATTTTTTGGAAAATCTTATTGAAAAAGACATTATTATCGATGTAGCGGCCGAATCTATAGTTTTTAGAATTTTTGTCTGTCTGTCTGTGATCGCATTACGAGAAATCCACTGGACAGATTTTGATAAAATTTGGTATGATGATAGCTGATTATCCGGGTCAACATATAGAATATTTTTTACTGCGGGAAAATATATCCTCTCTAATTGTGAGAAATCTATACTAAACGTTAAAACGTAAGTAGGGACGAACCCGAGCGGAGCAATGGGGAGTCACTAGTTTTGAATAAAACTATCTTTTCGGAGTTTTTCACGGATTTATATCATTTTTGGTTTCCGATGTTTCGATTGTTTTACAACAATCATGGTCACGGGAAAGACTTTACATTATGTTAAAACCGTAATATGTTTATACTACTTAAAATATTTTAATTAATAAAAAATCAAACTTGTGTATTATTCAAAGGATTTGAATATAAAATATTAAAAGTTAAGTTACGAAAGGCTATTGAACTTTTAAAATGCACACAAAGTCTTAAAACAAAGCTCAAGGTCGATGAGGGGTTAGCTCTATTTTAGGAAAAAAATACCACAATTATCTCATAGTCATTAAATTAAGATTGAGTTAACCGAAACCGGCTCACATGTTAACTGCACGAACGTGTAAGGGAGCTTTCACACTTGTAACGTATCGGACAGTAAGCTTTTTATTTAAATTGCAGCCAACAATATTTGTACCATATTTAATAAGTAATTCGTTTAATTAGATACTTAATATAGAACAAATAATACATTATTTACTTAATATCTTATTGAGGTTTAGTATAGATTTCTCAGAGATGAAATGTTTTCCCGCAGTAAAAAACATCCTATATGTTAAGCCGGATAATCAGCTATCATACTCGTACTAAATTTCATCAAAATCTGCCCAATGGTTTTCTCGTGACGCGTTCCTAGACAAACAGACAAAAAATCTAAAAGCTATACATTCAGCCTTTGTATCGATAATAATGACTATTTCAATAAGATTTTCCAAAAAAATTGTAATGTACAGATTCGACTCAGAATTTTATTTATTATTTATTATATTCTAGCCATAATAGAGAAGAATTTGAAATTAGAAACTGTAAGAAACAGTAGATAATGAAAAATATAGCAATAATAAAAATGACATAAAACGGGATAGGTATTCAGAATGTAAGGGAAGCCGAATCATTTATTAGAATTTTTCCTGTTTAATCGCGCATCATTTGAGAGATTTCATTGAAACTTCTATGATTATACCGGTGGCAGTCTAAATTAAACCCATACAATTTTAAAGATACTAGCTGTATCTTTATACCTCCACTTCACATTTTACATGATATTTTATACGTATACCATTGGCGTTATTGATAACAATTTATAAGTCAGTGAACTTTAACAGTTTTATTAAATACTAGCGACTCACCCTCGCTTCGCTCGGGTTTGTCCTTAGGTCGATTCCCCATACAAACTTTCATCCCCATTTTCACTCACTTAAGGGATGATTTCCGGGATAAAAACTATCATATATTCTTCCCAAGGTCTCAAACTATCTTCTTACCAAATTTCATCTTAATCGGTTCAGTAGTTTCGGAGCCTATTCGATGCAAACAAACAAACAATCAAATCCTTCCTATTTATCACATTAGCATAGATTAATATTAAGTACTACTTACGTTTTAACGTTTAGTATAGATTTTACAGTGATGAGATATTTTCCCGCAGTAAAAAGTATGCTATAAGTTGACCCGGATAACCAGCTATGATCATACCAAACATCAAAATCCCTCCAGTGGTTTTTCCGTGATGCGGTCACAGACAGAAAGACAGACAGACATAAATTCCAAAATATAGATCGGGCTCTGTATCGATAATAATGTCTATTTCAATAAGATTTTCCAAAAAATATTTAATGTATAGATTCGGCTCAGTTTCAATTTTATTATATGTACCTATAGAAAATAAAGTGGTTACCAACAAGAACTAGTTATTTTAAAACATAATATGTAAATAAAACATTATATATATATATATGAATTGAACTCGCACTGGACATGTGTACAGTCTCCTCAATAACATAGAATGGCGTGGCGTTCGTAGTTTAGTGAATGAAATGGGCCATAATTGGCCCGGCGGCTATCAGATGCGGCTCGTAATGCATTTTGTTTCGGCTTCATTGAAACATCTTTAATATTCACGCTACAAATTAGTGTGATTATAATACATGCGTAATTTCTATTTAAGCAAATTAACTAGTGGCTTAGCATTGCTTCGCTCGAGTGCGTCCGAGCGTCCGATACGAAATAGTAGCTTATATGTTGGGACATTAACACACAGCACCACCCAGTTCCATGGTAAGCTACGAGGCCTGTGTTATGGATACCAGATAGTTGATACACTACACGTATATAACTTTTTAATTCATACATATTGTAAATATAAACACCCATGACTGGAGTACAAGCATTCGTGCTCATCACACAAATGAATGCCCACAGCGGGTCTCGAACCTGCGACCGCTGGCACAGCAAGTAGGGTCACTACAAACTGAGCCAAACGTGTCGTCAAACTTGAAACATTACCATGTGTTACTCTAAGTCCTAATCTATCTATTTATGAAATTTCACCCCAATCTGTCCATCCGTTTCGCCGTGAAGGAATAGCAAAAATACACACATAAAAAACTTTCGCAATTAATATAAACATAAAAAGATTTATAAACAGTCTTAGTAACGCGCCCGCTTGAAAGACATGTGATGCGGATTCACACCCCGGCTCTTACATCGCTAAAATTTAAAATTATTTTCAACATAATATCCTTATCACTTCCAACATTATCTTTATATGATGAAGGAAAAGCCTAGGAAATAATACATACAGCTCAACGTATATGTACAATGTACATATAGATTAGGTACAAACAAACAGAAATACATTTATTTACGATCGGTTGAAATATATAAAAATATATTTTATAAAAATGAACCTCTTTGAACGTATCGGTAAATAAACCCGCTACGCATAATCAGTACCGCTTACAGCTTTTTCCATTTTCACATTCTCATTATTGTTTGTTTGAGTACGTTATTGTAACAGTGCGTAAACTTTTTATATCTAAACTTTTTTATGTCTTTATATATGTATAAAGGTATGTACACATTTAAATGTATGATCATCTATACTTTTCTCTTTTCCTTTAAAGAAACGTGTGAAATACCATTTTAGTTCAATACCAATATACCATTTTAGTTCCCCCTGACTCGATTTTTAGCATTTTTTTTTTCTATGTATAGACATTTGACCTCCACAGTTTTATTACATGTATAGATGTCAAATATTCGCTTTAGGCTAAGAAAGTATTATTTAAATTTATTTCCATTATGTCACAGTTTTTGGTAATGTCTAAACGTTAAAATTTATAAGTTTCATTTTATCAACTAATAAATATGTATAAATATAAAAATATGCACAAGTTTATTAGAACTCCTCAAAACATTTTTACTCTGTCGCTACCCCGAACAATTTAATTATAAATTATATTAAAATTAATAACTTTTTAGACACTTTAACAAACGAAAAATCGACTTTCACGCCAGGAAGTGCTCTAGTTTATGTTCTAAGAAATAAAAGACAAATTTAAAAATAATCAGTGTACTGACAGGAAGTGAAACAATGTGCGCTCGCCTTAAAAGACCATTCCCACGCACTTTCTATAGCAAGTGCTTATAACAAGTTTTCAATTAATTTGTTCTTTACATTTCAAAAACGGAAATATTTCAAGGTTATTTTTTGCAATTTATTCATTAATTAATGAATGCAATTTAGAAAAAATCTAACAGTCTTAATTAACAGTTAGTCGTGGTTTAATGTAAGTTTACCTAAAATGATTGTTGAGTTTAAGATGTTCATTTAGATTTAATATTTTTACACAATCTTTGTTTGTTTATTTGTATATGATTGTATTCTTTGAGATATTACTGAACTAGATTAATTAAAAATTAAATTTTAAAATTAAATTTTAGAAATAATTAAAAGGGTCAAAATGAAACTGTCAAAAGAATTTATGCCAGGGGCTTACTTTTTCTTACAAACTCAAACCTTAACTTATAAAAAACTAGCATCTCACCCTCGCTTCGCTCGAGTTCGTCCCTAGGTTGATTTCCCATACAAACTTTCAACCCCATTTTTACCCCCTTAAGAGATGATTTCCGTAATTAAAAATATCCCATGTCCTTCCCAGGGTCTCTTCTTACCAAATTTCATCTGAATCGGTCCAGTAGTTTTGAGTTTATTCTTTACAAACGTACAAACATACAAATCTTTCCTCTTTATAATAGTAATGTACATAGATGACAAAACATTCATTATAAGAGAGAACACGTTGCCTCTGCGCGTACTTAATTAAAATACAATATCTACTGCATGTTGGCTCTCTCTCTCTCTCTCTCTTTCTCTCTCTCTCTTTCTTCCCCTCTCTCTCTCTCTCTCTCTCTCTCTCTCTCTCTCTCTCTCTCTCTGTGTGCGTGTGTGTGTGTGTGTGTGTGAATTTGGCTGCCGTGACCGAAATCGGTCAGGAAAACATCAGCTTTGATACTGCACTGTGCGAGCACAATGGCAATGCTTGTGGGAAATAAAAATGCTTTCGTCTCAATACTAAAATATTTAGTTTATGATAAACAAGAAACTTGTTATATAATTAATATTAATTCATTAATCCTATCATTATAATCAAATCGCAACATTAGCAGTGGAAAAACTGTTAAAATATAATTAATTACCTTAATTGGCAAACCAGCTAACTCCATATGAGCAAATTTTTCAGGCGACACTCAAAACTTTATAATATTTTTTGTACACTACTTATTAAAAATCTAAAATATCGTTGGTAGATAATATCGTAAGCTGTTTTTTTGATACTGTAAAATCCTACTAAAATAAACCTACTGAATTACTGTTTCGTACAATCTAAACCAAAAAATATTTTTTGACGAAATGTAGAGTTAGCTGGTTTGCTAATTAAGGTATCGTTATATCATTTTATTTTAAAATCATTGAACGAGCTATTTTCCGTTAGATTAGTCGCAAATCGGATATGGCGATCTAGTTTTGTTTTTCATTGTACCGTTATGCAAATAAGTAAATATATTGTACATTTTTTTATTTTTATAGCGTATAATTTATGTAAGGTTCAGTAAAAATTATTAGAATAATAAGTTGTCAAACAGGATGTCAACACTAAAATACTTCCGCAATAAATACTTTAAGAACAGTAAAAAGGTTTTATGTAAAAACAAGTTATAGCATTTACTAAATAGGAAAACAAAATATTATTATTATTATATTATTAATATTCTTTATTATTTTTTATTAAAAGTGACATTATCGTATTTTTGTCTTTTTTTATTTTTAATTAAATTATGTTCTTTTATTTTAACCTTATAAAAAAAGGCGCGAAATAGCTACGTCATGGCGCCATTTTGAATTTTTTAATCGCATAGTTTCAACAAGAGTGTAACAATAATAAATTGATTGGCTCAATACAAATATATCATAATTTCGAAAATATATTCTTCTAAGAGAAAGAAGCCATAAGTCACGAGAATTAAGCAAAGCTAAAAATAAAGCATTTTAACTACAACATTTCTATTGAAATTAAAAATTTTGTATAGTAATATGCAAAATTGTGCTACAAAGTGGATCCGATAACCCATCGGAACTGGTAATTCCTTCATGGGAAAGCATAAAACGCAGGATGTGGTCTGCGGCTTATAGCCTGGCTATAATTGAATAACATCGCCTTTGATATAGACTGAACCATCCTTCCAATGTCGGAAGTTCTAATTATTGTACGTACAGACCATATTTCAAAATAAATTACATATTGTAGCGTATGAGATTAAATCGTGGTAATAGATTACATTTTAATGAATTGTAAGCTATTTTTGGATAAAGCAATTTATTGAAAATCATCTAATTCAATTCTTTAGTTTCGTGGCTTCTAGGAAAATTATCTAAATAGATAAATAAAATTGAAGTGTCTGTTTGTAAAGTCAAAATAACAGCTTTTTACTAAATGCATATGAAATTATATACGATACAAGAAAAACACAATTTTTAAAATTTTTGTCTGTCTGTTTGTTTGTCTATCTGTTTGTTCCGGCTTACCTCCGAAACGGCTGGACTGATTTTGGCGGGACTTTCATTGGCAGATAGCAGCTGAGGTTATAAGGAGTAGCTTAAGCTACTTTTATTTTAGGGAAATAATTAGTTCCGCTCAAAAAACTCAAAACTTGCGTAATAATAATGTCAGCTTATGTCAGTCTAAAGCTAAACTTATAATTATTAATATATTTAACGTTTAGTATAGATTTCTCAGAGATGAGATGTTTTCCCGCAGTAAAAAGTACTATAATATGTATCTTATATGTTGACCCGGATAACCAGCTACCATCATACCAAATTTCATCAAAATCTATCCAGTGGTTTTCTCGTGATGCGATCACAGACAGACAGATCGACAAACAAGCAAGAATTCTAAAAACTATAGATTCGGCCTCTGTATCGATAATAATGACTATTTCAATAAGATTTTCCAAAAAATATTTAATGTACAGATTCGACTCAGAAATCAGAATTTTATTACATGTGTATATAGATATTTATGAAATAAACCTTGTCAATCTGTTAGTGCGTAAAATAATAAAATAAAAATAATATACGCAATAAACACATCTTTGCACTTATAAAACTTTTAACCTTTATTTTACACCTACAGATATAATATCTTTTCCTACATAAAAATATCATAACTTTTCTAACTCTATATAAGAAAAGTAGCCAACTAAAGTAAATAAATTGATATATTCGTAAGAGAAAAGTACGCGTAATGTTTTCGACACCGAAATTGATTGATAACGATTGGTAACCAGTGAATTGAACACATCAATTGGCACTTGGATGTGGAGTCAATACACATTTCATATTAATTTTCCTCCCGAAATTAATTTTTGCACCATATTGCTATAACGTTTCTTTGAGTAGTGTTTATTAAAGTTTCATGATTATTTTTTTTAAATGAAAATCAAAATATAATTTAAACATTTTAAATAAAACTATCTTTTCGGATTATTTCGCGGATTTATGTTGATTTTTTGTTCCCGACGTTTTGAATGCTTTACAGCAATCATGAAGGAGAAACCTCTCCCGTGACCATGTCATAATGTGACCATAAAATGTCAAATATTCGCGTAAATCTAAGAAAGCATTATTTAATTTAAACTTAGAAAAATGATATATTTTTTTTAAGATATCTTAAAATTGACGAAAATATTGCAATTTAAAGTTGCTCGACCCCTCGATCGGATTTGACGTCATCGCACTGGAATCCATTACCGTATAAATATCAATTTTTGATAAATCCTCACTTTCTTTTAACAGTTTTCTTTCGTTCGCAATACAACAATTTGGGTTATATATTTTATTTATAAAAAATATATCTATACAGATAAATAGAATTGAAGTGTCTGTTTGTAATGTCAAAATAATAGCTTTATACTAAACGCATATGGAATTATATAAGGTACTTAAAAGAAAAAACACAATTTTTAAATTTTTTGTCTGTCTGTCTGTCAGTCTGTTTATTCCGACTAATCTCCGAAATGGCTGGACCAACGAGACTTTCACTGGTAGATAGCTGATATTATAAGGAGTAACTTGGGCTACTTTTATTTTAGAAAAAGAATTAGGGTTTCGCTAAAAAAAATTAAAACGTACCTAGGGACGCACCTGAGCGAAGCGAGGGTAAGTCTCTAGTATATAATAAAAACTATAATACATTGAATTGAGTGCCCCTATTTTTGAAATTGGTAAAAAATAACGTAAATCTACGTTCCAATACACAGGGGTATATCGCTGTGTAAATTATACTTCGATTGATTTATTTGATACAATATTTTTTGTTTCAGGAGGGGCCATAACGTCCCGATGAATAGAAAATGCAAACTAAAAACATTAATCTTATACAGGACCAAAGAAATAAAGATCACTGTGATATACAAGTAAGTATATTTAATTTTATTTTTTACCCGGCTGTAGCGATACGCAAAGAATGGTTATGTGTTTAGCCTATATGTATGTATGTAGCAAGATTCTAAGCAAGTATATATGTATGTCTCCGACTGCCTAATGCTATATTTCAACGTTATCTTTTAGTTTGTAGGTACTATACGCAGTAGTGATTTTTCTTTTTTTTTTTTTATATATTTACGAATTAAAAAAATGAAGAGCTGTGATTTTCTAGGTCGTTTTCAATATCAGTAAAATTAGATTTTAATAAATAATACTTCCCTAAGTAAATCAAACTATATCATTTTGAATATGGTGATCTCTCACTCATAATCATAAGGAGTTGTGTGAAACTAAAATTCAGCGCTGCTTTCGATCTTTGTACCATCAGCTGCTACGTTTTGCCTAGCTTTTTTTAAATGTGAAAATAAAAAAAAAAACATAATTTAACTAACTTAATATAATTATTTAATATTATTTAAATACATGTATAATAAAGTCTATAAAACAAAATGCAATACTAATAAAATTCATCCTAATCTTAATAATTACCTATTATATTATACTAGCGACTCACCCTCGCTTCGCTTAGGGTTCGTCCCTAGAGAAAAACAGATCTATCCCACAGGAACCTTACATTTTCCCGGGATGATATATAGCCTATAGCCTTCCTCAGTTAACGGACTATCTAATGCAAAAAGAATTTTTCAAATCGGATTAGTAATTTTTGTGATTAGCGCGTTCAACCAAACAAACAAAAAAATCTTCAGCTTTATAATATTAGTATAGATAAAGAATCTAGATATTCCTTAGCATCACTAGCCACTTCAAAATAATCGATTATTTTGTTATTAATCATAGTTTTTCGTTAATCTTTTATATTTATATAATAATTATTATTATTATTTTAAATTTACTACAGCTGCAATAACAATTTCACTTACGGAAATTAATTATTAAATTAATAAGATTAAAATATAAAAACTAATATAAACATAATATGATTTTATTTAAATTAACGCCATCTATACGCATAACGCAACAACTAACACAAGTCCTTTCAACGTAATTCCAAAACCAATCAACAGATGGCGCTGTCCGCACAAATAAATTATCAACATTGTTTTATTGAATTTATATAGTTAAATTAATTTATGCTTACAGAAAATAGGCGGTCAAGATGCGCAGTCACAGTCGGTGAACCAGGCTATATTGAACCAAGTCACGAGCGCTTCCCCGTACTACGGTCAGTATGAAATTGTATAAAATTCAAATAGCGTATCTCCCGTGAACCGCTAACGTTGAAACAGGACATGAAAACATTTGGTCTCCTTCAAAGAATTGTATGGACTAATTTAAATGAAAATTAGGTATATCTATAGGTATATTATGTTACCTAGGTATTGCATTTGGCTATGAATAATAAGCACTGATACAGATAACAGATTTAGTAAGATAGAGATAGTTTTTTTTTGTCGTATATGTATTTCTATTTATCAAATATTTTTCATTGTTAGACTTGCAAATAAACATCTAAAATTTAGGAAATTCTTTGAAATTACCTTGACAAATAACAGTTTATTTAATAAGCAAATTTTCCTAGGTAATAAGCTAAACTAAAAGTTTTAGATAGGTTCACTATAGGTATAGTATTTTTGCTAGAAAAAGTATAATTCAAACAATTCAAAAATATTATTAACCTTAATTTAGTTAGAGTGGGATAACAACTAGTCTCGGAAGTAACGATTTCTAGACACACTAGGTCATCCGACTGCTATCTATATGAAAGAAATCTAAGAGTTATGTTTGTATAAATATTTAGAATTGCTGAAATAAGCTTATGAATATTAACATTTAATTTAATACATTTCATTTAATAGTAGGTACTTTTAATTGAAAATTTTGATTCTTATTGAATACTATCACTACCCGCAGCTTCGCCCTCGTTCAAACTTCCGATCGCTACCAAACTTCACAGCATCCCACTGGACTAATCTAAAGATTGCCTGAAAATTCCATAAAAATCGCTCCAGCCGTTTTGGCGTTTATAGGTAACACATACACACATAGAATTTTTTGTGTATAGATTCAAAATTAGATTTAGCGAAGATAACCAAGTATTAAATAATTTTACAGAATTAATTATAATAAAATAAAAATAATATAAATGTTAATTGTGTTCTAACGAATCGTCCTTGCGAAGTTATTGCACTGTATCGTACACAGAGTAGCGCAGCGATTGTGTGTAACTTATTCGCGCTATTCCAAGCGTGACTCGAAACTTAAACAGATTTTAATCTATTCTTCAATGGACACCGACGGACAAAGGAATATTCTTCTTATATTTTTAATTAAAAAATATTTTTTTTAATAATATTTCCCAAAATTAGTTATCTGTGAGTGAAAAGTGAAAGTATTTTTAATCTGTGTTAGTGATAGAGTTTGGAATTTTTAAAACTGGATCGCGGGAATGGTTTTGTCGGATATCCCCCGACGGCTTTTTGTTATGGCGGTATGTTGAAATTTTATATATATATAATTTATATAATGAGTGATTTTTTGTAAGTTTTAATAATTCTTAATAAAAAAAATAACTATCTTGCCTAAGAAAGTGTTAGTTTGAAATACTTTTAATAGATGGCGCTACTAGTATTTGACTCATGACTGCTTTACTACTTAGATACTGTAATTTTAAATTTGATTTTCTTTGGAGCGACCAACAAGACAATTCTATTGTTAATTGTTATGAATTGAATAGAATTAATTTAAAAAAAAGTAATGAATCGCAAAAACATTATGTTTCTTAATAATTAATTATTATTGGAATGCATAATATTTAAAGTGTATTTTCAATAGTCGATAGGACACGTATTCTGAATTTAGGATATTGCTTTACGTAAGATATGGTTTCACCTATTGATAGGAAGCGCATTTAGGATGTGAGTGATTTCTAACTATCCACTATGATTAGGCTTTAAAAAAATAAAATCATGCAGATAAAGAAAATCAAGGGACCTGCCTCGTTTATACGTTGACCTGTAACTAGAAATCCACGACAGCCATGATAGTTCTGAAATTAATTAAATTACTACAACGAAAAAACATATTTTTGCGAGACAAACCAACAAACACTTTTGTATTTATAGTATTACTGAAGTTATATAAAAAAATCACCATGTTTTTAATTTTTTTTAAATAACTCATACAACACTAAAACAAAATTGTAAAACTAATGATCTCACGTATTTTTTCCAAACAAGACCTCTTAAAAATATAATTTTTAAATATCCAAAATGTGTAGTTTAAACGCAATGTTGTAACAAAAGGTGAAGTCAAAATTTAAGTTGCGTGATCGTCTGCGAGATAGCTGCATGCGATATTCGAAGCCTTGAATTGTAAGGTCTTTGTATACAGCAGTGTAAGATTTGTTTACCTTATTAAATTATATTTTTACTAGTATCTGCTCGTGGTTTCGCTTGCGCTTTATAACAATAAAAATATGTTTCGCTCTCACTGTAATTCTATAATTATCGGTTAAAATTTTGTAAAAGTCGGTTTAGCCATTCTGCTGTTCGCTATCACAGAAACCTTTTTTTTTCAGGGGATAGAAAGTAGTAACGGCTCATAACACTTTCTTAGATTTACGCGAATATATTTGACATTTTAAATAAAACTATCTTCTTTCTTTCTTCTATCTTTATTTTTTCGGTTTTTTCGCGAATTTATTTTGATTTTTGGTTCCCAAAGTTCTCTCTCCGAAACCCGAAAAGTTAGTTTTATTTAAAATAGTAATGCCTATTTTAATAATTTACTTAAAACAAAAACTAATAATGACATGACATGGCATGATGATATGAACTTAATAATAATATATAAAATGGCTATTTGGAAATCACAAATAGATACTTCAATCGATAAGTTTTGATTTTTATCTTTATTATTATTATTATTATATTATAGAGTTTTATTTGTAGTGTAAACAAAATCCTAAGTGCCTATAATTTATAATTTAATAAGCCACTCAACTCCAACGAAACTCGACTAACAACAACACGTTCAAGCGTAGGCGACTGTAATTGAAGGTTCTATTTCTTAGAAATCGGTTTTATGAAGACTATATCGCTTCTTATGAAATTTTACTTATATATAGAAAAAATGTTATCTAAAATTAGGTAAAGGTCAATTTTTTTCATCTACTAATTGTCAATTATACATTGCTAGGTTTTTAAAGCGTACTGTGTTGTCCGTACTTCTTATTCTTGTGGCTATGTAATGCAAAAGCAGTGCAGAGTGTAATAGATTCGAGTCCCATGTCAGGCCAATAGTGTTATTCAATTAATTCTTGTATCATGTGTGACGTAATGACGACACGTTTAGCTCAGTTTGTAGTGATACTTGCTGTGACAGCGGTCGCGGGTTCGAATCCCGCTGGGGGCATTCATTTGTGTGATGAGCACGAATGTTTGTACTCCAGTCATGGGTGTTTATATTTATAAAATCAAAATCCGGATCTTGCACCTCTGATATATTCATGTGCTAATCATTTCTAACATGATTACCACTTGCCTTACGGTGAAGGAAAACATTATGAGGAAACCTGCATGTCTGAGAGAACCAAGCAAGTTTTCGAAAGACATGTGAAGTCCGCCAACCCGCAGTTGGCCAGCGTGGTGGACTATGGCCTGATCCCCCTCGTATTGAAGGGAGGCCCGTGCCCAGCAGTGGGACGTTAAAAAGGGCTGAATACATGTGTAATGTATCAACTATCTGGTATCCATAACACAGGCCTCCTAGCTTACCATGGAACTAGATGGTGCTGTGTGTTAATGTCCCAAAATATTTATTATGTATCGCTGCAGATAGAGCCAAGTAATAAGTATAGTTTTGAATTTTGAGGAAATTCCCAGTAACAACCCGGAGATCCCAACTCCGATGTTACGCGTTCGAGCCATAGATTTCTCACCGATCGTGTAGAATTGTTATCTCACCAGTAAGAGTGAAAGGTACCTACATAGATTGTACTTATGATTGATTCAAGAGGATATTATTATTAGTTTGGAAAACACACAACGCCATGCATGGTCTTGCTCCATAATCATTTTTCCCAGACGCAATGGCTTTCATTTTCATCAGCCTGATGGTTATAGGTCAGAAAAAGCGCTTATATTTGCTAATCCAACATAACGCAATTTAGACAGATATATTTATTTATACATATAATAAAATAATTTTTTTTGAAAATCTTATTGAAATAGACATTATTATCGATACAGAGGCCCAATCTATAGTTTTTAGAACTTTTGTCTGTCTGTCTATGATCGCATCACGGAAAAACTATAAAATTTGGCACCATGATAGCTGGTTATCCGGGTCAACATATAGGATACTTTTTACTGCGGGAAAATATCTCATCTCTCATCAAAAATCTTTACTAAATGTAAACGTAAGTAGGGATGAACACGAGCGAAGCAAGGGTGGGTCACTAGTTATTGGATAAGTCAACGTAGCAAACTATTTTGTATTTTTTTCTATCTTGTTATAATCAAATAATGTAAATTCCTGTTTTAAAGGTGTACACGTAATATAAACATTATACGGAACTAACTCAATGCCCAAAATGGACTTGACGGACAGATTTTTTTTTAATAATATATAATTTACCAAAACTCATTTTTATGGCATTACGCCTATATTTTTTACATAATTATTACATAGAACAAACGTACCGCATATAAGGTATGTTAATTTATGAGTAAAATCGTCCTTGATTGTCAACTGTGGGTCAGATTATATGAAAATAAAAAACTGCAATAAAAAGAACAGTATATAGATTTGACTTAATAGGCTTAGGTTTAATTTGATAGCCATCTAAAGCTTAGATTAAAGAAGTATATATGGACGGAGTCCGCCAAAATAAATTATAAGTCAAAAGTAGTAGCGTGATTTGCTGTTTATGCTACTATTCTCAATTTTGTCATATAGATCGTTTTCTTTCTTAAAATAATAAGGGAAATGTTATATTTACATACTAGCTTTTTTATTTATTAAAATTTATTTATTTATCACTCAATATACAAATTGTCATTTGTATACTATTTTAAAACATTGTTTGGCTTTGTATAGTTTAATAACACAGGAATATAAAGTAACAGCTAAAAATGAATTTCAATTCTAAGAGGTTCTCCGTCGAATTTTCAGTTTTCCCGTTTAAATAACATGGAAAACATGGTTTTTTAATACTTTTGTGTCCTGCAAACTGTGAAGAAAAATATTTTTCAAGAAAATGAATGACTAGACCTTTTTTAGTATTAAATTTAGCACAAAAAATTCCATTGAGTCGAATTTCTATCTTCCATATTTTATTTATTATATAGCTTTGAAGTTCAAAACGGTTTTTTGTACTAGAAAATTGTAGGTCTTAAAAAGACTTACAAAAAAACTCACAATGATATGTATGTACCTCCTAAGTCTTAAAAATCTATTTGATAAATAATCGAACACGGGACATTTGCTAGCTTTGATTCAACGCACAGACCGTCTTTAACTTTGCATTATATATAAATATTAATAGTTATAAATTATATTTTTAAGGAAGTATCTATTCGTTAATCGATCTATTTGTAATAGGATTGTAAATATTTTATTCGCTGTCCGCCTCCGCATGATGTGATTTAGTTTTTGGGCAGTAGGTGCCTTATATGGTAATGGCGTATTAAAGTTAACAAAAAATAAAATTACATCTAATAATGTGCAGAGAATTTTTTTTTCGTCAATTTAATTAAAAAAAATATTTTTTCTACATTTTAAAATTAAATAAGCCTTTGCTACATAGTAGGTACTCAAAAATATTCTTTGCTTCACTTGAACAAATGAAATATAACTGGTCTTATTATTTATTTATTTATTTAATGGACACACAGTGTTTAATGCATTATTTGTTACCTAAAATATAAAAAACTAGCGACTCGCCCTCGTTTCACTCGGGTTCGTCCCTAGATACGTTTTAACGGTTAATATGAAATACAAATGTTTGAATTTTTCAACCTTTCTGTACTATAATATGTATGTATTATAAACATTCCTCTTGAATCACTCTACCTATTGCTGCAAAACTGCATTAAAATCCGTCGAGTAGTTTAAAAGATCTAAGCGAACAGACAGCGGAAGCGACTTCATTTTATGCTATGTAAAGATAATAATAAATATTCTTTTTATTTTTTAAGACGCCAATGACAATATCCTTTATATTATAAAACAGGCAGGTCGATGAAATAATTATAATTAGTAACAACACTAACATATAAAAAAGTTACTTTCTAAATGTATATCTGTTGATCATCTCATTTGTTTTTCCGGTAAATTTGGAAACAATGGATTAATTTGTATAAAGCTTGTAGAAATTAACTAGCGGCTTACATTCGTTTTGCTCGGGTGCGTCCCTAGGTGTCTATCTGTCTAGCCTATGTATTACTCCATTACATAGTCTAGTTATATACTAATAAAGATAATTATTATAGTGTTATGGATACCAGATAGTTGATATAATACACATATATAACTTTAAATACATACATATTATAAATTTAAACACCCATGATTAGAGTACATACATTCGTGCTCATCACATAAATGAATGCCCGCCCACAGCGGGACTCGAACCCGCTGGTGCAGCAAGTAGGGTCATACAAACTGAGCCAAACGTGTCGTCAAACATACATTATTAAATGGCGTGATGAAAATAAAAGTGACGACTCTATCTTTAGAGGTGTGAATAAATAATAACGTGGGTGGAAACACTCTCACGATAGTTTCAAGGTTCAATAATTGGCATATTGAGTATTAAGAAACTTGACTTGATTCATATTAAACGTAATATAATTGCCCACATTTCATTATTGCCTCTAATATATTACACATAATAATTTACAGTTGAACGATTTTGTATTAGTCTTAAGTAGGCTATAAAAATTAAGCAGGAATTCATTATTGGCTCTTATCCTCCTCTACGAAACTTTATATTCATGTTATTTATGAACAAACACATAATATGCTACTTTTTTATAGCTTTACTAGCGACTCACCTCGCTCCGCTCGGGTTCATCCCTGCTTAAATTTTAACGTTTAGTATATATTTCTCAGAGATGAGATATTTTCCCGCAGTAAAAAGTATTTTATATGTTTACCCGGATAACCAGCTATCATCATACCAAATTTCATTAAAATCCCTCAAGTGGTTTATCCGTGATGTGGTAACAGACAGACAGACAGACAAAAATTCTAAAAACTATAGATTCGGCCTCTGTATCGATAATAATGTCTATTTCAATAAGATTTTCCAAAAAACATTTAATGTGCTGATTCGGCTTAGTTACAATTTTATTATATCTATAGATTAAGAATAGATTCAGCGAAATAGTTCACACCAATAATATCTACTTAAGGACTCACAAGGGGCACTTAGAGCTTGAGTCGTATCTCTAATAAACATAGTTACCTCAACCTGGAATCGAACTAGTTATAAATAATAATAAGGCCTAATTATTATACTCGGACGCCATATGTTAAGCTCCCGAGGCTATAATTGACCTTAAATGTCAAACCCCTAACACTATCATTTTGTTGAACGTGAGCTCAATATACTATGTGTTGCAACACCAAAACTGTTTAAAAATCATTTTGGAGATCTGTAGATACAATGTTTTACTGACCAATATCTCGAAGCAAAAAAGTAATCTATACATATAAAAAAATTGTAACTAAGCCAAATCTGTACATTAAATATTTTTTGGAAAATCTTATTGAAATAGACTTTATTATCGATACAGAGGGCGAATATATAGTTTTTGAATTTTTGTCTCTCTGTCTGTCTGTCTGTCTGTCTATTTGTTACCGCATCACGGGAAAACCACTGGATAGATTTTGATGAAACTTGGTATGATGATAGCTTGTTATCCGGGTTAACATATAGGATACTTTTCACTGCGGGAAAATATCTCATCTCTGAGAAATCTATACTAAACCTTAAAACAAGAAAAAAAAAATATAAAGACATACCTACTATGTAAAATGTCATATAAACATAATGTTACGTTAAAATTAATTCGGTTTGTAATTAAGTAAATGAATTTTATTTTCTTTTTTTTATACATTAACGGCTTTGAATGATCTACAGTCGAACCTACCACGCGAGCGGAGCCGTAAGTAAAAGTCAGTCATTTGTCTTCTCCATACTTTGTGACATTGGCAAAGTAATCTATGCTTAACTGGCACGCCAAGTAGCCATTAATAAGAAAATTGAATTGCATTATAGCCAATTTTTATACCAAATACAATACATACGTACATATATAATGAACATACTTGAGAAATATGTTATTACAATTAAATTTACGATCGAAATAATAGTATAACATTAAAGACTACGTTGATTGTTATTTAAGTAATAATAATAATAAATATGTTGGGACATTAACACACAGCACCATCTAGTACCATGGTAAGCTACAAGGCCTGTGTTATACACATATATAACTTTAAATACATACATATTATAAATATAAACACCCATGACTGGAGTACAAACATTCGTATTCATCACACAAACGAATGCAGGACTAGAACCTGCGACCGCTGGCACAGCAAGTAGGGTCGCTACAAACTGGGCCAAACGTGTCGTCTAAAAGTCATATTTATATTAAAATTAAATACATATTTTTAAATTCATTTAATGTTTGCGTTAGATCATTTTTGCACAACAGATATAAGATAATAATATATAAAAAAATACTACATTACCAATACGGTGATGTTTCTCACTTTCACTCCACAATCAGCTCATGCAATACACATAATATTATAAGTTTAAAACTTAGGTCAAAACAACACACAAGCTAAACTCAGACTAAGGAAAGGGATGATCTTTAAAACTGGATATCACTCCTTATAATACAGCAGGTGGTATAAAATAACTGCACGAGGCATTATACACGTATGTGTGTTATAAATATTATAAATAAGTTGGTATATTAACACACAGCACCATCTAGTTCCATGGTAAGCTACGAGGCTTGTGTTATGGATACCAGATAGCTGATACACTACACATATATAACTTTTAAATACATACATATTATAAATATAAACACCCATGATTGAGTACAAACATTCGTGTTCATCACACAAATGAATGTAGTGACCCTACTTGCTGTGCCAGCGGGACTCGAAACCGCGTCCGCTGGTACAGCAAGTAGGGTCACTACAAATTGAGCCAAACGTGTCGTCAGTGTATGTATATTATATATATTTAATACTTTAAGGGATTAGATTAATCTTTGAGAAAAAGTGATTACTTTGTGTAGTTTTGTCTAAAGTATGCTGAAATATAAAGAGTAAGGATTATAGTGAAGTCAATGTATTTTTAGTCTTTTAGGATAAGGTTTGGTGCATTAAGGAGTAATAAATGTATCTACTTAGTTTTATCAACGTCCTGATAATTTTAACAGATAAAAAAAACAAACTTATAAGTATGTTAAATCAGTGTGTATTATGTGAAATTATTTTTTTAATTAACTTAGATTGTACAAAACTATCTACATATTGTTATACATATTTCTATCTGTACAGATTTCATATATATTCTAAAATACATAAGAAAATATTGAAGGATAGTATAAATATTACATTTGTAAGCCTATCTAATCTATATACAAAAATTATATAAGTCATATTTATTTATTAAAATATTATTTATTTAATTTTTTTTTTTATTTTTTTTTTTATTCCACGCGGACATGAATTGTACAGTAATAACTAAGTGTACATTTGTTTTATATATATTATTAAGTATATTTGTAATTTTCTTTATTGTAAATAAAAATTTAAAAAAAATATATGAAATATAATAAATATCTAAAAAAATAAAAATATAAAATTTAAAAATATTATTTTTAATCTATGTTTCTACAAACAAAAAAAAAATGGGCGACACATATGTCATGTTATAACCACAATTTTATATATCCAGAACCTCTAAGCTGTTAGAAACTCGATCTATAAAAATAAGCTCGTAATAAGCGTCCGAGTCTTTATCGATGATAATTATGTCCACAGTTGTTATATTTTGAACTTAAGTAATATTTAATTTTGACATTCAGCCTCAGCATGTAGAGTTAAGCGAATTACACGCATAATTTCGTACGGTTTTTAGTAATATATTAGTTTTGATGTAACTGTCGTTTATGATGTTAGTTTTCCCTGCGGCGATACTTGCAAGTTTGGTATAGGTCAGGTTAACTTTGAATGTTTAGTTGTTACTTTATAGGGTTCCGTACCCGAAGAATAGGGGCAGTGGTAGCCCAGTAACGCGCTTACTTGGGAAACCGAGTGAAGTGGGTTCAAATCCCAGGTCTCGCACCTCTGATATTTTCATGTGCGAATCATTTCCAATATGATTACCACTTGCCTTACGGTGAAGGAAAACATGATGAGGAAACCTACATGTCTGAGAGAACTTAGTAAGTTTTCGAATGATATGTGTAGTCCGCCAACCCGCACTTGGCCAGCGTGGTGGACTTTGGCCTGATCCCCCTCGTATTGAAGGGAGGCCCGTGCCCAGCAGTGGGACGTTAAAAAGGGCTGAACACACAACACAACCGAAGAATGCCAACGGGACCCTGTTACTAAGCCTCCGCTGTCAGTTGTATCACATGCACCGTAATATAAGGTAGAGAGAGTTGACATTTTCACAGTGTGTATTTCTATTGCCACTATAGCAACAAATAATAAAAAACCAAGATGGCGAATTTCAAAATGGTCGCCATGCAATAAAAAAAAACGATTATGGTACGGAACCCTTCGTGTGCAAATCCAAGTCACACTTGACCGGTTATTCTATTTTTTTTATATGATATTTGGCATACTGGAAAAATTCCACGTCAACAATTGACGTTGCAACTTACCGCTTCGCAAGCCTTCGCACTGCTCAAAACGTGGTAGGCTAACCACGTATCATCATTGCGTATAAAATTCCATTACTTACTACGGCCCATAAACTAATTTTATACCAATGACAGTCTTTACACTTTCATGGTCACTGACAATAGTATTATTATGTAAAATGGGATATTTACCCATGTTTATCACTCACTTTTGAAGGTTCCCGATATTTCGGCACTGATACAAGCGCCGCGCCGTAGTTACGGGTATACTTTTAAACATTCCGTTTTACATTATAACGATACAAATGATGATATTTTTTGTTACAACAAGAGTAGACAAACCAACAAACGTATGTACTTTGACTTATAATATGAATAGCTGCGACTTGTGACTTTGTACACATGAGAATCATAATTCATGTATAAAATGAAAACTACTGGGCCAAACTATTTTAAAATGTTATGGGACCAAATGGCAACTATTCCGCAACAAACAAAAGAAGAATCACGTAAATCGGATCATAAAACTCAGCGTAATCGGTGTAAATACATAAAAAATAATACCAATCGAACCTCCTTCTTTTGGAAGTCATGTAAAAGAACATTTTTCGAGACGAGTACATGACGTATTTCGTAGTAGCGATCTTTTATTAGTGTTTTTGTTAATATTTTATGTACAAACATTGCTTATTATATGTATAAAGCGTCGACTAACTCTTTATGTCCATTCGACCTTTGTTTTTGTCTCTTACATAATTATCATACACCTGTCTTGGGGTTGCAAATAACACGACGGTTAAAGCACCTGTACATTTAGAGTTCAAATACAGCTGTTTTTTTTTCAAATTTGCTAAACTACAATAGTTTACTAGTAGCTATCTAATAACTGTTTTCAAAATTATATGGTATTTGTTTCCTAAAAGACAATTCATAATTTCAAGATTAAAATACAGCATTTATATTAGCTACTAGCGACTCATCCTCGTTACGTGTTAACGGTTAGTATAGATTTCACAGAGATGAGATATTTTCCTGCAGTAAAACCTAAAAAGTATCGCATATGTTGACCCAGATAACCACCTATTATCATACCAAATTTCATCAAAATCTGTCCAGTGGTTTTCTCGTTATGCGTTCACAGACAAACAGACAAAAATTCTATACATTTTATTTCAATAAGATTTTTCAAAAAATATTTAATGTACAGATTCAACTCTGAATTTTATTATATGTATTATATATAGATACCTAATTACCACGTACTACATTTTTTATTTTATACCACACAATTTTCTCTTATATAATGTGTATACATAATCATAATTACTGAGCACCGTACGCTCTAAAGAACATGTTTACAAACACTATCGTAATCTCAAGATGAGCACATCATTGCAATTTAGGCACTAAAGATTCATCTTAAAAAGTAACTAATGTCTGGCTGTGGTTTCGATGCTTGAAGATTTCCATTTATAGAAGCCATTCAAGTTTTGCGTAAGCACCTACGGGGGGAGGGGGGAGGGTGGATCAGGAGGGGCAGGGGGGTTTATTTTCTTTACTTATTTTTGATGACATGGGGGCGTGAAGATCTAGAGGGCGATTACGTCAGCAATACTTGTCTGCGCTCAAAAACAAAAAGCATGTTCAGGGATTCCCCGAAATAATTGAGGCGTAAAGTTTACGTAAGCATAGGAGGGGGAAATAAGAGCTTTGCTTACTTTTGCTGACAAGGGGGAGGGAGGGGTTAATAATTACTAAAATTCTGCTTACGCAATACTTGAATGGTCCCATAAGACTTAGACAAGATAAAATTTTAAATTTCAAAAACTGTATGGAAATGATATATTTACTAACCATAATTTATCATTTTCAGATTTTTTTAGCTGTTTATTAGTGTAAATCATTGTAGAAAAAACCAGAACTTCTACCTAAACTCTGTTTTATATAGAAGAGCGTAGAACTGAAGTTCTTATGTTATTTAAACATTATTCTATTGTCAAATATTATGTTTTCAATTCAACTTTCTCGTTAAGGGGTTCAAAGGGTGACAGTAATGCACAGATTATTTCGCCAATGTCACACAGAACGGAAAATACACAAAGGAGATTGGTCACATTGTGTTTTAGGACTCAGCGAAATCCTTAGACCCGTTTCCGAGATCGCCGGTATAAATAAATAAATAAATATACAAGAATTGTTCGTTTAAATACATTAGATAAAGCGTAAAAATTAAAGACTAAGAAATATTTAGTGATGAGCTGAGGAAATAAATTTAGATGTAATATTAGATTTTATAATATTATGCCACACGACTTTTTCCTTAAAAACAAAGGGGTGTATATATATAGAGGCGATAATCACGTAAGGGTCATTTTACACAACAGTTACGCCAGGTTACGCTTCGCGACGCGTAGCGCTCTTCTTTGCTATAGCGCATATATTTTTCTGCATTTAAAGTACAAGATGCAAATATTAAAATTATTCTTATATTATGTGCTACCAAAAAATGTCTAGAAGTGGCTTTTTTTATAAATAACTAGCAGTACCCGCGACTTCGCCCGTGTTCAAACTTCCTATCGCTACCAAATTTCGTTTGAAAAGATATATAACACTATATATACATAAGTATGGTGAGTTTTATATTCCTTACTTGAGAAATTATTGATTTTCCATACAAACTTCCACCCCCCTTTTCACCCCCTTAAGCAATGATTTCCGGGGTAAAAACTATCCTATGTCCTTCCCAAGGTCTCAAACTATCTCCGTACCAATTTTCATCTAAATCGGTTCAGCCGTTTAGTCCTAAAAGATACTAAACAAACAAACAAACAAACAAATAAACAGAGTTACTTCCGCATTTATAATATTAGTTTGGATTTTATACAAATTGAGGAATAAAAATAAAAAAACAGTAAGATATCACGAACTAAATTACAATTTTGATGGTCACCCTAATAAATATTTCTATAGAATTTTGCATCAAATAAAAATTGTATCACGATATAGGAAGAGTGATTTTTTTTATTTCAAGATTGCGTTGAGACTATTTTATAAGCATATTACCATCTATTACATAAGTAATGTATCTATATTAATTAAAGGTGATTAAAATATAACTGGTTTCAAAATGTTCTTTAATATTATATAAAACTAGCGGTTCACCCTCGCTTCGCACAGTTTGCCTAAAAATAAAATCAAGTTTATCCCACGGGAAACGTACATTTTTCCAGGATAAAAAGTAGCCTACGTGTTATTCTGATGTATGAGCTATATTATTGTAAAGTTTCATTAAATTCCATTTAGTAGTTTTTGCGTAAAAGAGTGACAAACATCCATACATCTATACGTCATCTCCACAAACTTTCTCATTTATAATATTAGTGGGATTTTGCTATCATTTGAAAAGCTGAGCTTTCTTAATAACACCTAACATAAAAGAAGTTGTGGATTCGAATATTTCAATAAACTTATTAAACCAAAAGCACAAAAAAATAGAAAATTACTACCCAGTATGATTAGTTGACATAAATTGAGAATATAGAGATGAGTGACGATGACCATACTTATTTCAATGTTTTACTTACTGTAAACCTACGTAATATTATTATATCACTAATGCTACAACATTGTTTTCCTCCTACTTAACACCCAAAGAGTATTATGACGCACTAAAATCTTACCTTATAAATTTATATATATATATATATATATATATATATATATATATATATATATATATATATATATCTTACTAGCGCCTCACCCATGGGAACCGTACATGTTTCCGGGATAAAAAGTACCCTATATATTATTCCAGACTATAATCTATCTCTGTGTTAAATTTCATCCAGAT
This sequence comes from Fabriciana adippe, assembly GCA_905404265.1. Taxonomy (NCBI): domain Eukaryota; kingdom Metazoa; phylum Arthropoda; class Insecta; order Lepidoptera; family Nymphalidae; genus Fabriciana; species Fabriciana adippe. The sequence continues at coordinate 1,089,083 of FR989996.1, read as the reverse complement.
CCGTTTAGCCGTTCTGGCGTGAAAGAGTAACAAACATACATCCATACACACAAACTTTCACATTTATAATATTATGTATACATAATTATTTAATTTAAGTAATGTAAAATGATTATTGGTATCAAGGTATGTAAGCGTACAATGTGATTAAGCTTAGGTAATAATACCGGGATAATAGGATTACCGACGGATTCGGTTATGTGTCATTTATCTAATTTCCGTTACCACACTTATAAATGCAGTCTATTGATACAAATTTGCTTATTTCACAACTAACTTCCTTTTTCGATGCTTATAACGAGATGTTCTATGTAGATATGTACTTCGAAATCAATAATTTTATTCTGGTGTAGGATAAAGTGTAAGATAAAGATTATTTTCAATCAATCAGCCTATCGCTGTCCACTGCTGAACAAAGGCATCTCCCAATGAGCGCCAATCATCCCGGTCCTGGGCAGCCCGCAGCTATCCAGATGATTTTCCATACAAACTTCCACCCCCCTTTTTGCGCCCTTAAGCGATGATTTCCGGGTTAAAAACTATCCTATATCCTTCCTAGGGACTCAAACAATGATATCCAGATTATCTTATTTAATTTAATTAATAAATCTACAATGAAATATACGTTATACAGAATCGCATTCCTTCGCATACACATAATACATATATCCCTTCCTTCCCATCCTTCTCTATAGGCTCTACATGTTTATCTGCAAGTGTAATAATAGCATTTTAAATAATTACTTGAAGTTTATTAATAAAACCTATTTTAGAATCAAAAATCCAAAATAAAAACATAAAGTACAAGATTAATTTCAACATGTTTATCGAACTACGTATGTCTTTATTCCTTTTTTTTTTAAATATATTTGGTTGGTAATCTCAACACGTTTCAGGCAACATAAAACTAAGATGCAGCGACCAATAGTAATATTGTCTAACATTTAATCCGCAATTTCAAGAGTTACATATGAAACTATGTATTCCCGCGGTTCATCGCGGTATTATTATTTAATAATAAATAAATAAATATGTTGGGACATTAACACACAGCACCATCTAGTTCCATGGTAAGCTACGAGGCTTGTGTTATGGATACCAGATAGTTGATACACTACAAATATATAATTTTTAAAAATATACATATTATAAATATAAACACCCATGACTGGAGTACAAACTGTGTATTCGTGCTCATCACACAAATGAATGCCCCCAGCGGGACTCGTCCTCGCGACCGCTGACACAGCAAGTAGGATCACTACAAACTGAGCCAAACCTGTCATCAAAGTTGTTTAATTTTTAACCAGAATAACTTATCTTCGTCTCTAGGACTTATTAAAGCTTTAAACCTCTTTATTTCAACCCTGTCGTAAAATCAGTTCTTCGTTAAGATCAAATAGTGAATGAAATGAAACTTTATTGAAATAGACTTAAAAGTACTTTTAAATCGTTATTTAAAAAGCATCAGTGTAGTCAACCCGTAAGGAAGTTACCACCTGCTCGGAAAGCAGTTCTGCTGAGAAGAGCCGGCGAGGAGCTCAACAGTTCCTGTTTTAAATATCGAAATTACATTTATTCTATTATAGATATTCTATAATATAAGTACCCCTTATATGAGTCAATATATCTTAACTCTACACATTTCCATCAACAAGAAACTACGCTTTGATAACAAAATAAACATTTTTGAGATTTCATGTTTAAGCAGTGATTGATTATTTTTCGCTTTTATATACATATATAAATAACTTTTATAAATCCAGCATATCGTAAGAGAAAAGTCTTCCCACGTAATAACCTATTATATATAATTTACGAAATGGAGTCAGTATCCTCGCTCCCTGGTCAGCGAAGCTCGAAGCACTTATGAAGACCAGCCATGTGTGACAGGCGGTAGCGCACCGACGACGGTGTAGAACTAGCAATTGTATAGACAGAATAATCCATTTTTAATTTTTCACTTAATAAGTTTTTTGGTACTTTAAAATAGTTCAAAAAAAATTTTTTGACTAAGAATTAATCAAAAAAATACTTAATACTTAATTATATGTGACAATGATATTTGAAATTTGTTTGATCAAGATGTTGTCATAATATATATTTTTTTCGTAGGATTATTCGCTTTATAATTAGGGGTAACTTAGCAAATGAGCTTATAGCGAGTGTAAGAGTATTACTAATAATCGAACATGTTAGACATACAAAGATGTTAAACAAAATATTTGTATCTCAAGCGTTTTTTTTTTAATAATTAAAACGTTTGAAAATATCTTGATTATATAATTAGTTTTTTAACTATTTTTTTAAAAACGTAACAAAGAGAGTCATTACCCCATCTATATGACCAGAGGTAAAAAGCCCAATTAAATTTATACATTATAATTAACGTTTCCAGTGAACAAATTCACAAAAAGTCACCAAACTGGAGCTCGAAAACAATTGTTTATTCAAGCCGAGTCTGTTTTTTCCCAGCACTGCGTCACTCTTACCAAACGAATCTCTTAGTAAATCATTCAGTATAATTTGTGCGCTTGCGCCTCCATGTGCTCTACTGTTCTGCTTAAGTTGAAAAAAAAAATTAAGTGTTAATCAATTTTGAGTGAAAAATAATAAAAAAATATCTAAATAAAATATCTCATTGCTAAAAAGTGAAATAAAATGAATGAATGTTGATCAACATTTAAGTTTATTTAGTCTTTTATAAATTATAATTATAGTAATAGTGCAAAAACTCGTAACTTTTAAGTGCAAAAGTGTACCAAAATTTTTCAAATTATACATAATATTACATATTTTGTTGAATTCTAAAGCTAAATTTAACAAAAATATTCAAAAACGTTGCCCAAAATTATGTTTCTAGTGATGTGTAAATTAAGTCAAAGTAAGATAAAAAATGGTTCTAAACCCACATGTGTTTCTTAGAATGTGCAGTTAAAACGGTGTATTGTTTGCGAACACACAGTATATTTGTTGTACAGCTGTTGTTTCCGTTTTGAGGCCTTTAAAATTTTACATGAAGTATAAGGAAGCTAGGTCAAGCTATAGCCTAGATATCACATTCTTCTTTATCATACTATGGAAGATTTTATTTTATTTTTATTTATTATATAGAAACAAACAGTACTACAGAACATATAACTCACGATAAAAAATATACACATTTAGCAGTTAAGTTTCCACAAATAAGAAACATATAATTAGAGTAGAAAGCATTAGGCTAAATTATGCAAAAAGTTGACACATACGTACAGACATATAAATATACTATAAACACAATTAAAGTACATGAAAATATTCTGAAAATTATTGGACTATATTATTAATTAATTTATTGAAATTTATAACAGAACAGTTCATTATATCCATATGGTTAAAGTGAGTATTATAATCACGACAGGACCTATGTAAGAACAGATTATAAGCAAATTTTGTTCTAGTATAAGCTACATGAAAAAGATATCTTTTACGTGTGTGGAAGCTTGGACATCTAAAATAAATATTACCCAAAAGATATGGAGAGTCGATAAGGTTGTTAAGTAATTTAAATTAAAAAAATATTAAAGAGTGCGTGTATGAATGTGTACACGCGCAAGTAATACTTCCGTAGGTTATCGGTACTCTTTATGAAATTCAATTTATGTTTTAAATAATTAAAATAGGTGAGATACTAAAAATAACGCATATTAGACATATTACAATCATATATTTATAGCATATCATTTAAGGAAAGAATATAATATTATATATCATTTGTCAGACAATAACAACGGTTACCATGGCAACAAAACATTACATTACATTTTTCGTAACGCATTCACCAGCTTACCCCCCAAGTCAAGCGTGCGTAAAGAAGTTTTACTTTAAAAATAATTGATCTTTCATTCTGCGACGATTCAATAGAGACTGAATAATAAACCTTTGTTGGAGGGAACGATGATAATACCGCATTAGTCTAGATATAGGTCATTTCAATGCCATCTTGTCCTTCCTAACGACTGAGGAGGCTGAGATGATAATATATAATTTTGTTAAGAATTGCTTTGTATGAATATTGTAGGCTAAGTTATGATAGGACTGGCATATTTGACCGACTTTGTTAAAAAACCCCATATTCTTCCACATTAATGACAATATATGTACTTGCGTTCTTAGATTCGCTAAGATATATTTAATATGCCTAAATATAGTATATCTAATACTAAGATAATAATTGATAGAAATTTTAAATAAAACTATCTTTTCGGATTATTTCAGTAAAATAGTGGGTAGGCACTGTCTGTAACAAGTATATAACGCCTTTGAGACGTCTAAAACCTTAGTCTCTCCCGTGACCATGTGCGCTGTAAAGCATTCGAAACGTCAGGAACCAAAAATCAAAATAAATCCTCGAAATAATCCGAAAAGATAGTTTTATTTAAAATGTAAAATATTCGCGTTTTACAAAAGTATTAATGGATAGAAATATTAATATAGTACTAACTTATGTATTACTTTATGTCATAACTCATAACTTATACAATATACTATATCTCAAAGAGTCAATTATAGACACTATTTGAACTCGTCTCTACTATATGAACATTTTCAAATAATTGTTTAGTTTTAAATAGATAAATGTTATTTTTTAATTCTTTATATGATTGCTAAATTATTCAGACCATTTAAAGTCCCATGGCTGGATCTAGGTCACAAACAAAAACAAGTACCTACGAGTATGACCATTAGCAAATTAAAAAAAGCTTAAAAAAAAAGCCACTTATAGCTTCCTGATTATATTTCTATTTAATATAGAAACATTAAAGAATATCGACCTCAGTATCGTATCGCAACACATTAAACTTTTTTTAATTTCCTGCCATATAATGTTGTACCCACGAGTCACGACTCCGTACGCATAGTAGCTACGATAAAAATAGCTTATATCTTAATTTAAGACTAGCAACTCACCCTCGCTCCGCTCGGGTTCGTCCCTAGTTATATTTTAACGTTTAGCTCAGAGATGAGATATTTTTCCGCAATAAAAAGTATCCTATATGTTGACCCGGATAACCACCTATCATCATACCAAATTTCATCAAAATCTGTCAAGTGGTTTTCCCGTGATGCGGTAACAGACAGACAGACAGACAGATAGACAGACAAAAAATCTAAAAACTATAGATTTGGCTTCTGTATCGATAATAAAGTCTATTTCAATAAGATTTTCAAAAAAATATTTAATGTACAGATTCAACATGGTTACAATTTTATTATATGTATAGATATAAGCGATCTCTATTTCGAATTTCTCTTAAATATTTAAATCCGATTAAAAATAACAGACGAAATAACAAACTTAGTCACTCTGTCACAAACTTTTATATGGATAAATATAATATTATAGAGTAATTTAGTAGTAGCAATTTGCTACTAGTTTTTTCTCGCGGCTCTACTCTGGTGGGTAAATCAAAATAAAAGGTATCCCACGCCCTTCGTTATAATCTAGGTAATTATCAATTTTTACCAAAATTTGTGGAGCGTTTTGGCTTAAAAAGATAGCAAACGGATAGATAAAAATTAATTCCATATTAATTTATTACTGTATCTTTATAAAATAATAATATAATAGTACGATTATAAAATAAAATCAAAATTAAGAAAAAATGTTGAGCATAATATGTTAGTAAGGCGTTGCAGCTTTTAGGTTTGCGAGCTTACACCTGCAGGAAGTTCTCTTAATAAATCTCTCATGAAACATGCATTAACTAATATTATGCTTCAGAAACTACTCGTATGTCTTATAAAATGAAACTTACTAAACCAAGCTCAGGTTTAATATTAGTATAAAGGAATAAACTATTATCGTATTTTCTTCTCATTCTCTAAGTCTTTTGAAAGAGATTGATAGATCTCTATTTTATTATAAATATTTTATGCCTTATTCAGGTAATATTTGTATCTCAAGTGTTTTTCTTGATAATTGAAATGCTTAATAATAACTAATTTAATTATATTATATTTAACTTTCAAAAAGATGATATTAATTTTCCACCGCTATTTTAGCGCCACGAGGATATTAAAAAAACGTGTGTGTATACTTATGTACGCATGTAAGAAGTTATACTTCTTTGGCGTAACAGAACAAAAATAGTTAAAGATTTCATCCCGTATGTCATAACTCTCTGTTTGTAAAAGGAATGCAGCTAACTTCATCATGTCGCTTTTTAGCTGTCGGTGTGCGCTCGCATCGTAAAAATTTTATTCTCATAATTTTTGCCAAACGTACCAAAAGAAGTATAATTTCAATAAAGAAAACTAATATGTGTTTAGGAGTCAATCTCTGAAAAGACTTAGCCAATCATAAAAACTCTATCACTAAAACAATTATATTTATGTACCTTGATAGAGGAATCGCAGCCGAGAAAAGTATAAAAAAAATTTAAATGCGACCACATTATCTATTTTCGATATAAGCGATAATCAATATTAAAACTTAATACAAAGCAATTGCGAAGCTCGGTTTCAATAGAATTTTTTTAGCTTAGTGAAAATACCTTCCAACTGTCACTGCACTAAAGGTTGTAAGTTCGATTCTCGTTACTCTTTGTGTCAATTGTAAAATAACGTTTGGTAAAATAAAGTGGGTTACTGCATATCACTGATCTTTGTTGAGTTAAAAAGTTGCGTGTATGGATAGTTCCTCTATGTATACCCCATGAGGGTGAATGCGCCTCTCATTAGAACATAGGGCCGTGAGAAATATGAAAATTAAATGTACTGCAAATTAAATTCAAATTTCATACTAGCGACTCACCCTCGCTTCGCTCGGGTTCGTCCCTGGCTTGCTTACCAATGCAAACTTTCATCCCTATTTTCACCCACTTAAGGGATGATTTCCGGAACAAAAATTTCCTATGTCCTTCCCAAGGTCTCAAACTATCTTCTTACCCATCTAAATTGATTTAATTGATTCAGAGATTACCCCCTACATCCTCACAAACTCACAAACTTTACCTCTTTATAATATTAGTATAGATATATTCATAATTTATCATAATATTTGAACGCGTTTGTTCTTGTGTTTCTCAGCAAAACTGCATTCTGAACAAGTGGTAGGCTCCTCAGTGACTTACAAATAAACTATGCAATTACAAAATACAACAAACTATGCGAGTGGAACCACGGCCAGCAAATAGATATTTTTTTAAATTTTTGTCTTTATAAGTATAGTTATATTAAACTTCTAACAATCTATTCAAATAAAGTTAAATTTAAGTTTGAACTAAAAAGCTAGCTATTTGATTTTTGCACTTCCAACAGATACACGTGTATTTACATTTGGAGCGCGCGTTAAATCTGTAACGTTTGGCTCGCGTGCAGAATCCTAATAAGATCTCTGGTATAATTGGTTAACGAATAAACCGACCTTTTTATTGTACCTTGCAATTTAAATTGTTGCCTTTTTTACCTCGGTTCTGTAAACTTTTACACTTTTTTTTTGTTTTGGAACTGATGCACTTAAAATTGAGTTAATTTGTTTTTTTTTTCACAATTTTATAACACAATGTAAGCATTTTCTGGGTGATATGTATAAATCATCTAATATCATCTAATTCTATACATTATTTGGTTGATTTTTTTTTTCATGTATGTATGTATATATATATGTAGGTATGTATGTATGTATGTATCTATAAGTATTTATATATATAAACGTGTAAAAGCAAGTACACCGCCTACCGTTTTTATGAAACTTACTCCTCCACCTGAAGGTTGCCTGGAAGAGATCGCTTCCAGCGATGAGGCCGCCTGCTGCGCATCTTTTCTTTGTGTTCTTTTTCATGTTTTTTTTTGTTTCTTTTTGGTGTACAATAAAGGATATTATTATTATTATAAATGAAAATAATAATATTTAGTACTAAATCTGATCGATTTCTAAAAATAATGAATTCGTAGCTTTTATAGGTTCGTTCATATGTAAATGCGGTTTACATTTTAGGAAAAGTATATAATTAGCACATGTAATACCATTTTAAGCGGATTGACAACTAAGAGATAAAGCTATTATGACACCGACACAAACTATAAAGCACTAATTGATTTTACCTCTATTGAATAACACGTTACATTTTAATAAGGTGTCGAAAGTTAAGGCATTGACCTCAAATATAAGAAACGGATCTACAGACGACTGGCTAAAAACAATGTTGTGCTGAATAGATAAGCAGGTATTTAATTAGACTCTCAAACAATGGTGAATGTACCGCAATATTGTAAAATATGGCTTAGAAATATCTATAGTTCTATTCTATCTATTATCTAACTTTATTGTAGAACTAGCGACTCACCCTTGCTTCGCTCGGGTTCGTCCCTAGGTTGCTTCCCAAGACAAAATTAATTAATTAATTGGGTTTTAATTTTTTTTTTTCGTGGGACCCTATTTTTTTTCTAAAATAAAAGTAGCCTAAGTTACTCCTTATTACAGCAGCTATCTGTCAGTGAAAGTCCCGCCAAAATCGGTCCAGCCGTTTCAGAGATTAGCCGGAACAAACAGACAGACAGACAAAAATTGTAAAAAAATGTTGTTTTGTTATATGTACCGTGTATACATCCATATGCATTTAGTAAAAAGCGGTTATTTTAATATTACAAACTGACACTCCAATTTTATTTATCTGTATAGATTATACTATTTCTTATATAATATATCTATCTTAAAACGAAGAATCGATATGATTTTGCATCTAATTGATAACGATGAGCGAATTATTATTTTTAACATTAATTTAAAGTATAGTATATTTCTCTATTCGCTTGAATGCTTTAAACAAAAACCTCCGCTGTACATAAACATCAATATAATTGTAGAAAGGCTAAATGCTGTATCAAACAATATAAACACAAAAATAAATAGAATAATTTCAGCAGTAATTTGAAGTTATTTTTTTAGCAAAGCCTGAAAAGTAATGAAGGCTACTCATTTTCAGTTACATAAATTTAATCTCATGCAATATTAGAATATTAAAAAAGCTTAGAGTGAAGTTTAGGCCTTTTTTCACGTTAGGAAATACATTTACGCATACCACCTGCAAACAAGTGGTTATGCGGGACTAACCGGCTAAAAAAGCCAGTAAAATCTACCTACCTAATAAAATAAATAGAACGGAACCTCCCCGTTTTATTGGGACGTCGTAGGATAGTAAGATATACTAACTTCTAAGTGTATATACGTATTTAATTTGCTTGATTGCTATTTTGAAATTCGCCATCTTGGTTTTTTATTATTTGTTGTTGTAGCGGCAATAAAAATACACTATGAAAATTTCAACTCTCTACCTATTACGGTTCATGAGATACAGCCCGCTGACAGACAGACGGACAGACAGCGGAGGCTTAGTAATAGGGTCTCGTTGGCAGCCTTCAGGTACGGAACCCTGAAAACTATTTTTTAAATCGGTAAATGTTTTCTACACTTACACAATTACTCACATAGAAAATCGTTAACACTTAAGAAATTAAAAGCAAATTATTTAATTCCATGACGCAAGTGCGTATCATTTTATGGGATTTGAAAGTGAAATCAAAATTCTTTACCATAACTTTGTAACATCAAGTGTTTACATTGCTGCTATATAATCACTAGTTTTAACCAGCGACTTTACAGTTTATGTACATATAAATATAAGGATTTTTACATATTTCTAAATAAAAATACAAAAGTTTATTACGTTATAACTCAATAACATCCTAGCCACGACGACCATTATCGCGGTCGCATCTGCGGGTAGGGTACTCACCCTCGCTTCTCTCGGGTTTGTCTCTAGGTTGCTTCCCCATACAAACTTTCACTCCATTTATACCCCCTTCAGGGATGATTTTCGGGATAAAAACTATCTTATGTCCTTCCCAGGGTCTCAAACTATCTTCTTATTAAATTTCATCTAAATCGGTACAGTAGATCTAGAGATTACCTCCAACAAACTCACAAACTTTACCTCTTTATAATATTCGTATAGATAGACAGAAGCACTAAAAATGCATTCTCATATTACAATATCTATATAAAATACTTATATTGAAATGAAATGTATATAAATTATGACATTGTTCAACTTTTTACATTTTTAAACCATAAACACCATTCTTCATTTTCTAAATTAACTCTTCAAAATTCATACATTTTACGTATATTTTCGTCATCGAATAACCTAGCTCTATATAATTACTAAATAATTAATTGGATCCTATAAATTCACGAGAAATATTTTGTGACAAACGGATAGATTTCTTATAGAAATCGATTGTGTTTTTATTAAACTGGTAGGATTCTAAAAATAGTTGAATTTGTTCACTTTGTAAATTATTTGTATCAAATATCAAATGAAATCTAAAGCTTAGAATGATTTGGAAACCAGCACTTAGATGGTAAATTTATAGCGTCGAGACAAAATTGTGATTGATTCATACCTCATTTGCAATGAAAATGGGCACCAATCTTGACGATTAACCCACATTTTTGAAATAATTACTCTGATGTCATATAACAGTTACTATTTATGTAACTTTTCAGAAAATATATTTACATGATTACTATATATCTATACTAATATTATAATAATATAAAGCTGAAGAGTTTGTTTGTTTGTTTGCTTGGTTTTGAACGCGCTAATCTCAGGAACCACTAATGAAATTTGAAACATTATTTTTGCATTAGATAGCCCGTTAACTGAGGAAAGCTATAAGGCTATATATCATTCTGGAAAAATGTACAATTCCCGTGGGATAAATTTGTTTTTGTATAGGGACGAACCCGAAGCGAAGCGAGGGTGAGTCGCTAGTTTTATATAAAATTAAATAAAACTTTTATTTTATAAAAACCTATGAATTAATTTATTAAAGAGAAGTTTGTCCTTGAACTTTTTTACGTTATTGTTATAATGTAATTATTTTGTTTAACATTAAAAAAAATACATTAGCAAATCTCACACTCACGACTCATGTACAATTGATAGCATAAAAAAAAGGTTATATAATTTTATATCTATACATATAATAAAATTCTAACTGAGTCGAATCTCTACATTAAATATTTTTTTGGAAAATCTTATTGAAATAGTTATTGTTATCAATACAGAGGCCAAATCTATAGTTTTTAGAATTTTCGTCTATCTGACTGCAAACGCATCACGAGAAAACCACTAGACAAATTTTAATGAAATTTGGTATGGTGATAGCTGGTTATCCGTGTCAGCATATAGGATAGTTTTTACTGCGAGAATATGAGATATATTCTCTGAGAAATCTATACTAAATGTTAAAATGTATCTAGTGATGAACCCAAGCGGAGCGAGGGTGAGTCGCTAGTTAAATATATAACAGCAAAAAAAATAATTTTCGCCCGCAGCTCAGGGCAGGGTTCAAAGATAGCCTATGTCCGTTTCCACAATACAATCTACGCGCCACATTTCATCGAAATTTATTTAGCGATTTAAGTGTAAAATAATATCGAAGAGACAGTTACTTTAATTAGCTAGGATCAATAAGTATAAAACAGTAATAGAATTTATATTTTAAAAGTATCTTAGTATTAATTAAGGATAAGATCCCATGCACATGACATTCAGCACGGAAAATATTTTTTAAACTAACGGAATGACAAACATAATATACATATCTAGTCTTCACTCTTTATTTATTAAAATCCAAATAACTTTGGAACTACTAAAAATCGCTGGACATACATGGGGGTTAAATCAATAGGTATTAAGTTCCTTGACTCATTTGCCAGCTTTGATCTATGTCATGTTACACACTATATAAATATTATTAAATAAATCAAAATTTGCCATCTCCTTAACAGCTTACCATATTTGTAAAGTCATAAAATCTATAAAGTAACTTTGGCAATGTTCAAATACTGTAGAGCGATGTTGATTCCTTGTAGGTTGATATTAGATTACCACGCTTTTCTAACAATGAACATTACGTCACTCTGCTAGCTTTAGCAAATAGGAAACGCCTAGATTAAAAAAAAACGATAAAATCCTTAATTATTTTAGAAAAAAAAAGATTGATTCTATTTAATTTGTACGTTTGTACGTTGTTGTGAAAAACATCGAATTATACTTGTATGTCCGATGTATACTACATTATTTAAGACATTAAAATCAATTCAGGAATGGGGTGCAAGCAGCCCTCAGCATTACTTGGTCTAACTATACACCTCGTACCTTAGAAATATAATTTATGTATTATTATTTGTAACTATAGTTAAAGATATATAAAAACTATCACTTACCGACTCATAAACCAAACCCCATGCAAAAACCTTCGGTCTATTGCACCGTGTCTACACTTTTAACGTTCGAATTTTCAAAATAATAAAAATACGACAATATAATAATAAATTTTAAAAATATGAAAATTGCTTATTTCGGATCTATTTTTTTAAATAATCTTTTTAGTTAATCTAGTATTAAGGACTATGTAAAAGAGATGTTGGCATGATTTTTAATATTATTTCATATTATCATAGTATTAATCATTATTATAGTGAACCCACTTTCTTCCACTGGACATGGACCTCGCTTATTCCATGCATCTCGATCTCCAGTTCTACGTATCCAACTGTTACAAGCCACATTACATGCTACATGTTCCACCCAGCTGGAGAGTATCCTACAGTACGTTTACCGAACCGTGCTCTCCACTCTAGAACTCCTTACTACATTTTCATTTTTTCATAGGAATATGAAACTTATAATTTCTATTTTATACTAACTAGTATTCGCCCAGTTACCAATATTCGACCATAGTCACTTTTTTTAATAATAATACTGAAGCTCGTAAATAGTTATTAAGCAAAAAGAAAGGAAATCGGTTAACCAACAAAAAAGAAACAGGTATTGATCTGCATTGTCTTTGCCTATTTATATTTAGAGGTAATATCTTTGACGAAATTTGAAATAAATAAATAAATTAAATATGTTGGGACATTAACACGCAACACCATCTAGTTCCATGATAAGCTACGAGGCCCGTGTTATGGATATCAGATAGTTGATACATTACACATATACAACTTTTTTAAATACATACATACATATTATAAATATAAACATTCATGACTGGAGTAAAATCATTTGTGCTCATCACACAAATGAATGCCCCCAGCGGGACTCGAACCCGCGACCGCTGGCACAGCAAGTAGGATCGCTACAAACTGAGCTAAACGTGCCGTCATAATAATAAATAACACTCACATTCAATATATGGGACATTAAAAGGACGTTACTAAATTGATAACACACAGAATCTTACTCGAATTTAAACATCAAATAAATTATCTTAATCTCAGGACAATTTTATCGCTCGTCTTTCTCGTTTGGAACAATGGCATAAATATTACACATGCAATGCATAATGTTATACCAAATATGGTGCAGTCGTATACAATGACACGGTTTCAACATATTCAAATGTGTTAGGACAGTATTTTAATTTATTATGATGTTTGCACGTAGATTAAAACTTTTATTATCATGCTGTATATTTATTTACCTAAAGTTTTTTTTTTATCAAAGACTAACTTCCGCCCACAATTTTGCTCAACAATAACAAATAATTATTTTATTTTATAAAAGGTAAGTAGTAATAACTTTAAGGACACTATAAAAGGTATTATTCCATATTGAGAGGTGGTGTTTTTAATTAAATGATTAAAAAGTATAATGAAAATCGGTTCACAATTAGCAGAGGTATCGCATAACACTAAACACGCACAAAAAAACAACAGTAGTAACTCCTCAATTTTTGAAGTCGGTCAAATATTGCCTATATCATTCTAATCTAAATCTTTTATCTCGTTTAAATCGATCCAACCGATCCGAAAGTAAACAATTAAAAAAATGAACGATTCTATTTTTTCAATATTTGTATAAATATATATATGTTATATACTTAGATGTATTCAATTTTGTCAACAAGTATCGATGGTAATGTAGGGTTACACATAGCATTTTCCTGCGGATCTCTATATAGTGCGTGGCTCACCTAAGTTATTTTAACTTAATGTTTAAGCTAATTTACTTTTTACACTAAAAAGTAAAAAGAATATGCTCAACAGGTATCTAGAACGATTGTTAATTGTGTTTTCTTCGAATACAATACATCAATCTTAATCAAAATTCCCTAAATCCACTAAAAATCTCATAAAAACTAAAAATACGATAGTAAATTTTAAAGTCTCAATAAAACGGAAACTGCAGATAGACATTTTTTCAATCACAATAAAATTTCCAATCTAGTTTGATGTGAAAACAAACAAAAATCGTAATGAGTACGAGCTTTTACTTCTTAGCAATAATGTAATGGCCAAGACTGTGAGAAAAGTGAAAAGAGGTAAAGTAAAAGATACCAAACTGCCAGCCATCATCATAACACCACCAGAAGATATGAAGTTAGACAAGGATAACAATAACAAAGTAGACGAACCCTCCAAAATGAATTTCAACGTAAACGATCTGATAGCTCAGCTATCACAAAACTCAAAAGCTTCAAAAGAAGAAATAGAAGTAATCCAAAGGAAATTATTGCTTCAAGCGAACCAAATTTTAAAAGTGAACGCCTTTGCTAATCAAGAGCCAAGGGTGATAGGTGGTACACAAAAAGGCCCTATCGGCCCTATATATGGGAAACCTATACAGCTTCATAATAATCAAGATGCTCAATTAGTGCCTGAGAAGTTGCAAGAAAGCGAGGTAAACAAGCATAGGGTCAATATGTTGGGTACGGGAAGTTTTTTCTACGAAACAAGTTCTGACGACCGCTCGAGCAGTGTGCACGCCGCGGCCAACAGAGGTGAATGTCTTTACCGTTCCGTAATATTTTAAAAGTTTGTGTGATTTTTTTGTGTAAATGTGTATGTTTTGTGTTAATAGCTTATGAGATTTTAGTGTAAAGCTAGTACGTTCTGAATACTAACAGTCCAATTGACTAAGGTATCCATGTGCTAAGAATGCGATAGTTAATATTCAACTTTCAATGCTGTATCACAAGTGATAAAATAACCTAAAAGATAGGTGCATGCTCAGGTAATAGGTTCTTTGTGGAACAATCTTACTATACATATTCTGTGATTATAGTACTTTTAGGCTATATTATTGTATTATTTAAGTTATGCTAAATAGTTCTCTTAAAACACAAAATCTTAGAATGAAGCTTCAAGTAGAAAAATTATATTACACAAGTTTCTTCGAAGCAATTTATATTATTTATTTTGTTTTTTAAGTAATCACACCTGTCTGTAGAAAAACCGTTGATACATTTTAAAGTAGAAACAGCTTTATTTCAATGAATTAAGTTACGTTTTTCAATAACAATATAAAATAAGAAATGTCAAAACTATTGATCATTAGCGTGTGTCGTGACATGAAATTTTCTCTACATCGAAGTTACGTTGCTCTTAGATATTTTCAAACAGACATCTATAAAAATATTTTTTTTAACCGACTTCCAAAAAGGAGGAGGTTCTCAATTCGTCGGAATCTTTTTTTTTTATGTATGTTCACGGATTTCTCGAAGACGGCTGAACCGATTTGGAAAATTTTTTTTTGTTTCAAAGAGTATTCTTCCCCGGTGGTCCCATATAAATTTTATCGAAATCGGTCAAGCGGTTTTTAAATAAATGGCTTAATCAAATATTATGTTTTTATTAAAAATCTTTCTTGTTACAAATTACTTGCTTATTACGTCTACACTAAAAATGGAAAAATAAAAACTTTTAAAAAAAAAAATAAAAACCGACTTCCTGGCACTGAAAAGTAAAAAATAACTAAACAGAGGTTTTCATTTAAAATAGATACCTAATCAGATATTTTCGAAGTCGGTGCCAGCCAATACAAATCAAAGCACACCGACTTCGAAAATATCTGATTAGGTATCTATTTTAAATGAAAACCTCTGTTTAGTTATTTTTTACTTTTCAGTGCCAGGAAGTCGGTTTTTATTTTTTTTTTTAAAGTTTTTATTGATTATAAAAATGGTAGTGTTATTTATTCTATTTGTATCAGATACAGCATAGTATTTTTATTTGAAATATATTAAGAGTTTTATTTGGCAAAAAAATTATCGATTGCGAAATTTGTTCTGATCAACTACAAAGATAAGAAAAGAAGTTAAAAGTCAATAAAAATGTAGCAGAAACATGAATGTTCAAAAAACAAAAGATATAAGTTATAAAAGATATCCTTCTAATATTGTACTAGTATGCGATGTCCACTAAGACTAAGAACGTAGGTTCGATTCTCGCACCACCCAACAAGTCTTATCATAAATCAGCAGATAATAGAAAATCAATTTAGTATGTTGTCTTCATTTATTCATCAATATATGTATATTAAAAAAAAATTACTTAACAAAATTGTTCATTGATACTTGTAACTTAAAAGATATGAGATTGACAGGTGCTTAAAAAGTTAAAAAAGTTTTTAGTTGTGCTTTGACGGCTGTACGTATTTCAATGAGTTTTTATAGCCCTATATTTAATTTAATTATACCCTACATTTTTTTTTATGTTATATAAAGCAAAGTAAAACTTATTTAGTTACTTATAACGTTATGTTTTAAAGTTTAGTATAGATTTCTTAGAGATGAGATATTTTCCAGCAAAAAAAAGTACCCTATATATTGACCCGAATAACCAGCTATCGTTATACCAAATTTCATCCAAATCTGTTCAATGGTTTTCTCGTGATACGGTCACAAACGGACAGACAGACTAAAATTAATAAAATCAATAGATTCGGGCTCTGTATCGATAATAATGAATAGGTATTTCAATAAGATTTTCCAAAAAATATTTAATGTACTGATTCGAGTCAGTTATAATTTTATTATATATATAGATTACGAGCTGAGTAAAAAACCAATAGATAGATATTGATAATTGCCTGTAAAAACACTCGTATATTAATTGGTACCACGTATTAAGATTATTTCTTAGAAAGCTGATTATATTATTTTCAAAAATAATGCATATGAGGATAAAACTGCTAAGAAAAGTAAATCTATATGTATACTAGCATTGCCCGTGGCTCCGCCCGCATTAAGATGACCAAAAACCAATTTTTTAGGTATTACACATTAGTATACTCTTACATTGCAGTTTTTGTAGTTTCTCTGAGGAATGAGATATTATCCCGAGGTAAAAAGTATCCTATATGTTGACCCGGATAGCCAGCTATCACCATACCAAATTTCATCAAAATCTGTGTAGTAGTTTTCTCGTGATGTGGTAACAGACAGACAAAAAAATTAAAAACTATATATTCGACCTCTGTATCGATAATAATGACTATTTCAATAAGATTTTCCAAAAAATATTTAATGTACAGATTTGGCTTAGTTACAATTTTATTATATGTATAAGATAAAGCTGCTTGTCATAACTCGTTTATCAATGCCCAGATTACACTAAGCCTAGTTTGTTCAATTGAGTTTTGTATTTAGCTAGCTCGTAGCTAGGCTAATAAGAAATTTTACTCCTAAAAAGGTTAAGAAGTACTAAAGTATCTATAGAAATCTATGTTTTTCGAGTGTCTTTAAAAAGAGTAACAGGCAGAAACTGGGGCAGGCCACTAGTACGTTGTATAACAAAATTAGTGATGTTAAGTATTTTACATTATCACATATCTGTAAAAGATTTTGGAATCTGTTAAGTGAGGTAGCTGTCGAGATTATTTTGAAACAAGCGATATTACACATTTTACTACTTGGGAACCTGTTAGGATACATTTTACGACTTTATTACATTTGTATGATTTTGAAATCATCGGGCTTCATATCTGATATACATAAAATGTTTTATAGAATAGTTTATTAAGATCCGCTTATCTTTTACAAATTGAAATAATCATTAACCTTCAGTGGTCAGTGCACTTGTATATGAGATTATTTTGAGACTAGCGACTCACTCTCACTTCGCTTGGGTTCGCCCCTAGGTTGATTCCCCATACAAACTTTCATTCCCATTTTCACCCCTTAAAAGGATGATTTCCGGGATAAAAGCTATCCCATAACCTTTCCAGGGTTTCAAACTATCTTTTTACTAAATTTCATCTTAAATCAATTCAGTAGTTTCGGAGCTTATTCGGTACCAAGAAACAAAGAAATCTTTTCTCTTTATAATACATATATATAATATATAAGTATAGTATTAGTATAGATTCAATGCCTGGTTTATGCAAACATGTATATTGTATTGTGGAGACACTAGATCACAAATTAAGTGCATCACTTTCTTTCCAATAAAGATCTCTTTAAATAAATCATTTAAAGTTTTAATAATTTATTTTTTTGTAGCTTGTTTTGATAAATAGTATAAAATGTAATATCGGATGGATATAAATTATGAGATTTTGCAGAACAAAATAAATTTTACGACCATATTTCAAAATAAAGTAAAATATACGAGCATCAAGCTTTCATGTTAAAGAGGATGCACGATTCTATATCTCCTTTAATATCACATGTTCTTAGATTTTTAACTGATAACATAAATATATTGCTAAAATATACAAATATTCATAAAATTCTTGATATTTGTATAACGATAAGATTTTTTTTAAAATACCATTCAAATGCTGATAAAATCTACAGATATTGAAAATAATTATTGGTTTACTTCTAAAATTATAACGTTAGTTTGTCTATCACTAACCTACTTAACGAAAGTTGTAGGTTCAATTCCAACACGGAGCAAATCATATTATATATACATAGATAAATATATTTTATTTATTTATTCATATATCTATGATTCGACGCTGATGTTCTATGCTGGTTCCATCAATTTTATAATATCTTAATATTGACGGAAAACAAAGAACAATGTAGAGTAAGTACAATTTTTCTCTACAAATATTCAGTCCTTTTTCACGTCCCACTGCTGGGCACGGGCCTCCCTACAATACGAGAGGGATCTCTATCTTTCTTTACATCTTATAGAGAAATAAGTAAATATGGCAGTTGATGAGTTAACTTTTAAACTTGACTCCTATAGAGGTTAATTGGAGGAATAGTCCTCTTGCCTTGCTCCCGCTCAAAACCCTAGGGAGCTGGGTGTAACTGAAAATCAGCGCTGCTTGAGATTTTCTTCTTAGCGGCATCAGTTGAGTTATTACCCTTTGCCATATAGTTTAAACTTTTACTGATTCTGTTTACTTTTCTTACTCTTTTTTTATGGCAATAGTGCAGTGGTAGCCCAGTGGTAACGCGCTCGTTTGGAAAACCGAGTAAAGCGGGTTCAAATCCCAGGTCTCGCACCTCTGATATTTTCATGTGCGAATCTTTTCTAACATGATTACCACTTGCCTTACGGTGAAGAAAAATATCGTGAGGAAACCTGCATGTTGGAAAACCTATCAAGTTTTCGAAAGACATGTGACGTGACACTTGGCCAGCGTGGTGGAGTATGGCCTGATTCCCCTCGTATCGAAGGGAGGTCCGTGCCCAGCAGTGGGACGTTAAAAAGGGCTGAATACATACATACATACATACATTATGGCAATAAATTCTTTTTAAATTTAATTTAAAACATTTGATTTTTAAAACTATAACGAATCTCGTTATTGTTAGTTTAAATTCAAAAAATACGGATCGGTGAGTCATTAGGTCTAATTTCTATGAACATTTGAGAATATTAAATGAATTTAGTGTCTAAATAAACTAGCTTTAGCTATTACAAAATTATACTGTTTTTACTATCCATCATGGTAGTTATGTGTTCAGTTTGGTGACAGAACACGAAAAATTAAGAATATGTATATTATTTTATGTAAATGGTGGAAGATTTTATTATATAAAATTTTGTTATATTTACTTTAACTATGGGTCTAAACTCTAAAATAAATGGAAATAAAAATACTCTTGTAATTTCTTTACAATTTGGTTTGTTACATCATGGATATTATTTTAATTTATAGTAGCAACTTTTCGATGGTCACAACGAATATTTATTTATGTTATAATATAAATATTTTTTTTATAATATAGACTATCTACTCATTTATGTTTTCAAAAAATCTTTTCGGGCCTTTTTGTCGATTTATTTTGATTTTTGGTTCAAAACGTTTCAAATGCTTTAAAGTTTACAGTAATAACTGAAAAAAACGGTTTATTTAAAATATCAAATATTCGCGTAAATCTAAGATTATGCTCATTTGACGATGTCACAACCATAGTGATCCAAGCGACATTTTTGTCAAAAGGAACTTTTTGTCATTAACATCCCAAACAAACATATATTTTTCATGCCACACTGATTCAAGTGCTTAAGATTGAAATGTGACTTGGACCACTATGGTTCTAACGTCGTTATTTATGCCTACATCTATATATTTTTAAACTATAGAGGTTTAAATGGTATGCATTTATTATTATTAACTCTACTCATAATTTATACCCCTTCTACGAATCTATGTCTTAAAACATTATTCTCGATAAGATATTCTAGGTTTCGTCTATTCCAACCTGTCCCATTTATCATCACTTTAAGTAGTAAAGCTCAAATGCTTAAACCAGTTTAATCGTGACCGCTAAATTGTCACAAAGCTTCAATTTATCGTTATCAATAGCAAATAAGGCTTAGTGTTAACTAAATTGAAATCAGTATATAATATCAATTTTATATATTACTAGTGACTCACCCTTGCTCTGCTCGGGTTCGTCTCTAGTTACGTTTTAAAGTTTAGTATAGATTTCTCAGTGATGAGATAGTTTCTTGCAGTAAAAATTATCCTATATGTTGACCCGGATAGATAACCAGCTATCATTATACCAAATTTCATCAAGATCCCTCCAGTGGATTTTCCGTGATGCGATAACAGACAGACAGACAAAAATTCTAAAAACTATATATTCGGCCTCTGTATCGATAATAATATCTATTTCAATAAGATTTTCCAAAAAATATTTAATGTACAGATTCGAATTATTTACAATTTTATTATATGTATAGATAAAAATATTTTATACTCTATATGTAAAATATGGGAGATTAAACGATATTGTAGCAGAACTAAATATAATGAACTTATTGACTCTATAAGAGTCGTAAACAGCAGTTAATTTCTAATTATGAAATATATTGCTTTGCCAGTTATTGCTTTGGAGGAGTAAATATAACACTAATATTTTATATCTAAAATTACAAAGTTATGAGTATATGTTTCGTGTTTGTTACTTCTTCTAATATATAATCTATACATATAATAAAATTCTGAGTCTAATCTGTACATTAAATATTTTTTGGAAAATCTTATTGAAAGAGTCATTATTATTTATCGATACAAAGGCCGAATCTGTAATTTTTTGAATTTTTGTCTGTCTGTCTGTCTGTGACTGCATCACGAGAAAACTACTGGACAGATTTTAATGAAATTTAGTATGGTGATAGCTGGTTATCTCGGTCAATATATAGGATACTTTTTACTGCGGGAAAGTATATCATCTCTGATAAATCTATACTAAACGTTTGAAAACGTAACTAGGGACAAACCCGAGTGTAACGAGGGTAAGTTGTTAATAATACTATAAACAGCAAAATATTTTCTAAAGCAATCATGTACTCGACCTTAAGTGCTTTACATATTTATATATAGTACATAAAATTATAAGAAATTGATGATTTATTTACTTAAGCTTATCTCGAACTGAATTTATGAGCCATTTAGCTATCTATGTATAGTGAGCCAATATCTAGTTTCATAGTGTTTTAGATTTGATATTCGCATAAAGTTAAGTTTTGTAACTATTTATATGCAGATAATTACGTCGGTCTGTCACACTGCTGCTGTGTAGAAGGTGACAGATCAACATATTAATAAATACTTTAGCATATATTAATAATATATTTATTATATATTTTTATACCGTGTGAATAACGTCTCCTTTTTCCTTTAAAATTATTATATACTAGCGACTCACCCTCGCTTCGCTCGGGTTCATCCCTAATTTAATTCCCCATACAAACGTCCCCATTTTCACCCACTTGAGGGAAAAACTTATCCTGTTATTGACTTGTCTTGTTGATAAATTCTTTGTCCTTTCCAGGGTCTCAAACTATCTTCTTACCAAATTTCATCTAAATCGATTCAGTAAATCCAGAGATTACCCCCTACAATCTCACAAACTCACAAACTTTACCTCTTTATAATATTAGTATAGAAAAAATAACATAGCTTGATATATCACGAATTTGAAATTCAAACAGCATATTTACTCCAAATTCATATTCTTACCCCGTGTTTTCCCAATAATTAGTTCGAAGAAGAGAGAATGTTACAGGAAAAATATGAGCAAATTTTTTGTTTATAAGGGATTCAAAAAGCTTTATATATTAAGGTGTGTTAGGATGATTATTGAAACCCATTTGATAATATTATTATTAGCATAATGAATATAGCTATGCTATTTGTACATAATATATATACGTTGTAATATAAAGCTTCGCACAGTACATTTTGAGTTGTAAGGAACATTTGTTATTGAATATAGAAATTCACTTTCTAGATTAAATAAATAAATAAATATGTTGGGACATTAACACACAGCACCATCTAGTTCCATGGTAAGCTATGAGGCTTGTGTTATGTATACCAGATAGTTGATACACTACACATATATAACTTTAAATACATGCATATTATAAATATAAACACCCATGACTGGAATACAAACATTCGTGCTCATCACATAAATGAACGCCCCCAGCGGGACACGAACCCGCGACCACTAGCACAGCAAGCAGGATCACTATACACTGAGCCAAACGTGTCGTCAAATTGTTAGGTACTTTGCATTTTTGTAGTTACTATCAAAAGATATTTATTAAAAAAGCAATTAATAAGTTAACATATTACAAAAAATATCCTACAAAGTTAGAGAAATGAAAAGTAGCTGTAGTGAAATTTCTAAACTAAAGCTAGAACATGATGAACAGACAACCTACAATATAATATTTAATATGACTTTATTATATACACTACATATATATAATTTAATACGCCTGTCTGTCCAAGTAAATAGAATATCGTTTGTAAGTGAAATCACGTCGTCACGATGACTTGTCGCCTCCCGGTAAAGCGTGGACACTTGACAATGCATTCTTTATATTATAGTGTAATGAAAAACAGAAATTTATACTTATAGCTTAAATAACTGTTCTGTTCTTTAGATTTATTCGTGTGTAAAATACTCTCTGCCTTCTTTATGTTATAATAATTTTGCGTTTAAAAAAAAACAATAACTGAAAATGGTGATGTTCAAAAGTTTTTTTTTTTAAATGTCGTATATTAACTGTACGTTAACAGTATAGACTTCTGATTTTCTAAGGAATAGTTTCTTGCCCTTGAAATGACAATTAAGTAAATGAGGAAAATCTATTAAATTCGTTATATTTTTATTTAATAACTAGCGTAAGCGCGAGAGAGAAAAAAACAAATCTATCCCACGGGAAACGCACATCCACCGGGATAAAAAGTAACCTATATACTATTCCAGACTATATCTATCTCTGTGCCAAATTTCAGCCAGATCCATTCAGCCGTTCTGGTGTGATTAACAGACATTCATCAATCCAAACTTTTGCATTTATGAAATAATTGGGATTAAAAAAAGAAACGTTATAAAACAAGTTTTTCTCGACAATAAAGACAATAATTAAAAATAATAATTAATTAGCAATTAACAAGTAATTATAAGAATATTTCAACTGTAAATATTAGTAGTATTAGCTCATATGAGTCTTTTTATATAGTCAGATCACTGTACTTAAATAATTGTTGATTATTCTTATACAGATGTATAGACTTTAAAAAGGATTTTTTCAACTTCGAATCATAAAAGGGGATAAAGTTCAAAAGGGGTAACACAGTTCTTAAATCATTTTTATGCATAAATTTTCATAAGTGCTTTTTGGGGCACGTCTTTATGACACAGACGCTAGCTGCAAAATATAACATAAAAAAGTAAGTTTAAAGCCGGGATGAGCTTTAAGTTATATGTATTTTTTTCCACATCCATTTAATAACGATGCTTTCTTTCATTATGGTTACACTATCCTCATATTAATGCTATTGCTTTAAAACAGATGCCTTCGAAATGACTAACAAAAAAAGTTCAACGCATCTGCCGGTCATCGAGTGCCGTAAGCTATTTTATATGTTCAAACAAATATCTACCCTATCATTTATCAATAGAGTTTATTTTTTATTAGCAAGTCCGTTTAAGAGTCTTAATAATAAAAGCATAAAAAATAATCCTTAAAATGAAATTCTATAAGGTTTAGATTTCTTTGTCTTATAATATTAGGGTCAGTCTGGCATATTTGAGACGGGCAAAGAAAAAATAGTGTTATATCATTCTATTATGGTTTCATTTTGAATGTAAGTAAGTAATCACTAGCTTTTAATGCAACGGAAATACTTTCGCAGCTTTTAAACGTATACCTGCTACGGACTCTCTGTTAGAGCATATAGTGGAATAGTCTTAAAAAGCCGAAGGCTAAAAATAAACAATTTTTACCCTATCTCTTAAGGGCAACCAATTATAGTATTGAAAATTTATTATATGTATAGATATGTGAAGTAAAAACTCTACAATTTTTTCGTTATGTAACTAACATTCGTTTTGTAAGACCAGTTAAGAAAACAAAAATAATACGTAAAGAGTTTATGAAAATAAACCAAATGCTATGTTTATTTTAATGTCTAAAGTTTTATACATATTTCGAAATATTTGTCGTTCTATAGAAAAGACATCAACGCGTAATACGTACGTGATAGCGAGCTTTTCAACTCGTAATTTTAGTTTGAGATAACGGTTCACTTCACTATATGTAAAGAACAAAAACTTATGCTACCTAAAAACCTATATTGGCATTATAGATACAATTGTGTCTACGTATAATTGAGTTTAATAATAATCATTTGCTATTGTAATGTTATATGTTTAAGTCATTAAGCTTAGTAAATGACAGATAATATGTTTCAATATAACAGAATATTTACTTGAATAGATTTTTTACAAGTATTTAAAATACGCTTCATTTTTTTTCTTTTATAACTAATCATATTACGATAAACTTACTTTCTCTATATTATTATATTATATAATGACTCATCATCACTAATACGCTGGATCTAGAAGGCTGAAAATTCTAGCATCATATTCATATAATAATGTAAATATGTAGTTACTAACAAAGGTAAGAAACACAACATTTTTTGTATGAGAACAACGTTTCATGTGACAAAAACAAAAAAGAAATCATCTAGGCTAAATCATATCATCTATATTAATATTATAAATAGGCAGTGTTTGTTTGTTTATTTGTTTGTTTGTTTGAACACGCTAATCTCAGGAACTACGAATCCGATTTGAAAAATTCTTTTAGCGTTAGATAGCCCGTTTATTGAAAAAGGCTACAGGCTATATACTATATAATATATAGTCCATCTATTCCATCCTAACCGTTAAAACTTTCCTAGGGATGAACCCCAGCGAAGCGCGGGAGAGTCGCTAGTTTGCTTATATAATATAAGAAATTTCGTGTAACACTCAACTTTAAATGTCCCAATATATAATTGATGTGTAACAAATTGATGGCATACATTATCATATTTAAGCGAGCGTTTATCTCGACTTATGTCATACATAACGAGGCGATAAATGAATTTAGTACCTACTTCCGACATCTTTACCATTTTTAGATAGTCAAATGTTTTAAATATAGTTTCCTTGGTTTAAAAAGTGGTATCAGATTTGGTTATATTTTTATATATAACCTACTAGCGACTTTCCATCCCACCGTTTCGGCTTAAAGGTTTCACACACACACATACACACTTTAAATGAAATATAATGTTCATGAATTTGCTTGAATATCTATAGTTTAAGGTAATATTTAATACATTTCTTCTTAATCTAACTCTTCAATTTACACTAAACAATAGATCTATCTACGTATAAAGTCCTCGACTGCACTGCAGTTAGAGTTCAGTGTTCAATACAAATAGTACCGTTGCAGACCGGTCCTCAGCTGACTTGCCAAAACGTACACCGCTATGTACATATGTACCTATAACTTAATTAAGCCTTTGTTGCAATGATCTCTAGCTTACTGTATTAATGTTAACTTTTACACGTTTTTAGGATGCTTTATTGAATGATGTAACTTTTAAATTAGGAATGTGTTTTGAATGATTTCAAAAAAGAATGAATGGTTGTTGGGTTTTTGTGTGTATATCTATGTTATATGATATATTTAAATGTTTTTAAATTCTTATTTGTACGAATAATCAAGTAATATCAGAAAAAACAAATGCCAAATGAATATTTATATATATATATATATATATATATATATATATATATATATATATACATATATATACATATATATATATGTATGTATGTATATATATATATGTATATACACATATGATTTTGGTAATTCAACCCATTAAGGGGTAAAAAAAGAGTTGGAAGTTTTTTCGAATCTATTATTTTGGAACTATACGGACAGCACCGAGAGTAAATGCTAGTTATATGATACATTTGGTATAATTGAATTGAATTAAACACATTCTACCTGGCGTAAAGACAGTTGTTTTGACAACTGTACCGTAATCGCTTCTTTTATCCGGATATCACTTACACTTAAGTGGTTTCTACTATTCTTTATGTACTTTATAACTTCCGTATTCATTTCAGTATTAAATGAAACTATCTTTTAGGATTTTGTCGCGATTTTATTTTAAATTTTTGTTCCCGACCGTCCTTCGTGGAACATTTTATATATACGAATAACAAGCGACTTATCCTCGCTTTATTTGCAACGCATAAAAGACAAGCGTCTAAAGAAAAAAATATTTTTTTGCGCCTGGAACCTCGGCTATACGTATGTATACAGAATAACCCACTACAGTTTCATCACAATCGGATCAATGGTTTAGAAAAGCATAGAAGACAAACATACGAACATTCATTTTCATTAATATAGATGTGTGGAATTAATTCCAATTTATACATATGTAGAATTATAAAGTTATTGTAATACTAGAAAAGTATAAAAATAATATATTTAAAAGAGCAACTGCTGAGTTTCTCCAAGACTCTTCTCAGCAGAACTGCCTTCCTTTTTGATAGTAGCTTACAATATTGATATGGTCCTACATCTGTGTGTAAAGTATAAAATTATTGTCATACTAGAATATAAAAAAAATATATTTAAAAGAGCAACTGTTGAGTTTTCTCAAAGGCTTTTCTCAGCAGAGCTGCCTTCCGACTCAATAGTAGCTTACAACATTGATATAAATTAAATATAATAATTAACACATCAAAAGTATTTGTCTATTCGAATAAATTATAATTAAAATTTAGATAGAGTTATATTTAGTATGTAATTTATATCTTTCCTAGAAAAATAAAGCGTAGTTCTGATTTTATTAGCACTAACGTAAAGACCCACCGTTACATAACTTAAGCAAAGCTCTTGAACTTGTATAAATCAATACAATATATGCAATTTTAAGTAAATTTCTTGTCAACTTTATATATTGATTATATATTGATAATCAATCATCCATTTATGGGCATGTATGAATGTTGCTTAACCTTATTTCATATGTGTAATGTCGCTTACAATCATAAAAGGCAAGTGGCACTAAATACATTTCCTTTATAGATGGTACCCGGTAAGAAAATTACGGGACCGTTAGGTAATTTATTATTAGATTATAAAGTGGAGTTCGACCGAGTTTTTGCAATGAGAAAAAGCTTTACAGATTTATTGTATCAATATCTGGAATCTAAACGTAGGCATTCATTACTCTACATTCTTCATCGAGAGCTAGCGCATATTTGACCGATTTCAGAAAAAGATACTCAATTTGGGTACAGCGGTTTTTGTGTGTCTGTATGTTACACGATATATTCGCTATTGTAAATCGTAATTTCATAAAGACTTTTTAGTTAAATAAGTAATTGTAATAATTTTAAACAGTTCAGAATATTTTTTAAACCATTCTTAAGTTATTACCGTTCTATAATGTAGTTAAAAGATCGTACCTAATCATCTTAACTTTATCTTGTTTCAACTATTTCTAAAATTATTATTTTTTTTTTCATATCACTTTTAATGTTATCTAGCTTTACTAACATTTATAAATGCTTCAAGTATAAACAAAATTCGTGAAATAAACTTAATTAAAGAGAAAAAATATATATAAATAATATCCCTACATCTTTCTATACGCCATTGACAATACCCATAAAATAATTTTAATTAAATTGAAAGCTTAATTCTAAAGGACATTATTTCTGATGACTTGTGCAGTTTAATAGTTAGCACTCACTTTCTCAGAATATAACTTGACCGTTAAAACCGTCTTCGCCACAAAATAAATTATAATTTATATATAAATGAGAGAGTGTTAAATCTGATGGATTTTTTAATGATCACCTAAGATGGTTAGAGATTATAGATCTTGTTCTCGCATGATGCATGAACTTAGATAAGATGACATTCTAAATAATTATTATAAATAAAAATACTAGCGCCTCACCCTCGCTTTGCTTCAGGTTCGTCCCTAGTTCAGGTTCGTTGTGAAAAACAAAAACAAATCTATCCTACGGGAACCGTAAAATTTTCCAGAATAAAAAGTGATCTATGTGCTATTCCAGACTATAACCTTTGTATATATATATAGTACGTATAAGAGGTCTTCATATTTTAATTAAGAATTGTAGAAATTAAAATTGATATATTGACTTAAGTTGAGAAAAATGTATTAGTGTGCCTAGTTCTAGTGTTTAAATATTAACGGAAAAAAGAAAGCTTGTTATTATGAAAAGACAATATACAATAAATAGAATTTCCACAGTCTACACTTATATATTATAATTTCTTCTGTAATATCACCAATTATATTCGTAGCCCAGTAACGCACTGGCTTGGAAAGATCGTTGAAGCTTAATTTCTCACGCATTGTAAGTCCATTTACAATAGTGAAACGTTAAAAAGACTAATTTTGTTATTATTATTATTGTATTAATAATCTAAAATCGCCTAAAAGCTTATAATTTTTAGTATTTTATCAACTCTATCAACTCTACGCTCTATCCTCGCTATAAACCTATCAACAAGCCTTTGATATTACTAATGCAATTTTTAATTAGCTTTTCGCGTGTAAACATTCAGTTGTACGCCACATCCGCATGATCTTCAGATAAATTGTTTATCTCAAGGAAATTACTATAATTTACTGTTCCAATTCTAGCCTTGCTCAATGGTTAACGGCTTAGATACTGGCTGTCGGAATGAGATTACTGCAGAAATTGTATCTAATCTAAGTGGAAGATTTAGAACTCAATAGATATATTATGTGACAACTTTAACTTAAAACGTAGGTAGAGAGTAGCGACTCAACTTTCCATTTTCTATCTATGAACTTAATTTAAAAAACTTAAGTCATCCATTGCATAATCAAAAGAAATATATCCGAGAATCGAACCTGCTGCTATTACTAACTTATCGAAGCCGTGGTAGACAAATTATTCATATTTACTTTTTAACTGAAAAACTACACCGACTTTATTATAATAAATTATATTTTATTAAGGGTATTTTTATTCCTCCCTTAAGAGTGTTTTTTTTATTTACATACTATAATTCTATATATTAAAAAAAAAGTTCATTTAACTTAATTCACAATTCACAAATCGTGTAAAAAATAAGATATACACCAAAATAAAACGATTTTTATTTCTAATTGGAAATTTATTGTGATTTTATTTAGATTTTTTTACAAAAACTTGGTCGCGTGAGAGTTTCTTATCTTAATGAAATCTAAAAAATTGAATACTAAAGACGGTAATACCTGACTTAGTAATATCAGTATTTTATTCTATGTCTAGTCTAGATTCCTTTTAAGAAACCTTATAAACCCGTCACATATTTTTATCTTATTTTATACGGAGGGAAAAATGTGAAAACGCTACAAGTTTAACACGAGTTATTTAAATGGAAATTGAAAATTTCTACGTCCATCATTTATGGTGACCATGGATACTAGATTCACTTTTTATAATTTCTTATTTCATACCTTGTTTTTATTTTTAAGGAACACTTATACTTAAAACAAAATACCACTCACTCACTGAGTAAATAATCATGAAATCCTAAAAGTAACTCATTCTCATCATATATGATCTGATAATAGTGTATGTTAAGTAAGCGCTCTAAGAATGGATAGTTCAAAGGGGCAAAAGCTTATGAAGCTTTTTACTTTATAACTAGTGATTTACCCTGGTTTCGCTTGGGTGCGTCTCTACATATCAAACACTAACCTATGTTTTACTCTAAGGCTTAGTCTATCTGTATACTAAATTCATTTAAGTTTCATGTCATTTTACTATGAAGAAGTAACAAGCACAAAATATTCTCCATTAAAAGAGTAGTAAGATGGATTAAATAAAATCTTTCTTTTAGGTGCAGTCGAGTCAGTACCACCGTACAGGATGCCACCGGCGCCTGAAGCGGCCCTGCCCGGCGCACCCGCGCCGTCCACCCCCGCTGCACTGCACACACATTCAGCGAAGTTTCCCGTAAGTTATTTAAATTATAATACTCGTAATAATGTTCTCCTGACCGATCTCGGTTACGGCGGACAATCCCTCTGAGACTAGTCGTGTGTGCAGAAGATACTATAGAGCACAAGTTTACCTTTGTTTACTTTCATACACCGGTGGGACGACATTTCGACACGGTATTATAAATTATACGTATTTTTTTTTTCTTATCACAAATATAACAAGATAGTAATATCATAAATAAACATAACAAATAACAGTAATAGGAGCCTTTGTGAGAGACTGGTGTCTATACTAGGTAAGAAAGAACCTGTATTACAGATCGCCAGGCAGTATGACCGATGCCTTGGCAGGGGGTGTAACTCTGGGCTGCTTCTCAAAATTTATTGACAATAAGCCCAACAACTATACGTGGCTCAACTCGGAAATCAAACCCAGGACGTCCGGGTCTACAGCCGTATAAACACTAGTCCAACGAGAAAAGAATTTATCACGTTACTTGCTAAACTCCATAAATTTGATCTTTTCATTTTTATTTGATTCACTATTATGTATAGGAGTATTTATGTAGTAAGGAGGCTCTAACCGTATGTCAAAGTTCCCATTTGAACCCAACCCAACCCAAAACCCAACCACCAAATCAAATCAAACCCACTGAAATCTACCCAGCTAAAGTTTTCTAGACAAAATTGAGGGCAAGTGATGCTCGAATAAAATTACAAACAGTCTAAAGGTTCGATTTAGTTAAAAATATTCCATTTAAAACTTACATGTACTAATTTACATGTTTCATATAAAGTAAATCTAATCTAATTATTGACTTTCAAAGTTTTTTTTTAATATTTTCAATTCAATTCAATTGATGATTAGAGAAAGCTTAGAAACATCACTCCGCTGTTCGTTTTAATCTTAGAGTGAAGAAATTGACACCAAATGATGTGATAATATAAAAACACGCCAGTTAATAATAAAAAACGGAATGATAGTCCTTTAATAGGACGAACAAAAAATAGTTATTCGTCCTTTATAATATACTGCCTCGGTGGTGTAGTGGCTAGCATGTACGGCTGCACATCCTGAGGTCCTGGGTTCGAGTCCCGGGTCGGGCCAAGTTTAGTTATTGAGTCTTTCTGTATAGTAAGCCTCAGTAATAGCCCGGAGTTGGGAAGTTGGCGGTGTTTCACCCCCGTGCCTCGGAGAGCACGTAAAGCCGTCGGTCCTGCGCCGACACTCTCACCGGTCGTGTCGAGTAGTCGTCCCACCGGAGTATGAGAGTGACGGGAATAGGGAGTGCACTTGTGTCTGCGCGTACATTTGTGCACTATAATATCTCCTGCGCAGTTGGCTAGTCTCAATGAGATTGGCCGCCGTGGCCGGAATCGGTCAGGAGAACATTATTATTATTATTATTATTATTATATACGTAAAAAATAAGAAAGGACGAATAGACTAATAAATAAGTAATTAGAATAAGTAACTCGGCTCAGCTTGGTAGGTTAAGGTTTTTTTTTGCATACTAAAACTCCTGCGCCTAAAAATATTTTTTTAGCCTTAAAAACTCTTGAACTTAAAAATCGTTGTTATTTAAAAGAATAAGTTTCCAGCTTGTTTTTTTTTTGCATACAGAAACTCTTGCAACTAAAAATCATTTATTTTACATTAGGAAACAAAAACAGTGGTAAATATTCCTACAAATCGACAATAGCTGGATGAATAATATATTTTTTATTCATCCGATTATCGGACGAATAGCAACAACCTCTTTTAGTTATTATTCGTTCTACTAAAGAACGAACAATTATTTTTCATTCGTCCTTATTTTAATCACGAATAGCAATAGCCAATAAAAAAACGTTTTAGCAGTAAATAATTCTCTGCTCCTATTTTATAGAAAAACTAGCGACTCACCCTCGCTCCGCTCAGGTTCGTCCCTACTTACGTTTTAACGTTTAATATAGATTTCTCAGGGATGAGATATTTTCCCGCAGTAAAAATTATCCTATATGTTAACCCGGATAACCAGCTATCATCATACTAAATTTCATCAAAATCCGTCCAGTGGTTTTTCTGTGATGCGGTAACAGACAGACAGAGAGACAAAAATTCTAAAATCTATAGATTCGGCCTCTGTATCGATACTAATGTCTATTTCAATAAGATTTTCCAAAAAATATTTAATGTACAGATTCGGCTTAGTTACAATTTTATTATATGTATAGATAATAGATTGTGACATTAAACATTGATAATTATGAAAGCAATAAGCCGTTTTCTCAATTATCTCACATCGAGGACAAAAATAAATAGCAATTCGATTTTCACTCTTACGGTACAATCTGAGCGACTCGCAGTTAGCCTCTATTATTATTTATTTACTTTTACACATTACTAATTTCTCATTTAAAACAAAAATATCTCGCGTTTTTCCCGTATCTATTTTAATTTTTGATTCCCGACGTTTCGAATGCTTTACAAAAATCATGGTCACGGGGGAGACTAAAGTTTTAGATGTCTCACTAGTGGTTATATAGCTGTAACACACGGTAACTACCTACAAAATGATACAATATTTTCAGTCTAGATAATATAAAAAACGCTCCAATTGAGTACCTCTTTCTTTATGAAATCGGTAAAAAAGTATAAAAGCTTCATTTATTTATCTTATATATATATATATATATATATATATATATATATATATAGTTATAAATTTTATGAAATGAATTACTAACATAGTCCAATATTTTTTATAATACTTTTATGTACTTATGTGTTTCTTGTTTGTGTAAACTTAATTGGTAAATGTGTGTATTTTTTATTGTAAATTCTATGATCTGTAATAGTGATTGATTCCCTAAAATAAATAAAAATAATTAATAGTTATTAACGATTATTACGATTATAATCATCGAAACAAGTTTAATAATGGCGTGTAAGCAACAAACAATAATAACAATTTAAATGACTACTGTTGCAATTTATTCCCAGCTGTCATGTGGAGGCTGACGAGCGACGCCGGGTCAATGACATTGTTATATTTAGAACCGATGGAAATACCTTTCGTTTATTGCATTTTCTTGCTTTTTGTGTGGATTCTTGATATTCTTTTGTGAAATCGTGAGAATAGCTTACGTGTTTTTTAAATATATGCATTAGTTTCGTGTTGTTTTACCGCTGTAGATTTTTAAACGGGTGCAAAAAATAATGTCTGCTAATTTTAATGTAGGATTTTTTGTATATGTTCAAGATATGTTTGACGATTATTATAAATACGTAATATATAAAAAATAACTTATTAACCAATTAATATATCAATCTCAATGAGACTAGTTTCTGACTAGACTCTGTCAAGCCTGAGGATTCCGACTGGATGGGTACCACCCCCTTATCTATTTCTCCCGCCAAGCAACAATGATCGCATTGTTGTGTTCCGTTTTAAAGGATAACATAGCCAGCGCAATTACAGGCAAGAGGCATATCATCTTAGTACTCACAATGACAACCTTCGATTCTGCATTATTGTTACATAAAACCTAAGTCCATGAACCATAGGTCTTATGGGCGACAGATACCGCTTTCCATCCTGGGTAGGCTGTCTGCTCGTTTATCACTGAGCACCATAGAAAAAGAACTAGCAAGGTGCAATAGATATAGTGCACAAGTATGCACAGATACAAATGTACTCTCTATAGGTACTTTTTTTTCGATATGAATATGATGGATAAGAAACACGATCGATGGCTTTACGTGATCTCTTGGAAGTGTACCTTCGGACCTCTGGACTGCTGCTGCGAATTTCTAAACTCGGGTTTCCGAATCAGGATCTACATATATGCCTTAATCTAAACCGAATTTCTCCATGATGCTATAATATAATATTATTATAGGATATATATCGAGATGAAAATTAGCATGCATGGAACCATGGCATGGTGAAAAATTAAATTCAACGTAAAACAATAAAACTGAAATTACATATTAATATTATAGTTAATTAAAGATTAAACGACTGTTAACGTTTAGACAACGCATAGGTGAATCGCTTGTAAAATATTATCTTGGTATAAAATTAGTATTTAGCACCCATGCCATCATTTTTATTGCTGTCATCATTCGTAATATAAATCCAGGCAATATAAAATCAAATTCTTGCTTTATTATTATATAATTTCACATATAAAGTTTTCACTATTTATTACTTATGTGAATATTAGATGATAAGTCTAGAGAAAGTAATGTATATAACAATATACTCTTCAATTTCGTCCATTTTTTATGAGTAACTAGAGACTCACGTACCTACTTACGTTTTAAAGTTTAGTATAGATTTCTCAGAGATGAGATATTTTCCCACAGTAAAAAGTATCCTATATGTTGACCCGGATAACCAGCTATCATCAAAACCAAATTCCAAATTTCATCAAAATTTGTCCAGTGGTTTTCTCATAATGCGTTCACAGACAGGGAGACAAGTAAAAATTCTAAAAACTATAGATTCGACCTCTGTATCGATAATTATTATAATGGTAACTATTTCAATAAGATTTTCCAAAAAATATTTAATGTACAGATTCGACTCACAATCAGTTAGAATTTTATTATATTACCTATGTATAGATTTTCTATACATGTCTTCTGATCTTTTTCCCTATAATTTCAAAAAAAATATCTTAGTGTTTCTCTTACATGAAATAATTGCAAAACCCACTTTATTAAGGAAGCCCTGTCTAAATTAAGTAGTAAAATATATAAAAATGTAATATTCATATTCATATACATATTTTTTATCTAATAAGACAAATTAAGGTATGTTGGTCAGTAAGTAAATCAGTTGCTCTCCTTTCATACGAATATTCCCGTAAAATATACCGTTTATACTATAAAATTTACCGACAGTTGATGGTTGTTGTAAAATCGCAATACACTTGTTAAAATCGCGTACCGCGGATACGGGACTTTTATAATTTGCAAAGCAAACATTTTATACCTCTCGAGAATTAGAAATTGACTATATATAAAACAGAATAGAAATAAAAATTCTAAAACTTATGAAGTTATTTTTTTGAAAGAATAGCAATATTAATAAAGTCCTTTATTTATTAACGTGAATTCCAATAAGCTCTGTCTAGCTATCTATCTATGTTTTTCTTACTAGTAAAATGAATCGTATATCGAATATCTATCTCTAGTAACAAAAACTTTGGATCGATAGATTTAGCCGTGAATTCAAATTTAAAATATTTTATACAGCATTAAGTTATTACAATTTTTTACTGAACGTCATGAGTCTCCCAGTTCGGAAAGAAAAAGCCTCGGACCTGAGAAAAACTGGTGAAAGAAACTCAGCGGGACTAATATTATTACATTATCTTTGTTGTAAGTTAAATTATAATTTACAATAATTCTGTAAAGTTGAAGTAGCCTAGAGGCGATCACTTTATTCCCAAGGCGTGACATCTATACTAATATTATAAATGTGAAAGTTTGTGAGTATGGATGTTTGTTACTATGGCCAGAACGGCTAAAGGGATCTGGATGAAATTTTGCACAGAGATAGATTATAATCTGGAATAACACATAGGCTGAATAAAATAATTAATTGTATAATAACCTTTATAACACAAACGTTCTTTAACCTTCTATTTTAATTTGGTGATAGAAGCTTTTTGAACGTTTTCTGGGATCCTGTTGTAAATCGTACGGCGATTCTCAATTATTCATTTTGGTTACGACACCATCAGTAAAACAATTCACTTGTGCAGGATATAGAAGTGCACAAGTATGGACTAAAATACAGGTGCACTTTATTACCTTACACTCTTACAATTCAATGAGATGATAATCAGACATAGCTGGAAAAACATTAGACTTTGGACGAATGATTATATTCTCTTTGTAACGAGGGTATAAACATAGGGTTGTAATACCGTCGAAGTCCTCTATCGGCCCGGTACTAAAAAAATATTTACATTAATAAATTCTCAATAATAATTTTCAATCTGACTCGGGACTCGAACCCAATACCTCTTGATCTCCGTCCATACATGCTAGCTTCTAGACCATTTTATATATACCACATCCGGGCCGCCACAGACACTTGCATGACTAATAAAAATTCTTGCCTCAAGCGGAAACAGAACCTGTTACCATAAATGGCAATCTCGTAATCGTTTTTACGTTCTTTAAGGGATCTTCTAAGGGATAGAGTGTGAAACTGTTAAGTAATTACTTAACGATGTATACGTAATTTTGACGCGTAATAGATATTTTGAAGATTGAGAGAGATCGAAGAAAGTTTATTGTTACTTTTTATATACATTCGACTTATGTAACGTCTTAAGATATAATAACTTGCTCTGTCATAGGGATGACTTATGCTTATGAGTAGAAAGTGCGTATTAATAAAAACTAGTGACTTACCCTCGTTTCGCTCGGGTTTCTAAGCTTGAATGGGTTAAGAACGCATAAAAAACAAACATTCAAAGATATTTTTTTTGTGTCAAGAGTCTTCGCTTATACACCAGTATACAGAATAACACCAGATTTTCATCACAATCGAATCAATGGTTTAGGAAAATATGGAAACAAACATATGAACATTCATTTTTATTAATATAATTTAATATAATAGAAGATATAGTTTAATAATATTTAATAGTTTTTTTTTTTAAATTTGATAACAAAATCTATCTTGCTAGTTTAATGTTATATCCTAATAAATTGTACGTACTTATAGAATTAATTCCAACTATAATAAATTAAAAAAAAACACTGGTTCTTAAGGATTTTATACATATGTATATACTTATATCGTTATCAATGAAAAATAAAAAAATCTATATATTAAAATATTTATACAAAATAATAAATATAGTAAAATGATAAAACTGAGGTTATTATTATTAGTAGAATGTGAATGACGACGCACGACTAGTTGAAAGATTACATTATCTTAAACAAGTTTTCGAAATGGGCGTCATAATATGATAACATTTATAATTAACATATAATTTTACATGTGATATAAAACTCTTATTTAAATAGCTTTAAGCCTGTAAGTAAAAGTTTCTTTTATAATAATGTACATCTATAAAAGAATTTAATATGTATATCTGTCTGTGCGTTCGATATAAAATTGCTACCACAATTTACATACAAACAAACGTACATACAAAATCAAAAAAATCATTAAAATATGTATATAAATTATTTCCTTTGATAGTGGACAAAACGACTACGCCTTTTATTAGACTTTTAACAGAATAACACAGGCTTTTTTAACGTCAAAGCTAATTACGATTAATAAAAAAATTAAACATTCAAGGAAACCTAAATTATGTAGTATTTTCTAAACATACTTAAGATATTATGTACATATTACAAATTCAAATATGTATTGAGAAATTTAAATACATTAACGAAATATACAAGCTTACAAATTACTTTTTAATATGCATAAGCTTAAAAGCTTAAGACTAAACTTCGCTGGTGGCTGCATATTATTATACCTTCACCTAAAAAAAATATTGTTCATGTTTAGCTAGTTTCTATACTCGAATTTCCTTGATATTATAATATTATCACTCGAAGTACGCAGGAAATGGAATAATGATGTGCCTAATTTAACCTTAGCTCTTTGCCTATAGAATTTAAAAACTTATATACTACTAGCGACTCATCCTCGCTCTGCTTGAGTTCGTCCCTAGTTACTTTTTAACGTTAAGTATAGATTTCTCAAAGATGAGATATTTTCCCGCAGTTGAAAGTATCCTATAAGTTGACCCGGATAACCAGCTATCATCATACCAAATTTCATCAAAATCTTTCCAGTGGTTTTCTCGTGATGCGTTCCCAGACAGACAGACAAAAATTCTAAAAACTATAGATCGATCGAGCCTCTGTATCGATAATAATGACTATTTCAATAAGATTTTTCAAAAAATATTTATTGTACAGATTCGGCTCAGTTAGAATTTTATTATATGTACTAGCGACTCACCCTCGCTCAGCTCGGGTTCGTTCCTAGGGTGGACCACCCTTATCATTTAGGAGTATAAAAAATAGCTTACGTCTTATTCTTAGACTTACTGAATATACACAAAAAATTTCATAAGAATCGGTCAAGCCGTTTCGGAGGAGTTTTGTTGCAAACACTTTGACACGAGAATTTCTTATATTAGATAGATTAACAAGTATTGACTATGACAATATTTAAGGCGTACGCTCGCCTTTAAAATATTGCACCTCTATAAGATGTGCGAAGCTTATTTTCAATACCACTATCTTTATCTCATACCATAAAGTAAAACCTTACGAGAAAACCTGCATGAAAGAAATTAAGCCATTTTCAAAAGACACGTTAAGTCTGAAAACCCATTTATAGCTAGCATGATGGACGAAGACGTTTTCTTTCTGGCACACCTTAGCAATAGAAGGTTAAAATGGCTTAGTAATTATACTTTTAAAAAATACAAATAATTTACATTTAAAGCTTAATTTAAAAACTTAAGGCTACTATACAATATAAATGATCAATCTGTTACAGATAGAGCGTGAAGTGATTCTCTCGTCGGGCGACAAAAGCTCCAAAGTTCCCATCTTACAGGAAGCCAGGAAAAGAGGACGATTGGGAGCAGTTGCACCTGATACTCCTCCGAAAGCTCTATCTGCCTGGACTCATGCTGAGGTAAAGATTAATATATCTGTCATACGACGAAAATTAATAGCTTACATATATTTCGATTAAGCAGTGGTATACCAGTGGTAACGCACTCGCTTGGAAAACCCAGTGAAGCGGGTTTAAATCCCGGATCTCGCACTTCTGATATTTTCATGTGCGAATCATATCCAACATGATTACAAATTGTATTACGGTGAAAGAAAAAATCGTGGGGAATTCTGCATGTCTGAGAAGACCTAGCAAGTTTTCGAAAAACATGTGACGTTCCCGAACCTACAATTGCCCACCGTGGTGGACTACGGCCTGATTCTTTTAGTACTGGAAGGCACATGCCCAGCTGTGGGACTTTGAAAAGGGGCTAAATACACGTACACTAGAGACGTAGTAGACGAGTACGTAGACTAGAGAAAGAACAGACTTCCTATGGAACGATAATTTATGATTCAAGCTAACTGGAAATGTATCCAAACGAACCTTTCATACTAATTGTAA
This sequence comes from Fabriciana adippe, assembly GCA_905404265.1. NCBI lineage: Eukaryota > Metazoa > Arthropoda > Insecta > Lepidoptera > Nymphalidae > Fabriciana > Fabriciana adippe. The sequence goes on along the minus strand of FR989996.1, from coordinate 1,049,278 downwards.
ACTCTCATAAATTATATTATTGATAAAAATACAATACACGTTATAATATCCGAAAACTCTTAATGCTATTTGTAGTAAATTAATCATTAGCTTATCTATAAATAATACACCATCAAAAATTCTCAACTTCGAGTACTAACAAAACACCATAGCAGTTTCACGTAATTAAATACATGGCAAATCAAGTCTATGAGAAACTTGCATTTAATATAAACTAGTTTTCGCCGGCTCATTCCCATGGTGCGTCAATAAGAACGAGCTTTTATGTAGCGCATATGTAAAGACTCTTTAAAATTCATTCATCAATTCATTAATATCAGAAATTATGTAATGTGGAATTTAAGCAATTATATATCTATGTATATATAAACAGGCAAATACAAAATAGTTCTATCTTTTACTTCTCTATTTGTCAAACGATTTTTTTTTGAGCCTTAGTGTTATCAATAAAAAGAAATGATTATGGTCTTTCAATCACTGACGGACACTAGATATTATAAAAAATGTAATATTATAAGATTATAATTATAACAAACACTTTTAAATAATATTTAGTATTCAATTATGTAACTAACTAGCGACTTTTGCTTGCTTTCCAATACAAACTTTCATCCCCATTTTCACCCTCTTAAGAGATGATTTCCGGGATAAAATGTATTTTATGTCCTTCCTAGGGTCTCAAACTATCTTCTTACCAAATTTCATCTAAATCGGTTTAGTAGATCCAGAGATTACCCCCTACAACGTCACAAACTCACAAACTCATAAACTTTACCTCTATATAATATTAGTATAAATTATATATTGGAAAATATATTAATAAGTTATTTTAAGCTTTATAAATAAAATAGATTAATATTATAAGGTAAACGCGACAAAATCGGAAATGATAGTTTGATTTTAAATTATCTACAATGTTTCGGCTGAACCAAAACCAACCAAAAAAGATTGTATGAAATGTCTTATTAACCAAAGCAATTATTTAATAACTTCATTAAGGGGCATTCACATGCTTAATTTAAAACAGTGTGAAATTCAAAACATATACGCTATAAATCATGTTTAAAGTGGATTTTATTCATAAATGAAAGTTTTACACAGATTGTTACAATCCTAATAATTACCATGCAAGTAGCGAACACGTCTTCAAAAAGAAACAAGAGACAATTATAACTTGTTTTTGTTATTTCATTGTGTATAATAATGGTACGTTTCGTAACCTCGTACCGCCTTTCTACTGTACAGATATCTTCATATTTTCATCATATTTATATTTTCTATAAAAAATGGATATTCTCGTATTTTTTTCAGTATAAAGTGTAGGTAAGAACACTAAAAACTCCATATATTTCTAAAAAAACGTGTGTGTGTGTGTACTTATGTAAGCACGTAAGAAGTTATACTTGGTGTAACAGAACAAAAATAGCTAAGGATTTCATCCCGTATGTCACAACTCTGTAAAAGAAATGTAACTAACTTCATCATGTCGCTTTCAGCTAACTTCATCATGTCGCTTTTTGGCTGTCGGTATGCATCGTAAAAATTTTACTCTCATATTTTTTTCCAAACGTGCCAAAAGAAGTATAACTTCAAAAAAGCAAATAAACTTAGCTTAATTTAGCTTATTTTTTTCTTATACATTTAATTTAAATTAAACTTAAATATATGTATTTTAAAATATAAGCTATAATGAATAATACAACATTTTTACTTTGGTTGCAAAATTAAAAAAAAGTTACATCACAAAGAGTTATATTATTGCCTGCCATATTATTAGACTAGAGTGATATAATTAGGTACATTATTATTAAATTATTTTATGAATTAAGCTCATATAAGAGCTGAAGTACATATTTCAGGATAAGTGCTTTATACATTTATAATATCACAATAATATACGAATGTACACTAGCGACTCACTCCGCTCGGGTTCTTCCCTACTTACGTTTTAACGTTTTATCGTTTAGTATAGATTTCTCAGAGATGAAATATTTTCCCGCAGTAAAAAGTATCGTATATGTTGACCCAGATAACCAGCAATCATCATACCAAATTTCATCAAAATCCCTCCAGTGGTTTTTTCGTCATGCGTTCACAGACAGACAGATAGATAGAAAGACAAAAATTCTAAAAACTATACATTCGGCCTCTGTGTCGATAATAATGAAATTCAATAAGATTTTCCAAAAAATATTTAATGTACAGATTCAGCTTAGTTACAATTTTATTATATGTATAGATATATACAATTTTGATCATCCATACGACTCTCTCTCGCTCTACAAAGGTGTAATTTTCAAGCAACCGATCGCCAGTTAAACCATAATAGTAACAACTGCAAAACCAAAATATTTTTACATACATGACGTCTTAAATATGACGTCTTATCTATATAAAATTTCAATAGAAAGACTGGCCCACTTGCGTTATTAAAGGCTTGACCGCTCATACCATGGCAAATGTATAAGTGTATGGGGCAAAGAACTCCATCGTTATGCCTCGCTTGTCGCCTCGCTCGTTAAGCAGGAAGGACGGACAAATCAACATATTCTCATATACATATTACCTTGAATGATTCTTAAAAAGCTTTAGACGCGATTTATTTTCTTTAATTTAGTTAATTAGTCTTCTCTAGTTAAAGCTTGTTTTGATGAAGCTTTTTTCCTAAATAATGAAGAGTCGCTTCGATTTGCTAATTTATATTGTACTAGCGACTTACCTTCGCTTCGCTCGAGTGCATCCCTGCTGTGCATAACAGTAGCCTGCTAATTCACATTTATAATGCAAAGTTTTTAGTATTAGCTGTCTTAACACTTTCTTAGATTTACACGAATATTTGACATTTTAAATAAAACTATCTTTTCAGATTTTTCGCGGATTTATTTTGATTTTTCGTCACCGATGTTTCGAATGCTTTTGAACGCTATGAATCCGCGAAAAAAATCTGAAACGATATTTTCATTTTAAATAAGCTGTCTTTTTTTTATGCTTACATTTATTTCTTTAGTAACGTGTACACTTTTTATTGATATACATATCAGGAATACGACATCATAATCATCATTTAATATTGTATATGTACGTTATTAGTGTTCTAAATAAATAAATAATAATAGTCCGATTATTTAAAATATTCAGTTATTGATTATATATTTGTATGACCCATACTGTAACGTTCTGTCAATAACTTCACTGTCAGGAAAAAAAGCACAATGCATAAAATGCAAAAAAAAAATAGACGCAGATTTTACAAGGAATTTAAATAACAAAGTTTGTACAATAAACATACAGTTTAGAGTTCAATTTTGAATAAAATAACATCTTTTGTAAATAAATATAAGTTGTAAAATGTAAATAAGTATCCATAAATGTCCGATTATTTGTATAAAAATTAATATTTAAACAGATAGAGTCGCAAGAACGAAATGTATTATCGTCGTCTGTCAATGAATTATGAATGGGATATATTTACGGTACAGGTTCGCAAATAAAATATACTATATAAAGACAGTATTTAAATAGAACCGTCAATGCAAAAATAGTGTAACTTATCTTTTCTTGCTCCTGAAGTTAATATAAAAATATCAAAAAATAATATTATACAAGACTACGTAAATAAAGATTTAAGTAGATTATAGCTGTGATGGAAATAAATACAGAAGAAAATTTTAAAAGAGATGAATTTGTGTGTAATTCTGTAAAACTTTTGTATGGATTCAACCCTTTTAACGTCCCACTGCTGGGCACAGGCCTCCCTTCAATACGAGGGGAATCAGGCCATAGTCCACCACGTTCCCCAAGTGCGGGTTGGCGGACTTCACATGTCTTTTGAAAACTTGCTAGGTTCTCTCTGACATGCAGGTTTCCTCACAATGTTTTCCTTCAGCGTTAAGACAAGTGGTAATCATGTTAGAAATGATTCGCACGTGAAAATATCAGAGGTGCGAGACCCGCGATTTGAACTCGCTTCACTCGGTTTTCCAAGCGAGCGCGTTACCACTGGGCTACCACTGCCTACATACCTGCCTACATTTGTATACGTATACATAAGTAGACACCAAACCCGCTATAATGCACATTTTATTTCATTGATCACTTATTTGAAGCTAATAATATAACCATGTATCTATTATCTTGTACAAAAATGTACTTTCATGTAGAAAGCGGTAGATGTTTAAAAAAATCTTGATCAAATTTTCTTATACCATCATATACAAAGTAACTTTAAATCTCTATATTCCTTTATGGCTACGAGTATATAGTAATGAAAGTACATCAAAATTTTTAATTCAACAATCTTGCGTCTTAGCGAGTCTAACTTAGTGAGAACTAAAATAGGCATATTTTAGGCAATATACAATGTCCTTTGTTTTATTAACTTCGTGATTCAGAGTGTAAGTATTCTGCGCACGCGCAGCCAGGCCCGTACGGCGAAGCGAACGGTGTCTAGCGCGTGCGGCCGTCCTGCCCCGATTGTGTAACAAAGACTAAGATATCGCTATGGAATACTGTAATATTATTGTAAACTACCATCCTACCAAAAACATAAATGTGAAAATCAGCCAAGTTCCTACGCTTTTCAGTTGTTTTATAGAATATCTGCTATATTCTTTGCGAACTTAACTGACATCCTGTCATGCATCTCGATCATGGTATGGCATGTGTCTACCTAATATATTGGAGGTATCAAATTTAACTCGCACATGGTAAATACTGATCTTATATAATTTTGTGTTCATCGTACTGACAGCTTTAAGATAAAGTACAGCGATAAATACTGGAATGAAAAAAAAGAATGAGACGTACAACAAAATAAATATTTCTATTTAATTATACAGTAATAGGTCTTAAAGAAGACAAAATTCTATTGCGTGTAAAGTTATTTCTATATATTGTACACTATTCACGTAGTATCACGTGATTCACAAAATATATGTATGTATATGTAGATAATAAGTATAAATAATAGGTATGAAATAGCTTAAGTCATTTGCAGCCATTTTGCAAAAAAATCATCATTTATTTATTGTCACTATTTAGAGCTTAGGAATATTTATGGAGTAATAGAAGCCGTAACAAACTTTTCTTATCTGATAGTTTCACAATCCGCGTGTGATCCGATACAAGGTTGAGGTCATATTTAGTAGTTAAAGAATAACTAGAAACACATGTAAGCAAGGCCACAGGATAGCGCTAATAGATAACAAATTATACATTATAAATATAATAAGTTTAATATAAATTTCTCAGAGATGAGATATTTTCCCACAGTGAAAAGCATCCTAAATGTTCACCCGGATAACCAGCTATCATCATAACAAATTTCATCAAAATTTATCCAGTGGTTTTTTCGTGATACGTCCCAGACAGACAGACAGACAAAAATTCATAAAACTATAGATTCAGCCTCTGTATCGATAATAATGACTATATCAATAACATTTTCCAAAAAATATTTAATGTATAAATTCGACTCAGAATTTTATTATACGAGTATGTATAGATTTTGCCAAGGTGTCAGAAATAGTAGTTTTAGACATATAAACGTTATGGCAGTGAAAGTAAGGCAGTTGTCGATCGTATCAAATTTGCATTATAGATGCGTGATCACTATTGACCGAATAACGAGATAAACATAACTCACTTTCCTATAAAAATGAAATAACAAAACCTCGAAAGTTATAGATACTATTAAAAATTATAAATAAAAAAAAATATTGTTTATTAATTCAATAAAAGTTTTTTTTATGTAACAGTTTTTTTTTCTACTTTTTTTATAATCGTTTCATCGATAAAACGAATATCAATACTATCAATACTTCTATATCCATATTAATATTATAAACGTGAGAATGTGTTTGTTTGTTTGTCCTTCTTTCACATCGAAATAGTGTCGGATTGGGGTGATTTTTGTGTGGAGATAATTAGAGGGCTGAAGAGTGACATAGGCTACTTTTTACCGCGAGAGATTATCTCATTCCTACGGAAAAACACGTTATAATACAACTCACAACAACTCATCATACCTATGTATATTTATAATACTAGCAACTCACCCTCGCTCCGCTCGGGTTGGTCCCTAGTTACGTTTTAACGTTTAACTCAGAGATGAGATATTTTCCCGCAGTAAAAAGTATCCTATATAATGACCCGGATAACCAGCTATCATCATATCAAATGTCTTTAACATCTGTCCAGTGGTTTTCCCGTGATGCGGTAACAGACAGACAGGAAGACAGACAAAAATTCTAAAAACTATAGATTTAGATTCTGTATCGATAATGAAGTTTATTTCAATAAGATTTTCCAAAAAATATTTAATGTACAGATTCGGCTTAGTTACAATTTTATTATATGTATAGATATAGTCTATATATTCCATACGAATAGTATGTTGAAACGTACCTAGAAACAAACCCAAGCAAAGCGAGGGTAAGTGGTTAGTTAAATTATAAATAGATTTATCGTCAAACGGTACTTAAATTAGATTCGGCGTAGCAAACCCGCACGCGACTTCACTACGATGCACTAGTACTACCTGAGGCCGGATCACAACCGTACGCATCCGCTTATAGCAGAATATAATATTTAAATAAAAACGTATTATATGTAAAATAAAAAATTACAAGATATCTTTTTTGCAACGAAAAAGTGTTTTTGAACCAGTTTTCAAGGCAAAATTTAGTGCTTAAATTGTGTTTATATAAAATATAGTGACAAAATGATTCCGTGATTGTTATTAAATAAACAAAATACAAGACAAAATGGTTGAATTCTCTATTGAAAGTGTGGGTATTTTCTTCTATTTTCTTTCATTGTATTTATGGTAGAGTAAGCGAATAGTTTGCAACTTATTTACATATTTTTTACTCAAACTATAATAAAAATTATTAAATTTTTTGGGTTTTTTTATATAAACTTTCTGAGTTCATTCAATAAAGCTCATAAAGCTTTTTCCGATTTACTAGCAAATCTTAAAAGACTTTCTATATTTAGTAACTCAATTATTTAGAAAACTGTTTCATATTTATTACCACTATAATCATTTTCTCATAAGAAATTATATTTTATAGTGATATACGTCAAACTCTATATTAAAATTACGTGCATGTAGAGACGCCATAAAATTTTCATTGCTATCTGAAGCTAGTAATTAAAAGTAACTGTGATCTTGTAAAGAAAATTATATAGCCATGTAATAACCGGTACACGTAAGAAAAATCTTGGTATCTAATTAAAGTGTTTCTTAATATTGACTTTTCTTACATCACAAGTATGTTTTTTTAACTCTATACTCTACTTTTTACTATATATTGTGAAAAAGAGCCAGTTTTATAAATACTCTTATTTTCTTATACAAAAAGAAGTCGGGAACTTAACTATGTATAAAGTACAGTTCACCGCCTTCATACCTTCACAACAATACATTGTTCTTAAGTTCCCATTGCGCGTAACACATTATTCTCTTTCACTTGTCGTGGGTTCGATTCCCATGTAATAAACAACTGTGCTTTAAAAATGCTTTATCATAATAAGTCCTTAACATTTTTTCTGTTTATTAAAGTATTTTTGATATAAAAATAAAAGCCAACGATTTAATTTAAACAAACAGTAGAATAATTCTTAGAATGTTATCTTGAGAATTTACAATAACCATTGCAGTGAGAATTTATTTAATTACTAGCTCTTAGTTAATTTTCTATTAAAAAGAGATAGCAGATAGTCTTCTCATCTCATTTTTTTTCTAGTCATTACAATAATTTCAAATATTATCTCTTTTACAAACACACAATTTTTACCTCTTCACTTGAAAAAAAATGATATTATCGCAAACATCCATAATACCAAAATACTTGATGATTTACGCAAATATTTGGCATTTTAAGTCTCTCCCATGACCATGATTGCTGTAAAGCATTCGAAAAGCCTTAAACTAAAAATTGAAAAATAATCCGCGAAAATATCCGAAGAGCTTGTTTTATTTAAAATAATTAATTAAATATTCTATTAATAACAAACTATTTCTACTTTTGATAAAATTTTATACTTAGGCCAATTTCTTATTTCAGAATCAACAAGCTGGAACATCCGGAGACTTTAGACAGTACGAACAAAACTACGGGTACACGATGCACCAAAATCAAAATCTTAATCAAGGAGCAGTCGCAAGAAACATTCAAAACTACGACTCTCCCAAACCTCCAGTCCCAGCCAAAAATACTTATAAACCAGAACAAAACAATTCACATATCACAGTCACAGTGGAAACTGGCAAAGACAACACTCGAGATGCGCCAAAAAGCGGTAAATCTGTAAGCAAAACGTACCATACGTTAAAAGATATGATTTCAAGTAGGTTTAAGAATAAAGACGGTAATGAAGAAAAAGCAGAAGAGCCAAGACTTAATAATATAGAAGAGAGAAAGAGACCGGAACCAGAGCAAGTAACGCCAAGAGAACAAGTCACTCCGCCAAGAAAAGTAGAGCAAGGGATATATGGGAGGCCGATGCCACAGACTCGACCTGACATGCAATATGGACATGTTATGGCGAACAATATGGCTTATCCTAGTCCGTCGCCACATAGGTAAGATCTAATAGAATATCTTCGTTCTTCTATAAATCTATACTAATATTATAAAGACGAAAGATTTGATTTTTTGTTTGTTTGTTTGTACTGAATAGACTACGAAACTACTGAACCGATTTAGATGAAATTTGGTAAGAAGATAGTTTGAGACCCTGGGAAGGATAAAGGATAGTTTTTATCCCGAAAATCATACCTTAAGTGGGTGAAAACGGGGATGAAAATTTGTATGTGGAATCAACCTAAGGCGAACCCGAGTGAAGCAAGGGTGAGTCGCTAGTATTAGATATTTATTAAAACCTAGCTGTCCCGACGGACGGACGCCTATTCCAATAAATTTATTTGTAAACTTTGAGTTCATACCAAATTTTATAGACGAAACTTTCAGTTTTTACAGAAATTTTTGAGCATCTTTTCTATTTTCCCCCTAAAAATTATTGAGAATATAAAAAATAACTAAATCGTTCCAGCAGTTTTTAAGTAATGTGTTTACAACAAACAACATTTCATTTATATTATATAGACAGAAAATATAATAGATATATTGATTTTAAAAGCTAATGATCTCTTAAAGCTTAACGGAATAAGCTTTCAAACTTAACAGGCTAAATCTTAAAACAAGTAATTTATGCTGTGTTATACTTTAACACTAATCATAACGCTAAATAATTGCTATTTAACGTTAAATAACATTATTCTCCTTCCTTGAGAATCATGACTGTTGAAAGTAATTACCAATTCTCACAAGCTGTCAGTAAATTGTGATCTCTTTATATAAACTTGTTTTTGGGTACTATGAATAGTGTAATTTTATTTATGAAAATTTGACTGTCTGTCTGTTTCATTTTTAAAGAATTAATTTAGGATAAACTTTTTATATCTATACTAAAATAATTATGATATGGTATTTAAATAAACGTCTTAATATAAGATTAAAAGTAAAGTACTATAATAAAATACCAGAAATATAATTAATTATTACTATACGTAGCTTAAAATCGACTTCAAAGATTTAAAATTGAAGAATAGTAATTTTAAAATTGTATTGACATGGCTTTGACCATTATATGACATTAAACTAAAAATATATGTGTATTTTATTTAAAACAAATTTAATTTTATTAGAATAAGTACAGATAAAGCTAATAAAAGCTTATCAATAATGAACTTTTCTCTTTCTAAAGACAGCTTATCCAGCAGCAACAGCAGCTAGTCCAACAGCAAATGCTCTTGAACCAGCAAGCCCGGTCTCAAGAGATGCTCGCGACCAGGCCGCAGGCGCTCGGCGCGGACGCCCTCTACCAGCAGTACGGGCCGCCGGGGCGGCGCAGCGCCGTGTACCAACGAGATGTGGATGTGAGGTCCATGGCCAACTTTACATCTTTGAAATCTGGACCACAGCCTCAGGTAACGTCTTATTTATATACCTATTAATTGACGACATGCTTGGCTTGTGTTTGAGTTTGTGGAGACCCACTCTACTTGCTATGCTAGCGGTCGCGGGGTCGAGTCCCGCTGGGGGCATTCATTTGTGTGATGAGCACGCGTTTGTACTCCAGTTATGGGTGTTTATATTTATAATATGCATGTATTTAAAGTTATATGTGTGTAGTGTAACAACTATCTTGTAGCTTACTATGGAACTAAATAAAAACCAGGATTATAAACGCAGATGTGTTTTTCATTTTTGATTTCGATTCGATTTAATACCTTCATTTCGAATAATCTTCTTTAAAGAAATAGCTAAATAGTGCCTACATGTAATAAATGTATGATAATTTTGTAATATATGTACATTGTACGTAATGAAACAGTACAAACATACTCGAGTAACATACTTGTATATACATCCATTAATGCTATAATAATTACATAATTCAAAGCTTTATACATAATTATAATCAATTTTATGAAAATAATAAAGATTCTTAGAAAATAGTATAGATGCTCATTTAAGTCAATTTTTAATTAAGATGACCTATTTTTTGTTTCCAAAAATTAATATCTTGTTCAGTAAATAACTTTATTTTTAACTTAAATTTGTAATTCTCATTTAAGTAATCGCTTAAAGGTCCTTGACATTTTTAATCAAATCATGATTACAAAACCTAAAAGCCAAATCTCATAGAGCAGTACCAAAAAAATTACAGCAATAATTATCGCCTTTCTTATCAACTATTTCTCACTGCAACAAAGCACAATGAATTCCCAACAATTACATCTTCCCACGGAATACAATTAAAATAACAAGCTCCACAACGCGATATCGTGGAACAAAATTTTACCACGTATTGTCCGTATGAATTTATTGGATTGTTCTAACTGATATAACGTATCGGAAACCGTCGTTTTGTTACGAACAATCCGTATGTGCAATATTGTGTAATATTCCTTGAGCTTTTGATATTTAGTAGCTTCATTATTTGAGTCCGCCACTCGCACTTAGCCAACGTGGTGGACTATGGCCTGATCCCCCTTGTATTGAAGGGAGGCCCGTGCCCAGCAGTAGGACGTTAAAAAGGGCTGAATACATACATACATTATTTGAGAAAAAACAGCTTGGAAACCTGCTGGTGTTTGGATAGAGGTATTTACTTCTCATTGAATATATATAGACTTAAACTATCTATATTCATATCGTCCGGCGAATAAGACCCTTCAACTTATTACACGTGACATGCCTTTATTTAATATTAAGCTGGCTGTATAATTGACTCATTGTAAAACCCGATTTAAAAAAATCGTTGTTGTAGGAAACTACATATTATATTTCGCGGTTTTAGTATCGCATTCTTAACAATATATAGTCACGGGAGATACTAAGAGCATGATGTGTCCAAAATTCTACCCAGAAAAATTATATAGTAACCAAGAAAATTCAAAAGTATCTATTCCTTGGTTTAGTCGGAATCAGAAACAGTCTTAATCACAGTCGCATTTATAAATCTCAAATATTCGTACTCGTATTACGTATGATGAACGCATTCACGTTTTATATTCCAAAAACATCGTAACCGAATTTTATTTTATTATCCATAAAATTCTAAATAGGTTTAATGTGCGTATGGCGTGACCAATAATTGTTGGGTACTGACTTGTATGTAATCAACGGCTTTAGTATGTTACCATAATCGAGTCTCAGATAACGTTAGAAAAAATTAAATATGCGTACTCAATTCAAATTATCTATGTTACAGTTTGACAATTCACATTCGAGGCTAGATCTCAGAAGTCCTCAGCAATTGGAAAGGGAAATAGTACGACAAAGAGGCTTAGTAGAGGGTAGGAGGGCTGCATCACATCCCCATCTCCTAGATGAGCCACAACACAGACAAGAGATCACAACACCACAAATACACGATCGATCTAGAAGAAATTCTCATGGAAACTTGTTAGATAGTATACCAAATGAAAGTCCAAGAAATGAAGAGAGAGAATCTGATGATGGAGGTTTTAGAATGAGACTTGCAGCTCAAGGAAGGTCAAGTTTCGAAGATAGAACACGTACTAGTGGCAGATCAGTAGAATCCCAACGACAGGAACGACATGAAATGTACAGAAGGACACCTGATAGTCAAAAAGAATCTAGAAGAACTCCAGACTCTGTAGGTCATAGACAAAATGATGCCTCAACATCTAGTGAAGTAATGGAAAGAAATGACGATATCGTTAGTCAAAAATCTGTAGACAGTGTATATAATTCTAGCGCTAAAGCTGAAGCATTCAACCCGCAGCCGTCTTCCTCGAGACAAACACCAAGTAGAATTGAGGATTTAAAAGCGAGTGGAAAGAAAGGAGCGAGTGGGTCGGGAGCTAGCTCAGGTAAAATATCATTTTATTAGACAACTTTTCCTTGCTCTAATTTCATTTTAGTTTCCAGTTATCAATAGATAAATAGTTAATTTCGTAGATACACAGATTTCAAAATTATTATAAATGTAATCGTTCCACTGTTAAGGTTGGAGGCCATTCCTAATATATATATGTACATATAAATTATACTAAAGAAAACATACATCAAAATTGACTACTTCCTACTTTCTTCAAATGGGTTAAAATTACAGTGATACAAGTCAAAAGAATTATACTGTTATTTTAAATACAAAAAGTTCTACACAATAACGGTTTAAATGTAAGTCTATTGCTTCTTCATGCCAAAAAAGTTGAATGGATAAAATTTAATACACAGAGAGACTATGACACATAGATAACTATTAGTAATAAAATTAGTCAAAAGATGGCGCTGCCTGTGTATACACACATATGTACTTCCATATCTATAGTAGAAGTCCGAAGTCATTCTAGTAAAATGTCTAAATAAGTAACTGTTGGTAATAACATTTTGCCAAAAGATGGCGCTACCTGTACACACATACACACACAGACTTCTTTTCGTTATATTCTTTCAACATTTATAATACTCCATCCCAATACAACGAACAGACTACGACAAAAACGGCGGTCAGTCGTCCAACGTGGACTCCGGGCGCGGCAGCGCGGCGTACTCCAGCGGGCGGCGGCGCGGCGCCGACGCCGGCGACGACGCGCCGCGCGCCGCCGCCGGCCGCCAGGACGCGCCGCCCGGTAACTCATACTCTTTCAACTTTCATGTGCACTCATTATATTATTGTCATGTGAAACGGCATATTAACCATGGTTATCACTTACTAATGACGTACGTTTTAACGAATAGTAAGCAATACGGAAGATGTACTGTCTCGACCCCAAGTAATTGGAAAATTTGTACGAAGATGATGAGTTTCACACCCTTTGCTTGAGAAATGATTGATTCCTCATACAAACTTTTATCCCCCTTTTTACCCTCTTAAAGGATGACTTCCGGGATAAAAACTACCCTATGTCCTTTCCAGGGTCTCAAACTATCTTCCGAAATTTCGAGAACTCTCAAGAGTAAGTGATAAGCATGGTAAATATCCTGTTTTACATCATAGTAATATAGAGTTATTTAATTTTATCATCAAAATTTTTGGGTGTGTGCGTGTATGTGTGTGTCACGCTAAAACGGCTGGACGGATTTCGATAAAATTTTGTACACGAATAGACCATGACCTCCAGGTCGTCGATACAATTTAAACAAGAATAATATTATCGTATTATATTAAGATTCCGGATATGAACATTTTTAGAGGTAACTTGTGAGAGACTATTTTTTTTTATTTTCACTCTATTAATGACCCCAATGAAGATGCTAAGCTAAAATAACAGTACCCTAAGCTTCATCGGACTATTATTGAACATAGCTTGACATAGGGAGTAAGCTGGTGAATTCGTTATGAAAAGTGTAATCGGGCGAGTCGAACGTTTGTTGCCATGGTAACCGTTGTTATTGTCTGACAAATGATATATAATATTATATTCTTTCCTTAAATGATATTCTATAAATATATGATTGTAATATGCATAATATTCGTTATTTTTAGTATCTCACCTGTCCTAATTCTTTAAAATATAAATAGAATTTCATAAAGAGTACCGATAACCTACAGAAGTTTTACTTCTTGCGCGTGTACACATTCATACATGCACTCTTCATTTTTTTTTTATAAATATTAGTACGCATGTGTGTTTGCTTCTTCTCCTTTATAACAAATGATGAAATGAAACAGCTGCACGAATTTTAATGTTGCTTTTAGTATACAGATAGTTTGTAACCTGGAATATTTTATTAGTTACACGCACCCGACAGAAATCAAGGTGACTCGCAAATTATATAAATTTTCAAATATTAAACAATTTTAATACCATTAATTCCAGCTGTAGAAAACGAATGGGCGGACCTGGTGGAGTGCGAGCTGCGGCAGATCCTGGAGCCCAAGCTGTCCAGCATGCGCCTGGACAGCTCCGGCAGCTCCGACGGCTCCATGACGCCGCCGCTGCCGCCGCAGTCGCCTTCTTCAGACCTGCATAAGAGGAACAGGTTCGATTATTATTTTAATTTACTAAATATACTTTCTATTTTACATTATAATATTTGTATATAATTTTTGATTTTGAATGAATCTTTGATGATTTTTTGATGCATTAGGATGCATTAGGATCATTACAATTTTTGTGGCGATATCTAATTTTTTGACAATAATACTTGTATATGGCCCATGTTATTTGCTGATAATGTAGCTTTTGATAGATGAAAGAATTTTTAAAATTGGTCCAGTAATTTTTTAGTTTTTCCATTACAGACAAACATACAAAAAACCTTTTTTTTCTCTTTATAATATTCATATAGATATAGATAATTTCTTTATCCCGAACTTGTTACAGTTTTTAATTAAAGAAAATCTCTTAGTTCAGTGTACCTGTTGGCAAAATTGGGTCCAATTGTATCTTTAATGTTGTCTTTCCCTTCTATTACTATATCTGGGATACTAATCTCTCACGATTTTACTGCATTATTGTTGGGTGTTATAAAATATTATTTTATTACAGTATAATATTTATTATTAACGGGTATAATGTAGACGATGCATCGCTAAAACCTGTGTCTAGTTGGATTTACTCTGAATTTTACTGAAATTCATTGGGTCATTATGGTGTGATGATGCGTACAAATATAGCCATATAAATTAACTTATTATGTGTGCGTATGATTTGACAGACATTTAAAAAATTATTGTTTATGCTTTGCCTTATATTGATTAACACATGAGCTACTTTTGATAAAAGTTTTCATCACAGAAAGGCAACGACTATCATCAAAAAGTCAGAAAATCATTTTTCACCAATATGGACATTAGTCTTAAGATATGCCACTTTTGCTTTACACGTTAAAGGCTTAATACTAATCAATAATTTTCCGATAAAACAATCTTAAAGTATATCAATGTAACTATGAAAGATCTATATCAATGTACGCAGCCTCCCAGGCCGATCGTCGGAGTACCCGGAGGAGCGGCGGCGCGCGCGCGACTCCCCGCGCTGGCACTCGCAGAAGAAACACTCCTCGAAACGCGACCATCATTATAAAAAGCATTGTAAGTTGTACCATTGATTTTTAATTTCATTGTTTTAAATGATCTGATGATGAGCTTGCCATTTAAATAATTTAAATCTAATTAAAAATATATTATTGAATAAAGCTTATTACATCGTCACGAAATACTTTGCAGATGTCAGTATGTGGGACTAATGTCTGATTTGATCTCACGTAGGATAAGTAAATAATTTTGTATCACAATATTGTAAACAAATATTATTTTAAAAGAGCTACTGTTACTTGCTCGGAAGGCAGTTCTGCTGAGAAGAGCCGGTGAGAAAGTCAGTAGATTTCTCACGGAAAGACTACACTGATATTCAATTTAAATTAAATTTAAAGTATAAAATTGATGATTCAAAAGTGCTTGTAAAAGTTTATTTGAATAAAGTATATTTTGATTTAATTTGATTTGATCGATATGAAAAAAGGTGAAATTTTGTATATGATGTGTGTGCGTTTGAGTGGACGAGATTAAGTTAATACAAAGGCTACTGTTATGTACTCATATATCTGAGCAAAACAGTAAGTCGTTAATAGTCTATAAGTGGAATCTTCATTTTTTCGAACTCGTCGAAAGGCTTACTCAAATTAATTTTGCCGCATACTATCAATTCGACCTACATAATATACCTATATGTATGTTGTCCAATATCCGACCTTGACAGTACCAACTTTACGTTAAGCACAGTATATATATATATATATATATATATATACATACATACATACATACATACATATAATATATGTGTGTGTATATGCATGTATTTATGGTTGAGTGGATTTCGCCGATATTAACATATAACCAACTAGCAGCTCACCCTCTTTTCGTTCGGTTTCGCCCCTAGGAAAACAAAAACAAACCTATTCTACGGTAACCGTACATTTTTCCGGGATAAGAATGTCTATGTGTTATTCCAGACTATAATCTATCTTTGTGCCAAATTTCATCCAAATCCGTTCAGCCGTTCTGGTGTGAAAGAGTAACAAACATCCATACATTTATAATATTAATAAGCAATATGAACACGTGTCACGTGTGACGCGTGCAGTGTTCGGGCTGGACACGACGGACATGGCGTCGAGCACGACGCGCAGCCTGGACCTGTCGTCGCTGCTGGACGCGCGCAGCGACAGCGACGCGTCGGGCGACGCGCGCGCCATCCGCCGCCAGCTGCGCGGCCTCGAGACCATGTACGCGGAGGTGCTGCAGCTGCTGGGCGTGCGCCGCCCGGGACGCGCGCCCGCTTTCGACCCCAGGTACGGTGTGTTGGGGCGGTTCCAGGGTTGGCTACGAGGCTCGCGTTATGGATACCGGATAGTTGATACACTATTACTCGTCCGACTTAACTGTGCACCTCGCTGGAATGCGACTCCTCTCCCGCTTCCCTGCGCGGCGCCCCGCGTTCGCCTCGCGCGTTCAGTAGCGATAGCATCTTGTTATTGTTGCGCGTATATCCGTTTTAAATTGTTAATTGTTGTTAAGTTTTTTGTTGTTATTTAGTTGTTATTGTTTGTTTTAGTTAAGTTTTAATTTATTTGTTGTATTTGAAGTTGTTTATATATATTACTGCGATAAAAACTACCTATGAATGCTGAATAAAAATGGTACAAAATAAATATTGAATAACATCACATATGTACATTGCTCTGATTCCAAATTAAGCAACTAAAGCACTTGTGTTATGGGAATCAGAAACAACGACGGTACCACAACACCCAGACCCCGAGTCAATATAAAAAAGTTAGTTTTCTTAATAGAACCGACTGGACGGACACCATGAAAAGCGGTTTCGTCAAAAATATTTTAAAGAAATTATCTTTTTTGCAAATTGTACGATCCGAGTGACGTCACAGTGCCAGGTGCACAGTTAAGTCGGACGGGTTGTACACATATATAACTTATATTATAAATATAAACACCCATGACTGGAGTACAAACATTCGTGCTCATCCACAAATGAATGTCCCCAGCGGGACGCCAACCTGCGACTACTGGCACAGTAAATAGAGTTACTACAAACTGAGCCAGACGTGTCGTCATATACTTAGATCTATTCATCTACATCAAGCTGCTCATATTAGAACAATGAATGTGTACGGCATCTACGTCAACCGTCAGTCATCTTTACGTAGGTTATCGTTAACGACCACGCGCCCAGATGTAACCTAAGTGAACGGTGGTAGAAGACGCGTTAGGATCTTAGATATACTAGACTAATATTATAGTAATGATAAATCTAGTGCACCTAGATATAAATAACATGAATTTTTCCTATTAAATTTTCTAAGGAGATACCTTATTCGCCATGGAATGTGCGTAAGCGTAGTGCAGCACATGCATATCTACTAACTGCGTACCTTTGACACCACGTATGCTGAGGTGTATGACTAAGCAATGAAAGGCAGGATTTTCAATTCAATGTTCAATAAGAAAATACTAAAAACTCACGAATACTTTCTTAGATTTGCGCGAGTATTTGACATTTTTATGTATTATTGAATGAAATAAATTCGAGAAAAATCCGAAAAGATTTTAAGAGTTTTAATTAAAAAGCTCACTAATTTATAATAAAGTAACAATCTAACCCAACCTTCCCGGCCGCCCGCAGACTGGCGTCGAAGCGGCGCTACGGCAGCATGTCGTCGCTGCCGTCCAGCTCCGTGAGCAGCCGGCCGGCGCGCGACAAGCGCCGCGCGCACGACGCGCGCAAGAAACACGACCTCAAGGTACGCTGCTATTACGTTGTGTCATTCATATTTCAATCACATTTATGACCCTTCTGAGTAAGCCTATTTCAATTGCCCCGATGGTGTAGTGGCTAGCATATAAGGCTGTACATCCGGAGGTCTTAGATTCAAGTGTTGGGTTAGGCCTAGTGTTATTGAGTTTTTTGTTTAGTAAGCCTCAGTAACAGCCCGGAGTTAGGAAGTTGGTGATGTTTCACCCCCGTGCCTCGGAGAGTACATAAAGCTGTCGGTCCTGCGCGTTAACTCTCACTGGTCTTGTCGAGAAGTGGTAGTCCCACCAGAGTGTAAGAATAACAGGAATAGACAGTGCATGTAGTATAGAGCGCACACGCGCTACTCAATAATATCAACTCCTTCGCAAATGGGAAAAAATCCTTAATCTCAATGAAATTGAAATCGGTTGGAAGACACTAATTTTAAGGTACACGAATACGTGGAAAATATTACAGTGCAGGTGTATACAACATGCATTATCTGTTTCTTTTATTGTTTCTTAACAATTCTCGAAATCCGTTGGGATGATACTTCGATAGCCGTGGCTATAGATCTGAAAGTCCTGGGTTTGAATCAAAAGTCAGATCAAAATATTTTAGTATAATATAAAAAATATATATTATAAGTAACCATAGATATAAAAGACGTCCCCGTGCATATGTTCCCAGGGCATCAACAAGCGGTTCCAGCGGCTGGAGTCGCACGTGGTGACGCTGGCGCGCTCCGTGGCGCACCTCTCCAGCGAGATGCGCTCGCACCACCTCGTGGCGCAGGAGATGGACGCCGTGCGCGCCGAGCTCGCCGCGCTCCGACACATGTACAAGTACGACGCCTTCGCGCATATCCTCTGTAGATATACGAGCGGCTAGAAAAGACAGTACTCCCCATTAAAACCCAACGAAAGACCCACAACAACCACGGGATTGCTCACACGGTCCACTCTGCTATTAGAGAAGTACCAGGAGCAACCCGCATAGTACACCGTCCACCGAAATAGACTACCTCCCTATGCGTTTCTTGGCTTCCACCTCCGGCTGGACTGCCGGACAATACTGAGAACGCCCCTCACCACGAGGTGAACGCACGTTAGAGGGGACAAGTACAACACCTACATAATAATAATAATAACCCAATTAATAGGAAGCGAGTCATCGTCCGCTTTCTAGTACGCGTAAGAAAGTAAGAGTACTTGGTCGGCTCTTCTCAACAGAACTGTTTTTCGACGAACGAGCCGGTGGTAGCGACGCAAACTTGAAGTTAAGAAATTTAAAAAAATATATAAAAAAATGACTATTCAAAAATACTTATAAATCTTTATGAATTCTTTAAGAGTGCTTAACCAAAAGCCTAAATCCATGTATCTCCAACAGGTCCCAGCAGTACATACGATCCGGCCACCGCCACCTGGACCCGTACTCCTTCAGCAACCCGGAGCGCGTGAAGCGCCTCACCAAGTTCTTCGGCGACGAGCCCCCGCTCATGAGGCTGTTCTTAAAGAAACTGGGATATGAGGTAATTATAATACTATTTATTGTACACCCAAAAAAGGTAATATATACAAAAAAATGTATGTAATTTTTAAGGTTCCGTACCCAAAGAGTAGAACGGAACCCTGTTACTAAGACTCCGCTGTCCGTCCATCTGTCTGTCTGTCTATACGTCTGTCACCAGACCGTATCTCATCAACCATGATAGTTAGACAGTTGAAATTTTCACAGATGATGTATTTCTGTTGCCGTTATATCAACAAATACTAAAAAATAGAATGAAATACATATTTAAAGGGGCTCCCACACAACAAACGTGATTGTTTTGCTCGTTTTTGCTCGTTATTGAAAACGGCAACAGGTTGACGCTTGAAATATTCACAGAATATTTAGTTATATATTCACTTTAAAAATAAATAATTACAAATGGCTCCCATACAACAGACATGATTTTTGCCGTTTTTATAGATAATGGTACGGAACCCTTCTTGCGCGAGTCCGACTGGCACTTGGCCGGTTTTTTGTATTATGTTTACTAAGAATCATACATTTTTAGTTTTATATTTTTACATCTATACATATAATAAAATAATAACAAAGCAAAATCTGTACATGATTTTTTTTAAAACAATAACTGTTACGTATTGTGTACAGGATATATACCCCAAAACAATCGTTTATATAAAAATAAACATTTTACCGCATTAAAATCTTCTTTTTATGGCTTAATACAAAATATATTTCGAGCGTAAGTCACTGATTAATAACCGAATCAAATGCATTTGCACTAGAATAAAAATAGCCCGCTTAGTAAGCGCGGGTAGCGATGTCCAAAAATTTGTATGGGATGCACTATCTGTACTAGTATAGTATTAAATGCTCTGTGACTCGAATAAATAAATAAATAAATCTCCCATACGCGAGTATATAATTATAGATATGTATAAGATAAAATAGCTAATAAATATATAAATAAATAAATAAATAAATAAATAAATAAATAAATGAATGAATGAATGAATGAATGAATGAATGAATGAACGAACGAATAAATAAATAAATAAATATGTTGGGACATTAACACACAGCACCATCTGGTTCCATGCTAAGCTACGAGGCTTGTGTTATGGATACCAGATAGTTGATACACTACACATATATATATATATATTTTTAAATACATACATATTATAAATAAATAAAAAAAAACAAACCCCTCCCACAGAAATACGCCGCTCTCCTGGAGAAGGAGAAGGTGGGCGCGGCGGAGCTGCCGTACGTGGGCGAGGACCGCCTGCGCGCGCTCGGCGTGCCGCTCGGCCCGCGCATGCGCATCCTCAAGGAGGCCGGCCTGCACCACGACCACCGCGACCACCGCGACCACCGCGACCACCGCGACCGCGACGACCACACCGCCACCACGCTCGCTATCGTATGAGCCGACCTGTTGTGTAGCTTAGATTGAATCACTATGACCACCGCGACTGGAGGCACGTCCGCACCACAACCAACGCTTGACATTACGTGATGTACTATCTCTTTGACATGTAACTTAGATATTTCCACTGTGACCATCGCGACCGAGCCGACCATACTACCACCATGCTGACCATCGTCTGACGTACCATCTAGCTGTTGTGCGACTTAGATACATATTAGACCACTGCGACCAAAAACACCCATCTGGCCATCGTCTGTTCTACCATATAGCGGTCGTCTAACTTGGATAGATCAAACCACCGCGACCAGAGAGGACCACACTGCCACCACGCCGACCATCGTGTGAGATACCAGCTAGCGGGTAACTTAATAGGTCTGACCAGCGTGACCACCGCGACCATCCCAACGTGACGACCGCATCCAACCATCGTGTAATATACCGTCAAGCTCCAATGTCCTCTAACTTAGATTGTATTGATAAATAATGGTTATTTTAGACTATATTGTGGAATGTAGATTCTATGGTTCTGTTGCAGTTAATGGTATCAAATGGCGGGAATGTTCTAAAATAATTGCTTTATTGAAATCTCAGACTAAAAATAAAATACACAGATTGTCACAGAACTAAACATGAAGCCAAACGATAATGTTTTTAAACACTACATATATAAAAACAATACTCATTTCTAAGATAAGTAAATAAATATAACAAAAAGTGCGTGTGTGTGCAATTCACACATGGTAGAAGTGAATCTTAATATTATACATTTGTCAGACAATAACAACGGTTACCATGGCAACATGGCAATTCTATCTCATTCTCTCGCCGGCTTAATCCCATATATTTATGTGTTTGTCTCTTTTTAGTGTCGCATTTTCGTTTCATAGAGTTTCGAATATAATAAAGAAATAAAATTAATAAGCTAATATTATGCTATCTCTCTTTCAAGGGGAAGAGAACTAATGATTAAAACGTACAAAAGTGATACTGTATTATTCTTATTGTTTATATTTTCTTATCAAATATTACACATAACGACTGATACATATATAAAATTTTCCTTATTTTTAAAGACATTAAATGATTTGTATGTCTATATAATTAATCTATACTAATATTATAAAGCTGAAGAGTTTGTTCGTTTGTTTGTTTGGTTGAACGCGCTAATCTCAAGAACTACTAATCCGATTTCAAAATTCTTTTTGCATTAGATAGCCCGTTAACTGAGAAAGGCTATAGGCTAAATATTGTCCCGGAAAATGTACGATTGTGGGATAGATTTATTATTGTCTAGAGACGAATTCGAAGCGAAGCGAGGGTGAGTTTCTAGTAGTAGCATAAACAGCAAAATCACGCTACTATTTTTGACTTCAACATTTTTTTTTGGCGGACTCCATCTACGTAAACCTTTTGTCTGAGATTGAAATAAAATTATTATTAAAAGCAAGATAGAGCTCTCTTAGAGAGTAAGAAAGAATTCCTTTAAGTCTAAGGCAAAACAATATAAATAAAAAAGTGGTTGGGAGTTTGTATGAAAATCCTTTTTAGTTAAACGCGGGCAGAGTCGCAAACGCTATGTTTACATATTTATGAAATCATTAATTTTCAGAAAAAAATTGACACAAAATCATATTATATTTGTAATTTTTGTAGTAATCAAAATGAAAAATTCTAATTATTTGTCATCATCTATACTTATAATAAAACTGCAGAGGTCGAATATCTATACCTAGAAAAAAAATTGCTAATAACCGAGTCAGGGGAATGTAAGAAGAGAAATAGAATAAACCCATATTTTTTTCTGTTTTTTTGTTTCTCTGTTTGTTTGTCTGTTTGTTTATCTGTTTGTCTGTTTGTACGGGCTAATCTCCGAAACTGTTGGACAGATTTAAATGAAATTTTGCGTGGTGGTACCTTATACCCCCGGTCGTCAACATCTTAGATACTTTTCATCCCGGAAAATTAAAGAGTTCCCGTGCGATCGATTTGATTTGTTTGTCTAGAGGCGAACCCGAGCGAAGCGAGGGTGAGCCGCTAGTCTCTACATATTAGTGTATATCGAATGAGATATGACCTTTTTCACATGAATTCAAACTCGGGTTTATTTAAAAATAATCTATATATTTTTTAATATTATATACTTGTTTATAATTTACTTGCTCATATATCAAAATAAAATAGCTGTATTAACAATAATAGTGGCATGATATTTAGATTGTACATACATTTACTATTTTTATTTACTGAAGCTCTGCTGAATATACATATAATATATATTTTTAATTTAAATCTATCTCCATTCAAATAGGCTTAACTTTAGGACAGTTTTTATAAAAATGAATATGTCTGAATAGTACATGCGTATTTATTATATATAGATATATAGATGATACAAAATATTTGTTATATAAAAACGGTATTTATGCTCAACTATCACGCTTTGAAGCCTTTAACAAGAGAATTGAATCGAATAAAAATGGCATATTATGTACCGGTGGAACTTTTTTGTTTCACATATACTTAAAATGTATGAAATTTCGTAAAATAATGTAAGTTAACGCGAGACTACCAGAGGTCAAGTGATTATTGTATGGTCAATCACATTGAATAAACTACATCTATATTTAGATAATAACACATTATTCTCTCATTTTTTACCATTATTTATTATTATTATATTTAAAGTATGATATCTGTTATTTAGAACAATTTTAATATAACACAGTCACAAAAAAGTACTCCAAACAGTCACAATACTACACTTTTATATGTATAAATGAAATTTCTTTGAAAAAGACATTATTTTAGGAAAAATGCTTAGTTTTTATTTTATTATGTAAATATTTATACAACGTATTATTGGTTAAGTGTACAAAATCGCTTAAGAAATAGTAATAACGATAAGTAAATGTATTGCGTATGTCTGTACGTGCTTTTTGCACTAAAATAATAAGTGTATGTTTTTATAAACTAGCTATCACCCGCGACCCCACTCGCTTATGACGAAGAGAAAGACTGCCCCTGTCACCTCAACCCGTTACTGTTATAAAAAACCCGTTAAAATATAACAAGACGTTTTTCCTTTGATTTTTATCCTAATCCTTTTTCATGATAAGAAGCAAATCCATCTCGCCAAAATCCCGTATCCGACAGTGAAAGTCACATTAAAATCGGTATATTCTAGATATTAACTGAAACAAACAGACAGACAGTCAGAAAGAATCAAAGTTAATAATTTTATGGACTTTGTTATCGCACGAATAAAGTTATTAGCTTGATATGCATATTTTAATTATTGTAAACAAATCAATTTTATTTCTAAGTATAATTTTTGCTTATTTTTAATTTAGTATTGGCAATTCAACCATTTTAACATCTGTTGATTTAAGAAATTCAAATATTTTCTGATAAGTTTGTTAAAAAACACCTATCCTTAAAAATAACTAAGAAGGTATTGTCTGTAACGATAATATAACGTTAAAAATTGTATGTGAAGTAGAATATATATATATATATATATATATATATATATATATATATATATATATATATATATATGTAGTTATATTAAGTTAAATATTTTCAAATGTATGCCAAAGAAATGATCGGCATGTGTTTAAGTAATGTAAATAATATTGTAAATATCTTGTACTTTAAAATAAAACAACGAAAATACAACAGATTTAGTTTTAGATTTTTTTTTTATTCCCCTTTGGGAATGTTTTTTGTAAATAAATTTTTATATAAAAACGGTTTATTACTGAGTGACCTTTTATCTTCTCGGAGTTAACGGTTCTTTGATTGCTGCTAATAACCTTTGTCTCGTTATCCGCCTAAATATTTTGTTTATTTAAAAATATAACTTTTTATATAACATGTAGAGTAAAATTCACACTGCCAAAAACAAATATAAATATATAAGTATGTTGGGAGTTGAGACATTAACACACAGCACCATCTAGTTCCATGGTAAGCTACGAGGCTTGTGTTATGGATACCAGATAGTTGATACACTACACATATATAACTTTAAATACATATTATATTAATTATAAAATAATCACACAAATGAATGCCCCCAGCGGGACTCGAACCTGCGACAGCTGGCACAGCAAATACGGTCACTACAAACTGAGCGAAATTTGAAATATGTCGTCAAGAAATAAAGAATTTATATGTGTGTATGTTTGTAACTCCTTATGCTGATTTGAATGAAATTTAGTACACAGATGAACTATTATGATAACAAATTACCTAGAGTTGTATAAAGACTCCTGATAATAATAAAATTTTTCCAAAAGATGGCGTTGATTTGTCTGTCTGTCTGTTACCGCATCACGAGAAAAACACTGGACTGATTTTGATGAACTTTAGTATGATGATAGCTGATTATCCAGGTCAACATATAGGATACTTTTTACTGCAGGAAAATATTTCATCTCCGAGAAATCTATAATAAACGTTAAAACGTAAGTAGGGATAAACTCGAGCGGAGCGAGGGTGAGTCGCTAGTAGCTTTATATAACTAGTTGATTGATTACATGTAGTCGCAAATCTAAGTTAGTCATTGACATATATATATATATATATATATATATATATATATATATATAATGTATATCAATAAAGCTAGTACGTAAATAAAACGTACTTACACTACATCACAACAACATTATAGTTCCAGTAAATGAATATCAAAATGCGGATTTTCCTCAAATATATTATGCTGTTTACATTTGCAACCCTTAAGTAAAGACCGGTTCACACTAGCGCTAACTGCTGGTAGATTTTTAAATTTTTAACATTATCGAGGTGAATCGATGTGATGAAGTAGATGGGAAGGATGAAGTTGGATGGATGTTGCTAGTGCCCTTATTCATTGTATGATTATCGTATGTCAAAATTTAGGAGGAGGAGGGCTTATATCGAACCCCATGCATACTGGCGTTAGCTCTATTATTCAAAATGTGAATTTAGCGGTATACCTACAGTCAACAGTCAAATATATTATTCTTTACGCTAAGTATGTAACACTACACTTGTTTAAATATTTATGTACAATATATTACATGAGTTTTTCCCGCGGCTTCACTTTAATAGAAATTGCTTCATAGGGTAATGTTTGATTGCTAGTAACATTCTTCAATTAATTTACTTATTTATATAAAAATGATACTTTGTACGTTTATCCTTTACGCATTCCTAAGCTATTCGTCCAACTATGATGAAACTTTAGTGGGAAGTTCTGCATACACTCGTAAAGGTACTTTGTTCAAAAAAAAATTAAAGGGTGCGTGTATGAATGTGTACACGCGCAAGAAGTAAAACTTCTGTAGGTACTCGGTACTCTTTATGAAATTCAATTTATGTTTTAAATAATTAGGATACGTGAGATACTAAAAATAACGCATATTAGGCATATTATAATCATATATTTATAGGACATCATTTAAGGAAAGAATATAATATTATATATCATTTGTTAGACAATAACTACGGTTACCATGGCAACAAACGTTCGCCTCACCCGATGACACTTTTCGTAACGCATTCACCAGCTAACTCCACATGTCAAGCGTGCGTAAAGAATTTTTGCTTCAAAAAAGAAATTTTGCATATTTTTCCTCTATACACTCTTAAATCATTCCTAAGGAGAAATGAGGATAATGATTTTTTTTTTAATGGAATTAATAATTTTAGTGCTAAACAGACAAAAACCCACTCACTTCAGCTTTATAACAACAGTGTACTGTGTATGATAGTTAAAGTGGATCATTTAGATGCATTGTAGTAAATGGACAGATCATTGTCAATTTCCGCGCCGATGACCGACTCGCCGCTACAATAAACGTACTTTAGGCTCTTCATATTGATGCAAAGGGATTGTGATAAACGTTTTATTATAGCTTTATTTCTCAGCGTCATCTATTGGTAAGATGTAAACAAAAGTGCTGTTATAACAATATTAAAGCTAAATTATTTTCCAATGAGAAAACAGTACCGGCATACAAAATTATCCTATGTGTTAGACCAGAAAATGGTTTATGGGCCAAATTTCACCCAAACTCACTCTTCACATCTTTACTAATATAACATATTAATAATAGAAAATATATAAAACTAGCAACTCACCCTCGCTCCGCTCGGGTTCGTGCCTGCTTACATTTCAACGTTTAGTATTGATTTCTCAGAGATGAGATATTTTCCCGCAGTAAAAAGTATCCTACATATTGACCCGGATAACTAGTTATCACCATACCAAATTTCATCAAAATCCCTCCAGTGGTTTCTCTGTGATGCGGTAACAGACAGACAAAAATTCTAAAAACTATATATTCGGCCTCTGTATCGATAATAATGTCTATTTCAATAAGATTTTCCAAAAAATAATAATTTTATTATTTTATGTACAGATTCGGCTTAGTTACAATTTTATTATAAGTATGTATGTATAGATAAAAATAAAACTTAAATACAATATGTATTAAAGAAATTCAAGATATAGTTAAGTATCTCTACTTCATTTCTGAATCATCTTTATAATTAAGACTATGACACTGTTTAAAACAAGCTTATCAAATAGGTATAGCGTTTACTAAAATCAAGAATTTTATTTGATAGAGTCGATATTTATAACATTTAACACAAACAAATTGAAGCTCACGAACGATTAGCGAACATGAGATGATATGAAATATTTATTTTAAAAATGCAGTATTTCTCTCATATTTGTGTATTTTACATGAATAGAATGAACCCTTAATGCTCAGATTAGTAAAAAATATGAATAAAACCTCAAAAACATCTTAAATTCGCTTAAACATTTACCATTAAGACATCATATCGTTAGCTAAATACTTACGTTGTTAAAAATGAACAGACAAACAAACAGTACTGAATATTATTAATTAATTTTATTTCGTATATTTGAGGGTAATTAAGCTATCTCCGGGTCGCGATGTCAAGTTGGTGGCGACGCGAAGTACGCAGTATAGAAGTCAGAGTAGGTCTGGTCGGTCATCATGTCGGCGAAACATTACGTTATTTTTGCAGCCCTTATTGCAGTTGCTTTTGCTGAAGTGGCAGATTTTACAAAATGCAGTGGTCGTAAGTACTTTTATTTAATTACTAGCGGCTCACCCTTGCTTCGCTCGAGTTCGTCGATAGGTACGTTTTACATAGATATTTAAAATACTTATTTGCCAGCGTTAGCCATATAAATTTTAATCAATTTTTCTGATGTTTTAATACTTATTATCCTATTCCGGACTAAGAGAAATCCATATCGAATATCATAAAAATCGGTCCAGCCGTTCTTGAGTTATAAATGGTGTAACTAACACGAATTTGTTTTATATATATAGATTATATAGAGTTAGTATTTTTGAATTGAAAATGAAAAGATTTGTATAGAACTTGACTTTGAGAATCTTTATTTTTTTAATTGAATAAGATTTTGCTTTTTTTTTACTACTAGCAAGCAGATTAAAAAGTTTCATATAGTATAGATTTTTGTTTCTTTAACCTTAGAGATATTTTCATATCTAATGATAGTTTAATGCTATTTTAAAATAGTAGAACTTAAAATAGGTTTACTAATTCTAAGACAAATATTAAAATTTGTAAAAAAATGTATTATTTAATTTTATAATCTAATTAGTTTTTTAACTATACAGTTATCTTATAAAGAGTGTGCTCTTGGTTTGGCTTAAAAAAACAAACATAACTGCTGCCTGATCTTGTTGATTTTTTCACACTTAAAAGATATTCATATTTAATAAAAATTTCATTTATTCTTTCTTAGTAATAATGAGAACTATGAAATATTTTTCTTAAATAATAAATTTGATAATTGGTTCATTTACACAATAACGGAGCGATTGTCGACATGATTTTGTACTTGCAGATAGTTTATAGATCTTTTTTATTCTGACCGACTACAAAAACACACTATATTTTTTTCAGTATATCAAGTTCCTAAAAGAAATTAATAAATTTTTAAAGTTAAAGAAAGATACACGGGCACGCCACAAGAAAAAACTGAATGAAGCCAAAGCTGAGAGAAAATGTTTTAAGTGGCCGGACGTAGCCCGATAATTACCTATGCCATTATCAATGTCATCCATCTTATATAGTTGTATCACGTGAACGGAACAGGTTAAACATATGAGGTTCATGTGATATGAGCTGAAGTGAATATAAAATCGACAAATTGATCTATAATCTCTTTATTAATCTATATTAATATTATAAATCTGAAGAGTTTGTTTGTTTGTTTGGTTGAACGCGCTAATCTCAGGAACTACTAATCCGATTTGAACAATTCTTTTTGCATTAGATAGCCCGTTAACTGAGGAACTTTACAGGCTATATATCATCCCGAAAAAATGTATAGTTCCCGTGGGATAGATTTGTTTTTGTCTAGGGACGAACCCGAAGTGAAGCGAGGGTGAGTCGCTAGTTAAATTATAAATAGCCTCTGGCTTATATATAGGTATATATTATTAACCAAAATTGTAACGTTATTTCAAACAAAAGATAAAAGTTATTACAGGAAAATTTCATACAAAATTCTATTCTTTATCGTATATTATTCCTCATGAACAAACTTTATTGGTTATTAACATTTCAATGTATGAAAAATAATTTCCTTAATTCACGTAGGTATCACCAGTTAACTTTTGCGAGCCATCGTATGTGTAGGAGTTTCCAGATAATAGAATCTAACCCTTGTCCTACCTTAAATGGAATTTCGTTAGACCCGTTGCAGCGGTTTAACCGTAAATAGGATAACTAGGAGAAAGACAAACTTTTGACATTTTTAATCTAAATAAGCATTTCCTAAAAAGTGGGGTTGGGAAAAAGCGTTCAATCAAGATCGTGCAAAGCTAAACAAAAACTAATTTGATTTTTAGGATGTGAGTATAGAACAAAATAATAAAGTTTTCATAATAACTCGATTGATAAAAAAAGTAAAAACATGTTTAATCTATACAGATAAATAAAATTGAAGTGTCTGTTTGTAATGTCAAAATAACAGCTTTATACTAAATGCATATGAAATTATATACGGTACTTATAAGAAAAACACAATTTTTAAATTTTTTGTCTGTCTGTCTGTTCGTTTCGGCTAATCTCCGAAACGGCTGGACCAGTTTTAACGGGACTTTCACTAGCAGATAGCTGATATTATAAGGAGTAACTTAGGCTACTTTTATTTTAGACAAAGAATTAGGGTTTCGCTCAAAAAAATTAAAACGTACCTAGGGACGAATCCGAGCCAAGCGAGGGTAAGTCGCTAGTATATGACATAGATCAATTGATTTGAGATGAAAAAGTAAACACAACAATCGATTTGAAGACGTCAAACGTCTGTAGCTAAATATCTCAATAGTGAACTTTAATAGAGCGTGTCAAGTCATCGTTTATCGGACGATGCACCGAACATACGCAAAGCACTTTCCAGAGGATAACCTCTCTTATTTGGTCTGATAAAGTGTCATTTGTTTAAAATAAATCTAACAAGTATTATTTGAATTACTTATTAGTACATATGTACTTGAAGAAATAGTCTGAACTTCTGACTCATGAATGTTTTATCTATACTAATATTATAAAGCTGAAAAGTTCGTTTGTTTGTTTGGTTGGTTGAACGCGCTAATCTCAGGAACTACCAATCCGATTTGAAAAAATTTTTTGGCGTTATATAGCCCGTTAACTGAGGAAGGCTATATATCATCTCAAAAAAATGTACGGTTCCTGTGAGATAGATTTGTTTTTGTCTAGGGACGAACCCAAAGCGAAGCGAGGGTGAGTTGCTAGGATAATATACAAATTTAGTAATAGTCAAAAATTAAAAAAAAATGTATATATATATATATATATATATATATATATATATATATATATATATAAAATAAAGTCGAGTTAGTTACAACATTTATAACTCGAGAACGGCTGGACCGATTTTTATGATCGTTGATTTGTTGGATTTATCTCCGCCCCGAATAGCAAAGTAACTATAAAAACATCGGAAAAATTTACGGAAAATTACATGGCTAACGCTGGCTAATAATTATTATTTATATCTATTTAAAATGTACCTAGAGCGATGCGAGGGTAAGTCGCTAGTGTAACATAAAATCCGAAAAGATAGTTTCTTTTAAAATACTGAGTAAGTTTATTTATATATTATATATATACATATGTATATCTTTTTCAATTGCTTTATAAGACGATTAATGATAATTATTATTAGATTTCCCAAGAGAAACATTTAAGGTGTCTGGATGAAATGTAGCGTATGTCAGTCGTTTACTATTTTTAATTTCATTTACTTGCTGTGACTATGTATCAAGTCTATATACCTACTTCCAACCGTCATCTATTAGTATAAAACTTCGCAGTTATGTGTTTGGATGACAATCTATACATCTATATAGAATAAAATTAAAGTGTCTGTTTGTAATGTCAAGATAACAGCTTTATACTAAATGCATATGGAATTATATATGGTACTTATAAGAAAAACTCATTTTTTAAATTTTGTCTGTCTGTCTGTTTGTTCCGGCTAATCTTCAAAACGGCTGGACCAATTTTAACGGGACTTTCACTGGTAAATAGCTGATATTATAAGAAGTAACTTAGGCTACTTTTATTTTAGAAAAAGAATTAGGGTTTTGCTCAAAACAGTTAAAACATACCTAGGGACGCACTCGAGCGAAGCGAGGATAATTCGTTAGTTCAATAATATATAGATACTATAGAGATGATCTAAAGGTGAATAGTGTCACTCCTTCGATTACCTTTTGTATTAATTATGTAATTTTTGAATGAAAAACAAATGGATTACCTAGATTTATTGTTAATTTTACATAATATTTTATTTTTAGATTCCGATGACATATGCGAAGTGAGTGAAATCCGCATTACTCCATGCAAGAACAGTAAGGTCTGTAAAATCAAAAAGGGTACCAGTCCGTCGATGTCCTTTGACTACACGCCCAGTAAGTATCGAATTCCTTCGTAATATCTGCACCTTCACAAATTACATTAATGATAGGAATGAAATTATAAAATAATACTACGTTGCATAGTGTTTGAAACCCCTAACGCGAACCCGACTTACATATCACCAGGATATATTAACGTTACAAACAGACAATATTACCATTTAATGCTGTACTGTACCTACACCGCTCTAAATTAACTTATTTTCTCACTTTTGAAGGGTTTCTGGAAGAAATCTCTTAGAGAGATAAGTTATCCTTTGTCGACATTCTTTTACTTTATTTTGTATAACATATATTTTATGGTATATAAATAAATAAATAAAAATAAACAAAATAAATATTTTCAAGCCATCAAGAAGCTACCTTCGGTTTGGAATGCGGTTTGCGGTGAATTGCATACTCACATATGTACATGTTCAGAGGAGTTCCACACTCTTCGGACATTTTATTTAATCGCCTTTAACTGATTTAAGTATAAAATAATAAGAGATTAATTTTAATGATTTTTTTAACTAAAACTAGTGTTAAATAACTGTGATTGATATTATTGGATGGTTACATATATTTGGTTCAAATCCTAGGTCTCGCACCTCTGATATTTTCATATACAAAATATTTCCAACATGATTACCACTTTTCTTACGTGAGGAAACCTTCATGTCTATGAGAACCTAGCAATTTTTCGAAAGATGTGTGATGTTCGCCAATACGCACTTGGCCAGCGTGGTGGGGTTTAGCCCGATCCCTCTCATATTGAAGAGGGGCTCGTGCCCAGCTGTGGGATATTAAAAAGGGCTGAACACAACATATATTTTTTGACTCATAGTCTATAAATTCTGTAAGTCTTTTACAAAAATATAATTGAGAGTGTACAAAAATATGATCTTAATGAAACGTTCCGAATGAGCAAATATACACAAATATTTATAAAGACTCATAATTTTAAAAACAAAAACACAACTTTTCAACATGTGAAAAAGTAAATACGTACGTTTAAGACTTACTGGCGACTTACCTTCGGGGCGTGGTGGTTGAGTGCGTAAGCGATCCTGTGACGCCCCATTAAGACGGGGGAGGTTTTGTTGAGTTTTAGTGGGTAGTACAGGCTTTTCTAGCCGGTGAGTCCCACATAACCACCTGTATGTCTACAGGTGGTATGCGTAAATGCATTTCCCAACATTAAAAAAAATACGCCCTTATATTATATACATATAGCGTCACCTTTAAGTGTATTTTATTACTGACGCCTATGTGAAACTCCAAGTCTATCAGTGTACCAAATTTTATCAAAATCCGTTCAGCTATTTCAACGTGAAAGAATAACAAACACACATACTTATACATTTATTTTGTATTATGATAACTATAACAACTTAAACCCATCGTGTACTTACAGAATTCTCCTGTGACAAACTAAAAACTGGTCTGTTCTGGGCCAGTGACTCTGGAGACATTCCCTTCCCAGTGCTACAGGACGCCGACGCGTGCGAATTCACCAGCTGCCCGGTTGAAGCTAATAAAAAATACGAACTTAACCATAGTCTCAAACTGAGCAAGAAACTACCTCAAGTTAGTATTACTTGTCATCAAATTCAAAACACTGTTATTAGAAAGAACACTTTATTTATT
Organism: Fabriciana adippe; assembly: GCA_905404265.1. Lineage (NCBI taxonomy): Eukaryota > Metazoa > Arthropoda > Insecta > Lepidoptera > Nymphalidae > Fabriciana > Fabriciana adippe. Next base: position 1,015,383 of record FR989996.1, on the reverse strand, counting down.
TTTTTGTTACTCGACATACTCTTAAAATCATTTTTTCCTGTTAGTTGTCGAAAGGGTAAAAGGTTGTAATGTAAAAAAATGGGGTAAAAATTTATTTTATGATCATTATGTAGCGCGAGCGAAGCCGCGGTTTCTGCTAATAATGATATAAATAATGATAATTATAACTTTAATTGTGAAGGAATTATTTTATACTAAGGACTTACTCTTCGTGCCTATCATTAAACTATGTGTTACTCCAGATCGCACATTGAAGATATAAACAGTACCTATGTCTAAATCAATTTGAGTAAGGCTTTCACAGGTTGAGAAGTCAGATGTGATGGGCAATTTTTTTGTCGTGACATACACACGGAACTGCGGGTAAAAACTATTAGTGAAACAACAATCGCCACGTCTAGTATTCAAGCACGATCTAATCCACGTACATAGACGTATAATTGATCTCGCTTATATTTTCTTATGAAAAGTATTTTTCCTTGTGTAGCACTTTTAGATCTTCGTTTTTTTTTTCTAATAAACATTTCTGTAATTTTTATTTTTCAGGGTAAATTCATTTTCAAGTGGAAGCTGTGGAACGCTGATGACCCGAGTCAGTCCTGTTGCTTGCAGACCAACGTCGAGCTTAGATAAATTGTTATTGTATAAAATTATATAACTAAATGAATAAATAATTTTATTTACGTCTACTGAGACCCCATGATTTTATTTCTATTAAATACTAACTATTTAGATGTTTAATAATAACTCAAAAATAGTAACAAGTGACATTTATAATATATCTATAAATTATTACGTTTTAACGTTTAGTATAGATATCTCAGAGATGAGATATTTTCCCGCAGTAAAAAGTATCCTAGATATTGACCTGAATAACCAGCTATCACCATACCAATTTTCATCAAAATCTACCCAGTGGTTTTTCTGAGATGCGGCAAAAGACAGACAGACAGACAGACAGACAGACAGACAGACAAAATTTCTAAAAACCATAGATTCGGCCTCTGTATCGATAATAATATCTATTTCAATAAGATTTTTCAAAAAATATTTAATGTACAGATTCGGCTTAGTTACAATTTTATTATATGTATAGATTTACACTTATCTAGAGTGAACCATTTGAATGATGTTAAAAAAAGAGTGCGTGTAATTTTTATGCGCGGTTGGTTGTGGCAAATACCGCCATTATATATAATATATATATAATATATAAAATATATCAATATATAAATAAGGCATATTCAATAGTATTTATATAATATAATTGATAGTGAGTAATAAAAATAAGATTTACATTACATTTAAATAATTTTAGCTTATCTATATTATAATTTAGTTCTGAAATTTCAGGTTTATGATAGCTGAAACGCGACATAATAAACTATATTCTGCAAAGTTTTTGTGTTTCTAGAGAAAACCGCATCATTTGTGTACAATATGTTTTTGTCAATTGAACTGGAGAATTGATTATTCATTTTTAAATTTAATTTTTGTGATACATAACAATATTTTTTTTATAACATTTTTAACTATAAATATTTATTTATATTAATAATATTTTTCATGAAAAACCCGCACTTGGCCAGCGTGGTGGACTATGGCATCATCCCCTCGTATTGAAGGGAGGCCCGTGCCCAGCAGTGGGACGTTAAAAAGGGATGTATACATAGATATTCGACTTACGCACGAAATAAATTTTGCATTTTCCTATGAAACTGAGGCATTTTACTGCACTAAATTACTAAACCTATTTAATAGTTAACGCTGTTATTTATAGTTTTGTGTAATAAATCACTAAAATGAAAATGTTTACCCGAGTAATAACCTATCGCTACACAAAATTTAGTTAAAATCCATTCAGTTCTTTTTGCGTGAAAAGAAAACAGATAAATATATAAACAGATATACAGACATAAAAACCAAAAAATCTACAATTATGGTGTTGGCATCTATATTCTGTACATAATACGTAACAGTTATTTTTTTTTTAAATGTTGCATGTACAGATTTCGCTTTATTACTGTTCTATACATATAATAAAAATATATTTTATAAAATCTTATTGAAATAGACATTTTTATCGATGCAGAGTCCAAATCTAAAGTTTTTAGAATTTTTGTCTGTCTGTCTGTTACCGCATTACAGAAAAACCACTGGAGGAATTTTGATGGTGATAGCTTGTTGTCCGGGTCAACATATAAGATACATTTTACTGCGGGAAATATCTCATCTCTGAGAAATCTATACTAAACGTTAAAACGTAAGTAGGGACGAAACCGAGCAGAGCGAGGGTGAGTCGCTAGTTTAATATATGTATAGATAATATGTGTCAAAAATAAAGATTTTTCGTACATTCATTCATGCTCTAAAGTCTAAGCAAAACAAAAACTTGTTATTCAACTCTAAACATAGTTAAACATAAATAAAATCAAACTAACTTCAGGTCGCAGCAGATCTGGTCCATCTGGCGTTGATAACATAAACCAGGACCATAATTACTGTTATCAACAATTATCGCAAACAAGGCCTGTTTAAACAAAACAACAAAGTATCTTATTACTGCCGAATGACTACTTCATTTAGTAACAGTTGTTTGTACAAAATGGACGCGCGTGTGCTGTTCCTGTGTCTATCGCTATTTGCTGGAGTCCAATCAGAGTATGTGAATAAGAAGTTTTGTAGAAATGGTAAGACAAACTGTGTACTATTATACGTAAATTATTTTTCATATTTTGCTTATAAGGGATGTTTCTAAAATAGAAGCTAATTCCAAAATTTTTGACAGACTTCAAGAAGGGATACACGATTATTGTATTAGTTATCATTTGTGTGTATATTTTGCAACATCTTCGCCAATTTTTAATCGATTTCCATGATTTTATTATGAATAACTATTGACTTACCTTTGCTTCACTCGAGTCTGTAGGTACGTTTTAAATATGTATGAATAGTTATTGCGAGTGTACCTTAGAGAAAGACTTATGCTATTGCAGATTTTTCTTTAGGCCTTATTAAGACCTATAATTTTCTAGTACATTGTTTTGATGTATCTCTTAAGGTTTAGCGTTAGACATGTAAATATCTAAGAACGACTCGATAGAATCAGTTATAGTGTTTTCTCGTGGGAATGAAAGGTTTTCCGGTAATGAAAGGTATCCTAAATATTGACCCGACTAATAAGTTATTATTACAAAAAAAAATTAAAATCGGTTCAGTACTTTTTGTGTGAAACGCGCACATCGATTTCGCTAAGTTACTGTTTTATTACATGTTTAGATGATTTCTGTCTAGCTGTCTTTTTAAATTTTATTTGTAGCACATCACTAGCAAATAGCTAGCGCAATGTATGTAATTTAATATTATTAGTCTTTCTACGTCTAATCTGTAAAACTTTTCATAATTTTTTTAACGTACTATTCAAGAAGGAAGATCTTTTTAAGTGTACCTCTATTTATTTAACATGCTCTTAAGTCTTAACATATAAGGTGTTATTAGATGACATACACTTGTAGGGATGACATCTAGTATAGGTATAATATTTATAATTATGAAAAATAGAGGGAAAAACATATTATTATTATCATTTTATCAAAAGAAAATTGAAATAATTATCCACGAATGATATATATTTCAGTAAATCAAAGTAAATGCAGCATCCACAGTGTCAAGGTAGATCCGTGCCCAGATGGACCAGGCTTTTGTCTCCTGCGACGAGGAAAACCGTACACACTAAGTTTTGATTTCACACCACGTAAGTACCTACTTTTCTAATGTTAAAATTAGGAATTACTAGATCATAGATGTATCCGAACAAAATGCCTATGCGTCATCTCCGTGTAAAAATTACGTTAAATGACTCCGTGATAAAAAAAACATACACACGTTTTTTTTTTCAGATTTCGATGCAAACAAATTAAAAATGTCAATCTACAGTGACAACGATAACTCAGGAACTTTCAATACGGCTGTCACGCCTCCTTTAAATGCTTGCCAGCACCACACTTGTCCGCTGGAAGAAGATGTGCGGACGGTCTTTGATACTGATTTTGTGTTTGACACAAAAGCACACGTGAGTATGGTTTATTATGTAAAAGAAGTAATTCTATTCTTTGTTCCTATTCCGATCAATTCTGTATTACTGTTTTACAAATGAATTGTAGGTTATGGTGGTAATCTATACTAATATTATGAAGAGGTAAAGTTTGTGAGTTTGTGACGTTGTAGGGGGTAATCTCTGGATCTACTGAACTGATTTAGATGAAATTTGGTAAAAAGATGGTTTGAGACCCTGGGAAGGACATAGAATACTTTTTATTCCGGAAATCACTCCTTAAGGGGGTGAAATGGGGATGAAAGTCTGTATTGGGAAGCAGCTAGGGACGAACCCGAGCGAAGCGAGGGTGAGTCGCTAGTACTTTATATACTTTCTCCCTCTAATATACATTCCATACTAACTTCTTGGAGAAAATGCTTAATTTTTCATATTATATAACAGGAGTCACGTCGATTGAATAATTGTGGATGTACTGTACTGTAGAATACGACTAAAGTAACGCTTAGCCACTAATGAATCTGCTGTTCTTTTCAGGGTAAATTCCCACTTGAATTCAAGCTGTGGAACGAAGACGATGAATCACAAGCTTGCTGTTTCACATTTAAAGTGAACATGTTGAAATAAGATTATATTACTTATAACTTGTTACTTGTAGTATATAAAATAAAATTATAAATCTTAGTAACTATTATTTTTCTTCGAAATCTCTTCTTTGGCCTTTTCATCATCAAACTACGTTTGTACCTTGCGAATTCAACAAAGCTTGTGCTACAGTGGAAGAGTTTGATAAGGTTCTACAATTTTAGTTATTGCTTGTAAATAAAATAACAAATAACAATAAATACGTCACAATTTTCATTTACTCTAATCGAAGACATTCCACAATGCGAGCTTGAAATGGAGTCATAGTCATTAGGCTGTAATAGTAAGCTTTCTTTTCCCCTTGTATATCAACTTGCAAAAAGTTCAACGAGTGTTCAACTTATGTGTAGTAAATAGTAATACATTTGAATTAGATGTGATTATGAGTGCATCTAGTACTGGTTAAGTAAATAAAATTGGTTTTACGAGTAATTTCTTACTAACGCTTTGTTATGATTTGAACCTAATTGTTATGGTAAGCACTTATACGTTTACCACGAAATGTCTGTGATTCTGTGCCTGATCTACATATCAGTAGTATTGGATTGGCATTCTAAGCTTTAGAGTGACAAATTTGAAAGTGCTCCTATATTTAAATAAAACTATCTTTTCGGATTTTTTCGCGGATTTATTTTGATTTTTGGTTCCCGACGTTTTGAATGCTTTACAGCAATCATGGTCACGGGAGAGACTAAGGTGTTAGATGTCTCAAAGGTATTATATAGTTGTTACAGACAGCCTACCCACAAATAACAAAATGAATTCAAAAAAACTTGAAAATTTTCAAGAAAAGATAGTTTTATTTAAATGTCAAATATTCGCGTAAATCTAAGAAAGTGCTCCTATATTTGAGACCACTCTTGTAAACTATAACGCCTTCTGCACAGTCCAAATTAAATTGGCCATCATAACTAATATTGATCAAAAGGAAATCAATATTTTTACTAAGGCTTTCAATGAATACACTGTATGTTTACTAATTCGGGTGTAGTGTTTCATTAGAAAGTCTTAAATCATTTTGTTTTGTCATTTCTCAATGTGACATTATTTAGTTATTAATCCTTTGCTTTAATATAAATAGATAATTATGTTTATGTCAATCATAAACTAAGTTTAACGAGACAATCAAAAAAGGCAATTTTTGACCGATTTCAAAAAAGTGAAAACTTTTTTGGAATGTTAAGCTTTATCTTCATTACTAGCGACTCACCCTCGCTTCGCTTCGGGTTTGTCCCTAGACAAAAACCAATCTATCCCACGGGAACCGTACATTTTAAAACTGCCTCGGTGGTGTAGTGGCTAGCATGTACGGCTGCACATCATGAAGTCCTGGGTTCGAGTCTCGGGTCGGGCCAAGTTTAGTTATTGAGTCTTTCTGTATAGTAAGCCTCAGTAACAGCCCGGAGTTGGGAAGTTGGCGGTGTTTCACCCCCGTGCCTCGGAGAGCACGTAAAGCCGTCGGTCCTGCGCCTTAACTCTCACTGGTCGTGTCGAGTCGTCGTCCCACCGGAGTATGAGAGTGACAGGAATAGAGAGTGCACTTGTGTCTGCGCGTACACTTGTGCACTATAATATCTCCTGCGCAGTTGGCTAGTCTCAATGAGATTGGCCGCCGTGGCCGGAATCGGTCAGGAGGACATTATTATTATTATAGCCTTCCTCAGTTAACAGGCTATCTAATGCAAAAAGAATATTTCAAACCGGATTAGTAGTTCAACCAAACAAACAAACAAACAAACAAACAAACAAACTCTTCCGCTTTATAATATTATTAGTATTAGTATAGATTAGTAAACTGATTATAATAATATTTTTTTTTAATGAATAAGATGACCCCATATTTAATTTCAAGTATTTGAACCACCACTATAGGTAGAATTATAAAGTATTACAATTATTTTTTTTAATCAAAAAGTAATTATAATACATCGTTCATACGATTTGTCCGTTCGTTACATATAACGAATAACGCTGCTATGTATAGTAAAAGTAAACAAAGAAGTACTAAAAGAGATCCTCTTATCGCTCGATCAGCAATTATACACTTTCACAAGACAGACCAATCAAGACCTTAGATGGATGAAATGGTCGTGTACATTTAATTTAAATGAAATTGGTATTAGAAATTCGATTCGTTGGTTCATTTTAAAGGTAATTGTTTTTCTAAATTGAATTTAAAGGTTCATTTACAGGATATATAAGTAAGCTGATGGTACTCAGAAAAACACTACATTACTCTGGAACTGAAAAGATTATTGGCATCACATATAGTTAAGCTAATAATTATAAGTAATTAATATTTGTAATTTTCTTTATCTATACAGATAAATAAAATTGGAGTGTCTGTTTGTAATATTAAAATAACCGCTTTTTACTAAATGCATATGGATGTATACACGGTACATATACCAAAACAACATTTTTACAATTTTTGTCTGTCTGTCGGTCTGAAGTGGCTGGACCGACTTTGATGGGACTTTCACTGGCAGATAACTGATGTAATAAGGAGTAACTTAGGCTACTTTTATTTTAGAAAAAAAACTAGGGTCTCACGAAAAAAATTTAAAACCAAATTAATTAATTAATTTTGTTTTGGGAAGCAACCTAGGGACGAACCCGAGCGAAGCGAGGGTGAGTCGCTAGTTGTAAATAAAAAAAAAGTTAAGCCTAAAATGATGTATAAATGATAAGTTAAGCCTGATTTCATTTAAGTCACGATATTTTTCTGCACTAATCCATATTTAAAACGATATTTGCAAATAAAAATCACGGAGTCGAGAGACGAGTACTTTACTAATAGACTACAATTTATTGATTCTTGGCTAAAAAGCCAAATACAGTAACTAATCTATACTAATATTATAAAGAGGTACAGTTTGTGAGTTTGTGAGGTTGTAGGGGGTAATCTCTGGATCTACTAAACCGATTTAGATGAAATTTGGTAAAAAGATGGTTTGAAACCCTGGGAAGGACATAATATCCTTTTTATTCCGGAAATCATTCCTTAAGGGGATGAAAGTTTTGTTGGGGAATAAACCTAAGGACAAATCTGAGCGAAGCGAGGGTGAGTCGCTAGTATCTAATAATATAAGTATTTGCTCGTTGTTTCATCTTAGTTCTATATTATAGCATTTTCTCATTTATGGTTCTATTATATACATTCCTTTTAAGATACAGGTCTAAAATACTTATTACACAACTGCTCTAAAATTTCTTTCGGACTACTTTGACCAAAATGGCTTAATGAATTTTAATTTTTTGTAATAATTGTATGTGACATAAAGTAAATTTTGTGTACAGTCGAGTATTTTTATTTTTTTATTATAACTTCTTCTTTAAAAGCATCTCAAAGCCTCCTCTAATCGTATACGGCCTACATTACTTATTACCTAGGTACTCTATACTAGTCTAGATCGACCGCGGGCTACGTAATCATTACGCCCGGACGTTTCTTAGTTTCTAAGATAATGTTAGACCAGAGCAAATTGCACTCCAGATATAGGTTAGGTTGGTACTTGGTGATAAATGAGAATGGCGATCGATATCACATGATTAAGGTCTATGAAATAACGTTGGTTCGAACAACGCCATATTTTACTCCGCAGATAGAATCTGGAGGAGAAGATTTAGTTTCTTAAAAAATATATAGTCTGATATTATAGCGGATTTATACTGATCTGGGTTATTTTTTATTATTTTAAGTTGAGATAGAATTGAGAAATGTACCTATTACAATTTTGTTACCCAGCGGGTCTCTAATCTGAGCTCTTAGATGGAATGCCTTATATGTTTTACCAACTGCTGTGCAATGTTTTTGTTTCGTTTATCCCATAAATCTATACTTAATATTATAAATGTGAAACTTTGTGAGTATGGATGTTTGTTACTCTTTCACGCCAGAACGGTTGAACGGATCTGGATGAAATTTGGCACAGAGATAGATTATAGTCTGGAATAGCACATAGGTTACTTTTAATACCGGAAAAATATACGATACCTGTGGGATAGATTTGTTTTTATTATTCACTAGAGACGAACCCGAGCGAAACGAGGGTGAGTTGCTAGTTCAATTTATATGTAACGTCATACGAAAGGTACTTTATGCTTATCAAATATGTATGGTAATGTACTAACACTTTTCTTTGTACTCATATTAATAAATTTCATTTACTCGATACGATCTATGCCCTTGAGTCGTACATTAATGTTACTTTAACAGAAACAGTACGTAGTGAGCATGCGTACATCACACCAAGTAATCAATCATCTATACTAATATTATAAAGAAGTAAAGTTTGTGAGTTTGTGACGTTATAGGTGGTAATATCTGAATCTACTGAACCGATTTAGATAAATTTTGTTAAAAAGATAGTTTGAGACCCTGGGAAAGACATAGGATACTTTTTATCCCGGAAATTATTGCTTAAGATAAAAAAGAAAATGGGGATGAAAGTTTGTATGATGAATCAAATCGAGAATGAGTCTCTAATTGTTTATAAGATATCAAAACCACTGAAGAATTACATAGCCGAGGAAATACATATCATGGCATAAGTGATTTTTGGACGATATGCAACAAGAAAGCCGCTAAAAAAGCCGTTAAAAATGACATAAAATTGTGAACAAAAATGACATAAAATATTTAAAATTTGATAACTTGAATTTGATTTGACTTTAATCGCAGAGAAAAATAAGGATTTCCGTGGGATACATTATATATTATGTAGACAGTAGATATTTAGAAGCTTCTCGTGATATCTAAAGTGAAGTGAGGGCGGGCCGGTACTCCATAATATGGAAGAAAAATAGAAACTGGTAATCGGCAATCGAAAGTCATTACTGTTAACAACCCGTCTTATCGCGCCCCACTTGATAACAGCCTGAACCCGCGACCGCTCCCTCGTTGTAAAAACAATAAAATAATTCTTAGACTTTCTAGACTTAAGTATAGCGCACATTATTACTACGTTTATATTTTCAATTTTTATGATAAATTATCTTACATTAGTTCTCTTAGAGAAATAAGGAATAATGCAGGAACTTTATCGGCCTTATGGTGGTTTTAAAGGCAATTTTGTTTGGGATATTCTCTAGAAATAAATATGTACTCAATGAATAATCAAACCTGTAACTATCACTAAAGTAAACAATACTAGATAAACGCTACATTACACCTCCTGTGATCATTATAAGAAAAACTCCTATTCTCCCCTTTTGCAATATAAACATTCCATATAACAATAAAAGTCTAGGTTCTAAATTTCTAGCACAGGCTAAATCACAAGACCTGAAATGCAGAAATTTTAACATCCCATTACTGTAATAACTTACTATAATAACATAGGTAAGCACTAAAAAGCATATTTTTTTTATATTCAACCTCAGAATAAAAATGTGAGTATGGGGAGGAACAGTCTTTTAAAAAGTATTTTAAAAAACAGTCTAATAGTCACTTGTAATTTAGGTTATTTTCTAATCACCAATTATGAAATTAAAAAAAAAAACCAACTAGTATGAAGACCTATGTAAGGATAGGCTAAATATCCCTTAGTCAAAATTATATTTTTATACCATTTGCTGTAGAAACCCTTGGCCTATGGAGTTAAAATGCTAAACACTTCTTAAAACACATAACACCTTGTCTTTTCGCCTCTACTGGTGACAGGAGAACTAGCGCATTCTTCACCCAAAGAATCGGCATTGCCATTCAGTGGAATGCAGCTAGCATTCTTGCTACTATCTCACCCGGACATGACTTGTACAGTAATAATTAAATGTTCATTTGTTTTGTATATATAATAAGGTAATAAAGGTATAAAAATAAGCTCAAAATTAATCAACAAACGCTTTATTATCTACTAGCGACTCACCCTCGCTTCGCTCGGGTTTGTCCCTAGCTTGCTTCCCCATACAAACTTTCATCCCCATTCTCACCCCCTTAAAGGATGATTTCCGGAATAAAACTATCCTATATCCTTCCCAGGGCATTAAACTATCTTCTTACCCATCTAAATCGATTCAGTAGATCCAGAGATTACCTACAACCTCACAACCTCACAAACTTTATCTCTTTATAATATTAGTATTGTAAAAAAATAAAGTCTTAAAAGAATGTCGAGTATGTGTGCAAGTTCTAAACAAACTGCAAAACCGGGAGTAGCAGGCGCGACCTAGGTCCGGAATGCGGGGTGAACGGCCCCTACTGCCCGTCCACCTGGATGTGCTTTCACAGCCACTTATTGATACGTTATGTAGAAATGTAGAATTGTTTTATACAGGACGTTATAGATGTTAGCTTTATGTGTTCATGAAAATAAATGGTGTAAAGATTTTAAGAACACTTAAAATTAGAAGTTATTCAAAAATCGGTTTGAGAAAACTTGATAATTTAACGATACGTTTGGGTCAGTTTGAAGTGACCCTACTTGCTGTGCCAGCGGTCGCGGGTTTGAGTCCCGCTGGAGGTATTCATTTGTATGATGAGCACGAATGTTTGTACTCCAGTCATGGGTGTTTATATTTATAATATGTTTGTATTTAAAGTTATAGGTATATGTGTAGTGTATCAACTATCTGGTATCCATAACACAAGCCTCGTAGCTTACCATGGAGCTAGATGGTGCTGTGTGTTAATCTCAACATATTTATATTTACTTATAATTAATCTTAGTACGTCTTGCAAACTAATTTAAGTTAATTATATTATAACTAATTACCATTTCATTCTAAGTACTTAATTGATTGATTGAACAATTCTAAAAAATAACAGGGTCTTAGAATTTTTCGATGTTTAATAATATAAATACCTACTAGAAGGAAACTTGAATAAAATAAGATTTAATTTGAAAATATTAAGTTATGCCGTACTTTAAGCTTTTGCAGTAACATACACATAGCGTATACGAAATAAGTAATTTTAAACACTTTTCATAATAAAACTATACTTTATTACCAATAACTATTATTATTTATCGGACAAAGTAAAGCTGTAAATTTAAGTTAATTGTCGGCTTCTATTCTACGAGTACTTATGTTGCATAATCTATACAGATAAATAAAATTGAAGTGTCTGTTTGTAATGTCAATATAACAATTTTTTACTAAATGCGTATGAAAGTACTTATAAGAAAACAACATTTTTCTAATTTTTTGTCTGTCTCTCTGTTTGTTCCGGCTAATCTCCGAAACGGCTAAGCCGATTTTGACGAGACTTTCACAGGCAGATAGCGGATATTATAAGGAGTAACTTAACCTACTTTTATTTTGTAAAAAGAATCAGGGTTCTGCGCAAAAAATTAAAACCCATGAAATTGTGACTGTAACTCGCATACCTAGGGACGTACCCGAGTGAAGCGAGGGTAAGCCGCTAGTTTAAAATACCAATAGAACGAAAGCGTAGGAAATACTTGAGATAATAAGGCAGTAAAACAATCGCCTACATTGCCAAGATGCCTCTCTTCCTCGTCTACAAACTACAATCCAATTGACACTTAAACATATTGAATTGGTATAATTAATGTGAAGTTAGTAGCCATTTTGGCTAAACATGTTTACATAACTAGTTGTCGTCTTCGGGTCTGCTCGTGTCAATAAAAATAATTGTTTCTACTTATCTAAAATATGATATAGTTTTATATATTACCTTTTAGAAAATAATTTTCAAAAAATCTGGTCAATAGAAAATCAAAAATCGCCAAATTTACTTTTTTTCTTCGAAACGATTGAGATCAAATGTACTTAGATAAGCGCAATTGATTATCATAAATTGAGATGTTTTATATGAGCTTTTAATTTTATTGACTGGGTCCGGATTTTAATAATGAAAACTCGAGCGTCCATAAAGCTTGACTTTAATTTAATCCAACTTATTACTAACTACTTCACAGTGTTGCCAATATATTCTAACTTAGACTTACACCATAGACACAAGTATACAATAAGAGACAAATAAAAAAACGCAATTTATATCTTTTCTGAAAGCTCGGTCGCCCGCGTACTATTCTTACTTAATTACCAAACCATATCTTTTTTTAAAAAACACCCAATGTTTAAAATTGGCCTACAACGTTATACGATAATGTAAGATATTATTTTCTTCGCAAAAAGTTTCCACTTGAGATGAATGATGTAGAAATAATAAAAAAATCGCTATCAATTATTTTTTTAGTAAAAGATCTTCAAATAACTAAGCCGCCTCTCTACAAGACGTTAATTATTTCAACCTTAACTATAAAATATTACTTTCACAGCTGACCGTCTGTCTGTCCGAATCGACTCTCACCCAGGTCGTATTACAATTCTTATATTACGTACCTGTTACGTTGGAGGCTTCCGATGCAGAACGACATTCGCTTCCACTCAAGGAAATAACTTTGAAATGAAAAGTATACTTTAATACCATCATTGGTGTGGTGTACGTAAATGTTAATCTCATATACGTCCGCCTCTGACTGATTTATACAAATATGCAAATGTAATAGTTTTGGCATTTTAAATTAAACTCTCTTTTAGGATTTACTAGCGAATTGTTCTCGCTTCACTCGAGTGCGTTTTATATATAGACTAGCGACTCACTCACGCTCCGCTCGGATTCGTCCCTACTTACGTTTTAGTATAGATTTCTCAGAAATGAGATATTTTCCCGCAATAAAAAGTATTCTATATGTTGACCCGGATAACCAGCTATCAGCATACTAAATTTCATCAAAATCCCTTCAGGGAAGCAGTAACAGACAGACAGACAGACAGACAAAAATTCCAAGAACTATATATTCGGCCTCTGTATCGATAATAATGTCTATGTCAATAAGTTTTTTCAAAAAATATTTATTGTACATATTCGGCTTAGTTGCAATTTTATTATATGTATAGATAAAAATAGTTCATGAGCATACCTTAAAGATAGACACATGCTATCGCGGACTTTAATGTAGGCCTTTTTAAGACCTACAGTAAAGTTTTTTACAATTTTACTATTTTATTAGGTATATGTAACATAGATTTTTAGTTAGGATACTTTTATTTAGTGTCAAATTTGTGTAAATCGTTTTTTGAATTATTTTAAAATAGTCGACATTAGCTTGAATGAATATTATTTTGTAGCGAAATAATATGCCACGTTCGGTGTTACGTATAACAATTTAATCCGTCCGTGACGAATAATTGAACTCTTTGAAGCACCGAACGATGAAATTTAAAAAAACTAGCTTTTGCCCGTCGCTCCATTCACGTTATTATTTATGGATAACTAGTAACTTAACTCCTTTTTTTCTTTTTAATGTTGGAAAATACATTTACGTATATCACTTGTATACATACTGGGGGTTATGTAGGCTCACTGGCTAGAAAAGCCAATACTACCCATTAAAACCCGACAGAACCTGTCTTAATGGAGCATCGCAGGGTCGCTTACGAACTTAACTTTGACGCCCCGACGATAGGTTTGCTGAAGCAGACCACACAGCCAAGGAGTTGCTCCCTCGGTCCACTTTGCTGTCAGAGATGTGCCAGGAGCAAGCCGCACGGAACACCGCCCGCCGAAGTGGGCCACCTCCCTGTATGTCTCTTGGCTTCGCGCCCGGCTGGGTTGCCGGACGCTAATGAGCCCTCCCACCACGACAAGGTGAACACGCATCGGAGGGGAGTAACTTAATCCCTAAAAAATCATATTATTATTCCATTACTCACTTTTTAAAGCATTTAATTTATAGTTCAATATGTTCGTTTGTATATTTAATTCTCACGTTTCAGCATTAGAACAACTTCCTCTAAGCTTGCGAATTGAATTTTTACATGCCTGTTTTGTTCTCATGACAATACACTAAAATAATAGAAATAAACCGATACTGTAACCGGAAATGTCTACTCACGAGAGCTCTCCTTAAAGGTTAGTATCACAGACGTGCAATTTTATATATACGAGTACATGTATTTTTGATAGCTATATTAAACCCTTGTTGAAACTCTTAGGACTAAAATGACAAAAAAAATATTTAAAAAAAAAAAAAACAAAACAAGATTTTATCTGTGTGATACAACTTCATATACGTTAAGTACACATTGATTGCTAATAATATATTTTTCATTATTGTTTGTTGAGCTTTTAGTTACAAACTGTGTCATTTTATCAAGGCAAAAGACAAAAACCTGATCTAAATCTAGTTTTAGACAAAGTCTGTGCCCCTTAACATGAGTCACACTCACGATCAGTAGGTAGATCAGAAAATAGATATGGCCAGCAAACGACCCTCGATCGGCTTCTATGGATCTTGTAATAATGACTCTCCAAATAGAATGAATTGACTTATTTGGTAACATATATTATTTACGTAACACTTCTTTAGAATCGTTGTGATTTGAAATTCGATGAAACGAAAATGCGACACTAAAAAGAGACAAACACATAAATATATAGGATTCAGATGAGAGAATGAGATAGAATACATTGCCATGTTGCCATGGTAATCGTTGTTATTGTCTGACAAATATATAATATTATATTCTTTCCGTATATGATATTCTATAAATATATGATTGTAATATGCCTTATATAATTATTGATTTGTTTTAATTTAATTGCGATATTTGCCAAAATAGTTTTACTTCAACCGCGAGTAAAGGTTACTCGCACCCATTTTTTTTTTTTTTCATATACACTAACCTACGCACCAGTGGTTATTTTTGGTATAATTAAAGAGTTTATTTATTAGCTTACTAATAATAATATTAGCTAACATAATAGTGCAGTGTCCCGCTGACATCCTTAACAGCATTAAAATGGTGGTTAAAATTAACGTCGAAACTTCTACTTTGGAATATTATTTGTCGTGAAATACAGGAATCGATAAAACTTTAATTTAACTTCCGACTTTATTTTGGTATCTACTCGTATATGTATATAAATAAGCAAATAGAAAACATTTCAGCACTTTTTTATCGTCTGTTTGTAAATCGATTCGATCGATTTTTTTTTCTTTTACTAATGGCTATTGACGATCTTTATTGCTATCAATAAAACACATTTGGAAACAATATTTTTATATGTATAGACTAGCGACTCGCCCTCGCTTCGTTTGAGTTCGTCCCTCGTTACGTTTTAAGGTTTAGTGTAGATTTCTCGTAGATGAGATATTTTCCCGCAATAAAAAGTATCCTATATGTATGTTGACCCAGATAACCAGCTATCATCATACCAAATTTCACCAAAATCCTTCCAGTGGTTAGTTCGTGATGCGGTAACCGACAGACAGATAGACAAAAATTTTAAAAACTATAGATTCGGCCTCTGTGTCGTTAATAATATTTATTTCAATAAGATTTAAAAAAAAATAATGTACAGATTCGGCTTAGTTACAATTTTATTATATGTATAGATAGGTAATTCTATTCATATATGTTTTGCTCACATTTTCAATAACTTTTATGGTCGAATTTCGGCTACTGAGCAAATATTAGTTATCATAAAAATTCAAAATGTTATTCCGTTTTGAAGAATGACTTGCATCCTCCGACCTTTGTGGGCGAGCATATGGCTCGATGTATATGGAGAGCATATATTTACTCAATACCATTGCGGTGATTTTGTGATCTTACTGTTGTTCTAGTCAAGTTGCTTTATACTGTGACATTGTTTGAGTAACAGAATAGTATTTAAAAAAATCTTTACACTGGTAATAATGATTATAATCAATATAAAAATATGATTATGATCATTCTACAATCGTTGATGAATTGATGATTACAAAATTAATATATGTATACCATATATTATGAAATGTCATGTATATGTAGTGTTTTATTTCGATTATTCAAAGGTTATTAAATGATAGCTTGCCTAAGCCCCTTCCTTTTTTTAATTTTGGGAAATTCATTACGCACACCACCTGCATACATACAGGTGGTTACGTTGGTCTCATTGGTTAAAAAAGCCAGTTCTACCCACTTAAACCCTACAGAACCCCTATCTTAATTGGGCGTTGCAGAATCGCTTAGCAACCAAAAGGTTGCTCCCACGTTCCACTCTGCTATTAGAGAAGTACCAGGAGCAACCCGCGTGGTACACCATCCACCGAGATGGGCCATCTCCCAGTATGCCTCTTGAGCTTGTCTAAGCTATCTTATTAGAAAATAAAAAAGAATCCTCAGCAAATAAAAAAAATAAGGTACACACATACATACAGTACCTACAGGTTAATTATACTTGGTATATACTTATATCGCTATTTAATATATGCAGTAAAGAATATGAATAAAACTTAATTATAATATTTCAATATACGTACGGATAACATGAAAGTAATAAGTTAAATGTCAACGCGTGCGGGAAGGTCAGGGTGAGCGGGTACAGAGTACATTGCATCCTGAGTTAGGTACGCTTAAGGAGACTTACATCCTACTACTATATTAATTATTATGAAACAAATGCTTCAAATTTTGTAGTATCTTTTTTGAAGTTATTTTGGCACGTTTGGAAAAAATTAGGGGAGTAATATATTTACGATGCGAGCGCACACCGACAGCCAAAAAGCGACATGATGAAGTTAGCTGCATTCCTTTTACAAACAAACAGTTGTGATATACGGGACGAAATCTTTAACTATTTTTGTTCTGTTACGCAAAAGAAGTATAACTTCTTAGTGCGTAAATAAGTAAAATCAAGTCAACAAAAACAACTTGAATTAATTTAAGATAGTGCGTCTAGGACGAGTTTCCAAAGCTAGCTGTTATATCATGTATTTATACTGAGTAATTTTCCATATATTTATGAACTTGCACTTTTTTATTTAAGTAATAACTTATAACCACATACTCGTACATACATCTTGTCCTTACGTATAAACTAAAAAATCTGTATTAAGAGTAATTAAACTCTTCAAAGAAATTATATCTATGAAATAATATAAATGTTTGTTCGGCTCAAATTTATTTAAGATTTTTTTTTATAAAAAACATGTTTCTCCCAAAAATAACATTGAAATTTACCTTATATACTAACACTTTTACAAGCTGTGAGGAAGCTGCTATGCTTTAATAGAAAAAACTCAATAGAAATACAGAAAAATAGTACATACTCCTTTTTGGAAGACAGTTAATAAAAATCGAACTCTATAGAATGGCAAAGTATCGTTAGATTTCCAATGGAAACAGCGTTTAATTAAATAATCTAGCAAAACGTTTATTTTATACGACTACCCAAATTAACCGAATCAAAATCCAACCAATCGAATCGAGAACCTCCCTTTTGAAGTCGGTTAAAAAAAATTAACATGTACCTAAAAGGCGAATGAGTATATCCAAATGACGCTAATAGTGTAGTCAAGATATCATGTTCTAAGGAGTTTTGCTTGCGTCGTGAGAAAGTGAGCGAACGGTGTAAAAGTTAATATGTATGTAGATGATGACTGCCGGTGCGATATGTGAGACTGACACTAACTATTACATTGGAGTTCGTGAGTTCGATTTCCAAACGAAACAAAAGTTTTAACATACACGTAGCAAAACTCTCAGCAAGTATAAAACATATTTGTCTCCTACTTCATAATACTGTTTCTTCTTCAACTTGTTCCAATTTTATACTTTCTTAGATTTACGCGAATATTAGAAATTTCAATTAAAATTAAGTTTTCGGATTTTTTCGCGGATTTATTTTGATTTTTGGTTCCCGACGTTTCGAATGCTTCACAGCAATCATGGTCACGGGAGAGACTACGGGTTTGGACTGCTCACAGGTTTTTATACAGTTGTTACACACAGCATCTTTTGAGTTCGCTTTTTACACAGTAGGGCCCATATTTATTTTATTGATATATACATACATGTTTCCTTTATTCAGCGTAAATAGGGTCACTTCAGCCCCAAAAAGGAACTAAAAACTCTAGAAACACAAGAAGAGGCTTGAAAATAATCATTAAGCGAGCGTGTGTAGACAGAAGGTTGATTATGTGAATTCACAGTATATTTATTAAAACAACCAACATACAATATCCACATGAATATAATCGACTAGCGACTCACCCTCGCTTCGCTTCGGGTTCGTCTCTAGACAAAAACAACTCTATTCCACGGGAACCGTACATTTTTCCGGGATGATATAAACCCTAAAGTCTTCCTCGATAAATGGACTATCCAACACAAAAAGAATTTTTCAATTCCATCCAGTAGTTCTTTAGATTAGCGCGTTCAACCAAACAAACAAACAAACAATCAAACAAACTCTTCAGCTTTATAATATTAGTATAGATTAATTATATTAAAAGTAATATGAAAAATATTAACACTCCGTCTTTATATGTCAATGCGATATTGTAAAAACAATTTCAAACGACATTCAAAACAGTCTAAATAGATTTCTCCCCAATGACAGGTAAACAATACAAGTGTTCACACTCTCCGCCCGAGGCCTCATTCATCCGTATTCACGCTTTATCTATTCAACTGGCTTATACACTAGAAAGCTGTGAAAAGAAACTGTTTTGTAATGTATATAGTGATATTAGCTTGCATTGTTTTTCTAAAATTAAAAGTATAAGTAAAACAGTGATTTTAGAATAAGTATGTAATACTAACGAGTCACCCTCGCTTCGCTCGGATCCCATTTACAGAGTGTATTATTAAGCTCAAAATTAAGCAATAAACGCATTATTATCTACTAGCGACTCACCCTCGTTTCGCTCGGGTTCGTCCCTAGGTTGATTCTCCATACAAACTTTCATCCCCATTTTCACCCCCTTAAGGAATGATTTCCGGAAGAAAACTATCCTATATCCTTCCTAGGGTCTTAAACTATCTTTTTACCAAATTTCATCTAAATCGTTTCTGTAGTTTCGGAACCTATTCGGTACAAACAAACAAAGAAATCTTTTCTCTTTACAATATTAGTATAGATAAGTGATTATACAAAGTATTCAAATGTTTAAACTAAAAGATCACTTCATTATACCTCGGCTTTACTTATTTGCATTTTCATTCGAATTAATACGTGATAAATACTGCTTCTACAACCCCTAACATTATTGGTTACATTTTGTTCACCCTCCATCTCATTTTAGGGGTTCAAATTCAAAATACTCTTTCTTAATGGTTACCCATGTTGTTGTTTAAGTTGTTTTAGGCATAGTCTGTTAAAGAAATGACTTATCTATACTAATATTATAAAGCTAAAGAGTTTGTTTGTTTGTTTGGTTGAACGCGCTAATCTCAGGAACTACTAATCCAATTTGAAAAATTCTTTTTGCATTAGATAGCCCGTTAACTGAGGAAGGCTATAGGCTATATATCATCCCGGAAGAATGTACGGTTCCCGTGGGATAGATTTGTTTTTGTCTAGGGCCAAACTCGAAGCGAAGCGAGGGTCAGTCGCTAGTATGTAATACTATACACGGTTAGTACACCAAGCTGCAGACTACCGAGTCTTTTCATAAAACGCCATATAACTGATTTGTCTAAATTAGTTTTTCTCAAACACTATACTTATCTTTAATTTTAACAAATGATAATTTAATGTCACTATAACAATATAATCAATCGAATGTAGCTTTCCATCAATCTTTGTAGAAAGTATATAGTTGGTATGTCGTGACTCCTAATGGCTTGCACATTGGGGCTTGCCTATAGATGTGTAAATGTATTCATATCTTATTTCCATAGCAATGTATAGGTAATTTAAATTTAACTAATAAGTGTTTTCTACCTTCCATAGTACCATCATTAAGTGGTTGAGCGTACAAAGAGCATTCTTTACCCTGGTCTTGTGACTACACTTCCTGTAATAAATAAATAAATAAATAAATATGTTGAGGCATTAACACAGCACCATCTAGTTCCATGGTAAGCTACGATGCCTGTGTTATGGATACCAGATAGTTGATACATTACACATATATAACTTTAAATACATACATATTATAAATATAAACACCTATGATTGAAGTATAAACTTTCGTGCTCATAACACAAATGAATGCCACCAGCGGTACTCGAACCCGCGACCGCTGACACGCAAGTAGGGTCATTACAAACTGAGCCAAAAGTGTCGTAATATAATAAATAAGAATAGAGAACTCTTTAAAACAAAATAACTTAAGAAAATTAATGCATTTTCATATTAAAATACATCTTTATCCTAAGGTTACGTAAATTATGCAACGCATTATAATACGTTTAGCAATTTTTACAAGCTCTGGTATTTTTAATAGCAATACTAATATACGAAAATGAACTAAAACTGTTATTATTTTGTTATTATTTCAAACAGTATCGAAAGAGAAGATCGACGAGATTTTACGCATATAGAATGCTTACAGGTAGCAAGTGCATTGGCTTTCTGACACAGCAACTAGCAAGTAGTTCATTTAATTATATTCTAATAAGTTAGTGACATAAAGATAAAAGCCAGCTGTAGGACGTAAATATTGTATGTACTATGTTATTAGATTAGAACAAAGCGAAAGCTCACTATTTTCTATACATATAATAAAACTGTAGAGGTGTATGTCTGTACATAGAAAAAAAATGCTAAAAACCGAGTCAGGGGGATGTAAGAAGAGAAATAGAATAAATCCAGATTTTTCCAATTTTTTGTTTCTCTGTCTGTTTGTCTGTTTGTACGGACTAATCTCTGAAGCTGTTGGACCGATTTAAATGAAATTTTGTATGGTGGTACCTTATATCCCCGGTCAACATTTTAGATACTTTTCATCCCGGAAAATTAAAGAGTTCCCATGGGATAGTTGAAAACCTATAGTAACTTATACAGCTTAGTACACAACAACTAATGCTCCTAATTTAGAAAAATTTGGCATGCTCGATACCTTATACCGGAAAAAAGTACGATTCTCGTTCGATAGATTTGATTTTGTTTTCCTAGTGAGGTGAATCCGAGCAAAGCGAGGGTAAGCCGCTAGTTTAATATATAAAATCATGACTATAATTCACGATAAGGATATTTTTTTATCCATTAGAGTGCTCAATATGTATAACCATAATCCATTGTCATTTTGTCGACGATCAAACATGACAAATGAGTGCTCCCATACTGCGCGTACGCAATGCTTGTCACGACTCCGGCTAGATAGAATCGCATTAGCAGCGGTTCGTTTCTCTTTCACATAAAGCTTCTCTCCTTTTCAAATATTAATATGTCTATTTTCCAATAAACAAAACAATTTACCTTACACGTATATACGGTACTTGCTTTCTATTTTTCAGAATGCATTCCATGCTTATTAAATAATAATCTAAGCTCACAAAACATATCATCACTGATATCATACTCCTCATATTACTAGTATTAGAATAATAGACATTAATAATAGCACAATATTACAACTTAAAATATCTATACATGTATTATAAATAGTAAGTCACTCAGTCATGGACATTTTCAAAAAGATACCAATCGAAGCACATTTATGCCATTTGACTTAATATCTACGTAAACATTCTTCTTCATTGATCGAGATATCTATAACTATAATACAAATTTTGTTTTTTAACGTATACGTCTTTAAAATCACACCGAAGCATACGAATCAGGAAAGTGCACCGTAACGAAATAGGTTGCAAACGAAATAGGTTGCATTAGGTTGCTATAGTAACCGTTATTATTGTCTGAAAAATCTTCAGACATTACTATTTTTACTCTTTTATTCTCAAATATGCAAAATATTTATAAAAAACAAAAACACTAAAAGCGACTTGCTGAAATAGGCGTTTCACGTTAAACCAACGGCGGTATGCCCCGACTCAGCCCCATCCGATTTTTTTTACTATCTGTTCCAAACATTCGTTCTTTTTATTATATCTTAAAACTTGAATATCTGATATCATACAACCTACATTCTAAAAGTGGTTTTCTATGAAACCCACCCATTCGTAACCTTGACCGATGTGTCAAATTACGCCTATTTACATCATGCTAATACACCATCAACCATGCTTTAAAGCCGTGAATTGAAACATCAACTTAGTCTCGGTCAATTATAGAACTAGATACAAGCAGATTTCCGGCCTCATTGTATCGACTTGACCAAGGTCTAGATTTTTTTACGCTTTTTCCCCTACGACGTTGACAGAGAGAGCTCAGTGAATTTAAAATTCTCCGTTACATGTATAAAATGATATTGGTACTACATAACTGTGTCTGGATGACGGAATTTAAATAATAATAATAATTACAAACTAGTTTAAGTTCGAGGCTTTACTCGCTTAGCAGGTCAATAAAGAGAAATTTATTGTTTTTTATTTATGTATTATTCCAGTATAAACCCATGGAGCCATAACTTTGTCAAGAAGTAATAATCACGCACACACTTACTGACTGATTATCACAGTATAAAATCCATAAAGTAGATCGCCTTTAATCTTAACGACAATGCCGCCAAATACTAGGGTCGCCAAGAAAATATACTTGGCGTACTGTTTCAAAGTGCCATCTCGTTCCTAGAGGACTCTAACTTGCTAGTTACATTCTTGCTGGTTACAGTTGTAACTGACAATCCTATAGCCGTTCCGACTTTCATATAAAAGTACGTATGACAGTCGGGAGCGCCTCTCAACTCATGCCCTACACAATTGTCTACGATTGCCCTGTTTAAAAACCTTCGTTAGATGACTGTATAGATTAGTATACTGTGATATTTGTGTTATCCAAAAGAGTGTTTGTGGGGTTTTGCTACATAGAAAAAATAATTAATATTAAAGTTCCATTAATAACCTACTAAGCAAGTTGTATAATACTTCAGTCTTTAAGTACAAGTTTTTTTTTTAGAGTTGAGAAATGCATTTACGCATACCACCTGTATACAAACAGGTGGTTAAGTGGGACTCACCGGCTAGAAAAACCAGTACTACCCACTAAAACCCAAAAAAACCTACCCCCGTTTTAATAGGGCGTCACAGAATCACTTACGCACTCATCCACGATGCTCCGACGGCAGATCTTCCAAAGAAAACCAAAATAGTCATGGGGTTGCTCCAACGGTCCACTCTGCTATCAGGGAAGTACCAGGAGCAACCCGCATGGCACACCAGCCACCGAGGTGGGCTGCTTCCCAGTACGTTTCTTGGTTTCGCGCCCGGCTGGATTGCCGGACGCTAATGAGCCCTCCCACCACGGCAACGTTAGGGGGGAATTACAAGTACCCAATCATATACACATAAACATTTCCGAATATTATATTCGCAAGCGTTATATAAATATTTACAATGTGCTGCAAAGTATACTTTAATTGTTTTGAAAGTTAATTAATCTATTGAATGAGTAATAAATCATATGTATTCCATACTAGTAGCGCCCGAGGCAATTTCTATCGTATAATAAAAATGGAGCCTTTTCTATTCAAATCACATTCACATTATTAGTCATATTCACTTTCACATTGTTTATAATAAATTCAATCAAGTTGTACTTAATTTTGACAAATTAGTTTTTCCTTACAGGTAACGCGGATACGTAGAAATGACTCATGTTTCCGTTCCAAACGTAAAAGGAACCTTTGTAGATTGACTTTTTAACTTGATGACGGTTATTTAACAAATAGGTACCTTATAAATGTTCACAGTATTGTTGAAATTAATAAGTCTACATCAAATAAATCAAATAAAAAAAAGATGCTTATCAATGCACAATACCAGTTTTTGAAAAGTATTAATGACTAATGATTTATCCCGTCTTTGCTCCGGACTCTAGGTCCCAGGTTGCTCCTGGTACTTCTTTAATAGCACAGTGGACCGTGGAAACAACGGTAGGCTTACCGTCGCGTCGGGGCGTCGTGCTTGAGTACGTTAAGAAATCCTGGGGGAGAGGTTCTGTTGGGTTTTAGTAGGAAGTACTGAATTTTCTGGCTGGTGAGTCACTCATAACTACCTGTATGTAACCTCACAGTAAAAAAATTTAAGAGTGCGTGTATGAATATGTACACATGCAAGAAGTAAAACTTCTGTAGGTTATCGGTACTCTTTATGAAATTCAATTTATGTTTTATATACTCTCGTGAGCAAAAAAATCGACTCAGACGACACATCTGTAGTCGCAAGTCACTGGAAAAAAAACTGAAAGCAAATATATTTTTTTCATAGTAAAATCTTAAAGCTGCTAGTATTAGCTTCAAAATGATATAAAATATTGTAAGGTTTATTGCTCACACAACCCAACAATATGTTGTGATCAGTAACCACCCTTTTTACGCTTGTTTACAATAGTGCTAATTAAGGGTTACTGACCCATATAAAAGGTTATCTACCTGACCCACCCTTATCAGTTAGCCGTCAAACGTCAACCGATATACATCTCCGTTATCAACTATCAAGAATTCTACCTGAAAATGGACACAATAAGCGATTTAGCAGCTCAAGCGATCACCCTATTGCGACAAGGCCAGAGTCAGCGTGAAGTGGCACGTGCACTGAACATGAGCCAGTCTGCTGTTTCCAGAGTTTACCGTCGTTACCAGGAGACTGGTGGCTTTAATCGAAGACGCGGTTCCGGTAGAAAAAGGTGCACATCAGAGAGAGATGACCGATTTATTGTCAGCACATCGTTAAGAAATCGGGCCCTCGCTGGCGTTCAAGTCCAACAAGAGCTCAGAGAAACGCGAGGAGTAGCTGTGAGTGGCTGGACAGTCAGAAGACGACTTAAGGCAGCTAGGCTTGAGCCAAAAAGGCCAGCTACTGGCCCCAAATTAACCCCAGACCACCGAGCAGCCCGCCTACGTTTTGCTAGAGAACATGTTGATTGGACTGACGAACAATGGAGCACCGTTCTCTTCTCAGACGAAAGTAGAGTGTGCTTGCATGGTAGTGATAGAAGAGGACGAGTCTACAGAAGACCTGGGGAAAGATTCGCGCAGTGCTGTATCAAAGAAAATGTTGCTTTTGGAGGAGGTTCCTGGATGGTGTGGGCCGGCATTTCAAGCGAGGCAAAAACCGAGTTGGTTTTTATTGAAACTGGCGGTCGAATGGGAGGATTGACGGCGATCCGATACATCGAAAAGATTTTAGAGGATCACGTCGTTCCCTACGCCGGTTTCATTGGCGAAAACTTCGTCCTAATGCACGACAATGCCCGTCCACATACTGCAAGTTCCGTCCGGCAGTATTTACAGGAGGTCGCAATTGCCGCTATGGACTGGCCAGCGCGTAGCCCGGACTTAAATCCTATCGAGCATTTGTGGGATGATCTTAAAAGAAAAGTTCGGGCTAGAAATCCTGCACCAGACACGATGGCGGACCTCAAAGCAGCGCTAATCGACGAATGGAATAGCATCGAACAAGATCGAGTAAGGAAACTTATTCGATCCATGAAAAAGCGATTGGAAGCTGTTATTAGGGCCAGGGGGGGCAACACTAAATATTAAAAAAATAATTTTAATTAAATTATTGTTTTGACGAATTTTACGTGGTATTTTCTTTACCGCCAACCATCACTTTTTTTAGTTCAGTTCTCTTGTTAATGGCTTCAAAGCGTGCCAATAGAGCACAGATTACTTTGCCAATGTCACGTAGAGTGGAGAACACACGAAGGAGATTTGTCGACAATAAATCAGATTATAAGACTATGTATATTAATTAAAAAGTGTGCAAAAAGGGAGCAACTCCATGGATCCTGTATCTACAACAAAAGACAACACAATTACTATATACATAAAAACCTAAATTAAAAATAATAAATTGGTAGTAAGTTCTAGTTATTTTACAAAGATGTTAGTCTATAGTCTAATTCCATTACACTTAATATATTTACACAAAAATTTACATAAAGGACTAAATACAAACATTAATAAACAATTAACATCAATAGGACGGGGAACTTTGAGGGGAAGGACATCATAAATAGGATGGAGGAGTCTCGGACAACTGAAGAGGATATGAGAGGGAGTACCTTCATCAAGGCCACATTCACATAAGGAATGATCCCTGATCCTAATCTTCGCTAGGTGAACAGGTGTGCATGCATGTCCAAGTCGCAAGCGACAAATGGTAGTTATGACCCAACGTTCCGCAAGTTTTAGACGATGAAACCAAGGGCGCCTTGGAATCTCGGCCTGAAGGGCGGCATAGTGCTTACCTTTAAAAGTTTTTGATAGATTCCAATTATTACTCCAAGCTTTTTCTAAATGATTTTTAGCAACAGATACCAGATCCTGAGCTGAGTTATTAAAATGATCAAGCGTACCACAGAAAATAGCAGATTTTGCACAAGAATCCGCAGTTTCGTTACCTGGAATACCAGAATGGCTTGGGATCCAGACCAAGCGGACCGACAAACCCTTCTGATGGCATAGGAACAGAACTTCACGAATCCTTAAAATAATAGAAGATCTTAATTTGCTACGAAACGGATTCTCCCTAATAGCCATTAAGCAACTGAAAGAGTCTGTCAGTATAATTGTCTGTTTAAAGTCATGGGAAAGGGTGAACAGGATAGCTTCTAGTAGAGCAACAGCCTCGCCTGTAAACACCGATGATTCTGGAGGGCATTTAAATTGTAGAATAATTTTGAATTTAGGAACCCAGCAAGCTGCACCAACACAACCATCCTGTGATAGTTTAGATGCATCAGTATATATAAGGAGGTAATTCGACCAATTTTGATGAATTAGACTCTGAAATTTTGTGCTGGTGTCAGGAGCTCCCTTGATCAGACCAAGATCCAAGATAATAGAAGGAGAGAAAGTAAGAGCATTATAAGGAGTACAAAAAAGGGGGTTTAAACGATAACGGGATAAAGGGTGAGGAAGCTTAGTAAACTTGAGGAAACTTTCTAAGAGAAAGGATAAGGGTCTTTGAGAGGAATTAAAGTCAGCAAGACGACTTAACCTGGGCCAAAGAGGGTGGGACGATAACTGTAACGACTTACCAACAAATCGATCGGATAGGTATTGGCGACGTAATGGGAATGGAGGGTCAACACATTCAACTTGAAGAGCATTGGTAGGAGTGGACTTCATTGCACCTAGTACTATTCGCAGGCATTTATGTTGAATTCGATCGAGCTTTTCTGAGGGAACCTTATTAAAGGGGTCTAAAACAAATGTACCGTAGTCAATATGACTACGCACAAGGGAATTGTACAGCAGTTTTTGAGTATATGGGTGTGCACCCCACCACACACCGGACACCGCACGTAGAGCGTTGATGCCCTTTTCACATTTTTTAGTTATATACTCAGTGTGAGCAATTCCATTCAGTCTTTTATCAAGAACGATGCCTAAAAATTTTGCCTTTTCTACTAGACTGATGTTATGATTATCAAACGTGAATTGTAAATTTGGGACTGTCCTCTTTCTAGTGAATACAACTGCCTGACACTTAGCCACTGATAATGATAAACCATTTTCAGAAAGCCATTGACCTAGATAATGCAAAGCAGAATTTATCCGGAAATTAATGTCCTCTACAGATTTTGAGCTGCAATAGAGGACGATGTCATCAGCATATTGAAGTATATTGCAAAAACTATTTATAGACAATTCGAGGTCATGAGTATATATATTATACAGAAGAGGGCTGAGGACCGAGCCCTGAGGGAGACCTTTCCAAACAAGTCTGGGAGGTACAGTAAGTAGTTGATGTTTAACAGATATGGTTCTACCGGTCAGCAGATGGCTTATGAAATGTGTCAACCTCAATGGAATGTTCAGATGATGCATTTTCTGCCTGAGCAACGGGAGAAGAACATTATCATAAGCAGAAGCAACAACAAGAAAAACACCAACCAGATACTCTCCTTGAGCATAAGCTAAACGAATGTCTGTAGTGAAAATACTGAGACTATCTATTGCACTCAGCCCCTTTCTAAAGCCAAACTGAGAGGGTGCTAAGATATTTCTGCTTTCCACTATCCATTCGAGACGAATTTTCAAAATCCGTTCAGTTATCTTCGCTAGAGTAGATGATAGCGCAATGGGTCTGTAGGAATTTGGATTAGATGGGCATTTGCCCGGTTTGAGGATAGGGATTACTATTTGGGATTTCCATGATTCTGGGATAATACCTGACACAAATAAAGCATTTATTAAATTTAAGAAATACTTTTTGGATCTATTGTTCAACCTTCCAATAAAGGAATATGGAATACCATCCTCTCCTGGACTAGTATCCTTTAGATCCGTTAAGGAGCTCTCAAGTTCTTCAAATGTAAAAGGACGGTCCATTTCGTTAATTACAGACGGTGTCATAGGGTACGAGTGAGAATCATGTGGGGGAACAAATGGAGGGGCTAATTTATCAGCAAAGTCATTAAGCCATACGGAAGGGTTATTGGAGTTAGGACTAGGGACAAAGTTAATAGAACGACGAAATCTCTTAATATTAGTCCACACTAGAGATGAGGGCGACCGAGGATCAAGAGATTCACAAAAGTTAATCCATCCAAGTTTTTTCTTTTTATGAGCCAATCTTCTAAACTTTGCATCATTGCGCTGATAGACATTAAAATTCTCCACTGTCATAGAGGCTGCATATGACATCTCGGCAGATTTACGCCGATTAACAAAATCAGTGCATTCCTGATCCCACCAAGGATTGGAAGGCAATTGATTCTGTGTGGAGCGCTTCTTCGGTATGTGAAGATCTGCGGAAGAAATGATAGCAGAGACAAACCGATCATAACAAAAAATGACATTCTCACTATCAATAGATTCAGGAAGGGAGTCCACCATACGATCAACAGAACAAGCAAAATCGTACCAATTGGCTTTATTTAAATTATGTTTAAGAAGGGAATAGGAATATGAAGAGGAAGGTATATATCCAGTGACTAAAGAAATCAGGATAGGAAAATGATCGCTACCATAGGAAGAGGGAAGGACGTTCCATGACAGTAGTGCAGCGAGAGCAGGAGAAGAGAGGCAGAGGTCTACTGCTGATCTAGGATTTTGATTAGGATAGACCCTTCTAGTCGGAGAGCCATCATTGAGGATACAAAGATTAGTATCATCAATCATGTCAACCAACTGAGGAGAGAGTCTATCACTAAAATAACATCCCCACAAAGTGTGATGGATGTTAAAGTCTCCCATAATCAGTACAGGACTGGGAAGCGACGAGATAATAGATAAAAGCTCAGGAAAAATCGAAGGAGAAGGATGAGGAATATATACAGAGAGGAATGATATGTTGAAGGCCCTCACAGCAACAGCATTAATCTGTTGGCTGTGAGATGGGATAGAAATAAGAGAATAAGGAGTGGAGTACCGGATAAGAATGGCACTACCAGCATACCCATCACTTCTGTCCTCCCTTAAACAGGCAAAACCTGGCACCCGAAAACGGGAACCGGGAGTTAACCATGTTTCCGAGAGGGCAATAATGACAGGATTGTGTGAGGAAATAAGATGGATTAATTCGTGTTTTTTAGGACGGATGCTTTTACAATTCCACTGAAGGAAGTTCAGTGGGGCCATTTTTAACTATATTGAAAATTTGCATTAATTTTTGGGCAACGTTGGACGGTAGAGGGACATCATCACAGGAAGATATAATAGAAATGAGGGTTTCAATGAGAGCTAGAAGGAGATCCTTTTTAGGACTGGAGGGATTATCATCATTATTAAGGGCACAGCCATTAGGAAGAGGGGAAGAGCAATTGCTAACAATTGCTTGATGAGCTTGTCTATCATATCCTTTCGCTAAAGGAGCTCGGGGACGTGGAGAACGGAAAACTGTTTGTCGATATGTTCTAGAGGAAGAGGGTTGAGGTTGGATTGGACTAGAGGTAGCGTTGGTGTAAGCAGGGAGATAGAACATCTCCTTAGCAACATCTGCATATGAGCGCTGCACAGTAGGGAAACGGGAGGATGCTTCTATATAGGAAACATTCTCTTGCGACATTACCATCTTAATTGATTGTTGTCTAAGAAATTCAGGGCAATCTTTGTCTGTGGCAAAATGTTTGCTAGTGCAATGTATACATGTTGAGTTCTCCTTAGTAATATTACATGCATCCCCGGTATGTGATTGGGAACACCTGTAACACCTTGGCTTAGATCTGCATTGAGCTTTAATGTGACCAAAGCGGCAACAATTAAGGCACTGTATAGTGGGAAGTTTATATGTCTCGACAGGAAGGGAAGTGTGGTAAGAGTACACTTTCTCTGGCAGCATTTGTCCCCTGAATGTCATTGCAACCGACTGAGTCGGTACCCAGGTAACAATGCCTTCATTTATATTCTTACGATTCAAACGTCTCGCTTTCATGACCTTACCACAGCCAGGAGGGAGTTCTAATGATTCGATAAATTCATCCATAGCCCAGTCAACAGGGACTCCTTTGATAAGACCCATTCGAGTAATATTAAAAGTGGGAATAACTGCTACATATTTGCACATACTGAGAACTGGATTCTTTAAAAAGTTATTAGCAGCCTCAGCAGAGGAGAATTGGACAGCGATTTTGTTGCGGCCGACATTTTTTACTCCATCATTGATTATATTGGGAATTTTATTATTATGCAAGAATTGACCGAACTTGATGGCTCTTATGGTTGTTCCAGCTGCAGGGTCAGGAGTTTCCCTGGAGACATAAACTATAAATGGGCCCTTGTCATCGTCATTATAGGAAAGAGGACCTTCGGACATAGAGGGATTTATATACACATTTTGGATTGACGGGGTGGCAGTATCAGGATTGTGTATGGTTTTTTTAATTGCCGAATTTGAATCGGAAATTGAGACTTCCCCTTGGCGTTTACGAGAAACACCCTGAGAGCTTAACAAAGTAAAACCTCCGGGATCCGGGGGCTCCGACGGTGGATCACCATCCATGCTTAAGTCTAACCTACCTTTATTTAAAACACACACAAATAAAAATATAAACCAATCACCAATAAACTACTTAATTCACTACGAGGCTTACACCTTTGACACTTAATTATAATAAAAACTTAAAAGAGGGACAAGAATTTATATAAAAAGAACACCGATCTCACTAACACGTGTGTAAGCCACTTCTCCATTAAGTATTTTCATCACTTTTTTTTTTTTTTTTTATTGCTTAAGACTCCATCTCATTCAATATTTTTTCTTTACCAGAAAACATTTTTTAATAACAACATAGACCACTCATTTTAAAGCTAAAACAAAGAACTTTGAGATGTTAAAATCAGAAATATAATAAAAGCTTCCAATTTTTTGCTAGAGCTTTTTAACCGCAAGCGTGCGTCCTGAGTCGATTTTTTTGCTCACGAGTGTAATTAGAATAGGTGAGATACTAAAAATAACGCATATTAGGCATATTACAATCATATGTTTATAGAATATCATTTAAGGAAAGAATATAATATTATATATCATTTGTCAGACAATAACAACGGTTCCCATGGCAACAAACGTACGTACATACATGTTTTCGTAACGCATTCACCAGCTTACCCCCCAAGTCAAGCGTGCGTAAAGAAATTTTACTTCAATAACGGGTCATAGTCTATCTGTGTATTAAATGTCATTAAAGAGTACCAAACATCCACACACATTTAAACTTTCGCTTTAAGTTTTTAACTATCAGCCCAATTTACCATATCTAAAATGTTTGCACGATATTACAACTCAAAGACTGTTAAAAGTGTTTCTGTTTGCTTAGCAGTCTCGATAGCAATATTGTGTAAATTTTCTATGTCACTTAAAAATTACTTATAATAACAACATTTTTAAAAAGCAGATGTTTATAGCATAGTCAGCTGTTGCATTATTTTGAGCTCACACTAAAAAAATCTAAAAAAATGTGAATATTTCAATTAAAGCCAATTTCCTACATCGTTCTATCTATTAAAGGAAGGCGTAACAAAAAATAACAGCTGTTTTAACTAAAAATAGCATTGATATTTAACAATGTGTAAATATTTTTGAAAAATACATTGCTTCTTAAATTCAATCCTATTATAATGTTAAATTTTTTTATCATTTATACTACATATATGGTTAAAGCTTTAAAAACACAAATCAGTAGATCATTTAAATTATTTTCATATATGCCAGATGCCTATTTATTTAATATTTTTATTCTTTTATATAAAAAACGCGATGTATACTACATGTATCGTTTGTGCCATAACGTTTTAAATTTCTTTGTACAGTGTTGGTCACCTGTCGCCCCTTACCGGTTACCTGCGCCCGCGCAGGCGGCCTGTTCTTTACAAAAAAACTTACATTATTATCCCCTTCCCGAAATACATTAAGTATTGATATCGAATTTACTTTAATTTAGGTACAGTCAACGGCTACTTAGAAACTTTGGGATTAATATATACATAATAAATTATACAATAATATTACTTTTAATTATCTATTATCGATTATTATCATACATATTATTTTTACGTTACATCTCTCGGAAAATAGTTTTGATAAAATTGCTTTCAGAAAAAGATTTTTTAAATTCATCATAATAGTGTTTTTTAAATGTTAAAATAGATTTCTTAATTAACAAAAATTACACATTTAATCATATAATAATTTCTTAGATTTACGCGTTTATTTGACATTTTAAATAAAACAATTTTTTCAGATTTTTTCCCAGATATGATTTTTGTTTCCCGACGTCTATCTTTCCTCCGAATCAAAATCAAAATCCACGAAAAAAAATCCGAAAAAATAATTTCATTTAAAACATTTAATCATTTTGAATTTTAGTTACCTAAAAAACCAATTTATTATGCGAGAAAAATGTAACAAATGAGAATAATTAAAATGTATGTAATAATATATTATAATAAGTAATTAAAACAATTATAACATCATTTAAAATACGTAATATGCCTATTGCATATATTATGCTAAATAAAACAGATAAAGAAATATTTTTTGCCGACGGTACAGCACTACAGATACACTCCACAGGCTTTAGATTACAAAATTACACTTCATTGCCGTTCGCGAGCGCTAGTATCGCAGCCAACGCCGTTACAAACAGACGTGTACGTTTAATTATCATACTTCTTTACGTAAACGTATGGATGCTATGAACTTTTAAAACTTGTGAAGTGCAATCAAAACCTGTGCAGTGATTTGTGTGTGATATTCCGTGATTTTTGCAAAAAATCACGAGAAACAATTTAACGGAATTCGGATTTCCCATTCCGTTGGTTACACGGTAAGATTCTATGGTGTTTAGTTTAACATAGAAAATTTTAACGGGATCAAGGTTTAAAATTGCTGATAACTATTCATCTCAAATTTTGGTTTGAAATTTTATCGTAACGGTTGTGCGTTACGTCCAGATTTAAATTTTAGACGTTAAATATTCGTTGATTGATTTAAAATTTT
Organism: Fabriciana adippe; assembly: GCA_905404265.1. Lineage (NCBI taxonomy): Eukaryota > Metazoa > Arthropoda > Insecta > Lepidoptera > Nymphalidae > Fabriciana > Fabriciana adippe. Next base: position 981,425 of record FR989996.1, on the reverse strand, counting down.
GAATATGTTTTTGTATAAAATAATGTAAATATTTCACATAAATAACATGAAAAACATTTTCCACGTCACTAATATGCGGATGTTTCAAAAGATTGACCTCAAGGCCACAACAATATTGACGTTGATAAGCATAATCGATATTATTTTTGGAGATTCTAAAAATATTGAATTGTTAATTACTTAATTACATCATTATTAAAACTTGAAAGTCGATCAAGTTTTATAAATTATACTGATTTAATTAATCAATTTGTTCCTACATATTTTTTTTAATAGTCATAATTTTTAGTCATTTTGGCGGTAAAAAGGGAAGTGGATACTGGTCAATCATAACACTCCGGAATTAAAATTTGTATAAATCAAGCCCACGCATTTTATAAACCTAACATTCAAAAATTAAAGTTAAGTTTTTTAAAATGGAATTCCACGCAATTTGGTCACCTTCCGTTAATGTTTTATACATATCGATACTCGAATAACTTGTTTTTAAATATTTTTAAATAGGTATTATAATAAACAAATGATGAATAATTTTAACTGAATACACGTTTTTTCCTTCGGTTACTTGTAACAACACCATAATAAAAAAAAAATGTCAGTCACCATAATATAATAATCGTATATAATATTAACAATATATTACACACACAAGCCTTTAAATCATATCAATATATTATTGATATCAATGGTTTATTCCCCATGCAAACTTTCATCCCCATTTTCAACCCCTTAAGGGATGATTTCTGGGATAAAAAGTATCCTATGTCCTTCCCAGTGTCTCAAACTATCTTCTTACCAAATTTCATCTAAATCGGTTCAGCAGATCTAGAGATTACTCATTACACCCTACAACTTCACAAACTCACAAACTTTACCTCTTTATAATATTAGTATAGATTATACATAATGTAGGTATATAATATAAATATGCAAAGACAAAACAGTTCAGCACCTTTTTCTCCTCTGTTTGTCAACTGTTTTTTTTTTGTGTAGTAGTAGATGAACTTTAGATGAGATCCTATTTATATATGTTTTTCTCAAGTTTTCAATAATGATTATAGTCGATTTTCGATCACTCAGCGAACACTAGAGCATAGGTATGATATAGCACCTCCCGGTAATTTTCTAAGAAATTAATTGTTAACTGGCACATCGCTGTGCCCGCGCCTCTCGACAGGGTAGGATAGGATAGTGCCTTTTTTAATGGTAGGATGAAAGAACTAAAAATTCCGTTTTTCTTCCACCGTTCCGTACGTTCCTTGCCTTTTAATCAACTAGATAGAAGAACATCATACAAACATTTCATTTCAAATCGATTAAATCTGCGAAGCCTCGCATCATAATAAATGCTAGTTTAATAGGATTTTAACAACCAGTTTTAATATTCATATTTATTATTAATCTATACAGATAAATAAAATTGAAATGTCTGTTTGTAATGTCAAAATAACAGCTTTTTACTAAATGCATATGAAATTATATACGATATTTATAAGAAAAACACAATTTTTAAATTTTTGTCTATCTGTCGGTATGTTCTGACTAATCACCGAAACGGCTGCACGATTTTGACGGGACTTTCACTGGCAGATAGCTGATGTTATAAGGAGTTACTTAGGCTACTTTTATTTAAGAAAAAATAAAACGCACTCAGGGACGCACCCGAGCGAAGCGAGGATCATTCGCTAGTTAATTATATAAACAATAATAGCTTTTTATAGCATACTGTGTCTGAATCTTGTCACGAGGTAATGTCACGAGCTAATAACGTTGTGTCTGCATGTTAATTATGATGGCCATTTTCCACTCCTGCGGTTAAACAAAGACACTTAGACAATGCATAATTATTTTTACATATTTCATATGTGGCTTCTGTTATGCAATGTTGTTTTTAAACCTCTAAGGTTAGCTCAAATTCAATAGTTATTGTGTAAAATGACAAAAAATGAAAGAAAAATATGTTAACTACTAGCAACTTTACTTACCTTTTAACGTTTAGTATAGATTTCTCAGAAATGAGGTATTTTCCCGCGAAAAAAAGTATTCTATATGTTGACCCGGATAACCAGCTATCACCATACCAAATTTCATAAAAATCCCTCCAGTGGTTTTCTTGTGACGCGGTAACAGACAGACGGAGAGACAGACAAAAATTCTAAAAACTATAGATTCGGTCTCTGTATCGATAATAATGTCTATTTCAATAAGATTTTTCAAAAAATATTTAATGTACAGATTCAGTTAAGTTACAATTTTATAATATGTATAAATTATACTTGTTAACTAGCAACTTTTTTAATGTAGTGGGGGTAGTTAGGGGGTAGGGTAGGTATTAGGTAGGGTGGGTATTAGGTATTCAATTTTCCAGTTTAAAAACCCTTATTGTCACTTATTATTACGATTCTTAGTTACACATCTTATCGGATGCACCCAATGAAAAATGTTATAATAACGTATGCCAAGGTTGTGGCATTATTTTTTTATACAATTTCGCTATCTTTCTACACAAAATAAGTTTTATCGCTATGGTATTTTCGTGTCCATACGACACTGTGACCTCCCAAACCGGCATGGCGAGTTCCCATTCGTAGGTCACCTGCGTTAAATATACCTTGACCTTGCAAAAGCAGACATAAAAAGGATAAAAGTTTTGAAAATAGCTAATAAAGGGAACCTCTTATAAACTCATAGGACGAAGAAACTGAAAATTCAAGACGTTTGCATCTTTATTGACCACCGATGACAAAATTTTGCTATTTCGCTATAGTTTTATTTATTACTAGCGACTTACCCTCGCTTCGCTCGGGTGCGTCCCTACCTACGTTTTAATTTTTTTGAGCATAACTCTAATTTTTTTCTAAAATAAAAGTAGCCAAAGTTGCTCATTATAATATCAGCTATCTGCCAGTGAAAGTCCCGTTAAAATTGATCCAGCCGTTTCGGAGATTAGCCGGAACAAACAGACAGACAGACCGACAAAAATTTTTAAAATTGTGTTTTTAAAATTGTCTTATAAGTACTGTATGTAATTCCATACGCATTTAGTATAAAGCTGTTATTTTGACATTACAAACGGACACTTCAACTTTATTTATCTGTATAGATACAGTAATATTTAAAGTAAAATTGGCGATATTTAAAAATACAGACGCATCATATACATAATGTATATTATAAAGCTGAGAAAATTGTTTCATTGTTTGTTTGTTTGTTTGTTTATTTGGTTGAACGCGCTAATCTCGGAACTACTAATCCGATATGAAAAATTATTTTTGCACTAGATAGGCCGTTAACTGAGGAAGGCTATAAGGCTATACATATATCATCCCGGAAAAATGTACTGTTCCCGTGGGATAGATTTGTTTTTGTCCAGGGACGAGCCCGAAGCGAAGCGAGGGTGATTCGCTACTACATAATGTAAAGAATGCAGTTTACATTACATGTAACGTTAGTTTAATTAATTATTATTAAGTCAAGTGAAGAAATATTACCAAGATTATGACCATAATTACGCTAATTATTGTTCAACCAGCTATCAAGAGCCTGTTTAGTGCTTGTTGCGTCGATTGTCATACAATTAGGTGCTAATACGGTTTTACAGCAGAGGGTTAAGCCCTCTAAAATGACCGACTTTTAAAAAGAAGGTTCTGTGTTCGTCTCATGTATTTTTATTAAAAAAAAACATTAATTATTAAATTTCAAGTGTACTTCTGTAGATACTTTCAGTAATAAACGTTACAGAAAAAATAAAACAATATTTTATTTTAATAGGCAACCAATGTAATATACAAAGTATCTTAAACTTATTTAAAAAATTATATTTAGTACAAAAATCTACATCCAATAAAAGGCTGACTCATCCTCATGCATATTTATGTAGAAACCTTCTTCGGCAATTCTTCTTCTTTACTTGTTTCAAAATCCCACTTTCCTTACATTCACTGGATTTTACATACATTATATTAAAGTAACTAGCGACTCACGCTCGCTTCGCTCGCGTTCGTCCCTAGGTACGTTTTCACGGTTAGCTATGTTTATACATAAATAGTAGCTTGCTACTCCTAAAACATTCATTTAAATTATATAGCGATTTACCCTCGCTTCGCTTGGTCAAAATCGGTCCAGCCGTTTCGAAGATTAGCCGGAACAGACAGACAGAAAAACAAAAATTGTAAAAAATGTTGTTTTGGTATATGTACGGTGTATACATCCAGATGCATTTAGTAAAAAGCGGTTATTTTAATATTACAAACAGACACTCCAATTTTATTTATCTGTATAGATAAATAATACGTACCTTCAGCTTACGGATGCGCACGAGTGCATTTTGTTGACAGCTATAACATTTATCAAATTTTATCTAATACTAGCGGCTCACCATCGCTTCGCTCGGTTTCGCCTCTAGGAAAACAAAAACAAACCTATTCCACAGGAACCGTACATTTTTCCGGGATGAAAAGTAGCCTATCTGTTATTCCAGACTATAATCTGCGCCAAATTTCATCCAGATCCGTTCAGCCGTTCTGGCGTGAAAGAGTAACATACATCCATACATCCATACTCATAAACTTTCACATTTATAATATTAGTATAGATTTTTTGTCATAAATATATAAATGTATACGTATGTTTGTCAGTTACAATGAGCAAGTAGCTAAAGATGGTGACCTCACCAACTGAGGCTAGTAAGTAATAAGGAGCGCGCCTTGGCCTGACATTGGAGACGATCGATAAGGAATCGCCTTTGATCAATCAACATGTGATTAAATATAGATTATATAAAGTTATTTGCTGTGTTATATTGATTTAAGATAATTTGTTGTATTTTAATCCTAAATTATAGAATTTCATACGGAAATTATAATTCTAAGTTATCAATTTTAATTAGAACTAGCGACTCACCCTCACTTCGCTCGGGTTCGTCCCTAGGTTGCTTCCCAAACAAACTTTTTTTTTATTTTTTTTTTTTGTTTTTTTTTTTCTAAAATAAAAATAGCCTAAGTTACTCCTCATTACATCGGCTATCTGCCAGTAAAAGTCTCATCAAAATCGGGCCACCCGTTTCAGAAATTAGCCGGAACAAACAGACAGACAGACAAAAATTGTAAGAAAATGTTGTTTTGGTATATGTACCATATGCATTTAGTAAAAAGCGGCTATTTTAATATTACAAACATACACTCCAATTTTATTTATTTGTATAGATTAGAATGCTACATACCTACATCTGATAAAAATATAGAGCTCTCAGCTCTTTCAAAGTCACTCGTGTTTGTATAAAAAAATATAAAATTTGGTATATTATATTTCATTATAAAACAAATTTATAATTTTGAAATGCATAATTTAAAAAAATACTAAATAATTACGTAAAATGCCTAAATGGCTGTATAATTTCAAGCCAATTATATAAATAAGTGTTTTGTAACTAATTTTAATGAATAGAATAATTAGTAATGGCTGCACTTAAAATTATATATTTTAAGTAAAACCATCTACACTTCTACACTATTATTATAAAGAGGAAAGATTTGTATTTTTGTATGTTTGTAACGAATAAACTCAAAAACTACTGGATCGCTTTAGATGAAGTTTGGTAAAATAGTTTGAAACCCTGGGAAGGATATAGGATATTTTTCATTGCGGAAATCATCCCTTAAGTGGATGAAAATGAGGATGAAAGTTTGTATGGGGAATCAACCTAGGGAAGAACCCGAGCGAAGTGAGGGGTGAGTCGCTAGTCTATACAAATAAATAAAATTGGAATGTCTGTTTGTAATATTAAAATAACCGCTTTTTACTAAATGCGTATGGATTTATACACGGTACATACATATACCAAAACAACATTTTTAACAATTTTTGTCTGTCTGTATGTCTGTTTGTTCCGGCTAATCTCTGAAACAGCTGGACCGATATTGACGGGACTTTCACTGGCAGATAGCTGATGTAATAAGGAGTAACTTAGGTTACTTTTATTTTAGAAAAAAAAGGGTCCCACGAAAAAAATTAAAACCAAAAAAATAATAAAAAAAAGTTTGTTTTGGGAAGCAACCCAGGAACGAGCCCGAGCGAAGTGAGGGTGAGTCGCTAGTTACTAATAAACCAAGTACCTTCAATACATTCCAATACGAAAGTATGCATGTCTTTCAACAAAAGTCATCGATCGTTACCATACGGTGATCCATCCAAGCCGACCTTGATCAATGTTGCTTAAATAACAAAATTTACTTTTCAACCATAACTAGGTCGAGTTAATGTAAACAATATCAAAATATCTTATTACGTTATTGCTTAATTATCAGGTTGCTTTATATCTCGATTAGAAAGGATTTTTTCTGATTTTAGTCTCTCAAGACAATAGAACAGAAGTCCTCAAACTGCGGCCCGCTTCTATGCGATCCCGAGGCTTATGAAACCTCTTGTAAATGTTATAAATATAACTCATACTTATAGTTTTTATAATTAATCTATACTAATATTATAAAGAGGAAAAATTTGATTGTTTGTTTGTTTGTTTGCATCGCATAGGCTCCGAAACTACTGAACCGATTAAGATGAAATTTGGTAAGAAAATAGTTTGAGACACTGGGAAGGATATAGAATAGTTTTTATCCCGGAAATCATCCCTTAGGGGGGTGAAAATGTGGATGAAAGTTTGTATGGGGAAGCAAGCTACGCACGAACCCGAGCGAAGCGAGAGTGAGTCGCTAGTTATAAATAAAATTCTAAAGTCTTGACTTCAATTAAAATAGCTAAGCTCATTTGAATTACTAGTTTTTTTGCACAATGTATAAACAAACGCCCTAACAGATAGATAGAAATTAAAATATGAGACCGTATTTTTCTACGTCTGTTTGGTGCTATGTTTTAATGTCATGCTCAGTCTATTTGTATCTATCCGGGATTTGCTGAACCGATTTTAACAAAGCATTCACTGGAAGATAGATAATTTGCGTGAGAATGATATATATAAGCTGCTTTTACATTGAAAATATAAGCAGGTCTATATCAAACCTTAGACTGATTGAAAATGATAAACTGACAAAAATAACCAGGTCGCTTATCATTTTAATTAGTAATTCTTGCTCTATAAGTTTATGTTTGGATATCTGTAAAGGAAACGATCGGTATAGATCCAAAGATTGCGATATGTTCCCACGATCTTCTCGCAACGTGCGAATAAGTCTGACCACGCTAAATCGTCTTTAGTGAAAGTGAGGTTATTATTATCATCAAAAATGTACATTTATGTATAGTTTCTTCATCCTATTAATGCATAATATGAAATATGAATAAGTAGTTTTATATGTATGTACGTACACTATACATATTACAATGTTATTGTCCTCCCGACCGATTTAAACCACGGTGGCCAATCTCATTGAGACTAGCCATCTGCACAGGAGATATTATAAGTATAGGCGCAAACACAAGTGCATTCTCTATTCCTGTCACTCTCATACTCCGGTGGGACGACTACTTGATACGACCATTGATCTGGGACTTGAACCCAAGACCTCCGGATCTGCGGCCGTACATGCTAGCCAGTAGATCTCGACGACACGTTTGGCTCATTTTGTTACTGTGCTAGCGGTTGCGGGTTCGAGTCCTGCTGGACACATTCATTTGTGTGATAAGCACGAATGTTTGTACTCCAGCCATGGGTGTTTATATTTATTATGTATGTATTTAAAGTTATATATGTGTAGCGTATCAACTATCTGGTATCCATAACACATGCTTCGTAGCTTAGGTACCATGGAACGAGATGGTGCTGTGTGTTAATCTCCCAACATATATTTACGTATAATATTGGTACGGCCTTTCATTGAAAAATACAAAAAAAATAATAATAAAACAGTTAAAATATGTGCTTTATGTTACTATTAAGAAACTTTAATACATAGTAGTTAATGGTGATTGTATGGCGATGATCCCACGGTCTGCTCGGTATATGTGAACCAGGTGCCTGACCGCGGTTATCTCGAGGTCAGTGCAGTGAAAGTTCAATTTTTGACCTAGCCTGGTTTCCGTTAGTCAGTCATCGAAAAACTAACCGAGATTGGATTGAAAATATTAAAAACGTGTTACTATACTTCCTATGGAACTGGTAATTTTAACGGTTAGTAGGTATGGATTTCTCAAAGATGAGGTATTTTACCGCAGTAAAAAGCATACTATATGTTGACTGAGATAACCAGCTATCATCATACCAAATTTTATTAAAATCTATCCAGTGGTTTTCTCGTAATGCGTTCTCAGAAAGACAGACCAAATTTCTAAAAACTATAGATCCGTCTCTATATCGATAATAATTACTATTTCAATAAGACTGCTTAAAAATATTTAATGTACAGATTTATCACATTCTTCCTAGTTCAGCAGTTTTCGAGATAAGTGCGTATTACGTGCAGAAAGAAGAACTTACAAGGGAGTTTCTTTACGTGTAGGGATAATCTGGACTTAAAGGCAAAAAAAAATGCAACTGATAGTTTCGATATCGAGTTTCGAAACCTTAAGGCGGTCCCTCACCGGGAGCATTCGCCTGTAATGTTCAGATTCGACCATTACGTAAGTGAGGAAGAAGAACTGAGCATATTAATATTAGTAATGCTCAGTTCTTCTCCCTCACTCTGAATCTGGACTGTTACATTATAAGCGAATGCTCCCGGTGAGAGACCGCCCTTATAATACTATCTAACGATATAGATAGCTATTTCTATATTAATTTCTTAATTATATCAATTATTTAAGTGTTTATTTTAATGTATTTATCTCAGTAATTTAGTATTTATTAGTGATTATTTTTAATAACTAGGAAGTGACGCAAATAAAGTAATGTTGGCAAGTTATCGTCCGATAAAAGATACTATATCTTATCACACACGATGTTATACCGTTGTGTGAAGCGATTTGGTAAATATGGAAACATTGATTGTAATCCAATCTGTTTTGCTAAACAGTTTATATCGATCGTGTCTTAAAATCTTTGGACTAGTCCGATTAATGTCTAATTCTATTTTTGAAAGGAAATTCAGAATTTTACTAATATTTTATTACACTCTTGGATATATATTACTAGCGACTCAGCCTCGCTTCGCTTCGGGTTCGTCCCTAGATAAAAACATATCTATCCCACGGGAACCGCACATTTTTCCGGGATGATATATAGCCTATAGCCTTCTTCAGTTAACGGGCTATCTAATGCAAAAAGGATTCTTCAAATCGAATTAGTAGCTCCTGAGATTAGCGCGTTCAACCAAACAAACAAACAAACAAACAAACTCTTCAACTTTATAATATTAGTATACTCGTAGATGAGGAAACTTGCTTGTCTAAGAGTCTAATTAGTTTTTGAAAGACGTGGAATACACCTACCTGCACTTGGCCAGGCCAATGTGGTGGACTATGGCCCAATCCCCCCATTGAAGTGCCTATGTCCAGTAGTGGGACGATTAATAACGTATATAAAGAACTATAAATTCCTATCTTTGTATATAAAATGATTAAAAAGTAACATTTAATTGCGTTTGTAACGTATTTATTCTAACTAGTGATCGCCGCGTGGTTGAAAATTAACCATAATTCATTAAGTTACCTATATATTTATTGTCTTGTGTTATGTAATATATTACAATATTAAACTAATCTCAATTTGACCACAGACTTAACTATAAACAAAAGAGTATATATGCGTGTGTGTGTCAAATGCATGGTAGTGTGTGTGATGTTTTTTTTATTGATCTAATGTATTTTTTATGCATAATTAAAAAAAAATATTAGCATTCTGCACTCCTCTATATAAACTATAAATGTGGGAAGTTTCATACTGCTCCGTCCGCGCAATTTTCGTAAAAAGGGGTACAAAGTTTTTGCTTCACGTATTAAAATATAGATAACATGTGTTTACGGTGCGTGTTCGCCCCTAGGTACCTACGTTTTAACCGTTAGCGTGGAATAGATAGACTATATATTATATTACTGCTCCGCTCCCTTGTGTAGTAACGTGATGATATATAGCCTTATAGCCTTCCTCAACGGGCTATCTAACGCAAAAAGAATTTTTCAAATCCGATTAGTAGTTCCTGAGATTATCGCGTTCAACAAACAAACAAACGAACAAACTCTGCCTCTTTATAATATTATATATTATAGTATAGATAATAGTATATTGTCTCAAGACAATGAGCAATAATAGTACGTAGGTACTATTATACTGCGTGCCGGGTTTCATAGATTTTATGATCCAAACGTGATTGTTAGAAATGTTCGGTTCAAAAAGACAGTAACTTTAACAGTTTATCTTCGACTAGTTTAGTTAAGAAAAAAGGGTTATTTATTGAGATACAACTACATACATTGTCCTTATACCTATGACACACCACTTGCTAGTTTTCACCCACAGTAATAAACGGACGGACATACTTTAATCTATCCGTCTTGATAGAGCTACGATTAGTATCCTGCACACATATATGTATGTCATGTACCTACATCTCCATAGTAAAATGAAGTTATTATATTCTTTATTGCACTTTAGATGCGATACAGAAAAAAAAAACAACAATAAACATAGTTCACAAAGGTGGACTTATCTCTAAAAGAGATCTCTTCCAGTCAACCTCTGGATGTGGAAGAAGATGTCAGCGGGCAATATAGTGCAAAAAAAAAGTAAAATAAAAGTAATGATAACATATACATAATATATTACTGATAAAAGTATATAATACTACACATATATAATACTTAATGTAAAGATTCTACTTATACATACATATATACATATACACATACATATACATATACATACACATATTATATAATATATAAAATATGAAAACAGAAAAAGGTGCTGATTGATACTTGTCTATGTTTGTGCTAGTAAATAGTTTTTTAATTTACGTTTGAAGATATGGATAGATGGGCTCTCGTGGATGGTTTTGGGTAGTTGGTTCCATAGTACTGCGGCATGGACAGAAAAAGAATTTTGTTGGAATTTAGTGTTGCTCCTAGGAATGTCAAGCATATAAGCAATGCAAGACCTCCTGGAACGTGTAAGGTAGGGAGGGAAATTTTGATTTTTAAGGATATTATAAAGGAATGATAGGATGTGCATATTACGGCGAAGACGGATGGGGAGCCACTTCAGTTGAGCACGAAAGTCAGAGATGTGGTCATATTTCCGCAAGCCAAAGATAAATCGTATGGCGAGATTCTGAAGACGCTCCAGTAGCTCCTCTGTCACATCCAGGTAGCAGACGTCGGCGTAGTCGAGAATGGGTAATAGGATGGATTGCGCTAGCATAAGTTTCTATGGTAAATGGTTAAAGGTTTCTATGGTATAAAACCCGAGAATATTTATTATTAGCTTTTCAAAGTCGATTTAGTTATTAATATCTTGTATATAATATTTAATTCAAACAATAAATATAGCACTATCGAAAATATTTTAAAATGTTCGTTTTTGATTTTTGAATGTTACGATTACAAATATAATTTTTTAAATATCTGACAAAAAAATTTATAATCATATTACATGTTCATTTTATTGGCGAAGTAAATTGTACTTAACTGACATACATAAATATAGAGCCTCTCGTTTTATTTCTCTGACCAAATGTTCCCTGAAAAAAACGGATTTCTGATGTAACAATGTTTGATGACACGTTTGGTTCAGTTTGTAGTGCAATCCTACTTGCTGTGCCAGCAGCCGCGGGTTCGAATCCCGCTGAAGGCATTCATTTGTGGATGAGCATGAATGTTTGTAGTCCAGTCATGGGTGTTTATATTTATAATATGTATGTATTTAAAGTTATATATGTGTAGTATATGAACTATCTGGTACCTATCCATAACACAAGCCTCGTAGCTTGCCATGGAACTAGATGGTGCTATGTGTCAATGTCCCAACATATTTATTTATTACATATTTAAGTAATTCTCTTTTTATCTATGTGTTGTTTCAATTTATAGCATGTACTTAAAATATTTTTATTTTGCCAGAAGTCATATCTACATTATCAATTATCATAATAGTAATCTTTAGCCATGCGTAACAAGAAAAAATGTGTTACTTACTTTGATAAAATTAAAAATTATTTGATGAAATTAAAAAAACAACATCTAGGCGAAGCTTGGGTGGGGTAAAATAAACAATGGTGTGCCGAAATATTTAGTACAAATAGTTGCGTCACACTACATAAGCCCACAAACGTACACTTACACATGTATGTAGGTATCACGATGATAGGGCTATCATTTACAATACTAAAAGTACTTACTAGCATTATAAATGTATTTATACTAAACTTAGAACATAACTCCCCTATGTCCCGAGGGCGTAAGTAGCTGCGACACAGTTTAAATTAATATAGCTACTTACGTAAAATTGATAGATTGTCTGTTTGTAATGTCAAAATAACAGCTTAATACTAAATGCATATGGAATTATATACGGTACTTATAAGGAAAACACAATTTTTAAAATTGTTGTCTGTCTGTCTGCGTGTTCCGGCTAATCTCCGAAACGGCTGGACCAATTTTAACGAGACTATAAATGGCATATATCTGATATTATAAGGAGTAATTTAGGCTACTTTTATTTTGAAAAAATAATTAGGGTTTCGCTCAAAAAAATTAAAACGTACCTAGGGACGAACCCGAGCGAAGCGAAGGTGAGTCGCTAGTTTTTAATATGTATGTTATTATGTTCAATAAAAATCTCTAAATCTTTTAAAAATTTTAAATTCTAGCTCTAAAATACTTTGGTAATTGCTGTGTAGTAGACGGCAATATACCGCATTCACCGCATTTTTCTTTCTTGTGCGAAAAGCAGCACTTAATTCACGGGAGTCACTTCACTTAACACTTAATATAATGACATATCACTAGGTACTTACTAAAATAAGATGTAAATAACTGATACTATATTGTTACTGAACTGATACTACCTATATATAATATTTTTTAATCAATTATGATTTCCGGAATTATCCGACTGTTTTGGTAATAATTTGTGATGTTTAGATATTAATTCAACTTGAACACCAGTTAACTTAAAATTAACTTAAAATATCCATGAACTTGAGATTAAGTTTATCACTGCCACATCCTTGTTATTAAAATATTTGATATTTGATATGTTGGGACATTAACACACAGCACCATATAGTTCCATGGTAAGCTACAAGGCTTGAGTTATGAATACCAGATAGTTGATATACTACACATATATAACTTTAAATACATACATATTATAAATATAAACACCCATGATTGGAGTAAAAACATTCGTGCTCATCACACAAACGAATGTCCCCAGCTGGACTCGAATCCACAACCGCTGGCACAGCAAGTAGGGTCACGCCAAACGTCATCTTATAACATTAATTTTTATTTAATTCAATAGCATTACATAGTAGAATATTTTTTCTGAGGTAGAAATCATGACAACCCTATTCTAGGATAATGTAGGCTTGCGTCGGCGCAGAGCGTTAGAGCCGTTTGGAATTAAAAAAAAACATGGCGCCAGTTCATACGAACACGAAAATTGTGACATATAAATATAAACTCTTAATGTCCTTATAATAGAGACTATAATAAAACAGCATATACGTATAAAGCACGTAAATTACATCACTCTTACTTTATCCGGTGTCTTGAACAGATAGCGTTCTTTAAACAGGATCTACTTCGTTAATGTTTTTAAAATAAAGCAAATATTTTGAAATCTTAATTGTGTATAGGGATTTGAGTCTCGCGTTAGACTACGGCTTTACATGGCAATTTTATTAGCTATGCTTTCGGCAATAGATAGTGTACATTAAAAATTATCTTCGTTATTAAAAATATGTCCCACAATTTGTGTTGCTTTATAATATTTCGAACATTTCACTAACACAAACAAAATTATATTAATAGTAGATAATCGTTTTTATTAAAGTAAAACTTCTTTACGCACGCTTGATTTGGGGGGTAAGCTGGTGAATGCGTTACGAAAAAATGTACGTACGTTTGTTGCCATGGTAACCGTTGTTATTGTCTGACAAATGATATATAATATTATATTCTTCCTTAAATGATATTCTATAAATATATGATTGTAATATGCCTAAAATGCGTTATCTTTAGTATCTCACCTATCCTAACATAAATCGTATTTCATAAAGAATATCGATAGCCTACAGAAGTTTTACTTATTGCGCGTGTGCGCACATTCATACACGCAGTCTTTAATTTTTTTTTAAATCAGTAAAGGTTTACTTTATTATGAGCGATTACAGCCGTTTTGCTTCATCGGCGCATCTCTCAGCTGGCGCGCAACTCGTGCGAGATATATGATAAAAATTATTAACGTCAATGCAAAAGTAGGTTTAGGTCATACTAATTATATATATATGTGTGTGTGTGTGTGTGTGAAGCCAGGGCGGATTGTCATAAATAAAATATAACACAATTGTATTTCAACTATAAAATTACTATCTTACCTTTGTCATTCAAATCAAAACAAATCAATCTCGTTCCATGGTTCTATTGTATGTAGATTTAATGGCGAAAGTAGATCCTCTCAGGAATCGATCTAGCAGTTCCACTTGACGTTCACTTGCCGACAATGAGGTAAAAGTTAGCGATATGGGGTCAAGTGGTGAGGGCAAATAGTACTTTAAGTGAATTATACTTTGATTTATGGCGTCTTTACAATTTGTTTTCTTGAAGCTGCTATTATAATAACTAATTGTTTAGAATACTCGAATAGAAAGGGGTAATGGAGAAATCAAAACTCCCTGCCGAGGTTTTCCCAGCGGGCTACAGTATGGGGTAAATAGATTTTTACAGGGTCGGTAACGCGCATGTGATGCCCTTGGTGTTGCAGGCGTCCATAGGCTACGGTAACCGCTTACCATCAGGCGAGCCGTATGCTTTATTGCCACCGTCGTGGTATAAAAAAAATCAGTGGCTAATTTCTTTGTTTATTCAATTCCTTAAGACATAGAAAACTGAAGATATATAGAAAAAAAATGTTGAGTAAGCTTAAATGTCAGCCGAGAGAGTAAGTAGTATATACAAATCCCATTGAATAAGTAGCCTTTTTTTTCGCTGGTAAATCTCGTTATGGGGTCCCAACGCTATGGCCGTAGCACAATGGGGCGTTGCATAATCGATGGTACAAACAACCCCCTTTTCTTGACATTGGGATATTCACTTACGCATACAACCTGCATAGATACTTAAGATATAGGTGGTTATACTGAACTCAGTTACTGTTTTTAATTTATAAGTTTCCGAAATATACTTTGTCCTAATCCAATGTCAAAAATGTCGTCATTGAGTACGTAAATATTGAGCTTTAAGTAAATTTTTCAAAACGTGTATAAATGTTTTCAGAGTAATGAATCTGATTTATAAATTATTTTAGTGCTAAATTAATCACGGTATGAGTTACTGCCACCGGAAGAAAAAACATTTTCTTCCGTAGCAGAAACTGCAAGTTTCGTTGGAATCGGATGAAGACTTTATGGCATACGTCACAGACAGACATTATTTTTGTTATTAACTAAAATTTTGATATAATATATGTAGATAGTTATACAATTATTTTCGATTAACTCATATTGCTTCATGAAGATACCGAGGAGAGTGTCAGATGTTGATCTTTTAAATTATTTTGACTCACATTTTAAACATTAAATATCATATTTTTATTTTACATTCTTATTTTACGCTCCGTACGCGTAATTAAATTGTGTATTACTATATCTTTAAAAATTATATCTTTTGCGTTACTCTAATGTATAAGCTATATTATTGTAAAGTTTCAACAAAATGCGTTTAGTAATTTTTGTGTGAAAGAGTGACAAACATCCATCCTTACCAACTTTATTGCACTGAAATTAAATACAGTAATTACAATACAGTTTTTGTTTATAATATCAGTAGGATAATAATTAATTCTTGTTTAGCTATTGTAAGTCTATAATTAAAATAGATTTACATTTTGAACTAAAATTACTCGTATAGTGGAACTACAATTTAAATATCTATATTTAGTGCATGTATTAGAATAAAAGCAACATGAAATTATTTATTCATTTATGTACCATAAAATTTATGATTAAACGAACTTACTTGTACGTGTAGTTCAATCATAATTATATGAGCAGCTTCATTCGAAGATATATTATACAAAATAAAGTAACAAAATGTCGACAAAGGATAACTTATCTATTGAAGAGATTAAATACTGCTTAAGATTTTTATAGCTTAAATGAACGTTTATTAATGTTTCTATTATACGTAGGTACAGTTAGAGCTTTCTTAAGTTCATTCGGACGTTTACAACTGGGAAAACCGCCTAGTCATGCGTATTGCATTTGTGTCCATTGCGTCATATCTGCGGGACTGCGGGTGCAATACTTAGACCCAATAATTCCGACATTATTCATTTTAATATAACAAACGCAAAATATTTTTTGTGCGATAAAACTGTAATGCCGATAGATAATTTTGAATAATTAAGTATGTATAATAATGTATGTGAAATAATTAAGTATCTGATAGAACCTAGAATGTTTTCGAACGATATATTAAGTCCGCCAACCCGCACTTGGTCAGTAGGTATGGTAGACTATGGCCCGATGCCCCTCTTATTGAAGGGAGGCCCGTGCCCAGCAGTGGGACGTTAAAAAGGGCTGAATAAAAATAAGGTTTGTATGTATATATATACCTAATGACTATTATGGTGAATCAATATTTCTCCATGAAATAAATATATTAGATATGTAGCATAGGGTAAGAGCCGGATAGTTGCCCTACCTTTTGAAAATCTTCAATTACATAAAAATTAAGTATCTACTTACAACATGCTCCGTGTATAATAAAACATTGGTCTTTAATCTTTCATTGTGACCTATTTTTTTAAACACATTCAATATTGTTTTTCAGTAAATCCTCTTTTATTTGACCTCTACAAAAACGGATAGTTGCCCTCTGTGGCGGATAGTTGTCACTTGTTAAAAATGCTTTCGGGGATACTTGCCTCATGCGGGGATAGAAGACTCATTATGAAATTGCTTCGATTTTTTTTGGATTAAAACAAATTTATGTAATCAACCATTATTAATTATTGACATCAATTTATTAAGTGGGTAATAATCGAAATACTAATCATTACAACTTTTAAAATACAAATAAAATCTTCAAAATTTAAGTTATAAATAATAATTAATTTTAAAGATAAAAATAATATGGCAATCAACTTTGGCAAAAATATTAAAATTAGTGGGTAAGCCGATATCACCACGAAAAATTTTAAAATCAATTACGAAGCCAAAACTTACAATTTTTCACATCTCACACAATATTCTTTGAACGATGAACAAATTTCCTGGAAACACAGTCCAGTCTGATTTGGATTTAGTATTATTGTAATTTTCAAAACATTTACAATAATCATCAACTGAACTTTCTCATTCGCATTTTCTATATTTGTATTAATGTTTATAACTCTTTTAGTGTCTTTTCAGTGTCTCTTATCGTCTTTAATTTCTTACTCCTTTTTTGTACTCCTTTAGTAGCTTTTTCTTTGGCAATTTTTGTATTTATAATGCTTTTTTTACTTTCACTCTCGGAACTATAAATTTTTATTTGTCATCCTTCATCTCTTTCTTCGTCCAATTTAATTAAATATATGTTTTCACATTCTGTTACACTGCTAGAGAAATCGACATATTTTTTGATCTTTTACTTTCGTTTCGACCTCTTTTCTTCATAATTTTCATCTCGTTATCAGCTGATTTATTTTCTATCGTCTTATAATCTTTTTATTTCTTTGTCTCCATTCTAGTTCTTTAGTAATGTTTGTTTCTTGTTCTTTATTCTTTTTTGGACAATTTTTTCGTTAGAATTTAAAACTTCTGCAATTGTTTACCCCTTTTAGACATGCTAAACTCTTGCTCATATTTGCGAGGCATTTCGCCTACTTGCAACTCTAATTGCCCTTAGGGCGACTATCCGCAAAATTATATGGGGCCGACTATCCTTTTCGGTACGGATACTTGCCCTTATATTTTGAAAAAAAAATCAAAGCTATTTAACAGTGTAAGGTAATAGGTAGTGTAATTTAAACTTCACTGCATGCGTAGAAGCAAAAAGTTGACTGAACCGACAGCCGTAACAAAAAATATTCAATAGTAAATACTCACGAATATTAATTTAACGCTCGTCAACGTCCTGCCGCGGAAGATTTTCGCTCACATATACAAAACACGTGTACCTAGTCCTACTACTGGCATCGAGCTAAGGTCTGTGGAAGAGGCGCTTCAAATTACAGAAGAGTGCTAACGTCAGGGACATCTCTAATATAGCGTATTGAAAATCGGGGCAAGTATCCAACTGAGGCGACTATCCGGGTTTTACCCTATACATATTTTAATCAAATATAAGCGAACACACACTAGATTTCCTAGGCTCTTCTTTTTATTTTGTTTCAGTACGTACCTAACAGAGACCACTTTGGAATCCAAAACAATTAGGGGCATCCATTAATTACGTGAGACCATTTTGGCGACTTCTCGACGGATTTTTCGGAAGAAAAATTGCGTGATATTTGCTGAGACCACCCTTTCCCCCACGTGAGGTTGAGTGAAGTTTTGCTCGACCCTCTCCCCTCCCTAAACGCCTCGCGTAATTAATCGATGCCCCCTTACCCTAAACACTTCCAATGTACCCCATGGAATATTAGTGCATTGCAAACAGGGGGGCCCCCTGTGAGTCAGTAGTCACACACGGGGCGTAGTTAGGGCTTGAGCGAAGCAAGGGCGGATCGCTAGTGTATCATATTATACATTTTTAAAACCACATACAAATTAAGATTAGTTATCCCCAGTTTTAATATCAAATGCAAAATTAAATGAAGGTCAAATTTTATCGACACGCTCTGCGATAACATTGATAAGAGTCATTATGAAATATTTTAAGTTTTAATACAATAATCTATATTAGTTGCGAAGTTCTATGCAGTTGCTCAATCGATAATTTTATGATAATATTTATGTAGGTATATGTATGTATTTAGTCCTTTTTAACGTCCCACTGCTGGGCTCGGGCTTCCCTTCAATACGAGGGGGATCAGGCTATAGTCCACCACGCCGGCTAACTGCGGGTTTACCTGTGTCGAAAATGATTCGCACATGAAAATATCAGCAGTGCGGTGATTTGACACTTCCCCAAGCGACCGCGTTACCACTGCGCCACCACTGTGTCATGCAACTCTTGCTTCTACCATAGAGATACCATAAATATCAATACCATTTTAAAGTTACTTTCCCCTTAAAGATCTTATCATAATTTCTTTAATCGCTTAAATCAAGTATGATATCTTTAATTTTTTTTTTGTTTTTAACTTCTTCTGTCAAGCTTTCTATGACAAAAATTATTGTTATAAAATACTATGGTAAGGTTATTTATCTATAGGTACATGTAATAAATTTGTAAATAAGCTGAATCTGTACCTACATTAAATATTTTTTGGAAAATCTTATTCAAATAGACATTATTATCGATACAGAGGCCGAATCTATAGTTTTTAGAATTTTATTTATATTTGTCTGTCTGTCTGTCTACCTGTCACCGCATCACGGAAAAACCACTGGAGGGATTTTGATGAAATTTGGTATAATGATAGCTAATTATCCGGGTCAACATATAGGATACGTACTTTTTACTGCGGGAAAATATATCATCTCTGAGAAAACTATACTAAACGTTAAAACGTAAGTAGGGACAAACCTAAGCGGAGCAAGAGTGAGTCGCTAGTTTAATATCTAAAACAATTGAAATTAAAAGATATTTGTGATATTTCATTACGTTTGTGTATGTGATCACTGACCGAGAAGATTTTTCTGATTACAAAACTAGAGAAAGCTTTAAGTACATACTATATGATATTGTTTCCTTACTGGAACAACTTGCTTATCGTAGCCCCGATTTATTGGCCTAAATTATACCAAGTGCGAACGCAACATTGATCATGTATACTTATTATATAATATCCCACGACAACAATGATTCGAAATATTGTAATGTATTATAATATTTCAATGTATTCTATGTTTTTTTATTGTTGGTAGAGAACCATCGATGCAAAAGTTCTCTTAAAACTGTCACCAATTGTGTTTAGGTAATTATTTTAGTTGAAATAAATATACAACAATGTAAATTTAACCTTAAATGCAATACTTATAGTTGTTTTTACAAAAAAAAGGCGCACTCAAATGTTCAAATGAGCGCTCATTCGGTAAGGACATTTTTTGTCGTTGATTGTGTTTCTAATACTTTTTTGATCGATGTAGAAAACTGCAGTTTTAAGGAATAAAAAGATTTCAATTTTCAACAAACTAAACCTCAGTGTAATGATGTTCAAAACTAGATCTAACTGACTGTTTACGCTGAATCTTTTTACAAATATTCAATTTGAGAAATATAAACGCATAAAGTATATAATGTAGGTACTAATAAGGTCATGGAAAAATAGCCTTATTTAAATTTAATATGTACTAATTGTCGCCTATAGCTTCGTTCGTAATTCATTTAAGCTTTTTCTAAAAAAATAACAAAAACTCATTCTTGTTGACTAACAAACATTAGCAATTTTAATACACATTAATGTGATAACTTTTTCTTAAGTACATTAATTGTATAGAAGTAGAAGAGGATGTCAATGTCATTGACTCTTTTATATAATATTCAATAAACGGGACACTTATGGTGTTAGCATGGTTTTAGTTTGTTACAAGCTCTGTTTTAGAGGCTATGTTACTAAAATCTATACAGATAAATAAAATTGGAATGTCTCTTTGTAATATTAAAATAACCGCTTTTTACTAAATGCATATGGATGTATACACGGTACATATAACAAAACAACATTTTTTACAATTTTTGTCTGTCTGTCTGTTTGTTCCGGCTAATCTCTGAAATGGCTGGACGGATTTTGACGGGACTTTCACTGGTAGAAAGCTGATGTAATAAGGAATAACTTAGGCTCCTTTTATTTTAGAAAAAAAAATAGAGTCTCACGAATAAAAAATTAAAACCAAATTAATTAATTTTGTTTTGGGAAGCAACCTAGGGACGAACCCGACCGAAGCAAGGGTGAGTCGCAAGTATATTATATATTTCATATATACTTACATTAAATATATACCTACTTAGTTACTAAATGTATACGAATAAGGTATGTAAGTTAAATTTTCTTTTTAGAAAGCTAGTTCATTTAGATATGGTATATAATGAATGTTATATAAAATAAAAAAAATATTTCGTAATATTTAACTCAAATCGAGATAAAATTTCGCGAAACATAATATTAGTAACAGTTCAATTACCGTCTAACGACCTGTCTGGTCGTTGTATCAATTCAATATGCGAGGTCAGAATATGTCAAAGGAATTTGGTTCTAAATTGTATGTAGAAAGAATATAGAATATATTGAATCATTTAAACGTTGGATAGAGGGTACGATGAGATCGTAATACAATATGAATTTTGTGTTATACATGTTTTTTTTTTTTTTTTTAATATTTAATCGACTAACGGAAACAAACGATAATTGCAGTGAACGGAAAAAAAGGGGACCATTTTTAACCTAAGATGGTTTTTCAAAATATTCATAAATCATTTGTTAGGGTCTCTGCCCACTACACCGTCTCATACCATGACCGTGCTATGAACGTATCAGGCACGGAAACGTGCACGGCACGGACTACTATGCCCACTAGACTGAATCAACACCGTATCATGCCCGTACATAACGGTTATAGTGACCGTATCATCCGCGTATCATCCGCGTATCACCTGCGTGTCATATCCGTATGTTTCCCGTTTTAGTATTACCTGTTGTTTCTAGATAAATATCACTAATATTGAAGTATTAGTTACAATATTATAATATTGCCAGACGAATATATTAATATTACCTAATCCTGAGAAATATCGGTACTAACCCATCTTTAATAACGATTATCGCCCATCTCTACAAGACAAGCGGCAATACGTAACGGGCTTAGAATGGTCATCATATGCGTTTATAACGGTCATCATACGCGTTTATAACCCGTATGCTCACCGGTTCAATAACGTCGCGTGTCAGGCACGGAGCGTACCGGCACCGGCAAAATATTCTCGCCGACAATTGTTGACGCTCCGTGCACGGCACGCGACGGTGCCGGTCGGTGACGGAACGGTCTAGTGGGCAGAGTCTCATACATTTCAATACAAAGAATATTTTTTTGCCTGACACGCTCCTAGCACCACGGTCATGGTATGAGACGGGGTAGTGGGCAGACTCCTTTGGTTTTAAAAAAATATATCAATCGCCACAATGATTTAAATTAAAAAAAATAGACAAAATATATAAGAAATTAGGAATATTTAATTATTTAATAGTTTATAATGAAGTCTTTGATTATGATTTAAAAAACTGGCAAACATACTACGAATTAAACGACACACTTCCTTTGATGTCGGTCAAAAAGTCGACAACAATACCGTATTGTTATAAATGGGAAAAAGTTCATTGTGCTTTAAATACACAGAAATACTAGTACAGTATATCAATATTTTTGTTTTTCCGGTTTACGTACGATCCATCGCATATAACATGGTTCAACTTTCATTTGTATGTATGTATTCAGTCCTTTTTAACGTCCCACTGCTGGGCACGGGCCTCCATTCAATACGAGGGGAATCAGGCTATAGTCCACCACGCTAGCCAATTTGGTTGGCTGGTTGACGGACTTCACGTGTCTTTCGAAAACTTGCTAGGTTCTCTCAGACACGCAGATTTCCTCACGATGTTTTTCCTTCAACGTAAGGCAAGTGGTAATCATGTTAGAAATAAACCGCACATGAAAATATCAGAGGTGCGAAACCCGGGATTTGATCCTGCTTCACTCGGTTTCCCAAGCAAGCGTGTTACGACTGGGCTACCACGGCGTTCCAACTTTCATTTATTTAAGTTTAATAGTTCGTATATGCCTATATCAAATGAAGCATTCAAATAAAACGAATTAAAAATATATATATAAATATACTATTTACTTGAAATAATTAAACAAATTGCAAACTTTGTAGCTATTCTTTCATTTATAATATTAATATACACATGTAATGATTTATTTCTAGATTGCCATGCAGTTCTGACACGGCGTGATGATGAGGCTCGAGGCGTCCGACAAACAGCATCGCTACCACAACCTGCTGGACGACGACCATGCCAGTGAGTATACTTTTGTATTAGTAGGTACCTGGGCGATAAGTGCTTCGCTCGAAGTTTTTCGACATAGATATAAAAATTGCGTCTTTTTTAGAAAAAATATCGATATAAATCGATATAAACTAAAAAAGCATAACTATGAATGTGATCCATAAATATATATATATATATATATATATATATATATATATATATATATATATATATATATATATATAAGAATTGTTTATTCAATACTAACGACTCACCCTCGCTTCGCTCGGGTTCGTCCTTAGCTTGCTTAAGGGATCATTTACGGGATAAAAACTATCCTTTATCCTTCCCAGGGACTCAAACTATCTTCTTACCAAATTTCATCTTAATCGGTTCGCTAGTTTCGGAGCCTATTCGATGCAAACAAACAAACAATCAAATCTTCCTCTTTATAATATTAGTATAGATTATAAGTACACTTCAAATAAAAATGGTATCTCTCAAAATAATGTTTTGATACGCAGAACCCTTTTGACTATGTTTATTTGACAATTCGCGAATTTGATGGCTCATAAGTACCTATTTCTAAAGCAGGTATCAAACCTGTAACCAGCGTGACCGTAACTTGTTCAAGTTTCCCATCTACGAGATTTTAATGAACTCCATAAACATACGTTACGCTACATTATTCTTTTGTTTTCCCATAGCTTAAACGTAATTATGTATAATGTGTATACCACGATAGTGTTTACTTAGAACAGAATTCAGACGATATGGAAAAACAAAACATTAAAGTTATGTATTAAAATTATTATATACTATTGTTCTTAATGGACAAAAGTTAATGAACATAAGTAAATATTTTTTTTTTATTATTTTTGCTGCCTTAAGTTATAGGTAAGTTTTAAAACTATTTCTTAATTATTTTTTTCTATTTTTATTCTTTTTTTAGTTGGGTAGAGTGTAGATAAAAGTAATTTCAAGTCGATTTTTATGGCTTTTTATTTATGGTGTTCAGTGATTATCGACCTGATGGAAAGCGGTACCTGTCGCCCATAACACCTACGGTTCATGCACTTAGGTTTTATGTAACAAAAATGCATAACTGCTGGTGCCTTGTCACTGTGAGGACTATGATGATATGCCTCTTGCCTGCAATTGTACTAGCTACCTTATCCTACAAACCGGAACACAACAATGCAATCATTGTTGCTTGGCGGAAGAAATAGATAAGGGGGTGGTACCTGTCCAATCGGACTCCTCAGGCTTGACAGAGTTCAACCACCGGCTATATCGATTTTAAGAATAAGCGAAAAATAAAACTATACCTATACAACATTATCTCCTGAATTTTTGAGGTAGGGAAAAAATTTTTACTAAGCGAGCGGAATTCTGGGCTAAAACTAGTGTACCTTTTTGAGAAATTACATACATACACACACGACGTATAAGTCACATAAAAAAAAAGATTTCATGTTAATTTAAAAAAAAACAAGTGGTTGTTTTGGTTGTTGGTCATGCTATAAAAAAAAATAAACAAATGGTTCTTTCGTGCGTTCTTTTATACATTACATGTCTCGTATTCTATGAATGTAACGGAATTCCGAAGTGTGCCTTCGAAATCCGTGATCAAAATAATCTCTATACAGAATCTATAAGTCGCCTCCTAATTGGTAGTACCTATTCATTGTTATAAAGCACTTTAAATACCTAGAGTTAGTCAAAAATGATGATATTTCTTCAATATCTAAAGGAAGAAAGCAATCTGAATAAGTCACCTTAACTCTTTAAACCTATATTTGTTTTTACATATTGCTGTCAAAATCAATAAACGATATTATTAGTAAATAATATAACCCGTTAATTAAATGTATTACCCATACGAGGGCCGTAGGAGAATGTAAGAGTTATACCTACCATAGAAATATTTTCTAACATCCCCTAATTGACGTTTTTATAGGATCATTTTATAAAAACATATAAAAATAACTTTTAAATGGAAGTAGTGGCACTTTCTCAATTGCAAAAAACATTACAAACAACTATACTAACTCATGATCTCATTCAACCCCTTTAGGGGATGAATTAAATCATTTTTTAATATCACTACATAGTATAAAACAAAGTCGCTTCCCGCTCTCTGTCTCTATATATGCTTAGATCTTTAAAACTACGGAACGGATTTTGATGCGGTTTTTTTTTATTTATATGTTATAATACATGCATAATATAGTAGAGAAACACTGATAATTTTAGAGGTTTCTAACATGATGCCGTAAATAAACACATTTTTTGCGCTTACATTGCAAACGCTGGCATAACCCTACGAGATAGATCAAATTAATGTACTACAGTATTGTACACCTTAAAAAGGTCTACAAAAAAGTCCGCGATGGTATATTATGTCTATCCCTTAAGGATAACATACTATAATATCCATTTTACTATATTCAAGCTAGGAACGAACCTGAGCGAAGCGAAGGTGAGTTTCTAGTAAGTGATATAAGGAGCTTCTGGGCAAAATTTGATGTGTGTAGGCCTACTTTAACATATTCTTAACTGTATTATCATTCAAATGGTGTTAAGAGTTTATTAAGTAGCTAACTAATAGAGTGCCTTTTATATTCAAAGTTAGTTCAAGTAAAAGTCCTATTCGCATTCATTGCAGTTCTGGCCTAGATTCCTCATCGGATTGCGGAACATTTCGCAACTAAACGAAATTTGGCCCCACAGCGACTACATGGTCTGGTTCTTAATATTCTTACAGAATTTACGTAAACACTTATGTATGAAATAACAAATAAGGTGCGGACTTAATGACTTTTTAAATATGAAATCTGAGCTTTATCCTCATTTTATGATGTAAATTATTCGGTAAGTATGTAATTGGCTATACAAATTCA
Source organism: Fabriciana adippe (assembly GCA_905404265.1). NCBI lineage: Eukaryota > Metazoa > Arthropoda > Insecta > Lepidoptera > Nymphalidae > Fabriciana > Fabriciana adippe. The sequence goes on along the minus strand of FR989996.1, from coordinate 955,274 downwards.
TTCATTAATAACATATTAGCTTTATTTCGTGGTTTTCTTAACTTTTAGTGTAAAAATATTATACGAGCGACTCATCCTCGCTTCGCTCGGGTTCGTTCCTAGGTGATTTTTTAAATTGACATAACTTTTTTATTTATGAACCGATTAAAATAAAACAAATACTAAATGTTAAGTGTAGTTTACCACAATACATTAGAGAAACCGCACCCAAATCTGTTTCTGAGATTAGCGCGATCTAACGCACATACAAACAGACAAAAAAATTATAAAACATTGTTGTTGGTTCTAAAGCGTCAAAAAAGACCCCCAATAATAGTTTTTCTCAAATATCTTCCATGTACACACAGCGATCAGTTACACTTTTATTATATGTATAGATGTGATAAATTATGTATCTTTTAAAAAATATATAGGTAAGTATACATTCGTCTATTTAGTATGTATGTCTTCGGACGCCGGAAGAAATCAATAGAAAATGATCCCGTGAGACATAGTTCCAATTTCTAGTTATTGTGACACGCATATTACAATACAATACGGTGTGAGAAGCCTGTGTTACACGTGGGAATTTGCATTCAGCATAATATGTAATTGCGATTAGACGAGGAGCTATATTTTAATGTACATATATTGTACACAAATTATATGGGTACAGTGGAAACCATAGGGTTGTCGACGCGTTTGGCTCAGTTTGTAGTGACCCTACTTGCTGCGCCAGCGGTCGCGGGTTCGAGTCCCGCTGGGGGCACTCATTTATGTGATAAGCACGAATGTTTGTACTCCAGTCATAGGTGTTTATATTTATAATATGTATGTATTTAAAGTTATATACGTGTAGTGTATCAACTATCTAGTATCCATAACACAAGCCTCGTAGCTTATCATGGAACTAGATGGTGCTGTGTGTTAATGTCCCTACATATTTCTTTATTTATTTAAATACATGTCATTGCTATAAATCTGCATCTACACGAGTGTTTAAATATCTTTTAGCTATTTTTTTTTAACTATAAGACGTAAATTCCTTTAAAAATAAGGAGGACTAGTTTATTGGCGACATCGGTGGCCAAATGTGAGATTGCGAACTTCACATTTTTTCAAAACTAACCGGTTTAATCAAAACTCCCACTCATATCGATTTCCTTACAATATTTTCCTTCAATGCGTAATGCATTATTAGTATTTAAAATATAAAAATATCCACTATGAAAATCTTGGCAGTGCGAAACACTGGTTCGCTTCACTCTGTTTTCAAAGCAAGTTTGCTCTACATGAGCTATCGTTGCAATTTATCAATTATAATACGTTATTTGATTTTTTAATTTGCAATAATATTTAAAGTAAAAATATTCCTCTAGTCTTTGGTAGATATATTTCTAAGTTAGGCTGCAGTTTAGTAAATGATACGTGGCCTCTGGAAGCACTCACTCCTCCAGAGGCCATGTCCCGTATTATACTTCATTTGTCCTAAGTTATTATGTATTATTGTAGATTTAGATTTTATAGAACTTTTTGTTATAAAATTATCATGATTTTTTAAGAATATTAATGACAGTGACGAAACTTTTTCAATCAAAGCCAGTCAAAAGAATCTTTAAAACAGGTATTTCTAATATTTAAATCTCATTAATTTATGGCAAGATGTATTTATAGTCTGTAACTAGTACTATCAGGTAAAAACAGGATTGTGTTGCAGCATCATTACAATAAAGTAAATCTATAAAATTACGTAAGACAATGTTATGATCTCAACGATGTATTGACATTGAAGCATGACATGCATTTCAATTGATTTTTCATGTTTAAATAACCAATAGGTATACATGCATTAAAATAAATACATATAATAATTGAATGTATTTACTTACCTTTTTAATTTTATTATTCTCTGATATTTGCCAAAAAAAGTTTTTTTTAACTGGCTACCTATTTCAGTTCAAAACACGGTCAGAGATCTTAGAATCTTTATTTAACTCTTCATATAAAATGTTGCCAGAAACTATTAAGTTAATTGTAAAAAAAATGAAATAACAACGTGTGGGGAGTAGGGTCATATATCAATTGTACAGTGGCCACACCTGACAGCATGACATCCGGCTAATGATATCCGGTGCTTTGTGACCGACGTCACGCGACACTGCGCTAGTATCAAGGGCTTCTATTTTAAATATAGTTAGTTATACGGGTTTCTATCGTATCTCTATTAGAGCTACCTTGTTTTGTACTGGGTATATTTATAAATTAGTGGTGTGCGAACATCGTTCGAATCGAATCGAATATTAATATTCGATTCGAAATTCGAATCGAATTATTCGATTTTTTTCGAATTATTCGGGAACTTTGAATATTCTTAACTGTAATTCAATAACTTGAATATTCGATTCGAATTATTCGTACACGCCTATTATAAATTAGTTTTATTGGAAGAAAGTATTGTGGTGTGTTTGTTGTGTCTATTTGTCTGTTCGCTTATTACTTTAGAACCACTGTTTACATGACACTTTTTGTAGTAGATAAAAACGTTATCTATGTTTATATATACATTTAGTTACGATAAGTAAACTAGGTTAGCAGTAACAATTTGAGTATATATTTTAAGAAAAATTGCAGTACGAATTTTAAATGATTTTGACGACACGTTTGGCTCCGTTTGTAGTGACCCTACTTGCTGCGCCAGCGGTCGCGGGTTCTAGTCCCGCTGGGGGCATTCATTTGTGTGATAAGCTCGAATGTTTGTACTCCAGTCATGGGTATTGCTTATATTTATAATATGTATGTATTTATTTATAGTCCCAACATATTTATTTATTTATTATTATTAAGGGGTTTTGTCAAGATCTAAAAATAAGTCATTAGTATTAAATTAATCAAAGGAAAAATCTGAAATTTTATTTTTCAAATTTCTAATATCAATATATCTATTATTAGCCATAAATATAGTAACTGTTAGATCTTTTTTTTATAAGTTTGGTCCATGAAAGGTCTGGAGTAAAACCAGTCGTTGGAATAGAAGCCATGACCTTTGGTTGAACCAGGAAGGGAGTGTCTACACGATAAGATCTATAATGCCATTACTTTATCATCCAATCTATAAAGAAGTGCGGTAGGTCGTAGCTATAAAACTGCCTTGATAAAAATATACAAAATTGCAAACTAATTCTGCTGTAAAGTTTAGTATTAACTAGAATATATGATCTGTGGTAATAGTAAAAACCTTTGGAGTGTATTTCAATTTCTATATATTATAGGCGAATTACGATTGTGGTGTCACTCCCACTTGCAAGAATAATAATACATACCTATATATAATACGTAGTACGTACATATGTATATGAAAATGAACGTATGTGTTTGTTTGTAATTTTAGACTTAAAGGGTGTTGTATGCGAGCCCGTAAAGGTTTCACCTGTAGTACCTACTATCACTATCTTTAGTAGAGTTGTCATACGTTTTTTTATATACGTTTTATATAAGTTTTTTTGTGTGCTAAAGACAATAAATGATTTTGTTTCTATAAAATCAATTAAAAAAATCTATCTTCTGATAGCGCGCTTTGGGAATGAAGTGATCGCCTCCGGGCTACTTCAACTTTATAGAAATATTGTAAATTATAATTTAACTTTATAAAAAAGATAACGAGATAATTTTAGTCCCGCTGAGTTTCTTTCGCCAGTTCTTCTCCGGTCTGAGGCTTCTTCTTTCCGAACTGGTAGTAGACTCATGACGTTCAGTAAAAAATTGTAATAATTTAATGCTGAATAAAATAATTTGAATTTACATAATGTGACAGCCGGGAAGGGGTTAGTAGGGTTGACGGATATATCAAAATCGTTCACGATGAAAATTGGTGTTTTTTGACAACCCCTTGCATTTGGCAGCATTCCTGTTGGAACTCAAAGGAGCTCGCCTGCTATATTGATTTTTATACTTTGGTAGTATCGATGCACGATAAATGGCGTTATGGGGTTAAGTATTTGTTATCATATATAATACTTTGGTAATTTTTTTAATTTTATATTTACAATACGTATGTACTTAAAGTTATATATGTGTAGTGTATCAACTATCTGGTATCCATAATACAAGCCTCATAGCTTACCATGGAACTGGATGGTGCTGTGTGATATCAAAAAAAATAAAAAAAAATAGATGTACGCATTAGTACTTATGAATCTATGTCAGTTTACTCATGGGCAAAGCCAGGGCCGACCGCTATTAGTTAACGTTTATACAATGCATATTTAAACATATTTTATTTACTCCCAAGATGGCATTTTATTACGTACCTAGCAACATTATAGTTTGCCACTAACCGTACTCGTACTTGTCGTTTAAAGCAAATAGAATCGCTTATAATGCTTACGACGTCCACTTTGTATGATATAACTAATGAATTGAAAACTATATGTAGCACTAGCAGAACCCGCGGCTTCGCTCGCGCTAAAACTACAAAAAAAACTCTTTGGCTTTATGCAAAAAGCCATTTTTGAAATGGACTCAGTAGTTTCTAAGCATAAAGTACTTAAATGTATACTAATATTATAAATCTGAAGAGTTTGTTTGTCTGTATGTTTGTTTGGTTGAACGCGCTAATCTCAGGAACTACTAATCTGATTTGAAAAATTCTTTTAGCATTAGGTAGCCCGTTAACTGAGAAAGGCTATAGGCTCTATATCCCGGAAAAATGTACGGTTCCCGTGGAATAGATTTGTTTTTGTCGCTAGTATATTATAAACATCAGTTTTACAATAATGTATGGAAGATTGCCCGATTTGTTGGCATTTATGAGTATTACTCCGCTACCTTGGGTAGTAGCATGATGATGTATAGCCAATAGCCTTCCTCAATAAACGGGCTATCTAATGCAAAAAGAATTTTTCAAGATTTAAAATTACAATTTTACTTAATAAACTCATTTTTTCTCATATAATAAAATAATATTATCAGTGTCTTTTAAATTATGTTAATAAAACTCTATTATTAAAATATTTTTTTTTCTCATTGCATCACTGGCTATTCATCTATAAGATATAGTCTACGTAAGAGATACTTTCTAACGTATTACACATTCACTAAGATAATAAAAACATTGAATAACAATTGCAAATTACCTACTGTGTAGCTATTGTTTTATTAGATTTGTGTGACAATATATTGAAATTCAACTTTAGTGCTCTATTTTACTCCCTGCTTACTTCCCTACTTATGTTTTAACGTTTAGTATAGATTTCTCAGTTATAAGATATTTTCCCACGGTAAAAAGTATCCTATGTGTTGACCCGGATAACCAGCTATCACCATACTAAATTTCATCAAAATCCCTCCAGTAGTTTTTCTGTGATGTGGTAATAACCAGACAAACAGACAAAAATTCTAAAAACTATAGATTCGGCTTTATCTATACTAATATTATAAAGCTGAAGAGATTGTTTTTGTTTGTTTGTTTGGTTGATCAATCTCAGGAACTACTAATCCGATGTGAAAAACTCTTTTTGCATTGGATAGCCCGTTAACTGAGAAAGGCTGTAGGCTATATATCATCCCGGAAAATTGTACGGTTCCCGTGGGATAGATTTGTTTTTGTCTAGGGACGAACCCGAAGCGAAGCAAGGGTGAGTCGCTAGTCGATAATAATGTCTATTTCAATAAGGTTTTCTAAAAAATATTTAATGTACAGATTCGGCTTAGTTACAATTTTATTATATGTAGGTATAGTACATATATAAGGGATAAAAAGTTAAAAAGGCAAATAGATAACATATTTGTAAACATGTAAAATATATTTACAATTACGCATTACAAACTATGTAATTGCGTATTCTGTAAACCTACTGGATCGGTAGTAAATTCCATACCTCTTACTCTGAACATATGTCATTGTTCTGATGAATGGAGTCAATGCCATCCATTGTCATTATTACTCAATGAACCAGATTCACTACCCACGCTATCAATACGAGGTATTTATGCTTCGTTTTAATTAATCGACTAGGAACATGCTTTTCTATAGGCAATAAAACAACATATTGGTCACGTATAATTTCAAGTTACTTAATTTATTGCGTGAGTTTTTCCGTATTGCTTCAAAGTAATTTTTATTTGTATTGAATAATCTTAATATAAATATGTTGGGATATTAACACACAGCATCATCTAGTTCCATGGTAGGCTACGAGGCCTGTGTTATGGATACCAGATAGTTGATACACTACACATATTTAACTTTAAATACATACATATTATAAAGGTAATGGTAGCCTAGTGGTAACGTGATTGCTTGGAAAACCAATGTAGCGGGTTTAACTTCTTAAGTCTCATCTCTAATATTCTCATGTGAATCAATGTGTGATTTTCACGTACCTTACGGTTAAGGAAAACATCGAGAAGAAACTTGCATATCTGAAAGAACCTAGCAAATTTTCGAAAAACGTGAAGTCCGCCAACCTGCACTTGGCCAGCGTGGTGGACGAAATCTTTAATACATAAGAGACCCATACCCAACAATGGGACATTAAAAAGGGCTAAATACATGAATTTATTATTCTTTTTTATTTTAAAAAGATGACAATAGTTTTGTCTGATCTGCGCACGCGTCTCGCGTCACTCGGCGCCAACATGGCGGACCAGGGTTACTAATCATCATTGCATCTAACAATACATATGTACATGTACACTTTGTATTTATACTTAAGTATTGGATTTGAGTTAATTTGTATTCATCTTCAACTATTGCGTTGTAATTGGAAAATCACGTCTCTTCGATAAATAAATACATACATGTTAGTTCCGATTGTTATTTACATCTAGCTGATAAAATACAAAATAGGTACAATCTGATTTGAACTGTTTTCAAAACTAGTCTGCGATTTTACAACACTTATTTTTCTTAGGTAATAAATAGCAATGAAATTGTCAACTTGAAAAAAGAAAAGGTTTATGAATTATAACATACAAAAATAATAATATTACAGATATAGTGTCAGATGTTTTATAAAATGTACAAAACTCATTAAGCTAGAATCTCCAATGTTTAGGTAAAATCTATAGCATCTATACATATAATAAAACTGTAGAGGTCGAATGTCTGTATATAGAAAAAAATGCTAAAAACCGAGTAAGAAGAGAAATAGAAAAAATCCAGATTTTTTCAATTTTTTTTTGTTTCTCTCTCTATTTGTTTGTACGGGCTACTCTCTGAAACTGTTCCACCGATTTAAATAAAATTTTGTATAGTGGTATCTTATATCCCCGATCAACATTTTAGATACTTTTCATCTCGGAAAATGAAAGAGTTTCCGTGGGATAGTTAAAAAACTATAGTAACTTATACAGCTTAGTACACAAAAACTACTGATTGGATTTTAATGAAACATTACAATAACACAGTTCATACATCAGAATAACAAATAGGCTACTTTTTATCCCGGAAAAATGTACGGTTCCCTTGGGATAGATTTGGTTTTTTTGTCTAGAGGCGAACCCAAACGAAGCTAGAGTGAGCCGTTAGTTCCAAAATATATTTCGAACCTCAATAAATTTAAGATTATGTACTATCTAAGTAAATAATCATCTAATTACCTTTCAAGCTACTATCTATGTAGTCTAGGCAAGGTCGTGACTGAGCCTACATTCATTACTCAGATGATCTTTCGTCAGTGTAGCGAAACGTGAAGTATCGATTTGCAAACCGGTACTAGTTTATCCACAAGTTAGGTAATGCTATTTTACACCTAGATTCATTGTGGACATCGAGATGAAATTTAATTAAAAAATTAGATGAAATATCTGATGACTGTCGGGTATTGTGGTTTATTGGCCATTGTTTGATTATGCAAGGGTTACAGGTTCGATAAAAACCAACACCAAAGATACACAAGTTATGATCATCAGTGTTATGTTTAGCTGACTAATAAAAAAAGTTATTTTAATTTATATTAGTCTTTAAATTGAAAAAAAAATAGTAAAAATTTGAGTTTTCGGCTTTAAATTAAAAAAATAACGTTGATGTCAAAGAAACAGATTGAGATTTTAAAACAAACATAGGTTGCGTTACTATGTATGCATGTTTAGAAATAATCGCAGAACCTTCAAGGTAAATATGCCTTTAGATGGCAGTACAAATATTATCATTGTAAATGTCGACCCACTACACTACTGAGATAAGAATTCATTAATTACCTTGTTTAGGAACGTCACATTCATTCTAATTAGCCATATTGTCGTGAATGCGACAAATCAAGTAAAACAACTTTGAATCATAAGACACTTCCGTCAATTGGCAATTAATAAATCGAAATATGAAATATGTTTATTTCTTCGACCTTTGATTTATTGAATTGAGTTATAACTAATTATACATTCCTTAATTTACGAGACGAATTTTGCGAGACGTTTGGCTCAGTTTGTAGTGACCCCACTTGCTGTGCTAGCGGTCGCGGGTTCGAGTCCCGTTGGGGGAATATATTTATGTGATGAGCACGAATGTTTGTACTCTAGTCATGGGTGTTTATATTTATAATATGTATGTGTTTAAAGCTATATATGTGTAGTGTATCAACAATTTGGTATCCATAACACAGGCCTCGTAGCTTACCGTGGAACTAGATGATGCTGTGTGTTAATGTCCCAACATATTTATTATTCAATATTATTTATTAATTATACGACTACATCTTATTAACTTTCGATAAAAAGTGCGGTCTAATAAGATCAACGTGTGTAAGATATGTATATCTTCCAAACGGATGAGCCGATTTTAATTTAGTTTGTTTCGTTTGAAACGTGACTTGATTGAATATGTTCTTAGCTATAAATCAAGAAAATCCATTTAGCCGTTAGCAGACTATCAGCTCTTTTCTAGACGGTAAAATGATATAAGCAACTTCGAATCGATCCGAAACTTGGTACCCCGTCACTTCAATGACATTGCAACAATACATATGTATAAGTAACGATGCATGTAATCTGCAAGATACATAACTCTTTACTAAAATACTGTAGAGATGTCATGTTTAGCCTCATTGAATAGGTTATTGTGTTGGAGGTGTTTTTTTTTTTTTTTTTATTTCAAAACAAAAGTATATAGAGGGCGTTAAAAACAGCTAGTATTTATCTGTGAACATATGCGATATTCATTGATCACCGAATTAAAAGAACCTAAAATATTTCCCTCTAATATAATTATACGTGCTGTTCATTACTAGAACAAACTTCCACAATAGATATAGAAAGTAGATAAAAATCGGAATCGCAAAAGAAAAGTTATCAAAGATAATGATATCATATAAGGATTTACTTTGTCTGAAGGTCACACAAATGATGTTAGATGTCAATATTACATCATCGACCTTGTATTGACTGTCTGACCTACGCAGTATTGACTATTGACCATAAATGATAGTCGTTTTGAAGGTTTTCTGGCATTTTGTCCATATGAGGTTCCATTTGCTAAAGGAATTTTAATGACATTGGGTTTTACCAAAAATGGGGGCGATTTTTGCGTTTACTAAATTTTTGTATTGGCATTGAAACCTTGATTTGATTTATTATTTAGACACAATATAGTTCCTTAATAGTTATCCTTAATATATGTAGGCAATATTCTTTCTTGTTATCTATTTATTCGGTTGTTACTAGCTATTAATTAACTAAAATAAAATAAAAGTAGCTTAAGTAGTTACTCCTTATAACAACAGGTATCTGCCGGTGAAAGTCCCGTCAAATTCGGTCCAGTCTTTTCGGAGATTAGCCGGAACAAACAGACAGAGGGTCCACATTTTTAAAATAGCTGTTATTTTGACATTAGAAACAGGCACTTCAATTTTATTTATCTGTATAGATTATGCATGTTTTTTTTATTTATTTACATGGAATGAAATACTTTAATGAATACCATATACAGGTATAGGTAACAGTTCCCATGGGATAGATTTGTTTTTGTCTAGAAAGAAGCGAGGGTGAGTCGCTAGTTCCTAATATTATTAATGGGTACTTACAATTTTAGGTGCTATATTTTAGCTATTATAGACCTGGTTTCTAATAAATTTTTCTCATCTACTTGTAAAAAATTAGTTGCCTGTTTGACACCACTATAGCCATATTTTAATATATTAAACTTAAAGCACCAAACTTACCTGACTGCTTGACACAAATATGTTACTTACGAATATTGTTTAAAATCAAGTTACGCTTGCGGCATTTTCCTTAGTTACCAAAAATGTCAAATATTTAATCACCAAACCGTAACACGCAGGCGCTCTATGACGAAATCTAATTTAAACCTTAGTACTGCTATATAAAATCTAAATTCGCTTGTCATGAACCATGGAAGTACTGAAATTTCCAGTGCATCCACGCATGCGTTTCACCCTTCCTCTTCCCCCGTAAAGATTTTCTACCCTTAAATTTTTACTTTGGGCTTTAGTTCATAAGGTTTCTTTCAAGACTTACCATGTATGTGGAACCGTGTTATTATAGTATTTAATCAGCTGTGCGCTCCCAATTGATAATTTAGTTAGTGATGCGACGCCGCCGGGATACGTATTACCTGGCTTCATATTTATGTGAAGTGTTTACATTGTATTGTGATTGTGTTCAGTGCGGCATTTTTTGAGGTTATCAAACGTTGTCAGGGTAACTGATTTTAAGTTCCAAATAAGCTTTAGTTTTACCTAAAAATATATTTTTATTAATATTCAGACATAAAGTAACATATATAATTCGTTTTTATCTGGTATTGATCGTCATGTTATCTTTCAATCAAATCGATAGGTCCGGTAATGTAATTAAAAGTTTCTCATGATGTTATCTAAGTTGGTACAAGTTCCAATAGTGAAAAGACACTGTAGTCTTTACCATTCGTATTAAAGTACGTTTTATTGCCACATAGAACTAAGTTTGATGTGTTGTCCTGGCGTAGAGCCAGCGTGTGTTGAGGTAAACAACCTCTTGAATTTACTGTAATACTCTGCAGTATGATTTTTTAGTATTGTTTCATATTTTTTAAATATACTAGTTTTTCTCGCGGCTTTCCTCGCGTCGACAACGATACTAACTGGCGTGTGATAATGCAATGTATTTGAGTTACAGCGTGGAGACAATGACAAACAAATTCACTTACAAACTTTGGTATTCATGATATTAGTGACTGAGTAAAACTCTTTAGTTCATTTGCCTAGATTTCTTGAAGTTTGAAAGTAAAATTTTCTTTTGTCAATGATAAAATCAAATTAAAAAGTGTGACGTTTCTGATATTTAAAAAAATGTTTTAACTTTTTACTAGCACAGTTTAAAAATAAATTAGCTTGCTTCCCAATACAAACTTACATCCCCATTTTCACCCCCTTAAAGGATGATTTACGGGATAAAAAGTATCCTATGTCCTTCCCAAGGTCTTAAACTACCTTCTTACAACTACAACTTTCATCATCAAGTTTCATCACTTGTTTTCATGTAAATCGGTTCAGTAGATCCAGAGATTACCCCCTACAACCTCACGAACTCACAAACTCCCAAACTTCACCTCTATATACTATTAATATAAATAGATAACGTATAATAAAACAGTAATATATAATAATGAAAGTAGTTATAGCGAGTGTGCCTTTCCTAAGGTACAACAATCTCCTGATTGACACATAGGTACTATTGAGAACTTTTCTATAGATATTTTTAAGACCTACAATTATTTAGTACATTGTTTTGATGTTTGCCTTAAGGTTTAGCCAGCGGAAGGTTCCTAAGGAAGACTCGATAAAACCAGATATTGTGTTTTACCGTTAGAAAGAAAGATTTTCTTGAAGTAAAAGGTATCCTAAATATTGACTCGAGTAATAAGTTATCACTTCACCAAATTTCGTTGAAATCGGTTCATTACTTTTTGCGTGAAACGCGCACACAGGCATACAGACAGACAAACAGACAAACATTTTAATACTATTGTTTTGGGGTCTATATTGTGTAACGTATTATACGTTATAGTCATTGTTTTTAAAAAATATTTCATGTACAGATTTCGCTAAGTTACTGCTTTATTATAGTATAGATTGTAGGCAACTAAAAAAAAATATATCTACATAATATGTATGTACGTATACAAACGAGGGGTGCACTGGTCTTTGATATGGCATTGCAAAATCAATGAAGCGTAAATTACTTAAAGCCTGTTGGGAAATCCAAACTAACGAATGTTTTTTTCATATTATTTTTCTAATTATGATAAAACGATTATGTTTACCTATATGTTATCTATACTTTATTTTATAATATATAATATTATAAAGCTGAAGAGTTTGTTTGTTTGTTTGTTGAGTTGAACGCGCTAATCTCAGGAACTACTAATCCGATTTGAAAAAATCTTTTTGCATTAGATAATCCGTTAACTGAGGAAGGCTTAAGGCTAAATATATCATCCCGGAAAAATGTACGGTTCTCGTGGGATAGATTTATTCTTGCCCCGAAGCGAAACGAGGGTGAGTCGCTAGTTCTATAATAACTTAATTAGTGTAAAATTTTTAACTGTTTATGCACTTACTTACTTGCTTATATTTAAACTTTGCCCGCGAATGTAATTCTATATAATCCATACTCACATGATTCTCGAAAACGTAGAGCAACTTAAGTAATTGAATGGAAATGTAACTTTTTTGTTGTTGAATAAAAAAGTACACCGATATTATTATTCGAACCTAAACAATTTGTATTAGACTGTCCTTGAAGTAACCATTTCACATTTTTTTTAAATATACATAATATATAAAGATGTTTGAAATGATGATTGTTGTACCACCTCCTTTTAGAAAAAAAAAATCTTAGTGAAATCTGGCCGTTAGGTGATGTTCGATCAAACAACATATGGACAGTTTATATATGTATATACTATAACTTCTCAATAACTAAGATATTACAATACCTACTTCTATATTCTTATCAGCTTCAACTTAAAAAAAAGTCTAGGCTTCTATATAAAAAAAAACTTGCGCCATTGAAATTACTAACAACGAATTCGTCTTATCTGTCTGTCTATCTAGCATTCCACTAGACCAGCTAAATGTAACACGCCCGATAGACTTGTCGTGACCTCTATGATGTAATATTTCGTACCAAACATGTCAACTACACCTAATAAAACAAGTCATAACAAAATTGTGACTCAAGTACATTTTTTTAGCTTTTTAGTCTTAGCAATGGCCTAGAGCTGAATCCTAAGTTAGTAATGCCGGTTACATCGTAAAAATAATACTTACAAAATATGTCCGTTTAAAATAAGTGCAACCTTAATTTATTTAATGTAAGGCCATCGGTACAAATTTTCGTATGAATTTTAAATTTAAAGTCTATTAATAATAAGCTGTTTTTATCAATAAAATTAGACTATATATGCCTTAAGTAAATCAATAAGTTTTATTACCATTGCTTAAATTGATTAATTTTTCTGTTAAACGCTGGAATTTCCCTATAGCTGAACTTCCACAAAAGGAAAATTGATATCTGTATTTGTATATGCTAAATATTTGGGCAGCCAGTTGCAAGATGAATACGAACGACATTGTCAAATAAATAGTCTCGGTATCGATATCAATAGAATGTTTCTCAAAAATGAATTCAGTTTTGACAGGATAGACAAAATATATTGGTTTTTTTTTTTCAATAATTATCAACTCTGTAAGTTGCAAGTATAAAACCTTTACCTAAGTATTCCATAACATAATTTTTGACCTTTTACTGTAGGAGTCGGAAATACTCAAATCAACTTTATGATTTCTCTGTTTTCGTCATATCGTGTCGTTGCAATATGTGAAACGAGTTTTTCTTTTAATTTTACCCTTAAGCTTGGAAAATTTACCTTTAAAGTTATTTTAAACGTGAATAAACATATTAAAAATCAAGCCTTAAATCCCTTACTTCGCTGAAGCCCTAATTACACACTTGAGTGCTTCCATAACTTTTCATAACTATTACTTCAAAAACGTCTAACGTCTAAATATCTACGTTATTACGTAAAATGTACATGATTGAAATATTTTTAGGTCGTCCTTTTCGAGCTATTTTATTCAAATAAGCTAGGTCAGCCTCATGAAATATATAAAAGACTAATATTACCAGACGAATTATTATTGTCCACAAAAATAGGCCATTCTATTATTCGCAACATTTATTCAAAACTGGGACATGATTTCTTTTATAGAACATCTTATATTTATTAACACTAGAAAGACGGAAAAATTAACTTACCAAGAAAGACGGCGAGGGGTCATTTGACCCCTTGCCTTATAAATAATTTTTATGTAATAAAATGTCCCAAAAACTGTTAAAAAATAAGCGAAAATAAAAATTAAACTTCAATTTGACTTATCATAATTATGTTTTTATTAACTCGAACTTATACTTTTACTTACAAATATGACAAATAAAAGTTTTTGAGTGATTGCATTGTCCACACAAAGGTTTTTTACATATGTCGCAAACCTTGTTTGATTTGTTTTTGTAACCAGAAGAGGAACAGTGACGCCTTTTCCTCGTACCGACAGTAGACGACGCCGCCGCCGAGGCATTAGGTTCATCGGAAATGTCACTGAGTTCAAGAGCTAGCTGCAGTATAAAGTTTCTTCTACGCACTGTCTTGTTTGTGACTTCTTATCTCTCTCTCATATAAAATTGACATAAATTTACCAAGTTCTTGTAACGTGATTGACCAATTTGAATGTCCAAGTACTCCATGAGCTTCAGTCTCTGTGCATGTTTTGATGTGTCGCAGAATGTTATCATCAACTAATAATTTTCAAGCAGTCATAAACCTATCTCCAATTTGCCTTCGTGCATAGGGAGTCGGACCAGCTTGTTCAGTCAAAATATTGTGTCGTGCTCGTCTACCTGCTTGTCCAGGTTCATTTTCAGAGGCGCTTTTCCACAATACTCTACCAGATGACAACATATTCTCATGGTCACGGGAGAGACTGATTGCTGTAAAGTAATCAAAATTCAAAATAAATCCGCGAAAAATTCCGAAAAGATAGCTTTATTTAAAATGTCAAATATTCGCCTAAATCTAAGAAAGTGTTATGTTTTGTGTTGAATAAAATATATAAAAAAGATAACACGTAAATCATGTCTAATAATACATCGTGGTCCATTAGAAATGCATTAGTCTTCACATGCACATGACATAGTCTGTTAATGCTGTTGGCGTTATGATTTCGAATTCGAGGTCGATGTCGCGTTAAAGACGTTTAGGATATCAAAGACAGGATATTAGAGTAACCCGTAGTATTTTTTTCCAAATATCACTCTTCTTCTTCAAATGCCTCTCCATTACTGAAGGTCGGAGTTATCCTTCCAAATTCTTCTTTTTTCATTGTCCGATAATATTTCTCGTTGCGAAACTTTAGCAAAATATAAAATACGGCCAAAGCTAGATTACGATTGTTAAACACAACTATCTCTTTACCCAATAAACATTGCGTACAATGTTATTTATTAATATTTTAATACCGCAAATATTACTTAAGTGTTTTTTCATACTCTTGCGCCAATAAACGTATGTACGAAATGCAATAAAACGGCTGTCTGACATCTATTTAAAATGCGCTCTCCACATTAATATTAGTATAGGAACAATAGGAAAATATAATTATACAACCTGTCGAATTTCAACGTGCCTATTTTGGTGAAACACTTGGTTTATGCAAGTGATGTCAATCGTGTGCGCACGCGCAGAATTTATATGAGCTGTTTGACGTCGATGACATTAGAAATTGAAATATCTGATGTCATATCCGGTGACACTGGTCACGGTCATTGAGTTTTTATTTTTCCAAATAAATTCTAAGGAGTCCTGCAATGAGAGACAAATCGGTCATTGCTTTGATTCTATACCCTTTAGCAATGTACTTTAGTGATAGTGTAAATATTAAATTATTGTATGAAAATAATTTATACTGACATTACGATTACGATTTTATTGCAAATCTGTAGTGTATAAATAAAATATAAAGCAAAGTAAATAATACTGTATATTCTACAGTAAATCAAAGGTCAAGAATGATTCTCTTGAACGCTCACCACTTCCCCGTTCAAATAATAGCCCGAGTCCTGGAAACAGGTTTGACGTCGCAAATTCCAAGCCAGTTACAGGGCATGGCTTGCCATTTTATTTTTAACCCTATAAAAAGTTGTTTTATAAGTTGACACTATCAATATTGCGGAGAAAGCAACTAAAGTATTGTTTAAAATGAAATAGTTACACGATAGCTGTTCCGAATTCTTCCGCTTGCAATGTTTTAAAGAGGTTTAACTTTAAAAGTTTGAGGAGACGGAACCTTGTTCTGCTTTTTCTGGAATTTAAGATGTACTTACTGATAGCTAACTATAACTAGGTTTTGCGAATTACTTTTTTGACTCTACACAAACATATTACAATATTTTCCTCAATTAATATGAATTTTGTTAATACTACAGCGCCATCTATTGGCTTCAAGCATTTTGTTGTAAGTTACATGATCGTGTATAAAACGCTAATATTTAGTCATTTTACGTAGGATTTTTATCTTTTTATCTAAAGAATAAATACATCAGAAAAAAGTTATAATTGTAAGATTAATACCAACAAGTAGACAGTGACGAATAGCAATTTCTTTTATTATGTAATTTCATTAATAAGTTCAAAAAGTTTAATTTTTTTTATGTGTTCACTATAAAAAATATACTTTCGCGAATAACTTAATTTTCATTGTACTTTCTCACGAACTTTAACTTTCTTAGCGTGGGAATTGTTTTGATGCTTTATCTATCTCTTTCTACCGGCTACAAATTGTTTGTCTATCTCTTTCTAACGAGATTGTCGTTATAGATGTTTTGCGTAATTTATGATGCGTGTCTCGTAATGGCTTCAAATGTCAGGGCAGTACTGTATATAATACCTATGGGTTGTACCGAAGATATATGAGTTACTAGCATTTCCCGCGGCTCCGCCCGCGTTCAGAAGATCAAAAACCAAATTCTTAGGTTTTACACATTAGTATACTCTTACATTATACATTACTTTCATTGCGCACCGCATGATTAGTAAATAATGGCAGAGATTGACAATGCCACAAAGGTTCCTCCGTTAAATTGAACTTTTTGTTTTAGCAATAACATTTATGTATGTCTATACTTCTGTTTTGTTTGTTTTTTTTAGTTTTTCACGATAAAGTCTCAAACTACGGAATTAATTTTAATCATTTTTTACTAATAGACAGCTATAGATTAATTTAATATATAGCTGATTATTTAAATTACATAATAATAACTTTTCTTAATTAGCGCTAGTTAGTAATATTTTCCAAAACGATTTTCAAAAGAAAGTGTAATAAGTAAATAATTCTAAGCGAATACATTTCTTTATTTCATATGGCGAGGCTAATATGATTAAAGTCGTAAGCATTTTATTTTGTCCTTTAAGCCTTTACCTTCCAAGAAAAGGTGTCAAGAAAAAGTGAAAAAGTTGAGGTATAACAGTTCCTAAAATACTTTTTCATAGTTTTTGAGATATGAAATATTTTTAGTTACTCGCTTTGGCAGTTTAACAGCCATAAACTTGTTTTCCATAAAATGTTATAAAATAATATAAATTGAACTTATTTTTACGGTGCAAAAAATGAGTAGGTATTGTGGAAACGTAAATATTATTCGTATTTATTTTAGTGTTAACCATACAAAACACGTAAGTAAGAAAAACAACATAGCATTTTGCTATACGAAACCTAAAATGCGCGAGTTGGATTTACATTTGCCCAATTTTCACATTAAAAGATTAAAAAACATTAACATTATTTACTAAACAATAAAAATTTACAAATATTCTCATTTGAAAATTGTTTCGGCCAACAAAATATTACTAATATGTTACTAATTTATAAAGCCAAAAAGTTTGTTTTATTAAAAATTTAAGCACGGGCAGGGCCGCGGGTAATTTAGTAGTAATTATAGTAAAGTCATAGAAAGGTTACATCTGTACATTTTTTTTTGGATAAAACTACGTATTTTAAAAACACATGGCGACATCTATTGTCAAATAGCTAAATAACACATAAATAAATTTTCATTAAAATAACTATTTTAATGAATAAAATAGTGCTGTCAATATTTCTTTTAAGATAACTTTTTTTAATAGTTTTAACATAATATATAAGTAAGTTACCTTGCTAAAATATTAATAGCATCATCGTGCTTTTACTTTAACCAGTTTTTGTATTTTTTCTCAGAAATGAGATATTTTCCTGCGGTAAAAAGAATCCTATGTGTGTTGACCCGGATAACCTGCTATTACCATACCAAATTTCATAAAAATCCCTCAAGTGGTTTTTCTGTGATGCGGTCACATACAGACAGACAGAAAAAATTCTAAAAACTATAGATTCGGGCTCTATATCGCTAATAATGAATATTTCAATAAGATTTTCCGAAAAAATATTGAATTTAGGGGTTCGGCTTAGTTACAATTATATTGTATGTATAGTTACTAATTTATGAAGCGAAAAAGTTTGCTTTACTGATAATTTAAACACGGGCGGAGCCGCGGGTGATTTAGTAGTAATTCTAATAAAATCGAAAAAAGGTCATATCTGTACATTAATTTTTTTGGGATTAAAACTATGTATTTTAAAAACACATGGCGACATCTATTGTCGAATATCTAAATAACACATAAATAAATATTAATTAAAATAACTATTTTAATGGATAAAATAGCGCTTTTGATAATTTGATTTTCAAGATAAGCTATTTTTATAGTTTTTACCATATTTTGTAAGTTACCTTGCTAAACTGTTTACAAATAGTATCGTCGTGGTTTTGTTCCTACCAGTTTTTGTATTTTTTTTCAGAAATGAGATATTTTCTCGCGGTAAAAAGTATCCTATATGTTGACCCGGATAACCAGCTATCATCATACCAAATTCCATCAAAATTCCTCCAGTGGTTTTTCTGTGATGCGGTAACAGACAGACAGACAGACAGACAGACAGACAGACAGACAGACAGACAGACAGACAGACAAAAATTCTAAAAACTATAGATTCGGCCTCTGCATCGATAATAATGTCTATTTCAATAAGATTTTCCAAAAAATATTTAATGTACAGATTCGGCTTAGTTAGAATTTTATAATATGTATAGATGTAATGATCATTTTGAAGTAAAAGTTGATCCATAGGTCAAAGATCGCGGGATCAAATCTGATTTTACATGGTTTACAAAAAGTCACGTTTCCGCCTTTTTCACTTGAAAGTTTTAGCTGTAGTCGTTGAAGTGATTCACTGCCCACGTCAGATCTCAGGTCAGATCAGTCCTATGATATCAAATTACTGTATTTCCGATTGCTTCTCACAAAATTGCGAAATTTCATATCCATTATATAAGTAAAACAAATAAAAGCGTGTTGATAGTAAAATTGTCAAAACAGAGAAATAAAAAAGAGTATTCGCATCATTGTGAGGAAAAAAATAACCACTCTATCGTAATGAATTTGTAACCCCATTTATAACTTACTTCTTACTTTTAGATACGCTTAAAATGTTATTGATAATATATAATCGAGCAAAAAACATGAAAATTATCTTAGAATCTGTACTACGCGGATGAAATGGTGTAGGTGTAACTAATTTAAAATTAACAAAAAATAGTACAAAAGTAAATGCTCGATCATTTGACATACTCACTGTGGTAAATTGCTTTATAACTGGCAATAAGAAATGATCAAAGCGAGCCTATTCTGTTGTGAATGAACGTTTTTGTGCCATTCAAACGGTTTTTTATTGCATTTATACAATAATCTTCAACAGCGTGATGATAGAAATTGCCTTTCTTGTGAACTTGGAAATGTTTTCATACAAGTTTCACAAAGCATGGTAAATATTTTGACGAAATATATTTTGTTAAAATACAACTAAGTTGATCTGGTCAATTAAAAAAAAACGTGTGTGTGTACTTATGTACGCACGTAAGAAGTTATACTTCTTTGACGTAACAATAAAAATAGCTAAAGATTTCATCCCGTATGTCACAACTGCCTGTTTGTAAAAGGAATGCAGCAGAACTTTGTCATGTCGCTTTTTGGCTGTCAGCGTGTGTGCGCATCGTAAAAATTTTACTCTCATAATTTTTTCCAAACGTACCAAAAGAAGTATAACTTCAAAAATATGGCGAAAAAATATTACACTTATTTACATTGATTTTACAATTTGCTCAGTTGTGAGAACTGATAATAAAAATTAAAATAGCGGTACTGCTATGTTTTAATATAAGATAGATACCTATTAGAAAACATGTTTTTAACGTTCTGGGATACTGGTGTAAAAGGATATCCTTTAGTGTTAACTTTAAAATTAAATTATATATAATATATAAAAATATGTAAAAAATGACCGCTTCATAAAAAACGCTTTTAATTACACTTTTTTGCTAACTTTAAATGAAAATATTTAAAAAAAGTTTCCTACATCAGTTTCTTATTTTTATATAAAAAATAATTACTTCCTTTTAGAATTGTTAGGATGCATACATAATATGTAAGTGTAAATCGTTTTTGTTACATCCGAATCTCAAGCACACAGTCACTGCACAGTAGGTTAGCAGTCTTAATTATACTGAAACATTTTAATTAGTACTCTTTCGAGACTCATCTGCAGTTAACGCTACTTTCACACTAAAATATCCAGTAATTTTTATTTAATATCTATGCTCTTTCACCTATACATAAAGATAAATAAGTTTTAAATTGTGCAATTTTTTGTGATCATTGACGTAAAGTCTACTGAAATGCTAATTAATTATTTTGCTTTTTCCACTTTCTGACTTATAAAATCTAGATATGTATATAGAAATCATTTGCTGTTTGTTAGTCTCACTAAAACTCAAAAACGGCTGGACTGATTTGAATAATTCGTTGTTTGTTTTGTTTTAGGGTGTTTCAGGGATGGTTTAAGTATTAAAAAAATATTCTTATTTAAACTCAAAAAAAAAACAAGTTCAGAATTGTTTATTTTTTACCTATGTATATATTATGTATAGTCTATCTATTCCCTAATAGCCCTAAAAAAGTACCTAGGGATGAAATCGAGCGAAGCGTGGGTGAGTCGCTAGTGCTGAATAAAATAAATGTAACTAAAAGTAATTAAGCTTAATAATTCACTCAGCGTAGATTAAAAAAAAAATGAAAATATATTTTTTTTGTAATTTATATTTTTACCACATTTAAAGTAAAAATAATCCGTTCAGTTAGCCATCAAAATCTATCCAGTGGTTTTCCCGTGATGCGGTAACAGGCAGATAGACAAAAATTCTAAAAACAATAGATTCGCCCTCTGTATCGATAATAAAGTGTATTTAAATAAGATTTTCCAAAAAATATTTAATGTACAGATTCGGCTTACTTACAATTTTATTTTATGTATAGATTACTTATTTTATATTATGATAGAAAAAGTCATGTCTTACGAGTAAAAAATGTTATTTAGAAATTCCATCTTAATTATCCTCCACAAGCCTTGTTCTACTTTGGTAAAATTATGTTACTTACTCACTATTAAGAAACACCGTAAGAATTTAATTGTTTAAATGCTGATTTTAAACAGCTAGTGGCTTATTATATACGCTCGCTCGGGTGCGTACCTAGATACGTTTATAATACCTAAATAAAAATAATTCATCTAAGTTCATCTATCTATACTAATATTATAAAGCTGAAGAGTTTGTTTTTTTTTTTTTGTTTAGTTGAACGCGCTTATCTCAGGAACTACTAATCCGATTTGAAAAAATCTTTTTGCATTAGATGGGCTGTTAACTGAGGAAGGCTATAGGCTACATAACATCCAGGAAAAATGTACAGATCCCGTGGGATAGATTTGTTTTTGTCTAGGGACGAACCCGAAGCGAAGCGAGGGTAAGTCGCTAGTACATATAATAAAATTGTAACTAAGTCGAATCTGTACATTAAATATTTTTTGGAAAATCTTATTGAAATAGACATTATTATTAACACAGACGCCGAATCTATAGTTTTTAGAATTTTTGTCTGTCTATTACCGCATCACGGTAAAACCACTAGAGGGATTTTGATGAAATTTAGTATGATGATAGCTGGTTATCCGGTTTAACATATAGGATACTTTTTACTGCGGGAAAATATCTCATCTCTGAGAAATCTATACTAAACGTTAAAACGTAAGTAGGGACAAACCCGAGCGGAGCGAGGGTGAGTCGCTAGTTGATATATAAAACACATTTTCTATCTATACACATTTCCTAACAAATATCTCTTCAAAAAGTGTCGTCGACATGTCACGTTAAGTCAAACCAAAGAATAAAATTCAAAAATCGGAAGTTGCAATTGTTTAAACACAAATTCGACATATTACGCACGCTACATAAAGTACTTTTTTAAACGAAACAACGTGCGTTTTAATTTTGTCATTCGAAAAGCAATGAAAAATTAAAGGGATTAAAAAAAAGCGTAATTACATTTCGAATTGTGCACTTCTTTTTGAGGACACTTTTGACGACGTTAATTGTGTATCTTAAATTTTTCTGTAACAATCACTGAGTTCTTACAAAAATGCTCTTTCAAATACATTTGCAGTACGACACATCACACGCTTAATAAAATACTGACTTTACTCAAGAAACTAGATACTTGATAAATCAAGAAAAATGATTTTGCAGTAACGACCTTGTTTGTTTATTCATAAACAGAATAAAAGTTTACAAAAGAAATTAATATATTTTAATTATTCCAGACAGTCTTTAAACGTTTGATTCGTTTTGTGTAATTATTTTGACCTAATAACTCAATTCTGACCTAAGTTGCAATTGGTCAGTTTTTTATTATGCGTGCGACATGCGCCGCGTACTGTAAATCAATTGTACTATAAGTTTAATTCTTCGCGGAAATTCAGGTATTAAGTTGACAAAGTTTTTTCGCAAACGAATGAACGGTATGGCAGCGCATGAAATACGAACGAACAAACAAACAAACATTTATTTTATATATTACATATATTATTATATTATATGGGATTATAAATATATTATGTGTATAGTATTTTGTAACCCCAAGAGTTCATGAGACTGGTTATCAATTCGTATTTACCTGATTTCGTTAATAGATACATTTCCGTCATCGATAATGATTAGGTATGTAAATTAATAATTATATAATACGTGCATTTAATATTACATGTATAATGATTATCGTTTTGACTATTTTAATAATGCATTTAGGTGTATTTTTATGTATGTATGTACGTACGTATGTAGACGATATCTTGACCAAGAGACAGTTTTAGTGTTTGTTTTTAATGAAAAGATAGATGACCATGGTAGACAAGTCCTAGTGGAACCGCGCTAGCTTGGGAAACTAAGTAAGGCAGGTTCAAATCTCAGCTCACGTACCTACCGCACAATTAGACATGAGAGAAATCACATAGACATGTGATGCCCAGCAGTGGGACGTTAAAAAGGGCTGAATACAGATGGATGACGTAAATAATGAAATTCTAGTATCGGAGAAAAAAAAAACAAATCAGTCATCGTAATTGGTACCAATCAAATAAATCCACACTGTCTGTAACAAATATATAACGCTTTTGAGATGTCTAAAACCTTAGTCTCTCCCGTGATCATAATTGCTGTAAAGTATTCGAAACGTCGGGAACCAAAAATCTAAATAAAACCGCGAAATAAACCGAAAAGATATTTTTATTTAAGATATCCACGAAGTAAAGTCGCAGACAGTATCTAGTAAATTAAATAAATCTCTATCCAAATGATACGTAATGTGACAAGTGTCAAGTGTTTGCGTAAACACAAAGCTCGTTCACAAACGAGTTCCATTTCGTAACCGTAACAGCTTCAATTTGCTAAGTTGCTTAAAATACTTTTATCATACACTAGCGACTCACCCTCGTTCCGCTCGGGTTCGTCCCTACTTACATTTTATAGTTTAGCATAGATTTCTCAGAGATGAGATATTTTCCCACAGTAAAAATTATCCTATATGTTGACCTGAATAACCAACTATCATAATACCAAATTTCATCAAAATCCCTCCAGTGGTTTTTCTATGATGCGGTAACAGACAGACAGACAGACAAAAATTTTGAAAACTATAGATTCGGTCTCTGTATTCATAATAATGTCTATTTCAATAAGATTTTCCAAAAAATATTTATTGTTCAGATTCGACTTCGTTACAATTTTATTATATGTATAGATTATATGCAATTAGGATAAATCAGGCCATTATTGGTTTTGATTTGAACGCTTTATTACCTTTAATGAAAAATGACTGTCTGTGAGATCCCTTTGTCTGAGTATATGATTCATGACATATATTTTTTTTCATTTCACTACATATTTTCATACAAAGATTAGTGATAGTGATCCGGCTAGCGCTAAGGATAAGAATGGCTCTATCTAGAACAATTTTTAGTTATTTTAATGAAAATCAATTAAGAAAACGATCTTTAAAGTATGTATTCAGCCCTCTTTTTAACGTCCCACGCTGGGCACGGGCCTCCCATCAATTTGAAGGGGATCAGGCCATAGTCCACCACGCTAGCCAAGTGCAGGTTGGCTGCCTTCACATGTCTTTCGAAAACTTGTTAGGTTCTCTCAGACATGCAGGTTTGCTCGCAATGTTTTCCTTCACCGTAAAACAAGTGGTAATTACGTGATACCCAAGTGATAGAAATGATTTGCGCATGAAAATATCAGGGGTGCGAGACCCGGGATTCGAACCCGCTTCATTCGGTTATCCAAGTGACTGCTTTATTACTGGACTACCACTGCCTTCTTTAAAAGTATATTAATCATTAATTATTGTTAAAACTTTAGTTCAACCTGTGTTTTTCTACACATTTCTATTTTAATTTCGTTTCATAATATATTTTATTGTTTAATATTCACTATATTTTATTTTAACACTGGTGATTTCTTTTGATTTTCTTTGAACCACAACGTTACAAGACTTACGTTTCGTAGATGAACGCACAGAACAGAAGGCTACCTATAAAAATTTTGGATTTATTCGACGGCCTGTTATAAAACACGTTGCTGTTACCAACAAACATGGTATAACAATAGCTGAGACTATTCTTTCCTAGAGTTTTAACTTTTCTCGGCTAATGTGAGAGCGGATAAACATTTTAAAAACTAGAAACCTTATATATATAAAAATCAATTGCTATTCGTTAGTCTCGCTAAAACTCAAAAACGGCTGGACCGATTTAAATAATTCTTTTTTTGTTGTGTTGGAGGTACGTCAGGGGTGGTTTAAATATAAAAAAAAATTGCGAAAACAAAAAAAAAACAGCTGGCAAATCAAAAAGTTCTGAACTGTTTATTTTGTATGGGACTCACTAACCGTTAAAACGTACCTAGGGACGAACGAGCGAAACGAGGGTGAGTCGCTAGTTAGATATAAAAACCGAAAAAGTTTAAATATAACTTTTAACCCGTAACTTATTATGTACATCTAATTAAAGCATGCGAGTAAACATATTATAATCATCATAATTTAACACTCGTCTTCAAGAATTGATTTTTTTTAATCTAATCTAATAAAATATTAATATAATTTTATAGTAATATATGCAAAATATTTTTTTGGCCAAGTAGTCGTTTGTTTAAATGGCTTAACAGTATTTTTTGCTTTATATCACCATAAAAACTAATGTTGATAATTATATAGGCACGATTTAAATATAGCCTACTAACATTACTAACGGCATCTAGGCTTAGTTATTTATATCTGTGATTTTTAAACTAGTACAGATTAATACTTTCTTAGATTTACGCGAATATTTGACATTTTAAATAAGACAATCATAGTCTCTCCCGTGACCATGATTGTCGTAAAGCATTCAAAACATTAGGAACCAAAAATCAAAATAAATCCACGAAAAAATCCGAAAAGATAGTTTCTTTTAAAATAATACCGACTAAATTGATCTAAAAACAATCAATGTACCATTAAATGGCTCATTTAATAAAAAATAACCATCAAAATCGATTTTCAATAGGCAATATATTGAAAACTTACTCTTTTCTTGAAATCGGTTAAAAACTTTTTGTACCGATACGCTTCACAAAATAATAAAACGATTCTATTAAAGATTTATTTAAAAAGTATAATTTTATGTTATGTCTGCATTATGCTTAGTTAGATTAATTACCGTACTGTACTTGGCAGCATTCCTTCTATGCGCTAGAACTTACTTCATTAAATAGACTACGATGCTTATTTCAATAGGCCCATGAAAGTTTGATTTTGTTTATAAAAGTAAAAATTCATAAGAGTAAGAATTCATAAGAGTTCATAAGCATAACTAATAAAATTAATAAACTCTTTATTGTACAACAAGAAAAAATATATATAATAAATACAGAACAGATAGATAATGTATAAGAGGCGGCCTTATCGCTAAAACAGCGATCTCTTCTAGACAACACTTGGGTGTAGGAAATAGCAAACTGTAAGAGTTAAGGGGTGCAAATAATAGAGTTAAATATATCACTATATATAAAAAGTAGAATACAAAAATATATGAATATATATATATATATATATATATATATATATATATAGATAACTAATTAAGTATCTACACTTAAAACGCTTTTATCTACCGTAATCTCGTGTCTATATAAATATAAATTTAACGAAAACATCAAAATAGCTTCAATCGTTTTGACGGCAAGGTAGAATGGAGAAACTTTCACACACATTTATTATATAAATAATATGTACTTAATTAAGATTTATTTGGACAATTGTGTTATGTAATGTATACGGAGATTAAAATTGCTTTAAAATTGAAAAAACAATCAGAAAATACATTTATTTAAAAAGATATCATTTAGTGAAAAAACGTAGTTTGAAAAACAAGAAAAATATCTAGGTGTGTCGTGTTAGGTCAAAATACAGTTGTTTGTGAGTTACATATGTAAATAAATACCTGAGATGCAAGTTAAGCTCATCACCAATGCTGATCATACCGTTATAACAAATTCCTTTACATTTGAAAGTAAGAAGTCACTAAAATATCACAAAGAGATAACTTGTGTTTTCTTTTGTCTTTAATTTATAAACTTTTCAACTTAAATATACGCGCGATATTCCTTTTCTTGAAAGCTCATGTAATACAGCTTTGCAAGGAGAGCTTTTATTTAAGTACCAACTCAAATGTAAATATCATTTTTATTATAGAACTTTACTAAATTTGCAAACGTAAATTGGTCATATATGATTTATATATATATGATGATGATGACGATGTCCTCCTGGCCGATTTCGGCCACGGCGGCCAATCTCATTGAGACTAGCCAACTGCGCAGGAGATATTATAGTGCACAAGTGTACGCGCAGACACAAGTGCACTCTCTATTCCTGTCACTCTCATACTCCGGTGGGACGACTACTCGACATGACCGGTGAGAGTTAAGGCGCAGGACCGACGGCTTTACGTGCTCTCCGAGGCACGGGGGTGAAACACCGCCAACTTCCCAACTCCGGGCTGCTATTGAGGCTTACTAGATAGAAAGACTCAATAACTAAACTTGGCCCGACCCGGGACTCGAACCCAGGACCTCCGGGTGTGCAGCCGTACATGCTAGCCACTACACCATCGAGGCAGTTATATATATATATATATATATATATATATATATATATATATTTGTAAAGAAATTGATTGATTTTTGAATCATTTTGAGACATGTTTCTTAAGTTTCTAAATCAGTTACCCTTACAACTTAATAACCTCTAACATTAAAGAAAGTAAATAAAACGTAAAATTTTAGTGAAAATAAAATTATAAGACTGAAAATGTGCTAAAGTAATAATTATAGCGTATACTGTATAGTATGGTGTAAGATAGAATAAGTGAAAAAACCATGGAAGGTCACGAGTCCCGAAGTTCCCGAGCCAGCGACTCCCCTGGGGACACCATGAACGATGTTTACGCTGCATGGCGTAAGTTTTACAATTAGTAAATAAATTAATCTGATGCAAATACAAAATATAATAATTATAGTTTTAGTATAAAAATACATTTAAATAACTTATTTTATGTGTGTTCGTCAAAACTAACCAAATGAGCCCTAATTCGAAGCATTTACTAGTAATCATTAAGAGCTCTACATCTAGCTCTATCATTAGGTAAGTTTGATGATATGAAATTATCCTATTATTTATTATACGGATAGCATATAAAAAGTTTTAAATTGATACGAACAATTTAAAGTAGATTTAAATGGATGTATAGTATTATATTCTTACTAATCTTACTTTCTTCCTAATGTTATAAATATGAAAGCTTAGATGTTTGGATGGATGTTTGTTACTCAATCACGACAGAACGGCTGAACGGATCTGGATGAAATTTGGCACAGAGATAGATTATAGTCTGGAATAGCACATAGGCTTTTTATCCCGTAAAAATGTACGTTTCCCGTGGGATAGATTTGTTTTTCTATAGGAGAATCCCAGGCAAACGAAGGTAAGCCGCTAGTATTACATAATTAGTTAGAAGTAAAGTCAATAAAAGTGTATCAATAAATAATCGCTTAACTCGTAAACTTTCAAATATATCTAAGAATTTTATTTCAACCATACCTATGTAAGAATGGTAATATTCATATAAAAACGACACATATATTTTCATTTGATGACCACTTTTTACTGCTTAGGACAAACATTTATATTGGCTATATTAATATTTATCACGACCTGTATAATATGTCCGAGTGTTTTATTTTACACTTTGACACGAGGCAACCTACTGGAGTCCGTTGAATTAACGGTATTACCTATAAAATTAATTAATTACTTCATCTGTTCGAATTCAACTATGATTATTATTAAAAACTTGAGAAAAACAAATATGAATAGAATTTACCTACTATAAAAAAAATCTGTTTCCAAAAAAAATTATTCATAACACTAAAGCTCATCAATAGCTACTAAAAAAAAGAAGAAATTCAGTTGACAGACAAAAGAGAAAAACGTACTGAACTTCTTTGTGTCTAACTATTTATTAAATCTATACAGATAAATAAAATTGAAGTGTCTGTTTGTAATATCAAAATTACAGCTTTATACTAAATGCATATGGAATTATATACGGTACTTATAAGAAAAAAACATTTTTTTTTAAATTTCTGTCTGTCAGTCTGTTTGTTCCGGCTAATCTCCGAAATGGCTGGACCAATTTTAACGGGATATTCTTTGGCAGATAGCTGATATTATAAGGTTAACTTAGGCTACTTTTATTTTAGAAAAAGAATTAGGGTTTCGCTCAAAAAAATTAAAATGTACGCTAGCAGATTTTAAGTGTATTCCAGTCAATAGGTGAAACAATCTACATAAAAAAAACCATCGAACATAAGAATTGAATTGAAAATAAAGCAATTTCCGCGATATTGTTATTCGTTAAAGAAGAATTTTCTAAGCCTTAAGCCAAGTTTGAGGTCGCCCGAGAGGCACTAGCGCCATTATCACGAAAAATGCGTTAAAAGACTACACTCGCCATTCCAATTACTCTTAGGCTAGTGCGACTTTACATGCATTCTTTGGGATGTATTTATTTTTATATATACATATTTTTTTATTCACCGGAAAAGACAAAAATCTTGTAAGCAAAGTTCATATAACTTAAATGTATTAATATATGCTTGTGATCGCCGCGTGGTTGAAAATCAACCATATTTCATTAAGTTATATATTTATTGTCTTGCGTATATTACAATATTAAACTATTCTCAATTTGACCACAGACTTTAACTATAAACAAAAGAGTATATATGCGTGTGTGTCAAATACATGGTAGTGTGTGTAATGTTTTTTTTATCGATTTAATGTACTTTTATGCATAAATAAAAAAAATATTAGCATTCTGCACTCGTTCTCTATATAAACTATAAGTGTGGGAAATTTCATACTCCTCCGTCCGCGCAATTTTCGTAAAAAGGGGTACAAAGTTTTTGCTTCACGTATTAATATATAAACGTACAGCACTTATTTA
Source organism: Fabriciana adippe (assembly GCA_905404265.1). Classification (NCBI taxonomy): domain Eukaryota; kingdom Metazoa; phylum Arthropoda; class Insecta; order Lepidoptera; family Nymphalidae; genus Fabriciana; species Fabriciana adippe. The sequence continues at coordinate 925,215 of FR989996.1, read as the reverse complement.
GATAATTAAAAAAACTATTGCAGTAAACAGTTACATTCTAGAGGAAGTCATAAATTGTATTACATGTACGTATGTAATGTATATAAATACGGGCTCGTTCGTTAACTGTAAAACAGACATATTAAGTTTTTTTTTTTTTTTGGAATATTTAAGAAGTTTTGCGGAATTAAGTAAAAGTTATTTTAACCTAAGTTTAGTTTTGACAAAGGTCTCAACTTTAACAGCCTTATCATTTTTGTAGCAATATGAATTTATCTTTTTGGTATTTATTTATGTAGTAAAACAATTTCTTTGATAAAATTATCTAAGATTTTACTAGTGAGGTATAGCGAATAGAGCGTACGTCCTTCACGAGTGGCTAGCTGAGTCTAGTGTCACATGTCTTGCACAACACTAGTTAACATGAGTAGGTACACGCCTCGCAACCTACTTGTTACCTTTTAACTATCTCATGTTAAATTACAAGCTTTGTACCGTAAATACGTGATACTTATTATTACACATAACACTAACCTCATTTGGGTGGACCCCCAAAGTCCACCCGATCCCACAGTTTTGTTCAACTTTTCTTTTTATTCGCTACATCTTTTGATTCTGAAAATGTACACGCACGAATCCATCTCAAATAAAATAAAAATAACAACTAAATATAAAAATAGCTCAAAAAAAGGCACGGACGTATGTCTGTGGGTATAAGACTTACTCAAATAATAAAAAAAATGTACGTGATACTAACAGGATATAAAGATTTTGCTTAACTACAAGTTTATTTGATTTAACTCGATGAATTTCTTCAGTTTTCTTTTTTTTTTCCAAATTGAGGCATGTGCTTTTCTTAAAGGTGGTAAAATATCTGTCAGAAAGTATACAAGAATGTTTGTATGTAAAAAATTTAAAATGTTAAATGCATCATGTAGTAGAATCATATTTCGTTTTTGTATGGTATTCAGCCCTTTTTAACGTCCCACTGCTGGGCACGGGCCTCCCTTCAATACGAGGGGGATCAGGCCATAGCCCACCACGTTGGCCAAGTGCGGATTGGCGGACTTCACATGTCTTTCGAAAACTTGCTAGGTTTTCTCAGACATGCAGATTTCCTCACGATGTTTGCCTTCACCGTAAGACAAGTGGTAATCATGTTAGAAATGCTTCGCACATGAGAAATATCAGAGGTGCGAAATCCGGAATTTGAACCCGCTTCACTCGGTTTCCCAAGCGAGCGCGTTACCACTGGGCTTCCACTCGTTTTGTATATCAATGATATTTCCATATGTTTTTTAGAATTCGTAAACGTCTCTCTTAAATAGACTAACTTCACTTAGCGATCGATGTCCCTCTGCAATTTAAGATTTAAAAAAATATATTAAGTAAGTATTATTAATTTTTTTAATAATAAATTGTTTGCTGTTTAATTAAGTAAAAAGTATTAGTATTTGAATATGTAGTAGAGCGTGTTAAAACATTACTTAGATCCGTTACAAAAGTGCGCAATACCTGTCAATATATTACGTTTGTTATCGACCGCTATGGCCACAAATGGCCACATAAGTGAAACAAATTGTTGGTTCTCCGCTTTGCAGCTTTGTATAATAATAATAATAAATAATAAATATGTTGGGACATTAACACACAGCACCATCTAGTTTCATGGTAAGATACGAGGCTTGTGTTATGGATACCAGATAGTTGATACATTACCCATAAGTATTTAACTTTAAATACATACTTATTATAAATATAAACACCCACGACTGGAGTACACACATTCGTTCTCATCACACAAATGAATGCCCCCAGCGGGACTCGAACCCGCGACCGCAAAAACAGCAAATAGGGTCACTACAAACTTGAGTCAAACGTGTTGTCAAGTCGTATGTTTTTACGATCTATGTTTTGTTCTATTAGTTTAAAACTTACCTACGAGAAACGATCTGTACATTAGATATTAGAATATACGCAACTATGTATTAGCTTTTTTAATTTTTTTCTTAAAATTTAGAGAGGAAGTGAGGAGTACGCAATCACTCATTTTCGGTCGTTATCTATAGTGTACCTACCTACTGGGGACTTATCCTCGCATCGTTCGGGTGGTTCCCTGTATACCTGGCAGTAGACTGTGTTACCTATAATAAAATTCTAACTGACGCGAATCTGTACATTAATTATTTTTTTTTGGAAAATCTTATTAAAATAGTGATTATTATCGATACAGAAGCCGAATTTATAGTTTTTAGAATTTTTGTCTGTCTGTCTGTGATCACACCACGAGAAAGATCAACGTGATTATTTTAATAAAAGAGAAATATTTAATGAGTCATTAATATGGTTGATAAATTAACAAAACATTACAAAACGTTGAAAGCTATAATTATAAAAGCAGCCAACTGTATTGTCATTTGTCATTGCATCAAACATTAATAATTGTATTGTTCAACGACAATAGCAGACATGGACTGACTACGGTTTGTTCTACTGACCTCAAATATGTGCTGGATCGCGGAAAAAGTGCAAAAGTTGATTAATTTTGCAATATTAGCGACCCCTAACTTCACACCGCACAAACCTTACCGCATAAACTCAAAGGTTTTATCATATACTAATTTATATACCAAAATAGCCTATAAGATTATATGCAAAAAACTGTTTGTTAATTATAGACAATTTCTTTTTAATTTTTAATCTATACTCTATACAGATAAATAAAATTGGTGTGTCTGTTTGTAATATTAAAATAACCGCTTTTTACTAAATGCATATGGATGTATGCACGGTACATATACCAAAACAACATTTTTTACAATTTTTGTCTGTCTATCTGTCTGTTTGTTCCGGCTAATCTCTGAAGCGGCTGGACCGATTTTGACGGGACTTTCACTGGCAGATAGCTGACGTAATAAGGAGTAACTTAGGCTACTTTTATTTTAGAAAAAAATAGGGTCTCACGAAAAAAAATTAAAACCATATTAATTAATTAATTTTGTTTTGGCAAGCAACCTAGGGACGAACCCAAGCGAAGCGAGGGTGATTCGCTAGTTAATAATATAATTCTAACTGAATGCGATTGCAGCCAACTTACTGAGTGAGCTATACTGAGCACTAGCCAAGTGAGCAAAATATATTACCTATACATACACAGGTACATATATTCCTGTGGTAACAAAATTCAATATAATCGGTAAGAGATAAGGCGGTGGACCTATAGCTTGTAGTGCTCTCCGAGGGGTGATGACACTACCAATTTTCCAACTCCGGATTTCTGAGTATTTTGTGACAAAAAAAAACAAGTTAAACTTCTGGGCCCAACCCGGGACTCGAACCTCTGCTCTGTACATTTGACGGACACAGCACAGTGGATAAAGGTGGCAGTCAAAATTTATAACTAACTGTCTTACTTGCTTCTTATAGTTTATAAATAAAACTTATCACCAACGATTTTAGTAAGTCCTATACAATAAGAAACTCACATTCCACATTTAAGCAGACACATTCGTCGCTACTGTTACTAATAGGTCAGGTTTGCAATCTAACTCCTCTTTATTTGCATCATTTAATAATTTGTTCTGGCATTATGTTTGAAATAAGCATGAAAATTATGCTTTTCATACAAATATTAAGATATCCAATGTAATTTGTTTTATAACACAAAATATAAACGTGACTCAAATAGACATTTTAACAGGTGTTTATGCGAATACAAATATTTTCAAGGCTGTAGTAATTTCCGTCATATGTTTTATCAAGGTTCTGTCCTCAAATAAAAAAAGCCAAATTTTTTATCTGTGCCTCAAAAGAAACAGACGGATAACATTCTTGTTCATCCATTTATCTGCCAAAATCATATTTCTAATTGGATATGGGGAGGGATATCAACTTGAAACTATCACCAAAGAAACTATTTTAAGGGTTTAAGAAAAATCAAAGATTTTTATTGGTCATTTAACATTAAGTCACATTTTTTAAGTATAGATGTCACATGAAAAAGGTTTTTTTTTTTTTTTTTAATTAAAAATTGCACAACGTAATTGACACATGAACCATATTGTAATGCCAACGCTTTGTTACATAGTACATTCTCGTATATGATGAGAAAATATTTTTCTACTGGAACATATGAAACCTTTTTTTTTTTTGGGAAAAATACTAAAATCGGTCAAATGCAAGTGATTCAACGCTCTTGAACGATTTTTTATTCAGAATATCACTTTTGAGTGAAATTTACTGTGGCATGTGATTTTCCAATAAAGTGGGTGCATTCTATACTTACTTGAGGTGACTGCATATTTGAAATGCATAGAAAATTATTATCTGAAGACTATCGACTGTGACCTTACATAGCTAAAGTAAGCTTAAACAAGGCTAACACTATATTCAATACTATCAATTCATACATATTCATTATTTATGTACTTAATACGCTTAAATTAAATCTTTACGTTATATTTACTTTTAAGTGGATGAAATAAATGTTAAAGAATAGAATATAGTAAATACTTTGAAAAATATGAATATTTTTTGACATATCCTCTTATTATTTAAAGGATTTTAATTAAAACTAGTGATTTACCCTCGTATCACTCGAGTCTGTAGGTACGTTTTAAATAGATATGAATAGTTATTGCGAGTGTACCTTAATCAATCAAAATATACTTTATTCAAATAGACTTTTACAAGCCCCTTAGGAGAAAGACCTATGCTATTGCAGAATTTTTCTGTTGGTCTTCATTGTTTTGATGTATCTCTTAAGGTTTAACCAGCGTAAGACATGTAAATTTCTAAGAACGACTCCATAGAACTAGTTATCGTGTTTTCCTGTAGTAAAAGGTATCCTCAATGTTGACGATGATGTATATCTATACATATCTATAACAAATTGTATAATAAAATACAGAATAATGAAAACGAAGTGAAAATGTTTATTTTTAGAAAAGCATCTTCCAGTAGACTAATATAAAATATCCCTTCATCACTTCTTGTATTAAGATAAGAAGCCTACACCGAACCGTTACTCTGTCACGAGCATACAAATCGACATACATAGATAAATATTATAATGAAAACTTATTTACATTTTAAATGAGATGTTAAGCCAATTGCTTAGAAACTTGAAAATTATTACGTAAGAGTACAATTGAAGAGATATGATAAGGATTGATCGGTTAAACAAGATTGTTACTAAAAAAAGAGAAGAATTATATTAACGTTTTGTATAGATTTCTCAGAGATGAGATATTTTCCCGCAGTAAAAAAGTATCCTATATGTTGACCCGGATAACCAGCTATCATCATACCACATTTTATCAAAATCTGTCCAGTGGATTTCTCGTGATGCGTTCTCAAAACAGACAGACAGACAAAAATTCTAAAAACTACAGATTCGGCCTCTGTATCGATAATAATGACTATTTCAATAAAAAAAAATCAAGAAATATTTAATGTACAGATTCGGCTTAGTTAGAATTTTATTATATATATATATTTATTACCAAAATAATTTATATCAAAATGAACGTTTTTTCACATGTTAATCCTACAAAATCGTGTGATTGATTTGTCTGTGTATACATTAACAATTATACATATCAATACATAATATAAAAAACTGTGTACATAAATTGTATTTATAGTTCATTATAAAACTTGGTTCTTCCTAATTTTCAGATGAAATGCTAGAAAGCGAGGGGGCAGGGCTAGCGGCGCGAGTAGCAGAGTTAGAGGTGCGATGTTCAAGGCAGGCTGAGGAACTACTGTGCCTGCGTTCCACTCTCGCTGATGCTTTACGAAGGCTGAACGCGTTAGAGGGAAGAGCCCCTCCATCGACCGGCAACACGCAGAGAAATGGGGCTTATGCTGGTATGTTAAAATAATATTTAGATTTATAGTAGTTTATTTACCTCACTAGCTCTATTAAAGCAGCGGTAATCCAATGGTAACGCGCTTGCTTGGGAAACCGAGTCAAGCGGGTTCAAATCCCGGATCTCGTATCCCGGATCCCGGATCTGTGATGTTTTCATGTGCTAATATTCAACTTTAATTTTCAACATAATTACCACTTGTCTTACAGTGAAGGAAAACAGCGTGAGGAAACCTGGATGTTATCGTTATATATATCACTATATAGCTTCCAAAGTCGTAGACAAACGTAAACAGATTTTCGCATTTATTCTAGTACTGAGAATACTAATAGTAAGATAATTATATAATTTTAAAATAATACTATATTACCGATTTTTTCGCGTATTTATTTAGATTTTTGATTCCCGACGTTTGTCCCGTCTCCCTCCAGACCTCCCCTAAAGTCTCTCCCATGACCATAATTGCTGTAAACTGTAAAGCATTCGAAACCTCGGAAACCAAAATCCAAATTAATCCAAAAAGATATTATGTAGTTTTATTTTAAAATGTTAAATATTTACGTAAATCTAAGAAAGTATTATTTATATCATATTTTTTGTTATTTTTCAGGAACCTCGGGCACGCCGACCCGCGAGCTGCGCATCAGGCAACCTTCGTATAGGGAATCTGTGAAACGTACATCGAGCTACGGCTCTACCGCTTCTTCGCTATCACAAAGGTACTTTTATCTTAGACTAAGAAATAATATAGACAGAGTATCATATAACTAAACATGAAGCCAAACGATATTGATTTAAATTAATTTATAATGTTTTAAAACAGCATACAAATATTTATACAATATTCATTGGTGTGATAAAATAATAAATAAAATAATGTTTAAAAAAATAATGGATTTTATTATAATAAAGAAACAATAAATAAATAAGCTAATATTATATTAGTTTTTTTCGTTAACAGATTTATATATTACTAGCGACTCACCCTCGCTTCGCTCGGGTTCGTCTCTAGGTATATTATATATAGTTTATAGTTTAAATAGAAGAAATACAGAAAAATATAACGTATGTATACAACTTCCCTATTTGGATCGGATATTATTTTTATTGACCCTATTTTTTTTCTAAAATAAAAGTGACCTAAGTTACTCCTTATTACATCAACTAACTGCCAGTGAAAGTCCCGTCAAAATCGGTCTAGCCATTCCAGAGATTAGCCGGAACAAACAGAGAGACAGACAGACAGACAAAAATTGTAAAAATTGTTGTTTTGGTATATGTACCGTGTATACATCCATATGCATTTAGTAAAAAGCGGTTATTTTAATATTACAAACAGACACTGCAATTTTGTTTATCTGTATAAATAACTTAAGTAATTTTTAGGTTATTGGACATTTTCAATTATAATTTATGTTTCGTTTCCAGACGAGGCCCGCAACACCAATCAACAGGGTCCCTGCAGTCGGACTCACCGGCGTCCTCCTCATCTCTATCACCGGCGCCCTCTCCCTCCCCGCGCGCTACCCCCGCGCCCTCACACATTCAGCCATACAGGTATACATTGTTAGTAGACTAGCATGCACGGCAGAATTGAAGGTCCTGGGTTCGAATCTTGAGTCGGACCAAGTTTCTGTCAAGAATTCTTAGGAACAACAGCCTGGTTGGAAAGTTAACGCTGTTTTACCTTCGTGTCGAAGCAGACAGGAACAGGAATAGTGTACTCTGCACGTTGTGTCTGCGTCAGATGGCTAGTCTCATAGAGATTAGCTGCTATACTAACTTAAATTTTATTTGTTTTATTAATTTATCAAATAAAAAAATAATAATAGTATATGGAATATAGTGCTCGCTCTTAGGAAAACGAAAAATATAATGAAATCCTTAAGATTAAACTCTTGACCTTTTTATGATAAAACGTACTGAAAATAGTAAGCTGAAAAGTAAATAATAGTTCAGAGAGATTACGTAAAAAAACTTCGGGGCATGGGACGTCCATTAATTGGGCGAGTTGTTTTTTTTTTTTTTATTCGGACTTTTTCTAGACAAGACATGGACCATTTATATTCAGCCTTCCTATGAAAAAAATACCTAATTTATTATTTTGTCGACTCCTAACTTCCAACAAAAACCTTTTCCTTTACACATAACTACACGTTCTTTTTTTTTTAAATTTTCTTTTCTTTATAGAAAAATAATGTAATTTAATTAATAATAAGAATATAAATAAATATTTTGGGACAATAACACACAGCACCATATAGTTTCATGCATCTAAGCTACAAGGCCTATGTTATGGATACTAGATAGATGATACACAACACATATATAACGTTAAATACATACATATTATAAATATAAACATCCATGACTAAAGTATAAAAATTTTAAAATAATATTCATGCTCATCACACAAATGAATGCCCCCAGCGGGACTCGAACCCGCTACCGCGGGCACAGCGAGTAGGGCTACAAACTGAGCCAAACGTGTCAAAATATTTTCATTCTTACTTTTGTATAACATTTGTATAAAATTACGGCAACCATCTCAGTTCTGTAATGATGATTGCCGGATGCACGCTCTGTGGACGTTGCGTATGTTCTCGTAGTAATAGCTGTAAAATTACACTATTGCAAAGTTAGGTATATAGAGGGTGAATTTTCTAGGGTGTGGATAACGAAATTCCCAATTGTATGAAATAACCAAAAGGATAAGGAGAAGGATAAGAAGGAAAAATTTAGATGAAAAAAAAAAACTTAGATGAAAATGGAATTTGCTTGTTTTTAAATTATAAACAACACTTGGTTTTGTTTGCGGTTTATAAATGTAAAAGAAAGATGTGTCGAACAAACAATACGATGAGTCTAGTTTCTACATAATTATAATTACCTGTTTACTTAAAAAAAAATGTGTAAGGGTATTTTCATACGGAATAAAGCTAAAACATTGTTTTAAATTGTATTTTACCTGTTTGTTTGGACGTTAATATAACTTTCTTCACTATAAAGCAAATAATCTAAATAGTTGCTGTATCATAGTAATCTGTTAGTTACAATTTAACCAATGATTAAATTATATTTCGGTTGTCAAAATTAACGTTATAATTGCCACAAAACAACACATACTATGTAAGTATTTTACTATATATGTGGGATCAAACTTCCAACAAACGCAAAGGTCCGTTAGGATAGTTACACCAAAACTGCCGTCATAAAAAGGAAGGCCGCAACTTCCATAAAGTTGATTTCTAGATATTGAAGTTTTGTTTTACTATTAGTTTTGACGTAGTTACCATGAAAGTTAAGGTACTTATCTCTGGATTCATAAGACTTAGAGTTTTATGACTAAGACCTGTGGTAAGATTATCAAGTTGCATTTTTTTTGCTGATTCCGAATCTGCATTTAAGTCATTTTTGACTAAACTTAGGGTCTTCTTTACTATGACGGCAGAAAAAATGGGTTTATGTACATTTTGCACATTAAAACCCAAGAAGAAAATTCCACTTATTTGGGCTATTAGAAAGAGTTTCCAATGTTTTAAAAAATTATTTTTGATAGTAGACTATATTGTAGACTGTAGTTATTATGCGTTTAGTATAGCCATAATTAACTGCCTCGGTGGTCGAGTGGCTAGCATGTACGGCCGCAGATCTAGAAGTTCTGGGTTCGAGTCCCGGATCGAGTCAAGTTGAGTTATTGAATATTTCTATCAAGAACTTCTCAGTAATAGCCCGGAATTGGGAAATTAACGGTTGTTCACCCTCGTATCTCGGAGAGCACGTAAAGCCATCGGTCCTGCGCCTTAACTCTCACTGGTCGTGTCGAGTAGTCGTCCCACCGGAGTGTGAGAGTGACAGGAATAGAGAGTGCACTTGTGTTTGCGCTCATAATTGTGCACTGTGGACTTAATCGATTAGAAGGACCTTATTATTAGTTTCATTTAAATTTTTAAGTAGTTCATTTTATGCATCCGAAAAGAAGTAGACACCACTTAATTTAGTAATACATCCACTAGACTTCATCAAGATTTTATCAACTCATGTGTGGACTTATGTAGTTGCATTCATTGTAATCTAGAATATTATAATTTGTTTTTTCGTAGAATAAAGTTATAATACATAAAAAATACATTAAAATGATCAATCTCAGTAACAAATGGTCTAATCTCAATAAAACAAAGTGTAATATACTCCACGTAAGTTGACTCTAAATGAATCTGACATAAGTACTTCAACGTTGTATATAGTTTAATACATAGTTAGAGTATACAAGTTAAGCAAAATTTATTTCTCAAAATTAAGTAATACCATCGTAGTTCGCTGAATAGCCACGTATTATCCTCGACTTTATAACTTTATTCTACGTTTGCAGAGTAATTCATTTATTCTTCATATTTTATGACTTTTCTACATTCGTAGAGTAAATAAATTATTTTAGTGTATGCTTAGCTAGTAGTGAATGTGTAGATCGCGTAATAACTCGACGTCCGGCAACCAGAGCCCGGCCGCAAACAGCCTCACCAAGCGGTGGAGCTCCACAGGGGACTTCAATGCACAGGGCCTGCTGCCGAACACTAGGTAAGATTAGTTTGTATATAGTTTGTACTTATTTTTAGTTATTGAAGTGAAACTTCTTTAATTCTAAAGATTTGAAACTCGGTGAAACGAAAATGCGACACTAAAAAGAGACAAACACATAAATATATAGGATTTAGACGAGAGAATGAGATAGAATACATTGCCATGTTGCCATGGTAACCGTTGTTATTGTCTGACAAATATATAATATTATATTCCTTGCGTATATGATATTTTATAAATATATATGATTGTAATGTGCCTAATATGCCTTATTTAATTATTTGAGATAGAATACATTACACAGGACGTGAAAAATAATAAAATTTCTGAATAATATGTAATGTATATTAAAAAAATAAACTTTACAATTATCCTGCTCTATATTCATATCGTTCTCTCGTAGGTTATTTTTCTGAAGTTTCACTTCTACCGTGTGTGAATTGCATATACGCACTTTTTTTAGCTAATTCTTTTTTTTTTTAATTTATAGTGGATGGTCAGTATTTTGTATTGGCATTGAATTTTAGCATGATTAAAGATATTTACTAAGATTTATGCTGCATCTTTTTCAAAGTATTTGTTAATTCTTGTAATTTTTACAATAACAGCTCTATATAATTTTAAAAACAATATCCATTTATTTTTATAGAATTTTGAGGGTTTTACCCAGAATTATTTTTTTTTTTCATTCATATACATATAAATAATTTTTACACATTTTTTCTTTAAAACATTTATTTCTTCAGTCGATTAAAGGTAACTGTGTACTTATATCATCATATTAAGTTATAATTTATAATAGTTATTAAGCATTATTTATATTTGTATAGAACACGTGACTGTTGAAGGAAAAACAGCAAGGAAAATATCTTAAGAAAATTATCATACTTCTTAGAATTGCATGTCACGTACAGTTACATAAGTAGTTCATTTTACTTTTATATTTAGAAATATAAAAATCTTTGAATAAATGATTAGACACATGCTTATTTTTCGGAATATGCGTTTTTTTTGTCTATACACACTTTTCTCTAAAATATAATAGATTAGTATTAGTTATTTATTATAAATACTAGCAAATTTTATTGTTTATTCATTTCTTTAGGTTTACTACAACCAAGTCGTTGCTAAATTTGTATTCTAAACAAACATCGCAAAACGGATCTATCTTGAAACATGGGTAAGTTCATTCAGATTCAGCCCCTAAGTCTAGTTGACTATCTACGGACGATATCGCTAATAGAAAACTAAAAATACATAAGAATGACATATTCGGACCACGTGACATAATGTATGTCGCTATTTTATATCTACATACTAGACAATCAGAAATAAAATATTATATTAAACTTAATAAATGTATAAACTAATATATAACAAATGGTTGGCTTAATGAAATACAATCAAGGCATTTTTTTTTATTTTTTTTTTTTTATTTTTTACCAAGAATTAAAGCTTTTTGAATTTTTAAATTATTTAAACGTCTTAAACAAGTTTTGTTAACGTAGAATTACATTGTTTTTTTAACAATAAGGGGATTTAGTGTTTAGGAAAAAGTACACTTTAACGTTTTAAGACACTTTTAAATCAAATATTTTTTGTAAATAATTGTTTCATCTAACCCTAAGACATTTTCAGAGTTTTTAGATATCTATTAGCGATTGCGTTTGTAGAATGTTATCTAGTCGAAGGGCTCGGTGGTGGCATTGTGTTGTATTATGGGTCTAACTTATTATGGGCATAGTGTTTGGGAGTTGGTGCTTGGGCTATCCTTAAAATCCACTAACATTAATTTTTAAATTAAAAATTAATTTCTTTGTTTCCCTATAAACTGTTATTGAATCGGAAGCATTATTTTGTTTAATAATTTAATTTTCAATTGTTTATTTCTTTCAACCTTTGCCTGCATAATGCATTTTTATTTACTCCTCGACAGCTATAGAAAATAGATCCCATAAAATTTTATTGACCGATCGAAATGAAATTAAGATTTTTTTTTCGATTAATACATATTATCTATACAACAAAAAAAATCTTAACAAATTCCATTTATATTTTTATTTTACTTTTTTTTTATTATTTATCTTATTTCTTGGATTTACGCATATATTTGACCCTTAAATAAAAGTATCTTTTCGGATTTTTTCCCGGGTTTATTTTGATTTTTGGCTCCCACCAAAAAGATAGTTTTAATTAAAATCCGTGTAGTCACTTGAAAATTATCATCATACGTGATTAAAACTATACAACTGTTTCTATTATTCCTAAACATACTTTTTAATTAATTTAATTCAATATTTTGAGCAATTTTATTACAGAATAGTCAACCTCGCTCCGCTCGGGTTCGTCCCTAGGTTGATTCCCCATACAAACTTTCATTCCCCTTTTCACCCCCTTAAGGGATGATTTCCGGAATAAAAAATATCCTATTTCCTTCCCAGGGTCTCAAATTATCTTCTTATCAAATTTCGTCTAAATGAGTCCAATAGTTTTTGAGTTTATTCGTTACAAACATACAAAAATACAAACTTTTCCTCTTTGTAATATTAATGTAGATATGCTTAGACTTGTTAAAAATTGGATATTTAAACATTTTATTATTTTTCATTGTATCAAAGAGTCCTGTAAAATATTTCAAACCTACGCTAACAATTGTGAAGATAAAGTTGAATGGACAATAACACTTAGCAACTGCCACAATATATGATAATTTATAGCCAGACACCCACGAGGTGTATCATACCGTGTATTAATATAACCAATACATATATAAACTGCCTCGGTGGTGTAGTGGCTAGCATGTACGGCTGCACACCCGGAGGTCCTGGGTTCGAGTCCCGGGTCGGGCCAAATTTAGTTATTGAGTCTTTCTGTGTAGTTGGCGGTGTTTCACCCCCGTGCCTCGGAGAGCACGTAAAGCCGTCGGTCCTGCGCCTTAACTCTCACCGGTCGTGTCGAATAGTCGTCCCACCGGAGTATAAGAGTGACAGGAATAGAGAGTGCACTTGTGTCTGCGCGTACACTTGTGCACTATAATATCTCCTGCGCAGTTGGCTAGTCTCAATGAGGTTGGCCGCCGTGGCCGGAATCGGTCAGAAGGACATCATCACATACATAAAGTATATGAACTCCAATATACTTCATTTTTATTAATTAATTAGCTATTTAAAAGCAAGTTCTTCTAAAAATCGTAAAAACGGATATCGGGAAATCTATTAAGTTCACCGACTCTTAGTAAATCATCAAGCGTAGATACGGGTAAGGTATCGATTGGGTCATTGGTTGGGATTTAACCGATTTCAAAAAAGGAGGAGATTCAATTCTAGTGTCGCCAATTTTTTTTTTAAACTGTTTTAATTACTTTTAAGATTTAAATAACCGTTGAAGAATTTAACTTAGTTATATTTTTAAGGAATATGTTTGTTTAGGAATATACAATTTATTTGCGTATATAACCAATTGCTGTAAACAGCTTTGGCGGACAGAAATAACTGTACTCGCCTACGCTACAGTTCATTCATAGTTACCGATACTTATGCTGTCATCCTTTCTTATGATTTGCAACTGGATTTCGTAGATATGTCAACATAAGCTTTTGTACAAAGTATACGTTCTAATATTATCTCTATATAAAATCGAAATAGCACTCACTCACTAATTAATCCCGAAATCTATATAAGTATAAAACAAACTTATTTGGCAGGTAGATCCTTCATATCATATCGTAGAAGGTATCCTCTAAGAAAAGATTTTTGGAAAAACAAATCCTAAAGAGTTAAAAAAGGGGTTAGAAGTTTGTACGGAAATCTGTTATTTATAAAATTATAGTGACCAAAATTGGAAATAATGTTTCTGATACATAGACGTAAGGAGCAGAGCATTATATAAACAAGCAACGCAACTAAGCTGTGTATATAGTTATAGGTCATGGGCAGTCCTATAAAGATGTTCGACCGACTCGATTATACATCATGGCTCAGGTCAAACCACTGGACTAAACCTAGTGAGCTTAAATTTTCATAGCGTATTATCTTTAACCAACGGACTTATCCTTGCTTTGCTTGGGTTCGTCCCCAGTAGCCGAAAAAGTAATACAATAGACATTTCTCCTACTTCAGTTAAACTAATTATGATTTCTGATAGTAAAAATCGCCTCGGCGGTAATGTAGCTTTCTATTTTAGTTTATAGATTACTCCCATACCATGATTATAAATAATAGTCAGGTAAAACCAAGGCAGGCTTAATGGTATAGGTACATTTTTAAGATTTACAGATAAAAACGTTATACGTAGTAATTAACTTCTTAATTAACATAATACACGTATAAAAACACTATTTGTATGTTATGTTAGCATTATCTACATACATATATACTAATTAGTAGTAGATGCTATAAGAAACTATTTCAAAATAATAACAAACTTGCCTTTGTTGTTGTGATTTTAGATTACAAAGTTTTTAATTATTGCTACAATAGCTTTTACTTTTGTAATATAATGTTTCTTTTTCGTATTTATCTTCATTAAACTGCCAAAAGTTCAACTAATTGCTGTATTATCTATGCTTTTAATTTTTCACTAATGACCTGCCCTGACTTGCACGCGCGCCTTAATTATTTATGCGTCCATCAGTAATCTATACAGATAAATAAAATTGAAGTGTCTGTTTGTAATATCAAAATAACAGCTTTATACTAAATGCATATGGATTTATATACGGTACTTATAAGAAAAACACAATTTTTAAAAATTTTGTTTTTTTTGTCTGTCTGTCCGTCTGTCTGTCTGTTTGTTCTGGCTAATCTCCGCAACGGCTGGACCAATTTTAACGGGACCTTCACTGACAGATAACTGATATTATAAAGTGTAACTTAGGCTACTTTTATTTAGAAAAAGAATTAGGGTTTCGCTCCAAAAAATAAAACGTACCTAGGGACTGACCCGAGCGAAGCGAGGGTAAGTCGCTAGTTATGTATATAATATCACGAAAACAACCACCGTATCGGTATAAAAGTCATAGGTACTTTGCCACTATAAAGCTCATGAAGTAAAAAAATATGTTAATTCGTTATTTTACCATCATAAAAAAATAGACCAAAATACACTGTCAAAATTATAACGTTAGCCAGGATTATTTAGATGGATTGATTTTTTTCGTATATTAGGATTTTAACTAACATTTTTAATATATTTAGCCTTATCTTTTCCGTAAGCTAAAATAATATATAATTTATTTATTAAGCTTCTAAATAATGGTAAACTCCAACAAAAAACCTATTGTGTTTCTAATTTACCAAATTGGTGCAATCAGTCTGGCGTGACGGTAACGCTAATGGCTTTAAATACAACTTGTTAGTGATGCCTCTCGTCGTTACTCGCATTTAGTGAGATTGTTTAATTTTGAAATAAAAAAAACATTATTAAAACAAAGCTTTTGTAAAGTGAAGTCGATACCTTTTAAAGTAAACGATCCCGTGAATGGGAACTTTGTATTTTAAATAAAACTATCTTTTCCGATTATTTCGCGGATTTATTTTGATTTTTGGTTTCCGACGTTTCGATTGCTTTACAGCAATCATGGTCACGGGAGAGACTAATAATAATCCGAAAAGATAGTTTTATTTAAAATGTCAAATATTCGCGTAAATCTAAGAAAGTATTACGGGAACTTTGTAATTGAAAAATAATATTTTTTTTTTATATTCCATTTTATGAATAGTGAATACGTTTTGCGTGGATCTAAGATCTCCTACATAATAATATAGACACCGTGACACTCGCCTAAAGAACGTTTCCTTTTATCGATGCATTCTATAGACAAACAAAATATATTACCTTATTTTAAATATCTAATTTACCTATATTAGTAGGTTTGTCACAGCCATTGACCTTGACCACTCCCACGTAACTCAAAATAATGTCTCTGAAACAATATTTTTCCTTACATTTAGTAAACGTTAGAAGTAGTAATGCAAGTGACTCACGTCTCACATCAACAGATAGTGAAGCGAATACTTTGTATTAAGACAACAAAACAATTTGTATACATCGGTATCTTGATATACATTGCGTATTATATTTAGGGGTGTATTATTATGTTACATGTATATGAGGTAATAAACAACGCGCAATTTTAATGTATCTACTTTAATATCATGTCACGGTCAAGCCCACTATTCACGAGCAGTCTGCGAATGCGCTTCTCAGCAGTTGGCTGTATGAATCGAGTCAGTGCCTTTTAAACCGGTCCAAATAAGAGTCGCTTCCAGTGCCTTTTTTTGGTAAATTAAAAAAAAATACTGTCACTAATGGACGACAGGTAATTACTAATTATAATTGACGTCAATTTTACCGCCTAAAAATTATAGTTGATTATTTCTAACGATTATTTTTTTATTTATTTTAGATTATTATTTGTATAGCATTTTGAATATTTACTTCGCGCTTTTTGGGATATATAGCTGATATCGTCGCCATGTCGTTCACCCCGATGTAAGTTGCTTGGGTATTTTAACATATATTCGCATTCCTGTAAGTTGGCTGTGTTTGTATATTATGTGTACTTATACGTATAAGATTACGAGTTTTTATCTGATATTGAGTTGAATCATAGATTTTTATTGCCCCGTTCACTTGTGCTATTTTATAAATGCTTCCTGAGGACGTTAAGTGGACCTTAGTCATCTATAATTAAGAAATACTATAATAATAATTAATATACAAAACTACACTAGAAACTAGTAGGTCTTAGTTCTTTGATTATTATAATTAACAAAACAAATATTTATTCATTAATTAATTGAGTATCTGCAAAGTTACAATAGTGTAAATATTTTTTAATTTAAAATAATTAAGTTTTCTTTTGTTCAAATCAAAACTTTAATATTTTCTTTTGTCCACATTATACTATATAATACTAAGTTAATAATAGGTTAATATTTATTGTTAAACCCATGATCAGTTTGTTGCGTGTTAAAATTACAACGTACCTACTGACTTACATATAACACGCAATATTTTAATATATAATCTTAATATTTAGGACAGTTATTATTTGTAGAACAAATGAATAGCGTGAAAATTCTTTTATTACTTATTTTTAATAAATTCCTTTTTTAACGAAATTTGAAAGAGAAATACCTCGTATAAATTTTAACAAAAATATCCACCCGTATGCATGAAATAACTTTAAAGTAGGTTTTTTTCAAATACATAAGTTAACAATACAAATACAGTTATTATGTAATATGTACTCATCACCTACTTTCTATTTTTTATAATATATGAGGTTTGGGAAATCTATACATAATATAAATTCTTCTAACACACTAATGCTTTAATTATTTAACTAACACAAATTGGATATAGTCATAAAATAAAATTATTACATATTTTACAAAAATGTTGAATATTCATACAAATGATAATAAAATAAGAAAAATAAGCGAAGGTAATCCCTTCTAGCACGCACACCTGTCAGTACAACGAAGAGGATGGCACCATGAGGATGTTCATCCGGGGCCGCCCCGTGATCATGTACGCGCCTAGCGACTATGACGGCTTTGATCCTGCAAAGGTAGCCCCTCCACCGCAGAATAAACTCAAGTTAGAGTGGGTGTATGGGTATAGGTAAGTTTAAATTGTGTATTTTTTTTTATATATCCCTATAGAAAGGTCTGACGGTTGGAAATTAGGAACCGTCATACTTTATAAAGGTTTATGGTAATAATTTTCATGATAAATATTTTTTTGTTGCCCAATAGCAGGATCTGCGACAGTTGCCGCATTAAAACTAATTGTTTTCTCGTAGAAATATGTAATATTCTCAATTATTCCGGGTTCGAATCCTGGGTCTCGCACCTCTGATATTTTAATGTGCGAATCATTTCCAATCGGTTACCACAGTGAAGGATGATATCGTGAGTAAACCTGTGAATGTCTTAGAAAACTTAGCAAGCTTCGAAAGACATGTGAAACCGTTAACCCACACTTAGCATGCGTGGTGAACTGTGGGCTGATCCCCTTAAAAGGAGCCCCATACCCAGCAATAAAATACCAATTGAGTATACAATATGTAATTTTGATGAATAATCCCATCGAATATTTTTTATACAATAATCGTTACTTCAAATATTTTCTCTCTCTTATTATGAAGAAATCACTTCTAAGATAAAACAACTGCTTGCCAGAACTCAAGCTATCACTATTTATGTATTTATTTATTAGATTCACCAGTGGCGATAACAATACTACAATTTATTATTACACGAGTACAATGGTTCTTACAATTAGATATAGCTTAATGCATTACCTTTTTAGGTGAATACCATATGCAAATATGGAGATGTTATAAAATATTTACATTACATTATACTCGTATTACTACAATAATACATTAGTATTATAACTATAAA
Source organism: Fabriciana adippe (assembly GCA_905404265.1). NCBI lineage: Eukaryota > Metazoa > Arthropoda > Insecta > Lepidoptera > Nymphalidae > Fabriciana > Fabriciana adippe. The sequence continues at coordinate 906,368 of FR989996.1, read as the reverse complement.
ACTCAAATACATACATATATACTAAATTATTGACTCATATATACTAATCTATACTAATATTATAAATGTGAAAGTTTATGAGTAGGTATGAATGTATGGATGTTTGTTACTCTTTCACGCCAGATCTGAACGGATCTGGATGTGCACAGAGATAGATTATAGCCTGGAATAACACATAGGCTACTTTTTATCCCGGAAAAATGTACGGTTCTTGTGGGATAGATTTGTTTTTGTTTTTCTAGAGGCGAAGCATAAGTGTTAAAAATCTTGTTCTTAAATTTTTTTTTTTAATTATATTTAGCTGTTTCCATGCTCCTTATTAAATGATCTCAGCTTTATGGGATATCTTACATATTAAATTAGTCAAGTTGTTTTTTTATTACTTGACCCAAAGTGGCAAAGTCGGTAAAATAACTTTACCAATACTTTTAAAAATTTATGGCAACCATCATAAAGCTTTCTTATCAATATATATTTATCAAAATATAGTACCTACACTATATAATTTACATACATTAAATTAATTATATTTTATCGATTCATTTAATGTTAGATAGCATGGCAAGGCCGGCACACCTAAATATAAACGTAACTTATATTTTTTTTCATGGCGTAACATTTGACCCGTCTGCGATTACGTATAAAGATGGATGAATAAAACAATTTTCTAAGAAAAACGGTCATTACATATTGATATATTGTTGAAAGTATTGAAACATATTGAAATATTGTTGAAGTTTTCAACAGACAAATCAAAGAATAACTATTTAGGAAATTGAAAACAAGTTAACAATCTAGATTTTAATTTGTGAGTTGTATCTAGGCCTAACTACGTTTAGGGCGCCACACACTATAGTGCCGATCACAGTCTGTACTCCGTTCTCGGTCCAATATCAGTCTAGTAAAGTATTTCTATACAAAAAACGTTGCTGTAACGTGATTCGACAGTTTTCGCTATAGTGTGAATGCACTTATTGTTTCTTGTATAACAATACTTTACCAGACCAATATCGGACCGAGTACGGACTGTGATCGGCACTATAGTGTGAAGCGGCCCTTAATGACCCGATCTTGATTTAGGCATGATGAGATTATTGAATCTATTTGCAAATAACTTAAGGCATTTTTTTAATGAATATATTGATCCAGCTCGTTTTACGTACAGATAAATAAACACACACGAATGCAAAATTTGAAGACTCGTAGTTTCCCATTTAATAGAGAGCTATTACATTACTCATTTTGAACCCTCAACTTTATTTATTAATTAATTGCAAATAAACTTAATTATATATACAAAACAAATGTACACTTAATTATTACTGTACAAGTCATGTCCGCATGGAATAGTGGGAAATATGCTAGCCGCATTCCCCCGTTGAATGGCAATGCCGATTCTTTGGGTGAAAAATGCGCCAGCTCTCCTGTCACCAGTAGAGGTGATAAGACGAGGTGTTATGTCTTTTAAGAAGTGCTTAGCACTTTGACTCCATGGACCAAGGGTTTCTATAACAAATAAAAACATAATTTTGACTAAGGGAGGCGTATTTACAATTTCATTAATTTAGTATTAATTGCTACATGCAATTAAAACTAAAAGCTAAAAGTAGTTCAGGGAATTAGACAAAACTATTTAATTTACTAATTTAGTAGGTACTGTTTCACGCATATTAACAGTAGTAATTCTAAACACCCTACATATAGAACTGCTTTAAACTGAGTAGTTTAAACCAATTGCTAGCCAATTTTCCAATTGCCTTTATTTCAGAATTTACAAGTGACAATTACAGCCCACTCCTACCAATTATGGTGTCGTCCGAAAATTCCATATTCTTTTAAAGTAATGTACCTGTGTCTAATGTTTTGTATCGATTATCTGAGTCAATGCTTTGAGCTAGATTATTGTAGCAATTTTTAGGCCTACCTAGTTTCTAGATGATGATCAAATCAAAATTAACTTTATCCAAGAAGGATTTTACAAACACTTTTTATTCATTGTCAACTCATAAGAGAATTAATGTAGCTATTCTGTGAGGAAGCTATCACTGGCTTGGATTGCAGTTCTCATGAGAAAAGCCGGTGAGAAACTCAAGAGTTGCTCATTTCAATGTGAACTTTATGTGCATTGATGTCAACACAACTGTAATCATATGTAAATTTTGATAAAACGCTCTATTCGTTATTCCCGTTAAAGTTATGCAAACTTTTCTGGGTAGGTACTCCGTTACTCCGTGATCACAGTTTATCAATAGCACAGATACATTTGATACAGACATTTATGTATGAAATATTGTGTTAAACCTATTGAAATTACAATCGCACAACCAGTCAAATCTGTAATTTAGTAAACCACAACAAAACTAAATAAACAATAACAAAATAAATCACAAAAACAACTGAATTATAACACGCTCCCCCTAATTTTTTCGTTCACGTATTTCAAGGTCGTAGCGAGTTCCGCTTGAGTGGCCAACTGTGTAGCTCAGATAATGAGATGTTGGTCAATCTGGGTGGGAATTTTAATGAAAGGAAACACGCCCTTAGTCACAAAGGACTGGAAGCGAGCTATTTTTATACAGTGCCTTTAGTAAATAAATATTAAGCAAAGTTAGTGTTATAGTATTTCTAACGTCCTACTGCTAGGAGGTTCCCATGAGTGTGAGAGGGATTAGCTGTAATACTTTACACGACTTCACATGTCTTTTTAAAACTATTTAGGTTCTCTCAGACATCAAGGTTTCCTCACGATTTTCCTTCACCGTAAAATAGGTGGTACAACATGATAATTATCGTATTACATAATTCACGTAAACACTAATTCATGAGGTTTTGAACACTCACTTGATTTTCCAAGTGTGAACTTTTTCAAAGAGATATAGATTATAGGTAACACGAATATGAAAATAATAATTACAATCGTTTTCTATGGAAAAAATACTCAGTAAATATTCTTAAGGAGCACATATTCTTCGTGTACCTCCTTTGTGTGGTAGTTCTAGTCTCTGCCATAACGAAACTAGAAAAACCCTCTGCACTATCTCTAAAAAATACAAATAATCGATCTGTAGAGGAAGTAAGTTTACAACATAGAGAACGACAAAGCCAGTTATCTATACTTCTATACTAATATTATAAAGAGGAAAGATTTGATTGTTTGTTGGTATGTTTGCACCGAATAGGCTCCGAAACTACTGAACCGATTAAGATGAAATTCGGTAAGAAGATAGTTTGAGACCCTGGGAAGGATATAGAATAGTTTTTATCCCAGAAATAATCCCTTAAGGGGGTGAAAATCGGGATGAAAGTTTGTATGGGGAATCAACTTAGGAACGAAATCGAGCGAAGCGAGGATGAATCGCTATTAATTAATAAAAAACATGTGAATCGAAGAGATAGTTGATTGATATTTGAGTACTGGTGCTGGGTTTAAATCGCGACTTGACCAAACCCATAAGAAAATATTCAAATTGTTATTTACCCTACAATAACTTGAAAATATTACAACTGTATTTTTTTTACAGAGGCAAAGACTGTCGCAGCAATCTCTACTTACTGCCTACTGGAGAAATTGTATACTTTGTCGCGGCTGTAGTGGTTTTATTCAACGTCGAGGAACAATGTCAGAGACATTACACTGGGCACACTGATGACGTTAAATGTATCGCTATACACCCTAACAAGCTGGTAATAGCTAGTGGACAGTGTGCGGGTCATGATAGGCTGGACGCTAGGGTGAGTTATAGCCTAATAATAATAATAATAATAAATATGTTGGGACATTAACACACAGCACTATCTAGTTCCATGGTAAGCTACGAGGCTAGTGTTATGGATACCAGATAGTTGATACATTACACATTTATAACTTTAAACATATTATAAATACAAACACCCATGACTGGAGTACAAACATTCGTGCTTCTCACACAAATGAATAGCCAGCGAGCGGGACTCGAACCCGCGAAAGCTGGCACAGCATGTAGGGTCACTACAAATTGAGTCAAACGTGTCGTCAAATTTTGTAGACTTATGGGATGGGATTTGTTTGAGAGTATTATGTAGGTAAGGATTTTTTGTTTTATGTTTTTGTTAAAGATTTTTTTTTTGTTTTTATGGCAATTCTGATATTTGAGATGTAATGATGTAATTATTTTTGTGTTAATAGTATTTATTTTGATCGTTACAATTACAATCATAAATGTAAAGGTTCAGAACTAAATAAAAAAAAAAATACCATAAAAAATCTAGATTTTGTAACAAGATACAGTTAACGTTATAAATACGAATGCTATAATATGAAAAATATTTTTGTTTATCTTTCGTTGTTGCTATGATGAGATAAAGTATAGAGATATTAATGATAATAATGTATGCATCGAAATATCAATATTCACTATACAAACTTTGGCAAGCCATTGGATGACGACGATGGCTGCTGATAACCAAAGTTTTGTTAGTGTTGTTCATATCTATACTATTACTATAAAGATGCAGAATTTGTTTGTTTGTTTGAATGCGCTAATCTCAGGAACTACTTATCCGATTTGGAAAATTTTTTTGCATTAGATAGTCCGTTTATTGAGGAAGGCTATAGACTATATATCATATAGTATCTATTCCATACTAACCGTTAAAACGTTCTTAGGGGCGGACCCGAGCGAAGCAAGTTGCATATATTATATTTTTTTTTGGAAAATCATATTGAAATAGACATTATTATCGATACAGAGGCCGAATTTATAGCTATTAGATTTTTTGTTTGTCTGTCTCTGTATCTGTCTGTCTGTGAACGCATCACGAGAAAACCACTAGACAGATTTTTATGAAATTTGTTATGATGATACCTGGTTATCCGGGTCAACATATAGGGATACTTTTTACTTCGCGAAAATATCTCATCTCTGACAAATCTGTACTAAACGTTAAAACGTAACGTAAAAATTATATTTATAGATATAATGATAAGCTTTAACCATTAGTGATCTAACTCTAGCACACATTACAGCCCCACGTGCGAGTATGGAACTCCGTATCCCTCGCCACGCTCGCGGTGATCGGCGCGGGGCACATGGAGCGCGCCGTGGCGTGCCTCACGTTCTCGCGCGCGGACGGCGGCGCGCTGCTGGCCTGCGTGGACGACGGGCCCGACCACACCATCTCTGTGTGGGAGTGGCAGAGACCGGAGAAAGGACACTGTTTGGCTGAGACTAAGGTGAGATACCATCTACTTTCATATTTAAAAGAGCAAATGTTGAGTTTGTTGCTGGCTCTTCTCAGCAAAACTGTCTTCCGAGCCAGTGGTAGCTTCCTCACGGACTGACTACGCTGACATGTAATTTAAATTTTGAAAATGTAAAATTGCCAATTCAAAAATGCTTGTATAATTTGAATAAATCTGTATTTTATTTTATTTGAATCTATGGATGTGAGTTAACAGTTATGTAGCCTTTTAAAACTGGTGAAAATTTTACTTACCTGTCTTCGATGCACAAAACCACAGATCTTTGAATGTGTACCTTCCTCACTCTACTTCTATTATGACGTATAAGAAGTATTTGTTTGGTTATCACACTATAAAGATCAAAAACAATGAATTGAAAACTCAAATTTTATTTTTCAATCCCCAGTGTTCAGTGGATACGGTGGTGGCGGCAGAATTCCATCCATTGGATAGAAACCAAATAGTGACCTGTGGAAAAGGACACATAGCCTTCTGGACCCTGGATGCTTCAAACGTTCTATATAAACGTATGGGCGTGTTCGAGACCAGGGACAAGCCTAAATATGTCACGTGTCTCGCCTTCAATCAAAATGGTGAGCTGGAATTTGTTGTGGGATTTTGTTTCATATTTTAAGTGGAATTATTTTTTTGGTCTTTCAAGTCCGCAGTTAAATTTTATGTATGTAATTTATTTCAAAAAATATTAATTTACATTGTGGTGGTGAATATATGACTTAGTAGTGAATATGTGGAAGTTAACGGGCGTTTATTCATTTATTTTAGTATGAAAGTAATGAAGTATTAAACAATCAATAACATAATATCTTATAATAAATTTTCGCATTTATAAAAGTAGTTTTATAGATCGCAAGCGTATCTTAAACGACGTGATTCCCGGCCACTGACGTCAGTCCGTTATGCTTGGCACCATTCAGTATACAGGGTAATTTTTAATTTACTGAAGACCTTTTGGGAATATACTATTTACATCATAACAACAACATCCCCTGTTTAAAAACTCCAATAGGATTCCATCAAAAGCGACAAAAGCCACATAGATAATGAATATTTATTGGTTTCGATGTGGCTTTTGTCGCTTTTGATGGGATCCTATTGAAGTTTTTCAACAGGGTCTGTATCAAAAAAAATAATATTTCTTAAATTTTACAAAAGTAAAAATTTTTATTGCACCTTCTAAACGGTAATAGTCCAGCATTAGCAAAAGAAAGCGCGTGGTCGGTGGAGTGGGAGGGGTGGGGGTTGGCGTGCAGGACGCGGCGTTTAGGTACTCATTTAAACTTGACCAAATGCTAGGATTATCACCGTTTAGAAGGTGCAATAAAAATATTTTTATTTTTTTAAGAAAATAAAAATTTAAGAAATATTATTTTTTTGTTACAGATGTTGTTGTTATGATGTAAATAGTATAATCCCAAAAGGTCTTCAGTAAATTAAAAATGACCCTGTATATCCAAATTTTAATATGTAACTTGTAATATCTAAACTCGTTATATCTAAGCTTGTAACATCTAATCCCGTGCTATCTAATCCCGTGACATGTGTGTGTGTGCACAGGCGATGTGATCTCTGGCGACTCGAACGGCGCGCTGACGGTGTGGGCGCGCGGCACGAGCGCGGCGGCGCGCCACGTGCGCGGCGTGCACGACGGCGCCGTGTTCGCGCTGCTGGCGCGCAAGGACGGCGCCGTGCTCAGCGCCGGCGGCAAGGACGGCCGCGTCGTGCTCTTCGACGCCGACCTGCAGCCCGCCGGGGTCGAAGCCGTGGTGAGTGGATAGACCTAGACCTCGTCAGTGCTTCCCAGCGTTGATCGTCGTCAAGTGAAAACCTATCTAACAATAAAAAATAAAGATGATTGGATGATTATGTTTTTATATTTCTCTCTCTTTTTCTTTATTGTGACAGAGATAAAGAATATAAATCTGTTCTTATATGTTTTTTTGTTGATTGAATTTAAAGTTGTATAGTATGAGTAATTTTTTTTATTCAATTAACTAACCTACAAACAGATCGAGGGCCACTACGGCGGCGTGCGCGCGCTGGCGGAGGGGCGCGGCGCGCAGCTGTTCGTGGGCACCACGCGCAACTGCGTGCTGCACGGCGACCTGCAGCTGGGCTTCGTGCCCGCCGTGCTCGGTACGCACATAGCACTTATGTTTTTCGTATTTTTTTATTTAGAGTATCGCGGGTATTTTGATATTTAATCTTAAAAAAATTTGGTGTTTTTGCATGTTTTGTTTTATGATATGGATATTTTTAAAACTTTAAATGTAACGATTTTTTGTATCATATTCCTTTTTTCTGCTTATTTGAAACGAGTTTGTGTTATCTGTTTTTTTTTTTTTTTTATTTAATTTCTTTCTTTTTTTTGGTGGTCATAGATTTGTGTATCCCATAATCATGTTTTTTGTCTGTAATAAAAATAAAACTGCAAAATGTTTCTAAAAATAATATTCTACTATTAATTAGTAGTTTATTACTACTACTTTAATACTTTCATAATTTCGCAATTATGTAATCTATTTTAATTTATTTATTTTCGGAATCAAAAGGTAATCAGTAAAACCAATAAAACTCCTCAAATGATAAAAACCTAGTTATTTTGATTGAATTATCAATGATTAGTTTTAACAAGATATTAAATTAGAGTATTGTGCGCGCAGGCCACGCGGACGAGGTGTGGGGGCTGGCGGCGCACCCGGCGCTGGCGCAGTTCGCGTCGGCCGGCGCCGACCGCCTGCTGCAGCTGTGGGACGGGCTCGGCCACTGCACCGTCTGGAGCAAGGACATCGAGGTGGGCGCCGGCGGGCCTTTCTGACTTTGTACTCGTCTGTGACCACACTGAGATACTGACTGACTGATGTGTAGACCGATATAAGGCCACTCCATTGTCTGGAGAAAGGACGTCGATGTGACACGCCGTATGGGTTCATGGTCTAGCTTTGTATTCGTTTGTGACCACACCAGGATACTGACTAACTGATATGTAGATCGATATAAGGTCGCCCGCACTTTGAACACGAATTTGTATCGTACTTAAATATATGATCGTGGTTGTACGAATTGAGTGCGCACATTGAATACGTCTTTCTCCGTCGAATAGGTAATTTCCATGTATTTTTAATTTTCAACGCACGAAAGTGTTTTAAAATCCCAATAAATTTAGATTGTTTTCTAACGTCGAAACTACCTGTACGTATACGTACGCTAATTCGCACCGAGTCTGCGCGTCCCCATAGTACTTGAAAGGCCGGGATCATTCGTGCGTGTTCGAACAAGTAAAATTAGGGTGAAAACGTATCCAAAGTGCGCGCGGCGAGGTCACTCTATCGTCCGGAGCAATTAGGTCGATGTGACATGCCGAATGAGTTCATGGTCTAGTTTTACATTCGTTTGTGATTAGAATTCTGTCTGACTGATATGTAGACCCATATAAAGTTACTTAATTTGCCAACACATTTTGGAGATACCGTTATCAAGTGTATAAAATGGAACCCTTATAATTTCGTCAAGTTAATCTGTGCGTATGTTGTAGTCATTTCATTCGATAACTTTTAGAGTTAGAATACCGAATTTTATAGATAGGCTCATGTATCTGTCTATCTATCTATAAATACGTGTCCAGCTGTAATTAAAAAAGATTTCCAGTTCCATGAATGTAAGTTCCTTGTATTTAACACGTGTCCCCCCCCCCCCCCCCCCCCCCGCAGGAGCGCGCGCAGTGCGTGGCGTGGAGCGCGGACGGCGAGGCGCTGGCCGTGGGCTGCGCCGGCGGCCGCTGGCGCGTGTACTCGCCCGCCACGCGCGACCTGCTCGCCGCCGCGCAGGACGGGTACGAACACACACCCCGCTCGCTCACTCACTCACTCGCTCGCTCACTCACTCACTCACTCACTCACTCACTCATTCATTCATTCATCCATTCACCCAGTCGTTCATTCGCTATACTCTGTTTTTTAATCTCACAAACTAAATTGACACATGCAAATGTCATTTACAAATAATGTTGCCAGCTCTTTCGTGTGTTGTATCTACGATACCGGTTTGTTGAATCGTAGCTATTTATCTTTATTAGACGATTCGCTTCAAAGTTTTATATTCCAAAGCGTATAATTAAAATTCACATGATTAATTTTAAATCATTAAGTATCATTAAAATTAACATTATTGAATTTAAATTTACATTATTAAATTTGTATTAAATAAGTACCTGCACATTATTTCAAGATATCTTATTATAAAAAAAACGATACTTGATTTTATTAACATTAATTTTCGATAGTGGCACATCACTATATGAGAATTTCAAAAAACTAACAACCCACGTAATGTCAGTTTTATCTATGAGATTAAAAAACAAACTATAAAATAGACCCGTTCTCATACACACCCGCAGTCATAAAATACAGAAAAGCAGTTCATTCACTTCATTCCCCTCCATTACTCACATATTAACATCGTTGTTATTCATACTCACCGTTATTAACCACAAAAACACTTCACTCATTTCTCTTCACTGATTCATTCGTTCAAACTAGCTTCATCCTTAATTACTTAGTAGCTCCTACCATTAAGTAAATTTAGTATTTTTGAATTTCTCTAATATTAATTTGGTTCTCGAAGTTTTAATATAAAACATTTAATACTTTAGGAACTAAATATAGAAAATAAAACTGCGAAATATTGGATGAAATAGTTTTATTTAAAAAACTTTCTTAGCTGCTTTTCAAATTAAACTTCACATATACCTCTAATATCGCACACACTGTCATAGACCACAGAAAAAACATCTCACTCATTTAAATCATTCACTCACACTACAAGTAAAGTAGAACCATTCTTATTCACCCGCCGTTTGAATCACAGAAAACGTCTCACTCACATCACTCATTCGTTCTTACTCACCATTATAAATCACAAATATTATAAAATTTATCAAAACGTATTGCTTCTCAGGAAATTAATATGTATTATCATTAATATTTTATATTTACCTGTAAAACTATTAACCATTTATACATAACACCTAATATTACTATAATTTTTGTTTAAATAACGTAATATCTATAGCAGTCACATTATTTAACCTAAAATGCTATCATTTTTTTAACTAGATAAATCGTTATCATTCTTATCATCATATTCCTCATCACATTCATCTCTAACAATTATTAAAAAAAAAAAAACATTAAAAAACCCTTTTTATATATCAAACATACAATTTACATACGTTACATTAGAATTACTGTTCTATTTATGCACAATAAAAATAAATATTCCATTAGAAATATAAATGAATATGTATTATTATGTTGTGTTTCAGCACGGAGACGATACAGACGATAGTGTACTCGCCCAACGGCGCGCTGGTGGCGGTGGGCTCGCGCGACAACTTCATCTACGTGTACGAGGTGGACGGCGCGCGCTACTCGCGCCGCGGGAAGTGCCTCGTGAGTACCGCGTGCCCCACTTGGCCTACTGGTCCATTTGTCCTACTGGTCCATTTGTCCTATTGGTCCATTTGTCCGACTGGTCCATTTGTTCTACTGGTCCACTTGTCCTACTGGCCCATCTGTCTAAGTAGTCCATTTGTCTTACCGGTCCACTTGTCATTATACCAGTTATTGCGTCACTTTGAGTTGACATTTGATTAACTTAAAGTTTCCGCTTTTTTAATATAAAATGGAGATCGAACTCATTACTGCAGAGGTCACAGATTCAGTGCTCATTTAAAATAACTTTACAATCTAAAATAGATTAAGCATAAGATAACTTCAGGAAATATTCATAGTGTGTTATGTTATTATGAATACCAAACATCCGATTACAAATAAAATAGCCCACATAAAGCTGAAGTAGCTTTTCATACACACCACATACACAAAAAACATTGTCATATCATTTACTGCCAATAATGTCGAGCAGAGGTTTACACTGACATAACATTATTCTGTGTTGCAACGTTTTTGTTTATGTAAAAACAAAAACATTGTTGATTTAAAAAAAAACATAGCTTATCATGGCTACACATATCTACATACCGAACATTATAAAAATATGTATGTATGTTTCAATCTTTAGATGACACATATATATATATATATATATATATATATATATCTTTTTTAAACTAACAATTTAAGAAAACTTAATCGACTTTAAACAATCTAAAATTCGCACTTAACTGTCACCAAAAGCGATACTTATTATTGTAACTTTTAAATCCATCGAAAAGCAAGAACTAATTAATTAGCTATTAAAATAAAACGTATATAACTCCTCATTTTTTTGAAGTCGGTAAATAAATTAATATGGATATAAGATGTAGATTTTTTTTCAAATGTGTGTGTTTATGTGAACTCTTCATTTCACGCAAATCTAGTGCACGGAGAGAAAACGTAGACGGGTAACATTCCACTAGCTTGTAGTTAGTGCATGATGGACATACATAAATTATTATTATTATTTATATGTATATTGTTATTTTATTGGCAAATACCTATATTTAGTTTTTCCACTCATTAAGACATTTAGTGAATATTAGATAGGTTATTGTCATGAATGCTTATCATGCTAACGAGACCAGTTGAAAGACTGATATATAATATGTCTTCATATAAGTGTATAACTTTCTTATGATATTAGAAAAACCAAACATTTTATTAATTTTTTGTCTGTCTGTTTGTTTCGGCTAATCTCCGAAACGGCTGGATTGATTTTAACGGGACTTTCACTGGCAGATAGCTGATGTTATAAGGAGTAACTTAGGCTACTTTTATTTTAGAAAAAGAATTAGGGTTCCGTTGAAAAAAATTAAAATGTACCTAGGGACGCACCCGAGTGAAGCGAGGGTAAGTCGCTAGTATACTATAGTTTTTTATATAAATGTTTTTTATTTAACTAATTATATTACAACTTAGAACGTATGCTAGTTGAAATATTAAATATATGTATTATAAATGTAGTGTAGCATACTGTACGCTTAGAACCAACCTAAAAAAAATAACTTAAAAGGGTTATTTTAAAAAAATCTATCTTTTCGGATTATTTCGCGAATTTATTTTGATTTTTGATCCCGATTTTTGAATTATTAAAATCATTTCTGTAAAATTGTGGGTAGGCACTGTCTGTAACAAGTATATAACGACTTTGAAATGTCTAACACCTTAGTCTCTCCCGAGACCATGGTTGCTGTAAAGTATTCGAATCGTCGGTAAACAAAAATCAAAGTAAATCTGTGAAATAATCCGAAAAGATAGTTTTATTAAATATGTCAAATATTCGCGTAAATTTAAGAAAGTATTATAAAAGGGTTATTAAAAAAACATTAAAATAACCAGTCGCAATAAAATAAATTTAATATTAACATATGTAATATTATAATCATATAGATATAATACTATTTATGTTCATACAAATTCCAGGGACACTCCAGCTTCATAACTCACCTGGACTGGTCCGAGGACAGCCAGTACATCCGCAGCAACTCTGGCGATTACGAACTGCTCTTCTGTGAGTTTGTTTATTGATACACAAAACAAAGATTAAAATTATATTTTAGGCTATCTTCAGTTTTAGAAACAATATTAAAATTCATTAGTTTTTACTGAATATATGCAATACACTATAAAAATATGTATAAATAAAGTTTATTATGAGGAATATCTTTTTCTTGGAAGGTTAATATTGACGACACGTTTGGCTCAGTTTGTAGTGACCCCCTACTTGCTGTGCCAGCGGTCGCGGGTTCGAGTTCCGCTGGGGGCATTCATTTGTGTGATGAGCATGAATGATTGGTTTGTCTGTCTGTTTATTCCGGTTAATCTCCGAAACGGCTGGACTGATTTTAACGGGACTTTCACTTACAGATAGCTGATGTTACAAGGAGTAATTTAGACTTTTATTTAAGAAATAACTTAGGATTTCACTCAAAAAAAATTCAAACTCAAGTACCTTCCTAGACAAGGAAGGTACTTGAGTGAAGTGGGGGTAATTCGCTAGTAAATGATATAACAACAATCTCAATATTGTCCAGGGAACGCGACGACCTGCCGGCAGGTGCCGTCGGCGTCGGCGCTGCGCGACGTGGCGTGGGCCACCAGCAACTGCCCCATCACCTTCCACACGGTGGGCGTGTGGCCCGAGGGCGCCGACGGCACCGACATCAATTCTTGCACCAGGTAATCGTTCTTGCTAACTTTATTCATCCGTGGAGAATTTATTCTTGCTGTGGGTATTCTTGTAATGAGTATTTATTCTTGCAGCTGATTCTTGCTATGTGTATTTATTCTTGCAATGAGTATATATACTTGTGTTGAGAAATGATTATTATTGTTAAACTGGTTCTTATTTTAGGTTTTAAATATAATTATAAAATTTTTCATTAAATTAATTTGTATATGTAAGTTTTAAGTTTTAAGATATTGTTAATTAATTTAAAAAAATATTTATAAAATTATTTATTAATACTATTTGTAGTAAAACCTAAAATATATTTTTTTTTATTTTCAGATCCCCAGATAATAAATTGGTAGCGACTGGAGATGACTTCGGTAAAGTGAAATTGTACGCGTATCCCGTTACACAGCCCAAGGTAAAAAGAAAATAAATCCCATAGAAAAAAAAAGTCGTTTTTAAACACCTTTTATGTATGATTTCATCAAATCTTATAATGGAAGACTAAGAACCATATAAAATATTAAATAACAACTTCAAAATAATATTGACTATACACAAAATCAAAAAGTGTTAAAAATATAAACAATCTTGTATGAAAGTCTGTATGTTCTCCATGACATTATATAGAGTATTTTTCACCCAAATCCATTCATTTCATTTTAGCGTGAAATAGTAACAAACGCACAAATACTTTACGCATTTGTATTAGTAGTATAGTATAATAATAGAAAGACAATGGTAGCCCAGTGGTAATGCGCTTGCTTGGGAAATTGAGTGAAGCGGGTTCAAATCTCGCGTCTCACACCTTTGATATTCTCATGTGCGAATCATTTTCAATATGATTACTTGTCTTACGGTGAACATCGTGAGGAAATCTGCATGCCTGAGAGGATCTAGAAGTTGTCGAAAGACCAAGACTTGGCCAGCGTAGTGGACTATCACCTAATCCTCCTCACATTAAAGGAAGGTCCACTCCCAATAGTGAGACATTAATAAAGGTTGTACACATAATAACATAACATGGTGTTCCCAGTCGCTGTGCGCCGCGTACGGCGGGCACTCGGCACACGTGACGTGCGTGCGCTTCCTGCCCGACGCCACGCGCCTGCTGTCGGCCGGCGGGAACGACGCCGCGCTCATGCAGTGGCTCGTGGACTAGCCGCCCCCCCGCCCCCCGGACTATACACTTGCACACGGGGCTCGTGCACTAGCCGCCCCCCGCCCCCCGGACTATACACTTGCACACGGGGCTCGTGCACTAGCCCCCCCCCCGCCCCCCGGACTATACTCTTGCACACGGGGCTCGTGCACTAGCCGCCCCCCGCCTCCACCCCCCGGACTATATTATTGTACACGGCACTCGTGGACTAACCGTCCCCCGGACTATACACTTAAACACAGGGCTCGTGAACTAATTCAACCTCCTAGACTATATCAGGATTCGGAATCGGTTTAAAAAAACTGTTAATTTCAGTAATGTTAATTCATCGCTCGTTCATTAACCGCTTAATAATAACAAACGGTTTAGTAAACCGGAATAATAATGGTTAACGGTTATTCTTAGAGAAAGGTTAGATTTAGATTTTGATACCGAAATAAGCCGGTTAAGTCATTCACAAGTAAGAAACATACATATATCCGTCTATTACGCACTTCACCATTAGCAAAGATTCGCTATATATAAACGCTATTTCGATTATGGAACCTAAATTCGTCAAAACCGTTTTTCGGGTTTTAACCGGTTAAAGAATATAACCGAGACCTTTCGGTTTGGGGTTAACAATCAAAACCGGTTTAAAAATTGAACGAGTTTCCGAGCCCTGTACCTGAAACCTTCGTTTAATTTCGTTATGGCAAATCCATTACATTCACCGCTACATGGACTGGACGGTTGGTTGATGGTTGGATGTAAGGTTTTATATGTGTACATACAGACAGATATGAAACCTTTGCTTGCTTCCATTATGTAATATCCATTGTATTCACTATAAATTTGAATTTTGAATGAAGAGATTAGTAACATTAATCGCAGCTAGCACTTATACTATACGAATTCATTATTTCATTCTTGGCGTTGTTGTACTATCGGATTCGCGTTTACTGAATCTTTTCATAGTTACATATAAGAACAGCAAGCTCCTGCACTATACACTGCTTTGAATTAAATATTTGTGTTGAAGTTTGTCAATTAGTTAAATATTTAATATAAATTACACGTGTTATTGTATTAAAATAAACGCTTTATAAAATATTGTACACGCATAATAAAATTGCGGCTAGCTCTTAGACTATATCCATACATATACATAGTATTATATAAATGCAAATAATGGAGAAGTTTCCCTTTTTTGTTGTATTTTATTAAAAAAAATAAGTAAAATATAACAAAAATACTAAAGAATATTAAAAATATCTCAACAAATAAAACAGCTATGATACTTTAAAGTTGCGCTTGCAAGAATAATGTCGTGACGTCACACGACCTGAACGACCGACATTTAAGCTAATCTCTCAGTCATTTATTGATCGATTTAAAAAAAAAATAACTGATTTATTAGTTTTTATCTATGTTATAATTCCATTGCGTTAACAACACCATGAAACTTCTCCATTCTGCAAAAACAAATACTTCAAACTGGTTCCTCGATAATATTGTACAAACAAAATTATAAGTCGCCTCTCGGACTATATAAAATAATTAGTATAAACACAATAATATATAATGTGCATATTTTTATTTTTAATTTTATATAATTTTAACTTTTAATTATAAAAAGTAGTTATAAAAGTACATTATAATGTTTTAAGTTACATTTTTATCAACATCCAAATCGAAATAATTTATACAATCAAAATATTCAATTTTAAAATAATTATTCTACCCTTATAGATGGATATTTTTTTTTTAATTTTAATTAATAAAACGTATCATTTAAATTAGTTTGCAACGAATATAACAAAAAAAAACAGGCGAAAAGAGAACCTCTATTTTAGAAGTTGGTTAGAAATCCTATTGTTTTTATTCTGTATTACTGGCGGCGAGCCCTCTAACGGCAAGTTGAAGAAATAAAACTATCATTTCAACTTTTTTTCGCGAATATATTTTGATTTTTGGTTACCAACGTTTCGAATGCTTTACAACAATCTTCTCTCGACCATGATTGCTGTAAAGCATTCGAAACGTCGGAAACCAAAAATCTAAATAAATCCGCGAAATAATCCGAAAAAACAGTTTTATTTAAAATGACAAATATTCGCGTAAATCTAAAAAAGTATTATTGATGAAATAACTTCGATTTTCACTATTTAGTGTATTTATTTTTTCGATTATTGTATTGTATAGCTGTTATTAGTTCCAAAAACAGCCACCAGGGGAATGTTATCGCCAATACTCCAGGGGCCTGTCGCCGAATTACGCTTGGTTTCATATTAAGCTAACACTAATATTTTGTTGAATCTGATTTTTCAATACGATATAAATAAAATACATAAAATAATTTTATTGCTTAACTTTTATAATATCTATACAATTTATTGGAAATTTAGACTTTAATTATATATTATTTTATGACAGATTATGTTTAAATATAAATGTACAGATTTAGTTTTGGTACCATTGATATATAAAAACAATGATACACATTTCCTAACAAATATCTCTTCAAAAAGTGTCGACGACGTGTCACGTTAAGTCAAACCAAAGAATTAAATTCAAAAATCTAAATCTAATTGTTTAAACACAAATTCAACCTTATTTCCGCGACATAAAGTCCTTTTTCAAACGAAACCACGTGCATTATAATTTTGTCATCCGAAAAGCAATGAACAAAAAAAACTTTAAAAGGTGCATATTTTCGAATTGTGCGCTTCTTTTTGAGGACATTTGAGACGCTAATTGTGTATCCTGAATTTTTGTATATCAACGGTCTTGGTACAGATATTTTAAAGTGGGTCAGTAGAGTACATACGTTAAGGGTATATTATTACACGATATATTAAGCGGTTATTGCAATGTAAGGGTAAATGGTGCTTAAACACTTGTGAAGTGAGTCCCGGGTTCGAATCCGCTAAAAAGCTAATTATCTTTTTAATTAACCGATTCATTGCGACGGCCTTTTTTACGAACTACGGCCCGTGGCGGCGAACAAATTTTTCATGACACCTCTAGGGCGTCACGCGCCATACGTTAAAATGACACCCCTACGGTGCCTTCAGCCATATATGAAAACTTTGTGCTTTTTTTTCTTTTTTTGGCTTATTTACACTTGATTTCGTTCAGTCAGCATCTAATATCAGACCTAAGCAGTTTGTTAATTCGTTTAGAGTGAGTTCCTTGTGTTTAGATACGTGATTTACTTGAAATGACTATTTTGAATCAGATATTGTAAACATTTGGTATTCTTTTTTCTTTGACTATACAATTTAAATAGCTTAAGAATATATTTTAAAATATGTTCTGAAATTGGTGTTGCAAAGTTTTTTTTATATACTTGGTGCAATATTGGCAACTAAAATTCCCAAGAAAAGTTTGAAAGTATTGAGTTTAGCTATTGAGATGACGTCTATTATTTCGCTCGAGTTCGGCCCTAGATACCTTATGACGGTTAGTATGGAATACATAGACTATATAGTCTATATACATATATCATACATAGGTATGATGAGTTTTATATCTCTTAGTTGAGAAGAGAAATGATTAATTTCCCATAAAAAGTTCCACCCCCCTTTTCATCTTTTTAAGGGATGATTTCCGGGGTAAAAATTATCCTATGTCCTTCCCGCTCTCTCTCAAACTATCTCCATACCAAATTTCGTCTAAATCAGTTCGGCGGATTAAGTGTGAAAAGGAGACAGACAGACAGACTTACTTTCGCATTTATAGTATTAGTATGGATATTAGTATAGATTTTGTAATACACTGCGACTTTATATTTTTTATAGCTTAAAGAATTGTTACAATTTTTTGAATTGAATCGAAAACGCCCATACATCCCTGAATCGCAGAGTGACGAAGACGAAACGCAGTGTACTTTGGAACAGAACTCTCAATCATATGAAGAGTACGTTCTTCCTAAAAAAATGAAAGATATTGGGACATGCACAGAAATTAAGAAAATATAGATTGTACTATTACAAGTTGCTTTTAAACATAATTATTTTGAATATAAAAATAACATAAATTTTCTTTGAGACCCCTTCATTTTGATAAAAAAGATTTAAAGCCTAAAAGATAGCACCCGGTATTTTGTTATTTTAATTTACACATGGACATTCTCGTCACCAAAGAAGAATCTACCGATCAATATCGATATATATATATATATATATATATATATATATATATATATATATATATATATATTATAGAAAACAGTAGCTACGAGGAAACATCAAATCATAATCATAGCCTTTCTCGGCTTCGTCGCAGTCGGGTATAAAACTATGCAAAACGGGTTAAATGTTCAGTTCCATACGTTATTCTACGATTAACAGAGTTTCAACGGATTGGATTATGATGACGCCGCTCGGGTGTCATCCGCCACACGTGAAAGAAATGTATTCGGAACAATGAGAAGGTTTTTAACCCCTGAAAATTTTCTATTCACACTAAATCCTGAAACGAACAGTACAGGCATGATCTGTGTGATAAAATAATGATAGATTTATTTAGCGAAAACCTTTAAAAATGTAATTTTAACATAGTTTCGACGAATTGAATTATGACACCGCTCGGGTGTCACACGCCACACAGAAAAGAAATGTATGACACCCCTAAGGTGTCACCCGCAATGAATCGGTTAATCGCTTTTAAAATTAACGTTAATATACGATCATTCATATTATATTTGATACGTTTTTTATAATATTTTGCAAAACGCATGTCCATTTTGATTGAATTGTGCGGTTGTGATAGAAAGGTCTGAGTGTTCCGTCGCGTCGCTTTATAGCTATTTATAAATTAAATATTTTTAATACTTTTTTACACAACACTTATTTAATTTAGCTTATCAAATGCAAGTTCGTGTTAAGTTATTTTGCATTGTGAGGAATCTTTTAAATCTATACTAAATTAAAACATGGCTAAAGTGTTATAGAGAGATCGCACAAAAATCTCATTTTCATAACATTTTTATTGAATTATTAACTTTATGAATGTAGCTTTTTTGAAATTATAATTAATATATTATATGATTACATATTTTAAAAGTTTTCTCACAATATATAAAGCTGAGTGGGCAGCGATCCCGTAGAGTAAGTTAGCAGTAACTAGTCAGTGCCGGCGGCCGCCTGTACATATAGCCGCGGCGCGCCGGGTGTGCCCAGAATAAACAATGTTTACTGAATATTGCCATCTTTTATTTGGATAATCCTCATTCATTTTTACAATAATACTTTTATTTGTTACTAGTGCCTCACCCTCGCTTCGCTTCGGGTTCGTCCCTAAACAAAAACAAATCTATCCCACGGGAACCGTACATTTTTCCGGGATGATATATAGCCTATAGCCTTCCTCAGTTAACGGGCTATCTGATGCAAACAAATTTTTCAAATCGGATTAGTTGTTTCTGAGATTAGCGCGTTCAAACAAACTCTTCAGCTTTATAATATTAGTATAGATAGGTTTTGTATGTTTGAACCAGAGAGAATCTAAAATAAAGTGTTTTATT
This sequence comes from Fabriciana adippe, assembly GCA_905404265.1. Taxonomy (NCBI): domain Eukaryota; kingdom Metazoa; phylum Arthropoda; class Insecta; order Lepidoptera; family Nymphalidae; genus Fabriciana; species Fabriciana adippe. Next base: position 886,283 of record FR989996.1, on the reverse strand, counting down.
AAAATCTGCTCCGCCTTTCTCGGTTGATTCATAATACATAATTAATATAAAGTTAACAATTAAAAAAATTATAAAAAAAAAATTAATAATTTTCTGCTTTGTTCTACACTTGCCGATTTAAGAATATCTCACTTCTGTAAAAACCTTAACCTCTAAGCCGAGAAGCGTCTGTAAACGAGCAGTACACTTGATCCCTACAAACTTACAACAGAACCCTATAACCACATTAACGACACGTTTGACTCAATTTCTAGTGACCCTACTGGTTGTGCCAGCGGTTGCGGGTTCGAGTCCCGCTGGTGGCATTTGTGTGATGAGCACGAATGTTTGTACTCATGGGTTTATATTTATAATACGTATGTATTTAAAGTTATATAATATGTGTAGTGTATCAACTATCTGGTATACATAACACAAGCCTCATAGCTTACCATGGAACTAGATGGTGCTGTGTGTTAATGTCCTACTATATTTATTATTTATTACTTGACATTTCGTCATTTATATCTGCTGAGATAATGTTGTTAAATGTTAGGAGACTATATAAGTTGTAACTTCCTGAATTTTTAATCTAATAACCTTTATTATTTTTTTAAAAGAAATTATTGGAAATAAAAAAGATACAAATTAATTTTTGAAAAATTTATTTCGACAAATCCCCATATAATAAAATATCATTACATAAAACTGTAAATCTATTATTCACGAGAACTGACAACCATTAAAAATAGCTCTTTTTTTAGTTGTTAAATATTCTTTGATTCTAAATTTCATCATTTATAATAAATAAAAATTAAGGGGAAATTTTACTTGTTTTAATTAACGGAGCAATAGTTTAGATATCTGTACTGTAAAAAGTAAACAATTTTAAGCAGAATCTAAGTAATACGAACATTATATAAGTTTTAATCCAAATAAAGCTTTTTTTAAAGCGTTGCTTATGGCGTTATATTAGAAATTCAACTTTTTATTATCATCATTTTGTTTTTATTATCACCTTTTTGTATACTATAACGATTTTAAATATTAAAATCTTTGCTTAGGAAGAGGTGAAGTCAAACCAATAGATCTAATATAACAATTTAATTAGTTAAGCACTATATCAACTGTTCCACACTGTTAGCGGACAATTCCAACAGTCTCCAAGCCGCTTTGGGGTTCAGCTCCTGCGGATCTCTGCACAAAACCCACACATAGTTGACTCGCATCACTTTATTTGGGTCTCCTTCTATAACATTATTCTTACTGTCTCTGACACACATTATTTGTTGACTTTGGAATGTGATTACCAAAACTGGACCTTGATCCATCATTTTGCCCATGACAAGTTCTATATTTTCAATATCTAAGATTTTGGAGTCGAGACGATAACCTAATTGCTTACACTGCTTCAATGGGGTCGCCAAGATGTTGAAGACACCCTCATAGCACCAATCCTTTAGTATTTCCATGTCTCCTCTCACCATAGCTTCTAAAATATTCGGTATGATATCGTTTGCACAATCTTCTAAGAACTTTTGTGCGGTGAAATTGGGGTCTATTTTACATATTTCTGTCAAAGTTTGGGATAGTTCGGTTTTTTCAAATAAATTTCCAAAGAGGCTGCTCACTTTGTCTGTGACGAATCTTGACGCTCTGAACACTGGGTTTTCAGATTCCTCATATTTTATTTTCCAGTCTAACATCTGGAAAAAAATAATTGACTTTTAAATAAATTCTTAATTTAATTTTCTTATGAATAGTTTGTTGTTTAAGAACCACATCATTATGTTTCATTTTATTAAAGTTTATGTGGATGTAACATAATAAAATCTTCAAAATCGGTCAAGTGCGAGTCGTACTCGCACACGAAGGGTTCCGTATCATAATCGTTTTTTTTAATTTGCATGGCAACCTTTTTGAATTTCGCCGTCTTGGTTTTTTATTATTTGTGCTAGGGGCAATAGAACTCTGTAAAAATTTCAACTCTCTACCTATTACGGTTCATGAGATAAAGCCCTATGATAGACAGATGGACGTACGGACAGCGGAGGCTTAGTAACAGGGTTCCGTTGATAACCTTCGGGTACGGAACCCTAAAAACGGGCTATTTTAAAAATCGGCTTTGAGGATCTTTTGAATAATATTGAGAATTAAAATAAAGTTAATAAATATTTTTTCTAAAATTACTATGAGTAGGTAGTTTATAAATAAGTAAATAAGTTATTATGGTCTTTAAATCAATAATATAAACAAACTTAATATTAATACTTTTATGAGCACTAAATCACCCATTTTTTCCATAGGGCCAGTTTTGTTCAATTCATCTTTGTATATTTATTTCGAACCCTTTTATCCTTTAAAACACAATGTACAAGTATGTGACTTGAGACTTGCAGTCATCATACATACATTAGAGTTTTTGTACGAGATAAAAATTTAGAATATTATTTAAAATACTAAAGACTCACCCTCGCTTCGCTAGCTATGGAATAGATATACTATAGATATAGAGATGTATAGAAAAGTAGGTATTTTAAAAAATAAAAAAACTATCCTTTACTTGAGAAATGTTTCCCATACAAACTTCCACCCTCTTAAGGGATGATTTCCGGGATAAAAACTATCCTATATCCTTCTCAGGGTCTCAATCTATCTCCATACCAAATTTCATCTAAATCAGTTCAGCAGATTAAGTGTCAAAAGATAGGAGACAGATAGAGTTATATTCACATTTGTAATATTATATATGGATTACCTTATTAACATACTGATTGTTGTTCTTGAAGTCCTCCCACTGCTGGTAGAACTTGGAGTCTTTGTGCAGCTCCACGCCCAGCGTCTCCGTGTCGGGCGCGTACGTGCGCTCGTCCGCCGCCACCTGGGATATATAATAATAATAATCATACATTTAAAAATCTAAAAAACACGCTTCTGTCGAATTAAACGTAAAGAACTCGTCGAAACGAATAATTTGAGCCCAAACTCGAAGGGTTGACTGGTAGCCGCTGAAGAGTTTCACTATCCACCTCCTGGCTCCATCATCAGATCGCCTCCAGGATATCAAGTTATAGTACATATTGGCATCTGAACTCATTGATCAAAACAGTGCTAGACAATAATAATACACAATCAATAATAATACTTGAACATTTTAATTTAATTTTTTTATGAAAAAACAACTTCAAGCATTGCATTTAAGGTTCAATTTACGTTGCTGTATATTTATTTCAATTAGAATAACTACCAAAACACAATTGGTGACAGTTTTAAAAGAACTATTGCATGGGTTTGTGTATCTAGTACTTTTATGATCAATGTCTGAACTATGTATATGTTACAGTCAAAAGTATTTTTTAGTTTTGACTACCGATTTGACAGTCAAAACCGCTATTGACCAAGACCTGTAGTCAAAACTACTTTTAACTAACCTCTTTAGTCAAAAGTAGTTTTGACTAAAAAATAGTCTTGACTGTGACATATAATTTATACATAGTTTCATATTGATACAACAATTGAAAGTAACTTAAAATTGACTCTTTAGATTTGATTACTAATGTCTCATGCATTAGCTCAGTTTTAAAACTCATTTGGATGGTCTTTTACAAGGGCAAATAAACATAAAAAGTTTGAACTCCATTCCATAGACCATTTAATTTCCATATTTTCTACAGTACCTAAGCATTAATTGGTTATTGTTTTTGAGCAATTTTCTATAGATCTATGGTTTTCAGAGATAAATCCCGGTTGATGAGTCACTGCGAAGAGCTTTAGACCATAGGTTGATAACCTTTGCCTCGGACCCTGCTATCGATAACTACTTAAGTTCTCTCAGGCAGTCAGAGTTCTTCATAGTTTTCATTCACCAATTGCATTTATATTTCACACAATTGAGTGCTGTGATTCCATGTTTTTAAGTTAATTCATTTGTGCATTTCGCTCATTTTTAAGTTTCAACACAAGGTTTTTTAACTAAGAAGATATTATTATGCTTTATATGCAAATCAATCATTATAAAATTACTACATAATATAATATATGAATGTAATGTAATTTGTTACCTCAACCCTTTTCCGTAAAGCAGCGGGTGATGTGTAGACGCGGCCTTCCAGACCTTTCGGCTCCATTTCTTTTTTAACTACCTCTGTAGCCTATCAAATTTAAAATAAAATCAGTAATTATTGGTTTTTAACGCTAGTAACTAGTAATAAGAACATTATAAGCTTATATAAAAAACGTGGTGGCGTCATCCTCATGAAACAAAAGGAATTCTATTAGTTTAGAAGCATCAAATGCTCTTTAAATCCATGCAATGGATTACACGTTTGGCTCAGTTTGTAGTGACCCTACTTGCTGTGCCAGCGGTCGCGGGTTAGAATCCAACTGGAGGCATTCATTTGTGTGATGAGCACGAATGTTTGCACAGCAGTCATGGGTGTTTGTATTTATAATATGTATGTATTTAAAGTTAAAATGTGTAGTGTATCAACTATCTGGTATCCATAACACAAGAGTCATAGCTTACCATGGAACTAGATGGTGCTGTGTGTTAATGTTCTAACATATTTATTTATTTATTTATTATCTTTATTTTGTTTCTCATTTTATAACACAAAATATATTAACTGATATCTAAATAGGAACACATTTTCATAATAGAGAATGACTGTTGCACTATAAGAAGTGTATCAATATATGGGTTTTAAGGTAAATCAAGGAAATTGCAGTAATTTCTTTGTTTATAGAGAATTTTTCATTATAACAAATAATATTAAAATAAGTTTTCAAAATATGTAATAATATTATGAAAAAAGTATATTTTCTTACATGTGAAATTGTTTTGAAAGCAGAGGTTTTACCAAACGCTTGACTTTTATCTGCTATAGACTCTGCTGCACCTTTCGCAGTTTTTGATATGTCTTCTGTGATCTTGCCTATAATAAATTATAAAAATCTATTACAAATCAATTTTGTTATATTTATTTTATTATTACAAATCAAAAGATTTTAAATGATCATTTTTAATCAATTTAAGCTCTTTAATTGAATTGTATTTGTCAAAGGAGTGTTTCTTATGTCAATCAGGCAGTTCTAGTTGTATAGCTCTTTACTACTTGAGCGATATGAAAAAAATAAAACTTACCAGCCTTTTTAGCTATTTCCGATTTACTAGCTTCTTCGAGCACATGTTCCACTTTGCCTTTGATACCCTCGAGGGTTTCTTTTAACACTTCAGACCCCTTGGAAGCCTCAGATTCCACAGCATGAAACTTTTTTCTGGCTGCCTGTAGTGCTTCAGAATTCTCCAGTTTTTGAGCTTCTTCTCTAAACTTCTTAATATTATCCTTCATTTCTTTATTTTTGGCAATATCCTCTTTTATATTCTCTATTATGGAAGCAAAAAAGCCCTTTTTTGCTGAGTAAAACCGACATTCTTGCACTGAACACTACAACCATAACATATTTTAATATCATTATCATTTAAGAGATAATTTTTATACATTTCAAGGTAAAGATAAAACTAACCTTTACACTTAACAAGTCAGAAGTTCAAGAGTTAATAGTTAATAATTCTAGGAATAAAAAATATAAACACAGATTGAATTTAAGATTTTTACAAGCAAACATTAGATTTTATAAGTAAATTTAAAACGATTGACCCATGGTGCAACATAAAACAATTAATTTACCTGTTCAGGTTTGATTGTAATGACAGAAGTCTTTAAATTTATTGGTAAGGCACATTTCCAGCGAGCTGGGCTGTATAATAACTGCCGACACGAGTGCTGAAAACAATAACTCTTGTTTAAATTTGCACTTATTCCTCTTTACACATAACCTCACTTGATGAGATGATGAAACATTTACCATTCTTAAATAAAATTATTAAAATTGTATTTTAATAAAGTCGCTATATTCCAAATTTCCTTTTCACTTCTATATTAATAGTTAACCGATATATCGGTTTTTACTTTATTAGATACATAATCATCTGGTGCCCATTTTTTGATTTAATAATTTAATGTTGCCATATTAAAGTAATTTATCTCATCTTTTATCATGTTAAATTAGAAATGTAGATTATGAAATGAAATGGAAAACGTTATAATTTTCCTTTTTTATTTCAATTGAACTTTAAGCTATAAATATTTTTTTAAGGCTATATATTATTCGAAGTTTCTAGTATTTGTGAGTATTAAAACTATTATAAAAAAAATTGTCGATGGGTATTGTCAATAGTCATAGACAATAGTTACTGCTTCCTGTTTGAAAACAATATTTCATTTGATATTTAAAATTAAATAATACGTCTTTTCTACTGTATAGAAAATTTATCGTAACCGTTGTGCAATCATAAATCTAGAAATGCAATATTTTCTTTATCACAATTCATCTTTTATTAAAAATGTGATATTTGTTGTTTCATGTTTAAAAAATTCTCGCTTCCGGTGTGAAGGCAGTTCCAGAAACATAAGAAAGTGTACATTTTCATTTATTTTCTGCCGTCATTTTTAGCCACGGTATCGTGTTCGAGTTTTGTGAAATTCTATTTATTTTATGTTCTTCTCGACACTATCGTTGTTGTGGTGTAGCTGATATTTTTTACTAGTGCGTATCGAGAGTCACGACGCATCGTCATAGGGGGAAGGTATAGCGACCTAATATCGAATATCTTCAGTCCATATTTACTTATATAGATACATAGCCAGTAGTGAGTAGATACCACGTTTTCGCCAGCTGGTACGTACGTTTCGGCTTGTGAAATCTGATGAAGTAGTCAAAATGTTTGTTAAATAGTAATAGCAAGTGATAGCGAGGTGCTGTATAATCGGTCGTGAAGATAATATTGCATTGTGGCAGGTTGGTGTGCCCGGCTAGCGTGCTTTTCTGGTGCAGCTCCGAGGAAGGATCAACAATTCATCCCATCTGTGAGCTCTCGTCCAGTGGGGCGCTACCATTTTATATGACTTTAGCAAGATATACAGGTTAGTGGAAAATGTGTTACACCATCCTACTACTAAAACGCTTTTGTAGCTAACTTTTCAGATCGTCGCGAGAGGTTATCTTAATTTGGAGAATTTACCATCTCCTTTCTGTTTTTATTAATGTTCTCACATAAGATCTATCCATAAACTCATCTATTTATAACACTACTTTTATGTTTATGAAATTAAGTTTGTTAAATCAATATTTGATTTGCCTCATCCTATAAATATCATACTAATATTTATTTCTACACAATTTTGTGTAATTTTTTTATTGTTGTATCTATAGTTTTTGTATTCTCATTAGATGAATTGCTTATTGGTAATTCTAATTGACAAAGCCTGTGACTATACCTATGTATATGAGTTTCTGCAGAATGACTTGCTGTTTTAAAGCAATTATGTGTAAAAATAAATAGATATTGTTATAGTTTACATCAAATGTAATAAAACACTTTATTCTTTTATATGAAATATTTTAAACAAGATAAACAGAAAAATAAATTTACAATATGGTGATTAAAAAGGTAGAATATTCCAAGAATTCAATGCATAAGTAACCTTCACTTCATACTACTTTCATAATCAATACTTTCCTGATTTGTAATTTACTATTATTTAATGTCACTTCCACATGACTTTGGATGAGGAGATTTGCTGTAATGTCGGTTATTTTATAAAATGTTAACATTGTTATCGTATCCATCTTATTTGATTAAGCTTTTAATCAAATCAATAGATTATCCGTTGCTAGAATCAAGGATTAAGAAAAATCCTCTTACATGGCCATTGCTGAATTGTAATATTTTTCTTCAAATGTATGGATGGATAGTTGAACTTATTCCTCTTGAACAAAATTACTTTAAAATAAAAAATAAATGTTATTATAACTAAATTCTTCATTTATACATAAAAATTAAAAATGCTTTGAGTAATATATTATTTCACTGATTATTTTTACAGTAGTACTGATAAGTATTTCATATTACCTTGTTTTTACCCATTCTTATATTTTTTTGTAAGTGGGAATCCTCTTTTAAATCTTTTTTTTGTATTTTTAAATGGTCAAATTTTTATTATGTTATTTTCATATGGTAAAAAAAGGTTTGATTTTAAAGATTTAATAATAACTCTTCATTGTACACTCGAAAGGAAAAAGATAGTCAAATATTAGAATGTATAGATGACTTCTAACTATTTACTATTATAACACCTTCGGGATTTTTCTTCTCATCACTTCTTGTTTTTAATAAAATCAAACAATTACACATATTTATAAAAAATTCAAACTTTTTATTTGTATGGAAATAGTTTTTTAAAAATATTTTCATACAAATAAAAAGTTACCAATACTTTTTTTTAAATTGAGTAACATTTGCTTTCTAAAATCTATGCTATATCCTCGAATTATCCAAACACGATATTTTGAATCGTGCATCGTGATGCAAAACACATTCTTCAATTCAGTGAAAGTCACGTTTTGCGACAAGTTTAAATCAAGTGCCATACATTCCGACACTTGATTGTTTACGTTATTTTGTCGCTTTTATCCACAAATTGATCTTGTTTGAAACTTAAACTAACATATTTGTATGAAATTCATACCATAAGAAGATAATACTTTCTTAGATTTACGCGAATATTTGACATTTTAAATAAAACTATCTTTTCGGATTATTTCACGGATTTATTTTGATTTTTGGTTCCCGACGTTTCGAAAATCAAATTAAATCCGCGAAATAATCCGAAAAGATAGTTTTATTTAAAAACTATTTAATACCATAACAAGGTTTCCATTAGATATTATATAGGCCATGCGATCATTTAGTACGACGACGTCGTCGTCATGCTCAAAAACATGACAAGTGCGTTTTTCTTTCATTTTCATCTAGTGACGTGGCGGTTAATGGATTTTTGTTTTTATATTAATTTTTACGGTTACTGGGATAAATAGTTACGTATTTCACCTTTTGGGTCATCTTTACTAATATTATAAAGCTGAAGAGTTTGTTTGTTTGGTTGAACGCGCTAATCTCGGGAACTACTGATCCGATTTGAAAAATTCTTTTTGCATTGAATAGCCCGTCAACTGAGGAAGGCTATATATCATCCCGGAAAAATGTGCGGTTCCCGTGGGATAAATTTGTTTTATTCTAGGGACGAATCTGAAGCGAAGTGAGGGTGGCTAAGCGAAGCGAGGCGAGCTGGTCGCTTATATTTAGATACATGTAAATTATCACATCGATCCTACACTATGGCTTTTAAGTGAAATTGTAACAAACGTAAACATACGTGTTGTTTTTATTATATACGAGCGACTCATACTCGCTTTGGGTTCGCACCTAGACAAAACAAATCTATCCCACGGGAACCGTACATTTTTCCGGAATAAAAAGTAGCCCATGCGCTATTCCAGACTATATTCTATCTCTGTGCCAAATTTCATCCAGATCCGTTCGGCCGTTCTGGAGTGAAAGAGTAACAAACATCCATCCTCACAAACTTTCACATTTATAATATTAGTATGGATTGGAATAAAATGTTATAGGTAATATTTAATTAAAACAAAATGTCTTGAATATATTGGTTTTTATATCAGAAATTTCCATTCTATATCTATTTAAATTGAAGTAATTCGAAATTCTAACATTGTACACAAACTTTTCTATTTAGGCAGTCGACATGATATCCATTGTTGACAGTTATTTGATAGCGTTCCTGTATCGCGTGTTTCCTGTCAGCATTTTGGCCTATTTTTCTTTACAAATGGTCCTTGTTCCAGCGGACACGGTACGTTTAACGCATTGTTGGAAAAATGCTGATCATAGCTATTACTTTAAAAGCCGAGCCCAGGCTGGTACATACATGTACGTATTTATTATTTACTCAAGTTTTGCGTTCAATATTGTATATTAGTAAAGGAAATTGCTGCAAGCTTAGCGTTGTGCTGTCTCAGTCCTTTGAGGAAAATCAAGCCCTTAAAAATCTAAACCCACCAGCGAAATTCGATGACTGGAATTTATATATCTTAACTACCTGGACCCGACAGATTTTGCCATTTTGCCATTTTGCCCGAAATATAAAGTTTGGAATCATATAAAATGCTATATATATTAAAAAGCACTTAGTTTTTTTGGAAATTCTCAATTTTTCTCTTCTCAAAACACTGCCTGTCATTGATGCGCTTACCAACGAACATCATTTGAATTTAATTTATATCTAAGACGTTACTATGTAACACGAAATAACTATGCCTACTGATATTTTCGTGCATTTTATCAAAACAGAATCTCCATTTGCTCCAATCATATTATGCTTTCCGAATTGTCTTGATCGAATCCTATCTTCCAGAAAATATAATATTAGGTCTTGTTTAGGAATTAACAAATTGAGTTAGTCTATTTAACTATTTTTTGTTTAAATTGTTTGCCCAAAGTTTACTTTAAAATGTGCATGGTTATGTTTTGTATGCTCTATGTAATAGCGACCATTTACTATACATTGTAATTCTTTGCATGTATTCGTCGTGGCTATGGGAACGGACTCTGAGGAATTTTCTGTTCACGTTACGTTTTGTTGCGTTTTAAGTGCTTAAAAAAAATAAGTTATCGTCGCGGGTCTCGGAACTAAAACGTTGTACGATTTGTAGAAGTAGGTGCTTTAAGATTTTATGATTTAAACTATCCATGTGGGATTGACAGTTTGGCTTTTTCCAATGCTAAAAGATTGCATTATCCTTGTCGAATAAATAAAAAATGCTCAAAGTAATCATGAGAATCCACCTGTCATCTTTTAATTTATTATGAACCTTTGTTTTTTTATTTTTTAGTTTATGTTTGACAAATATTTAGTTATCAACAGGATTCGTTTTAATACACCTGTTTGCATGAATATTAAATACTAGCAGTGGCCGCGGCTACGCCTGCGTTTAAACTTCCGATCGCTTCCAAACTTCATAGGATCATCCGCTTGGCTAATCTGAAGATTGCCTGAAAATTTCATCAAAATTGCTTCAGCCATTTTGGAGTCTCTAGGTATTAGGGTATTAGAAAACATACATACATACATCGATTTTTATTAAATACTAGCGGAATAAAAAATTAAAAACAAATCTATCCCACGGGATCCGAACATTTTTCCGAGAAAAAAGTATTCCAGACTATAATCTATCTCTATGCCAAATTTCATTAAGATCCGTTCAGCCGTTTTGGCATGATTGACTAACAATAACAAACATCCAAACTAAACTTTCACATTTATAATATTTAATTGTTAAATATGAGGCGAATACTCTAAGATGAACATCTGGGGGCACGGCTCCGATTAAGATGACCATCCTTTATTTAGACGGAAAATAAACATAAATTATGTCCGTTGATAACAAGATGTAAACTTAAATATTTTAGCTATTATCAAACTAAGTTACTAACTTGTAGTGATGTGGGCGGTTTATTTTTAAATTCAGCTCGCAGTACGTTATCAGCTCTCTGTTAATGGAAGACGTACGTCATCCAGATAGCAGAGTTAATTATACAAGTCGTTAAAGCTGAAATAGAAAAATACAAGAAAAAGGATGAAAGTTTGCACAATTATTGACGTCATCTCTAACACGTGTTCCATCATCCATCTATGCATATAATAAAATTGTAATTAAGCCGAATCTGTACATTAAATATTTTTTGGAAAATCTTATTGAAATAGACATTATTATCTATACAGAGGCCGAATCTACAGTTTTTAGAATTTTTGTCTGTCTGTCTGTCTGTTACCGCATCACGAAAAACCCATTGGAGGGATTTTGATGAAATTTGGTATGATGATAGCTGGTTATCCGGGTCAACATGTACTTTCTACTGCGGGAAAATATCTCATCTCTGAGAAATATATACTAAACGTCAAAACGTAAGCAGGGACGAACCCGAGCGGAGCGAGGGTGCGTCGCTAGTGTACCTATACAAATTAAATCGGTGTTTTTTCTAGTCGACGTTTAACTGTTTTGATTACATTTGCGGAAGCAAAAATAATTTCCTTCGCATTATATAGCGGTGGTCTGGGTTTTGCCGTAATTAATTCTTAGGCTATCAAATGATCTTGCAGTTCATCAGCGCTAAGGTTTCCGTAAAACATAATGATATCGACGTTTAAAGTACATATAAACAGATCGTTTCATTTAAAAAAAATTATAAGAGATTCAAAATAAATCCCACTAACATTATAAATGCTATAGATTGTGTGTGTTTGTTTGTTTCTTCTTCACGCTGTAGCGGCTCAACGATTTTGTGTGAAATTAAGAATGGAAATAAAAAACACTTAAAACGTACTACGCGAGCGAAGCCGCAGGTGAAAGCTATAATTATACAAAACCCTGTATTGAGTGTATAACTGCAAAGTGCTTAGTTGTAATAAGAACAACACACATTTGCCACAAACAAAACATGCGTTTACTCACGTAAACTTAGTTTTTATTACAATGTGTTAATGCTTTTCTGTCCGACTTCAAAAGAGGAGGGTTGTGAAACATATAATTTTGTTGCTAAATTATATTATTATATCGGCTCTCTAGCTTACATTTATAGAATATAGACTTAACTAGTGAAATAATTAATTTTTTTGTTTGTTCGGTTGCGTGTTAATATTTTTTTTTTTTTTTATAAAAATTCATTATATCACACTAACCTTCTCACACATAGTGATCGACTAAGTTGCAACAAATGCCAGACGTTACGTCCACGGTTTGCCGAAACATTATGTCACGGAGGTCGACGCACTCGCCTTTCACACTATGCCTCTCGCTCAGATGATTGATCGTCGGGAAAGCGTAAGATTTTTCGCCAGGCTCCGCTAATGGAAGGACGTCTTTAAATTTTAACTCTTTATTTATAATATTTTAAAACATTCCAAGTATTGTATGTAATTTTTGCTTGACAATTTACATTTATACCTTGCTAGCGACTTAGTCTGGCTTCGCTTGTGTACGTCCAAAGGGAGCTATCTAACAACCTGTGTATCAGTTTTAAATAAAACTATCTTCCAATGTTTACGAGGATTTATTTAGATTTTTGGTTCCCGACGTTTCGAATGCTTTACAGCAATCATGGTCACGGGAGAGGCTGAGATTTTAAACGTCTCAAAAGATCATTATATAAATTGTCAAATATTCGCGTAAATCTAAGAAAGTACTATGTATCATTTCATTCAAAATCTACATACTACGAATAAAAACATACAAACGTTTGAATTATTAATAGTAATCCTGTACATATCTTACTAGCGACTCACCCTCGCTCCGTTCGGATTCGTCCCTACTTGTGTTTTAACGTTTAGTGTAGATTTCTCAGAGGTGAGATATTTTCCCGCAGTAAAAAGTATCCTATATGTTGACCCGGGATCAGCTATCATCATACCAAATTCCGTCAAAATCCCTCCAGTGGTTTTTCCATGATGCGGTAACAGACAGACAGACAGACAGACAAAAATTCTAAAAACTATAGATTCAGCCTCTGTATCGATAATAATATCTATTTCAATAAGATTTTCTAAGAATTTTTAATGTACAGCTTCGGCTTAGCTAGAATAATTTATTATATGTATGATAAACATATTGAATTCACTAGACTCGGCTCGACATAGATATTGAAATGTACAGTCAATAAACTTAACAGTTGCTATTATCTTAAAAAAGTGTGCTTCTCTCATTGATAAGCAAGTATGAATAATTATGACGTTTTGATCTATGGCGTCACCGGTCTGAGTTTTATCGCTTAATATTGGATTGTTTTAAAATCCACATCTATTTATTTAAAGAGATACTTTTATTTTAAATAAAACTATCTTTTCGGATTTTGTCGCGGATTTATTTCGATTTTTGGTTCCCCGAATGGTGATTTTGGTTTGGTTTGATTCTAGGGAACCAAAAATCAAAATAAATCCGCGAAAATATAGTTTTATTTCATATGTCAAATATTCGCGTAAATCTAAGAAAGATACTTTCAGTTGGTTCGCGCCCTAATATCCATATGTTTTCCGGCGGCACAGTCACGAATCATTGTTCGCACGCCTTGAATCGCGTGTCACAGTGTATACTATAGTGTTTTAGTATGACGAAATCGAAAATTTCCCCTTTGTCAAATGTAATTTTCTTACGAAAAACTAGCGGCGTTTACTTGTAAGTCATACGTGTGTGCTAACTTTGTGGGTCAAATTTTAAACCTATTTAAGGACAAGTTCCCATATATTTTTTTATGTAATTAGTGGCTAGACATTAGTGGCTTAATGTAATATACTAATATCTGTAATATCTCATAGGAACCTTTTGACATCAAGAGGTTTGTTGTGGTATTAAATTTGTTTGACTTTGTTTTGAGATTTGTTGTTTTTATGAGTCTCTAAGTACATACTTACTAGAAAAGTAGCAGTAATAAAATAAAAAGTACCTGAAAGCACTATTTAATATTTATATAAAAAACCTGTGTGTATTTATGTACCGTAAGTAAGAAATTATAGTTCTTTGGCGTAACAGAACAAAAATCGCTGAAGATTTCATCCCGTACTATGTCACAACTCTTTGTTTGTAAAAGGAATGCAGCTAACTTCATCATGTCGCTTTCGGCTAACTTCTTTATGTCGCTTTTTGGCTGTCGGTGTGCGCGCGCATCGTAAAAATTTTACTCTCATAATTTTTTTCTATCGTGCCAAAATAAGTATTATATAACTAACTTCAAGAATTTTATTTTGCTGCAAAAATTAAGAAGTATACCAATCTTAATCTTTGCAGCAAAATTATCCTCATTATACATAGGAGTATAAATGTAACGTGGGCCGATTCCGGTCTGCTGACCCGGGCCCTAGCAAGTAGGGTCGTACTCCACAGCTCTTTAGAGAATTGGGACAAACGGACTTTAAAATTACTCTAATTATTTCTTTACAATATAATGTATATTTATATATAACGAAATGAGTACATTTTTTTCTCTTTTTTATGTTTATTTAGTTTGCTTTTTTACGTCATTATTGTACAATAAATAGATAGTATGACTTAAAAATGTGACAAAATCTGAATCGTACTGCCTGTTATGCTATAGGTCATGGATTTGACCTAAATTGTACTTATAAGCACTAGAATACTTGTTAACCTAATCGTTGGCATCCTGTTAGTACGATGGGCTGAAAGATGGGTTGGCTACTGGGAACTGATTTCCACTCATTGTCATATACAATAGCACTGTGTAATTGTTAGTGGATAACAAATTGTCATTTTCAACATTGATAGATTTATTAGTTTTTACTCTTTAGTCTTCAAACTTGTCCAATTTACAAAGATTCCCGATAATCTACCTATCTGTGGTTGACTTTTCTAGCGATTGGACATAACTTGTATGGAACAGCTTATGTTATAAGTCTATCTCTAGTAAGGAAAACTACAAATAGATACTAAGTTATCGGGATCAGCTGATAATTAATCAGTCAAATTAAGACACTAGCAGAACCCGCGGCTTCACCCACGTTTAATCTACAGTTCAATCTAAGGAGGGTGAAAAAATCGTAAAGTATTTTTTTACCTATTCTCATATCTAGCAAATATACAAAAAAATAATTCATTAAAATCGGTCGAGCCGAGTCTATGGTCGGAACGAAGTTCCTTTCGTGTAGAAAATACTAAAGAAAACACTTTTTGTCGCAAGATGTAATCCTTTATACATATATCCATGAAAGGTAACAACTGAACGAACTAATACAAAGAATAAAGCTTAGGTACTACCAACATATTGCTTTTTTTGGTAGACGTTTGCTATACAGTGATTATAATTTACATTATAATATATCAAGTTGATAGAGTTCAACTGAAAAATTTACGATGAAATATACTTATTATATCTAAAATAAATAATGATAAATTAAATACTGAGTGATCTGGGATAATTAAATTAATAACAAATAAAAATTTAAGAACTGTATAAATCTTATTTTTTTAGTAACATTTTTTTAATTTTAGAAATAAACATTAATTATTTACTATGAAAATATAAATAAAAGTTAAAGAAGCCGAAGAGAAGAGAGCCGTCGAGTCTTTCGGCGCGGGGGAGAGCTGTGTGCGGCGATGTATATAGTTCATACACTGCTGCAACTATAGCAAGAAGTGTCGGAAAAAAGTCTTATTACATTTTTTTCGGTCTCGCTCCCATCCGCTCAGAGCGTGTAACGCGCGTTAAGGAACTCCATTCCAAAAACCAAAACATCGCATGTTTTTTTTTTCTGATTGACGACTTAAATAATAATGCAACGCTATAATTAAATAGTAATATAATCTACATTTGTGAACGATATTTAATCATTTCTATTATATAATTATATATTATTTTCTAGTATTAATTTTCTATTAGAAGACGTAATGAATATTCATTAAATAACTGACGCAAAAGAGGGTTTCAAAGTGATTGTTTTGACATTTCATTAACTTAATAGTTAATACCTAATAGTAGAGGAGACGGTGGGAGATCGACCTTCATCCATCTAATAACTCGATGAGACATATTTTTTATCAAATACAATTTATCAACAAACATGCCTATGATCACTTGCCTATCGAAAAGTGTTCATAACTATTTTTAATTGAATTAATTTTAATCAATTTTCTTTCATCAGCTTCACTCTTTTTATAACCGAATGAATTTCATCTCATCTGATAGTTTTTAACACACAGAATATGCCTAAGTAGGCTTGCCTACTTATTTCTGTGCATGGCTACCTGGCAAGCAGATGTGAACAGGTAAGTCAATATAGGTAACTACACCGATCTGTTAACCAATCGATATTATAACTCTAATTTCGATCACAATTTTTGTATTATTTCACACTCTATATACTTACAACTATGAAATAATCAAAAATAAATAATTGAATATATTAATAAATATAAAAAATAATAATTCAACAAAATGTTTTTTCATTTAAAAGCTAAATTATAAAATTTAAAAATATGGGTAATATTGACTTACCTGTTCACGTCTGCTTGCCAGGTAACCATGCACAGAAATAAGTAGGCAAGCCTACCTAGGTTAACTACATTCTGTGTGTCTACATTCTGTGTGTTAAAAACTATCAGATGAGATGAAATTCATTCAGTTATAAAAAGAGTGAAGGTGATGAAAGAAAATTGATTAAAATTAATTCAATTAAAAATAGCTATGAACACTTTTCGATAGGCAAGTAATCATAGGCATGTTTGTTAATAAATTATATTTGATAAAAAATATGTCTCATCGAGTTATCAGATGGGTGAAGGTCGATCTCCCACGGTCTCTTCTACTATAATGGTGAATAATCGAATGTTGTTTTTACTTTCTTATGTTAGAGTTACTCAAAGTTTTATTTTTTAAGTACATACATATAATCGGTCTTAACAAGAGTTTGTTTGTATTAATTAGTGTTCACTCAATGTTCGAAATTCGACGGTAATATGAAAAAAACATTTTCAAATTTTTTATTGATGGCGCTATAAAGCTCGTGTGTAACTATCAAATAATTCGTTGACAAACAGAGTAGGGAGAAAAGGTACTGAACTGTTATGTTTTTGCCTATTTAAACGATATATTCAAATTCGCGATATACATTATGCAAGTAGAGTTAATTTAGTTTGAAATGCTTGTTGGTAAATTTTGAACTTGCACACGCCAGATGACTATAATTCTCTAGCGACTGACCCTCGTTTCGCTTCGGGTTCGTCTCTAGCCAAAAATAATCTATCCCACGGGAACCGTACATTTTTCCGGCATAATATATAGCCTATAGCCTTCCTCAGTTAACGGGCTATCTAATGTAAAAAGATTTTTTCAAATTGGATTATTAGTTTCTGAGATTAGCGCGTTTAACCAAACAAACAAACAAACGCTTCAGCTTCATAATATTACATATAATTTACTTTTATACATTCGACGTGTGAGCTTAATATAGAAGGATATAAAAAAATAATACTCTAAAAGTTGAGCATGAATAAAATTTGCGAATAACATGTTAACTTTAAGCAATAATTTACTCGAAAGCAGTTATGATAAATATAAAGACTATTATAAAATCTATAAAATGTCAATTCTCAAAGTTAAAAAAATAAAAACTGTTATTTTATTTGATAAATTGAAAGCATATATTGAAGGAAAACATTCTAGGAGGTAACATTATACCTTCTTAGATTTACGCGAATATTTGAAGTTTTAAATAAGTGTATCCTTTTTTCGGATTTTTACGGATTTTTTCGCGAATTAATTATGATTTTTGGTTCCCGATATTTCGAATGAATTACATTAATCATGGTCACGGGAGAGACTACGGTTTTAGGCGTTTCAAAGGTCATTATATAGCTGTTACAGACAGTGTCTACCCAAAAATATATAAGGTACCTACCATTATTTAAGCTAAACCGAAATTTCCAAATAACATGCCCAAGAACAAGTGCTTCGTAGAATAGTATATAGTAGAGCTCGTATATCGCAATAAATAAGAGTAGTCTATCATTTGTTTTTATGTAAAAAGTTTTAAATTTTAGTAACATAGTTGATCGTCGTTATTCAATCGTTGGATTACTTAACAATGTTGACAGTGAACGCCTAAATTTAGATCAATAGTACGTTAGGTAAGTAAAGTTTTCTAGAACTGCAAGTTCGTTGGCCGGCCAGCACGTGGGGCACGGCGCATCTCAGTGCCCTTATCGACCGATCTAGATGCGTTGATAGCCCCACCGCTGAGGCGCTGACGTTACACTGCTGTGGGAAATCTAATGATTCATGATTTTTTTTTCCTTTATCGATACATATTAGGTCATTTCTTAAAGGAAATGTACAAGTTTTGTGCATAATTATATAAGTTATCAGTTTATTGACTACTAACGACTCACCCAAAAAGCATCCTATATGTTGAACCGGATAACCAGCAATCATCATACCAAATTTTATCAAAATCTGCCCAGCGGTTTTCTCGTGATGCGGTCACAGAGAGACAGACAGACAAAAACTCTATAAACTATAGATTCGGCCCCTGTATCGATAATAATGACTATTTCAATAAGATTTTCCAAAAAATATTTAATGTACAGATTCGACTCAGTTATAATTTTATTATATGTATAGATTAAAATGTTAGTTTTCAAGCGTATCTAATTAGAAATAGTGGTAGATTATTATTTTTTACTACCTTACTCGATAGACGTTGTCCTGTACAAATTTCATTTTGTTTGTGGTCTTTGAGTTCACACAAAAATCCTATGGACAGAAGGTATTTTAGTTTTTCCTCAATATCCCAATATCTAATTTGTACAAACATTTAAGAAAAATATTAGCTAAATCAGTCCTGCCGTTTTCAAGTGCTTACCAACGAAATGAAATTTCATTTTTATTTACGTAGATATAAGATCTTTATCGTTTTGGAAGTCTTTAGTATTAAACGGGCCGTCTAGAATAATTTTACAACGGTGCTAATTTTTTGAATCGACTACAGTTCTGGAAGGTTCGAGCTAGAATCGATAGCACAGCGCATGCGCGTCTATTCACCCCCTAACCACCCGGCGCCCACCCCCCACCCCACGCGACTTCCTGCGAAGCCTTCCCTGCCGACGGCAATGCAGAATGCCGTTTGTGCAATGATAAATTTCAATACGAATATCCTCGTAAAATTACCTACTTCCGTTACTACTCTATTGTTTGGGAACAATGAATCGTAGTATTTTTTTTTTTTCAGTACTTACTACTGTACCTACTACATAAAAGGAAAACTAAAGTTCTAATTAAATCGATGGCAACTCAAAAATATACATAAAGTATTATAAGAAAGTATTATACATTTTGTATTTGTATAACGATTGAACTATATTACCGAAATGATTGATAAGGACTCATAATATAAATTGTAGGATATTCTAAATCTTTCATATTGAAAAACCTACGTTTTTTATTTGATTTCGAATTAATTCACGAAACAATCAAAATTTCATAAAATACTAGCGACTTACCCTCGCTCCGCTCGGGTTCGTCCGTAGGTATGTTTTAACGGTTAGTATACATTTCTCAGAGATGATATATTTTCCCGCAGTAAAAAGAACCCTATATTATGTTGACCTGGATAACCAGCTGTCATCATACCCAACAAAATCTGTCTAGTGATTTTCTCGTGATGCGTTCCCAGACAGACGGACAGACAAAAATTCTAACTATAGATTCGGCCTCTGTGTCGATAATAATGACTATTTCAATAAGATTTTCCAATAGATATTTAATGTATAGATTCGATTCAGCTAGAATTTTATTATACGTATAGACATGGGGTCACATCACGAACAAAGTGAAATTAGTTAAAAAAAATGATAATAGATGGCGTTGTATGTATCGATTTGTTTTTATGTTCATGTTAAATTCAAAATTTGAAAAAAAATAAATGCGAAAAGCATAATATATTCTAACTTTAAAAAAAATACCTAAAGTAAGAAAAAAGGAATTAATGGACAAAAGTATAATGTTTTTGAAGTTTTATAAAATTCAATAATATCGTTATATTTCTGGCGGCAATAATGGGTACTACATTGTGATAGTACGATCTTTGATAATAATTATGTAAACTGTGTTCATAGATGGCGCTCAATATATTAAAAAGTTTTGTAGCACTCAAAGACAATATCTTAAAAATATAGTTTGTTATTGTCATAGTAGCCTTGAGAGACCTTACATAGTTACCTACAACATTGCGCAACGGCAGCTCGGGGATAGTCACCCTTAGCTTTTAACGCCATCTATCATTTAGAGTTGCTAGATGTCGCCTTATTTTTAATTCTCACTTGCGCCATCTATTATCATTTTAGGACAAAAAAAATAGTGTGTCCAATAGCGTGAGTTAGCGATGTCCAAATATTTGTATGGGATGCACTATCTGTACTCTATATATGATCTGTGGTATAGATTATAAACATACCAAGTTATTCCCCTATATATATATTATTTAATTGCAATGTTTTTATTTAGTAACACTTTCTAGTCACATAAAATAGTTAAAATGCTAACGGCATAAGTATGCGAGTAGGTTTTTTTTTCACTAACAATCAGTATTGCCCCCGTTATCCTTTCCGATTGTAAACTTGGCTTATAGTATTCGAAGAGCCACTGTACCATAACGATTGCATCTTTTGTATTAACGCAATTAACACCTTTAGTGTTAATTGCTTTGAACTAGTTCTAAATCAAACTAAAGTAGATTTAAATCAAACTAACGCCGCCACAGCCTCTTGATGTACCGGAATAGAAAGTTACCTATGATAGTGGTCCGACTTGAGACCTTGTAATAAAAAAAAAATAAGACGCAAATTGACATCTAAAATCCGCCACACGCTTTATCAAGACTAATCTAACGACGTATGAGTCATCGAATTGGGTTAAGCCGTTTAACAATTACGTGGGAATATAGGATTAGACATACATACATACAAACAAACAGGTCAAACTCCTTTGGTCATAGCCGCAGTCGGGTAAAAAACAAAACAATGCGATTAACATTATCGACGTGAAGGAAGGACAGACCAAAATACAATATTAGTCAGAATAATCAAAATACTTTCGAATTTAAGATTAATCTATACAGATAAATAAAATTGGAGTGTCTGTTTGTAATATTAAAATAACCGCTTTTTACTAAATGCATATGGATGTATACACGGTACATATACCAAAACAATATTTTTTACAATTTTTGTCCGTCAGTCTGTTTGGTCCGGCTAATCTCCGAAACGGCTGGATCAATTTTAATGGGACTTTCACTGGCAGATAACTGATATTATAAGGAGTAACATATGCGACTTTTATTTTAGAAAAAGAATTAAAAGTTTCGCTCAAAAACATAAAACGTAGGTACCTAGGGACGCACCCGAGCGAAGCGAGGGTAAGTCGCTAGTCTATACTAATATTATAAAGAGGTAAATTTTGTGAGGTTGTAGGGGATAATCTCTGGATCTACTAAATCGATTTTGATGAAATTTGGTAAGAAGATAGTTTAAGACCCTGGGAAAGACATAGGATATTTTTTATTCCGGAAATCATCCCTTAAGATGGGGATGTAAGTTTGTATGGGGAATGAAGCTAGGGACGAACCCAAGCGAAGCGAGGGTGAGTCGCTAGTCCTATATAAGGTAAATGTCGCAACTTATTTCGATCGATTTGAAATATCCTAATCTCTAATGGAAATGTTAGTTTAGTATGATGGATGACTTTCACGAAACAGCTCGTTATCTTCCCAAGTTTGAACTAACTACTTAATATTACTATGTAAGTAGTTTAAGATTCCGATCTATGTGGTGGACCCCTCATTTTTTTTCCAGACGAAATATGTTTTTAAATCATAAAACATATTATCAAACACGATCCAGGGGGGTTGTCACCAAAAATTTGCTCCAGGCTATTTTTTTTACTAAAAAGCTCTAATCTGAATATGTTTGGTGTGACAATTCTGTATCATTAAATTTGTTATTGAATTATCTTCATTTTGATATTTGGTTCGTTCCGGTAAATGATACGAGCAATTAACTACTTCAATTTACGTGTTTATAACTTGATGGTAATCAGATAATGTGTCCGAAAAAGGCCGCCAAACGTATGATGACATTTTTTACAAATCTTTTACATTCGATTGATACTATACAAAGGAAAAGAGTTCTTGTACTTAAAAAAAAGCAATTAAAATTTTTTATATTAAAAATTAGCCTGGAGCATATTTTTGGTGACAACATCCATCATCATCAACATCATCCCATTTTATGGTTTAAAAAAAATCGTCTGGAAAAAGAGCGAAGGGTCTACCACATAGATCGGGATCTCCTACTAAAGGCTTCGATGATTAAAGTGACAATTTACAACGGGCATGTGTGTACTGTGTAGCGGACAATTTGCATGTGGCAAATGAAATTAACCTTGACTCGTGACGTTTGGCTCGCCGCCGCTTTAACCTAACCTAGCTAACTCCACGCTGAATAAACGTGCCCGTTGACCAATCAGATTTGTCAATCGAAATGCTGGGAGTCGTGTTTAGTATTTACATAGTACTATCTGGAACTTTATGGTTGATTTATTTCATCACTCGTTATACTCTGAGGATCTATTCGATAACGTTCTAGAAATGTTGAGATGTTTATAATGATGACTTTTGACGACACGTTTAGCTCAGTTTGTAGTGTAGTGTACTTTTTGTGCCAGCGGTCGCGGTTTCGAGTCTCGCTGG
Source organism: Fabriciana adippe (assembly GCA_905404265.1). NCBI lineage: Eukaryota > Metazoa > Arthropoda > Insecta > Lepidoptera > Nymphalidae > Fabriciana > Fabriciana adippe. The sequence continues at coordinate 863,076 of FR989996.1, read as the reverse complement.
GGGCATTGATTTGTGTGATGAGCACGAATGTTTGTACTACAGTCATGGCTGTTCATATATTTTATATTTGTAATATGTATGTATTTAAAGTTATATAATATGTGTAGTGTATCAACTATCTGGTATCCATAACGCGAGTCTCGTAGCTTACCATGGAACTAGATGGTGCTGTGTGTTAATGTCCCAACATATTTATATTTATTTTATATTTACTGTGTAGTTCTTTATACTAATTATACTAATACTATTAAGAGAAAAGGTTTGTTGGTTTTTTACAGTTATATACCTAAGTATATTTTAATAATATTACTGAACCTATTTCACAAAATTTTCCTCATTAGTATCAGTAGCTTCATCCAAAAGTATCGTAAACCATATTTTGTTTCAGTAATAAGTTTTCAGCATATAGATTTCTAAAGCTTACGGATTTCTTTTTAATAAAATACCTACTGCTTATTTCAATTTCATGCAAAAGACACGTATCTTGTACCTACTTACTTGAATGGCGTACCTACTTCTTATTCAGGGTATATTTTTGCATGTGTGAAAGCGTCGTGGGTTTTAAATTCAAAGAGTTATTTTGATTGATTGATGACAGAACCTGCATGTCTGAGAAAACCTAGCAAGTTTTCGAAAGACATGTGAAGTCCGCCAACCCGCACTTGGCCAGCGTGGTGGACTATGGCCTGATCCCCCCTCGTATTGAAGGGAGGCCCGCCCCCAGCAGTGGGACGTTAAAAAGGGCTGAATACAATACAATACATACATTTTGATTTTATGATTAAGATTTGGTTTTCTTTTACAAGTTAGCGTGTAAGTAAATGGACACTTCTCAAACAGATAAAATATTTGTCTCGTATGTTATCATCTTACATCATGAGTATGGACGAGATTAGCATAACTTATGATGATCCAATTATTTTTATGTATGGGTTGATATTTGTAAAGAATGTATGAATTATTGTATTTAAATTTTATATTTTATTAACTTTCCTGTTCCGATTCATTTGTATTATATTCATTATTCAGCCCTTTTAACGTCCCAATACTGGGTCAGTTATAGTGGACCACGCTGGCCAAGTGCGGGTCGGTGAACTTCACATGTCTTTCAAAAACTTGCTAGGTTTTCTCAGACATGCAGGTTTCCTCATCATGTTTTCCTTCATCATAAGAAAAGTGGACATCATGTTGAAAATGATTCGCACAAAGATGAGAATATCAGAATTCAGAGATGCGAAACCCGGGGTTTGAATCTGCTTCACTTGGTTTCCCAAGCAAGCGCGTTACATTGGGCTACCACTGCCTTCATTTGATTATATTAAATTGTATATTTTGACTAACTGATTCATCGATACTAATCGGCAATCCCCTAGATTTAGAAATATTAAATTTAGACAGTGTCTTAATATAGGTGCTCACTGCACTCTGAAAAAGATTTTTTGTTGTTCAGTATCTAAAGGGCTAGAATGGGTGACAAATCTATAGAGTTAAGAAAAAAATCTCATAGACATAATTTTAACTAGTTATTAAATAAAAAAAAGCACGTGCTGTCTGTAGTCTGTATCTATATTGCTAGTTTGGTTTTAAAGTATCGACGCATAAGTGCAGTGAGCCGCGAAAGCATGCGCTCGGATTTGCTCACGGTTGGTTACTGGAGGGTTAAATTGCGTTCCTTCTCCAGATAGGTTGACCCAGAAAGGTTACTCGGGCCTTAATTCATCGATTGGGCCAAAATGAAATCTTCGTATTAATCTAATTTGTTGGCTTGATTTGTTTAATTTCCACAGAAATGCAATAGGTAGGTACATATTATATACGAGTTTTTAAAAATATGGAAATATGCTAACGATAATGGCGCAGAAAGAAAGGTAGACAATTTAGTGTATACTTACCACATAATTTATAATTTACTGCGAAGGTCAAAGGTTCAGTTCACTCACGAAGTACCTAAATGTTTGTATTAATTGTATTTGTTTATGGCGTATAAATGAAAAGAAAACGAAAAGTTTAAACGCATTTAAGCATTATATGTATATTCAAACGTAGAGTGAACAACTAGAGCAAAAACATATTTTTACTGCTATGAAATTCCAACGTTTTGCATTTTTTTCAAATTGAGGTCATGTTTATGCATAATAGGCGCGATAGACATTTTTCATATTGCAATTTACTGACACCAAAAGCTATTGTTTTTCATCTGATAATACGACAGTACCTACTAACGATCGCCGCCGGAAGTTAACATTGATGTTCGACGTTTAACTCGACCGGATGTTCCTCTCGCATTACAATGATATCTTGTCTATGCAACCACATTTGCAACAAGTACATCGATTATTCGCTCTGAATCGATTCTGAGTATCGGACTCGTGCTAATTCTAGTGGTGTAGTCACCGTCTATAAACAGTAATAGCCTTGTCCAAGTATATGACAGATTCTAGCAAATTTCATAGCTATTATTTACTCGATGTACATAGTTTTCGCAGTACGCACTTTGTATTAGACATCATATTTTTAGGACTCATTTTTAAGATAAAAGTTATTGTTAATCTTCTAAATATCTATTGTATATATAAAAATGAATGTTTGTACGTTCGTCCTTTATGCGTTCATAAAACGTTAATCTGATTGTGATGAAATTCTGTTGAGTTATTCTGTACATGCTTGCGAAGGTTCCTGGTGGAAAAAAAAAATGTTTCTTTGGACGTTTGTCTTTTATGCGTTTCTAATCTAAACCACTCAAGAAGGCTTAGACGAGTGGCATAAACGCTAGTAGAATAGAGTAATCAATGTATGGGACTGACATATGTTTACGACTTCAAATTTGACTCAACGTTATCGCATTTGTAATTGGCAGCCAAATGTTGATCTAACCTACTCGATGAAATGAAACGTCAGGGTAATACATTTATCTCCATAGACATTGAAGAGAAGTGGCACTTTTGACAAACGAATTCGGCTGGTAGCGTACGACACCTATCGAACGCCAATACCTTGGAGATAACACTACAAAATGGCGAATCACTGAATAATATGTTAAATAATACATGTTAAATAAAATGTAAAATAACTTTTAGACTTGGTAAAAAAAACTAAACTTATTACTTATAAAAAATAATATTCATTACAGTGGGATGAATGTGCATAAATTAAATAAAAGCTATTATGACTAATTGTTGCCATGGTAACCGTTGTCATTGTCTGACAAATATATATTATTGTATTTATTGTTATTGTAGCAAAGACTGCTAGGCGAAATAATCCTTATAATTAGTGAATTTTTGATAAAGAAATCCTAAAATCCTATGTGTTGCTCGTATACGTTTAAATTTTAGTGCATTTCACAATGTCAAGATGAGGTTCACAAACAAAACCATGACTACGTTCGATTGTTGTCGAAAGATCGTATAGATTGAGCGTTCGACAAGTCCTTGTACGTTTGGCTACCAAATTGTTATCGAAATTGCCAAGGCGTTAGCGTTTATCGAAAGAGAATCGATATGGAGCGTTTGCCACTTGTCTAAGCCTTAAGCTTTAGGGAAGCCCCGAGCGATGCGTGAGGAAGTCGCTGAATATAAAAAGAAAAAAATCACAATTATGAATAATATAGGTCAACTGCTTAACTTTTATTATGACTAAGGAGTGATTTTTCTGCAACGTTGATACGCTATGTTTTTTTTAAATGAATAGATTGTACCTCAAAATTTTGCCATCTAAAGAATATTTGTACGTTTTTTATCAAGAAAAACTGTATGTCTGAAGATAGAATAATTACTTTTAAAGTGATTTTGATCTGTGCATCAAATAGAAATTCTGTTACGTTAGTTTGTATTTTTTGTCCACAGTGTTTTACGTATTACCTAAGGGTTCAGAAAATTATTGTCATTTTTGACCGACTTTAATGAGGAAACACTAAATTCATGTACTTTTTCTTTAATTATTTTTTTAATATCGCACCAATATCCATTTTTCTAAAACTGGGTCACTGAGAAAACTTTAGGGTGAGTTAGCAATATTTTTTCTGAAAGCTTATCCGCTTACTGGTCGGTTCTGCGATTAACATAATTAAAATAAACAAGGCCTTGCAAATATAATTCACTGTGACATACATACAAAGGTGAAACGTTGGCTTTAAAAAGCCTGTTTTTTTAATTATACACTTAAATACATTAAAATATTAGAGACGGAGTTAAATTTTTTGAATTATTATTATTTTTTTAGGGTTCCGGACCTCAAAGGGTAAAAAAGTAACCCGAATATATTAAGATCAATCTCTTGTCCATCTGTCCGTCTGTCTGTCCGTGTTTCACCACCGATTTTCTCAGGAACGAGTGGACCTAGCAAGTTGAAATTTATACCAGATACTGAGGTCTATAGTCCCTATTAGGTGTATAAAAACCAAGGTCCTGAGTCAACACGGTAAAAAGATATGGGCAAATTTAGATTTTCGCGAAAATTTGTAAGTACCAAAGTTATTTTAACCATTAGAGATATTTTTCTATAACCAAACGTTAAATGTTGTCATAACAACTGTCCTTAATCACTATTTAAACATTAAATAATTATGTACATAAATGATGTGTATAAACAATTTAATTAGAGAATAATACCTATTATCTAGCTTACCTATATAAATTTGCTAGTTAAACGCGTTATATTTTTCTTCTTTGTCTAATCGCATAAACGCAATGTATAAAAACAATGCAACCTTTTGTATGGACTTGTGACACCATTTTTTTCTTTCGTCAGTAATTAAACATAAATTATAATTACAAAATCTATTAAAGAAAAAATAACCCCGTACCGTAACCAACAAAAGATTTTGCTTTGAGATTGCTATTCCTTTTTATCAGGCGCTAATTTTTAATTTTACTCAACCAACTTAGTAAGTTGGTTGAGTAAAGTATTATAAGTTGAACTTACATAAAGTGACTCATCTCTTCCCAGATCATATACAAATGTTACTGCTATATTTGGTTACTGGATCCGGGTAACAAGTGTATCCATTTTTATGTTTTCTATAAAAAAATGTGGCAAAAAGTTCCATAACCTTTAGAATTTTTAATCGTCCATGTACGATTTTGTCAAGTTCGAAACTGATTGACTGGCAAGGGTGCAGCCTTCATAAATAAATCCCTATCTACATGTATTTATATAGCTCGTTTTCTTTGACATACTCGAAGTTGACTGACATTCTGCAATCACTTTATTATGATGAAAATAAGGACAAATTAAGAGCAATTATAGTTGTTATTTACAAGTATAAGAATATTATTTATACATAGGTATAATAAAATTCTAACCGAGTCGGATCTATACATTAATTATTTCTTGGAAAATCTTATTAAAATAGGCGTAGTTGTCGATACAGAGGCCGAACCTATAGTTTTAGAATTTTCTTCTGTCTGTCTGTCTATCTGTGACCGCATCACAAGAAAACCACTGGACAGATTTTGATGAAATTTTGGTATGATGATAGCTGGTTGTCCGGGTCAACATATAGTATAGGTACTTTTTATTATGAAAAAATATCTCATCTCTGAGAAATCTGTACTACCTAAACGTTAAAACCTTATTATATAATATAAGGACAGTGTACGCGATACAAATCACATCTAATGCCTTTGCGGTTATTCGATACGAATTGCGGCGCAAGTGTTAAGATGTGCAACGATAAGTAATGGAAATTTTAAAATTTCCTTTTGAATAATATTATTACGGCCTTCAACGTCCTCACTGTTGGGTACGGGCTCTTCAACGCGACGTAGATTAAGCTATGAGGCCCTAGCCAAATGCGGACTTCACCTTGCTTTCGAACAGTTTTGATAGGCATACAAATTTCTATGACAACTACTTGTTAATAGATACTCTTATATGATTGTTGGGAAACTAATTTAGGGTTTTTGAAGGACATTTGAATAGAAATAATAGTAACATATGAAGAGAAAGTGGTATGTAATGTGTTTGGCTTATTGGACCTTTTTCCTATTACATCTCTTATTTAGGAGTTCATCCAAAGGCTTAGTCGCTTATCATGTAGAGTATAGCTGCTTCTGTTATGAATGAATAATGGCGATTGTATATCGCGATACTCTTAATGACTCTGTGTCCTATTACACTTTATATTATGCAATTTGAACAAGTACAAATATTGAATTATAATTATACTAAAACGGGAGTTATTTTTCATTTAAATTTTACAAATAAGTAGGTACAGTTGCCAGTAAGTTATATTATCAGAAACGTTGTATAAAACCGAATAATAAACATCCTCCTTTTTTAATGTCGGCTTAAAATATTTAAAACGGTTTTCTTGTTTATCCAACAGTCTCAAGATTGATTGTGTCCGTAGTACCTACATATCCGCCGTGGGAGTACAGTAACTTGCGGATGCATAAAGATTTCCTGTGTCAATGTTATTGTTACTTATGAATGTGCTGCCTCGATATAAGAATGTGATACATTTGTAAGCATTGTTTTACATTACATAGTAGTGAGTAGTGCATTTTTTTCATTCAAATCAGGCCAACGACAGGTTGAATTGTTAAATATTTATTGTCTGACAGTAATGACATTTCGATCGTAAACAAATTATTAATCTGTGCACTTATTTTTTATTTGGGATTTCGCGGTATTTTATTATCTACTCTGACGTTTATGTTATTATTGATGACAAAAATGACAAAGGAATAAATCCAAACTGATATAAAATACCTACTTGCGAATATGGCCGTCTATATTGCAAAATATGAAGCGAAATCAATCAACTTTATTACTCCATAAATCCAGAATTGAGCAACGAAACGTATGTAGGTACTAACTTTTCGAGAGTGTACAATTTGCTTAGATTTTTAAATTTATTTTCAGAATATACGAGATGAATTGGTATTTTTTTACATATCTACGTCAATTAAAAAGTGCTAAAATTAAATAGTAAAGACCACATTAAATTCTTTAAGAAATTATTATTTTGGGTATTTCTTGATTGACGTTTTTAAGTTTTTATATTACGAGTTTTGACAATTGCGAAGCAATTTTATATTTTTTTTGTAATTAGCCAAGGCTTACATCCATTGGTATATTAATTTTTCAAAAAAGAATCCACTCGTATATTAATTTTCGTTTGGAATTATTACTTTCTTCTATCTTTTACGTTAAAAATTACCTACTTTTTAACTGAAAGATAACTTTTCTTTTTAGGTAAAAAGTATTCTTGTATGATGTAAGATTCTGTATGAACTTGTGATGCAGCAGTGTCGCGGGCGCGGCGTAGCGCATTGCGGACTTATTATAATTGGAGACGTACATAGAGTAGCTAGAAGCTACACGAGTATGTGCTTATACACAGACGTACATAGAGTAGATATGTCTAGTAGTTATGTATGTGCTCATAAGTGAAACGATATGTGCTATAATAATGTTTGTTTGTCTGTCTGTCGCAATGTTACTATAAAGTAAAATATCCCTTTATGTTCTTAAAGGAGACTTAATTAAGTTTTTTGTAGTCGTGTTAGGTCACTTGAGTTTTTAACTCGATATCTTCATGTAGGCTTAATCAGCGTACTGATCGTAGAATTCTGTCATCAAAGCACAATATATTTTAATGGGTATTTAGAGACAGAATATAGATTTTACCAAAGTACTCGTCTATATTGTTTGATGTATAAAGAATTATTGTTTCACTAGCGGCTCACGCTTCGCTCGGGTTCGGGTTAGCCCCTAGATGATTATTTAAATTGACATAACTTTTTTATTTAGGAACCGATTGAAATAAAACAAATACTAAATGTTAACTGTAGCTTAACACAATGCATTAGTGAAAACCACACCCAAATCGGATAAGCCGTTTCTAAGATTAGCGCGCACAAACGCATAAACAAACAGGCAAAAAAAAACTAAAAATCATTGCTTTTGGAGGTTCTTCTATTGCGTTAATAAATATCCCCAATAATAGTTTTTTTTTTTCAAATATATTCCATGTACAGACAGCGATCAATTACAATTTTAATATATGTATAGATTTATTCAAATACTAAGCTCTGGAATGTGTCCAGTTTTCCAGCAATTGGTTGTTTTTTTTTTTGTTCTTTGTAATATAGGTAGTAGGTAGGAAGGCTGAACGTCGCGTGACTGTAATTTGACGCAGAATTTTGTTTCTAGTTCGAAACAAAAATGTTGATCTCAACATTGATATAATTATAAAATTGAAAGAGGAAAATATAAATGTATTTTACATAAAAGTATTTTCAAGTAAAAGTGGCTCACTTTTTTCCATGTATTTTTATGTTATACCATTTCTTATCAAGTTTCTGGTCGACGAGATTGCCACTCGACCCCGGATTCAAAGCGTCTCACTCGTATTACGGTCAGCTCAAGAAAATACTTTTTTTTTATTAATGGAGAGCTCTCCACTTGCTCTAAAAACGTCACACTTTACAGAAACATGACTAGAATTTAATAAAAGCTTATTTAATCACATTGAGCACGTATAAAGTACCTAAACGATAAATAAGTGCGATAACAAATGTCAAGGCAAATATTAACTATTGCGATACTGTAAATAATATTTTTTCATACATTCATGAAGAAAATCATTTTCATATCCTAACATCCGTGACGAATCGCCATTGATTGGCTCTAACATTTGGTCTATAACCAAATACAATGACTGCGTCGTAGATTTTAAACCGGAAGCTATAAATCTCCAATAAAACACTGTGGCCGAAAGTACATATATGAGATTTTACGGCATATAATGCAAGTGTGTGTGTAAGACACAGGTCTATTGGCCAATCAGAGAGCTCAAATACAAGGACGTGCTCGTGCGAAACTATCCCGTACTGTGTATGTGTGTGTGTGTCTTTAAAACTTAAATGTTATTTTTTATCCTGACAACCGGACGTTTAGGTATACATTTCCTTGCATCTATAAGCCTCACCGAGAAGATTTCAATACACGTGCTGTTGTTTTGAATTCGCAAGTTGTCAGAGGTTTTTATAAATTTGTTGTTGAAGATTGGATCACCTTGGCTTCTTTTGATCGTCCATATGTAAAATGTCAACACTGTAAATAATCGTAAGTTTTGTATGATACATACCATAAAAAATGTACTCGATCTCCAAGAGAACGTTGTAAAAAATATTAAATCTATATTAGTTCTTTCTTGCTTTCAGCTAATAACTTACGGTAGCTTAATGTATTTACTAGCTTTACTCTCCCACGTCATTCCTATTGTAAACTGATAAAAAGATAACAATTGTAAAACACAATAATCTATATGCCAAATATTTGGTTAAATAATCGATTACATCTCACTTATGTATTACATTTTATTAAAAAATAATAACCGCAAAAATACCTGATAATACTTCGGCGCGAATTTTTTTTATTTAATTCTACTTATACCTACTCCATTTTATATAATATTTTCATAATCAATAAATTTATATAATATTGGGTCCTTTCAGCATTATTGCAATTTTTTATGAAACTGTGCATGAGATTGACGTTGTCAAAGATTTTATATAAAAAATAGGTTATACGAATACGCATTTGTCCATTGTTGCAGAGACAACAGTACAGTGCGAGAAGAGTGGTCGGTGTCTCGCGGCGAGGGGTCCCGGCTGCCGGCGAGCGTGCATGACGCTTCACACACCAAACAATACTGCTCGCAGGTCAGATGATATACCGGTTGTGTGAACATGCCTTTAGTTTTCACAGAACTGTACGAAATATATGGTAAAAAACATAAATTTAACGAAAGTAATGCGTTCGCACGTAGCATGTTGTCAAAGCCTTGGGGTACGACCGAATCGATATTATTGGGCAAATAAAACGATGAGATTTTGGCCCAACGTTGAAACTTTTAAGTAATAGGCCATTAAGCGTAATGAAAAGGCATGTTTAAATCCCCGTGAAAGTACTTAAATATCTTAGATTCGTAGAGGCATCATGTCCTTACGCTTCCAGCTATATTAGGACTTTCCTTGGTAGTAATAAATAAATAAATAAATAAAGTAAATAAATAATAAATGTATTAGTAATAATATTTAGGCAAAGTACATAAGAACTAGTTGAAAGTCCTGACCGAATCTAGATATTTACGTGCGCGAAGTAGCCGCGGCGTGTTCTGTTACAGAAGATCAAAGTTTTGCAGTAACAGGCATCGGAAGTTGCTGCCATTGCGGCAGACGTGACTGGCGCGCTACGCGGGTGCGGGCCCGCATGCTCTAGACGCCCACGAGTGCACTCGCCACGCTATACCTGGTGAGCATATCTCGATAATCAACGGTAGTAGTGACTGACTAACTGACTTGCACATTATTGACTAACTCGGTTGTCAGTTTTCTTGAGTATTTGCCACGGCGTCACGGCTAATTTGCCACGACTTTGATGAGGATTTGTACATTATGACTTTTAAAGATGGACATTGCAAGTTAACTGAACTAATTTAAATCGATTGATTTTTTTAACGATGAGAAATTCATTTACGTATTCCACCTGCATGTATACAATTGGTTATGTAGGACTCACCGGCCAGAAAAGCCAATATACCAACTAAAACCTAACGGAAACTCTTGTTTTGATGGAGCGTCGCAGTATCGCTTACGCACTCAACTACTACGCCCCAACGGCAGACCTGCCAAAGTAGACCACAGCAACCAAGTAATTGCTCCCACAGTCCAATTCTGTCATCAGAGAAGTACCTGGAGCAACCCACATGGTACAGCGCGCACCGAAATGGACCATCTTCCAGTGTGTCTTTTTGCTTGGCGCCCGGTTGAATTACCGGACGCTATTGAGTACCCCCACAACGACAAAATAAATACACATCGGGGTGGATATTTTGACTGACTGACTGTTAAGTACTGACTCAACAGTCAATCTAAACGTTCGTCTTTCTTAAGTATTTTGGGGATTACGACTTTTTTTAAAGATGCCGGTTACGACAATATATAATTCGAATGACGTTGCCAATAAGGAGAGCGGTTGATGAATGAATTTTGACAAAGTTACGGATTGACAGACGTTTATTATACAGACTTTGCATGACTAGATGATAGGTTTTGAATATTACGAAATAAAAATCTTGCATTTAAACTTTCATTCCGCAATATCTATTGTTTTATATATGTACATTGTTGTATGTGCTCTGATCATTTTAATGTTTCACATTTTATCTCAGATTTCTTCCAATCATTACTAATATCATGTCGTCAAGTTTTCATCGTATCTGCTTGGTCCCGCATGTCTGCTAGATAAAGTTTTAAGTTTCACAGCGCAAATTAGCTTTTTCAGCTAATATCATAATAGTCTCAAATAATCCGTTTCTGTATTAAAAGTAGAAAAATCTTGACTAGCATTGTGTACATTAGTTATTTTTAAAGAATTCAAATTCAAAATATTTTATTCAGCATTATATTATTACAATTTTTTACTGAACGTCATGAGCCTACTACCAGTTCGGAAAGAAGAAGCCTCAGACCTGAGAAGAACTGGCGAAATAAACTCAACGGGACTAATATTATTTCGTATAAACTAGTTTCATAGGCCAAAAAAATTCACATGAAACAGTTTATAGCTTCTGAAAGATAGGGAAATTATTTTCAGATGGATTTTATTCTGCTTTTTTATTGTTAGAAAAATTTATATTTTCAATTACTTTAACTGATAGAAAATTGACACTAGAAAATGAGTCAGAAAGAAGGAAGAAAAGAAAGTTTAGTTTTATTTTATACTTTAGCTCCAGTAAAATTACAGTTACGGAGAAATTGAACTTGTTAAAACATTATATGTATAACATATTAATACAATTTATTTTTGAGATTGAGTTTGTTGCTGTATTATTATTTTATTATATCATTAATTTTTAATCACAAGACGAAATAGAAGATGTCCTGAAAAGTCCAATACGTTTGTTCCAGATCCAGTGTCAAAAAGAAACCACCCCTGGAATAATTAGTTAGTATATAATTAAGTGACCGCAGCAGCCATGGGGTCCGTGAACGTGAACAGGAATGTGGCGGACGCCTTCTACCGCTACAAGATGCCCAGGATTTGCGCCAAAGTGGAGGGCAAGGGCAACGGCATCAAGACGGTCATCGTGAACATGCCTGAAGTCGCCAAGGCCATCGGCAGGCCCGCTACGTGTAAGTTGCGGTTTTGTACATGATCTTCTCCCCTCTTCTCTTAATCTTTTCTCTTCTTCTTTTTTCTTCTCGGGATTTTGTGTATGTATTATGTACAAGCACAAACCACACATGACACAACACAAGCACAAACAACTAAATCAAAGATTTTTCGTATAATACCTAAGAATTGCCAAGTGAATTATTTTGTAAGCTTTTATTTAAAAAAAAATAGTTCTGATTTTTTTCTTGCATACTAGTGTCTTCTTGATAAGTCTTTGATACCTTAGTTTGTTATATAAGAGGAGCATATATAATATTAAGAAATATTTTCTTTTAATATATTTTTATTTACTTTGATTTGCATAGGCTATGCCTCAAGCGCGGACGCCCTGAAAAATTCAATTCCTAATGACATTACTATTTAGATTGCTTTCAAATTAGGTCTAATTTTTAATCAGCTTTGAAAACGGCGGAGTTTTTCATTCCGGGTACATAATTATGTATGTGTTACGCAGTATATACATATATATATATATATATATATATATATATATATATATATATATATATATATTTAAATATATATAGGCTAGTCTAGATCTTGAGGGTTTATCATGTGTGATTAGTCTGTGTAATTTTTTATTTAAAAGAGAATAATTATAAAAATCGATTAAGTGATGGCTATATGAAAATATGTCATTGAGATCTGTATTAAAAAAACAATATTTGAAAGTAAACACGAAATTATTGCGCTTTATTTTCGCTTTTCGTAGTAAAAGTGGTCGTTCAAAGGTAACAACATTTTGCCGCGATAAAACTATTAAACGTCCGTCTTTGCGTCGTTTCGATTCAATCAGCTCGCTCCGTAAAATGAATTCCTAGTGCACTTTAAATGGATTTTGCGTGAGTCTAAATGGAGTGGATGATTATAGTTGTTGCAACAAAGAGATTGCTTTAGCACAAAGTTAGGTTTTATTTAGGTACCTTACCGTATGTTCGCTTTAAACAAGACTTTATAAAAGCATATTGTTCAATATATTTTTTTTGTATGGTATGGTACTAGATATTATGTTAGTTATAATTACTGTTGTAATGGTTCTTTTTTGTGGTACCAAATATTAAATATTATTATTGAATAAGTAGGTAATTTTTTTATTACCCAGACCTAGTTCACTTTGCTATTATTTTTATTATTATAATTTTATTAATATGAAACCGTCTGTCTGTCACTAGACCCAACCAAATACTTTGGGTGCGAGCTCGGAGCACAGACCCAATTCGACTTCAAGAATGAACGCTTCATAGTCAACGGCAGCCACGATTCTGCCAAATTGCAGGATTTACTTGATGGGTAAGTGATTTTTAGTGAGTTTTTTGTATTTACTATGTGAGTGAAAATGGTCACTTCTAAAATTAAGTAGCTTCCTCACAGACTAACTACATTAATCTACTTTAAATTAAATTGAGAATAATTTTAATGTCACCACTGTGTGACGCTACCATTGTTACATCATGATGGTACGGTCCGAAATATATAAGATTCCTATTTATACTAGGTACTGTTTGTAACAAGTATATAACGACCTTTTGAGACGTTTAAAACCTTAGTCTCTCCCGTGACCATGATTGCTATAAAGCATTTGAAACGTCATCCATACTTTCATACTAATATTACTCGTGTAAATGCGAAAGTAACTGTCTGTCTGTTACCTTTTAACGCTTAATCTGCTGAATCGATTTAAAAAAAATTTGGTATGGAGATAGTTGAGACTCTGAGAAGGACATAGAATAGTTTTTACCCCAGAAATCATCCCTTAAGGGGATGAAAAAGGGGAGTAGGATTTTGTATAGGGAATCAATCATTTCTCAAGTAAGGGATATGAAACTCATCATACTTATGTATATAATATAGTTTAGCTAACTAACCGTTAAAACGTACCTAGGGGCGAACCCGAGCGAAGCGAGGCTGAGTCACTAGTGAACCATAAATGAAAAAATTCAAAAAGAGATCTTATTTAAAATGTCAAATATTGCTTCTAAGAAAGTATGCGTACTTGTAAGAAAGTATGATTTTCTCGTCGTCCAGGTTCATCCGCAAGTTCGTGCTGTGCCCCGAGTGCGACAACCCGGAGACGGAGCTGATCGTGTCCACGAAGCGCAACACCATCTCGCAGGGCTGCAAGGCGTGCGGCTACCACGGCCCGCTCGAGTTCAACCACAAGCTCAACACCTTCATACTCAAGAACCCGCCGGCCGCCGACCACGGCGTGCAGGTATGCTCGTCACCATTCAAATATTATCTTCCATGTACAGACGTCGATCTTATACACTTTTATTATATGTATTATAGATGTCGTAAAAATTTTTTTTGTTTTATTGTTACTCTTATTGAAAATTTGATAAAAATATACAGGGTGGATTTTTGAGACGGGACTGTAAGAGCCTTAATAGCTACTATAGTTATAGGAAAACGTTCCTAGGAGATCATCCATAACTTTTTGAGATATTCTGAACTGCATTCACAGATTTTGTCAAAAATGTACAGTTAACGAAATAAATGCTAAAATACGAAAAAAATGTTTATGTCTATCGATCCTATTTCATGTAGGGATCAAAAGACTATGGGACCATTTCAGGTGTGAGTAACTATAAAAACTTTTCCCATACATTTTATACGGAAAAACAATGAATGAACTTGAAATATTGTTTGTTGTCAAACGGTCTATTTCTTACTGCGATCAAAGGGCTCTTTAAGGGCAGCTGAAGTTTGAGTACAGAAACTACGGTATATCACGAGACCGGGTTTACACGCAGGCATTTTATGCAGCGGGCATAAGATAAAATTTTCAGTTTTTGTTAAACCGGTCTCATGGCATACTGTACCTAGAAGCAAGAGAAGAGTACCTACTTAAGTAGAAAATCATACTCTTACCCCAAACGCATATACCGTCTCGGTGGCCGTCGCGGGTAAAGTAGTCTTTTTTTATATTTTAGGTATAGGCTCAGGGCGCAAAATTTTAATATACGCCACGGGTTCTAATCCTTAATAATAATAATAAATAAACAATGTTCGTTTCCAGGGCTCGTCGCTGACGGAGGGCAACCGCGGCAAGCGCTCCAAGCGCAGCGGGCCCGCCGCCAACGGCAACCACGACGCCGACGCGCACGACGCCAAGACCGTACGTACACACACACATTATTTCCTCTCCGCTGAGAACGTACGTACATACATACATGTATTCCTCAACGAGAACATATGTACACAGTACACACATATATGTACTGTGTCTTCTTTACTGAACTAGACAAATGCGAAGAATGTGATGTTGGAGAGCGCGTCTATGTGCAAACACGACGTGCACTCTGTCCCTTTCGGCTGAACGTAATTGTTAACAAGGAAAATTAGAACGTGGAAAACATTAATTTCCGTTTATTTACCTTTGCGCATCAGGACTCGGAAGTTCTATTTGACTACCGCGTACGACTATCATCGTGTTTCATTTAGAAACTTGTGGGTTTTTAAGAATTTTTATAGAATGTAGAAAGTGATTTTAAAACCGCTGTTCGAAATAAAAAATAATGTTTTTTTTATAATTCCACAGGAGAGCGACGCCCCCGTGACGCCCACCACCCCCAACCCGAAGAGCAAGAAGGAGAAGAAGAAGGCGGCGGACGACGACGGCGACGACGACAACTGGACCGTGGACGTGAGCGAGGCGGCCGTGCGCGCGCGCATGCAAGGTGGCCCGCTCGATATATACACATCATATATTATATACATTAAATATGTGTTCACTTGATGACTTTTTACTTAGATTTACACAAATATTTGACATTTTAAATAAAACAAATTTTTCGAATTTTTCCAATTATAATTTCTCTTGTGATCATGACAACTGTAAAGCATTCAGCAAACAATGGAAATCAAAAATCAAAATAAAACAGAGCAAGATGTCCGAAAATATAAAATAGTAGTCTTATTTAATATACTTGAGCTAAATGTAGATCCATAAGAAAGTATTATGGTTTAAACATAAGATACTATAAACAAACATACATATGCCAGTGGTCTTATGAAGTATGATTTGAATTAAGGAGTGTTATTGGTAAGGTCATTCACACTGGTTTTTTTTTTTAAACCAATCCCTAAAATTACATCAACAATTAATAGAACTTACTAAATTCAAATATCTAATCAACAATGAATTTATTTCCAGATCTAACGGAAGGTGCCAAGAGCATGACACTATCGGAGGACAGCGAGAAGAACGAAAAGCAGCGTATGGACTTGTTCTATTCGTTCCTCAAGCAACGCTCCGACGCAGGGGACGTGGAGGGCTCGCGTGCTATCAACGACATCCTGCACGAGGCAGACCGGCTCGAAGTGAAATCCAAGGCTTTATTAGTGGCCTTTGAAGTCCTAGTCGGGGCTACCACATTGGCAGCAGACGTGAAACGCCATCGGGTCCTTCTCCTTCGCTTGGCTCGAGCTGACCCCAAGGCCCCGCGAGCGGCCCTTCACGCTCTAACTGCCCTCGCTGCCACCACCCCAGCCCTTCTGCCCCGTGTTCCAGCAGTCCTCAAACTCCTGTACGATTTGGATATAGTCGAGGAAAAGACCATTCTGGAATGGGCAGCGAAACCTTCGAGAAAGTTCGCCCCGAAGGAGGTGGTCGCTGATGTGTTGAAACGCGCGCAGCCGTTCATTGATTGGTTGCAGCAAGCCGATGAGGAGGAGTCGAGTGATGACGCGAGTGAAGAGGATATTGAGGTTTGTTGTTTGTTTTTTTTCTTTATAGGTAGATTTGCTTGTGTTTAAACGTGGAAGTGCCAGTTTTACATTTTGCCAGTTCATTAAAAATTAGGGATGCCTTGATACGCCTTTTTGCCGATACGATACCGATACCGATGCTCTTATAAAAATATCGGCGATACCGATGCCGATATCGATACGCTTATTGAATTCAAAAATGAAGGTAAAATAAAAAAAAACACAAGTCAGGTTATTTTTTTAATTTAATATAAAAAGAACAAATAACAGGACAAACTAAATAAAACTGTTTAAAACTATAGAGAGGTTGAGATTAATTAATAGTTTTAATAATAAAAATTAACATTGATGACATTTTTGTTTAAAAAAGCGAAAAGCGATTTCGCAAATCTGTTTGAATAAGACCTGCGGTGGAAAATGTCTCTCAGATGCAACAGAACTCATTTGAAAACTAAAATATTTCTGCGCCATTTTTTTCAAGTTTGGGTATAAGACGTCATTGCGAGAGAAAACGAACGCATCTGCGCCTTAAATCGCGAAATTTAAAAAGTATCGTTGTATCGGCCATAAAAATATCGCCGATGCCAATATATTGGCAGACTTCGAGTATCGCCGATGTATCGGTATCAGATGCATCCCTGTTGAAAATGTTGCGAGTGAGTTATTATGTATGTGTGGTGTGGTATACTTTTTTACTACTATATACTCTAAAAAAGCCTTTTGTTAGAGTTTGTAATTCGGTTTTCAGTTTTATTTTGGAATGGATACTTTATTTTAACTTGGGGCCTGTAATCGTATCACATATCCGCTTAGTGGTTTTTTTTTTATTTATAAGAAGCGAACTTTAGGACAATATTAAGATTTTAATAAAGCATCTTCTACCGCATTTATCACGGGGAATGTTCTGAGGAATTGTTCGCACTGATCCCGGCCGCTGAATTTCATCATCGGACATCGCGCCAAAATAGTAAATTCCATCCACACCACCTCGATGTCCAGCGTTCCACAACAGTGCGGTTTCTTAGACATTTTCTGCCCCGCACAACCACTCTGTGGAACCAGCTATCGCCGGCGGTCTTTCCGAACCATTACGACCTGGCGACCTTCAAGAAGAGAGCGTATTCATTCTTGAAAGGCCGGCAACGCATTTGCAAGCCTTGCGGTTTTGCAGATGTCCATGGGCGGCGGTGATCACCTTTCATCAGGTGAGCCTCCTGCTCGTTTGCCTCCTTAGTCACATAAAAAAAAAAGCTGCTACCCAGACTGCCAGATCCTATCTGTTTCTCTGTAGAACTTATTTCAATATATATGATATTAAACGAGTAAAAAACTAAAGTGATATGTTATATTTCCAGATTGAATACGACGATCGCGCCAAGGTGACCCCTATCAAGGCGATGGCCGCGCCCGCGTCCAAGCCCAAGCAGGAGGAGGATGGGGACATTGATGTTGACATCGACGCCATTTAAAGACACACCACAAACAAACATACACATTACATTGTAAAATAACGTGTTTTGCATCCTCTATAAAATTATCGGTTTAACAGTCTTAATTTTTAATTGTATTGTTTGAATGTGGGTGATGTACCGCCTCTTACGCTAGCGATGACAACACACGTTTTACGTTTTATACCCCATTGTATATGTCATACGCACAATATATGCAATATGTAAAAATGGCGAGTACTTTATCTCAATATCAAAACCTTCATTTATATTTTGGTCGAATATAAAATGAATAAAACATAAACTTAGTAAACAATATCTAGAGATGTATTTTGTAGTATCGACTTGATGTGAACTGGTGTTTGCCCTCGTTGCCACCTAAGGCGTGGTACAACTCTCGCAGTCAAACTATAAGGGTTTTTTATTATATATGTCCTTTACATAAAGACGAAAGTTCTATATTATTCCAATATTAATACTTATTATTTATTTATATTAGATATATGAATATATGTCGTCCTAAAGCATAATGTATATGCGAAACACGTTATCTAAAAATTCGTATATGGACCCCATGCGCTGTAAAATTTTTCCTCTATAATATTCAGTAGTCGCTCTACAGATAAGTTAGAAATTTTTAGATAATAGACTCGAAAATTTATAGATACGGGCTTTATGGTAAATATGGGAAAGGTGACAGCTTCTGATGCCATGGATAGACTGGGAAATGTATGAGCGCGACATGTTTGACATGCGTGTATCACTAAACCGATCTAATATGACTTAAAATAAAAAAAATCAAGCAATATTTACATTTTAATTCGAATAGGGTTAAATATAATAGCTGTGAACTTTTTTATATTTGCCAGTCTTCATATGAATTTGATAAAGTTAACGTTTTTAATAATAATCAATACACATAATATAACTAAATTCATAAGGGAGTGCTGTGCGTTATTTATAGCCCTGTAATGTAGTGATTTATCTATGCTTGAAACTAGAGATTTTCTATAACGCAAAACGATTCGTTCCTATATAGATTGTTTATATTATTTTTCATTTTTCTCGATTCTTTCTCCTCTGGATATATTAATGGCCGCACCTGATCTCTTTTCGAATGGTTCTGAACGTCACAAACGCGTGTGACTCGCTTTTTATTACAGATATATTTCATTGATATGATTTTATGTAATGTTTAAAAAAGTAATTTAATTGTACATTAGCAATGGCGTGTGAAGTTGAAATAGTTTCTCAAATGTTAATAATCAATTTAATTTTCCATTTACTTTGCTTTCTATTTAAACCTTTTCTAAATTATTTATTTTTTTAGATTCTTACACTCTGGCAGAATGTTTTATTTATTTGTCGGATGTATAATCTGTTGTTATATTTGTATCTGTATTGCGATGGCGGGAAATGTATTTCAACCTGACACGTCGGTTATGTATGTAATTTAGGTTAGATTTGTCGATAACGTGGAGATGCGTGAGTTTTTTTGTAATATATAGTCGGCAGTCCGTCGCGTTCGCGCGACTCTTTCCTCCATTGAACTATTATTGAATAGAATATTTTAAAATTGCCACCTGACAATTTTATTAGATTTTGTTTTGTATTCAATACATTTGGATTCTAAAATGTGTTTTATTTATTTCATGTCCTCTACATACATTTTAGATTTATTATGGCTTGCTGAGTGACGTTGACTTAAAAGAAGAACACTTCTAATTCTATATCAAGCTTTTTCTTATCTTTTTATGAAACAAGAAATCGAAACAAAAAAGTTTTTTTTTTTTTGTAAGCCGTAATTTGTATAAATTAACGTATATTATTACTAGCGACTTGCCCTCGCTTCGCTCGGGTACGTCCCTAGGTGATTCTTTAAATTGACATAACTTTTTTATTTATGAAACAATTGAAATAAAACAAACTAAAAGTTAAGTGAAGCTTACCATAATACATTAGTGAAAACCGCACCCAAATCGGTTGAACCGTTTATGAGATTAAAGCGCACAAACGCACAGACGAACAGACAAAAAATCTAAAAATCAGTATTTTAGGTTCTATTGCGTTGATAAAGACCCCCAAAAATAGTTTTTCTCAAATATCTTCCAGGTACAGACTGCGATCAGTTACACTTTTATTATATGTATAGATGTCTTAAGAATTTTTCAATTTTATTGTTACTAGTGTTAGTCAAAGTTCGAAATTCGCCCGTAATCATTATTGAAAATTTGAGAAAAATAAAGCTCGTCAATAACTAATAAACAAAAAAAACGCTTGACAAACAGAGGAGAAAAAGGTACAGAGGGCTTAGACAAGTGGCAAACGCTCCATATCGATTCTTCTTCGATAAACGCTAACGCCTTGGCAATTTCCATAACAATTTGGACGTAGTCATAGTTTTGTTCGTGAACCTCATCTTGACATTGTGAAATGCACTAAAATTTAAACGTATACGAGCAACACATAGGATTTTTAGGATTTCTTTATCAAAAATTCACTAATTATAAGGATTATTTTGCCTAGCAGTCTTTTCTACAATAACAATAAATACAATAATATATATTTGTCAGACAATGACAACGGTTACCATGACAACAATTAGTCAATTAGCCAATTACAAATGCGATACGTTGAGTCAAATTTGAAGTCGTAAACATATGTCAGTCCCATACATTGATTACTCTATTCTACTAGCGTTTATGCCACTTGTCTAGGCCCTCTGAACTCTTTTGTCCTTGACTTATTTATCTATACATATTATGATTCTGAGTCGAATCTGTACATTAAATATTTTTTGGAAAATCTTATTGACATTATTATCGATACTAAGGCCGAATTTATAATTTTTAGATTTTTTTTTCTATCTCTGTCTGTCATCACAAGAAAACCACTGGACAGATTTTGATGGTTATAATGATAGCTAGTTATCCGGGTCAACATATAGGATATTTTTTACTGCGGGAAAATATCTCGTCTATGAGAAATCTATATTAAACGTTAAAACATAACTAGTGACCGATCCGAGCGGAGCTAGGGTGAGTCGCTAGTATATATATATTTGATTTTATAGGCCCTTACCGGGTGTTGATAATTATAATAAATACATTAAGATTGCCTACTGGAGCATCAATGTTTCAAACTGTTTGGAAAGTAGGTCAAATAATTAAACATTAAATACAAAAATATTTATTTCAATATTAAAATACAATTTGATTACAGATTCATTTGTTTTCTTATAGAGATTCATTACTTATTCTAATAGTAAATGCAAACTTAATTTTATTGCACGACTAGCGACTCACCCTCGCTCTGCTTGGGTTCGTCCCTAGGGTGGACCACCCTTATCACTTAGGGGTATAAAAAATAATTTACGTCATATTCTCAGACCTGAATATACAAAAAAAAGTTCATAAGAATCGATCAAGCCGTTTGGAAGGCGTTTTGTTACAAACACTGTGACACGAGAATTTTATACATACATATGAAAATATGGAATGCAAAAAATTATACAAACAAAGCAAAACTATAAATAATCATAAGAATACCTGTGTCAAACACAGGACAGTCTTAAAACGTAATGTTTAGGTATGAGCAACAAAAAAAAAATTATTTATATTAGTTTCTAGGTTAGGTTGCGTGAATGGGGTCATTATCGAGTATGAACCGACTTCGAAAAGGAAGAGGTATAAAATATTTTTTTTTCGTGTAGGTTTTATTATGTATTGTCTTTTATTTACTTAGTATAATTGATAAAATATTTTTATATACATATTTTAGGCTTTGACTTTGTTAATAGCACCTGTTAGTAAACACACTTATATACTATTTGGTGTTGAGGAATCCCCGGTTACGAGTGCAACTCGCACTTAGCCATTTTTTAAAATATATACAGGTGATTTTTAATTTACTAAAAACCTTTTAAGAATATACTATGTACATTATAACAACAACATCTGTAACAAAAAAAAAAAATTTATGAAAATAAAAATTTAAGAAATATTATTTTTTTTGTTACAGATGTTGTTGTTATGATGTAAATAGTATATTCCCAAAAGGTCTTCAGTAAATTAAAAATTACCCTGTATATCTCGAAATAATTTTACACTCAATTCAGGATTAATTTGATTAATCTTTGAATGTCAAAACAATAATAATATATGAAAGCAACTGGTAACCATGCTACAATATTAAATATCGTTCAAATTGTATGAACTATATAAACAATGTATCTAATCATTAATAAACAATCTTTTCTAATTTCTTACTATAATAAGGTAAAAAAATTAGAGCATATTTTTTATATATAAAAATAGCACATTTTATATGCAGGTACTGAGCAAAGATCAAGCACTGGTCTTTATTGAAAATCATTGATTTAAAAACTAGTGATGTAACGAATTTTCGATTTTTCACATTCGCGAATGCGAATATGAATATTCATCTTCAATATTCGCGAATACGAATGCGAATGCGAATGTTGAATTTCAAACAAAGCGCGTGCAAAATGTTAGACAGGTTTGACATTTGGTGTCGGCCATATCTAAACCGAATGCGAGCGAATATTCGCGAATGCGAGCGTATATTCGCGAATTCGAATGCGAATATTCGTTATATCACTATTAAACACAAAGAGGATACTAAATTTGACAAGAAATAAAATGAGCGTAGTTGTCAAATTAAAAAAATTACTAATCGCAGCACGATTGCCCGCTGCATTATAATATATTAGAGAAACATTTATAAAAATTATTTTAAAATTTCTCCTTATTATAAAAAAATCTTATTTATAAAAAATATACCTTGTCATACATAATTGCTAATTTTCTATATTACAAGTTATGCTTTTTACCTTACTTGAAGAGTTGAGAGATCTTATTGAATATTTAATGTAAGCTATCAGGCGCTATCAGAAGGCCTGACAAAATGGCAGTCGCCTCAGAGATAAATCCGCCATAAATAAAGATCTGTGTGAAATGGCTCACACACAATGCCACTTCTATAATATTTTTTCATTATTCAGCCATATTTTAGTTACGTGACGCGGTTTTTCACTCGAAACTATATTAATAATAAATATTCACTCTGTAGTCCATGATCATCTTATAAATTAAAAGATTAAAAGACCGCGACGTTTTAAAGTGCAATAAACAGAAAAAAAAAATCAAGTCCTTTTATCCTTGTCCTTGTGCTTGTAGTATTATATCAGCTTGTTGGTTAGCAACCGTAGTAGGGGTGGCGACGCTGAAGGATGTTATAAAAACGTTAACAATTGTAATTAAAAATATTCCCAAGACAGTCATATTGTTGATTTTATCTGCTATGCACATGTGTTTATCATCTTTGACGTTGTAGCGGCTGTTCATAATTAAACCTATACCCACTGCAACCTAAAAAAAAAAACATTTTGTATATAATTTTATTTCAAAAACTAAAGATGTGAATATTATAAATATAATGGAAAAAAGCTCTAATTATACCTATCTATATTATTTTTATGTTAGTAATAAAGATTTTCTTCTTTCTGTACTTAATTTTATAAAGTTTTTTTAGATTTACGTATATAACAAAGAACAAGGGGACTGGAAGAGGCACAGGTGCACTCTATTCCTTTCACTAACACAGTCCAGACTCCAGTAGAAGATAATCCATATGAGGGCTTAACATCACCAACCGACCAAAATGTTTCTGTCAGGAAATTGACAGTTCTGACAGAAGCCTATTGGATCATCACAATTTGCAGCAAAGCGCTTATCTACCAACCGATTTTGACGAACTTTTTTTTAGTTATTAAGGCTTTGGTATCGCATAACAATATAGTAGCTTATAGCGGAATTGAAAACACAGAAAGAGACTTATTTATAAATACTACTACATAAAATAATATATGTACTATAAATACTACTCGTAATTAAAAAGTTAAAGTTTACCTGAAATATGATACTAAGTGAAATTAACACCACACTTGGATAATAATAAGGGTGGGTTGTTGAAGATTCTAGAACGTATCGCAGTTGATTTGCATTTGCGGAGAGTAATGCGAGGTCCATCATCCCCTGAGCGAGATTCTTCTTCTGTTGGTACGTGTTCACGTCTGGAATTGACTAGAAAAGAAAAGATATTTCTATTTAGTACTTGCTGACAACTCGACTGACATTATCCAAAATCCAAATTATTTGTGACTAGCGACTCAGCGTCCCTAGGTAGGTACGTTTTAATTTTTTTGACCGGAACCCTAATTCTTTTTCTAAAATAAAAGTAGCCTAAGTTACTCCTTATAACATCAGCTTTCTGCCAGTGAAAGCTCCATCAAAACCAGTCCAGTCGTTTCAGAGGTTAGCCGAAACAAACAGAGAAACAAAAAATTTAAAAATTGTGTTTTCTTAATCTCTCCAGGATAATTTCTAAGAAGTCCGTGCGAATTTCCGAGAATGCAATTGTTATGCAAATGTTATGCGCGGTCCTCGAGGGATTAAAAGTACGTTATATAATTTCATATTCATTTAGTAAAAAGCTGTTATTTTGACATTACAAACAGACGCTTCAATTCTATTTATCTCTATAGATTAGGTATTTTTAGTAAAAAAAATTAAAAGGGTGTGTGACTCTGAAATTCAAATTCCGATTTTTTTTAATACAATAAAAGTAGGTATTTTCTAATTTCTGTACCTGAGAAGCATAACACTGTAACTCCGTTTAGTACTAGTTTGTGTTTTTTACAGTATACCTACTATTGTATGTGTCCTTTTCTATAATAGCATAACACTGTCTATAACAAAATTAACTATCTATTAGACTAATAGAATAATAGTATACTGTAAAAAACACAAACTCGTAAAAAACAGAATTACAATGTTATGCTTCTCAGGTTCAGATTTTCAAGGTAACTTACTAGATTTTATATACATACTAGCTGCTCACCCCCGCTGCGCTCGGGTTCGTCGCTAGGTACGTTTTACATAGATATTTAAAATAGTTATATGCCAGCGTTAATCATATAAATGTTAATATATATTTTTTAATTTTTCTGATGTTTTAATGCTTATTAATTACTAGCGACTCACCCTCGCTTCGCTCGGGTTCGTCCCTTGTTACGTTTCACTGCTGAACTGAGCTAAACGTTGATAAGTCAGCCTGTGAGTCGCGAGTAGTGAATAAAAATAGTAATTGCGAGTGTACCTTAGGTGATAGACATATAATATTGCGAACTTCCCCGTATAACTTTTTAAGACCTACAATTTTCTAGTACATTGTTTTGATTTATCTCTTAAGGTTCAGCCAGCGTTAGCCATATAAACTTCTAAGGACGACTCGATAGAACCAGTCAATGCGTTTTCCCGCGGGAACGAAAAATGTGCCTGTAGTAAAAGGTATCCTAAATGTTGACTCGAGTGATAAGCTATCACTATACAAAATTTAATTGAAATCGGTTCAGTACTTTTTGCGTGAAACGCGCACATCGATTTAACTAAGTTAGTTTTGCTATAGGTATATATATAAGAATAGGTATTGCGAGTGTACCTTGAGAGATAGATATATACTGTTGTAGATATTTCTGTTGGCCTTTTCAAGATCTACAATTTTTTAGTACATTGTTTTGATGTATGTCTTTAGGTTTAGCCAGCGGAGGGTTCCTAAGGAGGACTCGATAAAACCAGTTATTGCGATTTCCCGCGGGAAACAAAGATTTTCCAAAAGTAAAAGTTATCCTAAATGCTGACCCGAGTAATAAGTTATCAGTTCACAAAATTTCGTTGAAATCGGTTCATTACTTTTTGCGTGAAACGCGTACAGACAAAGAGACAAACAGACAAACAGACAAAAAAATTAATAACTATTGTTTTGGGGTCTATATCGTATACATAATACGTTACAGTCATTGTTTTTAAAAAATATTTCATGTACAGATTTCGCTAAGTTACTGCTTTATTATAGTATAGATTATCCTATTCCGGACTAAGAGAAATACAAAAAATCAAATATCATAAAAATCGGTCCAGCCGTTCTTGAGTTATAAATGGTGTAACTAACACGACGTTGTTTACGTTGTTTTATATATATATATATATATATATATATATATATATATATTTCTTACTAAACAGTTATAGGGTAATAATATCGAGTATAAAGGTAGTAGGTAGTAGGTAGTAGGTAGTTAGTCTTACCCCTGGCAAAGGCGAGCCGGGGCGGTCGTCGACACCGAACCTCGGTTCAAGTCCATTGTTAAAATCTGAAACAAATACTTCAAATTAATAAAAAAAATACTTGGTTTTCTCTCTGATTTAGTTTGCAGGCGCAATTTTTGATTATATACCTATATACATAGACGAATATATAATGATATCCCAAAGGTCAAAATTCATCTAATATTTTGAGCTATAGAGCGTGCCAAATAAATAGATAAATAGTTAATATCTATACCCAGTACCTACATACATACACCCGAAACTACTTTAGTTACGATAGACAATTAGAAGATCACATTAATGTGAACTATATATATATATATAATTTAAATAGAAAGTTTAACTACATATTTTAAATAAAATTATTTTGTCGGTTTGTTTGCAGTTTTATTTTGCTTTTGATTCCGACGTTTTAATGTTTTAAAGCAACCATGACTACTATAAGATTAAGGTTTTTAACGTCTGTATAGTTATTACCAACAAATGGTCAATGACGTGAGCACATTGCTGTAGAGCAGCTGTCGGCAACCCGCGTGCTGCCTCCATGCGGCCCTTGACTGTTTTATAAATAAAACTTCTATAAGTACTCTTTATGCGTACTTTATTTGTTTATATGAACAAACATTTTCAATTCGTAATTACCGAAAAAATAAATATGTTTCTCGTCTCACAGATGAGCATTTTGAGCATGTAAGAGTCATTTTAGGAATTGTAACTACTAACATGAAAGATAAAATACTTACAACAAATAACCGTTTAAATACAACCTCAATTATCACACTGAAGTTTGTAGTTATATATTTTATGGTTGCTTTTTTTTGCTCATTTCTTTAAATAAAAGATGTTTTTTTTTTGTTTTTAATATCACAAGTGCGGCCCGTCTTTACTACATATTGCCACCTTGTGGCCCCTGCCTGCTGAAAGGTTGCCGACCGCTGCTGTAGAGCGTTCGAAACATAGCAAAATAAAAAGCAAAAAATAATATTTAAAATCTCAAATATTCATTTGTTGAAAGTATAATTAATAGTAGGATTGAAAACAAAATGTATAAGGCATAAATGCATAACAATATAATATGTAGGTACCTTCTGTTCAATAAAGGAATCCTTGATGACCTGCATAGTGGGTGCCAAACCAAACATATTTCATAATAAACCTTAACTGTAGTTGTATACAAGTTATTTACTATTATATCTTATATATATATATATATATATATATATATATATATATATATATATTTAAGTTAGTTACTATTATATCTTAATAAATGTTATACACACTATGCCAAGTCCATACCATACAATAGAATATTCATTGCACATGCAAAAAAGCGCAAACTCTTGTTAGTACTATCTCATTATTGTGCTCTTGGAATTTTAATTCATATTGTTCTATAGATACGTATGTATGTATAATTTTATAATCACTGACAATATTCTGATGTAAAACGGAATACTTCGGTTCTGTTACAAGCGCAATCGTCACGGGTGTAAATAATAATAATGGTGACCTCCCGACCAATTTCGGCCACGGCGGCCAATCTCATTGAGACTAGCCATTTGGGCAGGAAATATTATCCCTATTTAAGAACTCCAATAGGATCTTATCAAAAACGACAATAGCCACGTAGAAACCAATAAATATTTATTGGTTTCTATGTGGCTTTTGTCGCTTTTGATGAGATTCTATTGGAGTTCTTCGACAGGGATAGTGCACAAGTGTACGCACAGACACAACGTGCACTCTCTATTCCAGTCACTTTAATACTGATTACTATTCGACACGACCAGTGAGAGTGTCGGCGCAGGATCGACGGCTTAACGTGCTCTCCGAGGCACGGGCAAGAAACACTGCCAACTTCCCAACTCCGGGCTGTTACTGAGGCTTATTAAATAGAAAGACTCAGTAGCTAAACCTGGGCCGACCCGGGACTCGAACCCAGGACCTCGGGATGTTCAGCCGTACATGCTAGCCAGTAGCCACTACACCACCGAGTGTAACTACTCTACTACACCGAGTATACGGAACGCATTAAAGTGAAAAACTGAGGGTACCTTTTATTTTTTATTTAACGTTGGGAAATACATTTACTTTACGCATACTACCTGCACATATACTATCGTCGGCAAATCCAGTATTACTCTAACAGTGCGTGTCTTGGCTTCCCGCCCGGATAGATTGCCAGACGTTAATGAGCCAACTTTTCAAATCTTGATCAAATTCTTTGGATCACAAACTCGTATATTCATATGCCTGTAACCTTATAGTGGACACATTGTTCCTTCGCTCCAAAGCGATCCTAATTTCAAATTATACAATCATGACTCATTTGCAACATAATATGTTTTACAGGAAAATCGCAAATATCTAGTGGAAATACGCTATGATTGAGTTATTAATAAATTATAGATATGTACACTGAAAAAGGGCAAAATTATTGTTTGCTAGCGAGGACTCTTATATGACAAGTATAATACCATACTACGAGTTATTTAGAGTACCTGGCGACCGAGCTTCGCTCGGAGTTCTTTTTTGTTTTATTCTATTTTTTAGATAAAAAGAATTAAAAACTTGAATAAATACAAAAAAAAAGTAAAACTTTGTATCCGATCGAGATTCGATCTCAGACACACCTATTGCTTCGTTAATCTTGCACCTTGGTCGCTAGACCACGACGCTTATAGCTGTTTGTAAGAAATTATTGAGCATATTCTGCGTATAATAATTCAAGAGAAAACTGTATCAAAACTTGAAAACAAGCGTTTCCCCAGACATGAGACTAATCTAGATCGATTTTTTGCCCCCGAGGGACCTCACATACCAAATTCCAGCGAAATCGTTAGAGCCGTTTCCGAAATTGCTGGTATAAATAAATAAATATATAAAGGTATAAATATACTAGATAGATTAAGTAGATAATATAATATGTCATGCATAAAGGACAAAAAGCTAGATACTAACTACGATATATTATATATATTATAACAAAAAAAAAATCTATTTAACTATAAATTTGGTGTTTAATTTTGACTGTATTCCTTAAACATATTTATTAAGTATAAAAATAAAATTAAAAAGAAATCAACCGAATATTCCTATATTTTTTTATAGATCATAGTTTGTTTCTAGCTTTATATTAAAAGGGCTTACTGACTTTTTAAACTCTGTTATGACAAGGCATGCGGCATTCTTCCTTGATAAGTACATACTTACATATAAAAACACACATAAAATACATACATATAAAAATATAAAAAAAATATTTGACCGTCTACCAGAGAACAAACACCCATGACGTTTGATATAATTCTAATTTATAACTTATTATTCCAAATTAAATTTCCATGAAAAGAATTTCAATTATTAACCGTGAACTATCAATGTTTTATGTTTGAAAACATGTGCAGGATTCGTATATTTTAATAAATTTTGTATTTAAGCAAAGTCAAAATGATAATTATGTTACCAAAATAAATTTCATAATAAAAGATATTTATTGAAAGACTTACAAGGTTTTAATCGTCAAATTTTCTTTTATTTATTTAGTTTGCTTCGTCCGTGCATCGAACGGCAACGTTCTGGCTAACGAGTAATGGAAAGCGCTAACAAGGTATATGACGACCAGCGGACGACCTCCATTGTTTCCGGAGTATGAGATATTATTGTAACGTTGTGACGGACATGCATTTTGTTGCGTGATTCAATGGAACGTTTTTTCTTATCGTTATGACACAAAACAAACAAAAGCTATAGTATTCTAAATTAATTTCACCTCGATATTATCAGCCTAAATACGAATTAACAGTATATTAAGTAACTAGCGACTCACCCTAGCTTCGCTCGGATTCGTCCCTAGCTTAGATATAGTAAAATGGATATAGTGTGTTATCCTTAAGAGATAGACATATGCGATCGCGGATTTTTTGTAGACCTTTTTAAGCTGTACAATACTGTAGTAATTTATTTTGATCTATCTCGTAAGTCGTAGGGTTCAGCCAGCGTTTGCAATGTAAGCGCAAAAAAATGTGTTTATTTACGACGTCAACCTCTAACCGACGACGAAACCTCTAAAATTATCAGTGTTTCTCTATTATATTATGCATGTATTATACATATAAAACTTCTTCTTGAATCACTCTATCTATTAAAAAAACCGCATCAAAATCCGTTGCGTAGTTTTAAAGATCTAAGCATATATAGGGACAGACAGCGGGAAGCGACTTTGTTTTATACTATGTATTGATTCTACTACAATTTTTTTTTGTTCGAGGTTATTCCTTTTTATTTTTTTAAGGTCCGTACCTCAAAAGCAAAAAAAGAAACCCTTATATGATCACTTCATTGTCCGTTTGTCTGTGTGTCTGTCTATCAGGACCTTTTTTCTCAGGAACTGGTGGAGGTATAAACTTGAAATTAATATCAAATATTCAGGTCTGCAATCCCTTGGCTCAAAAGAAAGGGTATAAATTAAACTTCTAAATCAACGCAATCAAAAGGTACGGCCGTTTACGCCGCATTAGATCGACAATATTGCAGAACATTTAGTTTTCTTATCACATTGTTCAATTAATTAAAAAAAATGTCAATGGTAATATATATATTTTTTTAAATTACGCTGGTTTATTTTTCTAAAATTTAGCCAGAACCTCACGGTGCAAAATATTACTTAATAATCGCCTTAATATATCAAAAAAAAAATCTACTCCCGAATCAAAAATGTTTCAATTTTTGGAAGTCAGTTATAGATTACCCGAATATGAGGCTTTTATATCACGTGTCCAAATAACAGCCACAGAAAATTCGTGTGTTACGATAAAAATATTTTTTCGCCTTTATAATATTAGTAAGAATATAAAAATTCTAAACTTTTAACTAAATACCCCACTACCAGCAGTTCAGATCAAAATGATCCAATCCTAAGAAAAGCTGGCGAATTGAACCCATCTTTGACGATCCAATAATTCTTGTAAGTCTTTCAAATAAATTATTTTTGGAATTTCGTAAATTCCTGCACATGTCGGTATATGTGGTCCAATCACCGTAAGGATAGTCGGTGTCGTCGGTGGGCGGCCAGGGCCATTTACCGTCTTCAGTGCCGTTGTCGTCCCGCGGGAATGTCGGGTCGTCGAGTGAATGCGTCACTGATCCCTCGGGTTTTGTATCGCCATCTGGAAAATATTGGGAATGTATAAATATTATATTGTCGTCTCAATGCTTATTTGTCCAAACGACCCATTTATCGAAAGAGTTTTTAATACAAAATTATAGACTTTGAAATGTCAATTCTATTGGCTGTACACATTATACTTTAGTACCTGGACGACCTAGCTTCGCTCGGAATTCTTTTTTTATTATATCGTAAATGAATATACAAGAATTGCTCGTTTAAATATATTAGATAGATAGATTAGATAACGCCAAAAATATGTATTTTATCTACAAAGAGCATATAAATACATACTTATGTATGTTTGTGTAAATCTTAGAAATAAAGCTTTGTTTTTATTTATTTAAAAATCAGAGGCAAACGAAGAAAAATTAAAATCAAATTAATTGATTAATTTTGTTTTGAGAAGCAACCTAGGGACGAACCCGAGCGACGCAAGGGTGAGTCGCTAGTAATATTATAAGTACAATAACATTCTCTTTTCAAGTAATAATTATTCTAACCTTAATGGGACTGGTAAAGATAAGGTCGCGTCTGACATTAGTGCGTACTGCGTGAATAATGCATCGCGTAGTTTTAGGAGCGGGAGAGTGCGGGACGGCGAGATAAAAGCAGCCGATCGCTGGACAACCGGCAGAACGACTTAACTCACGTTACGAATCGCATATTACATTGTCGGGTTAGCCCTGTATGTAGTAGTACCTATTAAACCAATTAAGCACAGTCCACTCTTTAATTTTGTCTCTATAGGGAAGTCAGTTATCCCTATCATGAAGTGTACAGGGCACTGTCCCCATCAGGGACCTTTAAATTATAACCTACTAATAAAAAAGTAGCATTAAAGTCAGTTCACTATTGGTAATTGGTAAAGATATTGCTTATTTTCAAAAATTTACCAATTATCCATTTATACTCGAATAAGTACTAAAAACAAACTCCATTTTTTAATTTTTTTTATCAATGCGAGAGGAGCCGCGGGCAATAATAAATAAAATATAAAATTAAATAGGTTATCAAAATGTATGTGGTTCGTGCGGTTCTGATAAGTCCCTATAAACAGATAATAAAATGCAATGCTCTTCACCCCACTATCTCACATCCTTATCTAAGAATGAACCTAAAACAATATGTCAATCTGTTGGGTTTGTACCACTGAAACCACTGAGAACTGTCAACATATGTAAATGTCAAGTCAAGTTTATCGAAAGTACACCACATTAAGTACTTCTTTCTACTGTTTTGTCAATAATTATTATCTTCCATTCAACTATTACTGTATTAGTTAAGGCAGTGGTAGCCCAGTGATTCGCGCTCGCTTGGGAAACCGATTGAAACGGGTTCAAATCCCAGGTCTCGCACCTCTGATATTTTCATGTGCGAATCATTTCTAACATGATTACCACTTGACTTACGTTGGAGGAAAACATCGTGAGGAAATCTGCATATCTGAGAGAACCTGGCAAGTTCTCAAAGACATGCGAAGTACGTCAACCCGCACTTGGCCAGCATATTGGACATGTGGTCTGACACCCTCGTATTGAAGGGTGGCCCGTGCCCAGCAGTTTGACGTTAAAAAAGGCCTGAATACATACATTCAACCATTAACAAACGGCAGTTGATTTATTAGGATTTTCCTAAGTACATCGACTTTAGAATCCAAAACTAGATAAAACACATTCGCAGAATTCATTATCTGAATAAATTAGTGTCCATCCAGTGCAGGGTCCATTTTGACCTTAGGAGATATGTCCCCTGTTTCCTGTTTTAGAGTAACAAGCGTCTGAATTAATATATTGCAAAGAAGACTTTTTAAGTCATTTATTTTTCTCTATTAGATTGCCATCTTAAATTAACGGAAAAGGTAGGTTCGCTGATCTTATATCGCTAGTTCTCAACATTTTCTTCTGAATTGGCCATGTTTCGAGTTCTGTAATCATTTTTTGACTTTGCAATAGAAAGATTGAGTAACTAAGTTTTATAACTAACGTACACTTTATACATTGTTATGTATGTGTTGGTGGTAAAGTAGAAGAAAATGCGTAAACTTTAAGTGACTAAGCTTATGATTTTGGAATTAATTATGATTCATCTATATACGAGTATATGATAAAACCGTAGAGGTCGAATGTCGATACATAGACATAAATGCTAAAAACTGAGTCAGGGGGATATAAGAAGAAAAATAGAGCAAATCCAGATTTTTTTCAATTTTTTTGTTTCTCTGTCTGTTTGTCTGTTTGTACGGTCTAATCTCCGAAACTGTTAGACCGACTTAAATGAAATTTTGCATGGTGATACCTTATATCCCCGGTCAACATTTTAGATACTTTTTATCCTGGAAAATTAAAGAGTTTCCGTGGGATTGTTAAAAAACTATAGTAACTTATACATCTTAATACACAAAAACGAATGATTGGATTTAAATAAAACTTTACATTAATATAGTTCATACATCAGAATAACAAATAGGTTACTTTTCATCCCGGAAAAATGTACGGTTCCCGTGGGATAGATTTGTTTTTGATTGTCTAGAGGCGAACCTGAGCGAAGCTAGGGTGAGCCGCTAGTGCTCAATAATTTAAATGGCGTGAAGTTAAAGTATGAACTTAGTTATAAATTACCATTTATTTAAAAAAATACAAATGTTTTATAAAGATGTTTGAATATTTGTTATTCATCAAGCCTAAACCGTAAACAATTAAAGACCTGGGTTCATACTCATACATAGGTTAGGTACTTGAAACTTTAAAAAACTTGTACACCAACCTGAGTTTCCTTCGGGGACTTCAGGCTTGTTGTTGTTGGGTTCCAAGAGGCCGTCATCGATGCCAGGGTAAGGAGTTGTGTTGATAGGTTGGTCGCCATCCAGGTCATCTATCTCCGGACCTTTTTAAATAAATGCAATTTATTTAACGAAATTTGCTAAAATGCTATATTAAATCTGTGTAAAAGATCAAAATGAAAATTTTATACAAATTGGTATTCAGTATTGGATAAAAATAATTTAATTTTGTTAAGCTTAGTAAGCAGATGATGAGTAAGCTTTTTTTAAGCATATTGGATTTTATCACAGATCATATATAATAGTTTTTATTAAAGTCTTTTTAAGGAAAAATTTATGCAACAAATATAGATTAAAAATATATCTGAAAAGAAGGCATAGGCACAAGTAATTAATAGTTACCGGCGAGGGGTGGCGTTGGTTTTTCTTTGTCTGGCTCTAAAAGTGGCTGGGTGGCGACCGTCTCTGTATCACTTTCAGCATTTTTGTGTCCATTCTGCGATAAATAAAATATACATATGTCATTCTTTTTGCTTAAGTAAATAATTTGACGACACGTTTTGCTTGGTTTGTAGTGATCCTACTTGCTGTGTCAGCGGTCGCGGGTTTGAGTCTCGCTGAGGATATTCATTTGTGTGATGAGCACGAATGTTTGTACTCTAATCATGGGTGTTTATATTTGTAATATGTATGTATTTAAAGTTATATATGTGTAGTGTATCAACCATCTAGTATCCGTAACACAAGAATCGCTGCTTACCATGGAACTAGATGGTCCTGTGTGCTAATGTTGGGGACAAATTTATTTAAATAGCAAAAAATTAAAGAATTAATCGTAATATATGAAAAATATGTCAGGAAGCTAAAAATTATGTTATGAGGTCTGACAAGTATATAAAAAGGGTGCCGTATCTATCTAAAAACGTTTAGGGAGGACATTATTATAAATTACGAAAAGTTGTTAATGTTGTAAAGTCTCTATGGATTTGAGTAAAACAACAATTACAGTTTGAATAAAACACAAAAGCTTTCAATTAGTTACACATTCGAGGAAAAGTATATCTAAACACAAATCAATTTTCTGATTCTGAATCAATAGTCTGATTAGATGTCAGCAAGCTTAGCGCATTTCCCCTATGTAAATCTATAGGTACATACATATAATAAAATTGTAACTTAGCCGAAACATTAAATATTTTTTGGAAAATCTTATTGAAATAGATATTATTATCGATACAGACGCCGAATCTATAGTTTTTAGAATTTTTGTCTGTCTGTCTGTTACCTCATCACGGAAAATCCTCTGGAGGAATTTTGATGAAATTTGGTATGATGATAGCTGATTGTCCGGGTTAACTTATAGGATACTTTTTACTGCGAGAAAATATCTCATCTCTGAGAAATCTATAGTAAAGTTTAAAACGTAAGTAGGGATGAACCCGAGCGGAGCGAGGTTGAGTCGCTATTACTATATATGTAGAAACATTCTATAGAAATATAAAGACATTTAACGGTATCATACATAAAAGAACCTTATTTATTCCCACGCATAACAATGCTCGATATATTTATACCCTCTCGGTAACCACTATCGCTACTGACTCATAAATTACTGTCAGGGAAAACCCTTCGCCTTGTACTCGTAACTCAATTATTTCGTTCGATAGTTATACTGAGTATAATGATCCATTTACAAGGAAAACAGAAACAAATAGAAAACTTTAAACTTTGCCGTACATTAATTTCAACTTAGAACTTGACCAATTCTATTCTCTAAGGGAAGGAAGTTTTCCTTTCATTTTAACTTAAAGTATTACTACTAATAACAAGTAATTATATAAAAGTAATTTTATCTGAAAAAGTAGATCGACCTTAAAATTGCTATAAAAATAAATAAATATCCCCTTTGGACTTGAATTTTATATTTTCAACATAATTACCATTTTTCTTATGGTTAAAGAAAACGTCTTGAGGAAATCAACATGTCTTAGAGAAACTAGTTTTTAGGGTTCCGTACCCAAAGGGTAAAACGGGACCCTATTACGAAGATTTCGCTGTCTGTCCGTCTGTCACCAGGCTCTATCTCATGAACCGTGATAGTTAGACAGTTGAAATTTTCACAGATGATGTATTTCTGTTGCCGCTATAACAACAAATACTTAAAAACAGAATAAAATAAATATTCAAGGGGGCTCCCATACAACAAACCTGTTTTTTTTTTATTTTATAATATACACTTATAATATTCGTTATTATATTAACATTATAACTTATTATTAGAATTAATATTATTATTATCTATACAGATAAATAAAATTGAAGTGTCTGTAATGTCAAAATAACAGCTTTATACTAAGTGCATATAAATTATATACGGTACTTATAAGAAAAACACAATTTAAATTTTTTTTGTCTGTCTGTCTGTTTGTTGCGCTTAATCTCCGAAACGGCTGGACCAATTTTAACGGGCCTTTTACTAGCAGATAGCTGATATTATAAGGAGTAACTTGGGCTACTTTTATTTTAGAAAAAGAATTAGGGTTTAGGTATATTAAAAGTGAATAAAATAAAATAAATAAAATACCTAGTAACTACTAATTGAGAGCATTTTGTACACGTATACATTGTTTAATTATCAGGCGAAAAATACCCTAGACACATATCGTATAATACTATATTAGCCCTAGATTAGTAATTGATGTCGTATCTGATGGGGGTTTTCTTAATGACACCATTATGGATTAAACATAAAAATAAACTACTGTATAACGCTGTAAATCCCACTCTTAACCTCATTGTTGTTATTTTTAGAACAATTTGCAGAGATATTAAATGGTAGGTACCTACTAATCTACGTTGCATGAACCTACGTCTATACCTACTAATATTATCTGTATAAATGTGACAGTTCGTGAGTATGGATGTTTGTTACTCTTTCACGTCAGAACGGCTGAACGGATCTGGATGAAATTTGGTATAGAGATAGATTATATTCTGGAATAACTCATAGGCTACTTTTCGTCCCGTAAATGTAAAAAAATGTACTGTTCCCGTGGGATAGGTTTGTTTTTGTTTTCCTAGAGGCGAACCTGAGCAAAGCCAGGGCGAGCCGCTAGTTTGAAATAAAATTAGAAGTGAGTGCCTAGCTATAGGTGACTTTAGTTTTAAAATGTAAAGTGAAATCAGAAATCATATGTACACAGGAATATTCCATTCTTTTTCAATATATCAATTTCCCATTTTCTATTTTTGGTGTTGTTCGACATCTATTTTTTCTAAGCTCAAAGGGGGCACTATTAGGAAGCACCATCTTTTAGGAGCTTCTTGGAGCTTTTCAATTTCGACGAGAGATGATACTGTCAAGGTCAGTAGAACCCTCACATTAAAAATATTTATTTTGTCAAAACAATGTTCATTAAGATCGGTGGTATGTGCTATTTTCAGGCAAATTATGTCATACCTCATGGGATTTTACTTGATAGCGCCTTTGTGAAGTAAAGAGTATTATTAAATAGCATTATAAACACGGCAATCCCACTGATTACTTAATTGTTGTTTATTCTTAATTACTTAATTCAACAGGTAATTAGCTTGGATACGAATGCTTGTCTAAAACAGTAGTGGCCTTCTTCTTCAGAAGTCGTAGGTTTTTTTTTTTTTCAAAGTAAATTTTCATTACATTATGTAAGTACAGTCATTTTGGTCTTCTGCTTTAATCAGCGGTAAAAGAAGCTGGAGAAGGCAACAAAATTGCTAACAAATTGTTAGTTTCATTTATCAAATAATAACTTAGCATTAGGGAAAGATTATTAGTAAATTATCCAATGATAATGGAGATTTCAAAGGACAGCAAAATGGCAAATCGCTACGAGTCTTGTGTTTGGCACACAAAAGTAAAGTGTTTGCGAAACAATCTTAATCAATGTACTCGTCATTATTCATTGTGTCTTGTGGATTTTCGGCATTAATATAAATATAAATAAATGCTGGCTAACTTGTCTTTAATTTTCGGTGCTCTTTAGTCGCGTTGCAATTACTTTAATCTTCGCGTACATTCAGACATACTTAAATTGTAATTTTAAATGTACAGACAGAACAATTTCGTCTCTTTTATACCTCCTCCCGTATTTCTTCATAGTCCTGATTTCTCAGTACTAAGAGTCCAAATATATTCCAAGTTTGGTAACTTTAACTTCAAAAATAATGAATTTTTAACAAACTTCCAACCTTTGTTGGAGAGGAGTCTACCTGGTTTTTGCTTTTGAATCTATTTACATTTTCTTAGCCTTTATACTTTCTGATATTTCGAAATTAATGAGGGAATGTGATTTTGCTTGTATATAATGGGTATAACAAGTAAAGAGTACCTATGTAAATGTTTGTTGTATAAATATTAGCACACTAGCGGTTCACCTTCGCTTTACTCGGGTTCGCCCCTAGATGATTCTTTAAATTGACATAACTTTTTCATTTAGGAACCGGTTGAAATAAAACAAATACTAAATGTTAAGTGAAGTTTACCACAATACATTAGTGAAAACCGCACCCAAATCGGTTAAGCCGTTTCTAAGACTAACGCGCACAAACGCACGGCCAAAGAGACAAACCAACAAACAGACAAAAAAAACTAAAAATCATTGTTTAGGGTTCTATTGCGTTAATAAAGATCCCCAATAAAAGTTTTTCACAAATATCTTCCCTTTACAGACAGCGATCAGTTACAATTTTATTTTATGTATGGATAATAGCATTACAAAAAATTTCTAATCAATTGTTTATTTACACATACTAATTGTAAGTAAAAGTCACACTTTACGAGATAACTGAGATGACTTACACAGATTAGGTCAAGGTGGACGACCACTAATTACCAATCAGTCGTTAGCCCAAAAAATATAATGAGTTAATTAACTTTAAATATCTTTATTCATAGATACACAAACATATTTGTTTTTAAAATGTTGCTTTAATACAGTAATAATAATTATTATGTTAGTTTAATAGTTGTCGTCGTTGTTATTTTATTGTTTTATGCAATTGCCATTGCATAAAATTTTATCGATGACTAGCGACTCACCCTCGCTTCGCTTCGGGTTCTTCCTTCGACAAAAACAAATCTATCCCACGGGAACCGTACATTTTTCCGGAATGATATATAGCCTATAGCCTTCCTTAGTTAACGGGCTATCTAATGCAAAAAGATTTTTTCAAATCGGATTAGTAGTTCCTGAAATTAGCGCCTTCAACCAACCAAACAAACAAACTCTTCAGCTTTATAATATTAGTATAGATATGATGAATGATATGATTCATTATATGAAGTTATATTAAAAAATGTAATACGGAATTATTAATACCTACATAGGTATAATAAAAAAATATAGAATTCTAACTGAGTCGAATCTCTACATAATTTTTTTTAAATCTTATTTAAATAGTCATTATTATCGATACAAAGACCGAATCTATAGTTTTTAGAATATAGCTGCATGTCTGTCTGTCTGTCTATGAACGCATCACGAGAAAACCACTGGACAGATTTTGATGAAGTTTGGTATGATTATTATCATCATATAAATAGCTGATTATCAGGGTCAACATTTAGGATACTTTTTACTGCGGGAAAATATGCTGAGAAATCTATACTAACCGTTAAAACGTACCAAGGGACGAACCCAAGCGGAGCGAGGGTGAGTCGCTAGTAATATTATATATAGATATTTAATTAAGTGTAGATGTCTTGAAGCGATATGTTTAAAACAAATTCAATGTATTTGATGACTGCCGAGCATAAACACAACGTGGGTTTTCAACAATCCCATATAAATCAAGTGTAGTGTGTGTTATAAAAACTGCAGTAAAGAATAATTATGTACATACATAAAGATGTTTTTTTTAAATTCAAAACCGTAGCCAAAAGGCAAATAATAAAGTGGAATCTTAATCATTCTGTGATGTCCGTCTGTACTTATGTGAGTTAACCAATTTTTTTTTATTTGAAGGTGCAGAACTAGAAGCGCTACAGACATACGCCACAGACAGTCAGACTCGTTCACCTGATTTGTATTGGATTGAAAAACGACGTGGTTACTTATAGGCAGCTTTTTTAATTTGGTACTCAAAAATATAATTTCTAATTTAAGCTTTAGGTGATGAGATTCAAAAAATCATTTTAACTATGTTAACATAGAAGTAGACTATCTAACTGTATAGAAGAAATTAATTTAGACCAATTTTTTTTTAATAAATTCGTCAATTTTCTTTTTTTTTTTCATTTTTCTAATTATTAAAAACATGTTAGTCACTGTTATCAGGCCTGAATTTAAATGATTAATGACTATATAAGTTCACTCATATTCAATATTGCTTTTTTGCCCGACTTTTGTAACATGTGACCTAGACTTTTCCACCTGACTTTTCTTTCACCTTGAATTGTCCTTATCTCTACTGCACACTGCAGTTAGAAATCTATTTTCAACGAACATAAATAACGTCAGCGTGGTGAAATTTGTCATGACTTTTCGTGCCAAAATTATTGTTTTTCAGAAGCTTAGATAAAATTTCTTGCAACTTTCTCTGAATTGAAAAGATTTTTCCTTAAACTAAAAATAAAACTTGGAAATCATACATAATTATCATTTGATGGGTGTTCAGTTTAAAATGTGAATAACGTATTCTATAATATAACAGTTAATATAATTCAATATTGAGAATTTAAGAAATGATTCGCACATAAAAAGATCAGAGGTGCGAAACCCGGGATTTGAACCCGCTTCACTCTGTTTCCCAATCGAGCGCGTTACCACTGGACTACCATTGCCGATTCATCTTTACTGCCTGGTAGAAACAAAATGCATGAGAGAACTTTCCAAACATTAAAACCCTTAAGTATGATATAAAAGCGCGATATTGACACGACAGGACGTATTTATA
Source organism: Fabriciana adippe (assembly GCA_905404265.1). Taxonomy (NCBI): domain Eukaryota; kingdom Metazoa; phylum Arthropoda; class Insecta; order Lepidoptera; family Nymphalidae; genus Fabriciana; species Fabriciana adippe. The sequence goes on along the minus strand of FR989996.1, from coordinate 821,652 downwards.
AATATTTATACGAAAATTATTACAAAGTCGACTCTCGTTTCTATAGATATTAGGATAAGTTGAAGAAATCTATAAACAAAAATTTCAATCTGTTTGAATTCATGAGATAAATTGTTTCATAACAATAATACGTAATAAAAAATTTCTTAAAATCATTACGTACTCGTAAATACATAATGTAAATTCAAAGTCAAGTGTGTGACGCGTGGGCGGGAGCAATGACCGCGGGCGATTGCGAAACTTGAGGAAAATCTATGTGCCAAAATTCCAACTGTGCTAATAACTAAATTCAACCTTTAAAAAACCAATGGTCCTGGTTAGTTGACCGTTATTCAAATTCAAATACGTAGAAATACTCAGACTAAAAAAGTGAACTAAAAAAAAGAGAACAAGTTGACTAAGGAACATACCCAGTATTATGTAGTCGGAGACATACATACACACACAGCTATTCTAAATGTACATATGTATGTCTCCGACTGCATAATACTATGTTTTCTTCGTGAAATTGTGTTCATCTTTTTAGTCCGCTTTTTACGTCAGTCGGTTTTTTTTATTTTGTTTTTTTTTATTTACATTTTTTTAGTTTTGGTCAATTGGACATTTTTTATTTTGTTATCTACACTTTCATATACTAAATTATTTTTAAACATAAGTTGTATATATTTATGTAATGGCCGCTTAAAACCTGTATTTTTATACAGGTACTCAATCGATTCGGGCAAAAATTTTTTCGAGACATACAAATTGGCACCTCAGATACGCCATTTTGATTTTAATGATATCTATGGCATGACGTTATCAAGATGAATCTAACGATGTATGATTAATCAAAATCGGCCCACGCGTTTGGTCTCTAGCGTGCCACAAAGGAACAAACAAACATACATACTTACATAGGATGATAAATATATTACCCTCCTTTGCGTCACGCAGTCGGGTAAATAATTAAGTAATAATGGTTTAAACCAGCTATTTAAAAAAAATGTCTGTTTTAACTTTAGAATCCTTACGTATTGGGTCTTCTCAAAAATACACCGTATAGTTACTTTTTTACTCTAAAAAATATATATTTAAACATAATTATTAAGTCATACTCAATACTTATCAGAATTAAGGCACGACTAGCACAAAATAGATGTTTCCAAAAGCCCGAAGATGACACGAGGAAAATTCGTAACATGATTTTTATAGAACTTTCAGAACTAAATTATGACTAATATTATAAATTCGTAAGTGTATTTGTCTGTTGAAACTTGCACCAAAGAATAATTAAGTAATATTTTTATCCCAGTTAAATGTTTGCCGTACGCTATTACAAAAAGGAACTTAGTGACAAGAGGAATTAAATATAAATAAATAAATAAATATGGGGACACATAGCATTATCTAGTTCCATGGTAAGCTACGAGACTTGAATTATGGATACCTGAAAGTTGATACACTACACATATGTATATAACTTTAAATACATACATATTATAAATATAAATACCTATGACTGGAGTACAAACATTCGTGCTCATCACACAAATGAATACACCCAACGGGACTGGAACCCCTGACCTCTGGTACGGCAATTAATAGGGTCACTACAAACTGAGCCAAACGTTTATAATGTACTATAATATTATGTTATTTACAAATACACTTAATTATATATATATATATATATATATATATATATATATATATATATATATATATTATGTTATTTTAATTGAAAACTGACTTCAGCTTGTATTACTCCATGCCGTAGTCTATCTGTGTAATAAATTTCATTCAAACCCATCCAGCCGTTACTGCGTGAAAGAGTAACAAATGTACACACAAACAAACTTTCGCTATTATAACAGTTGTCCGATAATTTATTAGGAAACAATAAATTAAGTACCTTAAGGGCAAACATATTTTACCAATATTATGGCACTTTTGATTATCTTACACTAGAGGTTCACTCTCGCTTCGCTCGGGTTCGTCTCTAGGTACCTACGTTTTAACGGTTAGTATGGAATAGATAGATATGTTTATAATATACATGGCAAGATGAGTTGTTGTGGGTTGTATTATAACGTGTTTTCTCGTGGGAATGGGATAAATTTTCCAATTTTCTGCGCAATTTTCTCATTTTTTTCCGCAAGAACCTTCTACAAAGTATTAGGAAACTTAAAAAAAAAGATGGATGAAATCGGTAAAGTCGTTTTGAAGTTATGGCGTGACCAAGAGAAAAGAGATTCATTTTTATATACATAGATTAATCGTCCAATCTTAGAAGAGCTTAATTTGGATAATTAACCTCGCTATTAGATTTTAGTAATTTAAAAGTTGAACGAGTGCCAGTCTGATTAATATTGCGACCACTAACTAAATGTCCGAATTTGTAATGTCCGAGTAAAATAACAAATGGATCTAAGACTGATTGAATTGAAATTATAAATAAATAATAAATATGTTGGGACATTAACACACAGCACCATCTACATAGTTCCATGATAAGGTACGAGGCCTGAGTTATGGATACCGGATAGTTGATACACTACACATATATAACTTTAAATACATATTATACATATTATAAATATAAATACCCATGACTGGAGTACAAACATTCGTGCTCATCACACAAATGTATGCCCCCAGCGGGACTCGAACCGGCGACCGTTGGCACAGCAAGTAAGGTCACTACATACTGAGCCAAACGTGTCGTCGTCGTCAAATTATAAGAGTTTTTGTGTTTTGGCTGCAATATCCTAACCTAGCAATGCAACTATACACTCGTAAGTACCGACTGTCGGTACATTCCCTTGGCTATTTTGCTCATTGTCAGTATTCACTGATTTGAAGATAAATGGCTGTCCCCGTTAAAAAACAACTATATTGCATATTAAAGTAGGTACGTTTTTAAAAATCCCAATGATGCATCAGTTTTAAAATATTGTAAAACGCGACGACAATGAGAAATAACTTGTGTATTTTTATCTGTCGCAGTCGCCAATGCCAGTATCTTACTGGTGTATTATAATGCACTAATATTTTGATACGAACACAGGGAATTTCATAATATTGCGAAATCACTTCGTAGATCGGTTGCTGTGAGAAGGACGAACTAACACACATTCGCCATTATATATACAAACAAATAGTCCGGTCAAAATAGACATTTCAAATAATAAAAACTCCGACAGAGCTGAATTTTGGTAGAAACCTTGGGTACACCAGTAGAAATAAAATGACAAAAGTCCCCATCGATCCCGTACGTTCTAAAAAAACTTATTCAAAGTCATAGGTCAAAATTTGCGGTATTTTGGATTTTTCTCGAAAACGGTAAGTTTATCAAAAATATAGTCTAGACAAAAATTATAGATCATAAAATTATCTACAAAAACGGTCGTAATACTTTTTTTTCCTAACAATCACCATTCCTAAGATATCGCGATTCTAAAAGTTGAAGGTGTTATTTTCTACATGGTATGCATACAAATGCCACGTACATTTTTACGTCTGATTTGACCGGACTAAAATAAAATTGGAGTATTTGTTTGTAATGTCAAAATAACAGGTTTTTACCAAATGCATATGAAATTATATACAGTAGGTAATACCTACTTATAACAAAACACAATTTTTAAAATGTTTGTCTGTCTCTTTATCTGTTTGTTTCGCTTAATCTCCACGTATTTTGACGGGAATTTCACTGGCAGATAGCTGATGTTTAAGGAGTAATTTAGGCTGCTTTTATTTTTGAAAAAGAATTAAGATTCCGCTCAAAAACCCGTGCGAAGAGAGGGTAAGTCATTAGTAATATTGATACAATAAAAGGTAATGCAACAGCGCTTTGTATCAACGTAGACAAATGAGTCAGCCAGTAGGTCAGTACGTCGTACGTCGACGTACAACCAGTCTGGTACGTTTTCCCAGCATACCACTAATTTCCGGAAGAAATGAGTGGTGTGACGGCTATATAATATGTATTCGCTAAGAGATTAGTAATATTGAAGGATCTGTGAATTAGTAATCTGACGAATTCTGATACGTTAATATTTCATATTCACATAATCTCTGTAATAACCATTCAAAATAAGTCGGATAATATCTTAAATAAAATAAAACTATCTTTTCGGATTATTTGGCAGATTTATTTTGATTTTTGGTTCCCGACGTTATTGGTTCGGATAATATCGTTCGGATTCATTGTCTGTTAGGATTCTCGGATTCGTCAAGACAACGTCAAGCAAAACATGATCTTTACTTGCTACTACGTAAAGTATTATATGATCTGTGCTACTACGATCTTATTGTACCTACACATTCATTTATTACCATGGATGACAAATATTTATTACAAATATCACAGATAATATTACTATATTAGTTCCAATATTAAATACTTAATAACAAACCTACTACAAGTAATATTGAACAGGAATACGATAGTGAGTGACATACCTGAGATAAATATCACTAATATTGAAGTATTAGTTACAATATTATAATATTGCCAGACGAATATAATATTAATACTAGCGACTAACCCTCGCTTCGCTTCGGGTTCATCCCCAGACAAAAACAAATCTATCCCACGGGAACCGTACATTTTCCCGGGATGATATATAGCCTATAGCCTTCCTCAGTTAACGGGCTATCTAATGCAAAAAGAATTTTTCAAATCGGATTAGTAGTTCCTGAGATTAGCGCGTTCAACCAAACAAACAAACAAACCTAATCCTGACAAATTTCGGTATTAAACCATCTTTAGAAATGAATGTGAAGATGGAAACGAATTATTTCAACTAATGTAATATTTAAGTACATTGTACATACATATTGACCTCAACTTAACACTAACTGTTACCTAAAGTTAGTTAATTTAATCTTCCGAAACATTTACTGTATTTTATTTAATGCTTTAAAACTTAATTTGCCTTTTGAATCGTTTGAGTAAATTCAAATACAGGTTCAAATCTTAGAAATGGACTTAACAGAAACATACTTGTGTATATTCAGGCATATTCACATGTTATAATCTATACAGATAAATAAAATTGGAGTGTCTGTTTGTAATATTAAAATAACCGCTTTTTACTAAATGTTTATGGATGTATACACGGATCATATACCAAAACAAAATTTTTTACAATTTTTGTCTGTGTCACTGTCTGTTTGTTCCGGCTAATCTCTGAAACGGCTGGACCGATTTTGACGTGACTTTCACTGGCAGATAGCTGAAGTAATAAAGAGTAACTTAGGCTACTTTTATTTTAAAAAAAAAATGAAACCAAAAAAAATTAAAAAAAGTTTGTTTTGGGAAGCAACCTAGGAACGAACCCGAGCGAAGCGAGGGTAAGTCGCTAGTTAATTATAAAAATAAAACCAATCGTTTTATTTGTTAAAGAGCATATAAACCATGTCATGTTAAATAGGTCTTGTCCTAGACACAATGACGGAAAAATCATATCATATTGATAATTATTATTAATTATTATTTATTCTATTTTTATTGCCCCACATAGATTCAATTCACACGGTCTGAGATGTACGTACCTACGCAGAGTACGTTGTTAATATTAGCAAAGGAGATCAATCGTCACTTGGACAAAAATTCTTAATATCATTTAGACTAATGGAGCACCCTCGCTTCGCTTAGGTTTGTATAGTATAAACAGAAGCATACCTAATACTTTCTTAGATTTACGCGAATATTTGACATCTATACATACCTATAATAAAATTTTAACTGAGCCAAATCTGTACATTAAATATTTTTTGCAAAATCTTATTGAAATAGTCTTTATTATCAATACAGAGGCCGAATCTATAGTTTTTAGAATTTTTGTTTGTCTGTTTGTCTGAGAATAGATCACGAGAAAACCACTGGATGGATTTTGATTAAATTTAGTATAATGATAGCTGGGTACCCAGGTTAACATTTAGAATACTTTTTAGTCCACACTAAAAAGTATTTTAAATATCTCATTTCTGAGAAATCTACGTATACCAACCCTTAAAACGTACGAACCCGAGTAGAGCGAGGATTTTTCCCGACGTTTCGAATGCTTTACGTGCTCACGGTGGAATAAATCTAAGAAAGTATTATGTAAAAACCCTCGTTACGCTCGGGTTCGTCCCAAGGTACGTTTTAAATAGATATAAATAGTTATTAACCAGCGTTAGCCATATAAATTTTAATATTTTTTCGTGATTTGATTTTTCTGATGTTTTAATAGTTATTTTGCTATTTAGGACGGAGACAAATCCAACAAAATAAAGATCATAAAAATCGGTCCAGCACTTCTCGAGTTATAAGTGTTGTAACAAACCCGACTTTATTTTATATATATAGATACCATTTTTACATTATTAAGCATTAAATAATGCAATGATTGTAATTATTTAGTTTTGGTGTGAATAGCCCTAAAAGGTGACATTGAGTGACATCTTTAGTCGCATTAATTTAGATTGCGTGTATTCTCGCTTTACAAAAGAACACTGTAATGGTTTTACTTAATAAGATAAAACTATTGAAAAATATATAAAAAATTTATAATATTTGTTTTTTTTTGAAAAAATGTTGTTTAGTTACTTAATCAAAGAGCTTCTCTAGACTTAACTATAGAAGTTATCATTTATTCCTATTAATTAATGGGCAATGAGTGTAGTGTTTATTAATATTTAGATCTGTTCATACGATTTGTATGTTCAAAATTTATCTACACCTCATATGGTTTAGTGAAAAATATATATAAGTACATCTTATCTTACTAATAATATAAACGTGAAAGTTTATATGTTTGGATGGATGTTTATTACTCAATCACGCCAGAACGGCTGAACGGATCTGGATGAAATTTGGCACAGAGATAGATTATAGTCTGGAATAGCATACAGGCTACTCTTTATTCCGTTAAAATGTACGGTTCCCGTGGGATAGTTGTGTTTTTATCTTTTGAACCCGAGCGAACGAGGGTGAGCCGCTAGTCGAATATAATATTAAATAATCTCTTAGAGGACGTCTAATTGAACTCAATCAAATTTTCAAATAATATAATCAAATTTAATACTGTAATTAAAACAGTTTCCTCTTTAATATACGTATAGGGCAAATACTTCTGTAGTGAAGTCATGTGTTCATTCAAAATTCAAAATTCAAAATATTTTATTCAGCATTAAATTATTACAATTTTTTACTGAACGTCATGAGTCTACTACCAGTTCGGAAAGAAGAAGCCTCAGACCTGAGAAGAACTGGCGAAAGAAACTCAGCGGGACTAATATTTTTTTAATAAATTATAATTTACAATATTACTATAAAGTTGAAGTAGCCTAGAGGCGATCACTTCATTCCCAAGGCGTGCTATCTTCTATAAAATCATTTATCGTATAATAGCCTTTAGCACACAAACGTTCTTTAACAATTTTTTTGAATTTACCGATGGAGGCTTTTTGAACATTTTCTGGGATCCTGTTGTACAAGCGTATACATTGTCCATAAAAAGAATTACTGACTCTCTGTAGACGAGTCACAGGCATTACAAGTTTGTGTTTGCTCCTAGTATTAATGTTATGCATGTCACAATTCTTGGGAAATTCGTGTATATTTTTACGAACATACATAACATTTTCGTACACGTACTGAGAAGCAACAGTCAATATTTTTATTTCTTTAAACTTATCTCTTAATGACACTCTAGGACCTAAACTATAAATTGCACGAATAGCTCTTTTCTGCAGGACAAAGACCGTATTAATAGTTGCTGCATTTCCCCATAATAAGATACCGTAGGACATAATACTATGAAAATAACTGAAATATACTATGCGAGCTGTATCTACATCAGTAAGAAGTCTTATTTTTTTTACCGCGAACGCTGCAGAGCTGAGTCTATTCGCTAGTCCCTCAATATGGGGGCCCCACTGCAGTTTGGAATCTATGATAATACCTAAGAATTTAGTTGACTCTACCGGTTTCAACACTTCTCCATTTAATATTACACCATTATCAACAAGTTTAACATTGGGTGTTGAGAATTTTATTAATTTTGTCTTTTTATTATTTAATAATAAGTTATTTGAATCAAACCAATAGACAACCTTTGAGAGAGCATCGTTTACATCGTCGTACATTGGCAAATTTCGCTTCACTTTAAAAATAAGTGAAGTGTCATCAGCGAACAATACTATCTCATGTTTGTCCTGTACAAAAAATGGCAAATCATTAATATAAATTAGAAAAAGAAAGGGGCCGAGAATAGACCCTTGTGGAACCCCCATATCTAATGGAGCTCCAGGAGATCTCTTACCATTAACATCAACCCTCTGTATTCTATTTTTTAAATACGAATTTAAAAGGTCGAGTGCCTTATTTCTAATACCATAATGGTGCAGTTTCCTGATCAGCGTCTCATGATGCACACAATCAAAGGCCTTGGATAAGTCACAGAATATCCCAAGTGCATCTTGTGACCTTTCCCAAGCCTCAAAAATATGTTTTACTAACTCAACACTAGCATCTGCCGTGGAGCGGCTTTTCGTAAATCCAAACTGTTTCTTATGAAGTAGATTGTGTGCATTAAAATGCGTTAACATTTGCGCGAGTATGATTTTTTCAAAAATTTTACTAAACGTTGGCAGTATCGAAATTGGTCTAAAATTATTAGGATCTAAGGTACTACCTGATTTAAAAATAGGAATGATTTTACTGTGTTTCATTAGATCAGGAAACGCACCATGCTCTATACTGCTATTAAATACAGTAGCTAGATGAGGTGCAACAACATCAATTACCGAACTAATAACTTTTACAGATATACCCCATAGGTCAGCGGTTTTCTTGACATCCAAACTTTTGAAGGCTGCGATGATATCTTTGGGGTATACAAGTTTAAATTTAAATACCAAATTACATTCTTTAACGTGATTCTTAAGTAAAGATTCGGCAATAGCGGGAGATGAATTGAGAGATTGCGTTGTTGAAGTTGGAATGTCAGTGAAAAATTTTTCAAACTCAGATGCAACTTCTAGGTTTGAAGTAATAAAATTATTATTGATATTTAATTTAAAATCGAAGCCGCGATCTGTGACTCTCCCACTTTCACAAGCAATTATGTTCCATGTAACTTTTACTTTATTATGTGCATTTTTTATTTTGTCTTTAATATGTAAAGATTTTGCCATGGAACATACTCTCCTAAACATTTTTGAGTAGGCACTTACAAAAGAAGCAAACGATGTACTATGATTATAAGCTTTTTCACCATACAATTCATATAGTCTTTGCCTGCTCTTGTAGATGCCAGGAGTTGCCCATTCACTAAATGACAAGAGAATTTAATTTAATGAAACCAGCTTGTTAAAAACGATTATCTCACATTGAATACTTAAAATTGCAGTGTTTATTTTTATTAGCATTTAGCCGCGGTTCTGCCCGCAAAAAGAATAGATTTTCATACAAACTATCAACCCCTTTTTTATCCCATTAGGGGTTGAATTTCCTAAAATTCCTTTTAAATAACCTTTAACCTTTACTTTTTAACCTTTCGAATGTTTTACAGCAATTAGACTCTAGAAAGTAAAATCTAAAGCATTCGAAACGTCGGGAACCAAAAATCAAAATAAATCCGCGAAATAATCCGAAAAGATAGTTTTATTTAAAACTAGTAGAACCCACGGCTTCGCCCGCGAACAAACTACGAAAAAAATAAACTTTTTCGCAATACATATTTTATTACTTGCAAAAATATATGTAAGATTTTAAGCGTATATTCTGTAAATAAACAGTAGGTGTGCACTTACAGAGAACTTGATCCATGTTACTCTATTTAAATATATTCAACAACTCAAAGTTCAACGCCTACTTTTACCCACTTAGGGGCTGAATTTAAAAAAAAAAATCTACATTACATGTTTATTTAATTGTATTGAAAAGCATTAATACTAAGTTTCAAGCAATTCTGATCATAAACAATTTTTTCCTTATATAAACAGCACAACCCTTTTTTTACCCTGTTTAGGGATGAATTTCGAAAAAAAAATTATATTTGTATGGTTTAAGTTGTCATTTTAAAGGTAAATAACATTTTCCGTGCATCAATTACAGAGTTTCATACACAGTTTCAACCCCTATTTGACAGCCTTATGGGATGAATTTCAAAAAATGCTAAAGTACGTATTTATTTAATTTTATTGAAGAGCATTAATACCAAGTTTCAAGTTATTCTGATCATAAATAATCGTTTGCTCATACAAACTTTATTACCAACTTTCACCCTCTTAAGGGACGAATTTCGAAAAAAAACTAATAGATATATTTCTTATTTTTCACCTTAAAGCTAAATACCACTTTCCGTGCATTTCGCGTTACGAATAACAGAGTTTCATACAATCTTTTATCCCCTATTTTATCCCCTTAGGGGATGTTTTTAAAAAAATCCTTTCTTAGCGGATGCCTACATTGTATAAGGAATATGTCCTCCAAATTTCACGTTTCTACGACCAGCGGTTTAGGCTGTGCGTTGATCGATCAGTCAGTCAGGACAAAGCATTTTATGTATATATAGATTACGAGTAGTGTTTATAGTAGGTACGTAATTATGAATTCAACAGTTTTTTTTTAACTTTATAACTTACAGAACAGCTATTATAACTGTACCTGTATTAAATATGTTAAAATTCTTCATTCTTTAGGAAGTTCCCGCTAGTACAAATACATCATACAATGAAATTGGACAGCCTTAATTCCAGCTACTCTTGTTTCCTTACATAGTCGATAGATGGCGTTGATCCCAAAGAACTTTATAAATAAGTATGTACTATATTTTTTTGGTGACAAATCCCCTTGGGTCGTGTTTGTCAATATGTTTTATTGTTTAAAAAATATATTTCGCCTAAGAAAAGACTCCACCGCATAGATCAGAATCTCCTACTATAAATCTATACAGATAAATAAAATTGGAGTGTCTGTTTGTAATATTAAAATAACCGCTTTTTACTAAACGCATATGGATGTATACACGGTACATATACCAAAACAACATTTTTTACAATTTTTGTCTGTTCGTCTGTCCGTTTGTTCCGGCTAATCTCTGAAACGGCAGCTGATATAATAAGGAGTAACTTAGGCTACTTTTATTTTAGAAAAAAAAATAGGGTCCCACGAAAAAAAATTAAAACTAAATTAAATAATTAATTTTGTTTTGAGAAGCAACCTAGGGACAAACCCGTGCGAAACGAGGGTGAGTTGCTAGTGTAAAATACAATTAATACGCGTTTACGTTCATATACAAAATATTTACTTATATATAACTTACTAATATAGAGCATGTAGAGTTTCAATATTGTTTAATATATGCATAGTTCTTATTCACAGTAATATTTTTATTTAAAGTAAATAAAAAAAATCTTAGCCAAAATCCGCTAAAATACGCTAAATAACTAAATTTGTTGATGTCCGTATGTACTATATAGCATCATGTACTCTCATATCATTAACATATTTTTATTCGAAACCTGTTTTGTGCTTGTCAATACTTTCTCAACACACTTTGTTTCCCAAAATATTAAGAACTTATAGAAAAGAACTGAAATATTTAAAACATACAGTGCAATCAATTCAATCCAATTTGTATAACTGTATAACTCTACCATAATAATTATATATAATATGATAAAGCGAAAAAAAAAGTTTTTTGTATGTTTGTTTATAATGGATAAACTAAAAATCTGCTGAACCGATTTATATGAAATTTGGTATAAAAATAGTTCAAGACCCTGGGGAGGACATAAGATAGTTTTTATTCCATAAATTATTCCTTAAAGGGGTGAAAAGGGGAGTGAAAGTTCGTATGGGGAATCAATCATTTCTTAAGTAATGGATATAACACTTATCATATAGTCTATCTATTCCATACTAACCGTTACAACGTATGAAGTCACATAATAAAATAATTACACCTAGAAATATTACATATTTACAAGCTGTTATCAAATAAGCTAACCTTGCCATTCTTCTCATTCATGATAAAATGTACATCAGATGGAACCGTTCCGCGAGGAGATGCTGGAGTACCAAAAACCATCTCTATATCACTCATGTCTAAAGTTTTTTGTTTGTTTGGCTTTAAAGATTCTTTGTTATTCATTACAATGACTACTTCATAGACACAAACACTTAATAAATATTCTTAAATTAATTATTTAAATTAAGTTAAACAAATAAAGACACGTTATTTCGACGCGGTGTATTTAACACTACTAACTGACTATAAACTGGTCGAGCGAGTACATCGAACTGAACTCAATGAATCTCTAAAAATACCGGTATTACACGGCAAATGTTTATGACATGTTAAAAACTATCAGCGTGCCGCAAAAATCATTTGTTTTAATTAACGTAAACGACTCTACAATTTTGTAGGGTACACTTGTCAGCTTTACTTATTTGGTGTTGCGATTTATACTTGAACACTTAATGTTAGTAACTTCAAAACGTTAGTAAAGATTTATTGAATATCTGTAGCAAATATGACTATTTGGCTTTTCCTTTGAAAAATAGGAATTCACAAAATTATGTACCGGATTTCAGTACATTTGTTATATAAAAACTTTAAAAAAAAAAATAAAAACCGACTTCCAGGCACAGAAAAGTAAAAAATAACCTAACGGGGGTTTTCATTTAGAATAGATACCTAATCAGATATTTTCGAAGTCGGTGTGCTTTAATTTGTATTGGTTGGCACCGACTTCGAAAATATCTGATTAGGTATCTATTCTAAATGAAAACCCCCGTTAGGTTATTTTTTACTTTTCTGTGCCTGGAAGTCGGTTTTTATTTTTTTTTTAAAAGTTTTTATTTTTCCATTTTTGGTGTAGACGTAATAAGCAGGTAAATTGTAAGAAGAAAGATTTTTAAAAACATATTCGATTAAGCCATTTATTCAGACCCCTAATGACAGTCACAACCCATCTAGGTGTAAAGTTCTCATCAATACAAATTAATCAAGCCCAAACACCAGGTAATTGCTGTAAATCGTTGAGGAGTTTCCTCGACTATCTGTCGGCTCCATTATCAGATCGACTCCAGACCTTCATTAAATAGTAGTGCTTTAAAATACTTAATGAAAAAAATTAACAAGCGCACAAGTCGCCACTACGATTTTTGAAGGTTCCCCTCGATTTCTCTGGGATGCCATCATCAGATCCTGGTCTCCTTATTATGGTACCACCCTTGAAATATCTCCTTTCAAACAAAAAAAGAATCATTAAAATCGGTTCATGAATGACGAAGCAATCCGCGAACACACATAAAATTACGTCCACGTAAACAAAAAAAATCATAATTTTTTTTCCATAAAATGAAAACTACTCGGCCAAACTATGTAAAATTTTTATGGGACCACATGGCAACTAAACCGCATCAAACAAAAAAAGAATCACGCAAATCGGATCATAAATCTCAGAGTAATCGATGTACATACATAAAAAAAAAAATACCAATCGAATTGATAACCTCCTCCTTTTGGAAGTCGGTTAAAAATGAAATGATTCATGAAACATCTTTATGAAACTAATTAATTTCCATACTAATAAAAGGCAGTTTAATATTTGGGTGTTTCTCTGTAAACTGGGCAACTTTCGTTCAAAAAGTGTTTTGTTCGTCACTTTTTTGCTTGTATTTTGAAAAAAGTTATTAAGTGATTAAATAGTTAACAATAAAAAGCAGAAGAATCAAAAATATTTCCATTATTATAGAAAATATTGAGCTTTTTCTAAAAGAGATGATCCAGGTCCGGGTTGAGGTTCATTTTTGTTCCATATAAGATGGATTTACATTTCTTTAACTTTTGACATAATTTGCCTCTTGCATCCTTAGTGTTTTCGTGGCGTTATATTTTTAACATGTTTGGGGTTTCATTTTTGTGCTACATTAAAAAGAAATGCGTATGCCTTAAGTACCAAAAATGTATATTTATATAGTCCCCTGGAGGCAGAAATAGCCCCCCATCTAGTTGGAATTGTAGCGCCAGGGGACTGTTTAATTTGACTCTATAAGAAAGTAGCACAAAATATAATTAAGTTTTTTTTTATTTTCTTGTACATAACGTGGATGTATCCAATATAACAAAATAAATGCTTGTAAATATATATATATATATATATATATATATATATATATATATATATATATATATATATATATAAAAACAATAATTAAATAATAGTAAAAATAATTTGCCCCAGGGGACTGTTCGCTGTAAGGTAGCCATGTGATTTTATCAGAGCGACGGTCATGTAGCACTAAGCAAACTGGCGATCGGGTGGTTCGAATACCATGGGTGGCAAGTTAGGTCGTTTACGTTGTATTTCACTTATTAACGTGGATTTTACGTTTTTACAAACATATAATAAAAACGTGGAATAGCTCTAGCTAAAAAAAACATTCATCATTTGACATATAAACATATAATTTTATTCATTTTTTTTTGTATTAGTTAAACGACTTTAAAGTATAAATTCCACATTTTTGACATATGTATGTGGCGACTGGTTTTTAATTTTAAACACTTCCTTCATCATAAATCTAAAAAATAGAATAAAATTAATTTATATGGATATTGTGCACTACGCAGTACGCACAAGATAGCTTAAAGGAAAAACCTCTTTTACAATGCATAACAAAGTTTATAATATTATGTATACAGTAGCTGTAGGTATGTGACACCTATCTGAGACAGCGAGTTGCCCAGTTTAGAGAGAAACGCCCATTTAAAATTATTTTTCCCTCGAGATTATTAGTTAAAATATTAAAATAAGATCGAATTTTAAAGTATTTAATATCACTTGATAATGGAGTTATTTCGGATAGAAATTTTTGTTTATTATCGTAAAGAATGCCAAATATATTTATGTATACATCTATGCAGGTAAATAAAATTTAAGTGTCTATTTGTAATATCAAAATAACAGCTTTATACTAATTGTATATGAAATTATATACGGTACTTATAAGAAAAACACATTTTTTTTAAATTTTGTCTGTCTGTTTGTCTGTTTGTTCCGACTAATTTTCAAAACAGCTGGACCAATTTTAACGGGACTTTCACTGGCAGATAGCTGATACTATAAGGAGTAACTTAGGCTACTTTTATTTTAGAAAAAGAATTAGGGTTTCGCTCAAAAAAAATAAAACGTACCTAGGGACACACCCGAGCGAAGCGAGGATAAGTCGCTAGTAAATAATATAAATAAATATCAAAGCTTAATGGATGAAATCTATCGCAGACATTAAATATTTGCGTAATGAATCAACTTTTGAGAGAGCTGGTTCGAGCGGACGCGGAAAAACCTCAGCTGATATTTGTGACGTGGACTTCTGTGACATTATTAAAAGCGTCTCTACTCACGTTTGCCATATTATGCTATATTTTAAAACATATATCATTGACAAAAGCGATTCTAATTTCAATATCATGTATTCAGCTCTTTTTAACATCCCACTGCTGGGCACGGGCCTCCCTTCAATACGAGGGGGATCGCACATGTTTCGAAAATTTACTAGGTTCTCTTTAGACTTGCAGGTTTCTTCACGTGGCTTTCCTTCATCGTAAGACAAGCGGTAATTACGTTTGATATGATACAACATTCATAGACAATGTCATATAAGAGAGAAATTGTACTATATTATTATAAAGCCAAAAGTTTGTATACATGTGTGTTCTTTTTTATTTCTCCTCCACGTTGAAACTGCTGGATCGTTTTGGATGTAATTTAGTACACAGATAGCCTATAACTTAGAGTAACACATACCACGAAGTTAGGTAGTAATGCTCCGTTATCGCGTATTACACGTTCATACAATAACTGCGTAAAACGCAAAGTATCTTTGGACATTGGTTGTGACGGGCTCTTACAATTAATAAAACAATGTGAAAAGTGTTTTTATAAGTTTTACAGTATTTTTTTTGAGATAATTGTTAAGTTTAATTTAATTGTTGATACCTCGGTTTTTTTTATATTATTTTAATTTTATTAGAACTTTTAGGCATTATAAAACACTGTTTTTTGCGAATTATTTTCTCTTATAATTGGTAATACATAAAAATATAAATTAGATTTAAGTATATTGTAAATGTAAAAAAAAAATAAATGTAAATAAAAATAAAAAATTGGAGATCCATATAAATAAATAAATAGATAAATTAATTAACACAAACTGCCTAAAGACGCTCTCAAACGAAGTTAAGTATAATAATTGAGAACTTTATTTCAAAACTGCCGCTTAAACAAGTGGACTTTTGACAATCGATATCGTTATTAGAAACTTAAACATATATAATAGAAAATATGCACTAATCACGTAACATAATGCTTAGATATAATATTTTCATATGTAAGTAGTTTTCTGCTAGCGGTAGTCAAGTTTTAAGTGATAAAATTATATAAAACCCAGCATTGCGTCGGTCGCATGTGAGGAGCGGGTTTTTTAAATGTGTACTGACTTTTATCTGATTCTAAAGCAGTAATTTTCTTATTTTCTATAATTTTCTTGTCAACGTGAATTGTTACGTTCAAACGGTGCAATAAATTATACTTCTTATGGTTTATTTATACAGAACTAACGACTCACCCTCGCTTCACTTCGGGTTCGTCCCTAGACGAAAACAGATCTATCCCACGGGAGCCGTACATTTTTTCGGGATGATATATAGCCTTCCTCAGTTAACAGGCTATCTAATGCAAAAAGAATTTTTCAAATCGAATTAATAGTTCCTGAGATTACCGCGTTCAACCAAACAAACAAACTCTTCAGCTTTATAATATTAGTATAGATTAAGTGAAGTCCTAATGTGGTTAAAATTAATAGTTAGAGTAGTTAATATCAATGATCAACTTTTTTACCCTCCTTTGCGTCGCGCAGTCGGATAAAAAGCCGTGATGTCGACTAACAAAAAAATTATTATTATTTTGTAACCGACTAACGATTAGAAAAGAAAATATCTGTGATGTGCGCGAATTTTTAGATATTTAATGATAAACTTTTGTAATTCTTTCATCGGGTCATATATTTATATTATGTACTTATAGGGCGAGAACCTATGTAAATAATTTAAGTTTAATTTTGTGTTGACGTTATTATTACATTATTCTTGTTGAACGACGATTTTCTACGCTCTGTGGAAACAATACCTGGCTATTATGTCCTCGCTTGGCAATCGGACAATACAATTTGTACTCCCGTACGGTCAACGGTCTCTATCACTACTATGTAATTTGATCATAAATACTAGGAAAACAAAAGATTTTGATGTCCATAGTTACAACAGATGTTTAAAGTTTTTAGAATTTTAGGTAGTCGCATATTTACCTGTTTTTTTTTTTCGAATAAAATGTATTCCGCACTTATCTAATATATTTAAACGAGCAATTCTTGTATATTTATTTATTTATTTATTTATACCAGCGATCTCGGAAACGGTTCTAACGATTTCGCTGTTTAGTACGTGGGGGTTTTCGGGAGCGAATAATCGATCTAGATTAGTCCCATGTCTGGGAAAACGTGTGTTTTCGAGTTTTCATGCGACTTTACTTTCGCATTATTCCACGCAAAATATGCTCGATAATTTCTTACAAGGTGCAAGATTGACAAATACAAGTGTCCGGGTTCGAATCCCGGTTAGATACAAAGTTTTTAGTTTTTTTTTTGTATTTATTCAAGTTTTTAGTTTTTTTTATCTAAAAAATACGATATAACAAAAAAAATTCCGAGGGAATTCGGTCGCCCGGGTACTTTAATCTCTGTACATATAATGCGCGAATAATGTGATACGAGCCCAATATATTCAAGCTAAGAAATACATAAAACGTTTGTGCTTAACCAAGTGAAGCTGATAAAACTAATAATAATAGAATAAAAAACAAATACGCCTGGCACAAAACATTAGCAAAATCTTCTGAATGTTATAGCTACAATTAAAATTGAAGGAGTTGATTGAGTTGAGTTGGTTGTATCGAATATGAGGCGCTCAAGTACTGAGTGAGTAAACTAAGCTAATAATTAGCCTGGTGGTAATTTAATTTAATATATTGACTGTCCCGACTATTTTGTGTGTTATAGCTTGTACGTCCATTCGGTGTTTTTTTAATAAAACGTTATATTATGAGGCGAATTAAAGTAAAATCTATACATATGATAAAATGGTAACTAAGCCGAATCTGTAAATTATTATTTTTTTTTGAAAATCTTATTGATATTAACATTATTATCGATACAGAGGCTGAATCTATAGTTTTTAGAATTTTTGTCTGTCTGTCTGTCTGTCTGTTACCGCATCACAGAAAAACCACTAGAGGGATTTTGATGAAATTTGGTATGGTGACAGCTGGTTATCCAGGTCAACATATAGGAAACTTTTTACCGCGGGAATATATCTCGTTTCTGAGAAAAAATACAAAAACTGCAATGTAAGAGTATACTAATATGTTAAACCTAAGAATTTTGTTTTTGGTCATCTGAAAGCGGTCGGAGCCGCGGGCAATGTTAGTAAGTTAATAAAATGCCCTTTATCAATTAAAACCTGAATTTCAGCGTGAATTACATATAATGCAAGAACGTCTTGGCTTCATCTACGTGTATTACATTTTATGTTCGGACGTTTCGGCTTGATTTGGGTGCATTACAAATAAGACATAGACGTTATAAGCCACTTTCTTAGAAATAGATTTGTTTTTTTTTTTTGATAGTAGTCCCGTTTTAAAGCTAGCAAAAAGTACTTTTATTTATTTGCCAGCTCATTCACTTGTTGAAAAGCTGTTTAAAATTTTGTTTCATTGTTTGAGTAAACTTTATTTTGTGATGAAACCAAAAAGTAGTTTTGGCATATAATGAAAGTAAGAAAGGCATAAACATGGCAGATCAGCTAGTGAGCTACAATTCGCTGGTGCGAAAATCATCCATTTAGTACAAAAAGATCTCAAGTCAAAAACGTTGCGCAGGATGGTACTGAAAACTGAAATAAACTCGATCCACAACCAACAAAGCAAGAAAAAAGACTACACAGGTCCTAACTGAATGTCTGGCTTGCAATAAAGCATTTTGCTTAAGCTGTTATAACGATTCTCATTGATTAGTTTCTTCTCGTAGTTACATAGAGCTTAAAAAGTATTAAATTAAAAAAATCGGCGGGACATTGGTCTTTTATTTTTCCAGATTCCTTATCCATACGTCCATTGAGCGTAAAAAAGCGTAGCTCTCACACTTAGTCCAGAAAACGCTATTGAGTTAACATGGGCACGTGAAGTAAATCTAATGCACGGACGTCACGCGGTTGATCCCAAATGCATTACATTAATCGCACAGACAGTCAACGTGTTAATTAACATTGGTCGAGTAGATCTAAAGATGTAAGCGATCCTCTTGTGCTGTAACGTAATCTAGCTCAGCAAAGGATTATTGTATGTATTGTATTCAGGCGTTTTTAACGTCTCACTGCTTGACACGGGACTCCCTACGATACGAGGGGGATCAACTGCCATAGTGCACCATGCTGGCCATGTGCAGGTTGGTGGATTTCACATATCTTTCAAAAACTGGCTAGGTTCTTTCAAACATGCAGGTTTTCTCACGATATTCTCCTTCATGGTGAGACAAGACGTGGTAATCATGTTGATTTCGTATAATATTTTGTCTAAGCCTCCTGAATAATCGTAATTCAAAGATAATTACTTTAAAGATATATGTACCTATATCCTAAATAAAAAATAGGATTTTTTTTTATTTTTCCTGCTGTCTTTGTAAAAATCACATCACGTAAAAATTATTGAGATCGTTATTTAACACTCGGTTCAATATAAATAAATAACTATGTTGGGACATTAACACACAGCACCATCTAGTTCCATGGTAAGCTACGAGGCTTGTGTTATGGATACCAGATAGTTGATGTATAGTATACACATATATAACTTTATATACATACATATTATAAATTTAAACACCCATGACTGGATTACAAGGATTCGTGCTCATCATACAAATGAATGCCCCCAGCGAGACTTGAACCCACGACCGCTGGCACAGCAAGTAGGGTCACTACGAACTGAACCAGACGTGTCGTCAATATGAAGAGTATTAGCATAGTATTATATGATCTGTGGTATTAGTAAAAGATAGGGTTTTTGTGGTATACTACACAAAAGTAATGTGATAGAAAAGATAAGTGAAAGGATTTATACAGTTTGTCCCAGAAAGTAGTCTCAAGCGGAAGTCCAGAGATAGAGCACTCTTGGGGTACCCGAATCATCCCTATGTATGTGTTATGCGATTGTTCATAGTTTCTGAGTTATGATTTTTTTTCTGAATTTTTGAGAATTTTCAAACTGAACAACTAAAAAAAGTTCTAAAAAAAGTAGAAGACATTTTCGAGATTTTTTTTTGCAACTGAATCTTCACGAGCTGTACTTTTATGCTTAAAATAATCAGCTTCGCAGCTTTGATGGAAATTATGAAAATGTTGGTGTAAAGTGAAAAATTTACGTTCGGTGAATTATGACTTAATTTTTTGAAAATTCTCAAAAATTCAGAAAAAATTCATAACTCAAAAACTATGAACTGATGATTGGGGTACCCCAAGGTGCTCTACCTCTGGTCTTCCGCTTGACACTACTTTCTGGGACAACCTGTATAAACGGCATGATTCATACTTAAACTAATATTTTTTTTTAAACCAAAAATGTACACTAGCTCGATATCAGCTACTAAAAGATATATTGATAATAGTTAATAATCTATGATTCATATTACAATACTAGCGATTTACCCTCGCTTCACTCGGGTGCATCCCTAGGTATGATTTGTTCACAATTCCATGGGTTTTAATTTTTTTGCGCGAAAAATAAAAGTAGCTTAAGTTACTCCTTATAACATCAGCTATCTGCCAGTGAAAGTCCCGTCAAAATCGGTCCAGCCGTTTCGGAGATTAGCCGGAAAAAACAGACAGAGACAAAATTTTTTTTTTATTAGTACCGTACATATTTTCATATGCATTTAGTATAAAACTGTTATTTTGACATTAAACACATACACTTCGATTTTATTTATCTGTATAGTTTTATTTATCTATATAGATTAGAGATAACTCTTTGGACGTAGGTATTACTAAATGTTACAACATAAATAATTTTGAGAACCTTACTATCCCATTTGTCAGCGATACAGTGATACGCGAGATCACAGCGCGCGTGCACCTTCATTTTTTTTTTACTTTAATTTAAATATAAAGTATGGCTTGTGCAGAATCCTTAGTGAAATATATACTCTTCTTCGCGAACTTATTTTTTGCAGTAAGTTTTTATTGTTGACATTTTTATCATTATATTTAAACAATTGATTGAGCGTAACTAACGTTAATTTAAAATTTAAATAGTGCAGATTATGTGTTAGGAATATAGTGACAATTATAATATAATTTCTGTATTAACTGGATTTATTAATAAAAAATGTCCTCCTGACCGATTCGGCCACGGCCGCGGCGGCCTATCTCACTGAGACTAGCCATCTGCGCAGGAGATATTATAGTGCACAAATGTACGCACATACACCAAGTGCACTCTCTATTCCTTTCACTCTCAAAGTCCCATGGGACGATACTTCGACATGATCTGTGGGAGTTTACGCGCAGATAGACGGCTTTAAGGACTCTCCGAGACAGGGGGGGTGAAACACCGCAAACTTTTCAACTTCGGGCTCTTACTAGAATATCTTAAAAAAAATATTTTGTAAATAAATTTGACCCAACTCGGGACTCGAACCCAGGACCTCCGGATCTTCAGCCGTAGATACTAGCCACTAGATCACCGAGGCAGTCAACTCGAGTATTATATAAGTATTACTATGACGTGACGTTTTTCTTATTTTTTTTTATTTTTTTATGAAAACTTTTTCTAAAGTACAAGTCAATACTCATCGATAGCAGATTAGATAAACTGATTTTATTTCCGGCACATCCAGATTAGCCGGTATTGTGTTCTCTGAATATTATTTGGTTGATGCTGTATTTATTTTATAGGCAGGTAACTGCATATATATGTATTTTGAGCTGGTATTGTCCAACACTCTTTTTTCCGGAATTCGTTTCTAGTCGATTTAACACATTATTTTTATTCCAGCTCGCCGGTTTAACGCTCTTGGGGTTAGGTATTGCGTTGGAACTCCGAGTTGCTAGTGTAACGGATCTCTTTGAAGATTCTCAGCTCTATCAATTAACCCCTATAGGTGCGATTGTGGTAGGATGTATTGTCTTCTTGATCGCATTCTTTGGATGCTATGGAGCCATCAGGGAAAGCAACTGCATGCTCATCTCTGTGAGTATAAATCATTGATTGTATAAATACTATTAAAAAAAACTATATTTAGTTTAGAGCTCCTACGTAATTTTTTGCAAGAGACTAATAGTCCATGAGTACGACTTGTGTACTTGTACTGTAATGGGAAAAAACAGCCTATAGGCTATGTTACTCTTCGGTCCTTATATTATAACAGAGCAAAACATCACGTTGAACCGTCGATATTTATAAGGCAGACCAACCAACAAATACACTTTTGCATTTTTCTATGCAATCAAGGCAATCTTGCAATAAAATGAGCTATATCATGGACTATGATGGTTTGCGAGCATTGGTCTACTAATGTATTATATGGGTATAGTTTGTAAATTATCTCAATATAGATATGACTTTATATGACTTGATATAAAGATGTGACTCTATCAAAATTTAGTTCTCTTTTCCAATCAAGATCATCTTCAACTGCTCTAATTTTATTTTTGAAAACTAAACTTATATCATATGGTAAATGTGTCGTATTTAATGTAGTCTATAAGTGATAATTTAAATAATTTCGTTTACAGTATTCGGTTTTCATGATATTATTGATGATCCTGAAAATCACACTGGTCACTTTGATATTTGTGAAACAAGACGAAGTCCTTAGCAGCATTCCGGGCTGGCTCACCGAGGTCTTTGACGAGGATCGTGCTGGATTCCACGAAATAGAAAAAACTGTAAGAACGCAATTATTTTGAATTCCTTTCCCCAAAATGTTCATTTCTCCGCCAAAAATATTACTAAGAGAATACGGCACACTTCCTGTTATAATTAACAAGAATATCCTCTCTTGCCATATTCTCTTATTACTATTAATGCTTTACATATTATTTTCCTTTTGGGTCTATTCTATCTATCTATCTATCTATCTATCTATATATATATATATATATATATATATATATATATATATATATATATATATATATAATATACGATTGTTCATGATTTTTATTAACCGTTTAAGCAATCGTTTAAAAAATATAAATGAAAATAAATAATTTAATTTTATTGTACCATAAGAATTAACAGCTCAATGAGTTTTAGAGATAAATTATAATACTTATTAAATTAATTTTAACAAACTAAAATTCCAGTTTCAATGCTGTGGAACTAAGGGCCCTGAATCCTATAATACGACTATTATTATACCAATACCAATACCAACTTTGCCGAAATCATGTTGTCCCGAATCCGAAGTAATTTGCGTTCGATTGATCGCATACGAAGGTTGTAACGTAGTGGTCACTAAGTTTTTGGAAACATTCGGACTGACGATCGGCGTAATAGCCATCATTGTCGTTCTTATTGAGGTATGTATAGAGAAATAAATATTCTACTAAGAGATTGAAGAGTTTACTAATTATGGGATTTTAATAAAATGATAATGTTTGAAGCGATGAAACATTCAACGGCTCGGAAACCCGTTAAATTTTTGAAACGGTTTTGGTTATTGATCCCAAACCGACTTTTTGGTTTAAGTTTTCGGTTACGTTCTTTAACCAGATAAACGGTTTTTGACGAATTTAGCTTTCATGAACAAAATTAACTGGTTAAAATGAGTTTTTGCGTGTTTATATTTGGCACGTTTTTGCTAATGGCGAATGGCTTAGTAGAAGGATGCATGCACGTTTCCTAATTATGAATAAATTCACCGGTTTATTTTGGTATCAAAACCGAAATCCATCCTTTCTCTAAGAATAACAGGTTATTATTTCGCGCTTAGCAACATATTTAGGGATTTATTTTTATTTATATAGATATAACTTACAAACAGTGTTAAATTTTATTTACAGTATTGGAATTATAATGTTTCATTGTCAACTCAATATTATGTTGTTTTTTTCAGTTGGTGGCAGTCATATTTGGGCTATGTCTCGCGAGTCACGTGCGACACAAGGGGAGAGCGCGTTATTAAGACTATGACTGCTCATACTACCCTGTCGTTCTCGTCAGACGCCAGGGTTTGGATCATATTTTGTCCAGATTTTTTGTATTTCAATCCTTTATCATATCAGCAACTTGCCATACAGCCCTCGCTTGGCTCGGCAATCCCAAGGTGCATCTGTTTGCCACACATTTTTTGCGTTATTCCAAACCGTTTAAGCAAGAATCAATTCACCGGAAAGTGTTTTCTGGCCTCAACAAAATTTGTTATGATGTCTGACAGTAAACACATTATTTTCGGTATAAAAATAGCCTATATGTATATATGTAACTTGTGTAACTTCCTATTAGTGATAGAATTTTCAGGAACAATTCAGAAGTTTTAGCCGATGTTGAAATTGATATTTTTGATTTTGAATTTGACCTGAAATACTTTTTTAGCAGCTGATGTAGTCTGTGGAGATTTTTGAAATTTTATTTATAATAGCCTACCTATAAAAAGTCTAAGGCCTGTACCAATTTTCAGCTTTAAACTTATAATAATTTTTTTGTCTATTTTGACCGGATAATAGTCTTTTTATTTATAATAATAAATAAGAAATACAAAAACTCAAGACATAAAAAATCTCATCAAGTAAATAGTAACAAATTTATATTTAATTTAAACAGCCTGTTTCGTTAAATTTTATTCTGAGTTGCATGTGCCGATAACTGTCATGGGGTCAGGTTTTTCTTATGCAGACTATTTTCTTCCACACATAATAACTGTTTTGTTATAAAGTAAAATAGTTATATTATGTGTTTTACTAAAACTTCGACGTTTTTTAATTAATCTGATGGATTTTTGTAAAATAAAACCCATTTAAGGATTTTTAATGGATAAGAATATTAAAAGAATAATAATTTTCTAATAAAATTTAACAATTAAAAAAATGTGTTTTACTTCTCTGTAAATAAAAAAATATTGTTATCCTCACTTTCAAAAGGAGTACTAATGCTTATCAAATAACAGGTATGTATGTATGCATGCATGTATATGTATATACATATATATGTATGTACTAGCGACTCACCCTCGCTTCTCTTGGGTTCGTCCCTAGGTTGCTTTCCAAAACAAAATTAGTTTATTAATTTGGCTTTCATTTTTTCGTGGGACCCTATTTTTTTTTCTAAAATAAAAGTAGCCTAAGTTACTCCTTATCACATCAGCTATCTGCCAGTGAAAGTCCCATCAAAATCTGTCCAGCCGTTTCAGAAATTAGCCGGAACAAACAGACAGACAGACAGATAGACAGACAGACAGACAGACAAAAATTGTAAAAAATGTTGTTATGGTATATGTACCGTATATACATCCATATGCATTTAGTAAAAAGCGGTTATTTTAATATTACAAACAGACACTGCAATTTTATTTGTCTGTATAGATGTATAGAAGAATGTATCTTATATAGAGTGTATCTTCCATAGAAATGGTATAGAAAAAGTGTTGAAGTGGGAAAAAGAAGAACTAGATTCAGTTGTGTTTAACGATCTTGATTTGGAACGATATTCTTGTATTTCTTCTATTCATAGCGTTTTACTTTTTAGATTTAAAATATTATTTTTATTAAAATAATTGGTTTCTTGATATAACAAAAAAAATTGTTACGTAAGTCTGGATTTATATAAACAACATTCAAAAGAATACCCTTGAGCTCTAAAAGCCTCAAACCGAGAGTTTGTACGTTCAATAAAAAAAAAATAGTATCTGTTACTTTTTTTTTAAACATGCACTACACTTGCTGCTTACTTACTTTTTACTTACTTTCTTAAAACGGAACCCTCGGTGTACGAGTCATACTGGCACTTGTCCAATTTTTTAAGTTACTGTCACAATATTAGTATAACAATAACGTAATAAGTTAAAGTTAATTTTTTAAATGTCTACTGCAAGCGCACTGCGTAGTACAAATTGTTGTGGCACCAACTATTTTTTCGCATCTGGGTTTGTCAGTTCTCATCTTAGAAATGTCTAAGCTGATTTCAATGAGACTATAGCAGCTGATAAATGAGGGATTTAGTCTTAAGTGAACCGACCTCTATTAATCTTATCGAAACGTAGGATTCCTGATATCAACTGTCAACAGAGGTAAAAAAAAGAGTATGTTTAATGCTGTAAAGCAATCGAAACGTCGGGAACCAAAAATCAAAATAAATCCGCGAAATAATCCGGAAAGATAGTTTTATTTAAAATGTCAAATATTCGCGTAAATCTAAGAAAGTAAATAAGAAAGTATTAAAGGTAAAACAAGAAAATCACATCAACAGAAAAACAGCTGGAGCCAGTTTCATATTATTTTTAGTTTTAGACTTCTGTACTTACCTCTAAATAAAAAAAAAAAAACTTTTATATCATATAAATTATGTAATGTAGTAATTGGGTTTGATTTCATTTAAAGTTTTTTTTAGGTATTCAATCGTATTATTCTCAGCAAACCCTTACATTTGATATCCACATCATGGGGGTGCATAATAAAACATAGTCCGCCATCGTTGGGAGTCCGTCATGTTGGATTTAACATGTCACATATTATGATATTTAACCATGCATTATCATCCAAACTAAACGTGTATGCAAAATTTTAGCTCAATTGATTGAGTATAATTTATAATTCAGTTGGAAGGTTTGACCCTAACAATCATACATATAAACATAGCAGCATAGTTAAATATAAGCTTGTAAAAAAAGACTGTTTATACCATAACTAGCGACTCACCCTCGCTTCGCGTCGGGTTCGTCCCTAGAAAAAAACAAATTATCTCACGGGAATCTTACATTTTCCGGGATGATATATAGCCTATGGCCTTCCTCAGTTAACGGGCTATCCAATGCAAAAAGAATTTTTTAAATCGGGAGTCCGTCATGTTGCATTTAACATGTCACATATTATGATATTTAACCATGCATTATCATCCAAACTAAACGTGTATGCAAAATTTTAGCTCAATTGATTGAATATAATTTATAATTCAGTTGGAAGATTTGACCCTAACAATCATACATATAAACATAGCAGCATAGTTAAATAAAAGCTTGTAAAAAAATACTGTTTATACCATAACTAGCGACTCACCCTCGCTTCGCTTCGGGTTCGTCCCTAGACAAAAGCAAATTATCTCACGGGAACCGTTCATTTTCCGGAATGATATATAGCCTATAGCTTTCCTCAGTTAACGGGCTATCCAATGCAAAAAGAATTTTTTAAGTCGGATTAGTAGTTCATGAGATTAGCGCGCTCAACCAAACAAAGAAACAAACAAACAAACTCTTCAACTTTATAATATTAGTATAGATATATGTAAAGAAAATTCTTTACAACATGACACATTCATCTACATAGGTATACTATATATAGTAAACTTGAATTCTAGAAAAAGGTCGTGTTTATCGTTTTTATTCTTTGTTTAGTACGACTTCACTTATCATATAGATGGAATCAGAATAATATGAATATAAACAATATTTTTTTCAGAGTTTCGTCTAGTTTTCGAAATTTCCATCTAGAATTACTATCCCACATACATCCATACACAGAACATCACAACATAATATATCAGTAGCTGTACCTACTTCAAATAAAAAAAACGATCCTTTAATCGTCAATACATAGTATAAAACAAAGTCGCTTCCCGCTGTCCGTCTGTCCCTATATATGCTTAGATCTTTAAAACTACTCAACGGATTTTGATGAGTTTTTTTAAAAGATAAGTGATTCAAGAGGATAGTTTATATGTATAATATATGCATAATATAGTAGAGAAACACTAATAATTTTAGAGGTTTCTAATGTGATGTCGCAAATAAACACATTTTTTGCGCATACATTGAAAACGCTGGCTGAACCCTACGAGATAGATCAAAATAATGTACTACAATGTTGTACACCTTAAAAAGGTCTACAAACAAAGCCACGATGGCATATGTCTATCTCTTAAGGATAACATACTATATCCATTTTACTATATCCAAGCTAGGGACGAACCCGAGCGAAGCTAGGGTGAGTCACTAGTCAATTATAAATGCTGTGTGATTTAAAAAATAAAATATACTTTTTTCCTCATAATTAGATTTGCCCGACTATAATTACTGAATATGAAAATAATAAATAAATGTTGATTCATACAAAACATGACCTAAAACATTATTCATAACATTTTGGCGGTATTATGACAAAATGATTCTATTTAAATAATTCCTTTGAATCTTATCGTCCGATAGCTGGCGGCAACGACCATGTACACCATGCAGTCACACACGGTACCACGACGCGTACGCACCTTTCAGTTTTATCCCGTCACATATTAAACATCAAAAATGGGTTGTGGAGAAGTTTTGGTTAAATACATACTGTTCTTCGCGAACTTATTCTTTGCGGTAAGTTTCTCTTACTGTTTCTATAAAATTTTAAAACGTTTTTATCATAATTGTATTAATACAACGCTCTTTTTCTACATGTAATCAGATCTAGTGTTTTTTTTACCTTCTTTTTTACCGGTCGTTCTATATATAACGTCTTGTTCTTCTCGTCTTCTCGTCTTCTACACGACATTGGCGAAGTAAATTGTGCCCCAAAGGCACTCCTGGAAGCCACGAAAGAAAAGAATTGAATTAAATTGATAATAACTTGATAACAGTGAAGTTGTGAAGTTCAGATTAGCGAATAAGAATGTGGTGGTAATGCAGCTCCATCATCGATTGTGGGATAATGAGTGTTGGGTGATTTTCTCAATTCGAGCATAAAGGATAATAAGTAATAAGCAAGTTGTTTTCGTGCTACAAATTACAATATGTGAACAAGATAGAAAATGTGATAAGGCTTATCAGTGCAATGTACGCAAACCTTATTGGACTCAATAATAGATTATAATTGTGTATGAATTTTGATAGATTTTCACCTCACCACCTCACATCTTACTAATGCTATGACAAAACTTATGATTGTTGAGAAAAAATCTAGATAGTACATAAGTAAAACTGAAAGCAATAGGTACTTTGTTGTATAATTTAATACGCACAAAACCATGTAGTAAATGATATACGCGTAGGTATATTTAATGATTTCCCATATCGTAATCGACTACGCAATTTCGGTTGATTATTTTTTATTATTTGTGTCCTAAAATCACTTGTTTTTCTACTTCATTGTTAGAATTTGTTTTGAAATAAACATATTTATGTACAACGAAACACAATAATATATTTTATGCAGATCGTTAGCAGATTGCTTTAGGTTTATGAATATTTTGTTTATCATCGGGTGTGGTTGCAATATGATCTCCCAACGAAATATTAAAATTTTACAAGATAAATGTTTGAATGTTCCATACAAATTGAATTTCTTTCATATATTAATCTATACATACAGTATGAAATCGTCAACGTCGGTTGACCCTTTAAAAAATACAAAAAGAACGTTTTTGTCTAGTTTATCTCAAATTAACGATCGTAGGTTTTGTTGGGTTTTAGTGGGTGGTACTGGCTAGAATAGCCATACCCACTAAAACCCAACAAAACCTCCCCCGTCTTAATGGGGCGTCGCAGGATCGCTTACGCACTCAACTACGACGCCCCAACGGCAGGTCTGCCGAAGCAGACCACAACAACCATGGAGTTGCTCCACAGTCCACTCTGCTATCAGAGAAGTACCAGGAGCAACCCGCATGGTACACCGCCCACCGAAGTGGGCCCCCTCCCTGTGCGTTTCTTGGCTTCGCGCTCGGCTGAACTGCCGGACGCTACTGAGACCCCCCGCCGCCCCCCCCACCCCCACTACGATATGGTGAATGCGCGTGGGGGAGGGGGGTGTTATAACTACCTACCTAACCTACTAAAGGTTTGATTCTTACAGAGGGTTTAACATTTCTATGATATACTAACTTCTGCTATATAATAAAAAAAAATGTCTTATTCAAATCTTCTATTCGTCTGTAAAAGATAAACGATTCTACAATATCCAATTTCCAAATATAAATGAGCTATCTGTTCCCTCAAGAATGACATCATGCTAATTTATTTCTTTTAGCATTAATGTCAATTGGGTTGTATGAAACTCATACAAGGAGCGGACCCATACCCATTGATAGCAGATTAGATAAACTGATAATGGTTACGGCGCTGATAAGCCGGAACTGTGTACTCTGTATATGATTTGGTCAACGCCTTTTTAATTTTATATGCAAAGTATGATGAAAATAAAAATAACTTATCTATGAGCAAAACTATAAGTATAGAAATGTATGTATGTATGTGTGTATGTATACTTGCGGATGTTGTTTGACTAATAAGTGACCAAATTCTGATGATTTCTGTATGTCCAATGCCTTAATAAATAGAAAAAAAAACTTTTTTACAAATCTTTAGGTCAGCGTAAATACTGCGGAGAGATAGTTTTCTATTCTACACTGAGTAAAGTAACTTTATAGAAGTTATATATGTTAAAAACTAGCGGCTCACCCTCGCTTCGCTCGTATTCGTCGCTAGGTACGTTTTACATAGATATTAAAAATAATTATTTGCCAGCGTTAACCATATAAATTTTAATATTATTATTCTTCTTGATTTTCGGGCCTCCCTTCAATACAAGGGGGATCAGGCTATAATTCACCACGCTGGCCAAGTGCGGGTTGGCGGACTTCACACGTCTTTCGAAAACTTGCTAGGTTCTCTTAAACATGCAGGTTTCCTCACGATGTTTTCCTTCGCCGTAAGGCAAGCGGTAATCGTGTTAGAAATGATACGCACATGAAAATATCAGAGGTGCGAGACCCGGAATTTGAACCCGCTTCACTCAGTTTCCCAAGCGAGCGCGTTACCACTGGGCTACCACTGCCTTATTGAGATTCGGCTTAGTTACAATTTTATTATATGTATAGATTTACTTCTTTACACTTTCTTGTTTGTTGTCATCTTGTTTTCTTCTCCATTCTACATAATATTGGCGAAGTAATTTTTGCCTAACTTATTATTATTTTTGTTTGATTCTTCTTTTTTATTTGCTTAGATTTATTTCAATTTCAGCATATTTTTTGTCTTATCGAATGTTTTACTGCCATTTCTATATATGTACTAGTGTCCAGTGGTCAAAATTCGATAATTATAATCATTATTGAAAGTTTTAGGAAAACTTACATATAAATAGAATTTACCTATCTATATGTATAATTAATAAAATATATTAAAAAAAACTGTTTTCAAAATTTTTATTCATAACACAAAAGCTCGTCAAATCTAAACAAAAAAAAAACAGATTGACAAACAAAAGGGAAAAAAAGATACTGAATTGTTGTCTTTGCCTATCCATATATAGACTAACGAATAACTCTCGCTTTGCTCGGGTGCGTCCATTATAGGTACGTTTTAAATAGATAGAAATAGTTATTGCCAGTACTTATAGAATCTTAGAAGAAACACACATGCTATCGTGGACTTTTTTATAGGCTTTTTTAAGACCTAAAATGTTCTAGCACATAGTTTTGATGTATCCCTTAAATCTTAAGGTTTAGTCAACGTTAGCTATGTATGCGTACGAAAACAGACTTGTTTTAGCCAATAAATTATCTACATACTATACTACATGTGATATAGATGAACGACGTGCGCTTAAATTACATTTTGTATTTTACCATGAAAACATGAGATTTTACCGCACTAAATTGTTAAATATGTTAATATTTTTTTTTTTATGAAGGTCATAGATGTGACTCGGGCGATCAGTTATTATGCTTTCTTGTGGGAATCAGATAATATTTCTCTGTAGTAAAAGATATTCTAAATATTCACCCGACTTATAGATTATCAATATAAAAATTTAGTTAAAATCCGTTCAATAGGTACTCTTTAACATCAAAAATTAAACAATAAATTACTCTTAGTTTTATATTATTTATTATAAACCTTTTGTACTTATAATATAATAATTACCGTCACTAATTTAGGTGGAAATAGCTTTTTTAAATGTTGAAATATTTCCGTGTACCCTAAACTTAATATCTAAAACTGGCGCACACCTAATGCATATATATATATATATATATATATATATATATATATATATATATATATATATTATTTTATTTATTTTTGGGAAACAAACAGTACATAGAACATTTATAAAAAATACATAAAAGATTGTACACACACCAATAAAGTTTCCACTAATATACATATCATCATTAACGAGCAGTCCAATAAGAGGGAGAAAAGCAGCAAAAACGTTACTTACAAAACCTTACAAAAAAAAAACTAATTAAGAGAAAAACAAAAAAAAAAAAATAATAATATGCTAACCTAAATGAAATTATAATCACAAGCATTCTCTAATTTTTTTTTTAAACTGTGTGATCGAGCAAGTATGCAAATCAATATTATTGAATTTTTCATTATATTTATTACAAGCTCGATACATAAAAGTATTTTGAACATATTTAGTTCTTGTTGGAGGAATATAAAACAATGACATATTTCTAGTGCTAACCTTAGGACATCTGAAGTAAATATTACTTAACAAATATGGAGAGTCTATAAAATCTAATATATTTAAACGAGCAATTCTTGTATATTTATATCTTTATATATTTATTTATACCGGCGATCTCGGAAACGGCTCTAACGATTTCGCTGAAATTTGGTATGGGGGGGCTTTCGGGGGCGAAAAATCGATCTAGATTAGTCTCATGCCTGGGAAAACGCGTGTTTTCGAGTTTTCATGCGGTTTTCTTTTGCATTATTCTACGCAGAATGTGTTCGATATTTATGTTCGTATTTCTTACACTCAGGCATAAGCATCGTGGTCAAGCGACCAAGGTGCAAGATTAACATTATATGGATCATATTGGATATTGGATACAAAGTTCTACTTTTTTTTGTATTTATCCAAGTTTTTAGTTTTTTTTTTAATCTTAAAAATATGATACAACAAAAAAGAACACCGAGCGAAGCTCGGTCGCCAGGTTCTTGTTAAGAATTTTGTATAAAAATGTCATATCTCGCTCTGTTCGACGATTTTCAACTGAGGGTAGGCAAAGTGTAGAGTGATCATGGTAAGGATATCTATATTTTAGATGTTTTATGAATTTTCTTTGTATTTTTTCAAGATCCTTCACATGAGTTCCATAAAATGGATTCCAAATAATTGAACCATAATCTAAGATAGATAGTATATATAAGAATATATATATATATATATATATACATATATATATATATATATATACACTAGCATTTCCCGCGGCTCCGCCCGCGTTCAGATGATCAAAAAGCAAATTCTTAGGTTTTACACATTAGTATACTCTTACATTATACATTACTTTCATTGCGCACCGCATGATTGGTAAATAATGGCAGAGATTGACAATGTCACAAAGGTTCCTCCGTTAAATTGAACTTTTTGTTTTAGCAATAACATTTATGTATGTCTATACTTCTGTTTTGTTTGTTTTTTTAGCTTTTCACGATAAACTCTCAAACTACGGAATTAATTTTAATCATTTTTTACTAATAGACAGCTATAGATTAATTTAATATACCTATAGCTGATTATTTAAATTACATAATGATAACTTTTCTTAATTAGCGCTAGTTAGTAATATTTTCCAAAACGATTTTCAAAAGAAAGTGTAATAAGTAAATAATTCTAAGCGAATACATTTTTTTTATTTCATATGGCTCTGCTAATATGATTAAAGTCGTAAGCGTTTT
Source organism: Fabriciana adippe (assembly GCA_905404265.1). NCBI lineage: Eukaryota > Metazoa > Arthropoda > Insecta > Lepidoptera > Nymphalidae > Fabriciana > Fabriciana adippe. The sequence goes on along the minus strand of FR989996.1, from coordinate 787,655 downwards.
ATTGTGTCCTTTAAGCCTTTACCTTCCAAGAAAAGGTGTCAAGAAAAAGTGAAAAAATTGAGGTATAACAGTACCTAAAATACTTTTTCATAGTTTTTGAGATATGAAATATTTTTAGTTACCCGCTTTGGCAGTTTAACAGCCATAAACTTGTTTCCCATAAAATGTTATAAAATAATATAAATTGAACTTATTTTTACGGTGCAAAAAATGAGTAGGTATTGTGGAAACGTAAATATTATTCGTATTTATTTTAGTGTTAACCATACAAAACACGTAAGTAAGAAAAACAACATATTATTTTGCTATACGAAACCTAAAATGCGTGAGTTGGATTTACATTTGCCCAATTTTTACATTAAAAGATTAAAAAACATTAACATTATTTACTAAACAATAAAAATTTACAAATATTCCCATTTGAAAATTGTTTCGGCCAACAAAATATTACTAACTAGCAGAACCTGCGGCTTCGCTCGCGATCAAACTACGAAAAATACGAAATTTAATGCAAATATATCCAAGGAATAAAAAGTTTCATATAAATTTTTATCCCCTATTTCACCCCCTTGGAGGTTGAATTTTGAAAAATCCTTCCTTAGTGGATACCTACGTCATAAGAGAAATACGTGTGCGAAATTTTAAGTTTCTTGCCCTAAGGGTTTAGCTTGTGTGCTTATTTAAAATTTTCATCCCATATTTTCATCCCCTTTTAGGGGTTGAATATTGGAAAACGCTGAAATACGTAACTTATTATTTTTGCCGTACTCATTTCATACGAAATTTCAAGCAAATATGTACTACAAAAAACCTCTTTGGCTTTTTGCTATTAGTAATAATTTGATGACTGTAATGATTTGCAAATGTATGATTGTGACTCGCGCATCGAGGGCTCCGTACCGCCGAATATCGTAATATTGTGTTGTTGTTACTTACATACACATTTACACACACACGTGTCGTAAGTGATCGTAACTCAAAATATACAGTATCTGAAAAGACATTTTACGTATATTCTGTAAATTCATTTTTATTTAAAGTATTTAGCACGCTCCACTACTTCTATTTTTTGCACATTTCCTACTTCGTCTTTTCAAAGTTGGAGCAAGAGACTACAATGATATATAACTCGCATATGTTTACGACTTAAAAATCAAGTAACTCGGCTAACATATTATAAACAGGCTAAAATCTACGTTATTTTTAAAGATCCTTTGTCAACTTGTTCTTACCTTTTAGTTAACTTTTTACGCAGTCGTGTTTTTTTAATTAAATTTATTATATTTATTAGTGTTTTAAAGTCAGTTTATATTATTTTTTTAAGTTTTTTGTATTTAGAAGTATGTACATCAAGTTTTTTTGGGAATATATCCATACAAACATGCTAACCCTTCGAAACAAACATAAATTAATTCTCACCTCTTCTCTTGTCTAAGAGATGGAATTTTGAAAAACTTTGAAATACATGTTTATAGTTTGCTTATCAGTTCAATCAAGAAAGATAAATAGTAAATTTCAAGCAAATCAGGCCATTTTTTTTTCCATTTTTTTACTAATGTTTTCACCCTATTTCTCACGTTTGGGGTAGAATTTCCAAAAACGATGAAATAAGAATGTATTTATTTTTCTTGAGAAGCTTTAATATTAAATTTCATTCTTCTTACTTCAAAAATGACGGACTCCTCATATAAAATTTCATCATCCCCTATTCACCCTCTTAGGGGATAGATTTTCAACAGCTCTGAAATACGTACTTATTTATTTCTAACCAGAAGCTTGTATAAGAAATTTCATGCTTCTTACTTCAAAAATGACGGACCTCTCATATAAACTTTTAACCCCTATTTCACCCTCTTAGGGGATAGATTTTCAAAAACTCTGAAATACATATTTATTTATTTCTAATCAAAAGTTTGTATATGAAATTTCACGTTTCTAACTTAGAAAATGACGGATTTCCATACACCCGTTCATTCCTTATTTTACCCCATTGGGATGGAATTTCTAAAAATCCTTTCTTAGTGGATGCCTACGTTATAAGAGGAATACGTGTGCGAAATTTTAAGTTTCTAGCCCTAAGGGTTTAGCCTGTGCGTTTACTTAAAACGTTCATCTCCTATTTTACCCTCTTAGGGGTTGAATTTTGAAAAACGCTAAAATACATAACTCATTATTTTTATCGTACTCAATTCATAGGAAATTTTATGCAATTATGTCCAAGAAATAAAAAGTTTCATACAAACTTTTATCCCCCATTTCACCCTCTTAGTGTTGAATTTTAGAAAACGCTGAAACACGTAACTCATTATTTTTGCCGTACTCAATTCATACGAAATTGCATGCAAATATGTCCAAGGAATAAGAAGTTTCATACAAACTTTTATTCCTTATTTCACCCCCTTGGGGGTTGAATTATGAAAAATCCTTCCTTAGTGGATGCCTACGTCATAAAAGAAATACGTGTGCGAAATTTTTAGTTTCTAGCCCTAAGGGTTTAGCCTGTGCGTTTATTTAAAACTCATCCCCTATTTTACCCTCTCTGGGGTTGAATTTTGGAAAACGCTAAAATACATAACTCATTATTTTTACCGTACTCAATTCATACGAAATTTCATGCAAATATGTCCAAGAAATAAAAAGTTTCATACAAACTTTTATCCCCCATTTCACCCTCTTAGGGGTTGAATTTTAGAAAACGCTGAAACACGTAACTCATTATTTTTGTCGTACTCAATTCATACGAAATTTCATGCAAATATGTCCAAGGAATAAGAAGTTTCATACAAACTTTTATCCCTTATTTCACCCCCTTGGGGGTTGAATTTTGAAAAATCCTTCCTTAGTGGATGCCTCTGTCATATGAGAAATACGTGTGCGAAATTTCAGTTTGCTAGCCTTAAGGGTTTGGCCTGTGCGTTGATACATCAGTCAATCACCTTTGCCTTTTATATAATAAGATATGTTTACTAATTTATAAAGCCAAAAAGTTTGTTTTATTAAAAATTTAAGCATGGGCAGGGCCGCGGGTAATTTAGTAGTAATTATAGTAGTCATAGAAAGGTTATAATATCTGTACATTTTTTTTTTTGGATAAAACTACGTATTTTAAAAACACATGGCGACATCTATTGTCAAATAGCTAAATAACACATAAATAAATTTTCATTAAAATAACTATTTTTAACCGACTTCCAAAAAGGAGGAGGTTCTCAATTCGTCGGAATCTTTTTTTTTTTTTTTTTTTTTTTTTTTATGTATGTTCACGGATTTCTCGAAGACGGCTGAACCGATTTGGAAAATTTTTTTTTTGTTTTAAAGAGTATTCTTCCCCGGTGGTCCCATATAAATTTTATCGAAATCGGTCAAGCGGTTTTTAAATAAATGGCTTAATCGAATATTGTTTTTATTATTTATGTATGTTCACGGATTTCTCGAAGACGGCTGAACCGATTTGGAAAATTTTTTTTTTGTTTCAAAGAGTATTCTTCCCCGGTGGTCCCATATAAATTTTATCGAAATCGGTCAAGCGGTTTTTAAATAAATGGCTTAAGCGAATATTATGTTTTTATTAAAAATCTTTCTTCTTACAAATTACTTGCTTATTACGTCTACACTAAAAATGGAAAAATAAAAACTTTTTAAAAAAAAATAAAAACCGACTTCCTGGCACTGAAAAGTAAAAAATAACTAAACAGAGGTTTTCATTTAAAATAGATACCTAATCAGATATTTTCGAAGTCGGTGTGCTTTGATTTGTATTGGCTGGCACCGACTTCGAAAATATCTGATTAGGTATCTATTTTAAATGAAAACCTCTGTTTAGTTATTTTTTACTTTTCAGTGCCAGGAAGTCGGTTTTTATTTTTTTTTAATAATGAATAAAATAGCGCTGTTAATATTTCTTTTAAGATAAGTTTCTTTTAATAGTTTTAACATAATATATAAGTAAGTTACCTTGCTAAAATATTAATAGCATCATCGTGCTTTTACTTTAACCAGTTTTTGTATTTTTTCTCAGAAATGAGATATTTTCCTGAGGTAAAAAGAATCCTATGTGTTGACCCGGATAACCTGCTATTACCATACCAAATTTCATAAAAATCCCTCTAGTGGTTTTTCTGTGATGCGGTCACATACAGACAGACAGAAAAAATTCTAAAAACTATAGATTCGGGCTCTATATCGCTAATAATGAATATTTCAATAAGATTTTCCGGAAAAATATTGAATTTAGAAGAACTTAGTTACAATTTTATTGTATGTATAGTTACTAATTTATGAAGCGAAAAAGTTTGCTTTTCTGATAATTTAAACACGGGCGGAGCCGCGGGTGATTTAGTAGTAATTCTAATAAAATCGAACAAAGGTCATATCTGTACATTAATTTTTTTGGGATTAAAAATATGTATTTTAAAAACACACGGCGACATCTATTGTCGAATATCTAAATAACACATAAATAAATATTAATTAAAATAACTATTTTAATGGATAAAATAGCGCTTTTGATAATTTGATTTTCAAGATAAGCTATTTTTATAGTTTTTACCATATTTTGTAAGTTACCTTGCTAAACTGTTTACAAATAGTATCGTCGTGGTTTTGTTCCTACCAGTTTTTGTATTTTTTTTTCAGAAATGAGATATTTTCTCGCGGTAAAAAGTATCCTATATGTTGACCCGGATAACCAGCTATCATCATACCAAATTTCATCAAAATCCCTCCAGTGGTTTTTCTGTGATGCGGTAACAGACAGACAGACAGACAGACAGACAGACAAAAATTCTAAAAACTATAGATTCGGCCTCTGCATCGATAATAATGTCTATTTCAATAAGATTTTCCAAAAAATATTTAATGTACAGATTCGGCTTAGTTAGAATTTTATAATATGTATATATATATATATATATATATATATACATACATATGTATGTAATGAGTATCTTAGAAGAAATTGTAAATACTAAACTTTTATTTATATTATATTAAAAATTGTAAAACGAGGTCATTAAAGCTGAAGCTTAAAAAGTTCTTGACATAGTTTAAATAATATACGTATCATCACTCTCTCTATCTATCAACTCTCTCTATCTATCTATCATCTATCTCTCTCTATCAACTCTCAGCGAACATACATATTTTGATATATTATAATACGGTAAAGCTATCTCAATTTATATATAGTGTGCGCCTATTTACCTATAGTGTATTCGACATTATAATATATAATAAAAAGATGATAAAATTCACCACCAGCTCTTTTTTGGATCGAACATACAAGATCTAAAACACTGTGATTTCTATAAATATGTCAAAATATTTGATTTCAACCCACTCTATATAGACGTATGTTAAATAATGCCGAATAATACAATATTATCTATTAACTGATAGCAGCCCTCCTGTGCTTGTTGCGAGCGTGGTTTGCGAGGCAGAGGCCGAAGACAACCGCCACCAGCTGAAATAAATAATATAAAATTAAAATACCTAACATCTATACATATAATAAAATCGTAACAAAGCCGAATCTGTACGTTAAATATTTTTTGGAAAAACTTATTGAAATAGACTTTATTATCGATACAGAGGACGAATCTATAGTTTTTAGAATTTTTGTCTGTCTTTCTGTCTGTTACCGTATCACGGAAAAACCACTAGAGGGATTTTGGGTATGATGATAGCTGGTTATTTGGGTCAACATATAGCATACTTTTTACTACGGCAAAATATCTCATCTCTGAGAAATCTATACTAAATGTTAAAACGTAAGTAGGGACGAACCCGAGCGGAGCGAGGGTGAGTCGCTAGTTTTAAATTAAGTTAAAAAACAGAGTATTTTACAAGATATGGCCGTTTTAACTGTGGAATCACAAGACAACCTAGGCACTAGACTGAATTAAAAAAGGTAGTACTTGGTAAGTGCTTAAACGTAATGATTTTTACAAGGTTTTACCTGTGTAGGTAAACAAGAGTACGACATGTTACTTGATCTTGACATAAGTAATTCTAAGAAAAAAATTATATGGTTTTTATATAAAATATGTATGTATGTATGTATGTATGTATGTATGTATGTATGTATGTATGTATGTATGTATGTATGTATGTATGTATGTATGTATGTATGTATGTATGTATGTATGTATGTATGTATGTATGTATGTATGTATGTATGTATGTATGTATGTAGCTAAATCTCGCGACAAGCTTTTATATGACACAAATTATATAATGTAATAAATTGATAGATTTGATTTAAATTAAAGTTTATTTTCTTCTTTTTAGAGCATTTAAATAAAAGCTTGTTTTTCAAAATGCTTTTTTACTACAATTTATTTAATTTATGAATTTATGGTGACTACTCTTGAGATATAACATGTTCATTGAAAATAACTATTATGAAAATTGATCCATAATTGGCAAAGATATTAAATAATAAATAAATAAATATGTTGGGACATTAAACACACAGCACTATCTAGTTCCATGTTAAGCTACGAGACCTGTGTTATGGATACCAGATAGTTGATACACTACACATATATAACTTTAAATACATACATATTATAAATATAAACACCCATGACTGGAGTACAAACATTCATGTTCATCACACAAACAAATGCCCCCAGCGGGACTCGAACCCGCGACCGCTGACACAGCAAGTAGGGTCACTACAAACTTAGCCAAATGTGTCGTCAATTGTAGTGTATTGCTCAAGTATTTGAAGTTGGTAACTTTCACAATGATCGTCAATATCGTGATAATTAGCAGTTTACTTAAATAAGGTTTTCACCATGATCTAATGCTTTTCATCAGAACTGGACCTTTAAATTTTTTAGGAATTGATAAAAAGAAATCCTAATTCTCTAAATTTCCATAATACATGGAGTCCGATATAGTGAACCATAGGAGGACTATTCGCATTTGATCAATATTATTTTAATTTTGCTTCTATAGATCACAGTCATTACTCATCTAGACTTCCTTTTAGACAAACTTTCTATATATTTGATTGTTGGGCGAAAAAGCGCCGAATGCTTTGTATGTTTTTGCATATTTTTTTATACTTAATACTAATAATGCATTTTATACTTAATACTAATAAACTTAAATAAACTCATCTGCGTTTTTACCCCCTTAAGGGGTGATTTCTGGGATAAAAACTATCCTATATCCTTCCCAGGGTCTCAAACTATGTTCTTATCAAATTTCATCTTAATCGGTTCAGTAGTTTCGGAGCCTATTTGACGCAAACAAACAAACAAACAAATTTTTCCTCTTTATAATATTAGTATAGATTATTCACACTAGTGTGTGATGTTCATACCTCAATAGAAACGATAACGATGACGACAACTTCGATGGCCAGGCCATATGTTTCGAATACCTCGCTGAAAATTTTGTTACATCCACCGTAAGAGGCCAAGGGGTTGCAGGGTGGAGAGGCGCAGCATGAATCCGGGAGAGACAGCTTGGTCAGGTAGGAGCCCGGGCCCTGGGGTCCGCAGCACAAGAGCTGGAATGCGAAATATATTATTCAATAAACACGTCAATAAAAACTACCCGAGCGACCGAGCTTTGCTCAGCGTTTTTTCACACCAATGTAGATAAATTTAAAAAGCAAAACTTTATCTAAAGACAAAATTTGATCCAAATCGTTAGAGCTGTTTCCGAGAAACACGAAATAAATTTATATACGAGTATATACAATAAATGCTCGTTTAATATAATATAAATATAATTCTTGCTTAAAATTTATTTCTTGGTTTATCTGATTTTATGAAGAGAATTTTTTATCTAATTTTCTTCTCATCTATACATACAAATAAATACAATTGGAGTGTCTGTTTGTAATATTAAAATAACCGCTTTATACTAAATGCATATGGATGTACACACGGTACATATACCAAAACAACATTTTTTACAATTTTTTTCTGTCTGTCTGTCTGTCTGTCTGTTTGTTCCGGCTAATCTTTGAAACAGCTGGACCGATTTTGATAGGACTTTCACTAGCAGATAGCTGATGTAATAAGGAGTAACTTAGGCTATTTTTATTTAAAAAAAAAATAGGGTCCCATGATAAAATAAAAAAAGTTTATTTTGGGAAGCAACCTAGGGATGAACCCGAGCGAAGTGAGGGTGAGTCGCTAGTTATATAATGTATTCTACCTACTAGACGCATTTAGAAATTGTCGGGAAACGATCACAGGAACACATGTTACACATCACACTAGCATGGATCTTTCCATTGCTACTGTAGTAATATAAGGTTTCCGTTTGAGTCGAGTCTTTTTTTGTGTCAACTATTTGTTTTAGCAACTCCTAATAAACTTACAACAGAAAAAACTGTTGAAAACAGAACAAAATGTTGCATATGAAAAATCTGGGGGTTCATAATAATATTTATATGTTATAGTTATGTGAAACTATAACGAAAAATATCAAAGAATAAGGCAATATAATCCTTTTCCTCCTACATTGCCAGAAATTCAAAAAGTTAAAATCCTTATAAGCTTTAAAAAATGGCATCCACTATAGAGAACTTTTAAGCTTAATACTTTCTTAGATTTACGCGAATGTTTGACATTTAAATAAAACTATCTTTTCGGATTTTTTCGCGGATTTATTTTGATTTTTGGTTCCCGACGTTTCGATTGCTTTACAGCAATCATGGTCACGGGAGAGACTAAGGTGTTAGATGTCTCAAAGGTATTATATAGTTGTTACAGACAGCCTACCCACAAATAACAAAATGAATTCAAAAATCTTGAAGTTTTATTTAAAATGTCAAATATTAGTAAATCTAAGAAAATATTTACGCGATATTTGCAAACGCCACACATTTGAGATCAAAGTAGCCAGTTCGACAAATCGCCTAATTCATATGTAAGAACCTAATATTTATGAGTTCTTTTTTTCATTTTGACAGTGGGCACGTTAAAACAAAGCGTATTAATGTACTTCCAGACAGAATCTGATTTTATTAAAATTTTAGCGTTAGAAAAAGCCCTCTCTGCTTCTAAGCTATTAGGATAGATATTAAATAGTTATATAGCGATGGTTTAGTATTTCCCTCTGTGGTCTTCACTTTACAGTAACTACTACGCTACTACGTAACCAGAATGAAAAAAATTCTGGTGATTTAGTAGATTTTTGAAGAATGGTAATTATTTGACTTAAGTCTCGAAAGTCTCGTTATTCCCGAGACTGGCGGTGGGAGTCTCGTGTCTCGAAAGTTTGAAAAAATCGTCGAGACTCTCGAAATTTTCGAGACCGAGACTCCCGGGATGAAAGCCCTACTATATATACATCCATATGCATTTAGTAAAAAGCGGTTATTTTAATATTACAAACAGACACTTCAATTTTATTTTTCTGCATGGATTACATATCCAACACAAAAAAATCAATTGATATCCGTCTAGTTATTTGTTTTGGAGCTATGTCTGATGATAAAGAATCTTAAGAACGCTTAATTAAAAAACAAATTAACGATACTGAAAAGTTTTAATTTTAAATGAAAAGTATAACTTACACCTCTTTCTATTTCATGGAATGCATCGACGTCCTTGGAGAAAGCCTCGTTCAGCCAGCGAGGGCTGTCGCTGACGAGTTCATCTTGTTTCACAAATATAAAAGTGGCCAGCGGTATTTTTAGAATCATCAAAACTAACCTTTTAAGATGGATGACCTGTTGATACGTAGACAATTGCATGACATGAAATTCCTTTACAAAATATTAAGAAATAAAATTGATTGTCCTCAACTCCTAAAATCCATAAACTTGCATGTTCCAAGCCGTGCGCATATGCGGAGATCAGTTAGGACTGGTTTACTGCATTCAAATGTGGTGTGTTTTGGAGGTTTTAAAGATAAACGTCTTCTTCGGCTGGAGACATATTTAATAATCAAAATATCTTAAGTATAATTATAACGAAAACTTAGCTTAATGGGTGGTCGACCATATATGGATGATATATGAGCGCTTTATATAAGGTAGAGCTTACATTAGACTTAATGCTATACTATACTATACTTTACTATGCTATATTATACTATACTTAATGTATAAACATTTCACACTTCACCTCCGGGGGAGAAAAAAAAAAAAATTTAATACATTTTTTTCTTAATATTACATACTACTTAATAAATCGTTTTGTTCGATTCTTATGCACTATATCTATTTTCTTATCCTTACTTATTTTTACATTTGGTCCCATATCTTCTAATACAACAAATGGTCCATTGAACAGTTCATCCAACTTACCACCTGTTTCTGATTTCACTAAAATTAAATCATCCTTATTGTAAGTAATAGGGTTAACATATTTATCATATTTTACTTTACGATTACATTTACTTTTTAATAAATTATTTCGGACATCCTTAAAAGCAACTTGCAACTTATATTTTAATTCATTACAGTAATTTTCTGGATTATACATAGGTTCTATTGTATTGGATAATCTATTGGAAATATATTGCATTGCCTACCAAATACAAGTCCAAACGGTTGATATTTTGTTTCGGTATGGACAGTGGTATTAAAACTAAAACACCAGTACGGTAGCCAATAAGACCAAGATTGTTTATCTTTGTCGCAGTGAATTCGTAAGAATGTACCTAAATTTTTATGAGCATTCTCCAATGCCCCAATGGATTGATGATGGTATGCTGTTGAGGTAATATTATCTATATTTAATAGTTTACATACCTAGGTTATGATGGAAGACGTGAACTCTGTTCCTCTGTCTGATGCTATTATTTTGGGTATGCCGAATCTTAATATAAAATTATTTACTAATGCTCTAGCTACGCTTATGGATTCCTTATTTTTTAGTGGATAAGCTTCTATAAACTTGCTTAACTCACATTGTATTGTTAAAATATATACATTGTCGTCGTAATCTTTTGGTAGCGGACCCACTATATCCATAAATATTTTTTCAAACGCGTATGACGCAGTTGTCGATAGTCATAGGTTCTTTAACGTATTTACAATGTTTAGATTTCTGGCATTTAGAACATTTTCTAACAAATTCTCTTACATCAGCTTCAAGGCCTGGCCAGTAAAATCGTCTTTTAATATTGTTTACCATTCTACGAACACCAGCATGGCCACTGGTTGGTAGTAAATGAAAATCATTTAATATGAATGATTTTTTTTCATCGTTATCTATCCTAGTTACACTTTTTAAAATGCAAATCCGTGGTCCGGAACACTTCTTAGTCGACTTTATTTCATCATTTAAATCGTTAATAAATCTTTCATTATTTTTATCTTTTATTATGCATATTTCTGCAATACTTAATTTTTTACAGAAATTACTCAACATGGTCACAAATTCGACTCGCGAGAAATGCGCCTTAAAGTTGAGATTAATGTAAATTATCTTTTTACTAGGACAATAAGAAAAACATTCATACTCATCACTTATTCTGTTTCCCTTTCGTAACTTATCTAATTCATAACCCTGTATCAATTTCATTTCTACTGAACCACACGGCTTTCTTAATAACTCTACAACTCTTGGTTGATCAGGCCTTTCGGCTCCAGAGTTATTAAGGAACGGTGTATCCTCTTCCATGATACTCTTATCTACCTCTTCCATTTCCTTTGTTTGCTTTCTTGTTAACACAGCCATAACTTGCTCATTCATACCTTTTAAGTCATTAGATGTAATATATATTCTTGACAAAGCATCTGCTCCTACATTTTCTTTACATTTTACATATTCGATTTTAAAATCATACTCTTCTAAAGTTAACCTAAATTTCATTAACCGACTAGAAGGATCTTTCATTCCAAATAAATATACTAATGGTTTATGATCAGTTTTAATAGTAAAATGCCTACCATACAAGTACGGTCTAAAGTATTTTACACTCCAAACTATAGCCAAAAGCTCCTTTTCTATTGTTGGATGATTTATTTCTGATGCATTTAAAGGTCTGCTTGCGTACGCAATAGGTTTCAAATCTTTATTAGTCAAAACTGCACCAATAGCGATTCCCGATGCATCTGTTTGAAGAATAAACTCATTTTCCGGAGAAAAGACTGGATATTGAAGGATAGGGGGAGAGATCATAGCTTTTTTAAGAATACTAAAAGAATTTTGACATTCCTTCCTTCCTAGTAAGTTTATTGAGAGGAATTGTTATATTAGCAAAAGAGGGTATAAATTTCCTATAATAATTACAGAATGCAACAAATCGTCGTACTTCATCAGCATTTTTAGGAATGGGATAATTTTGCAACACTGAAACTTTTCCAGGGTCTGGTAATATGCCTTCTGATGAAATTACGTGACCAAGATATAGAATTTCTTTTTTTAAAAATTGGCATTTACTTGGATTTAATTTTAAATTAACTTTTCTAAGTCTCTCAAAGACGTCAATCAAATGTTTGTTATGCATTTCTAAATTTCTGCCGAAAATAATTAAATCGTCTAGGTATACGAAACACTTTTCAAATGTAAGCCCAGACATAGCTACAGACATAACTCTACTAAATGCACTTGGTGAAATTTTGAGACCCATAGGAAGTCGTTTCATTTGGTATTGGCCTAAATTAGTACAAAATGCAGCGTATTTACGATTTTCTGGGTTAAGCGGAATTTGATAATATCCAGAACTTAAATCAAGATGGGAAAAATATATGGAACCTGAAAGTGAATCTAATATTTCAGTGATGTTAGGAAGTGGAAATTTATCATCTTGAATGTTTTCATTTAATTTTCGATAGTCTACAACTAAACGCCACTTTTTTTCTCCTGTTTTGTCACTTTTTTTAGGAACTAATAATATTGGACTAGACCATTCACTCTTAGATTCCTCTATTATATCATCTTTTAGCATGCTTTCAATTTGCTTTTGAACTTCAGGTTTCAGGGATTGAGGAATCCTGTATGGCTTTATATAGATTGGACTAGTATGGGGCTTTAATGTAATTCTCTGTTCATAAATGTCTGTCGTTGTCAGTTGGTCACCTGGTAAATGAAAAATATCTGCATATTTCCGACAAATAGTACTAATAGATTTATTTTCTTCTGGACTTAAATGATCTAATTTTAAGATTGATGATAGAGTATCGGCTCTTTTAGCGTTTGCTACAGTTTTATTAAAATTACAAATATTATAATGATCTAATGAATGAACCTCAGGGTTGAATCTAGGTAATTTTATGTCTTTTTCACTAGTATTCAAAAATTTTAATTGGTATCTTGCCATCCTTTATTCTTACAATCGCACTTCCTAAAAACAACTCTTTACTTAATTCTTTCGCGCAAACCACACAATCACCTTCCAAACCTGATTCTACAGCTACATAGTGTATTGACTCACTCCGAGCCGGGATAGATAAATAATCCGTAGTATAATCCGGTATTTCATAAATTGGCATAAGACATTGTTTTCTATTAGAGTGAATACTTAAAGTATTAGAATTTAAAAATATATCGCATCTAAAATTATTCAAGAAATCTAATCCAATAATGCCATCTACTTTTAACGATAGATTGGTGAAAATATAAAATTTATGATGAAAAGATTCACCATCTTTTGTTTTTAATGTTAGATACACATGATCTCGAGATTTTACTTGACCTCCTATTCCATTTACTATAGTCTCACTTTTATAAATCGTAGTATTTTTTTGTAGAACTTCGTTTCTTATAACAGATAACGAAGCACCAGTATCTAGTAAAAAATAATATTTATATTTATTTATTTCAAAAAGAACTATTTTTTGTTTATTATTTAAAGTAAAATTATAATCCTTAAATCCGAAAAAACTGATCTACGTCATCTTTTTTTATAGGCTCACTGACAGTACTATTTGTATTTATTGGAAATACATTACGATTACTACGTTTAGTATCCCTAGAAAATTGACCGCGATTTGAATGTTGATGATGTTGTTGATTTCCACTGTTATAATACTTACCACGTGAAAAATATTTATTATTATAATAACCACGTCGATTATATCCCCTTGTTGTTGTAGGATACCTATTATAAAAATTATTGTACCTACCTCGAAAACCTCTTTTACCCCAAGCCGAGGATCTCTGTATGTGCATGACTTCAGAGTTCGTTGAGGTCGAGGGCAAGAAAATTTCCTCGTCCTTTGCCGCTTGGATTGCATCTTTAAGAGAAGAGTAGTTTCTAGCTGCAATTATGGTACTTAATTTACTATTTTTTAAACCATCCGAAAACTGTTTAATTGCTGACCTTTCGTTCAAGGGCTTAAGAACACTATAATTAGAAGTATTTCCGTCTGCTTGAGATATTGTTAATTCTGTGAAAAGCTTTTCGATTTCACTGCCATATTCCTCAACTGACCTCCAACTTTGAGTAGTCTGTTGAAGACGTGCTTGAATAGCCGTAAATGATTTTTTCGTTAAAAGGTGAATTTTCATATCCTTAACAATATCTTTAACAGAAGTATAGTCTGTCGACATGCGCATTTTAGCGTTTTCGGAAAGTCTACTTTTTAAAATAAATTTAATTAATAAAGGAAAATCTGAATCTATAAGCATATCCGCATACATTTCGATACCATCAATTATTTTTTTCGTAGTCTCCTCTACACCGTCCATAACCGGCAACAAACTACAAGCCGTTTTTAAATCGAAATCCATTTTTGTGGAATAACTTTCTGACTTAATACACAATTTTTTTATCTCTAAATATATAACATTAATATTTTCATATATCTCAATAGCTTTATTAATTATATCCGACTTTTTACTATACTTTATATTTTCTAAAATTAAATTGCTACTTGATATAAGGTTTTCACACTCTTTTAATTTATTTTCTATAATATTTCCAGTTTTATTTCTTTATATCAATTAAAGAGTTATATATTAAACATAATTTTTCTGTCATACTAAATCTTAATAATTATAATAAACATCGAATCTTAAAATAGCGCATTGTAACATTACTAACAATAAGACACTTAGGTACATCGCGTAATTTGAGCGGGAATGGAATGTCACATCTTTCCTTTTCGGGCGGCGCGTATCATATTCGCGAGTGTACACGCACCGAATATTGCAATTATTATTAATGCACAGTTTAAACACTTACGTGGATCACAGTGTAGGGACGCACTTACACACTTTTCTTTTTTTAGTCGCCTCCTTCGTTCGATGATTTTTGAGCACGACCGCGTCGAATCATACTCGCAGCTCGTTGTAGCGCCAGTGAATTAACTTCTTCTCGAATCCATCTCCTGTGGCATCGCTTGTAGACCTTGTAAGCTCCGATGCTAGCCGCCAGCAATACAATTAATACTACAATTCCCATGAGAATATTAGATATCCTAATATGTGATTTTAACTCCTCCATGTAAGCTTGGTTGGCAGCTGATCCAGCAGCATTTTGTCCATATTTTCTTATTATTTATATTTTCATATTATATATATTTTCTTATTATATTATATATATTTTCTTTTGACGCGATGACTTTTTTTGATTTGACACATATTTGGATTTATGTACAAACAAAGTGCAGAAAAGCAGGTCTCTTCAGCAGGGTTGCCATCAAATGTGGTGTGTTTTGGAGGTTTTAAAGATAAACGTCTTCTTCGGCTGGAGACATATTTAATAATCAAAATATCTTAAGTATAATTATAACGAAAACTTAGCTTAATGGGTGGTCGACCATATATGGATGATATATGAGCGCTTTATATAAGGTAGAGCTTACATTAGACTTAATGCTATACTATACTATACTTTACTATGCTATATTATACTTAATGTATAAACATTTCACACTTCAGCATGTACCATTTGCCAGAACCAACTTAAAACAGTATTCTCCCATTCCAAGATTGTCAAGAGAATATAACACTGTTTGCGGGGAAGTAGATATTTTTGGCGACAACTTGATAATTTTTAAGAAAGTTATATTAGAACTTTTAAGAAAAAAAAAATTAAGGTTATGTTTTTGTTTTGTTTGAGTTTGTTTCTTTTTAGTTTTTCCTTTTTATTATTAATTATACCAGTATTATGTAATTATCTTGTAAATTTTATATAAGGCTGTTATTTGGTCATGTGCATGTTGTGACACCTTGAAATGTTAAACATTTTCTTTTTTTAATTTTGCGTTGAGTTTTTAGTTATGATGTAATAATGTTTTTAACAACTGAGGGTCCTATTAATTAATAAATAATAAATAATAGTAAATAATAACATGAAAATTGCGTACTGTAATGAAAATAATTTAAAATAATTAATATCATAGCGTCTTTAAAGATTGTAATCAATAAGACAAAATCGTAGTAAGAAAAAATCTCCCAAAATAAAAAAATAAAAAACTTTTAAATTTTAAATACATTTTGTTCTACGCATTGATATGCACTTTTATTAAGTATTGTATTAAAAATCGTCAAAAAATCTATCATTATTTGAAATAATAAGAGCGCTACCAATATATTACATTGATTATGATGATTATGTCAAAAACATTGTGTGAGATTGTTGTATAAACAGACAGACAAAGAATATAATATATTTGCATATATTAATCTCTAGAGAAATTATATTACTTCTGACTTAGAATTAGATATACTCTTGTGACCAAGCTACTGTATGAACTGGTAGGTTTTTAGATTTTCAGTCTAACTTACCTATCAGTTGCCCTATGTCTGATTTAAAACTAATGGTAGCTAGCTGCTAACATGAGTGCTAGTAGAAGTTTGAAATGAGGGATTTTCAAAGAACAGCTAGGTTTGTACTATTGGCATTTAGCAAATATTGGGTTTAAGTTGAAAATTTTAACATTTTGCATAATTCAAGCTTTTACAATAAAATGGTAAATATTCTTGATAAATACTCACAGTGATGAGCATGCAGTTGCTCTCCCTGATAGCTCCACGGCATCCGAAAAAGGCGACCACGACAACAATACTCCCTACCACCATCGTCCGGATGAGGATTAGCTGAAAGTCCTCCGACTCTTCGAATATATCCACTATTTGAGAGAGTCGCAGTTCGACCCCAATACCCAACCCTAACAGCGCCAAATTGGAATACTGAAAAAAATAATAAAAAAATGAAAAAAATGGCATTTATAAGAAATACATACAGTGGCGTAGCGTACGGGGGGCGGTAGGAGCCGCGACCCCAGGCGGCATTTTTAAAGTGGCGGCAAAATTTCACAATAAATATTGTGTACCAACATGAAATAGAGAAAATTAAGTATTTGTCACAAAAATCACTACCAACACATTCTCTCGGGTTATTGCTAAGTAATTTTCATTGCTGAATAGGAATTCTGGTCATACCGCCCCCTATATAAGCTACTGGACTAAGATTACGAAAGACTTTTTACTTTTGAAATTTAACGGTGCGAAAAAATTAAAAAAACTTGACAAAGAAGAACTACTTATTTTTATTATTCAACGAGGTTATAACATCATTGTTATTATTTACTAAATTATAAGATCTCATAAATAAATGGCTCAAACGAAATCTTTAAAATTTTGACATCATTATCATCTTTCGTCCATTTAATTTTACTCGGAAGTTCAGTCATTTTATTCGAAGACTAATTATAAATAATTAAAAAAAACCTTTCCGCCCTGGGTGAATCTTCATACGCAAAAGGGGTGAAAAGTGGAAAACATGCAAAATTATAACACACAGTTATTTATTATATATTTATTTAGTTATATTATATATTTATTTAGTTATTATAGTGTGATAAGAAGTAGGTAATTATAGTTATTATTAAACAAAAAGCAAACGTTTTGCATCATTTTTGCAATTACTGATCGGTTATTTTTCCACGATTAACTTTGGTTAGTATAAAATTGAAAAAATATATTTTTGAGAATATTCTGTGTTCGAGTCCCAGCTTAGATCAGAGATAATAATTCGCTTTTTCTGTGAAGAAATTGTTAGTAACATCCCGAAGTTGGGAAGTTGACAATGCTTCACCTTACCTCAAAGAACGCCTCAGAGAGAACGTTTTTTATGAAATATGCGAACACCACAACCACATACTCTTTTTCCGTGCCATTATTTGAGATTTTTTATTTTAATTCAGGCTAAATGAGCCCATCGTTGCAACTTTTAAGAGCTTTGAGAGCAGTTGTGCTATAAGTTGGTACTGCGCTCTCAGGTCCTCTTTGTGTAGAATGCTGGCATTTTTGGTGTATGCCAGAGGGAGATTTCCTCTTTTTCTCACGGTGCTCTCAGGTGATGTTGGTGTGAGATCCTGACATTATAGGTGTGGGTTGCCAGCTTCCCGATTGGTTTCTTTAGCTTCCTATGCTGGCACATTTGGTTTAGGATGCTAGCGTTCTGATTAACTCTTTGTCTTACCATCTTTAGTCATTGTAGTATATTATAGCCCTATTTAAGGGGTTCGGTTCTTCCTTCTTCCAACTTTTCTAGATGCACGAGACCGTGCATCCATAGAGCCATGTGATTGGCGGCGTTGCTCCATGGTTTGTTGCCCCTAATGAATTCTGATGTTGTAATGCTTTCAGCAAACCCACGTTTCCAAGTTCGAAAGGCTTGTCTGATATTTCACATGTTGTAAGGTGCGTTTTCCCAGTTTCTCTCACAACCGCTATATATAGGCGTTTTGCATGTGGTATCTGGTTTCTTTGGTTGGTGAGAGGTTTGGTGTAATAACCTGTCCCGTGTCGGCTCCTGTCCTATTTGTCTTCCTTGTAGTTTTCACTTTTAGCTTCACCAGGCTTATCGGTGTTTGGGGCTGTTTGTGGCTTTGTTCACGTCCCGCTTCGTAAGCCTACCTACTGTGATCGCCATGGCAGGCATCTTCTGTTGCAGGCGTTTTGCGCTACTTTTCTCACGTCACTAGGATATGTGGTATAATGTTTCTGGGGATCTCCCCCGATCATATGCGTAGCAGACTGCCGATAGTATAAGCTGATGTAAATTACTTTCGTGTACGGCAGTTCGTTACGAAGAATGAATTATATATTAATGGTAAATGTTCAACCTAATTCTTTAATTTCTATCCACAAGTCACAACCTTTGCTAGATGCCGTTCCAAGTTCTAGTTTAACCTTTTCACCATTCCATCAGACAGCAGATAACATGGCATAATTATCAAGCATATTGTACTCTCATATTATAATCTTACAAACTTCTTGAAGCACATGTGATTTACAGTTTCTTCTTTGATCGCCGTCATTTAATTTCCAAACAATTTGTGATCCCGGACCTGTAGCATTATAGATTTTAACCTATTTTGCGCAATTAAATGCTTCTTGATTTGGAATAGCAAAAGCATTGGGCCTTATTGTTAAATAATTAATCCATAATAAACTGAATTCTCACTTGATCTGGTCGAATCGCTTGCCAAGTAATTAATCGGAAATGAAATCGGAATTTCCCAAAGAAGATGGCGGCGAATTTGACTTCGGCCCCCGGCGGCATAAATGCACGCTACGCCACTGAATACATACAATATAATAGAAATAAATTCAGTTTACTGTGATGCTACATCAGCTAGTGTCGATTTCAAGGTCTGACTTGTGCTTACAACTGGACGATCTAGATATGTGTACAAAGTTTTGATCTCTCGATAAAGATAATTTGATAGAGCTTTAAGGGAATTTTAACTAGGAATAAGATAGAACTATGTATGATAATTTGTATAACGTTATCGAAACAACTGGAAAGAATATAGGTATTATAAGTCGAGAAATACACAATATTTCTTTACACTTTGATGGATTTTAACATTTGAAGCTTTTCTTGATATAATAAGAAGGTGAATGAAGAAAATATATTTTGTGATTGTAAAGATATGGACGTCTTGGCGGGGGCACTGCCGTGTCCCCAGATATTGAATAAAAAATAATAAGTAGCATTTACTTCGTCTCCAGGTGATGATGATGACTTTATTGTTGACTTGTTACGTATGAGCTACTAATGATGGACATATAGTATGTACATTGTACATATATGGTTTATTATATACATATGACCACAATTATTGATTACTGTGGTTAGGAAAAATGTTTGTAAATAATGCGTACGCACTACGAATATCCTGTACATCCGGTTCAGGTCACGTCTTTAAAAAAAATGCAATTAATCTTATTTTTTAAAATAAAAATGTTTCCTTTGAGTGAAACTTAATATTTTCAGTGTCTAAGACACTTTTCTTCCATGTCCTGTGCGTTTGTTGTACGGCGTTAAGAGTCGATATGCATAATTTGTAAGATTTCATCATTTTTTCAATTCTAAGATGCAATGTTTGTTCGAGAGATTTTATTCTTCCCATAGACCCTATCGATTAATTCGATAAAATAATTGCGGTGTCCTTTTCCGGTGTTCGATTCCCGGTTCAGGTAAGTTTTAAGAAAAAAAATAAATGCAGTTATTATTATTTTTAAAAATAAATAAATGTTCCCTTTGAGTAAAACTTGATAACTTTAATATTTAAGGTACTTTTCTTCCATGTCCCATCGATTTGTTCCACCCTGTATACCTACATGATACATAATATGTACTACATACATCTTATGTAGTGTTATGTAACACTGTAAAACACATTATACATTTAAAAAAATTCAATTTCTTGTATGAGATTGTAAATACATATTTAATTTAAATAAATACAGAAACCATCAGAATTTGGTCACTTATTAGTCAAACAACATCCACAAGTATACATACACACATACATACATACATTTCTATACTTATAGTTTTGCTCATAGATAAGTTATTTTTAGGGCAAAACCTATGATAATAATATGGATTTTCATCATACTTTGCATATAAAATTAAAAAGGCGTTGACCAAATCATATACAGAGTACACAGTTCCGGCTTATCAGCGCCGTAAACACTATCAGTTTATCTAATCTGCTATCAGTGGGTATGGGTCCGCTCCTTGTATGAGTTTCATACAACCCAATTGACATTAATGCTAAAAGAAATAAATTAGCATGATGTCATTCTTGAGGGAACAGATAGCTCATTTATATTTGGAAATTGGATATTGTAGAATCGTTTATCTTTTACAGACGAATAGAAGATTTGAATAAGACATTTTTTTTTATTATATAGCAGAAGTTAGTATATCATAGAAATGTTAAACCCTCTGTAAGAATCAAACCTTTAGTAGGTTAGGTAGGTAGTTATAACACCCCCCTCCCCCACGCGCATTCACCATGTCGTAGTGGGGGTGGGGGGGCGGCGGGGGGTCTCAGTACCGTCCGGCAGTTCAGCCAAGCGCGAAGCCAAGAAACGCACAGGGAGGGGGCCCACTTCGGTGGGCGGTGTACCATGCGGGTTGCTCCTGGTACTTCTCTGATAGCAGAGTGGACTGTGGAGCAACCCCATGGTTGTTGTGGTCTGCTTCGGCAGACCTGCCGTCGGGGCGTCGTAGTTGACTGCGTAAGCGATCCTGCGACGCCCCCTTAAGACGGGGGAGGTTTTGTTGGGTTTTAGTGGGTGGTACTGGCTATTCTAGCCGGTGAGTCCCACATAACCATCTATATGTCTATAGGTGGTATGCGTAAATGCTAAATTTCTCAACAAAAAAAAGGTGGGTCTAGATCACATAATACTAGTAGCAATAGATACTATTACGATCGTCAATTTGAGATAAGCTAGACAAAAACGAGTTCTTTTTGTACTTTTTAAAGGGTCAACCGACGTTGACGATTTCATACTGTATGTATAGATTAATATATGAAAGAAATTCAATTTGTATGGAACATTTAAACATTTGTCTTGTAAAATTTTAATATTTCGTTGGGAGATCATATTGCAACCACACCCGATGATAAACAAAATATTCATAAACCTAAAGCAATCTGCTAACGATCTGCATAAAATATATTATTGTGTTTCGTTGTACATAAATATGTTTATTTCAAAACAAATTCTAACAATGAAGTAGAAAAACAAGTGATTTTAGGACACAAATAATAAAAAATAATCAACCGAAATTGCGTAGTCGATTACGATATGGGAAATCATTAAATATACCTACGCGTATATCATTTACTACATGGTTTTGTGCGTATTGTTTAAATTATACAACAAAGTACCTATTGCTTTCAGTTTTACTTATGTGCTATCCAGATTTTTTCTCAACAATCATAAGTTTTCTCATAGCATTAGTAAGATGTGAGGTGGTGAGGTGAAAATCTATCAAAATTCATACACAATTATAATCTATTATTGAGTCCAATAAGGTTTGCGTACATTGCACTGATAAGCCTTATCACATTTTCTATCATGTTCACATATTGTAATTTGTAGCACGAAAACAACTTGCTTATTACTTATTATCCTTTATGCTCGAATTGAGAAAATCACCCAACACTCATTATCCCACAATCGATGATGGAGCTGCATTACCACCACATTCTTATTCGCTAATCTGAACTTCACAACTTCACTGTTATCAAGTTATTATCAATTTAATTCAATTCTTTTCTTTCGTGGCTTCCAGGAGTGCCTTTTGGGCACAATTTACTTCGCCAATGTCGTGTAGAAGACGAGAAGACGAGAAGAACAAGACGTTATATATAGAATGACCGGTAAAAAAGAAGGTAAAAAAACACTAGATCTGATTACATGTAGAAAAAGAGCGTTGTATTAATACAATTATGATAAAAACGTTTTAAAATTTTATAGAAACAGTAAGAGAAACTTACCGCAAAGAATAAGTTCGTGAAGTACAGTATGTATTTAACCAAAACTTCTCCACAACCCATTTTTGATGTTTAATATGTGACGGGATAAAACTGAAAGGTGCGTACGCGTCGTGGTACCGTGTGTGACTGCATGGTGTACATCTACGTGTGTGTATCATCACAAGTACCAGATACTTATGATGATACGTTCGTTCGACGTTCTTAGTAAAAACTAGCGACTCACCCTCGCTTCGCTCAGGTTCGTCCCTTGTTACGTTTCACTGCTGAACTGAGCTAAACGTTGATAAGTCAGCCTGTGAGTCGCGAGTAGTGAATAAAAATAGTAATTGCGAGTGTACCTTAGGTGATAGACATATAATATTGCAAACTTCCCAGTATAACTTTTTAAGACCTAAAATTTTCTAGTACATTGTTTTGATGTATCTCTTAAGGTTCAGCCAGCGTTAGCCATATAAACTTCTAAGGACGACTCGATAGAACCAGTCATTGCGTTTTCCCGCGGGAACGAAAAATGTGCCTGTAGTAAAAGGTATCCTAAATGTTGACTCGAGTGATAAGCTATCACTGTACAAAATTTAATTGAAATCGGATCAGTACTTTTTGCGTGAAACGCGCACATCGATTTAACTAAGTTAGTTTTGCTATAGGTATAGATAAGAATAGGTATTGCGAGTGTACCTTGAGAGATAGATATATACTGTTGTAGATATTTCTGTTGACCTTTTCAAGATCTACAATTTTTTAGTACATTGTTTTGATGTATGTCTTTAGGTTTAGCCAGCGGAGGGTTCCTAAGGAGGACTCGATAAAACCAGTTATTGCGATTTCCCGCGGGAAACAAAGATTTTCCAAAAGTAAAAGTTGTCCTAAATGTTGACCCGAGTAATAAGTTCACAAAATTTCGTTAAAATCGGTTCATTACTTTTTGCGTGAAACGCGTACAGACAAAGAGACAAACAGACAAACAGACAAAAAAATTAATAACTATGTTTTGGGGTCTATATCGTATACATAATACGTTACAGTCATTGTTTTTAAAAAATATTTCATGTACAGATTTCGCTAAGTTACTGCTTTATTATAGTATAGATAAACTTGCGATTCACGCTCGCTTCGCTCGCGTTCGTCCCTAGGTACGTTTTCACGGCTAGCTATGTTTATACATAAATAGTAGCTTGCTACTCCTAAGATATTCATTTAAATTATATAGCGATTTTCCCTCGCTTTGCTCGGGTGCGTACGCCGTAAGCGGATTTTGCTCACAATTTTATGGATTTTAATTTTTTTTCTCGGAACCCTGATTCTTTTTCTAAAATAAAATTAGCCTAAGTTACTCCTTATACCATCAGCTATCTGCCAGTGAAAGTCCCGTCAAAGTCAGTCCAGCCGTTTCGGAGATAAGCCGGAACAAACAGACAGACAGACAGACAGACAGACAGACAAAAATTGTAAAAAATGTTGTTTTGGTATATGTACCGTGTATACATCCATATGCATTTAGTAAAAAGCGGTTATTTTAATGTGTAACATTTGTAAAACAGACACTCCAATTTTATTTATCTCTATAGATTATGATTCCATCTATATGATAAGTGAAGTACTAAACAAAGAATAAAAACGATAAACACGACCTTTTCTAGAAATCGAGTTTACTATATATAGTATATCTATGTAGATGAATGTGTCATGTTGTAAAGAATTTTCTTTACATATATCTATACTAATATTATAAAGTTGAAGAGTTTGTTTGTTTGTTTGGTTGGTTGGTTGAACGCGCTAATC
Source organism: Fabriciana adippe (assembly GCA_905404265.1). Lineage (NCBI taxonomy): Eukaryota > Metazoa > Arthropoda > Insecta > Lepidoptera > Nymphalidae > Fabriciana > Fabriciana adippe. The sequence goes on along the minus strand of FR989996.1, from coordinate 763,189 downwards.
TCATGACTACTAATCCGATTTAAAAAATTCTTTTTGCATTGGATAGCCCGTTAACTGAGGAAGGAGATAGGCTATATATCATCCCGGAAAATGTAAGATTCCCCTGAGATAATTTGTTTTTTTCTAGGGACGAACCCGACGCGAAGCGAGGGTGAGTCGCTAGTTATGGTATAAACAGTCTTTTTTTACAAGCTTTTATTTAACTTGCTATGTTTATATGTACGTTTGTTAGGGTCAAACCTTCCAACTGAATTATAAATTATACTCAATCAATTGAGCTAAAATTTTGCATACACGTTTAGTTTGGATGATAATGCATGGTTAAATATCATAATATGTGACATGTTAAATCCAACATGACGGACTCCCAACGATGGCGGACTATGTTTTATTATGCACCCCCATGATGTGGATATCAAATGTAAGGGTTTGCTGAGAATAATACGATTGAATACCTAAAAAATCTTTAAATGAAATCAAACCCAATTACTACTACTACTATTATAAAAGTTTTTTTTTTTTTATTTAGAGGTAAGTACAGAAGTCTAAAACTAAAAATAATATGAAACTGCCTCCAGCTGTTTTTCTGTTGATGTGATTTTCTTGTTTTACCTTTAATACTTTCTTAGTTACTTTCTTAGATTTACGCGAATATTTGACATTTTAAATAAAACTATCTTTCCGGATTATTTCGCGGATTTATTTTGATTTTTGGTTCCCGACGTTTCGAATGCTTTACAGCGTTAAACATACTCTTTTTTTTACCTCTGTTGACAGTTGATATCAGGAATCCTACGTTTCGATAAGATTAATAGAGGTCGGTTCACTTAAGACTAAATCCCTCATTTATCAGCTATAGTCTCATTGAAATCAGCTTAGACATTTCTAAGATGAGAACTGACTAACCCAGATGCGAAAAAATAGTTGGTGCCACAACAATTTGTATTACGCAGTACGCTTGCAGTAGACATTTAAAAAATTAACTTTAAAGCAAAACTTATTACGTTATTATTTATTGTTATACTAAAATTGTAACTGTAACTTAAAAAATCGGACAAGTGCCAGTATGACTCGTACACCGAGGGTTCCGTGGTCACCAAATTAAAGTATTGTCTTACGTTTTAAGAAAGTTAATAGTAAGCAGCAAGTGTAGTGCAAATTTAAAAAAAAAACTGACAGACACTACATTTTTTTTATTGAACGTACAAACTCTCGGTTTGAGACTTTAAGAGCTCAAGGGTATTCTTTTGAATCTCGTTTCTATAAATCCAGACTTACGTAACAATTTTTTTTGTTATATCAAGAAACCAATTATTTTTATAACAATAATATTTTAAATCTAAAAAGTAAAACGCTGTGAATAGAAGAAATACAAGAATATCGTTCCAAATCAAGATCGTTAAACACAACTGAATCTAGTTCTTCTTTTTCCCATTTCAACACTTTTTCTATACCATTTCTATGGAAGATACACTCTATATAAGATACATTCTTCTATACATCTATACAGACAAATAAAATTGGAGTGTCTGTTTGTAATATTAAAATAACCGCTTTTTACTAAATGCATATGGATGTATACACGGTACATATACCATAACAACATTTTGTACAATTTTTCTCTGTCTGTCTGTCTATCTGTCTGTCTGTCTGTTTGTTCCGGCTAATTTCTGAAACGGCTGGACAGATTTTGATGGGACTTTCACTGGCAGATAGCTGATGTAATAAGGAGTAACTTAGGCTATTTTTATTTTAGAAAAAAAAATAGGGTCCCACGAAAAAAATAAAAGCCAAATTAATAAATTAATTTTGTTTTGAAAAGCAACCTAGGGACGAACCCGAGAGAAGCGAGGGTGAGTCGCTAGTACATACATATACATATATATATATGTATATATATATATATATATATATATATATATATATATATACATACATATACATATACAATATACATGCATACATACATACCTGTTATTTAATAAGCATTAGTACTCCTTTTGAAAGTGAGGATAACAATATTTTTTTTTGTTTACGGAGAAGTAAAACACATTTTTTAACTGTTAATTTTTATTAGAAAATTATTAATCTTTTAACATTCTTATTCCATTAAAAATCCTTAAATGGGTTTTATTTTACAAAAATCCATCAGATTAATTAAAAAACGTCGAAGTTTTAGTAAAACACATAATATAACTATTTTACTTTATATTTATAACAAAACAGTTATTATGTGTGGAAGAAAGCAGTCTGCATAAGAAAAACCTGACCCCATGACAGTTATTGGCACATGCAACTCAAAATAAAATTTAACGAAACAGGCTGTTTAACACGTTCATGCGAACGAACACCTCAGTATAGTAGCTCTATGCGATACTGCACATCATTTTTTCATACAAACTAAACCGGCGTCTAATGACGTTGTGCAAATAGCTGATGATATTAGTATTTGAATATATTGCGCTGACGTCCTAACACGTCGACGTTCATACACGCTATGCTTCAAATAATATATAAAAATCTGTGCAGTAGCGAACAACGTACCATAACGTCGACGTTCATATACGCTGTGCAACACTATATATATAAGAAAATGTGCAATATCGAACAACGTATTATAAAATGCGGTTGCACATTAATTGTCGAATGATCTTTTGCATACTCAGGGTCCGGTAGAGGCAACAGCAACTGCGCATGAGATTTCAGGTTGCCGTATGCACCTCCAAGATCTGGTAAAGCGGATGATGGCTGACCAACAGGTGAATGGCCCTCAGTAGAAGTGTTCTGCAAGAGTAACTGTGACTTTTAAATCTCTAAGACCGTTTAGCAGAAAAGCGTCCTTCAAAAGGCTATCTCCTAGATTTCTTCGCAATACTTCAGAGTCTATTGACATATTTTGCAGTGCTATCTAGGTCTATGCAATCGGTTGTTTGATTCAGACGCAGCTTGCAATTTTTTACTTGTAGACTGCTTTCGTGTACTATATTTTCGTTTACGAGAGTCAAAAATGCTTTCAGCACTACAATACTCTGAATCGTGTGTGGTTCTATGAGAATTTTCTGATGCGGTTCCGAATGCGGAATCTGATGTAAATCCAACGTCAGAAGAAGCAGGTCGTCAATTGAAACAAGTACTCGTTTTGACACGCAATAATGACTTTTTGCGCTGTTTGCCCTGCTCAAACTGCGAAAAGCCCATGTCACAGGAGCTGTCGTTGTTATTTTTACCAATTGGGTAGTAATCAGCAAACGATCCAAATTCTCCATTGTCAACAAAAGGTTTTGGCGTGGTTTCCCGGATGACGAAAGCACAAAGATTTTCATGGAAGATCCCTTTTTTTGGCTCATTTCACATATCTAAAACAAACAAATAATACAAAATATCTGTTTTAAACACATTCAGACTTATTTCAATAAAGTAAAATACATTGATATAATATATACAACGTAGTAAGATAATGAAAATACTTACGTTTTGCGTTGATATTTTCCGCGAACACAGAATCGGCGCACGCACTACCCCCGCGACGCGCATAAGTTGACGGATGTGATGAAACTTCTTAGGCGAAACTACGTATAGTGACGTTGTGCGCTAACAAAGTAGGTACTTAGTACAGGACGGAATGCCTTAAAAGAAGGCAAAAAAAATCGGTGCGGTGTAGCACTACAATTTTGAGAATTCAATATATTGTGGCACAGCAACCCAACTTTTAAGCGTTTGACGAGAACGACAGGGTAGTATGAGCAGTCATAGTCTTAATAACGCGCTCTCTCCTTGTGTCGCACGTGACTCGCGAGACATAGCCCAAATATGACTGCCACCAACTGAAAAAAACAACATAATATTGAGTTGACAATGAAACATTATAACTATCCAGTACTGTAAATAAAATTTAACACTGTTTGTAAGTTATATCTATATAAATAAAAATAAATCCCTAAATATGTTGCTAAGCGCGAAATAATAACCTGTTATTCTTAGAGAAAGGATGGATTTCGGTTTTGATACCAAAATAAACCGGTTAATTTATTCATAATTAGGAAACGTGCATGCATCCTTCTACTAAGCCATTCACCATTAGCAAAAACGTGCCAAATATAAACACGCAAAAACTCATTTTAACCACTTAATTTTGTTCATGAAACCTAAATTCGTCAAAAACCGTTTATCTGGTTAAAGAACGTAACCGAAAACTTACACCAAAAGCCTGTCGGTGTGGGGTCAATAACTAAAACCGATTCAAAAATTGAACGGGTTTCAAAACCCTTGAATGTTTTATCGCTTCGAACATTATCATTTTATTAAAATCCCATAATTAGTAAACTCTTCAATGTCTTAGTAGAATATTTATTTCTCTATACATACCTCAATAAGAACGACAATGATGGCTATTATGCCGATCGTCAGTCCGAATGTTTCGAAAAACTTGGTGACCACTACGTTACAACCTTCGTATGCGATCAATCGAACGCAAATTACTTCGGATTCGGGACAACATGAATTCGGCAAAGTTGGTATTGGTATTGGTATAATAATAGTCGTATTATAGGATTCAGGGCCCTTAGTTCCACAGCATTGAAACTGGAATTTTAGTTTGTTAAAATTAATTAATATTATAATTTATCTCTAAAATTCGTTGAGCTGTTAATTCTTATGGTACAATAAAATTAAATTATTTATTTTCATTAAAATTTTTTAAACGATTGCTTAAACGGTTAATAAAAATCATGAACAATCGTTATATACATATATATAGATAGAATAGACCCAAAAGGAAAATAATATGTAAAGCATTAGTAGTAATAAGAGAATATGGCAAGAGAGGATATTCTTGTTAATTATAACAGGAAGTGTGCCGTATTCTCTTAGTAATATTTTTGGCGGAGAAATGAACATTTTGGGGAAAGGAATTCAAAATAATTGAGTTCTTACAGTTTTTTCTATTTCGTGGAATCCAGCACGATCCTCGTCAAAGACCTCGGTGAGCCAGCCCGGAATGCTGCTGAGGACTTCGTCTTGTTTCACAAATATCAAAGTGACCAGTGTGATTTTCAGGATCATCAATAATATGATCAGTATCGAATACTGTAATCGAAATTATTTAAATTATCACTTATAGACTACATTAAATACGACACATTTACCATATGATATAAGTTTAGTTTTCAAAAATAAAATTAGAGCAGTTGAAGATGATCTTGATTGGAAAAGAGAACTAAATTTTGATAGAGTCACATCTTTATATCAAGTCATATAAAGTCATATCTATATTGACATAATTTACGAACTATACCCATATAATACATTAGTAGACCAATACTCGCAAACCATCATAGTCCATGATATAGCTCATTTTATTGCAAGATTGCCTTGATTGCATAGAATAATGCAAAAGTGTATTTGTTGGTTGGTCTGCCTTATAAATATCGACGGTTCAACGTGATGATTTGCTCTGTTATAATATAAGGACCGAAGAGTAACATAGCCCATAGGCTGTTTTTTCCCATTACAGTACAAATACACAAGTCGTACTCATGGACTATTAATAATAAATAATAAAAATAGCCTTTATTTCCTCTGACCTTTCTATATACATACAATTTAAAGATTAATTAAACTACATTTTTAACTAATTTATTCTTAATACGTATCTTATAATTTGTTTATTTATTTTCAGTTTCTATTTATCAGCTACCGGGTCAGGTTGCCTTGCGACATAGGCCTCCTCAAATTCCTTCCACATGTGCCTATCCAGCGCTGTCCTTCTCCAGCCCTTAGGCAGATCGTCCTCCCATCTTTTAATCTGTCTTCCTCTACGTCTTTTTCCATTCCTTGGGTACCATTCTGTAACTTTTTTGGTCCACTTTCCCGTTTGTGTTCTCATCATATGACCTGTCCACTTCCATTTTAATGTTCGAGTTCTAACTCTCACGTCTGTTATTTTAGTGATGTTCCTGATTTTTGTATTTTTCCATTTATCTCTCAATCTCAGGCCCAACATACTTCTTTCCATTCCCCTCTGGCATACCCCTAGCTTGTGTTCTATTTTCTGTGTTAGTGGCCAGGTCTGACAGGCGTAGGTAAGACATGGAAGAATGCAAGTGTTATAAACCTTTCTTTTTTCTGAAATGGGCACAGATTTATTTTTCATGATTTCCTTCATGGACCAGTACCTTTTCCATGTGTTGTTCACTCGCCTATCAACTTCTTTATTTGATAGATCCTTTGCAGATATTACTTGTCCCAGGTATACATATTCGTTTACGTATTCGATCTCTTCTTCGGCCACCTTTACTGCAATTTTTGTCTTATTTGTCATTAATTTGGTTTTGCTAGTATTCATTGTTAATCCTGCCTTTTTACTTTCCGCTGCTAGTTGTTGTAACATTAATTGTAGAGTAACAGGATCTTCTGCGAATAAGATGAGATCGTCTGCGAACCTTAGGTGGTGTAATTTTTCTCCATTTATATTAATGCCGAAGTTATCCCAGTTGAGTTGCCTAAAGATATTTTCCAAGACCGCATTGAATATTTTTGGTGACAATGGATCTCCTTGTCTAACGCCTTTCTGAATTTTAAATTGATCTCCTATACTTTCCAGTTGAACTTTTGCTGTGCTATTGTCATAAATTTGTTTAATTATCCTAATGTATTTACTCCCCACTCCTTGGTTTTTTAATGTATCCCATATGTAGCTATGCTTCAAAGAGTCGAAAGCTTTGTTATAGTCCACGAAAGACAGGTAGTATGGGCGGTCGTATTCGTTGCATTTCTCAATTATTTGTTTGACGGTGTGTATGTGATCAATCGTTGAGAAATCGGCGCGGAAGCCAGCTTGTTCTTTAGGCTGGTTGCTGTCTAGTGTATTAGTCAAGCGTTTTAATATTATTTTTGTGAACACTTTGTACAGGTTTGTCATTAAACTGATGGGTCTATAATTGTTTATATCATTTTTATCTCCTTTTTTATGTATGAGTATTATCGTTGACGATGTCCATTGAGAAGGGATTTGTTCTGTATTCAAAATTTCATTGCATATATGTGTAAAAGGTTGTATTATTTGTTCCATGGTGATTTTTAGTAATTCATTAGTTATCTTATCCTCCCCAGGTGCTTTCCCTGCTTTTTGGGTTTGAATAGCCCTTCTTACTTCGCTTTGCATTATGTGTGGTATTGGTTCTTGGTCTAGGTTATCTTTTAATGTTATGTTGTCTGTATGATCTCTTTTATCATCTGTATATAATTCTTTGTAGAAATCTGTTGCTGTTTTTAAGATATGTTGACGTTTAGTTGTAGTGTATACTTTTTTATCTTTGCCTTTCCTTATTATTTCCGGTATCCATGTTGAATGTTCGTTTAGTTGTTTCAAAGCAATTTTAATACCTCCTGTTTTGTTTATATGTTCCCTTATAACTTGAAGCCGATTTGATTTTCTATGGTTAAGTCATATCTATATTGAGATAATTTACAAACTATACCCATATAATACATTAGTAGACTAATACTCGCAAACCATCATAGTCCATGATATAGCTCATTTTATTGCAAGATTGCCTTGATTGCATAGAATAATGCAAAAGTGTATTTGTTGGTTGGTCTGCCTTATAAATATCGACGGTTCAACGTGATGTTTTGCTCTGTTATAATATAAGGACCGAAGAGTAACATAGCCCGTAGGCTGTTTTTTCCCATTACAGTACAAATACACAAGTCGTACTCATGGACTATTAGTCTCTTGCAAAAAATTACGTAGGAGCTCTAAACTAAATATAGTTTTTTTAATAGTATTTATACAATCAATGATTTATACTCACAGAGATGAGCATGCAGTTGCTTTCCCTGATGGCTCCATAGCATCCAAAGAATGTGATCAAGAAGACAATACATCCTACCACAATCGCACCTATAGGGGTTAATTGGTAGAGCTGAGAATCTTAAAAGAGATCCGTTACACTAGCAACTCGGAGTTCCAACGCAATACCTAACCCCAAGAGCGTTAAACCAGCGAGCTGGAATAAAAATAATGTGTTAAATTGACTAGAAACGAATTCCGGAAAAAAGAGTGTTGGACAATACCAGTTCAAAATACATATATGCAGTTACCTGCCTATAAAATAAATACAGCATCAACCAAATAATATTCAGAGAACACAATACTGGCTAATCTCGATGTGCCGGAAACAAAATCAGTTTATCTAATCTGCTATCGATGAGTATTGACTTGTACATTAGAAAAAGTTTTCATAAAAAAATAAAAAAAAAATAAGAAAAACGTCACGTCATAGTAATACTTATATAATACTCGAGTTGACTGCCTCGGTGATCTAGTGGCTAGTATCTACGGCTGAAGATCCGGAGGTCCTGGGTTCGAGTCCCGAGTTGGGCCAAATTTATTTACAAAATTTTTCTTTTAAGATATTCTAGTAAGAGCCCGAAGTTGAAAAGTTTGCGGTGTTTCACCCCCCTGTCTCGGAGAGTACTTAAAGCCGTCTAAATGCGCGTAAACTCCCACAGATCGTGTCGAAGTATCGTCCTATGGGACTTTGAGAGTGAAAGGAATAGAGAGTGCTCTTGTGTCTGCGCGCATGCATACTTGTGCACTATAATATCTCCTGCGCAGATGGCTAGTCTCAGTGAGATAGGCCGCCGTGGCCGAATCGGTCAGGAGGACATTTTTTATTAATAAATCCAGTTAATACAGAAATTATATTATAATTGTCACTATATTCCTAACACATAATCTGCATTATTTAAATTTTAAATTAACGTTAGTTACGCTCAATCAATTGTTTAAATATAATGATAAAAATGTCAACAATAAAAACTTACTGCAAAAAATAAGTTCGCGAAGAAGAGTATATACTTCACTAAGGATTCTGCACAAGCCATACTTTATATTTAAATTAAAGTAAAAAAAATGAAGGTGCACGCGCGCTGTGATCTCGCGTATCACTGTCTCGCTGACAAATGGGATAGTAAGGTTCTCAAAATTATTTATGTTGTAACATTTAGTAATACCTACCTACGTCCAAAGAGTTATCTCTAATCTATATAGATAAATAAAACTATACAGATAAATAAAATCGAAGTGTATGTGTGTAATGTCAAAATAACAGTTTTATACTAAATGCATATGAAAATATGTACGGTACTAATAAAAAAAAATTAAATTTTTTGTCTCTGTCTGTTTTTTCCGCCTAATCTCCGAAACGGCTAGACCGATTTTGACGGGATTTTCACTGGCAGATAGCTGATGTTATAAGAAGTAACTTAAGCTACTTTTATTTTTCGCGCAAAAAAATTAAAACCCATGGAATTGTAAACAAATCATACCTAGGGATGCACCCGAGTGAAGCGAGGGTAAGTCGCTAGTATTGTAATATGAATCATAGATTATTAACTATTATCAATATATCTTTTAGTAGCTGATATCGAGCTAGTGTATATTTTGGTTTTAAAAAACAATTATTAGTTTAAGTATGAATCATGCCGTTTATACAGGTTGTCCCAGAAAGTAGTTTCAAGCGGAAAACCAGAGGTAGAGCATCCTTGGGGTACCCCAATCGTCCCCATTCATTCATAGTTAATAGTTTTTGAGTTATGATTTTTTTCTGAATTTTTAGGAAATTTTCAAACTGAACCACTTAAAAAAGTTCTAAAAAAAAGTAGAAGACATTTTCGAGATTTTTTTTGCAACTGAATCTTCACGAGTTGTACTTTTATGCTTAAAATAATGAACTTCGTAACTTTGATGGAAATTATGAAAATGTTGGTGTAAAGTGAAAAATGTATGTTTGGTGAATTATTATTTAAATTTTCAACTTTAAATTAAAAAATTAAACAGGTGACTTCATGGTTCCTAAGTAGGTCTCAAAAGTTTTCCAGACTCTCAACTACAATAATCATTAAAAATAAAAACTTAAAAAAAAACCAACTTCCAGGCAGTTGTTTGAAAATTCTCAAAAATTCAGAAAAAAATTCATAACTCAAAAACTATGAACAATCGCGTAACATACATTGGGATAATTCGGGTACCTTAAGGTAGCTCTATCTCTGGACTTCCGCTTGAGATTACTTTCTGGGACAACCTGTATAAATCCTATCTCTTATCTTTTTTATCACATTACTTTTGTGTAATTTACCACAAAAAACCCATCTTTTACTAATACTATTCATATTGACGACACTTCTGGTTCAGTTCGTAGTGACCCTACTTGCTGTGCCAGCGGTCGAGGGTTCGAGTCCCGCTGGGGGCATTCATTTGTGTTATGAGCACGAATGTTCGTACGCCAGTCATGGATGTTTATATTTATAATATGTATGTATTTAAAGTTATATACGTGTAGTGTATCAACTATTTGGTATCCATAACACAAGCCTCGTAGCTTACCATGGAACTAGATGGTGCTGTGTGTTCATGTCGCAACATATTTATTTATTTATATTGAACCGGGTGTTAAATAACGATCTCAATAACTTTTACGTGATGTGATTTTACGTTACAAAGACAGCAGGAAAAATAAAAAAAAATCCTTTTTTTATTTAGGTTGCAGGTATATCTTTAAAGTACTTATCTTTGAATTACGACTATTCAGGAGGCTTAGACAAAATATTATACGAAATCAACATGATTACCACGTCTTGTCTCACGATGTAGTAGAATATCGTGAGGAAACTTGCCTGTTTGAAAGAACCTAGCGAGTTTTTGAAAGATATGTGAAATCCACCAACCTGCACATGGCCAGCATGGTGCACTATGGCAGCTGATCCCCCTCGTATCGTAGGAAGGCCCGTGCCAAGCACTGAGATGTTAAAAAACCTGAATACAATACGAGCAATAGTCTTTTGCTGAGCCAGATTACGTTACAGCACAAGAGGATCGCTTACATCTTTAGATCTACTCGACCAATGTTAATTAACACGTTGACTGTCTGTGCATTTAATGTAATGCATTTGGGATCAACCGTGTGCGGTGTGACGTCCGTGCATTAGATTTAATTCACGTGCCCATGTTAACTCAATAGCATTTTCTGGACTAAACGTGAGAGCTAGGCTTTTTTACGCTCAATGGACGTATGGGTAAGGAACATGGAAAAATAAAAACCAATGTCCCGTCGATTTTTTTAATTTATTACTTTTTTAGTTCTAATGTAACTACGAGAAGAAATTAATCAATGAGAATCGTTATAACAGCTTGAACAAAATGCTTTATTGCAAGCAATACATTCAGTTAGGATCTGTGTAATGTTTTTTCTTGCTTCGTTGGTTGTGGATCAAGTTTATTTCAGTTTTCGGTAGCAACCTGCGCAACGTTTTTGACTTGAGATCTTTTTGTACTAAATGGATGGTTTTCGCACCAGCGAGCTGTAGCTCGCTAGCTGATCTGCCATGTTTATGCCTTTCTTACTTTCATTATATGCCAAAACTACTTTTTTTTTCATCACAAAATAAAGTTTACTCAAACAACGAAACAAAATTTTAAACAGCTTTTCAACAAGTGAATCAGCTGGCAAATAAATAAAAGTACTTTTTGCTAGCTTTAAAACGGGGCTACTATCAAAAAAAAACAAATCTATTTCTAAGAAAGTGGCTTATAACGTCTATGTCGTATCTGTAATGCACACAAATCAAGCCGAAACGCCCGTACATAAAATGTAATAGGTACACGTAGATGAAGCCAAGACGTTCTTGTATCATAGTAATTCACGCTGAAGTTCAGGTTTTAATTGATAAAGGGCATTTTATTAACTTATCTATCTAATATATTTAAACGAGCAATTCTGGTATATTTATATCTTTATATCTTTATTTATTTATACCAGCGCTCTCGGAAACGGCTCTAACGATTTCACCGAAATCTGGTATGTGGAGGCTTTCGGGGGCGAAAAATTGATCTAGATTAGTCTCACGCGAGTTTTCGAGTTTTCATGCGGTTTTCTTTTGCATTATTCTACGCAGAATATGGTTCATAATTTCTTACACTCGTCTATAAACATCGTGGTCAAGCGGTCAAGGCACAAGCTAGACATCTCATATGCCCGGGATAGAGTCCCGGTCTTACATTTTAAAGTTTTTACTTTTGTTTTTTTTATTTATTCAAATTTTTAGTTTTTTTTAACTAAAAAATACGATATAACAAAAAAGAACTCAGAGCGTAGCTCCGTCGCCCAGGTACTCTTAGTTTAATTCACCTCATAATATAACGTTTTATTAAAAACACCTAATGAACGTACAAGCTGTAACACACAAAATAGTCGGGACAATGAACATGTTAAATTAAATTACCAGGCTAATTAGCCTAATTTACTCACTCAGTACTTGAGCTCCTCATATCCGATACGTTGTTTGTTCATTCGTTAATCAACTCCTTTAATTTTAATTGTAGCTATAACATTCAGAAGATTTTGCTAATGTTTTGAGCCAGGCGTATTTGTTTTCTATTCTATTATTAGTTTTATCAGCTTCACCTGGTTAAGTTCAAACTTTTTATGTATTTCTTAGCTTGAATATATTGGGCTCGTATCACATTCTTCGTGCATTATATGTACAGAGATTAAAGTTCAAAGTACCCGGGCGACCAAACTTCGCTCGGAGTTGTTTTTTTGTTATATCGTATTTTTAGATAACAAAAAAAACTAAAAACTTGGATAATGTATTGAAAAAAAAACAAAAGTAAATACTTTCCGTAAATCCGACCGGGATTCGAACCCGGGTACTTGTGTTTGTCAATCTGCACCTTGTAAGAGATTATCGACCATATTTTGCGTGGAATAATGCGAAAGTAAAACCGCATGAAAACTCGAAAACACACGTTTTCCCAGACATGAGACTAATCTAGATCGATTATTCGCTCCCGAAAACCCCCACATACTAAACAACGAAATCGTTAGAACCGTTTCCGAGATCGCTGGTATAAATAAATAAATATACAAGAATTGTTCGTTTAAATATATTAGATAAGTGCCGAATACATTTTATTCGAAAAAAAAAACAGGTAAATATGCGACTATCTAAAATTCTAAAAACTTTAAACATCTGTAGTAACTATGGACATCAAAATCTTTTGTTTTCCTAGTATTTATGATCAAATTACATAGTAGTGATAGAGACCGTTGACCGTACGGGAGTACAAATTGTATTGTCCGATTGCCAAGCGAGGACGTAATAACCAGGTATTGTTTCCACCGAGCGTAGAAAATCGTCGTTCAATAAGCATAATGTAATAAATAACGTCAACACAAAATTAAAATTAAATTATTTACAAACTAGACCCTATAAGTACCTACATAATATAATAATGTTAAATAATTCTATTTCTTTTAAATTATTAATATCAATTTTCTAATATTATATAATTAAGTTCAATTTTTAAATCTTTTTATCCCTCAATTTATAAAATTATATTGCATGCCGTGATTACCTATAAAAAGAAATACAATTATACTTATAATTTATTATGTAAATTTTTATTACTATAATTATTGTAATTTCTGTTGGTAATCCAAATCTATACATATTATAAAATTCTAACTAAACCGAATCTGTACATTAAATATTTTTTGGAAAATCTTATTGAAATAGATATTATTATCGATGCAGAGGCCGAATCTATAGTTTTTAGAATTTTTGTCTGTCTGTCTGTTTGTCTGTCTGTCTGTCTGTCTGTCTGTTACCGCATCACAGAAAAACCACTGGAGGGATTTTGATGAAATTTGGTATGATGATAGCTGGTTATCCGGGTCAACATATAGGATACTTTTTATCGCGAGAAAATATCTCATTTCTGAAAAAAATACAAAAACTGGTAGGAACAAAACCACGATGATACTATTTGTAAACAGTTTAGCAAGGTAACTTACAAAATATGGTAAAAACTATAAAAATAGCTTATCTTGAAAATCAAATTATCAAAGGCGCTATTTTATCCATTAAAATAGATATTTTAATTAATATTTATTTATGTGTTATTTAGATATTCGACAATAGATGTCGCCATGTGTTTTTAAAATACATAGTTTTAATCCCAAAAAAATTAATGTACAGATATGACCTTTTTTCGATTTTATTAGAATTACTACTAAATCACCCGCGGCTCCGCCCGTGTTTAAATTATCAGTAAAGCAAACTTTTTCGCTTCATAAATTAGTAACTATACATACAATAAAATTGTAACTAAGCCGAACCCGTAAATTCAATATTTTTTCGGAAAATCTTATTGAAATATTCATTATTAGCGATATAGAGCCCGAATCTATAGTTTTTAGAATTTTTTCTGTCTGTCTGTATGTGACCGCATCACAGAAAAACCACTAGAGGGATTTTTATGAAATTTGGTATGGTAATAGCAGGTTATCCGGGTCAACACATAGGATTCTTTTTACCGCAGGAAAATATCTCATTTCTGAGAAAAAATACAAAAACAGGTTAAAGTAAAAACACGATGATGCTATTAATATTTTAGTAAGGTAACTTACTTATATATTATGTTGAAACTATTAAAAAAAACTTATCTTAAAAGAAATATTAACAGCGCTATTTTATTAATTAAAATAGTTATTTTAATGAAAATTTAATTATGTGTTATTTAGCTATTTGACAATAGATGTCGCCATGTGTTTTTAAAATACGTAGTTTTATCCAAAAAAAAAATGTACAGATATAACCTTTCTATGACTTTACTATAATTACTACTAAATTACCCGCGGCCCTGCCCGTGTTTAAATTTTTATTAAAACAAACTTTTTGGCTTTATAAATTAGTAACATATTAATAATATTTTGTTGGCAGAAACAATTTTAAAATGAGAATATTTGTAAATTTTTATTGTTTAGTAAATTATGTTAATGTTTTTTAATGCTATGTTGTTTTTCTTACTTACGTGTTTTGTATGGTAAACACTAAAATAAATACGAATAATATTTACGTTTCCACAATACCTACTCATTTTTTGCACCGTAAAAATAAGTTCAATTTATATTATTTTATAACATTTTATGGAAAACAAGTTTATGACTGTTAAACTGCCAAAGCGGGTAACTAAAAATATTTCATATCTCAAAAACTATGAAAAAGTATTTTAGGAACTGTTATACTTCAACTTTTTCACTTTTTCTTGACACCTTTTCTTGGAAGGTAAAGGCTCAAAGTACACAATAAAATGCTTACGACTTTAATCATATTAGCAGAGCCATATGAAATAAAAAAATGTATTCGCTTAGAATTATTTACTTATTACACTTTCTTTTGAAAATCGTTTTGGAAAATATTACTAACTAGCGCTAATTAAGAAAAGTTATCATTATGTAATTTAAATAATCAGCTATATATTAATTTAATCTATAGCTGTCTATTAGTAAAAAATGATTGAAATTAATTCCGTAGTTAGAGAGTTTATCGTGAAAAACTAAAAAAACAAACAAAACAGAAGTATAGAAATACATAAATGTTATTGCTAAAACAAAAAGTTCAATTTAACGGAGGAACCTTTGTGGCATTGTCAATCACTGCCATCATTTACCAATCATGCGGTGCGCAATGAAAGTAATGTATAATGTAAGAGTATACTAATGTGTAAAATCTAAGAATTTGGTTTTTGATCATCTAAACGCGGGCGGAGCCGCGGGAAATGCTAGTAAATAAATAAATAAATAAATAAATGAATGAATGAATGAATGAATGAATGAATGAATGAATGAATGAATGAATGAATGAATGAATGAATGAATGAATGAATGAATGAATGAATGAATGAATGAATGAATGAATGAATGAATGAATGAATGAATGAATGAATGAATGAATGAATGAATGAATGAATGAATGAATGAATGAATGAATGAATGAATGAATGAACGAATGAATGAATGAACGAATGAACGAATGAACGAATGAACGAATGAACGAATGAACGAATGAACGAATAAACGAATAAACGAATAAACAAATAAACAAATAAACAAATAAACAAATAAACAAATAAACAAATAAACAAATAAACAAATAAACAAATAAACAAATAAACAAATAAACAAATAAACAAATAAACAAATAAACAAATAAACAAATAAACAAATAAACAAATAAACAAATAAACAAATAAACAAATAAACAAATAAACAAATAAACAAATAAACAAATAAACAAATAAACAAATAAACAAATAAACAAATAAACAAATAAACAAATAAACAAATAAACAAATAAACAAATAAACAAATAAACAAATAAACAAATAAACAAATAAACAAATAAACAAATAAACAAATAAACAAATAAACAAATAAACAAATAAACAAATAAACAAATAAACAAATAAACAAATAAACAAATAAACAAATAAACAAATAAACAAATAAACAAATAAACAAATAAACAAATAAACAAATAAACAAATAAACAAATAAACAAATAAACAAATAAACAAATAAACAAATAAACAAATAAACAAATAAACAAATAAACAAATAAACAAATAAACAAATAAACAAATAAACAAATAAACAAATAAACAAATAAACAAATAAACAAATAAATAAATAAATAAATAAATAAATAAATAAATAAATAAATATATGATACCCGATGAAAAAATTACAAAAGTTTATCATTAAATATCTAAAAATTCGCGCACATCATAGATTTTTCTTTTCTTTCTTTTCTGACTACAAATAAAAAAAATAATAATAATTTCTTTGTTAGTCGATATCATGGCTTTTTACCCGACTGCGCGACGCAAAAGCGGGTAAAAAAGTTGATTCTGCTTAAATGAACCATAAGAAGTATAATTTATTGCACCGTTTGAACGTAACTTTATTGCACCGTTTGAACGTAACAATTCACGTTGACATGAAGATTATGGAAGTGAGAAAATTACTGCTTTAGAATCAGATAAAAGTCAGTACCTACACATTTAAAAAACCCGCTCCTCACATGCGACCGACGCAATGCTGGGTTTTATATAATTTTATCAATTAAAACTTGACTACCGCTAGTAGAAAACTACTTACGAATATATTATATCTAAGCATTATGTCACGTGATTAGTGCATATTTTTTATTATATACTAGCGACTCACCCTAGCTCCGCTCGGGTTCGTCCCTACTTATGTACGTTTAGAGTAGATTTCTCAGAGAGAAGATATTTTCCCGCAGTAAAAAGTATCCTATATGTTGACCCGCATAACCAGCTATCATCGTACCAAATTTCATCAATATCTGTCCAGTGGTTTTCTCATGATGCGGTCACAGACAGACAGACAGACAGACAAAAATTCTAAAAACTATAGATTCGGCCTCTGTTTCGATAATAATGATTCAATAAGATTTTCCAAAAAAATATTTAATGTACCGATTCGGCTTAGTTACCATTTTATTATAATTTAATCATGCATTATCATCCAAACTAAACATGTATGCAAAATTTCAGCTCAATCGATTGTGGATAACTTATAATTCAGTTGGAAGAGTTGACTTTAACAAACTTACATATAAACATAGCAAGTTAAATAAAAGCTTGTAAAAAAGACTGTTTATACCATAACTAGCGACTCACCCTCGCTTCGCTTCGGGTTCGTCCCTAGACAAAAATTATCTCACGGGAATCGTACATTTTCCGGGATGGTATACAGCCTATATCCTTCCTCAGTTAACGGGCTACCCAATGCAAAAAGATTTTTTCAAATCGGATTAGTAGTTCATGAGATTAGCGCGTTCAACCAACCAACCAAACAAACAAACAAACTCTTCAACTTTATAATATTAGTATAGATATATGTAAAGAAAATTCTTTACAACATGACACATTCATCTACATAGATATACTATATATAGTAAACTTGAATTCTAGAAAAAGGTCGTGTTTATCGTTTTTATTCTTTGTTTAGTACGACTTCACTTATCATATAGATGGAATCAGAATAATATGAATATAAACAATATTTTTTTCAGAGTTTCGTCTAGTTTTCGAAATTTCCATCTAGAATTACTATCCCACATACATCCATACACAGAACATCACAACATAATATATCAGTAGCTGTACCTACTTCAAATAAAAAAACGATCCTTTAATCGTCAATACATAGTATAAAACAAAGTCGCTTCCCGCTGTCCTTCTGTCCCTATATATGCTTAGATCTTTAAAACTACGCAACGGATTTTGTTGCGTTTTTTTTAAAAGATAAGTGATTCAAGAGGACGGTTTATATGTATAATATATGTATAATATAGTAGAGAAACATGATAATTTTAGAGGTTTCTAATGTGATGTCGCAAATAAACACATTTTTTGCGCTTACATTGCAAACGCTGGCTGAACCCTACGAGATAGATCATTAAAAAAAAAAAACCGACTTCCAGGCACAGAAAAGTAAAAAATAACCTAACGGGGGTTTTCATTTAGAATAGATACCTAATCAGATATTTTCGAAGTCGGTGTGCTTCGATTTGTATTGGCAGGCACCGACTTCGAAAATATCTGATTAGGTATCTATTCTAAATGAAAACCCCCGTTAGGTTATTTTTTACTTTTCTGTGCCTGGAAGTCGGTTTTTTTTTTTTTTTTTTAAGTTTTTATTTTTCCATTTTTGGTGTAGACGTAATGAGCAGGTAAATTGTAAGAAGAAAGATTTTTAAAAACATATTCGATTAAGCCGTTTATTCAGACCCCTAATGACAGTCACAACCCATCTAGGTGTAAAGTTCTCATCAATACAAATTAATCAAGCCCAAACCCCAGGTAATTGCTGTAAATCGTTGAGGAGTTTCCTCGACTATCTGTCGGCTCCATTATCAGATCGACTCCAGACCTTCATTAAATAGTAGTGCTTTAAAATACTTAATGAAAAAAATTAACAAGCGCACTAGTCGCCACTACGATTTTTGAAGGTTCCCCTCGATTTCTCTGGGATGCCATCATCAGATCCTGGTCTCCTTATTATCGTACCACCCTTGAAACATCTCCTTTCAAACAAAAAAAGAATCATTAAAATCGGTTCATGAATGACGAAGCAATCCGCGAACACACATAAAATTACGTCCACGTAAACAAAAAAATTCATGATTTTTTTTTCATAAAATGAAAACTACTCGGCCAAACTATGTTAAATTTTTATGGGACTACATGGCAACTAAACCGCATCAAACAAAAAAAGAATCACGCAAATCAGATCATAAATCTCAGAGTAATCGATGTACATACATAAAAAAAATACCAATCGAATTGATAACCTCCTCCTTTTGGAAGTCGGTTAAAAATAATGTACTACAATGTTGTACACCTTAAAAAGGTCTACAAACAAAGCCACGATGGCATATGTCTATCTCTTAAGGATAACATACTATATCCATTTTACTAAATCCAAGCTAGGGACGAACCCGAGCGAAGCTAGGGTGAGTCACTAGTCAATTATAAATGCTGTGTGATTTAAAAAATAAAATATACTTTTTTCCTCATAATTAGATTTGCCCGACGATAATTACCGAATATGAAAATAATAAATAAATGTTGATTCATACAAAACATGACCTAAAACATTATTAAATAATTCCTTTGAATCTTATCGTCCGATAGCTGGCGGCAACGACCATGTACACCATGCAGTCACACACGGTACCACGACGCGTACGCACCTTTCAGTTTTATCCCGTCACATATTAAACATCAAAAATGGGTTGTGGAGAAGTTTTGGTTAAATACATACTGTTCTTCGCGAACTTATTCTTTGCGGTAAGTTTCTCTTACTGTTTCTATAAAATTTTAAAACATTTTTATCATAATTGTATTAATACAACGCTCTTTTTCTACATGTAATCAGATCTAGTGTTTTTTTTTACCTTCTTTTTTACCGGTCGTTCTATATATAACGTCTTGTTCTTCTCGTCTTCTACACGACATTGGCGAAGTAAATTGTGCCCCAAAGGCACTCCTGGAAGCCACGAAAGAAAAGAATTGAATTAAATTGATAATAACTTGATAACAGTGAAGTTGTGAAGTTCAGATTAGCGAATAAGAATGTGGTGGTAATGCAGCTCCATCATCGATTGTGGGATAATGAGTGTTGGGTGATTTTCTCAATTCGAGCATAAAGGATAATAAGTAATAAGCAAGTTGTTTTCGTGCTACAAATTACAATATGTGAACATGATAGAAAATGTGATAAGGCTTATCAGTGCAATGTACGCAAACCTTATTGGACTCAATAATAGATTATAATTGTGTATGAATTTTGATAGATTTTCACCTCACCACCTCACATCTTACTAATGCTATGACAAAACTTATGATTGTTGAGAAAAAATCTAGATAGCACATAAGTAAAACTGAAAGCAAGAGGTACTTTGTTGTATAATTTAATACGCACAAAACCATGTAGTAAATGATATACGCGTAGGTATATTTAATGATTTCCCATATCGTAATCGACTACGCAATTTCGGTTGATTATTTTTTATTATTTGTGTCCTAAATTTACTTGTTTTTCTATTTCATTGTTAGAATTTGTTTTGAAATAAACATATTTATGTACAATGAAATACAATAATATATTTTTTGCAGATTTTTAGCAGATCGCTTTATAATTTATGGATAGTTTGTTTATCAAACGGGTGTGCTTGCAATATGATCTCCCAATGAAATATTAAAATTTTACAAGATAAATATTTGAATGTTCCATACAAATTGCATTTCTTTCATAAATTATTCTATACCTACAGTATGAAATCGTCAACGTCGGTTGAACCTTTAAAAAATACAAAAAGAACGTTTTTGTCTAGTTTATCTCAAATTAACGATCGTAATAGTATCTTTTGCTACTAGTATTATGTGATCTAGACCCACCTTTTTTTTGTTGAGAAATTTAGCATTTACGCATACCACCTATAGACATATAGGTGGTTATGTGGGACTCACCGGCTAGAATAGCCAGTACCACCCACTAAAACCCAACAAAACCTCCCCCGTCTTAATGGGGCGTCGCAGGATCGCTTACGCACTCAACTACGACGCCCCAACGGCAGGTCTGCCGAAGCAGACCACAACAACCATGGGGTTGCTCCACAGTCCACTCTGCTATCAGAGAAGTACCAGGAGCAACCCGCATGGTACACCGCCCACCGAAGTGTGCCCCCTCCCTGTGCGTTTCTTTGCTTCGCGCTCGGCTGAACTGCCGGACGCTACTGAGCCTAAACTAAAATAAATATGCTTCTCGTCTCACAGATGAGCTTTTAAGAGCCATTTTACGAATTGTAACTATTAGCATGAAAGCTAAGATACTTACCTACAACAAATAGCCGCTCAAATACGGCCTCAATCGTCATACTGAAGTTTGTAGTTATATATTTTGTGGTATATGTTTATATTTTTTTGTTATTTTTTGTTCATTTCTTTAAATGAAACAAAAATAAAATGTTTTTTCGTTTTCAATATCACAATTGTGGTCCGCTTCTACTAGATATTGCCACCGTATGGCCCCTGCCTGCTGAAAGGTTGCCGACCACTGTACTAAAGGTTTGATTCTTACAGAGGGTTTAACATTTCTATGATATACTAACTTCTGCTATATAATAAAAAAAAATGTCTTATTCAAATCTTCTATTCGTCTGTATAAGATAAACAATTCTACAATATCCAATTTCCAAATATAAAGAGCTATCTGTTCCCTCAAGAATGACATCATGCTTTCTTTTAGCATTAATGTCAATTGGGTTGTATGAAACTCATACAAGGAGCGGACCCATACCCACTGATAGCAGATTAGATAAACTGATAATGGTTACGGCGCTGATAAGCCGGAACTGTGTACTCTGTATATGATTTGGTCAACGCCTTTTTAATTTTATATGCAAAGTATGATGAAAATCCATATTATTATCATAGGTTTTGCCCTAAAAATAACTTATCTATGAGCAAAACTATAAGTATAGAAATATATTATGTATGTATGTGTGTACGTATACCTACTTGTGGATGTTGTTTGACTAATAAGTGACCAAATTCTGATGATTTCTGTATTTATTTAAATTAAATATGTATTTACAATCTCAAACAAGAAATTGAATTTTTTTAAATGTATAATGTGTTTTACAGTGTTACATAACACTACATAATATGTATGTAGTACATATTATGTATCATGTATTTATACAGGGTGGAACAAATCGATGGGACATGGAAGAAAAATACAATAAAGGAAACATTTCTTTATTTTTTAAAATAATAATAACAGCATTTATTTATTTTTTTCTTCAAACTTACCTGAACCGGGAATCGAACACCGAAAAAGGACACCGCAATTATTTTATCGAATTAATCGATAGGGTCTATGGGAAGAATAAAATCTCTCGAACAATGCATCTTAGAATTGAAGAAAATGATGAAATCTTACAAATTATGCATATCGACTCTAACATCGCAGAACAAACGCACAGGACATGGAAGAAAAGTGTCTTAAACACAGAAAATATTAAATTTCACTCAAAGGAAACATTATTTTATTTTTATTTTAAATAAGATTAACTGCATTTAATTTTTTTTAAAAGACCGGATATAGGTACAGGATATTCGTAGTGCGTACGCATTATTTACAAACATTTTTCCTAACCACAGTAATCAATAATTGTGGTCATATGTATATAATAAACCATATATGTACAATGTACATACTAGATGTCCATCATTAGTAGCTCATACTTAACAAGTCAACAATAAAATCATCATCATCACCTGGAGATGTAGTAAATTCCACTTACTATTTTTTATTCGATATCTGGGGACACGGCAGTGCCCCCGCCAAGACGTCCATATCTTACAAGAACAAAATATCTTTTCTTTATTCACCTTCTTATTATATCAAGATAAAGCTTCAAATGTTAAAATCTATCAAAGTGCTAAAGAAATATTGTGTATTTCTCGACTTATAATTCCTACATTCTTTCCAGTTGTTTCAATAACGTTATACCAATTATTATCATACATAGTTCTATCTTATTCCTAGTTAAAATTCCTATCTTATTCCTAGTTAAAATTCCCTTAAAGCTCTATCAAATTATTTTTATCGAGAGATCAAAACTTTGCACACATATCTAGATCATCCAGTTGTGAGCAGAAGTCAGACCTCGAAATTCACACTGGCAGATGTAGCATCACGTAAAACTGAATTTATTTCTATTATATTGTACGTATTTCTTATAAATGTTTTTTTTTTTCATTTTCTTTATTTTTTTTTTCTTCAGCTTTCCGGTTTGGCGCTGTTAGGGTTGGGTATTGCGGTCGAACTGCGGGTCTCCCAAGTAGTGGATATATTCGAAGAGTCGCAGGTCTTTCAGCTAACACCCATCGGGGCGATGGTGGTAGGGAGTATTGTTTTCGTGGTCGCCTTTTTCGGATGCTGTGGAGCTATCAGGGAGAGCAACTGCATGCTCATCACTGTGAGTATTTATCAAGAATATTTACCACTTTATTGTAAAAGCTATAATTATGCAAAATGTTAAAATTTACAACTTAAACCCCATATGTGTCAAATGCCAATAGTACAAATCCCAGCTGTTCTTTGAGAATTACTCATTTCAAACTTCTAGTAGCACTCACGTTAGCAGTTAGCTAGCATTAGTTTTAAATAAGACATAGGGCAACTGATTTGTAGGTTAGACTGAAAATCTAAAGACCTGCCAAAATTTCAGTTCATATAGTAGCTTGGTCAAGAATGTATCTAATTCTAAGTTAGAAGTAATATAATTTCTCTATAAATAAGTATATTATATTCTTTGTCAGTCTGTTTAGACAACGATCTCACACATAATGTTTTTGACATAATCAATGTACCTAATATTGGTAGCGCTCTTATTATTTCAAATAGTGATAGATGTTTTGACGATTTTTAATACAATACTTAATTAAAGTGTACATATCAATGCGTAGAACAAAATGTATTTGAAATTTAAAAGCCTTTTCTTTTGGTGTTAGGAGATTTTTTCTTACTACGATTTTGTCTTATTGATTACAATCTTTAAAGACGCTATGATATTAATTATTTTAAATTATTTTCATTACAGTACGCAATTTTCATGTTAGTTTTGATGATTCTAAAAATAACGCTGGCCACTTTGATATTTGTGAAACAAGATGAACTCATCAGCGACATCCCTCGCTGGCTGAACGAGGCTTTCTCCAAGGACGTCAATGCATTCCATGAAATAGAAAGAGCTGTAAGTTATACTTTTAATTTAAAATTAAAAAAATTTAGTAGCGCAAATTGTTTTTTAATGCGTTTTTAAGATTTTTTATATGTATGTCTGCTTCATCAGACATAGCTTCAAAACAAATAACTAGACGGATATCACTTGATTTTTTTGTGTTGGATATGACGTAATCTATATAGATAAATAAAATTGAAGTATCTGTTTTTAATGTCAATATAACAGCTTCATACTAAATGCATATGGAATTATATACGGTACCTACTTATAAGAAAAACACAATTTTTACATTTTTTGTCTGACTGTTTGTTCCGGCTAAACTCCGAAACAACGAAATAGCGGATATTATAAGGAGTAACTTAGCCTACTTTTATTTTAGAAATAGAATTAGGGTTTCGTTCAAATAAATTAAAACTTACCTAGGGACGCATCCGAGCGAAGCTAGGGTAATTCGCTAGTAAGAAATAAACCTAAGCATTGACGGTGACATGGACATCTAATTTCAATACTACTAACTACTACAAACATATCTGACATTAAAAATTACTGAAAACAAGTAGGTAAATATGCAGTTGTTTAAGAAGCCTTATTCAACCTACATACATTTATCGATTTATAAATATCGAACTAGGTATATAAGATAAGATAGTAAAGCATTAACTGGAGCACTGCTGTGCACAGTAATAAAGATTAAGTATTGGTAAAAAAAGGACTTACTTAAAATAATCAATAATAATTATTGATATAGAATACAAGTATGTAGACCGATTGAAAATTTACGATAGTACTTAATTAATTAATTATAATCTAGAAATACATATTATAATTACACAATTGTAAAATATGTAGGTACTGTTACGAGTACCTAGTGGATTCCGTCTCAAAAATGTATAACTTTCAATAAGCTTAAAAGTTCTCTGTAATGGATGCCAGTTTTTAAAGCTTATATATATATATATAGGATTTTAACTTTTTTAAATGTCTGGCAATGTACGAGGAAAAGGATTATATTGCCTAATTCTTTGATATTTTTCGTAATAGTTTCACATAACTATAACATATAAATATTATTATGAACCCCCAGATTTTTCATATGCAACATTTTGTTCCGTTTTCAACAGTTTTTTCTGTTTTAAGTTTATTAGGAGTTGCTAAAATAAATAGTTGACACAAAAAAAGTCGACTCAAACGGAAACCTTATTTTACTATAATAGCAATGAAAAGATTCATGCTAGTGTGATGTGTTCCTGTGATCGTTTTCCGACAATTTCTAAATGCATCTAGTAGGTAGATTACATTATATAACTAGCGACTCACCCTCACTTCGCTCGGGTTCATCCCTAGATTGTTTCCCAAAATAAACTTTTTTGATTTTATTTTTTGATTTTTTTTTCATGGGACCCTATTTTTTTTTTAAATAAAAATAGCCTAAGTTACTCCTTATTACATCAGCTATCTGCTAGTGAAAGTCCTGTCAAAATCGGTCCAGCTGTTTCAGAGATTAGCCGGAACAAACAGACAGACAGACAGACAGACAAAAACTGTAAAAAATGTTGTTTTGGTATATGTACCGTGTGTACATCCATATGCATTTAGTATAAAGCGGTTATTTTAATATTACAAACAGACACTCCAATTGTATTTATTTGTATGTATAGATGAGAGGAAAATAAGAAAAAAAATCTCTTCATAAAATCAGATAAAACAAGAAATAAATTTTAAGCAAGAATTATATTTATATTATATTAAACGAGCATTTATTGTATATACTCGTATATAAATTTATTTCGTGTTTTCGGAAACAGCTCTAACGATTTGCATCAAATTTTGTCTTTAGATAAAGTTTTGCTTTTTAAATTTATCTACTTTGGTGTGAAAAAACGCTGAGCAAAGCTCGGTCGCTCGGGTAGTTTTTATTTACGTGTTTATTGATTAATATATTTCGCATTCCAGTTCTTGTGCTGCGGACCCCAGGGCCCGGGCTCTTACCTGACCAAGCTGTCTCTCCCGGATTCATGCTGCGCCTCTCCACCCTGCAACCCGTTGGCCTCTTACGGTGGATGTAACAAAATTATCAGCGAGTTCTTCGAAACATTTGGCCTGGCCATCGGAGTTGTCGCCATCGTTATCGTTTCTATTGAGGTATGAACATCACACACTAGTGTGAATAATCTATACTAATATTATAAAGAGGAAAAATTTGTTTGTTTGTTTGTTTGTTTGTTTGCGTCAAATAGGCTCCGAAACTACTGAACCGATTAAGATGAAATTTGGTAAGAACATAGTTTGAGACCCTGGGAAGGATATAGGATAGTTTTTATCCCGGAGATCACCCCTTAAGGGGATGAAAACGCAGATGAAAGTTTATTAGTATTAAGTATAAAATGCATTATTAGTATTAAGTATAAAAAAATATGCAAAAACATACAAAGCATTCAGCGCTTTTTCGCCCAACAATCAAATATATAGAAAGTTTGTCTAAAAGGAAGTCTAGATGAGTAATGACTGTGATCTATAGAAGTAAAATTAAAACTATTGATCAAATGCGTATAGTCCTGTGGTTCATTATATTGGGCTCCATCATCCATGTATCATGGGAATTTAGAGAATTAGAATTTATTTTTATCATTTCTTGAAAATTTAAAGGTCCAGTTCTGATGATGAAAAGTATTAGATCATGGTAAAAACCATAAACCATAAACTCATAAATTAAATAAATTGTAGTAAAAAAATATTTTGAAAAACAAGTTTTTAATCAAATGGTCTAAAAAGAAGAAAATAAACTTTAAATAAAATAAAATCCATCAATTTATTACATTACATAATTTATATGATATAAAAGCTCGTCGCGAGATTTATTTACATATTTAAAAAAAAATCTTAGAATTACTTATTACTTAAGATCAACTTATATGTTGTACTCTTGTTTATGTACACAGGTAAAAGCTTGAAAAAAATCATTACGTTAATGGAATTACTAAGTGCCAATACCTTTTTTAATTCAGTCTAGTGCCCAGATTGTCTTGTGGTTTCACAGTTGTACTATTTAACTGAGATATTTCACATAATACTCTCTTTTTTAACTTTATTTAAAACTAGCGACTCACCCTTACTCCGCTTGGATCGTCCCTACTTACGTTTTAACGTATAGTAGGTATAGATTTCTCAGAGATTTGCCGCAGTAAAAAGTATCCTATACGTTGACTCGGATAACCAGCTATCATCATACCAAATTTTCATCAAAATCCCTTCAATGGTTTTTCCGTGATACGGTAACAGACAGACAGACAGACAAAAATTCTAAAAAATATAGATTCGTCCTCTGTATCGATAATAAAGTCTATTTGAATAAGTTTTTCCAAAAAATATTTAATGTAAAGATTCGGCTTTGTTACGATTTTATTATATGTATAGATGTCAGATATTTTAATTTTATATTATTTGTTTCAGCTGGTGGCGGTTGTCTTCGGCCTCTGCCTCGCAAACCACGCTCGCAACAAGCACAGGAGGGCTCGCTATTAGTTAATAGATAATATTTTATTATTCGGCATTATTTAACATACGTCTATATAGAGTTGGTTGAAATCAAATATTTAAACATATGTATAAAAATCACAGTGTTTTAGATCTTGTTTGTTCGATACAAAAAAGAGCTGGTGGTGAATTTTATCATCTTTTTATTATATATTATAATGTCGAATACACTATAGGTAAATAGGCGCACACTATATATAAATTGAGATAGCTTTACCGTATTATATATATAAGTATGCTTTAAGAAATATTACTTTATAAATCTTATCCTTACTTTTTCACTAATAATAAGATAAATCAAAATATGTATGTTCGCTGAGAGTTAACGAGAGTAGAGATTACAAGCTTTATAGAGAGTGATGATACGTATATTATTTAAACTGTGTCAAGAACTTTTTAAGCTGCAGCTTTAATGACCTCGTTTTACAATTTTTAATATAATATAAAATAAAAGTTTAGTATTTACAATTTCTTCTAAGATACTAATTACATATATATATATATATATATATATATATATATATATATATATATATATATATATATATATATATATATATATGTATATAAATGTATATGCATTAGGTGTGCGCCAGTTTTAGATATTAAGTTTAGGGTACACGGAAATATTTCAACATTTAAAAAAGCTATTACCACCTAAATTACTGACGGTAATTATTGTATTATAAGTACAAAAAGTTTATAATAAATAATATAAAACTAAGAGTAATTTATTGTTTAATTTTTGATGTTAGAGTACTGAACGGATTTTAACTAAATTTTCATATTGATAATCTATAAGTCGGGTGAATATTTAGAATATCTTTTACTACAGAGAAATATCTGATTCCCACAAGAAAGCATAATAACTGATCGACCGAGTCACATCTATGACCTTCATAAAAAAAAAAAATTATTAACATATTTAACAATTTAATGCGGTAAAATCTCATATTTTCATGGTAAAATACAAAATGTAATTTAAGCGCACGTCGTTCATCTATATCACATGTAGTATAGTATGTAGATAATTTATTGGCTAAAACAAGTCTGTTTTCGTACGCATACATAGCTAACGTTGACTAAACCTTAAGATTTAAGGGATACATCAAAACTATGTACTAGAACATTTTAGGTCTTAAAAAAGCCTACAAAAAAGTCCACGATAGCATGTGTGTTTCTTCTAAGATTCTATATGTACTGGCAATAACTATTTCTATCTATTTAAAACGTACCTATAATGGACGCACCCGAGTAAAGCGAGAGTTATTCGTTAGTCTATATATGGATAGGCAAAGACAACAATTCTATATCTTTTTTTCCCTTTTGTTTATCAATTTTTTTTGTTTAGATTTGACGAGCTTTTGTGTTATGAATAAAACTTTTGTAAACTGTTTTTTTTTATATACCTATTATATAGACAGGTAAATTCTATTTATATGTACGTTTTCCTCAAACTTTCAATAATGATTATTGTCGAATTACGACCACTGGACACTAGTACATATATAAACATTGTACTAAAACATTCGATAAGACAAAAAAATATGCTGCAAATAAATTATAATAAATGTAAGCAAATAAAAAAAGAAAAATCAAACAAAAATAATAATAAGTTAGGCACAAATGACTTCGCCAATATCACGTAGAATGGAGAAAACACTAAAAAGATTGGTCGGTACACAAACCGAAGAGGCAAAAATCGACTATAATGTTTATATACGATTTTTCCTCTCCGGCTTGTGCAAACCGGCAGGTCATTGAATTTCACACTTTTCAGGATGTTTTTAAACCACTATACGTTAATCTGACGGTTTCAAGTATTTCTACCTTATCAAAATATTTTTTTAATTATTTTTATCGGCTGCCCTAGACGCGCGCCCTTATATAGAGGACATATTATGGTGGAGGTACTCAACAGAGTGCAAGGTATCCCCCCTTATGTTAATCTGCCGCGCTTGAACAACTCCAAAAATCCCCTCTTGGGCTCCTCTACTAATACTAGTAAGTAGGTAGTACTCTCAATATGAGTTGCACATTAAGCAACAAAATAGAATGGTATTTGCCTGTATACCTATTTATAATAATAATGATGATAAGCTCGCAGGGCAGCTTGTGGTAAGGTGTTGGAGAATGGTGACAGAATGGACCTGAGACACTCCAATTTTATTCATCTGTATAGTTATATTTATCTATACTAATATCATAAAACTGAAGAGTTTGTTTGATTGTTTGTTTGTTTGTTTGGTTGAACGCGCTAATCTCAGGAACTACTGATCCGATTTGAAAAGTTCTTTTTGCATTAGATAGCCCGTTAACTGAGGAAGGCTATAGGCTATATATCATCCCGGAAAAATGTACGGTTTCCGTGGGATAGATTTGTTTTTGTCTAGGGACTAACCCGAAGCGAAGCGAGGGTGAGTCGCTAGTCTATCTATACTATAATAAAGCAGTAACTTAGCGAAATCTGTACATGAAATATTTTTTAAAAACAATGACTGTAATGTATTACGTATACGATGTAGACCCCAAAACAATAGTTATTAATTTTTTGTCTGTTTGTCTGTTTGTCTGTTTGTCTGTACGCGTTTCACGCAAAAAGTAATGAACCGATTTCAACGAAATTTTGTGAACTGATAACTTATTACTCGGGTCAACATTTAGGATAACTTTTACTTTTGGAAAATCTTTGTTTCCCGCGGGAAATCGCAATAACTGGTTTTATCGAGTCCTCCTTAGGAACCCTCCGCTAGCTAAACCTAAAGACATACATCAAAACAATGTACTAAAAAATTGTAGATCTTGAAAAGGCCAACAGAAATATCTACAACAGTATATGTCTATCTCTCAAGGTACACTCGCAATACCTATTCTTATCTATACCTATAGCAAAACTAACATAGTTAAATCGATGTGCGCGTTTCACGCAAAAAGTACCTACTGAACCGATTTCAATTAAATTTTGTATAGTGATAGCTTATCACTCGAGTCAACATTTAGGATACCTTTTACTACAGGCACATTTTTCGTTCCCGCGGGAAAACGCAATGACTGGTTCTATCGAGTCGTCCTTAGAAGTTTATATGGCTAACGCTGGCTGAACCTTAAGAGATAAATCAAAACAATGTACTAGAAAATTGTAGGTCTTAAAAAGTTATACAGGGAAGTTCGCAATATTATATGTCTATCACCTAAGGTACACTCGCAATTACTATTTTTATTCACTACTCGCGACTCACAGGCTGACTTATCAACGTTTAGCTCAGTTCAGCAGTGAAACGTAACTAGGGACGAACCCGAGCGAAGCGAGGGTGAGTCGCTAGTCTTCTATAAGGTTACTTTACTCAGTGTAGAATATAAAACTATCTCTCCGCAGTAGTTCACTGACCTAAAGATTTGTAAAAAAGTTTTTTTTTTTCATTTATTAAGGCAGTCAATGCAATATTTCGAAAGTCTTATCGAATTCAATTAAAGTTGTGGGCATGCCCACCGTGCCCATAACGATGGATCCGCTCTTGCCCGGGGGAAACAACACCTACCCCCGTCTCTGGCTTGCCATCCTTGGCCGTCCAAAGTGGAACGCAAAAGCCAAGTGCTCGAACATTGTTTCCTACTTAAGCAATGAATATTCATTTGCTATTAATAATAACTAACAATAAAAAAAATAAACGCCTTAGTATTTTACTGAGCGATAATAATGTTACAAGTAATTGCTTTAAATTTATCTTTTATTGATAAAATGGAGGAACTTTAGTACAAAATGAAATAGGTAAAAAAAAAGGTTAAACGGTTTTATTAAAAAAAAGATAATAATTATGTAGATAATGAACTAAAAGATAAAAAAAAAATTAAGTAGGTCCTAAATACCAGTCATCACACCACTCTCGTCATCAATCTAGAACCCTGTTTAAAAACTCCAATAGGATCCCATCAAAAGCGACAAAAGCCACATAGAAACCAATAAATATTTATTGGTTTCTATATGTCTTTTGTCGCTTTTGATGGGATCCTATTGGAGTTTTTCAACAGGCATTCTAGGGCATTGATTAGACTCAAAAATAAAATAGTGGGGCGCGATTTACTCAGGTTACGCTACGCCCATTTTTATCAATCTACCCTAAATGACGTAGTAGATGTTTTGATAATCTAATACTGATACACATTACACAATTATTTACATTTTTTTGTCATCGTAATATTTTAAGAGTGGAGGTATTATTTCCTAAGAACCCGTATCATGCAGATAGTCCTTTCTTTTATTTATATTAAAGAAGTGTTGTTTGTTAGGTCAAAAATAGACATTGATTTAGAAAGAAGAGTGTCTTTATAGGAGCAGCAAGAAGCTGGTGTGGTCTTAATCTCTAATCTTTTAGTTCTTCTCTTATCAGGACCCCCATTTCTTCTTAGAATTGATGACTGATTGTATTTTTTGAACTACGTTTATTCTAAAATATCAATCTATGTAAAATAAAAATGAATCACCGAAATGTATGTACGCGCATAACTTCCGATCGACTGCACCAAATTGGATAATTCTTTTTTTTTTTGTGTTTGTTATTGTCGGTTCAATTTTCTTATAGAAGAAAATTAAAAAAAAAATTTACTGAAATAAGATTTTTTTTAAATGTCATGATATGAAAAGTGAGTGAGTGAAATAGTTCATATCCCGGAAATCATCCCTTAAGGGGGTGAGAATGGGGATGAAAGTTTGTATGGGGAAGCAAGCTAGGGACGAACCTGAGCAAAGCGAGGGTGAGTCGCTAGTCTCTAATAAAGTAAAATACTTTATGTAGTAAAAAATGATTTCAATTTTTTTTAATTCTCTACTATATAAAAATACATTATACATATAATATATTACCTATGATTAATATTATATTTAATCTAAACAGAACAACGCGTTGTATTTAAAGTAAAAGATAACTTATAATTTGTCAAATAGGAAATACCGTAACCATATTAATCATCTATCGCAACCAATGATAAGATAATATAATATTCATAGTTTTAATTTTTGCTTATTATTCATTACCATCATGATCAGTATCAGCAACGTCAGTTCAAAATTAAATTAATTTTCAATTTAGCGATAGAAGCTTTTTGAACATTTTCTGGGATCCTGTTGTACAAGCGTATATTGTCCATAAAAAGAATTACTGACTCTCTGTAGACGAGTCACAGGCATTACAAGTTTGTGTTTGCTCCTAGTATTAATGTTATGTATGTCACAATTCTTGGGAAATTCGTGTATATTTTTACGAACATACATAACATTTTCGTACACGTACTGAGAAGCAACAGTCAATATTTTTATTTCTTTAAACTTATCTCTTAATGACACTCTGGGACCTAAACTATAAATTGCACGAATAGCTCTTTTCTGCAGGACAACACAGAACAAGTAAATAGTAATAAGTGTCGTGAGGACGTATCGCTTGTCTAACATTCATTCGCCAAGGGTGCCGAGTACAACGCGCGATAAGGGACTTCGTTCTAATAAACATATAATGCCGACTTTGTTTTTGTTGGGATATTGACTACAATTTAATCATGTGACGCTATTAACATCATCGAGTGCAGTAACATTGGGTGACGCAAACTCATAATCTATACAGATAAATAAAATTGAAGTGTCTGTTTGTAATGTCAAAATAACAGCTTTATACTAAATGCATATGGAATTATATACGGTACTTATATTAGAATTAGAAAAACACAATTTTTTAAATGTTTGTCTGTCTGTCTGTTTGTTCCGGCTAATCTCCGAAACAGCTGGACCAATTTTAACGGGACTTTCACTGGTAGAAAGCTGATATTATAAGGAGTCACTTAGGCTACTTTTATTTTAGATAAAAAAATAGGGTTTCGCTCAAAAAAAATCAAATGTACCCAGAGACGCACACGAGCGAAGCGAGGGTGAGTCGCTAGTAAATAATATATAATAAAAATTATTATGAAATCTTCAAAAAATACCTCAGTGTAGTAATTTTATCTAATTATATAGTAATATTATATACGTGGGCGTGTTTGTTCATAGGCATTCAAGCCAGTGATTCACTCCTAATTAAATGTTATTTAATGTTACGGATATAAGACCTTAGGAGTTCTAGCTGTTTGTTCAGAAAAAGTACAAGATTGTCATGGAGAATTTTGCACAGTATCTAAATAATGTTTTAGTAAAATATGTACATACATATATACATATATGTTGCATACTATGTCATTTTATTTTCATTATATATTTTTTTTGGAAAATTCTAATATGTCTATCTTCTTAGGATAACGCATATGGATCATTTTTATCTTTCAAGTTGTGATTGTAAATAATGGAATATTTGCAAAGCTATTTTGAACAATGGCGTTAATCTATGTATATCTAAATAAATATCTTTCTTACCTTAATATTTAATATAAGCGACTTACCCTCACTCGCTCGGGTGCGTCCCTAGTAGTAGGGGAGCCCAAGAGGGGATTTTTGGATTTACTCAAGCGCGGCAGATTTACATAAGGGAGGATTCCTTGCACTCTGTTGAGTACCTCCACCAAATATAAGTCCTCTTTATAAGACCGCGCGTCTAGAGCAGCCGATTAAATTTTAAAAAATTAATTTGTTAAGTTAGAAACACTTAAAATCGTCTGATTAAGGTGTGGTGGGCTAATTACATCCTGAAAAGTATGCAATTCAATAATCTGCCGATTTGCACAAGCCGAAGAGGCAAAAACCATCTATAAAGTTTATGTACGGTTTTTGCCTCTTCGCTTGTGGAAATCAGTAGATTGTATTTTGAAGCGCTATTTGAAGCGTATTTATGAGATAGCGTCGTCTTAACATTTTTTTTAATGTTGGGAAATGCATTTACGCATACCGCCTGTAGGCACACAGGTGGTTATGTGGGACTCACCGGCTAGAAAAGCTAGTACTACCCACTAAAACCCAACGAAACCTCCCCCGTCTTAATGGGGCATCGCAGGATTGCTTACGCACTCAACTACGACGCCCCGACGGCAGGTCTGCCGAAGCAGACCACAACAACCATAGGGTTGCTCTACAGTCCACTCTGCTATCAGAGAAGTACCAGGAGCAACCCGCATGGTACACCGCCCACCGAAGTGGGCCAACTCCTACCGCCAACCAAAGTGCGCCACCTCCCTGTGCGTTTCTTGGCTTCGCGACCGGTTGAACTACCGGACGCTACTGAGCACCCCACCATGACAAGGTGAACGCACGTTGGGGTAGAGCTTCGTCTTAACCTAAGTAATTTCTTATAAAGCAAGTATTGTATGTATAAGGCTCGGTACACACTACAAATATACAGCAGTGGTATCTTCCAGCTATGATGATAATGATAATGCTAAATTTAAAAATTCAAAAAAAATGTTAAAGAACGTTTGTGTGCTAAAGGCTATTATACAATAAATGATTTTATAGAAGATAGCACGCCTTGGGAATGAAGTGATCGCCTCCAGGCTACTTCAACTTTATAGCAATATTGTAAATTATAATTTATTAAAAAAATATATTAGTCCTGCTGAGTTTCTTTCACCAGTTCTTCTCAGGTCTGAGGCTTCTTCTTTCCGAACTGGTAGTAGACTCATGACGTTCAGTAAAAAATTGTAATAATTTAATGCTGAATAAAATATTTTGAATTTGAATTTGAATTTGAAAAACTAAGAACACACCGAGTGACGTCATCAAGTACAGTCTAGTACAGGCGAGCATAAGTCTTAAGGGATGTTTGTAGTAAGTATTTCATGTGCACTGTTATGATGGGGATCAAGTATTGTCACCAGATATAATAAGCTAAGGGCAGCCCATATGATGTCATCAAAAATACCAGGCGATCATAATTGGACGTAGTTATGCAAAACGGATCCAGCCCACGAAAACCGTTTTTTGAGTTACTATCATAAATAGCATCTACATGTCAACTTATACAAAGAAATTAGTTAAAATACCCAACATTTAAGAGGAATCTCATAAAAAACGACGGTCTTGTTATATTGATATACCAATTTTACTAAAACTACTATTTTTTCAAAGGTAAATTTTTTGGTTGAATCTATTTTGCTTAACTACGTCCAATTATTGAGTACTCTGTGCAGGCCTTTCTTCGACGAACTTCAACATGTACAATATTAGCTTGCTGTTATTGATGTATATTTATGAGCCAAAGACAGACAGCGAAAGGAACTTCGCTCCTACCTCAACACCTCTGGAATTTTATTTTTTTAAATAAAATAATCATCATTGTATCCATATTCTATAAAAGACTTGCTATTTTAATGTACGTATATACGAGTCCAATAATAACAATTTCACTTAAATTGTCCATTTGCATGATTTAAATTAAAGTTGCTATGTCCTTATGATAAGTAGTGCAATTAACACAATAATAAGCTACACTAAGGATAAAATTGAATTAAAATCAATCTGTGATTTGGAAATAACTGATTATAATTATGTTTATTTTTTTTTGTAGATTTTCATAAATCGTGTATATAGAATTTTTGATTTCAAATCTTTTCTTTGTTACAGGACACCTGGTAAAGAACCGGGGATTGGCTGCTGTAGCTCAGTGATAGCGCGCATACTTAGCAAACCCACTACCACCGGGTTGAGAACCCCCATTCAGAAGACTAAAAAGCCATTAAGATTGAGTTCACTAAGTGGTAACTTGTTTTAAATCGTAAGTGACTTCTTTACACAAAGAAGATTTTTTGGTATAAGCTGTAAGACATTCTCCGCGTCGCGCTGCTACATATGAACATCTACACCGTTTGTCCGATCTCCATAAACAATTACTAAATTGATTTATCGCTTAGTTTGGAGAAACTTTTCCCGTTATTACAGGGGTGGAAATGACATTTTTCATTGACATGCTAATAAATATAATTAAAGTAACTTGCTTACCTGTACATAATATAACAAAATTCTAAGTCGAATCTGTACATTAAATATTTTTTGGAAAATCTTATACAATATTATTATCGAAACAGAGGGCGAATCTATAGTTTTCAGAAATTTTGTCTGTCTATCTGGAAACGCATCCTGAGAAAACCACTGGATAGATATTGATGAAATTTGGTATGATGATAGCTGGTTATCGGGGTCAACATATAGGATACTTTTTACTGAGGAAAAATCTCTGAGAAATCTATACTAACTGTTAAAACGTACCTATGGACAAACCTAAGCGGAGCAAGAGTGATTTGCTAGTTGATTACAATTTGTTTATCTGTTTATCGTGAGCTCACGATGTAATGTGTACATTTCAATTTTTGACTGGGTTTTATTTTCCAATTAATACCATGCATTTATTACATATAAAATGTATGAGATATGATAAAATGTATTATAATAAAACTATTCTCAATCTCAATCAAGATTACCAACAAATTAAAATAATCTTTCTGAGAGGTCTCCCTCGTGACCATGTTGCTGTAGAGCATTTGAAGCATCGGAAGCAAAAAAATCAAAATATAACCGCGACAAAATGCGAAAAACAAGTTATATTTACGATATAGTAAATTTTATTTGTATCAGAGGGCTAGTTTAAGTAGGGCAGAGTTGATGCAACTTTTATAAGATGTTGATAACAAACAATGGTTTTTATCTCTGAAATGTTTCGGATAATGTAAGAAAATTAAGAAATAAAACAAGTGAAATCAACAGTCAGTTAGCTATTAATGTCCGAAGTCACCGGAAACAGCTGGTTGATAATATTATTACGTTAATAAAATTGAAACTTATTTAGATTACTAGCGTTTTAACGTTTAGTGTAGATTTCTCAGAGATGAGATATTATCCAGAAATAAAAATTATTCGCGGATAACCAGCTATCATCATACCAAATTTCATCAAAATCTGTCCAGTGGTTTTCTCGTAATGCGTTCCCACACAGACAGACAGACAAAAATTCTAAAAACTATAGATTCGGCCTCTATATCGCTAATAATGAATATTTCAATAAGTTTTTCCAGAAAATATTTAATATGTAGATTCCACTTAGAATTTTATTATATGTATTGATCGGAGGATATGTAATAATCAAATAATCAGTAAAAACAAAAATCGTAGTACGTAAAGTAGGTACTTTTGTACTTTGGCTAATATGAGTAACGCCAATTTCCCTTTATCTTTTATCAATATTATACCTATCAGATAGCTTTATGGTACTTATATGTATACAATATCAAGTTAGCATTTAGTCACCCAAATATTTTCTATAGGTCGGTTTGTTTGATTTGAAGCAACTGAAATCGTTCAAAATGTGTTCATTCGTTAAATATGGGTTGTTTACTGTTAATTTAATATTCGCTGTAAGTATTTCTAATCTATACAGATAAATAGAATTGGAGTGTCTGTTTGTAATATTAAAATAACCGCTTTTTACTAAATGCATATGGATGTATACACGGTACATATAACAAAACAACGTTTTTTACAATTTTTGTCTGTCTGTCTGTCTGTTTGTTCCGGCTAATCTCTGAAATGGCTAGACCGATTTTGATGGGACTTTCACTGGCAGATAGCTGATGTAATAAGGAGCAACTTAGGATACTTTTATTTTAGAAAAATAAAAATAGGATCTGATGAAAAAAATTAAAACCAAATTAATAACTTATCTTGCTTTGGGAAGCAAACTAGAGACGAACCTGAGCGAAGCCAGGGAGAGTCACTAGTATTATTATTATAAATAGTTAAAATTCGTATATTGGCTATAAGAAGTAAACTCCGACACTATTGATCTAATTCCGAAAATTCTTTTATTAATTGAAAGCATATTTCCCCCGTACATAACGATACATTGAATTAATGTATTTGTTACCTACATACATTACCAAACTTGCGGAAACGCACGGACTGTAGTTGACTACATATATATATATATATATATATATATATATATATATATATATATATATATATGTAGTCAACTATATATATATACATATATGTATATTGTACATATTATGGATAACGTTTAGTTAGAGACCATATTCAAAATAATTTATTTCTAATCGAGAGTTGAAATATTGTTTGAATAACGAGTAGGTACTTTATCTTATTATATTTGATTAATTTTATTTGATTTTCAGCAAATATTGACTTTTGATTTGACTTATTATAATATTTTATTAAATTAATAACAATACTTTAAAGTAACGTAATGTAAATTCATTAGAATTCATGTTTTCAGATTATTTTCTAAACAGAAAGCTACGTTACCACATATGTATCTATTATATTTAAACTAGCAATTCTTGTATATTTATTTATTTGTACTGGCGATCCCGGAAACAGCTCTAACGATTTGCTGAAATTTGGTATGTGGGGGTTTTCGGGGGCAAAAAATCGATCTAGATTGACTAATCTAGATCTTATGTCTGAGAAAACGCGTGTTTTCGAGTTTTCATGCAGTTTTCTTTCGTATTATTCAACGCAAAATATGGTCGATAATTTCTTCTTCTCGAGCATAAGCATCGTGGTCAAGCGTTCAAGGTGCAAGATTGACAGGTGTCCGGGTTCGAATTCCGATTGGATACAAAGTGTTTACTTTTGTTTTTTTTGTATTCATTCAAGTTTTCAGTTTTTTTTATCTAAAAAATACGATATAATAAACAAGAACTCCGGGATAGGCTCGGTCACCCAGGTACTAATATAGTAAAATTCGGCAATATTATAGTGTAATGATGAATCATCGTAATGTACGCACGTACGAGCGTAACTTGATAAAGCTTGATATAAAGTATTGATTTTTTCCAGTTAGCCGGCCTCGGACTACTTGGTGTCGGTATAGCAGTTCTCTTGCAACTCGCTGACTTCTCCCAGTTAGTGGATGCTGCTTACGTCGACTCCATTCCAGTTGTTACAATAGTATTGGGTGTGCTGACTTTCTTGATAGCATTCTTTGGATGCTGTGGAGCGATCAAGGAGAATGGCTGCTTACTTGTTACGGTGAGATACCTATATTTTTTATAGGAGAATAGGATAGAAGAGTTACTAAATTTAAAACTTCGACGAACTAATACAATGCGGTGTAGTGTCTGAGTTTATATTGTACATAGATAATCACATACGCATGTACATAATATGTGATATTTCTGATCTAGCTTTAATATTAAATGGCGTACCGAGAATGAACCTACTACCTAGGTACTATAATATAAAGTATCTCAATAATGTCGAAAATCCAAAAAATAGAAAAAATTGTAAAGTCCAATCCCTGTAGAAAGTTATATTAATAATAATAATGTTCTCCTGACCGATTCCGGCCACGGCGGCCAATCTCATTGAGACTAGCCAACTGCGCAGGAGATACGGAGATAGATAACAAGTGTACGCGCAGACACAAGAGCACTCTCTATTCCTGTCACTCTCATACTCCGGTGGGACGACTATTCGACACGACCGGTGAGAGTTAAGGCGCAGGACCGACGGCTTTACGTGCTCTCCGAGGCACGGGGGTGAAACACCGCCAACTTCCCAACTCCGGGCTGTTACTGAGGCTTACTATACAGAAAGACTCAATAACTAAACTTGGCCCGACCCGGGACTCGAACCCAGGACCTCAGGATGTGCAGCCGTACATGCTAGCTACTACACCACCGAGGCAGTTATATTACACTAACATTGTTAACCAAAAATCTACTTAATTTGATTTGATTTTTTTTTATTTATTTTTTTTTTATTTTTATAAATTCACAGTATGGAATATTCATGCTCGTGCTGGCCAGTGGGAAAATCTACATTTCGGTCATAACTTTTAAGAACTGGAACAACATTTATGACGCAGTCTCAGAATGGCTCACTGACGCTTTCAAAGACGTCAGCGTCCGTGAAACTTACCATGGATTAGAAAGAACTGTAAGTTACGCAATAAGACTATTATTATAATTGCGAAAGTTTGTATGTTTGTATGTGCCTTTGTTACTCCTACACCCTGAAACGACTGGACAGATTTGGGTGAAATTTTAAACATAGATAGGCTATGATTTGAAGTAACACATAGGCACTTAGGGATGCACCCTAATCTATACTAATATTATAAAGCTGAAGAGTTTGTTTGTTTGTTTGTTTGGTTGAACGCGCTAATCTCGAGAACTACTAATCCGATTTAAAAATTCTTTTTGCATTAGATAGCCCGTTAACTGAGGAAGGCTATAGGCTATATATCATCCCGGAAAAATTTACGGTTCCCGTGGGATAGATTTATCTTTGTCTAGGAGCGAACCTGAAGCGAAGCGAGGGTGAGTCGCTAGTAATACATATATATTCTTTTCTATCCCCTATGTGATAGCGCTGACGCAACGAGGGTTGATGTCTATAAAAGATAAGGTTTGTATAAATCATACACGTAGGTTTTCAATCAGACTTATCGCGTATCTCCAAAAGCGATAATTAACGAGTTTGATATAAACAGCAGACTGTGAAACTGTTACTTTGGTATTCTATAACATAAACGTTCATATAAAAAAGTTTTATGTTCACTCAATAATTGTTATACATCTTAATATA
The DNA here is from genome assembly GCA_905404265.1 of Fabriciana adippe. Lineage (NCBI taxonomy): Eukaryota > Metazoa > Arthropoda > Insecta > Lepidoptera > Nymphalidae > Fabriciana > Fabriciana adippe. Next base: position 721,944 of record FR989996.1, on the reverse strand, counting down.
TAAAATTCCCGTGTTACGATATTAGTCCCGGTACGGGATGAACTTCGAAACTACTTATCCAATCTTAACGTTTTTTTTTAAATATGTGTTTTGTTCCAACTTAAAAGACAGGATAGTTTTTATCCCAATTATTTCATTTTTTATTATAAAATTAACCATATTCATATCCAGAGAGGTATTCCGGAAAGAGAATCTGAGAAACGGCTACCCTAAGCTACAAATTCTAACCCTAAAGAAAAAAAAATTATAAGTGTGTCACAGCAACGTGTGGCCGGGTCTGCCAGTATATCTATACTAATATTATAAAGCTGAAGAGTTTGTTTGTTTGTTTGTTTGTTTGGTTGAACGCGCTAATCTCAGGAACTACTAGATGGCATTGAAAAATTCTTTTTGTGTTGGATAGTCCATTTATCGAGGAAGGCTTTAGGCCTATATATCATTCCGGAAAAATGTACGGCTCCCGTGGGATAGAGTTGTTTTTGTCTAGAGACGAACCCGAAGCAAAGCGAGGGTGAGTCGCTAGTTATTATATAATCATTCGAATATACTATTACATAATTTATTTAATAATAATTGAAAGATATCGTTAGCCAATAAGTATAGTGATTTCGTTGGTCACTAAGCAGAATAAACAAAATACGATATCGCGATTGAAGAATAGGAAATTTTTCAATAATAAAAAAATCTTTTTACAACACTCATTAAAGTATTATTTTAGATACTTGACGATAAGGTGACGATTTTAATGATACGCGTAGACTCGACCGTTAAACGCGATAAAGATTAGTAGTAGAAACGATTGTTGTACTTTTGTTATTTGTTCTAATATAGCATACGACGACACGTTTGGCTCAGTTTGTAGTGACACTACTAACTGTGCCAGCGGTCGCGGGTTCGAGTCCCGCTGGGAGCATTCATTTGTATGATGAGCATGAATGTTTGTACTCCAGTCATGGGTGTTTACTGTTTATATTTATAATATGTATGTATTTAAAGTTATATATATGTGTAGTGTACCAACTATCTGGTATTCATGACACAAACCTCGTAGCTTACTATGGAACTAGATAGTGCTGTGTGTTTATGTCCCAACATATTATATATATATATACTAGCGACTTACTCTCGCTCCACTCGGGTTCGTCCCTAGTTACGTTCGAGGGAACTAAAAATATTATATTCTTAGTAGTTCCTACATCTATATTTTTCTCGTTTTGCACATGAATATAGTTTTATGTTAGTTACATTTTTCTCGAATGAAAAACCGACTCCCACACAAATAGCGGACATTTCCTTTCATCTGTTGAGCCATTATAACATGAAGTAAGAAACACACTCATTCACGGATTTTACTACTCGTACTAATATTAGAAACGCGAACTTTCATAAGGATGTATGGATGTATGTTGTTAACCTTTCACGCAAAAACTACTGAACGGGTTTTAATGAAATTTTACAGTAATTATAGACTATAACAGCTTGTGTTATTCTGATACTTTTGCTACAAATATAATATAGAACAACAGCACACACAATGTATATATATATATATATGTATATATATATATATATATATATATATATATATATATATATAGTATGTACACAATTAAATTACGCAGGTCGCGCGTGTAAACACTAGTTTAAAATCATGATAAATTATTATTGTATTCAACCTTTTTAAATGTCCTCGGGCACGGGCCTCCCTTCAATAGAAGGGGGATCGGGCCATAGTCCATCCCGCTGGCCAAGTGCGGATGGGCGGAGTTTTCTCAGACATACCTACAGGTTTCCTTACGATGTTTTTTTCCTTTATCGTAACACAAATGGTAATCATGTAGGAAATGATTCGCATATGAAAATATCATCAGATGAGCGACCTAGGATTTAAACCTGCTTCACTCAGTTAGCGAGCGAGCGCGGTACCACTAGGCTACCACAACCTATGGTTATTATTATATTTTTATTGTAATATTACAGTTTAGTTGTTGCGGCACGACAGGATATCAATCATACGCACCACAGCCCATACCAGCCTCGTGTTGTTCTGAGACAGTATGTACTTCAGCTAACTCATTTGATGGGTGCATTAAAGTCATCAGCTCCTTCCTTGAAACGTATGCAGAAGTAATCGGAATTGTTGCCATTGTAGTTATTGTTGTGGAGGTGAGTCTTTTAACATATATTAATATTTGAAAATTATTAAATTAATAATTAGATATAATGGAAATTAAAATCTAATTAAACAAATAATGAGAGGCAAAATGAGGCCAAAAGCTCTTCAGTGGTCACTTTTTCAGCCAAAATCTGTAGTGATCCGAAAATGTTGCCAGATTTAAGATTTTTCTTGTTTAATTTATTTGTTTTATTTTTTTGAACTACATACATCCTTATAAGATACTTATTATCTTTTATTTGTAAGTCATCACCTTAAAGTTTAGCTATACTACTCTTCAGCATTGAAATCAAATTGTCGAAATTTAACTGAATATTTTATTTCTACTAAAAAATAATTAAATTTGGAGATAACGTGGTAATATTTTTGTTTTCAGGTGACCGCTATGTTCTTGAGTTTTTGCTTGTGCCGAAATGTCAGTCAAAATTAAAGGAATAATTTAAAGTAATTTATAATAATTAATAGAGTTTAGAGGAATTACGAGTATTTTATATTATAATACTATTTTTATAGAAAAGGACTTTTTAGGAAGATATAATATGTGAGATATCTTCTCCGTATGAACCTTATAAAATCTCTTCTTTTGAAACTTTGAGACATGTCAAAGATTCAAAAGCTTAATAGAATGAATGACTTGTTTAGTGTATTATTGGTATCCAACTTAAATTGGAGGCAATTGTAAAAATGCTGTGTAAAATCTGACTTTTTAAATTATTAAAAGTAGAGAGTCATGGAGCGAAACGATTGTAGAGTCATGTAATTTTTTTAACTCGCTTCGCTTCTGCACTTCTGTAAGACGGAGATTCGAATCCCGGATAGGGAAAAATATTTTTGCAGACTATAATAGACAAATATTACGATTCAGGTTAATAAAAAGTAAATAATACTGCCCTTTAAATCTCAAGAAGCTGAGGCAAAAAACTCAAAATCAAGGGTGCATTCGCGGTGTTCATGTTCATTGGTCATTGTACAATGTGATAACGATCAGAAAGCCATTTCAGCATTATTCTACTTAAATATTATCGTTTTTTTAATCAAAAATCGATAATCGAGTAATGGAAAGGTGCAGTAAACGTTATCTTTTGCCGTTATTAAAAATGTATTGTGCGTATGTTGTATGGTAAATAAAGTGATAAAATAAAATCTTTTTTTTTTTATTAAAAAGAGAGTTATCTTTCCAGCAACAGAGAAAAAAGAAAAAAATATATATTTATATAATAATATAGTTTTTTATTTATAAAAAGTTACATTGAACATTAAAGCATTTTTACATAATGGGTTTGTACAATTTAATTTCAATCGGCTGGATGAAGTTTTGTCCTCTTTGCTAGGTTATAAAATAATCTATATGGAGTGACAGTCCCGTTCCGTTTGGATATATTATAACAATGTATTTACGTACAATTTCTTGATATTACTACGTCTACTAATTACACTATTAAGTTATATCGTCAATGGAAGATTAGGGCTTGATATAAGGAAACATTACCTAAGAGCCCTAAGATGCGAAGATGCTAGGGAAATACACCAGCGAGTAATAATGAACTCTTAGATGACGGTCGACCTGAGTGTTATATACAATCAGATTAACCGTCATACTCCAATATTATAAAAAGATTAAGTTTATACATAAGCTTTTAGGTTTGAAAGTAAATAAAATTTTCATTATAGTTACTTTTTACTTTTTTTTTCGTTTTATATTTACTCAGATAGAAATTTACTTACCGTCACAAATAATAATAAATTTTATTGAAGTCTGAAAACTGGCTGTTGATTTGCTATATAGGAGTACGCTTTCGTAAGTAAATTTAGTAATATTACAATACACTTTCTACATAAATTAATGCCCCCAGCGGGACTCGAACCCGCGACCGCTGGCACAGCAAGTAAGGTCACTACAAACTGAGCCAAACGTGTCGTCAATTCCTATCGATTACTTCATTTTATACAAAAAAAAATGAAATAACCAAAATTTCGCTTTTCTCATATTAGCATTAATAATCTCAGAAAAAGTTGGTGTTAATGCATTAACAATGAAATGTTTATATGAATGTTATATATCTAATTGCTATAACACTCGCTATTGCGCAAGCGCAGTACAAAATATATTAGATACACTTTCTTTACATATTTGCGAAATATATTTTTACTATTTGACGTTATAATTATACTTTTAAATAAGTACCTAATCTTCTCTTTTAAATAAATTCTTCGAGAAGAATTTTCGTAAAATTTGATGCCAATTTTCGATATTTCTGACCATTCGAGTCAGTATTGTGAATCTAAACGAGTATTCGTAGAAATATATCAGTTATTTTTTTTTATACAGACCTTGCTTAGGTACTATACCACTTGCTTTTGCTCCTCTGAGGCGTCGACGATTTAAGTCTTTAGCATTTTTATGAGCTATTTTTAATTAACTGTTCTAAAAATTTCAGATGTAAACAAGACTATGAAAAAATGTTATCTAAATAGTTTAGCCAGCTTTATTTATTTAATTTATTGACATATTCATTGTTCATTATTTAGTAACTGAAATGAAATAAATTTTATTCAATCAGACTTATTACAAGCACTTTTGAATCATAATTTTAATTTAAGTCACGTCACGTCAGTGTAGTCAGTCCGTGAGGAAGCTACCACCGGCTTGGGAAGCAGTTCTGCTGAGAAGTACCGGCGAGAAACTCAGCAATTGCTCTTTTAAATATCGAAATTACTTAATATTAAAAACGAATCCAGTTTAAATTATAAGTACTCGACTCGTCAAACCTCGGAACTGGGGGTAAGCTTTAATCAGTGCTCTAGCTCCAAGTTCACAATTACCAGACTATCTTCACGGTCCACTCTGCTATTACAGAAGCATATAGAAGGAGACTAGCTGTCAGAAAGAGTGATATTAACAAGGGGATCATTCTGTCCATCCGAAACCCTTAGTTTGCTCCCTATTCAGTTCTTACTTCATACCCGGTTCGATTGCCGGATATCACGAGGTACCACCACAATAGATGATAAAGTAGACACATATTCGGGGAGGAAATAAAAAGTACTTAGTATGTAGCAATTGATATGTGTACGTGGGACTAGTGCACAAAATAGCTGTATATATACATATACATATGTAGATAATAACGAAATAAAATAATTCTTATAATAAAGTGTCACATCAATGTTGCCAATAAAAAGCGAAAAAAATAATTTCTATATCTGGTATCTTCAAGAAATAACATAATTCCCATATATTATAGAACGGATGTGGAACTTGTTGAAGTTAAGCTAAGATCGCATTATCTAAAGCTCGAGATGAAAAAAATATAAGCAGATAGATCACAGACGGACAATTTTATTTATAACGTGTACTATTATTATTCTTGAATATACTGATTATGTCTTGGAGATAATTATCGTAAAAGTGAAACATTTCTGGGTTATTTATACTAAAATTATAAAGAGGTAAAGTTTGTGAGTTTGTGAGGTTGTAGGGGGTAATTTCTTGATCTACTGAACTGATTTAGATGAAATAAGTTTGTATTGGGAAGCGAGCTAGGGACGAAGCGAGAGTGAGTCGCTATTTATATAATATACACTAGCGACTCATCCTCGCTTCGCTCGGGTTCTTCCCTACCTTGTTTTTCAATACAAACTTTCATCCTCATTTTCACCCTCTTAAGGGATAATTTCCGGGATGAAAAGTATCCTTTGTCATTCCCAGGGTCTCAAGCTATCTTTTTACCAAATTTCATTTAAATCAGTTTAGTAGATCCAAAGATAACCCCCTACTACCTCACAAACTCAAACTTTACCTCTTTATAATATTAGTATAGATGACGATCAATATGCCAAACACCACCATTTTGCTTATATTGGAACGTATAGGAAAGATAGTTCTCGATTAAAATTATACTTACCTATGCATTAAATTAGCCATTCGTTCTTAAGTACTATAAAATTATTAATTAATCCTACTAATATTATTATGAGCGCGAAAGTTTGTGAGGATGGATGGATGTTTGTTATTCTTGCACGCAAAAACTGCTAAGCAGATTTTAATGAAACTTTATAATAATATAGCTTAGGTATATATTGGAGTAATACATAGGTTATAATATAAAAAAATATAGTGGTAGATACATAATTGAATTATGAGGGTGGAATCGCGGAAAACTCTACTTTAAAATAAGCTTTTATTACAATCCAAGTATATCGCAATAAATTTTTGTACAATTTGAACGCTACTTAAGTACAGCTTTAACCAAGCATAGCTTACCTTCTTTGGGGATCTCTTTTAAGATTTTTTCAATAGGTAACAGCCCGGAGATGGGAATTTAACGGCGCTAAATCCTCGGTCCTGCGCCTGATTTCTCTACGGTTGTCGAATCCTCGTCCCACCAGACTTTGAAAGTGAAAGGAACTTAATGTACTTATTTACGAACACACACACTGTTGTGCATTTTAATATCCGTATCCGAAATCGGTTAGAGGTATTTATTTTATTTGTGTAAAAATTCTATGTATTTCTGAGATTATGACCCGATGAACCTGTCTTGTACATCACTTTAACCAACTGTATGAGTCATTTAGAATGTGTGTTGTGTACCTCAAATTAGAAAAAATACTTAATTTAAGTATTGGTTTAAAAAAAATGTATTTTACAATCGATACCTATTACTATTCAAAAAAAGTTAGGATGAAATGAAAACAATATGTTGTAAGAGTTATGCCTAAATCAAAAACTGTAAAAATGATTTTTAGTGTTTTCTTTCTTTACTTTCATTCTACTTTACTAGGTGCCCAATAGAAGCCTACATATGGGTTTCTCCAGCTCATATTATATACTAAATATTACACACACAAACACGCAGAAAAAAGTATTATAAATAATATTTCCAACGCTATGTGTACACGGCCTTAAACGAATGACCCGTGTTATTCTTGATCGGCTAACGGCACTCGCGACCGGTTGATCCCCGGCGCGTCCACGTCAATTTGCACAACACTTTATTAAAAAAAAAAACTAATTAACCGCAAATGCTGAATAATCCTTGGCTGTTTCAATCATTTCATAGCTTTAAATATCAAACAATTGTGTTATTATTTGATAGATTTTAATCACAATATTAGAGAAAATAGATTATTAGAAGAAATCTTATTTATAATCTTATAACCAAATCAAATCTAACCCACGGGAACTGTACATTTTTCCGGAATAAAAAGTAGCCTATTTGTTATTCTGATGTATGAACTACATTATTGTAAAGTTTCATTAAAATCCAACCAGTAGTTTTTGTGTACTAAGCTGTATAAGTAACTATAATTTTTTAACTATCCCACGGGAACTCTTTGATTTTGAGGGATAAAAAGTATTCTAAATGTTGACCGGGGATATAAAATACCACCATGCAAAATTTCATTTAAATCAGTCCATTTCTTTTGGAGATTAGCCCGTACAAACAGACAAATAGACAGAGAAACAAAAAAAAATGAAAAAAAATCTGGATTAGTTCTATTTCTCTTCTTACATCCCCCTGACCCGGTTTTTAGCATGATTTTTCTATGTATAGACATTCGGCCTCTACTAATATAGAAGAATAAGACACACACTACATCATCATCCACATCATCTCTCTCATGTCTTCGTGTCATTCATACCATAATATTATGTAATTTAGTCCAGTCAAATAAGGTCTGAGATCAAAATTTTGGCACACAACTTTGCATTTTTGATATAATGTAGTTTTATTGATACAAAAACAATGTGTAAAGGTTTTCGTGTCTGCAACCCCCGGCAAGGGTTGAAAAAAAATTGTCAAAAGCGTTTTTTCGCAATAACTCGAAAACGGTAAAAGTTAGACAAAAAAGTTTGAATAAAAATGTGTAAAACTTAAAATTTTACATAAAAAAGGTTCACGACTTTTTTCCTCCGGTCAAAATTAACCGAGTTATAGACCGATCGGAATCCGTTTGTTTTTAAGAAAAAATAATAATAATTAAAACCTGAAATTTTATTAAATAGAAATTCGTAAAATGCCCCGATCTCCAGCTACCCCCGAGAAATGGGAGGACGCAAAGCGTCGAAAAATAGTTTTTTTTCAATTTTCAGCTTACTACGTTCTATCGAAAAATATTTTCTACAAAAGTTGTAGGAATAGTAAAAATCTACATCTTTTATAGATACCACTTTTTACAATAACTTCAAGGTTTTCGTGATATTTGCAAAATACTCGGTTTTTAATTTTTTCTTGGTTTTTATTTATTCTTAATTTCTACAATAATCTTTTGCTTTTCATGAAACTAGGGGGAATGTAATCTTTAAAATATACATAAAATAATAAGCAAAAAATTTTTTAAATTGAAATATTTAGCCATTTCCGAGAAATTATATTTTATGGTCTCGAGAGGCTGAAAATCACCCCCAACTTTAAGTGGATGTTTACATTTAAAAAAAATCGTGAGTTATAAATGTTCCATTTATTCAAAGAAGTTTTCTTCTATCTATACATGTAATAAAGTTCTATCTGAGTCGAATCTGTACATTAAATATTTTTTAGAATATCTTATTGAAATAATCATTATTATCGGTAAAGGTGCCGAGTCTATAGTTTTTAAATTTTTTGTTTGTCTGTTGGAACACGTCACGAGAAAGCCACTGGACAGATTTTGATGAAGTTTGTATGGTGATAGCTGGTTATCAGGGTCAACATATAGGATACGTTTTACTGCAGGAAAATATCTCATCTCTGAAAAATCTATACTAAATGGTAACCTATATTTCCTCGATATTCATGTATTATACATAATATAGTCTTCCCAAGTTTCTTAGAAACAGTCACCATTTCCGTTAGCTCTCCAATAGCCTGTATATGGGTATGTCTTGAATGCTAACTTTAATCAGGTTGTTCCACACACTATATTCTGTCTGTCGGTGACACTAAAGAAAGCGTTCTTTATACGTTTTTAGGAAACACCGTCTATTATTAAGTTAAGAATTAAAGTTACATTATAATAACAGTAGAGTTGAATTTAAATGACTTAAGTTGGGTTTATCCTAAAAGTACGTCCGTAAGACAAAATATTTTGTAAACATTATTAGTCATTTTTTTTTCTTTCACTATCTCAATTTCTTCCCCTTACCTATTTACGAATGTACCTCAGACTGAAGAGTTATATTCTTGAGACTGTGGCCTGAGAACTCTATATAGTACTCAGGACTATATAGTACCTATAGTATTATAATATATCTGTGACTCAGGCAAACCTTAGAAGTCAATTTTATACATCTAATTATTGTCTACCTCAATTTATATAAAATTGTTATCTGGCTACTGTTTATCCTGGAAAAATGTACGGTTCCCATGGGATAGATTTGTTTTTGTTTTTCTAGAGGCGGACTTGAGCGAAGCGAGGTTGAGCCGCTACTTATAATATATTTAAATATTCTTCAGTCTAACTTAGCATGAGTTTAAAATATAGACAGATAAATATTCTTAAAATTATTAATTCAGCCTCAATTTATCATAAGCATTGTAACTAAACAATTAGGTACAAAAAAATACTATAATTAAACTCCATCTTGTTATCTTCCACTAACAGATATTGTTGACAGGAAAATCTAAAACCATATAAAGCACCACACTAATAAACCAATATAAAAAATGAACACGTCCAGATAATTAGAAGAAACATATTTTGCCCTTAACGGACCACGAATATCTTTTTATCGCATTTGGATCAAAAACCAGTCAAAATAAAAAGCTGTCCAAAATAACATAACTGATAACGGTAAAGTGAAGCTTTACGGCGGGTCAATAACCGATAAAGACAGGTGTCTCTGTAGAAGCCCTTTTACATTATCACAGTAAATGCTTTTTTATCAAAACGGTGAAGGAAATTGGGTTATTTTTTTCTGCCTATGTATGCTATGGAACCAAACTTGGGGACAAATGGGGATTGTGAACCAAAGCAGGTCCAAATTTCAAGTCTCGCACTTCAGATATTCTCATGAGCGAATCATTTACAACACGATAACCACTTGATGAAGGAAAAGATCGTGAAAAACCTGCATGTCCAAGAGAACCTAACTAGTTTTGAAAGTTTAGCCCGAAAAATGAAAAAAACAATGCCGAAACAGGTACATCTACGAGTATAAATAGATAAAGACAAAACAGTTCAGAACTTTTTTCTCCCTAATTTATCAACCGTTTTTTTTTTTTATTTATTTAGTAGCTATTGAGAAGTTTTAGTGTCATCAAAAAACAAAAAAAAAAATGTAAACAGTTTGTTTTTTTTTAACATAGATTAAATTTTATTTATATAAATTTTCCTCTTTTCAATAATGATTCCGTCGATCGATTTTCCTTCCATCACTGGGTTCGAACACTAGTATAATTAAATGGCAATAGGCTTGTATGAAATAAGTACGTGCAAGTACTACTTATATATAAGTAACTTTACAACACGTCCGGTATAAAATTAGTTCGGTTTTTACATCTCCCAGTGACATAAATGGTGAGGTAACTGCGAGCCAACGTCGTGTCGACTGTGTGAAATCGATGTTTTACTTACTAACATGGTGCTGATGCTCGGGCATATTCCTTTAATTAAGAATAAATATTGTAACGACGAATATTATAGGGTGAAGTGCAAGCCTGTCAGTGGTCGCACATTCGATGCACAGACATACATATATGATATACTATACGTATAATTATGTCAATTAATATGAAATAATGCTGATATAGGTACGTTGCTAAATTAAAAAATAAAACAAAACTATAGATATTTATATTAATTTAACAAGAAACCAGTCAGCTTACAAAAGATATTGATTCATTGATTTGATCATTTGACTGACCCTGACAAATTCTTTAAAAAAATGGTTTTCCCAAAATTATAAATTATATCAATGTATTACGGTAAAGGAAAACATCGTGAGGAAACCTGCATGTCTGAGAAAACCTAGCAAGTTTTCGAAAGACATGTGAAGTCTGCCAACCCGCACTCGGCCAGCGTGGTAGACTATGGCTTGATCCTCCTTGTATTGAAGGGAGGCCCGGGTCCAGCAGTGAGACGTAAAAATTGGCTGAATTAATTAAATATTTCTTTATATTTTCTTTTCTTTTATTATATTTTAAGCCTAAAAAGTTACGCGCACGGAAGTATGATCTATCTTTTAAAACTTATGAACCGTCGTTAGCCATGTGACAATCTTTATTATTTCATTTGTTCAAGGATTCCTTACATCGCTCAATATCGTCATCGGTAGTTGGCTCACGAATTCTTTGTAATTTGCATCATATTCGTAAATTTTATTTATCCTACTAACAGGACAAGCATGCACACTTAATAACTGTGGCCATAAACTTTGTTCAATGTCTATACCATTATTACATTTTAATAAGTCCCCTACCGCGCTGAGAATATGGATGGAAACTAATAAAATCCATTCGGTTTCACAAGATTTTTATCGGTTTCTTCGTAATAATAGAAAAAGGAATTAACTAATAAGATTTTAGGATCGACGATCGGGTGGCGGCAGAATTATTTCCACAGGTGTGCATCTACCTCGTCACATTAAATTACTAACTAATCTTTAAATGATTAAGTTTATATTTTTTGCTAGCGACTCACCCTCACTTCACTCAGGTTTGTCTCTAGGTAAGTATATTATATATAATTTATACTTTAAATAGAAGAAATATAGAAAAAATATAATGTATGTATACAACTTCCCTATTTGAATCAGATATTATTCAATTTTTCATTGGTTTTAATTTTTTTTCGTGGGACCCTATTTTTTTTCTAAAATAAAAGTAGCCTAAGTTATTCCTTATAACATCAGCTATCTGCCAGTGAAAGTCCCGTCAAAATTGGTCCAACTATTTCAGAGATTAGCCGGAACAAACAGACAGACAGACAGACAGACAAAAAAAACAGACAGACAAAAACTGTAAAAAATGTTGTTTTGGTATACTGCCCTGATAATAAAGAATGCAGTAATCAACATTTTTGGGATTTTCACTTTTTACTGGAAATGGCATTCCAAAGGGTTCTCCTACATGGAAAAAATATATTTTCATAAAAATTTTCACTAGAAGTATGTTTTCTATCTAACGGTTTTCGCAGTACTTGCATGAAAATAGTTTCAATACTAAGGAGGAGTGCAGCATTAAACATGTGCTAAAAAAGAATGCAGTACTAACAAGAATACCCTAGAGCTAAGTGCAGTAATTGCCACTACTACAGCATTTTCTTTTAAAATCAATAGACTAGTTACTAAATCAAAACGCAGTACTCCATATTACTGCATTTGAGAGTAGTAAAGGCTTGCAAGATCTTGGCCGTACGATCCAGTGCCGCGTTTTGTTTTAGCAAATCAGTTATATTTAATTAATGTTAATTATTATCAGTCTGACTGAATATTGTGATTTTTATTTCTATTTCTTTAGATATTCATAAAGACAGATATTGTCTAAATAAAAGTAGATTTACACAAAAATGTTTCATTTTTATTTCACCCTGATAATGCATATAATACGTACAGAACATGAAGTAGGTTTTCGTCAACCTCACAGCAAACATTTAAGAAGGACTGTGTAATTGTTTGAGAGATAATAATGAGAGATAATAATTTAAGACCACTTGCACTTAACCCCGAGCATAAAAAATGTAAATGAATACTAACCAACAACGCAGTAATCGACATGTGCTAAACTATAATGCAGTAATATACGCAACTGCTGCATTTAGTTTTAGTATCCTATGATTCTCACAAGACCTGATGCTAAAACTAAACGCAGTAATACGCATTATATTTAGATAGATTGATAAATTAAATAAAATAAAATTATGATTCAAAAGCTTGATTTATTTTTGAATTTTTTGATATATTTTTTTGGTCATAAAATATGAACATCTTGCTCAGATGTCTAAAAATATGTTTTCCGCGTTTTTCTCGAAACCGCCATTTTGCAAGTACTGCGTTCTTAATTATCACGGCAGTATATGTACCGTGTATACATCCATATGCATTTAGTAAAAAGCGTTTATTTTAATATTACAAACAGACACTCCAATTTTATTTATCTGTATCGATTAATATCGTATTTATCATCTTTTTGTGCAGATACGTAAATTTAAAGACAATTTTATTTCTTTAACTTTTTCTATATATTTTCCTTCATGGCAGGGGAGGAAAGTGCCTCAACTCTGAGAAATGTTATTAATTAATCTATAATAACCTATCTATAAGTACTGTATAAAATAATACCTCAGCTAAAAAGTGGTAACACTTTATTAACTGTAAACTTTAGTATCTTGAAATTTTGTGGTATAACAACGATAAAAACTGATTTCTACTATCAATATTTTTTTTTCCTAACTTAAATTATTTTTTATAATATTTTATGTTATTTTTATTGTTTCTAAATAGAAATTGCTAAGAACTCGTATGAGTTAATGTTTTCTCTGAATAACTATTTGTGTCTATTCTGACCTTCGAGCCAATTCCTTACAAGTACTGTCAAAATTTTGAGAATAACAGTCTTGATGACGATTTAAATGACTTTGTGCTTTTACGTATCGGTAAAATTATGTTGGATTTCTGAACGATATATTCAGATGTAAGAACTACATAATTAGGTCATCACTACAAAGTAAAATTATTCTTTTTAATAAAAAAAAAATAAGGACATTGCAAAAAACCATTTGCAAAAAATGAATCGGCATTTACATGTGGTTTTTTTTATTGATACATATTTGCAAGAGAACTACTACTATAAATGCGAAATTTTGTATGTGTGTATGTTTGTCAAAGCAAGTTTGTTAATCGATAAACTATGTATTAAATAATTAGGGTGTAATTTACACCCCATTGTGTATACGCGATACCTTCTCAAATTGTGAATCGAACCTTTTATTTTTTAATAAATACACCGAGGGTATTTTAATTTAGTCCTTCCCAGTAATGAACTTTTTTCTTGAAATAAATAAATATTTCGAGAAAAAAGCCCAATACTAGTTACTATGTTTTTAATCACTAATAGATAATCGATTATTATTTACAAAATATATTAATATGATCCAAAGACAGTGGTAGCCCAGTGGTAAAGGCACTTGCTTGAGTAACCAGCTGGAGTGGGTTCAAATCCCGAGTCTCGCACCTCTGATATGTTCATGTGCGAAAGTGAAATTTTCAAAAAACATATGAAGTCTGCCATACTTGTCAGCGAGGTGGACTATGGCATGATACCCGTTACCCGTGGATACGTGAGGCCCGTGTCTAGCAGTGAGACGTTAATAAGAACTAAGTACAATTAACACGATGGATTTCCTTACAACATAAAAAGCAAAAAGTAGCATAAAAGGCGTATTTTCATAGTTCTTCTAAATAATAATTATTAATAAAATATATGTAAATATATTTTATTAATATATTATAATATATATTTTATTAATAATAGTTATATTGTGTAACGGTACGAACTAGAATGAGTGCAAATTTTTTAATTTGTTTTATTTGATATTCGTGTAATGTGTTTTTCTAGGTCAAAAGCTCGCTACATGATAAGTATTAGGAACACGCGTTGGCGCCGTTGTAAAAGCGAATTAGATTCCGTCATAAAAAATATGTATATCTAGGTCTAATCATTTTTGACACACAAAAATGCTTTAATCCATTTATGGGATGAATTTTAAGAACTTTGTGTTCTGAATCTTTTAGGAACACTTTTTTTAATTTCATGCTTCTAAGACCAGTTTTTTGTCACTCTGTCAGTGGCTAATAATTAGTGGATATACGACTTCTATTAAAAAGATATTTAATTGCATTTAATTTTTTTAAAAGCTCTTACCTGAACCAAAAAAGTTCTGAAAACTTTACATTCAGCTATTAAAATAAAGGATTGCTTCCTTTGAGTAAATTTTGATAACTTAAGGTACTTTTCTTCCATATCTCCTCTATTTATTCCTACATATTATAATAGTAGTCCGAAAAAAGTTGGTCCATTTTGAAACTTTGAGTTCAAAAATAATTGTGTAAGTTCAAAGTTAAAATCTTCATTGCTATATGTTCCCAAAATAACTTAGTAAAGATCGTAGAACCAATTAGCGTTTAATGACACTCAAACAAAAAACCTACTCATCTGTGAATATCTAAACAAGTGGAGAGACGGCCGAGGCTTGCTATTAACGGGACTACAAATACATCAAATACAAAATACCAATATTTGCATAGATAGCCAATAACACATACATTTGAATAAATCTATATAAATTTTCCTAATTAATTTATTCCGGAATAATTAAAGTTTACGACTGTGTTATTTTGCTCTGGTGATAAATTTAAAACGGTCAATAAACTGGTCAAGTTCGAATCTATTTTAACTCGAAAGTACATAATATGTAATTTTATGTACTGAAATTGTATTATTTTCCGTTTGTTTATTTTAAAAATATTAGCTTTACTATTATTTTTAACCATAATAGTAACTATTGTATATAACGTATACTAATATTATTAAACTGAAGAATTTGTTTTTATGTTTGTTTGAACATACTGGGTATCTAACATCAACCCATAAGAGCGTGTAAAATTTATTCACAAACTAGCAACACAAACTAGCGACTCACCCTCGCGCCGTTTGGGTTCGTCCTTTCATATGTACATTTTAGCGGTTAGTATAGATTTCTAAGAGATGAGATATTTTCCCGCAGTAAAAAGTATCCTATACGTTGACCCAGGTTACCAGCTATTCCCCCAACTTGCGTTGACCTTGTCGTGGCGGGGGAGCTCAGTAATGCTCGGCAATCCAGCCGGGCTTGAAGCTAAGAAACGCACTGGGAGGCGGCCCATCTCGGTGGGTGATGTGCTATGTGGGTTGCTCCTGGTACTTCTCTGATAGCAGAGTAGACTGTGGAGCAACCCCATGGTTGTTGTGCATATGCACTTGTTCCAACATGACTGAATATCCGGTCATCCGGCCTTACAACTCGACGGATATCTGGTGTATGTTTGTCTGTATACTTATATTAAAATAAGCTTCATTTATATTCTAAAGAACTCTAAATCTTAAGTGATAAAAATAAAAAGATATAGAGTTGTTTCAATTATTTAATAATAATTACTTCGAAAGCTTCCATGATAACTGTAGCCGTGACAGTTTTGTGAAATGCAAACATAAAATTAATATTTTTATTTTCACTTATTCCTACGTATATATAAATGTTAAGCTTAATTCTTGTAGGTTTTTATAGTTTATTTAAATATACAAGTTACATAAATGTCTTTAATAAAATTAAATATGGAAAATAGTTTTAATTTCAGGCCAGATTAGAGAAAAAATTGATTGAAGTGTCGTATTTTATACACCGAGGCAACTTCGGCCATATAATAATTATGTAGATAGAGTGAGTCTGTAATAACCATGACAAACATTATACACCACAGTCACTATCACTCAAAAAAAAAACAACCAAAAAAAGCAATATTATCTCGACTAGTGTATAAATACTAAATACATTGAGTATTTTTGAAACAATTAAAACGAAATTTTGGTCTAATTGAATTTCGCTTAAACTTCCAACACCTGGTTAGTGGTTATCTTTTTTTTCTTTCTTTAGTGGCTTAGAGAGGTTAATCTCTCTACGTAAAGAAAAGACATCGACGCGTTGCTTACTTCACGTCTCGATGTCGTGTTATTATACCAAAGCTTATAACAGATACTTTAATTCTTAAAATTGCTTTAAATAAGAAAAATACACTTTTTCTCTATCGAAAATGGAGTCAGATTAGTGTGATTATAGTTTCAACACTAATTTAAAACGAGAATGAAATAAAATGAAATTTAAGTTTATTCTATTAGAATTTTACAAGGTCTTTAAGATCGTAAACTAATTTAAATAAAGTACGTGCAGATAGTCCGTGAGGAAGCTACCACCATCTCGGCATACAGTTTTACTGAGGAACCAACGTGAAACGAACGTGAAACATATAGCTTACTAGCGACTCACCCTCGCTCCGCTTGAATTCGTCCTTACTTACGTTTTAACATTTAGGCAGATTTCTAAAACATATATTTTCCCGCATCAAAAAGTATTCTATATGTTGACCCGGATAACCAGCAATCATCATACCAAATATCATCAAAATCACTCCAGTGGCTTTTCCTTGATGCGGTAACAGACAAACAGACAGACAAAAATTCTAAAAACTATAGATTCGGCCTCTGTATCGATAATAATGTCTATTTCAATAAGATTTACCAAAAATACTTAATGTACAGATTCGGCTTAGTTATATATTATATGTATAGATTTTAAAATTTATTTTTTAAATATTTTTATTGCATTTTTGGATTTTATTTTAATGGTATGAGTACTAAAAACAATGCCAAACCAGATAACATCGGAATACATAGAGCAAAGATCACCGTTTATATTCTATCCGCGTCGTATATGAATGGGCTCCTACATCTATAGAACTTTCTTGAGATGAATACTTGAATACACTTTCTTACCTCCTGACCCCGAAGCTGGTAACCCCTTTTTAAACAACGCGCAAATTTACTTCATTGCGTAAGTTAGAAAATAGGCTTATATTGTTAGGACACACGTAAAAATATCTTCAACTCTTGAAAGAAAAGTTTAAACTAGCGATAAGAAACATCTGTGGTCTTCTGTTATGATAAAAGGGTTTTTGCTATCCACAAAACCATAATAAAATTAAATGATAAAATTCCACACAACGCCTAGCTCAAGTACCATCTAGTATCGTGAAGGAGTGCTTGTAATTAATGACCAATATTTATTTTCAAGTAAAATTATAGTTCTAAATTATTATATATGCCATTGTATAGATTTTCTTATAAGCAAATCCAAATGAATGTATAATAAATAATCACCTAAATGACAAACGAGCGGTCTCAATCCCGCTGGAGGATGATGTTTCTTAGAGAAAGCGAGCAAAAATACTAACAGAAAAACCGTGAACTTTGTGTATTTACCTATTAGAGAGTTGCAACTTTCAGGTTAGTATTTTAAAGAGCAACTAATATAGGCATTTTGTGGTTTGTACTTGCAAAGTCCGGGTAATATTTACATTTTATGATGGTCGCGATATTATTAAGTAACAAATAAGAGTATTCGTATTCATAATAAAGTTTTCTACTTCTGTAAAACATATTATTTTCTGTTTCTGAATTTAACGATAAAATATTTAAGAATATTTCATTTGTATCACAACAAAATGAACTATTTATTCCCAAAACCAGAGGCGTTCGGTTTTTACCAGCATTCAACTTATTTATTTTTGGTAATACAAAATGTGAAGGCCTGGTGATAAAGTTTAAAACGATTTTCCATAAATATATAACTTAAGTATATGTGCATATATGTATGTATATGAATTTGACTGAATAATATTAATAGATTTAGTAATTATTAATATATTTATCAATTAAAGAAAAATCTCGGCTGTTCCCGCGTAGGAGCGCTAGTTTAAGCACAAATAATGACAAAAACATTTAGCGTCGGACGTATGTGGAACCGTTATGTACGGTATAAAGGAGGACGCACAACGCACTGGCGCAGTGTCCGCCGCCCGCCATGAGATTATACACGTTCGTAACACTATGCGCATGCGCGTTATACGTTCGCGCTGCGTCAATCCCGTCGTCGGAAAAAAAGATCGACGATCTCGATAACGTTGAACTCGACAATGTCGAATCAGAGTTAGTAGACCAGCCCACCGTCCAGGATCTCGATAATAACCTACGCAAGACGTCTGACATACGCGTTAAGGTGATAGATGAACCAGTTATTTTGGACGAAAATTCCAACGATTATATACCAAATAATGATGAAAGTATCAAAAGACTCGAAATTGATTTAAATAATCCTGGATCACCTCAGCGTCAAGAGCATGAAACCCAAAACCCAGAAAATTATGGCGAAAAGGAGAGAGCCGTATATCCTATTATACAAAAAATTAAAAAAGCCGAGTCAGTTTTTACTAAAGGATTAAAGGATGTGTCCGACAGTTTGCAAAATATAAACGAAGAAAGTGGTGAATTCCCAGTTGTATTACAAAACTTAAAAAACTTAAATGAGTCATTTAGTATAGAAATTGAAAAGCTGAATGATACTATGAGAAGTCATTTGGAATCCAAGCCAGCAGAACTTTATGGACAGTCTGAAAAAAATGCTAAACTAAAATTTGTTGAATCAGGAATACAAAATTTAAAGTCAAATTTCAAAATTGTGGTCGATACGTTAAATGAAGGCATTGAACTTCTTTCAATCATTCGTGAAGAAGATGAACCTATTAAATCAGCGACTAAAGCTTTAATAAAAGAGGAGATTGAATCTGTGAAGCAATCTGTCTCCAATTCTACGACAACACCTGCTGCACAAGGCTCTGGCAACCCCCTAAGCGTTCTTATTACAGCTGTGCACAATGCGTTAGCAAATATTTCTTTAACTTTTCAAAATAACATCGCAGGAAATCCAGCTTCACAAGGTAGTGGTGGTAATTCTATAATAAACTTTTTCCAAGGTATAAGCTTACCAAATATTATGCAAGGCTCTGGAGGCCAATCCTCCACTGCGCAACAACCTGCAAAACCATCCGGTGCTCAAGCTGACGAGTCTGTGCCTGCTTCGTCAGCGCCTGCTCCAGCACCTGCCCCATGGGGGCCCCAAGCTCTCTATCAACAAGTTCAGAATTCAATCCAAACTCTCTTCAATACATCAGGACCGATCACACAGGCTTTTCAAAACCTAGTACAGTATATAAGGCCTGGCCAAACAGTCTCGCAACAACCGGCCAATTCTAATTCGACACCAGATAAACAAGGTGCTCCTCCGAAGCAACCTGAAAAAGAGTCTGGAGTCCAAGCAGATGCTATTCCGCCACCTGTATCTGCATCAGCTGACTCGCCTGCCCCAGCAAATGCTGAAGACCCACAGCCGGTACAACCTGCTATCTTGCCTCAGGCTGCCCCCGAGCAACAGGCCGTAGTGACCCCAGAACAGCCCGCTCAGAACGGACCCATACAGCAATTCGTTCAAAACAATCCCATCATTAAAGGTATACAGTCTGCAGTGCAAAGGCTCCAAGGAAGCCCAAATCCAGAGACACCAAGAAATGAAATAGTTGAAAACGATAAGAAAGAGGAGGCCGAATTGGAAAATAAAGGACACTACGGTGACAACAGTAATCATGGTTAGTAAGCATACATGCATATTTGCAATCTTTGCCAGACACAATATTTTATTTATACAGATTAAGATCGACAAATCCAAATGAAATGTTTTAA
This sequence comes from Fabriciana adippe, assembly GCA_905404265.1. Classification (NCBI taxonomy): domain Eukaryota; kingdom Metazoa; phylum Arthropoda; class Insecta; order Lepidoptera; family Nymphalidae; genus Fabriciana; species Fabriciana adippe. The sequence goes on along the minus strand of FR989996.1, from coordinate 701,460 downwards.
TTAGTTACTAAAGTTAAACAGTTAAATATTTAAGGCATGTATATTTTTTAAATGCACTTATTTCCATAGTGACAGCATGGACGACTTTTGTAACCGGTCTGATAGGTACGATAAGCGCGGCGATAAACGGTACTGCCCTCACAGTATCGACCGCGGTTAACAGTGCTATAAACACTCTAGGCACAAATGTTCAGGTATCATACAGCTTTAAGTGTCCGTGCCAAGCTTTGTATGGTGACTCACAAATATGTCTGCTTTACATGTTTTTGTTAACTTAGATGATAAGTGATAAGTATTCAACCTAAGAATTTGTAAAATTTAATTTTATGTGAACAAAATAGAATACTGAAGAAAATAACAACATAACATTTGTTTCGTTGATTACTTTATGGTTTAACTATCATAATTTTTAGCCGCTGTACCGCTAGCGTTTTTTATGTATGCATAATATTTCCGCTCCTTAGGGCCATAACGTGATATTATATTATAAACTTTCTCATTTTAAAATAAAACTATCTTTTCGGATTATTTCGCGGATTTATTTTGATTTTTGGTTCCCGACTTTTCGAATGCTTTACAGCAATCATGGTCACGGGAGAGACTAAGGTGTTAGACATCTCAAAAGCGTTATATACTTGTTACAGACAGTGCCTACATTTGTGTGTAAATTTGTGTGTAAATTTGTGGGTAGGCACTGTCTGTAACAAGTATATAACGCTTTTGAGATGTCTAACACCTTAGTCTCTCCCGTGACCATGATTGTTGTAAAGCATTCGAAACGTCGGGAACCAAAAATCTAAATAAATCCGCGAAATAATCCGAAAAGATAGTTTTATTTTAAAATGTCAAATATTCGCGTAAATCTAAGAAAGTATTATATACACTTTCTCCATAAACAGGGTATAAAATGCAAAAAATAGATAATTTTTTTGCTAATCCGACCAATAGTACATACTACTAGTACTAGACAAACATACTTTAGTTTCGTATATTATTATCGATATTCTATATACCTATTACACCGAGAGAAGATAATATGTATGTAATTATCGACTCTTTCCTTTCAAAGACATACATTTAAAACAACTGTATAATAAGTACAAAATCGTTTAGATATGATATCACATATCTAAACGATTATTTTATACATTTTTAGGCTGATAGAAGTATTAGCAATAGAGTTTGTCGTCTCATCTAAGCTATTTTATCATTAATTAATTGTATACAATCACCATCGCTCCGCTCGGGTTCGTCCCTATTTACGTTTTGAAGTTTAGTATAGATGTCTCAGAGATTAAATATTTTCCCGCAGTAAAAAGTATCCTATATCTCTGATAACCAGCTATCATCATATCAAATTTCATCAAAATCCCTCCAGTGGTTTTTCCGTGATGCGGTAACAGACAAACGGACAGACAGACAAAAATTCTAAAAACTATAGATTCGGCCTCTGTATCGATAATAATGTGTATTTCAATAAGATTTATAATGTACAGATTCAGCCGAATCTGTATAGTAATCAGTTATAATTTTATTATATGTATAAACACATATGAATTGAATATGTATATACTATATGTGTACAAACGTACGTATCTACATAATATATAAGTTTTATTGAATGAAAAATATGGTTCTTTAAAATATAAAGTATACATTTTCAGAAATTATGTTTAATAATCCGTTAGTATACATGTTATATTGTAATCATTTGTTTTACAGGCGATAATAACGACAGTAACAGGGTAGATGAGAAGATCGAAGAACAGAAAGAAGAAGCGCCGGCAGCTCAGGAGGCGGCCGTCGAAGGAATCAAGGCTGAGGAAACGAAACCCTTAACGAATTCTGATAAGACTGAATGAGTCGTAGTGTGATACAGTAGTACTTATTTATTTATTAAGTAATTTAAATGAACATAAAATAATGAAATGTTTCAATAAAGTGAACAATTTCTCTCAGGTTTTTCTTTTTTTTTCCTCACACATTACGTGCCATTAGACATAGACAAATATTGTATTGCTATTACATTCTTACTGTGTACGGGGCATCCCCAGCGCATAAAGCAAATTTCAGTTTATTAATTGAATAAACCGTTAGATATTAGGTATATCCTACTAATAATATAAATACGAAAGTTTGTGAGGATGTATGGATGTCTGGATGTATAGATGTATGTTTGTTTGTTACTCTTTTACGCTAAAATTACTCAATGGATTTTAATGAAACTTTACAATAATACAGTTCATACATCAGAATAAGCTGCTTTTTGTCCCGGAAAAATTTACAGTTCCCGTGGGATAGATTCATTTTTGTTTTTCTACCATCTCCGAAATTCGGGATTCGAACCCGAGCGAAGCGAGGGTCAGTCGCTAGTTAATAACAATTAATAGTGCATCTGTGCCCATGAAGTTCCACGCAGAGATTTAATATTTAAACAACAGAACTAATTTGAGATTAATTTAGCCATATATTGCCTTTTAGCTTTTATTATTTTTAGCCTAAATTGCAACTTTTCTTTCTTTACGGGGACCAGTTTAGAGAACATATAAACTATACATATAAATAACTAGCCACTCACGCTCGCTTCGCTCGCGTTCGTCCCTAGGTACGTTTTTACGGTTAGCTATGTTTATACATAAATAGTAGCTTGCTACTCCTAAGATATTCATTTAAATTATATAGAGATTAACCTTTGCTCGGGTGCGTACGCCGTACGCGGATTTTGTTCACAATTTCATGGGTTTTAATTTTTTTTTGCGGAACCCTGATTCTTTTTCTAAAATAAAAGTAGCCTAAGTTACTCCTTATAACATTAGCTATCTGCCAGTGAAAGTCCCGTCAAAATTGGTTCAGCCGTTTTGAAGATTAGCCAGAACAAACAGACAGACAGACAGACAAAAATTGTAAAAAATGTTGTTTTGGTATGTGTACCGTGTATACATCCATATGCATTTAGTAAAAAGAGGTTATTTTAATATTACAAACAGACACTCCAATTTTATTTATCTGTATAGATAAAACAGTAATTTAGAGAAATGGATACTTGGGTCAACATTTAGGATACCTTTTACTACAGAAAAATCTTTCATTCCCACGGCAAAACACAAAAACTTGTTCTATCGAGTCGTTCTTAGAAATGTACCTACATGTCTAACGCGGGCTAAACCTTTAGTCTTAAGAGATGCATTAAAACCACAGATTAACTTATAGTTCCTTAAAACAATGTACTAGAAAATTGTAGGTCTTAATAAGGCCTACAGGAAAATCTGCAATCTCCTGAGGTGCACTCGCAATAACTATTTATTTCTATTTAAAACGAACCTAAGGTCCAAAACCTTAATGAATTAGGTATACCATATACACCTAAACCTTTCTTACAAATCACTTCATCTATTGGTGAAAATCTTATCAAAATCCGTTCGGTAGTTTTTAAGTTTATCGTGTTCAGATAGACAGACAGACGCGGCGGGGGACTTTAATTTTATAATATGTAATAATTAAAACGTGCGACAAGCGCGCGTTGACAGCAACTTCGCTATGCGTCTACCGGGCATCAAACGCGCGTTAAAAAGTCGTCACATTAATTATTATTTTTCATACTCATAGTAATGAATATTACGGAATATTGAATTTTATAAAAAGATAAAATCACTATAGGAATTTACTATGAAATTTATTATAGCAGCGATCACAACACACGGGGCAACTCACGGCCCGCGAGCTGCCTCCATGCGGCCCTTGACTGTTTTATAAATAAAACTTCTATAAGTAGGTACCTACTCTTTATGTGAACTTTACTTATGTATGCGTATAAACTTTTTCAATCCTTAATTACCGAAAAAATAAATATGTTTTTCGTCTCACAAATAAGCATTTAAGAGACATTTTACGTACGTACGTAACTACTAACATGAAAGCTAAGACTTTTTACTTACAACAAATAGCCACTCAAATATAGCCTCAATCGTCACACTGAAGTTTGTAGTTATACATATATTTTGTGGTATATGTTTATATTTTTTGTCATTTTTTGCTCATTTCTATAAATAAAACACATCTATAAATAAAACACACAAAAAATGTTTTTTTTTGTTTTTAATATCACAAGTGCGGCCCTCCTTTACTAGATATTGCCACCTTGCAACCCCTGCCAGAAACTACGGTAAGTCACAAGACTGGGTTTACACGCAGGTATTTTATGCAGCGGGTATAAGAAAAATTTTTTAGTGTTTCTGTACTCAAACTTCAGTTGGCCTCGAAGAATCTTTTGATCACGTTAAAAAATAGGACCGTTTGGCAACAAAAAATATTTCCAGTTGATTAAACGTTTTTCTGTACAAAATGTATGGGAAAAGATTTTGGCGATTTCTGTCATTTCTAGTACTCAAACCTTAAATGGTCCCATAGAGTCTTTTGATCCCTACATGAAATAGGATCGATTGACATAAAAAAAATTGTTTTGGTATTTTAGCATTTTTCTCGCTGACTGTACATTTTTTCCAAAATCTGTGAATGCAGTTCAGAATATCTCAAAAAGTTATGGAAGGTCTCCTAGGAACGTTTTCCTGTAACTATAGTATTTAAGGTACCTGCCCTTACTGTCCCGTCCAAAAAATCCACCCTGTATATTATACTATATATTTATGTATGTAACTCTTTATTATTATTTATGTAAACTAGTGTATAAATTATACACCGTACAGTATGTACCGTTTAAGTAAGTATGTTATATTGTTTTTTTTTTTTTGCACCAACCCTTATCCATGCTAACCTACGAGTTTCTTTATAATATAGGTTGCCTGGAAGAGATCACTTTAAGTGATAAGGCCGCCTTTACACTGAAATATATATTTGTAAAGTCACGTATTTTTTTTTTGTGTAATAAAGGATTAAATAAATAAATCAAATAAATGGAATAATAGATTATTTTAAAGTTCGACATGATTAATAATTTTCTGTCCAGGTTTTGGAACGAAGTACCTATATAAGTTATTTTAATTGACAAATTGACAATTGACAGTTAACACGCTCAATGTTGAATGCAAAACAGCTGAATGTTTTGTACAAAGTTTGTATTTTAGGTTATTTCTAACAGTAAAATTCAGTAAAAAATTATGTTCATCTTACATACAATATTATAATATGAAAATCTTTTTATTCCTAATGTATAAATATATGTGCGTTCTAAAAAAAATATAATTAAGTATATAAATTAAGCAATTTTATATATTTTTATTTAAAAATATAACATAAATCATAACCTTTATTTAATAAAATGAATTCCAATACTTTAAGAATAAGGGGAAGTGAAAATAAAACTAGGGGTGGCATTACATTTGATCCTGTAGTCATATCTGAACCATGTATTTTCAGTAATTGTGAGTATTTTTGCCTCAAGACAAACTTAGTCTGTGAAACTATTTATATAGAAATCATACTTAAATTTTAATATCATTAGGTAAAAAAAATGAATGGAAAACTTTTTCGGATGCAAGTGCTGAAGACCAACTTTTGATCTTAAAACAAGCTTTGGATGGGTCTAAAAAGGACTTTGATGATAGTACTGTACATTTCCTAGTTATTGTTTATTTACAAGCAGATACTAAACACCCAGCAAAATGTATGATAACAAGGTATTTTTATATATTTTTAAAATATATTTTTTTATAACTATTTTTCATAGAACATGAATGGAATAAATAAATAATTATATCACAGTATTATTTGTTTTTACAATTTTCTTTAATAACTTTATCTATTTAAATAAAACTATCTTTTCGGATTTTTAGCGAAAAAATCCGAAAAGATAGTTTTATTTAAATGTCAAACATTCGCGTAAATCTAAGAAAACTTTATCTATTTTAGATGTGTTACCAGAAACAATTATATTAAAGAACAATTTTCAGAGATTCTTACACAAGAACTTAAATGTCTCATAAAGAAACATAATGAAATGTGTAGAATTGATAGAAACAATGATAAAAGATATAAAGAAATTGTCAGTAAAGTTGCAGCTTGTACTGAAAATTTTCCTACTGGTGCAGCTGCAGTTAAAAATATTGAAATTATGCTTGTGACATACTTCAAAGAATGCTTATCACACTGTCTCAAATCATTAAGGTAAGTTAAAATTCTACAGTCTCTAAAATCCACCTTTTTTATAACAAATCACAAAATTTCTATAGAGAGTGTACTTGTATACTACAAAATTTTATTATAAATAAATAATATAGTATGAAATCAATAAGTATATTCTAAATAATAAAATCAATTGTATCATTTTTTTTTATTTAAATAGTATTGCTTCCGATCACAATTTATTAAATTTATGCTATACCCATCTATCTGTTAAAAAATAATAAATAATAAATAAAAATCTTTTATTATCAAGCAACATAGGCTCATAGTTTGTTAGTACAATATAACTACTTAAGAACTATGTTAGTAAAACAAAATAAATAAATAAATAGCTACCACAGGGAGATTGATCCAGTCACATTTTGTACATGTAACTTGATAAACCTCCCCACGGTCGGCCCATATAATAATATTGAAAACTAATAAAAATACTTCTGTATATTTTTTTCAGACAAGTGCTTCATCCATTGTCACCCACAGAAAAAAATGAAATTTACAACCTAACTCATTCAACTCTAAGACTCTTGTTGTACATTGTACAAAAAGTGAGTGAAAATAATAAATCAAGATTGATATTGATGTTCAATGACATAAAGATTCATTTAAAAGAGGTTTTATTTGACACAGATGCTCCAATGGACACTAAATCAGTTTGTGGTATCCTTTACATTTCAATGCACATGTTGGAAAATAATTCCAATTCCTGGTTGGATGTAAGTTATTTTTTTTTTATAATATAGACTAATGGCTTACCCTGACTTCTCTCCGATGTGTCTCTAGGTTTAAGTACCTTTTAAATAGATAGAAAAGACCTTTTAAAATATTCCATGTATCGGTTTGGTTTTGTTTTTACTTTTTCATCTCTTTATATGTATAGATGTTTTGTTATTCTCAGAATTATTTTACCACACAAAAAACAGCTATACATATAATGATGTATATGTTGATGATTTTTCTTGTTTTGAAAACATGCGACAGTATATCAAACCGATCAATACATTCTATAGCATTGAGATTTTCATACATAAATACCATCCTTTCTGACTTTTTCAATGAATTTTCAAAAAAAATCTTAACCTTGTTCTGACTATTACAACACACAACAAAAACAGAATTAGCCAAATGTGCAGCCGTTCTCGAGTTTTGCGCATTTAGCCATTCTTCTTTATTTTTAAGATTACATAAATAGTAAATGAACTGTTGTTCCATACCTCTGAACTTAAAGACCACGTTTTCGATGTAGACAAGTGTGACTGCTTTCTAAACCAGTTAGAGATACAAATAATTGAAATTGTTTTTTTCTATTGTAATAAATAAAATGAAAAAATGTTTAGGAGTATTTTTCTGATTTCTAATAACTTAAGATAAATTAAGGAAAAATAGTTTTTGTGGAAGGTACTTGATAAAATATCCATGTTTTGATCCATAATATAGCATATATCCATCTCCAATTTGAATTTCAGTCAAATTAAATTGAACCAAACTCTTAATAACTTAAATTATTTTTTCAGATTTTAGAATGTGACCAGAACTCACATATCCAGGATATCTTGTCAAATGAATCGGCAAAATTGAGTATGTATTCTGCGTTAGCTACAGTTGTTCCTATGGACAAGTTACAGATAGAACTGTCTGACGGAGAGCCAGCTATTATGAGATTAACTAATGAAATATTAGATATTGGTGAAAGGTATTTATCTTTTAATATAAGAACAATTGTTTTATCTGCCGTTTCGTGTAGTTTACTTTTGTGTAAGAGCTCCTTATAATATAAAAAACAATACGATTTTCCTGAGGAGTTGCAATTTCAGAGTCTAGCTCCTTAAAACAACTAAAAAACCTCGTTCATTTCAGACTTAGATGTGTTTCTAGCGTCTTGCTACCTTTGCTCGGGTCCTTAGGTGCTTAACAGTGACTTATATGTTACTCCAAGTCATAGTCTATCCCGGAAATCATCTTTTAAGGGGGGGAAAATAGAGATGAAAGTTTGTACGGGGAATTAAGCTAGGGAAGAACCTGAGCGAAGCGAGGGTGAGTCGCTAGTAGACAATACGGAACGCAAGACAGTTTCTACTAGTGTTGACTGTGCCGACCAAGCGTAACCCAGCTGAGTCCGGTCGAGTGTCATCGCGTAGACTGTATTGAACCCAAAAAGATGGCGCTCGCGTTCCGATTAGTGATTATGACTCGTCTCCGACATATATAAATATATATTTTATCTCTTGTATCTCGGAAACGGACAACAGTTAACGATTTGAATCAAAATTTATAATTAAATGAGGTTTTGCTTTTTAAGTTTATTTGTGTAGGTATCTTTAGTCTTTACTGAAAAAACACAATTATTCTTCACAAAAAAAAAAAGAAACAATAAATCGCCAAGCGAATCTCAATCGCCCATACTCTCTATAAAATATGTTTCAGATGTTCCGCAGAGTCTACATTCATACTGGGCGTGACACGCACAGTATTGCAAATTTGCAAAGGTTTACACAAAATGGACACTCTTGGTCTTAAATTGCTCGATAGACTCTTCATATTCGTGTGGTCACACTTGGAGCATTACACGGATAGTGTAAAGCATCTAACTGCTCAAGCTTTGGCCCACATTATAAAATATTGCTCCATATTAAATAATGCAGGTACGAGTTAACAGAAATTATTATTATTGTCTATTAATTTAATAGTTTCAGTATCTTTTCTTTATAAAATTACAACTAGGGGGTGTCCATTAAATACGTGTGGTGTTTTGACGACACGTTTGGCTCAGTTTGTAGTGATCCTAATTGCTGTACCAGCGGTCGCGGGTTCGAGTCCCGCTAGGGGCATTCGTGTGATGAATACAAATGTTTGTACTCCAGTCATGGGTGTTTATATTTATAATATTTATGTATTTAAAGTTATATATGTGTAGTGTATCAACTATCTGGTATCCATAACACAGGCCTCGTAGCTTACCATGGAACTAGATGGTGCTGTGTGTTAATGTCCTAACATATTTTTCTTATAAATGAAACTCCCTCTCTATGAGAATTTGTAGGACTTATACCCCCCAAACAAATTTATCAAAAGCCGTCCAGCCGTTATATCGTGGACATTTTGATACAAGTTTTCGAATTTATAATAGCTAAGTTAAGATATTCACATTATGTACTTCATAATCGATTTCGGTTTCGGCGGCTTACCTCACTGAGACTAGCCAGTTGCAGAATGCAGGAGAGTAGGCGTGTGAGGGAGAGCGCATACATAATGTTATTTTCTATCCCTTTCACTCTCATCTCGATACTCGCACTGAGAGACCATACCGATATGACCAATTGCTTAACATGCTTTGCCTCAACACGGAGGTAAATACACCGAGGTCCCTCACAGAAAAGCCTCAACACAACAGATTTTGGCTCAACCCTGGACTAGAACCCAGGACTTTACGATCTGCAGCCATACATGATCGTCATTGAGAATGAGGCAAGAAGAGCAAATAAAAGAAGTTAACATAAATTTTGTAAAATAATAATAGCCTTTGTTCCATAACCATATCTTGATCATAATTTAATTTTTCATGAATTATATTTAATCTATACTAATATTATTAAGTGGCAGAGTTTGTTTATTTGTTTGTTTGTTTGAACGCGCTAATCTCAGGAACTACTTATCCGATTTAAAAAAATCTTTTTGCATTAGATAGGCCGTTTATTGAGGAAGGCTATAGGCTATATATCATATATTATACTCTATCTATTCCATACTAACCGTTAAAACGTACCTAGGGATGAACCCGAGCGAAGCTAGGGTGAGTCGCTAGTTACTAATACACATAAGTATTAAGTACAATAAATCTAATTCTTTTATAGGCAATAAAGAAGCCATGGAAAAGTTGTTCACAACACTCGCATCCCTCGACAGGACCCGGAAGAGTTTCTACCTGAGCGTGACTGGCCTCTGTAACGAACTAGGAGCTGAGTATGTAATACAAAAGTGGCCGCACATTGTCGTAGAGATGTTGTCTGTGCTCGACGTACAGGCTGTTCAAGCTAGTGTGAGTATACATTTATTATTTTACTAGTGGCTCACAAAAAGAAAAACAAAACAAAAGCAAATCCATCCCACGGGAACCCTATATTTTTCCGGGATAAAAAGTAGCCTATGTGTTATTCTGATGTATAAGCTATATTATTTCAAAGTTTCATTAAGATTTATTCAGTAGTTTTTGAGTGAAAGAGTAACAAACATCCATACATCCATACTCACAAATTTTCGCACTTATAATGTTAGTATAGATTAGTGACTCAGATTCTCTTCGCATTCATAATATAACAGAAGGTTTTATAAGAGTAATTTTTTTTTTTACTAAAATCACAAGTGTCTTTAAATCAGTAGCTTGTTTTTGCAAAATATAGATAAATTATAACCTTTCTAGATAATACGTATAGTTATTAGTGAAAACTGTATGAAAATCCGTAGTTTCTGAAACTAGCCCGAACAAACACAAACGCTTATGTTTCACACGCGCGCGCTCACACACAAAGCGATCACTTGAACGGTATAGAAGTTAAAGCACTGCAACGCCATCTATTACCGAGTTACATAAAAAAAACGTGTATGTGTACTTATGTACGCACGTAAGAAGTTACACTTCTTCAGTGTAACAGAACAAAAATAGCTAAAGATTTCATTCTGTATGTCACAACTGTCTGTTTGTAAAAGGAATGCAGCTAACTTCATCATGTCGCTTTTTGACTGTCGGTCTGCGCGCGCATCGTAAAAATTTTACTCTCATAATTTTTTTCAAACGTGCCAAAAGAAGTATAACTTCAAAAATGTAAAATATATCTTTCCTTCTGTTTCCTGCGGTTTCAGGCAACAACTTCCCTAGAAACATTATTACATAAGCACGCACAAAAGTGTAGTACTGAGGAGATTTGCACAGAGTGGGTCAAGCCCATATTGAGTCATGTGGCCAACAATGCCTTGGACTCCTCAGTGTTAAATATATTGGAGAATTTACTCACTTTAGCCATCAGATGCGATAAGAATATTATGAACTATATGTAAGTGGAGTTATTATTATTATTTACCTCTTAAGTGTTTGAAAATTCACTGTTTTTAAAATTCGACAAAAAAACAGATTGTTTTAATCATGAATGTAACTTAAAGCAAATTAAAAAAATAATGTATTGTATCGTCGTCTCCCTAGTTTTTAAGATTGTAATAATAGATTATTGTATTAATAGATTTTTTAAGATTGAAATAAATATAGAACTGTATAGTTGTGTAATTTACTAACAAGGCAGTGGTAGCCCAGTGGTATCTCGCTCGCTTGGGAAACCGAGTGAAGCGGGTTCAAATCCCGGGTCTCGCAGCTTTGATATTTTCATGTGCGAATCATTTCTAACATGATTACCACTTGCTCTACGGTGAAGGAAAACATCGTGAGGAAACCTGTATGTCTGAGAGAACCTAGCAAGTTTTCGAAAGACATGTGAAGTCCGCCAACCCGCACTTGGCCAGCGTGGTGGACTAAAGCCTGATTCCTCTCGTATTGAAGGGAGGCCTGTGCCCAGCAGTGGGACGTTAAAAAAAAGGGCTGAATACACACATACAATTTACTAACACAACTTTAATATTTTCCTTGATTAACGCGAATATTTGATATTTTAAATAAAACTATCTTTTTGGATTTTTTCGCGGATTTATTTAGATTTTTGGTTCCCGACGTTTCGAATGTTTTACAGCAATCATGGTCACGGGAGAGACTAAGGTTTTAGACGTCTCAAACCTAAAACCAAAAATCAAAATAAATCCGCGAAATAATCCGAAAAGATAGTTTTATTTAAAATGTCAAATATTCGCGTAATTCTAAGAAAGTATTACCTTTTTTTAATGTTACAGTCTTCCCTATATAAAAGATTTCTGTGAGCAGAGTGGACAAAGTCATTCAGATATAAAATGTTTATTGATCCTCCTGTCCGTGGTCCGCAAGTCCGGACAGCTGTCGCGGCTGGCCGCGGACAACAATGGCGCCAAATGGAAGGATATCATTAGCTATGATGTCCTAAAGATGGCAGCCATTGACTCCAGTGAAGAGGTAATAGAATAAAATAAAATCGGCCAAGTGCGAGTCAGACTCGCACGAAGGGTTCCGTACTATTATCTATAATTAAAAAATAATAAAAACCGACTTCCAGGCACTGAAAAGTAAAAAATAACTAAACAGGGGTTTTCATTTAGAATAGATACCTAATCAGATATTTTCGAAGTCGGTGCCAGCCGATACAAATCAAAGCACACCGACTTCGAAAATATCTGATTAAGTATCTATTCTAAATGAAAACCCCTGTTTAGTTATTTTTTACTTTTCAGTGCCTGGAAGTCGGTTTTTATTTTTTTTTTAAAAGTTTTTATTTTTCCATTTTTAGTGTAGACGTAATAAGCAGGTAATTTGTAATTTATAAGAAGAAAGATTTTTATTAATAAAAACATATTTGATTTAGTCATTTATTTAAAAACCGCTTGACCGATTTCGATAAAATTTATATGGGACCACCGGGGAAGAATACCCTTTGAAACAAAAAAAAGAATTTTCCAAATCGGTTCAGCCGTCTTCGAGTAATCCGTGAACATACATAAAAAAAAGGAAGAAAAAACATTCCGACGAATTGAGAACCTCCTCCTTTTTGGAAGTCGGTTAAAAACGGCAAAAAAGTCATGTCTGTTGTATAGGAGCCCCACTTAATAATTTGTTTTATTTTTAATTTAATAATTTGTTTTTAAAGTGAATATATAACTAAATATTCTGTGAATATTTCAAGCATCTACCTGTTACCGTTATCAATATCGAGCAAAAACGAGCAAAAAAATTACGTTTGTTCTATGGGAACCCCCTTAAATATTTATTTTATTCTGTTTTTTAGTATTTGCTGTTATAGCGGCAACAGAAATACATCGTCTGTCAAAATTTCAACTGTCTACCTGTCACGGTTCATGAGATACATGTCATAGACGGACAGACAGACAAACGGACGGACAGCGGAATCTTAGTGATAGTGGTCCCTTTTTATCCTTTGGGTACGGAACCCTAAAAATGTTGTTGATTCAGACCATTCAAATTCATATAGCCTTTATTTTTGAAACTATATACGATATTTTTATTTTGCTATTATTTTTTAAATATACAATCATTTTAACAATACAAGTTACGTTTTTTCATATTTTATTATAATTTTATCAAATGACATGATTTATGATTTATTTGCATAAATATATATAAATAAATAATAAATAATCATAGATTACATTGTTTGACTGTATTTTTGTTTTTTTTTTTTTCAATATTTATCGACACCGGTAACATTAGCTTGCCTTTTGGCAAAGCTCCCCAAAAAATGCTATTCCTTATTGTTTATTTCACAATATTTACGTATAGTGTACGGTTAAAATAGTGTAGTAAATTTTTCAGAATCGAATCTTATCAATATCTCTTATAGTGGAGTCGCCAAAGTCTACAGAGGGTTTTGTGGACGGCGAACTAGACTTTATCGTTTGGTTCGTGAACTACAACATGAACACACAGTCACCGCATTTCAGACAACTTGTACTTTCTATTATGAAAAAGGTAAGTCAGTACTCAGTACGAAGGGAAATACCTGTTGTATAGTAATAATAATCTATATATTAATACGTGAAGAGAAAACTTTGAACCCCTTTTTAATCATATTGCATGTACGGAGGAGTATGAGCTTTGGCATAGTAAAGTTTATATAGAGAAGGACTGCAGAAAACCAACATTTATTGACTTTCTTTTACTCGCGGATCCACTCGCGTATTTTATTTATATATAATTACTTTACTGCTAAAAGATGTAGTATGATGTTAGATAACCTTCATCAATATTATACGAGTACTTACATAATATATAGATGAAAAGTTTATTTGTCTATACGTGCAAATCTCTGGATCTATGGGCCCATTTGAAAATTCTTTTAGATTTTATAGGTTATCTATATAAATTTGAAAAAAAAAACCGTCAATATCGATCAAACTTAATGAAATATGGTTGATTTTCAACTATTCGGCGATCACTAGTAATAATAAATACTTTTTATCATACACCCACAAAAAAATAGTACAAGAAAAAATATAAAAGAGCTATGTACAAGAGGCGGTCTTATTGCTAAAACAGCGATCTCTTCTAGGTAGTCTGTTTTTTTTTTCGCCGGTTCTTCTCAAGTCTGAGGCTTCTTCTTTCCGAACTGGTAGTAGACTTATGACGTTTAGTAAAAAAAATTATTAATTTAATACTGATATTTTGAATTTTGAATCTCACACAACGCACACGTAAAGTTGTGGTATCAAACTACCTCACAACTTTATTTCTTATCCTATCTTAGTTATTCTTAATGCTCTGGCTTCTCTATCACTTTTGTATCATACAATATGATTACTTTTAGAAAGCCCAAAATGTATTTTCTTGTACTTCCTTCTCTTCCTTCTCCGAACTCTACTCCCCCCCCCCACCCACTCCCCTTTCTCTTACCCTCCCTCTCCCTCACCCTCCCTCTCCCCCCTCTCCCCCTCCCTCTAATCCTCCCTCTCGCCCCTCTCTCTCGCCCCTCACTCTCGCCCCTCTCTCCCCCTCCCCCTCTCCCTCCTCTCCCCCTCTCGCCCCCTATCTCTCCCCCTCTCACTAACCCGCCCCATATCCCCCATCTCTCTCTCTTTCTCTCTCTCCCTCCCCCATCTTCCACCCTCTCTTCCGTTCTCTCTCTCCCTCTCCCTCTCTCTCTTTCATTCCCTTCTTTAACCAATAACCCAGTAACCTGCGTAACTACGATTGTCAGCATTGGTGGTGACATACCATGATGAGATATTTGGTTTTCTCCCCTCCCTTATAAATTCATTTTTCGCCCAGCAAGATAGAATAGAACTTTAAAATTATTTCTAACAATTCATTTATCTTTCAGTTTCTAAAACGCCTAGAAAATAGCTACAAAACTATTATAAAAGATAACGATCCGAATAACCAGATTTATAAAGGCCAATATTACTTGACCTTTTTGGACAAACTTCGGCATACGTGTTTCGAGGGTCTTATTAGAGGAGCCAACTTTAGTAGGCGTTACGTAGCCTTACAATTACTGACGTGGATGGAAAAGCTGCAAATGGATGGATACAATAGGTATTGTACGATATTATAATATATTTGGGTTCGTGCGAGTTCGAATTCCGAGTAGATCAAGTTTTTATGTATTTTACTAGCTACTTACTTTCGCTTTTTTGGGTACGTGTACCTTTTATCTATGTGTTACTTCAGTCAAACCCTGTATAATAAATTTTGTACAAATTCGTAAGCACAAATAGACACAAACTTTAGCTTTTATATATTTAGCTTAAAAATATATTAACAGAAAATAAGAGTTTTTAAAAGTCAATGACGAACGTGAGATTTTTTAGGGAACTTTTTTAATATTTGAGTTTTTTTTAATCTTCCTAATAGATTACTATGTAATTTTCCTAAAATTACTTAAAAAAAAAATAATATGTTTTCAGTTTAAATCTAACTGGTGTAAATTTTAACTGACCGTGCATACAAGAAATAAAACATATTATGAATTATATTTTATAGCTTTCATAGGGTTTAATACAAACCAAATAATTACTTTTTAACTAAAAACGTAAACCCGACTTCGATATCTATTTAATAGTTAATACTTGATTTTTTTAGATATCCTTAAAAGGAAAGAATATTGGTACCGTGTACCGTATAATATCTAATATATTTAAACGAGCAATTCTTGTATATTTATTTATTTATTTATATCGGTGACCTCGGAAACGGCTCTAATTATTTCGCTGAAATTTGGTATGTGGGGATTTTCGGGGACGAAAAATCAGTCTATACCCTTTACGTTTTTTAATCTCAGAGACAAAACTGACATTTCGTGGGTTGTCAGTTTTTTGCAATTCTTAAATAGTGATGTACTACTATCGAAAATTAATGTTAATAAAATCAAGTATCGTTTTTTTATAATAAATTATCCTTAAATAATGTGTAGATACTTATTTAATACGTAAGAATACAAAATTGATAATGTAAATTTAAATTTAATAATGTTAACTTTTATGATACTTAATGATTTAAAATTAATAAATATAATATTTAAATTAATAAATATGATATTTTAATAAATAAATATGATATTTAATGATTTAAAATTAATGATTTTAATTTTAGTTATACGCTTTTGAATATAAAACTTTGAAACGAATCGTCTAATAAAGATGAAAAGTTACGATTCAACAAATCGGTATCGTAGGTACAACACTGGACCAAAAGAGCTGGCAACATTATTTGTAAGTTTGACATTTGCATGTGTCAATTTAGTCTCTGAGATTAAAAAACAGGGTATAGATTAGTCTTATGTCTTATTAATCTAGGTTTTCTTTCGCATTATTCCAATAATAATTTCTTACACTCAAGCGACCAAAGTGTAAGATTAACAATCACAGGTGACCGGGTTCGAATCTCAATCGGATTCATGGTTATTAGTTTTTTTTATCTAAAAAATACAATATAACAAAAAAGAACTCCGAGCAAAGCTTTGTCGCCCAGGTAGGTACTTTTTAATACACACACACGAAATTCAGTACATTCAGTACATTTTTTTGAAGTTGGTCTAATGGGACCTTTATATGTTTAAGGAATTGGAAAGAGACGGAAGTCGACATCCTTCTGTATCACTTGGGCGACAGCTACGAGTCCAATAAGGGCTTGGCGTTGGAGTTGCTGGAACAGTGTCCAACGGAATTATTTAAGGTAAATAATTTGCTCAAGTGTACCATTCACATAATGACTATAAATAAAACTCTACTACTAAATCTTTTCGGATTTTTTCGCGGATTTATTTAGATTTTTGGTTCCCAACATTTCAAAAGCACTTGTAATAAGTCTAATTGAATAAAGTTTATTTCATTTCATTTCATTTCAAATGGTATACCGCAGTCGTCAAGAGAGAGACTGAGGTTTTAGACGTCTCGAAGGCATTATCTTTGAAGAGTTTGTTTGTTTGTTTGTTTGTTTGTTTGTTTGTTTGAACGCGCTAATCTCAGGAACTACTAATCCGATTAGAAAAATTATTTTTGCATTGGATAGCCCGTTAACTGAGGAAGGCTATAGGCTATATAATATCATCCCGGAAAATATACGATTCCCGTGGGATAGATATGTTTTTGTCGTGTTGTTAGGGACGAACCCGAAGCGAAGCGAGGATGAGTCGCTAGAAAAATATATATTTCCAGAACAAAACCTATAAAACCAGCTTGCAGTTAAAGGAAATTTTGCTAGAAGCGTCCTCAGTGAAGCCGCCGGACTGCGTCACCGCGGTCTACAAGCTCAAACTACTCATGCGTAAATTGCCCGAACATATTACTTGTGTTGAAGATAGGTGAGATTTGCATTTTTTTTATTCGCCAAATAGTCTCAAGATCCCTGGCCCATTTGTAGGGTTACGTAGCCATTTGGCTACGGATAAAATGGATAATTTTGCCATATCCGTTCGTTCGTCGACAATTAATGTTGTTGAAATATGGTAGATATGTGGACCGCTAGACAATTCCGTAGTCGAGTTATAGAAATTAAAAAATAAAGTTTTTTTTTATGCTTATATAATCCCGTCTATATAATCTTTGAGGAGGCCCTTCAATTTATTTCGTGCTACGGAACTCTTGATATAAGCCTGACTCGCACTTGTCCGATTTTTATTCAAAATAAATATCTAGCTAAATTCATGTATGTAGCTTCATTTAAAAACGTAGTACTAACGATTGGTAATTTAATAAGGTACTCGGAAAGCCTTTTGTGGTACGTAATGAATGATTTGTGACAATAAAAAGTTATACTAAATTAATACAGAACCAAAAGTTTTTTTTCTACTATTAGGTCAAATTGATGTTTGCTTAATTTTATAAATACTGTGCTACTTTGAATAGTACATTTTATTTCCATTCGGTCTATAGATAAATGGCTCGAGTTGATGAGATTTTTTACACTTACACACTGGAAATAATTTGCCATATTTATTTATGATTAAATTACAAGTGTATCAATCTCAGAATAATTAAGGTGTTTTGCTTAAATTATATCAATTTCTTTAATAGTTTTCTTTTCCAAGTGTAAAAGAAATTAACTACACGCATTGCGCTGTAACAAATTAGGGGACATCCATTATTACGTGAGCACAAAATGGGGTAAAAACTCATTAAATCTCATTTAAACTGAGGGGGGTATAATCAAAAATTTCACGTCAACTTTAAAAGAAAATATATAATATGTTAAAAAATATGAACTATTTCTTTCACTTCTTTTGAAGTGTCCTATTTTGTTTGCTGAAAAAATACCTGAACGTTGTATTATTTTAACATTTTATCAAAATAAATGTAGTCCTTTATCAACTGTAGCGTAAATTTCATGTGAGGGGAAGAGGGAATCCCACCAAATCTCACTTAATCTCACCAAAGGGGGTAAACTTCGAAATAAAAATAGTACTATATCGCTACCAAGTACAGAGCCGCGGGTACAAATTGGTATATTAAAAAAATCGTTAATTTCCAGCTCGAACCCAAATAAAGTGAAGTTCGCATTGTTAAACATATTGCTAGAAGAAGCGGAGAGGCAAGTGTCGGTGTGCTCGGCGCGGCTGGCGCGCGGCGCCCGCGGCGCGCCCATGTACGGCGTGCTGCACTGCCTCGCGCGCTGCCTGCAGGGGGACGTCAGCTCCGAGTGAGTGGGTTACTTTACACAATTAGACTTCCAAAAGCATTTGAGTTGTTATAAACCGATTTCCAAAAAGGAGGAGGCTCTTAATTCGTCGGAATCTTTTTTTGAACGGGAGGGGGGGGGGGGTGTAAGTTGTTGAATGCGTTACAAAAAATGTACGTACGTCTGTTGCCATGGTAATCATTGTTATTGTCTGACAAATGATATACAATTCTTTTTAGTATCCCATCTATCCCAATTATTAAAAACATAAATTGAATTTCACAAAGAGTACCGATAACCTACAGAAGCGTGTGTACACATTCATACACGCCCTCTTTAATTTATCGACGTAATATGTGTGTGACAGCGGCGTGCCGGCGGGCGCGTGGCGCGCGCTGGCGCCGGCGCTGGTGCGCGTGTGCGCGCGCGGCGAGGCTTGCGCGCGCGCCGTGCTGGGCAGCGCCGCGCCGGAGGGCGCGCTGCCGGGGCTGGAGGACACCGCTGATGGGTAGGTTGAAACGATCATAATGACAAAATGAACATTTTAAGTAGGTATTCAGCCCTTTTTAACGTCCCACTGCTGGGGGTGAGCCTTCCTTCAATACGAGGGGATCAAGTCATATTGTACCACGCTGACCGAGTGCGGGCGGACTGAGCACGTCTTTCGAAAACTTGCTAAGTTTTCTCAGTTATGCAGATTTCGTAACAATGTTTTCCTTCACTGTAAAACAAGTAGTAATCATTGGAATTATGATTCGCGCACGAAAATATCATAGGCGCGACACTCAAGATTTGAACCCGCTTAACTCGGTCGCCCAAACGAGTGCTTTACCACTGAGCTACTACTGTATGCAAATAATGAAAATTAACTTCACTTAATTAAACTTTAACTAGCACTTTTGAATCGTCAATTTTATTTAAAATAGTCAATGTTGTCCTCAACCGCCACCGATCACAGTACCTGTTTTGTTGTAGCTAACCACCTCTCTACGAGTATATTACAGATCTGATAACCGTCGGTTCGATTTCCGACTCGAATCAAATATATATTTTAGATTAATGGCACCCCTATATAGGTAAAAAATTTATAGTGTTGCTCTCTTGCGTCCGAAAAGACCACGAGAGTCAGCGAAATAGAAAGTGTGAGACTGATTTTTATTATCTTCTTAAGAGAAGGCTAATCGCAATAAGATTGACCAAGACAAAACACATTTCGTTATCATTTTATTCTAGTTATATATTAAATTTAATGATGTCTTCCAGTACCATTCGTCTGGAAGACGGCAGTGAAGTAACGGCGCAAATGGTGTTGCTATGCGCTTGGCGATCTGTCAAAGAGGTGAGTTACCCATAGATAGATTAGTTTGATATTATTTGCCCACTGCTGGGGGCGGGCCTCCCTTCAATACTCGGGGGATCAGGCCATAGTCCACCACACTGGACAAGTGCGGGCGGACTGAGCATGTCTGCAGACAACTTGCTATATTCTCTCAAACATGCAAATTTCCTCACGATGTTTTCCTTCACCGTAAGGCAAGTGGTGATCATATTGGAAATGATTCGCACATGAAAATACCAGAGGTGCGAAAACCGAGATTTGAAACTGCTACTCTTGGTTTTCCAAGTGAGCTCGCTACCACTGAGTTACTTCTGCTATAAATTTCTAAACTTTATAAATTTAATTTTTTCAAATTGATCAATTCCACTAGTCTATATTAATATTATAGAGACAGGATTTGATTGTTTGTTTGTTTGTTTGCATTGAATAGGCTCTAAAACTACTGAACCGATTAAGATGAAATTTGGTAAAAAGATAGTTTGAGACCCTGGGAAGGATATAGGATAGTTTTTATCCCGGAAATCATCCCTTAAGGGAGTAAAAATGGGTATGAAAGTTTGTATGGGGAACCAACCCAGGGACGAACCCGAGCGAAGCGAGGGTGAATCGCTAGTGATATTATAATTTTATGGTTTTTTTTTTTTTTTATTAGAAATGGGCATTCTCTTGACCTTCATCTAAGCTCGAAGGCAAAGATAAGATCTACGATGTAACGAGTTTGCCCAAGAGAAGCCTGTTAACACGCACCTTAAAGAGTCTCAGGTTATACGTACTCGGAAAAACAGACGCAGGCAGGGCATTCCACTTCTTAGCTGTGCGCATTATAAAGGATGATGAATAGCGCTTAGTGCGAATGGTCGGAATGTCAACCAAGAAAGGATGGTATCCCGCAGTACGTCTGGTGTTCCGATGGAAGAATGGCGATGGCGGTATGAGACCATGTAGCTCGTGTGCACACTCCCCGAAGTACAGTCTGTAGAAAACCGACAGACAAGCAACTTGGCGACGGTGAGCTAAGCTGTGAAGCTTAGTTTTCACCAGCTTTTCGTCGCCGATTAGCTTTTTGGCCCTGCGTTCCACCGAGTCAAGAGCGGCAAGTTGGTATTTTGCTGAGCCATCCCAAAGGTGACTGCAATACTCCATGCATGATCGGACTTGAGCTTTGTATAAAGTGAGAAGCTGTCCAGGCGTGAAGTATCGCTTAACCTTGTTAAGGATACCCAGTTTTTTAGCCGCAGTCTGTGCCTTTGACTCGATGTTATCGCCAAAGTTGAGATTCGCACTCAACCTTATGCCGAGAAGCTCCAGACTGTCGGAAACCACTACAGGTGTACCACGAAAAGTAGGAGTCAGGCTGAACGGACTCCTTTTTGCGGAGAAGAGACAGGCTTGCGTTTTGGCGGCGTTGAAAGCAACCAGATTGTTGTCGCCCCATTGTGAGACAAGACTTAAGGTCGCATTTGTACGCGCCACCATGGCCTCTCTCAGAGAACGTATTATTACCCCTCCATCTTTTGGACCGGACATGTAACTCTCTATGACTGTGCTGTCATCTGCATATGCAACAATACCTGGTGAAAGTAGGTCATTGATGTGCAGCAGGAAAAGAGTCGCAGAGAGAACAGACCCCTGTGGAACTCCGGCATCAATAGCCATTAGATCTGAAGAGCAGCCGTCAACGACGACTCTGATCGACCGTTCGGTTAGGAAATCAGATATCCAGTCACAGAAGTCGGAGGGGATGCCGTAAGCAGGAAGCTTGCTCAGTAGACTTGCGTGCCAAACCCTATCAAATGCCTTCGAGATATCGAGTGAGACTGCTAGAGCTTCACCACGATTTTCGATGGCCTTACCCCAGCAATGCGTGACATACACAAGAAGGTCCCCAGTAGACCGTCCCCGGCGGAAGCCATATTGATGGTCACTAAGGAGATCGTTAGCTTCAAGGTATGACAGCAACTTACTGTTAAGCACCCTTTCCATAACTTTACAGAGTATGGAGGTAATGGCGATTGGTCGATAGTTGCAGGGATCGGCACGACTACCCTTCTTAGGTACTGGCTGTACATTGGCAAGCTTCCAAGAATTGGGCACTGTGTTAGTTTGGAGAGAGAGGCGATATAAGCGAGTCAGTACAGGAGACAACTCAGGCGCACAATGCCTTAGGACCCTTGAAGGTATACCGTCTGGTCCACTCGCCTTATTCACGTCAAGGTCTTGCAGTATTCTACGAACCTCTTTCGTGTGAATTGTGATCTTTGGCATCGAAGAATCACAGTGAGGCAAAGTTGGCGGATGTTTAGAGCCAGCGCTTAGACGTGAATTGCTTGCAAACAGAGTTGCAAGTAAATTTGCTTTCTCTACCGCAGAATGAGCCAATGAACCATCTGGTTTCTGCAAGGGAGGCAAAGAGGGACGGCAGAAGTTAGATTCAACAGCCTTGGTTTTTACAATTTACCTGCGGCATACATATGTAATCCATTGGTTCCTAAATATAATTTGACATCTGTAAATGGCAAAAGCTAAATTTGTTTTGTTTCTACGTCATTGCCTTCGGTCAGCAATCATCTATAAAAATACTTTTTTTTGTATTATATATATTTTTTTACAATAGTAAGTATTTATTTTTATTATTATTATGTTAAACCATCCAGGTGTCACTAATACTCAGCACAATAGTATCTCAAGTGCTGACCTACCCGGTGTTCGAACCCGCGTCCCCCGCGAGCCTCGAGCTGGTTCGGGGAGTCGGAGACATGTTCATCCAACTCCTGACTGAGACCAAACACAGAGGAGCCTTCGAGCAGGTGTACGTGGGCTTCACTAGACTCCTGACTGCGTAAGTGCATTGTCCTATCTTATCTATACTAATCCGATTAGAAAAATTCTTTTTGTATTTGATAGCCCATTAATTGAGGAACGCTATAGGATATATACCAGGTCTGGGGCGAAAATTTCAAGTTTTGAAAAATGGCTCGGACTATCAAGGAGCTTAGCTACCTCTGCTAAATATCATCCTGCTACTACTCAAGAGAGCGGAACAGTAATCATAAATGTCAACAAATCGGGCAGCCTTCCATACATTATTGTAAAACTGACATTTATATCGGAAGTTTAAATGTAGGCGAAGCCGCGGGTACTGCTAGTTTATATTATAAACTGGTGTTGTCTAACGCCACTCAAATTAAAGATATGTCGATTAAAGTTGTCTATTTTACATAACACTTATCTTTTCGGATTTTTTCGCGGCTTTATTTAGATTTTTGGTTCCCGACGTTTCGAATGCTTTACAGCAATCATGGTCACGGGAGAGACTGACATGACAGACAAAAATCCGTTACGATACACACAAACATTCGCATTTATAACATTAGCGTTATTTCAGAGCATAATATTTGTCTATATAATAAAAATAAAATGCTGACTGGAACTTCCGAATTTTTAAAATATTCGTAATAACCCGAATAAGGGTTTTTAGAGAAAAATGGAACATTCGGGGAAAAATGAAAATGTTTTTTTCTATTCAATTTTTGTACATTCTATATTAAAAGAATTTATCAGACAAGACAATGTCTGTCAGATCAGCTAATAGATATTATAATTCGAACTGCATCGGTGGTGTAGTGGCTAGCATGTACGGCTGCAGAATCGAAGGTCCTGGATTCGAGACCCGGATCGGGCCAAGTTTAGTTATTGAGTCTTTCTGTTAAGATATATTCTCAATAACAGCCTGAAGTTGGGTGGGAAGTAAAACCGTCGGTCATGTGCCCTAACTCTCACCCGTCGACTTATAAGTCTTTAAGAGTGAGAAGGAATAGAGAATACATGCTGTGTCTGAAGACGCTGTCTGTGCACAGGTACTCGAGCTGCACTACAATATCTCATACGAGGGTCATGCGGTAAAATTTCTCAGTATGATGCAAGTTTTGAATATGCCTCCCCTAGGTAATTTTCATTAGAGTTTTGTTGCTAAAACGAAATCATTATAATTTGTCCGTTCGTCCATACATCACAGTAATATTTCTCAGAGACTATTGGAGCTATATTCTGGATGGTATATAGGTACATATATCATGACAATTACTAGACAATTCTGTCAGAATACGAAAAAAGGGGTTCTCTTTTCCGAAAAATTTGAGTCCACATGAGTGTCTGGGGTATTTGTAGCCCCAAATGCCGTCCCTATTTTGTGCCGACTTAGGCGGCCGCCTCTTTGAATCATAGTACTATACGGCTCTGTCTCTTGCACAAATGGCTAGTCTCAGTGAGATTGGAAATTAGTGAGCCGAATATCATTGTTATTCTCCTCACTAATTTTATTAATTTTAATCATTTTCTGTCCAGCTTGTGGCGAGCGTCAGCCACAGAATTGAATATGCTGCCGTCGATGTGGCTGAAGGAACTGATGCGTACGATAGAGAGCGGTGCGGAGGGCAAGCTGTGCGCCACGCGGCGCAGCGCCGGCCTGCCCTTCATGATACAGGTTTGCATCTAGTTATACATGTCTATATATACATTTATATATTATATATGAAAGGGGTGGGGGGTGTACTGGAGCCTCTCTCAGGCTTACCAAGATCCAGACCTTTCTTCCTTTCCTTCCCAGAATTAATTTATGAAAATTTACACGAAAAATTATTTTAATATTTGTGTAGGCCTTAACGGGACGTTAAATTAAAGTAGTGGAATAAATTACGTATATTCAAATTAAGCGTATAATGAGTGCGTCCGTAGTCCAGCGCGTACGTAGGCGAAGTGGCCGCGGTGAGATGCGCTCGCGGCCGGCCGGCTCCCCCCGCGCGGCGCACACGTCGCGCGCCCGGCGAGAGGGAGACGCGTCGACGTGTTTAAAACATATACTTTTGATTCCAGGCGTTACTGATAACGGAACTCGAAATGAAACCGAATTCCAAGAGTTTCGACGCGTGCATATCGCAGCTGCTGCGGCTGGCGCGGCAGTCCCCCGCGGCGGCGGCGCGCTGCCACTGCCTGCACGTGCTGCGCGCGCTGTGCCGCGCCGCGCGCCTGCACGACGCCGTGGCCGGACACGTGGGCGACGGCCTGCTGGTGGCTCTGAAGGGCTTCGATACTGATACTTGGAGTGTTAGTCATCTTTGTGTATTGTATTCAGCCCTTTTTAACGTCCCACCGCTGGACACTAGCTTCCCGAGGATCAGGCCGTAGTCTATCACGCTGGCAATTTGGCTGGATTGAGCTTGTTTATCGAGAACTTGCTACGTTCTCTCAGACAAGCAGGTTTTATCACGATGTTTTTATTCACTGTGATATTTGTTTATGCGAAAATTGAATTTATATTAGTTAGTTAATGTGTTGTTTTGATGGTATGTATTAATTTACTTTGGTTTTTTTTTTTGTTTTTTTGTTCCTAGTTTTTCAGACTTTACACCTTAATTAATTAATAATATCATATAATATAAAATATTCTCCCATATATTTTTTCTACATTTATTTTATTATATTTAAATTAAAAGGGCTCCTTCAACCTTTTCCACGGGTCTCTCTGTCTTTATATTTCTCAGCCACTCAGTTCTAGCTAGTTAGTTATTTTCTTTTCCATAGCTTTGTCGGCCTGCCAACGTCTCTCTTGTCCAATAGTCCCTCGAACTCAACATGTGGTTCCATTAGTCAACACTACTATAAATAAAAATAAATGTTTACTATAAATAAAAAACATCTATATATTTAATTTTTATGATGAAGGATTTGCACATTATTTAAGAAAAATTGTTTTGAGAATTTTTAAATGTATAAAATAACTGTACTGAGACGAATCTTATTTATTACGCAATTTGAAACTTTTCTGTATATTCTTGTCAAACCAAAGAATAAAATTAAAAAAATCGAAATTTCTAATTGTCTAAATACAAATTCGACCCTACGCACACTACATAAAGTACTTTTTAAACGAAACAACGTGCAATGTTATCATTTGAAAAGCAATGAAAAAAAGAGATTTGAAAAAAACCGCACGATTTTGAATAGTGTGCTTCTTTTTGAGGACACTTTAGAGACGAAGTTTTTGTGTATCAATGATCGATTACGATTTACCTTTGTTCCGTTCGTTGTCGACAGACATTATATATTGTAGTTAAGTATTCTCTTGACGCTTATTGTAATTTACTATAATACTATGTAATGAGTGTTTTGTGTCAAAATGAAATAAATTTTGAAAAACAACCGCAGGAGCGCAACTCAGCCACGCTACTGTTCAGCGCGCTGGTGGTGCGCGTGTTCGGCGTGCCGCGCGCGCGCGGCGCCGAGCGCCTCTGCGCGCGCAACCGCATGACCGGCCGCGTCTTCTTCCTGCGCTACCCCGCCCTCTACGGCTTCATGCTCGTGAGTGCACCGACGCACACGCACACACACGATAGTCACACATACACGCACAATAGACACATATACACGCTCGATAGACACACGCACGCGCACGTAAGATAGATGCAAATACGCACGATAGACACACAGACATGATAGACGCACACATATACGTGCCATAGTCAAACTCACACACACGATAGTCACACGCACGCGCACACGATACGCGCACGTATATACGTACAAACACGCACGATGGATACATACAAGCATGATTAACATACGTACGCACGATAAACACACACACGTACACAAAACATCGATATCCGTCGTCTTACAAAAAATATTGAAAAGTTATGTTATAGTTTACATTTCATAACAAAGAAAACAATAATAAGTACTTGTATATCACTACAACTATAAAAAAAATCCCCTTTAGTTTTTTTGTTTCGGCTAATCTTCAAAATTTCTTTAAGAATTTTGAAACAATTTTTACCCATACAAATAAGCGTAATCTGAGATTATAGCCTATAAGTAAAAAATATTTAACGAACATACACCGGTATGATGACATTTTTGTAATAAGCCAGTTTGAGCTTGCCATTTCAACAATTTAAGTCTAAAATAAAAAATATATTATTGAATAAAACTTATTACACCATCACGGAATACTTATATTTGCAGATGTCAATGTGTGGAACTAATGTCTAGTTGGGTCTCACGTAGGATAAGTAGATAATTATTGTATTACAATATTGTAAACAATTATTATTTTAAAAGAGCAACTGTTGAGTTTCTCGCCGGCTCTTCAGCAGAACTGCCTTCCGAGCCGGCGGTAGATTCCTCATGTACTGACTACACCGACATTTTATTTAAATTTAAAATATAAAAGTTTCAAAAGTTCGATTCAAAATTGCTTATAAAAGTCTATTTGAATAAAGTATATTTTAATTTGATTTGAAAAACAGTTTCTTCTAAAAGCACCCTTATTTTTTTTTTATTTGAGTAAGTCTAATACCCACGTCCGTGCCTTTTTTGAGCTATTTTTCTATTTTGTTGTTATTCTTATTTTGTTTGAGTTGGATTCGTGCGTGTACAATTTCAGAATCAAAAGATGTTGGGAATAAAAAGAACAGTTGAACAAAACTGTGCGATCGGGTGTACTTTAGGAGTCCAGTCAAAAAACCCAAAAGCACCCATATTACACAAAATCAGGATGGATCGCGTAATATATGATAATTTATATAATTTTTTCAGGACAAATTGAAGGAAGTGAGTGAAAGCGATGTAGAGCAAACCCTGCGCCCTTCGCTGTTCCCCATACTGCTGCTGCTGGCGCGGCTCTACCCCTCGTCCCTCGAAGGAACTGTTTCCAACTTAAAGGTATTTATATATATATATATATATATATATATATATATATATATATATATATATATATAGAGAGAGAGAGAGAGAAGATATAATTTGTAATATACTCACTTTGCTAGGGTTTTATTGTAAATACTCATTATTGATATGGGACGATAATTGATAATTTCAGGTTTTCTTATATAGAGGCATAATGCTTATTTCCGTTTAGAGACAAATATACACTCAATCAGTTTCTGGGCACAACTCTTAAAATATATTAGGGATATGTTATTGCTACCGTTCCGGTATCGTTCTTTTTCGTATATCTAGGGAGATTAACGCTTATTGAATTTGAGTGAAAGAAAGTTGTTTCATCTTCACTTTCACCTTTAAATTGAAGTATTTAATAAAATCATGACATAATTAGTTTTTTTTGTGTACTATCACTGAAATACAAGTAGATAATTAGAACTTCCACTTCCTTTAGATTTAACATAAGCGTGAAGTAGTTCAGATGGTTTTAATATGTTTTAGTATGAAATTATTCAGATTGTTGACATTTATGTCTGTCTCTTAGAAGTATAAATTTGTCGTAATCTGATCAATTAACAAATCTCTTCAATTATTTTAGTTTTTTACTTATCTATTATAATACTAATTAAAGCTTTATAGTGCCAAATAGGATAATTAAATTTCTCACCCGAAATAGATTTTGGCATAAGTATGTCTATTAGCAGTTGCTATGGAATAGATAGATTATATATTATACATAGGTATGATGAGTTGTTGTGAGTTGTATTATAACGTGTTTTTCCGTGGGAATGAGATAATCTCCCGCGGTAAAAAGTAGCCTTTATTACTATCCAGCCCTGCAACTATCTTCACACAAAAGATCACGCCAATCCCTCACTCTGGTTTCTACGTTAAAGAAGGAAAACCATACAAACTAACAAACACACTCATATTTATAATATTAGTATGGATTTCATAAAAAATGTTAAAGGGATTCATGAATTGACTTATTCAGAAGTATAATAGTGTGTGTGTGCTTGCAGCTGGCGGCGTTCGTGCGTCCGACGGCGCGGTGCGCGCGCAGCCGCCAGCGCCACGCGCGCCGCCTCGCCGCGCGCGCGCTCGCGCCGCTCGTCGCGCCCCGCAGGTGCCCGCTCTGCACTACACTGCACTATATCACTCTACACTACACTATATCATTCTACACTACACTATATCACTCTACACTACACTGTATCACTCTACACTACTCTATATCACTCTACAATACTCTATATCACTCTATATTACTCTATACTACTCTATATCAGCGGTTCCCAAATGATGGTTCGCGGAACCCTAGGGTCCCGCGAAAGGGTCACAAATGTTCCGAGTTCCGTCTAAGAGTTAAATAAAACGTTGTCAGGCATGAAACCTAATTTTAGTGATTTTATAAATATATGTATAATATGTATGTGAAATTTTTTTATTCATCACATTTAATAGTTAAGTTATATTTTTGGTACAATAAATATTATTGTAATAAGGCAGTGGTAGCCCACTGGTAACGCGCTCGCTTGGGAAACTGAGTGAAGAATCCGTTCTTTACTATATTCAATCGTGAACTTGTTTTCATCTTTTTAGTTAGCTTTTATGCAGTCGGTTTTTTTTTTATTTTTATAATTTATTTATTTTTTAAATTTATTATTTATTTATTTTCAGATACGTTTCACACATAGAGAGTATGTTCAAAATAATATGTGACAAGAATATTAAAAAGAATTACTGTCACGGTGTTATACTGCAGGTTAGTTTTTTTTTTAAAGAATTGGAATAGTAATAAATTAATAATTAATTAATAAATAAATAAACAAAATCCTTTTATTTTGGGTGCGTAACCAAAAAAACAAGAGCGAAAGCCTAATTTCCTCATGTCCGGCTGTCTACAGATTACAAAAATTTTACTTTTGATTAAGTATTTAGATATCTAACAAGAAAAAAAAATAGTAGTGAAAATCCATACATGATATAAGAGGTGAAAAAAAATAATACACATGTCGCAAATGGGCACAATTTTGCTGTGTATAATATAAAGTTAAAATTTTGGATAGATATATTTTTTAACTATAATATAATGAGCACAAAAAAGGACTCTGGATGCCATTTGACATGATTTGTTTGATTTTCAAAAATGTTGTTTACGATTTAAAGGGAGTAATAATAATAAAAACTATTTATTATACACAAAAAAAAGAAGATATAAACAATACAGTAGTAAAAGCAGCGATTACTTCCAGGCAACCTTTAAGTGGAAAATAACAAAATTTCAAGTGGAAGTAATGTGTGTTAACTACTTTCTATCTTGTTACAATAAATAGTTTCTAAGATTTTACAAGATTAATAAAAAATTAGCGCGTAAAACTTCTTTGGTGCTGTGACAGATACCGCAATTAAATTAAATCAAATCAAAATATAAATATAATAATATTTATAAACTTATTAGTAACTAGCGACTCACGCTCGCTTCGCTCGCGTTCGTCCCTAGGTACGTTTTCGCGGTTAGCTATGTTTATACATAAATAGTAGCTTGCTACTCCTAAGATTTTCATTTAAATTATATAGCGATTTACCCTCGCTTTGCTCGGGTGCGTACGCCGTAGGCAGATTTTGTTCACAATTTTATGGGTTTTAATTTTTTTTCGCGGAACTCTGCTTCTTTTTCTAAAATAAAAGTAGCCTAAGTTACTCCTTATAACATCACCTATCTGCCAGTGAAAATCCCGTCAAAATCGGTCCAGCCGTTTCGGAGATTAGCCGGAACAAACAGACAGACAGACAAAATTTGTAAAAAATGTTGTTTTGGTATATGTACCGTGTGTACATACATATACATTTAGTAAAAAGCGGTTATTTTAATATTACAAACAGACACTCCAATTTTATTTATCTGTATAGATGAATACACATTTTTATAAATAATAATCATTATAAAAATATAAATACATATTTTTTTTATAATTATTAATAATATTTGACTCTCATTTTTCCAATGTTCAATACATTACCCCTCACGCCACGCCTAAAGAAGTTTTACTTCAATAAATAATGAAACTTTTTAACCATTTGTTTATATTTACAGCTTATAAAATTATTAGAAACTAAACCAGAAAGTTTGACCATAGACCAAGAGTCGCACAGGCGATTGACAGAACTCATCAAACAGTCGAGTTGGGTTTTAGAGCAAGCTGTAGGGGAGAGGCCTTGCTACATGCTCGCGGACGAATATATTAACATGATTAATATGCTTATAATGAGGTATTGTTTATTTGTAGCTATAAAAAAAAACTAAAAATAGTTTCGTAGATTTGAGGGTAGATTGACATTTTAAATTAAACTATTTTTTGTTTTTTTTTTGTTTACATATTATGTAGCATGTTTAGAGATACTGTTTGTAACAACTGACTTTTGAGACGTACAAAACCTTAGTTTTTTCCGTGACCTGAACAAAACGTCGGGAACAAAAAACCTAAGTAAAAAAAACTCAAAACAAAAAACCGGAATAAAAATGGTTTTATTTAAACTTAAAGATATAATGTCTTAATTTTTTACTATAAAGGAAAATATCTCGCTTTAATTGTTCTATGTTTTCAGGTTCAAATCACTTGTTACAGATGATTTTTCTTACCACATTGAAAATGTCCTAAGTGACATAATTTTCAAAGAGAACAAATTCCCAATAAATCCAGGGAAAGAACTGTGCCAGGCTAACGCTGTGTATTTAAAACTTATAATGTATACATACAAACAAACCGACACACACACGTTTGTATACAAATGCCTCTCGCATCCCAACTATGACGTGGTCCTATCAACTTTGAACTATTTACTCGTACTGTACAAAGAAATAGATTTGGAAAACAACTTCCAAGAACATTTAAATGAAATTTGTAATAAAAATACGTTGGGAAAATTCAAAAACGATATAAAATATAAAGAAGCATTATGTGATGTGTTAAAATCTAGATATTTGGAATGCAAACAGAAATCTTTAAAGTTATTGACATTAGAAGATGGGAGTCAAAAGGATATAATACAAGTGAAATATCAACTATTAGATGTAACTGATGAGCTGGTTTTGATGAAACTCATCGATTGTATAGAGAATGAACACGAAAATCAGATTCATTTGTATTTGGGGAGTTTATGCAATTTCTTTAATAGGAAATTGCAGGCGAATGAAATAAAGGATGGCGATATTTTGAAGGTTCTAAGAGTTATTTTCGAGTGCAGTCTGTCTGGTAACAGCGATGAGACGAGGATCGTAGTGGCACAGTTCTTAGAGGACAATTGTAATATGCTTTTGAACTTACCTCTAACTGAACTAAACGAGGAGGAACGATGTGAGTTATTTTTATAATTTATGTTTGCTTAATTTATTTATAAAATGAAACAAAATATTTTTAACATGTTAAGTTTATAGATAATAAAATTGTGTTGGTGAAATCCATCTTATACATACTCTTTGGCAATTAAAGGTGAAAAATTAAAATATATATTTTTATGTGCGGATCATTTCCAACATGATTACCATTTGTCTTAAATATCGTGAGGAAACCTGTATGTCTTTCGAGAACTTCGAAAGACATGCTCAGTCCGCCCGCACTTGGCCAACGTGGTGGACTGTGATGGTCACGTTACGGCCTCGTATTGAATGAAGACTTGTGCTCAGCAGTGGGGAAATATAAATGGCTGAATAATAATAAATAACTGTTAACAGTTGAGTACAGAGCAACTCTGTACGCAACAATGGTCGCCGCTCTAGAAGACGACGACGAGCGCGTGCGGCGGCGGGCGGCGCGCGGCCGCGTGGTCGCGGCGGTGGCGCGCGGTCGCGTGGTCGCGGCCGTGGTCGCGGGCGCGGCCGTGGTCGCGGGCGCGGCCGTGGTCGCGGGCGCGGCCGTGGTCGCGGGCGCGGCCGTGGTCGCGGGCGCGGACGCAGCCATGGTCCTGGCCGTGGTCGCGCTGCTGGACTTCCGCGCGGAGGTGTGCGCCACCGATGACGTCAGCGATGAGGTTACTTTATTGATTAATTAGAATTAATTTGTAGTTCATTTTTTTTAAGGCAGACTTTAAAAAGAATGATGGGCTTTATTTAGATGTATATTTTTGCGTGTACGTTTTCTTCCTTAATTATTGACCGACTTTTCGAAGTCAGTGCAACTCTATAGTTAACAGATTACATCACATCTGTGCAAATCTAGAATATTTGAATCGCAGTATTATTAGGGCAGGAGCGTTTTTTTAACATTTAAACATAAAAACTGGAAATCGAATCTCATGACGAAACTATCAAATAAATAGTCGATTTTTTTAATGAGTCGATAGTTTTAATGAGACTGGTTTTGGCTCATTCGTTTTACGGTTTCTTTACATTGCAGTTGTTCAAAAGCAGTTTATCTTTTAATTTAATAACTTTCGTGAAAAATCGCGTTTTACTTTATTCCAGAGCCGAGTTTTTGACCAAAATGAGAAGTACAATGTGTATTTAGAAGAAACGATATGGACGCGCGACTGCGCTAACGCTATCAAGGCAATACTAGCCGACACAGACGACATCTGCCAATATTTATATGTTAACATGAATCGAGATAAATATAAGAAAACGTTCGAAAAATTATGCAACGACAACTTAACTTTGTATAAAAAGTTAATTGAAGGTGCAAATATGGAAAAAGAGGGCGACATTAACCCTAAAATACATATATTCGTGGAGATATTAAAACGGTAATAATAAAATTGGCCTCGAACGACCATATTGGGCCAGATGTAAATATTTTAGTATATTTGGGGATAATCATTGATTTTAAACAAGTGAATTTATTTTGTAATAATATAAAGTTTTATTTACAAATAAACAATGTTTCTTACAAACAGAATTTTTTTTTACAAACACCTCTCTATACAATCACACGGACGTATTCATTTGCAAAATACGTATTTGATTACAAACTTTCTACACTAAACATTTCCAATTTTACCTTTATAAGAAAATGTACCAGATAACTGAATCACATAAGTTAAAATAGAACAGAAATGGAAATGAAAAAATGAAGTCATTAGTCTAAAAAAAAATGAATGTATAAAATCCTCTTTTTAGATTCCAATTAGTTTTGGTATTTAAAAAGAACGCAATTGGTCCAATATTTTTGTACAATCATCATAATCAACACTTTTGATTCACAATTTCAACAAAAAATATTAAATATCTATAAAAAGGTCTATCTAAAGTAAAGTTTCTATAGTAGCTATAGTATAGTTTTTATACAACATGACACATTCAAAGACGTAATCAAACAAGTTTGTCCCGCCTTATCCTGTACACTTCACTCGCAGTCTGGCTGTTCTTGAACTTAACTCTGTCTACTTTTTTCTCTTTCTTCTCCAACCCACTTTTCATTTCTTTCACATTTTCCTCCACTTGCTTATCAGTCTTTATAATCTTCTGCAATTTCGACCTTAACCCTTCACTGGGGACCTGATCATCTTCATCAGAGAACAGATCCTTAACCGACACTAATCTATGAGAATTCCCGACTCGGAGTAGTTTCTTTAACCCTCTCGAAGACCTTTTCTCTATGAGGCCCAAGATACCCCAGTCTTCTGATTTCTTGTTTTCTAAGCATCCTTCTAAATGCCATGCGGCGTTCCGAACTTCTAACTTTAGGCGTTCACATTCTTCATAACTTACGTTTCTACTGACGTTTAAGGCTTGTTCTAAAGGATTTACTATGTATAGAGGGAGGGCATTAGGTTTTCTTATCGGCCGTCCTTCGTTTATAGATATTGCTTTATCGGCGAAATCAAACTGTGAGTAATATTCGAAGAACTGGAAGAGCAGTGTCTGTAAGTCGCAGTCGTTCTGACCGTACGAGTCGGCCGGCAACTTGTTCAGGTCTCGTAGGAATGTGCAATTGAGATTCTCTTCAGCTATTCTAATGTCTTCTTTGCCTTAAAAATAACGAAAAGTGTTAAAAAGAACAAAGAATTTTGAAAAGATTTTGGGTTCCGCTGTCAGAGATAAAGGGAGGAGATTATTGTCAATATTCTATTAACAAATACGTTCCTTAAGCATTTCTAATAAGAAGTCTATTAGTTTGAAAATTTAACCTCAAAATAAAAAATAAAAATTATTCTTAACTTATTAATTTGCATAAATTTTATGTAATTTCAATTATTTTTACGCCCAAAAGATTCAGAAAATATAGTCTGAAAAAATTTGCAAGATACATTATCAAATGTTTTTTTTTTTTGTAAGTATGAAATCTCACTTTAAAATCCTTCACTCTGTACTATCATAAACTCAAAAATAATCCGACAAAATCTACAAAAAGAACCAAACTCACTAGCATTCCCAACCAGATACTTCAATGAGGGCAATATCCCGACACTCTTCTGCTGGAGGAAGAACAGCACCATGAGGGTGAGCGGGAAGTTGGTGACCCAGCGGCCGGGGTGCGCGTGCGTGAGGCCCGCCGCGCCGGCCCAGCGCCGCACCGCGAAGGCCAGCGGCCGCACCCGGCTGTCCAGCTCCCCGAACTGCCAGAGCAACTCCGACATGTACACTCCGGACCTGGCAATTCAGATTGTATATATGTATTATTATATAAGTTTCATAGATTTACGCGAATTTTAGTATCTCCCGTGATCATCATTACAAATGTACATTACTTACCATTAAACCATTCAAAATGTCAGGACCAAAAATATATATGAATAAAGTAATGAAATAAATATAAAATAAAACCACAATAAAATCAGAAAAGATAATTTTGAAACATAAAACAAAAATAGCCTTGAATTCACTGACAAATAAAAACAGCTTATATCTAAATACATATTTTAATTTATAAGCTTAACTTAATATAACATATTTAATGAAGTAGTGAAGTAATTAATTATGCCAATATAAGTTATGTTAGTGGTTATGCTCGCTAATAAAGTTACTGAATATACTAATTAATTATATGTATATTAAAATAAGTTGAAAAACAACTTACGTATTATTATAACATAGATCACAGTCTACATCTGCCAATTCATGAGAGTATTTTACTATAGGAACCCTTGCATTCAGTATTCTTTGTACCCTGGAAGCTCCCGGTATCCTCAACTCCAGGAGTGCACCCACTAGCTCCATATGCTTTTGCCAGGGTGTGCGTCCACCTTCACATTTCTTTTCTCGATACACTAACCGGTTGTTTGGTGATGTCTTAAATTATATTTTAATAATTAAATAAAACAAATTAGCTTAAAAACAATAACTAATGCAAAATAAACAATATAAAATCGGACAAGTGCGAGTCCAACTTGCAGACTGAGGGTTCCACTAGCATGAAACATTAAGTTTATAATTGCAAAAAGTTTATTTTTTTGTGATGTAACTACATTTAGTTTTTGGATCTTTCCCTTTACTTGTACTATAAGACATTGTTTCTTGCCAAATTTCATGTTTCTAGGTTAATTGAAAGTGTTTTGATTCCCTTGCAAGTGCCAAATATGCAGCATAAATGGCTACAGCTGTCTTTTGATTGTATTGACTTAGAATTTTAATTTTTACGCTACAGACTACAGACTATAGACCTGATATTTGATTTTAATTTCAATCTGATATCTCCACATGATTCTGAGGAAAAGGGTCTTAACAAATAGATAGAAAAACAACAAAGTGATCCTATAAGGATTCCTTTTTTCTTTTGAGGTATGGAACCCTAAAAAGAAAGCAAAACATACTAAATAGTCATTTAGTTCATGTTGAATACATGCTTACCATGTTTTCAGTTAAACCATTAGTCAGTACTAAATCTAGATCACAGCCCATTCTACCGAATCCATTCACAGAAGAACCAAATGGCTGCACTTTGATATTTGCATATAAACTTTTAAACACTATCTCCAACTGAAAATAATTTCTATATTTATTAACTGCATTTGGATAAAGATTAATTGTA
Organism: Fabriciana adippe; assembly: GCA_905404265.1. NCBI lineage: Eukaryota > Metazoa > Arthropoda > Insecta > Lepidoptera > Nymphalidae > Fabriciana > Fabriciana adippe. Next base: position 664,544 of record FR989996.1, on the reverse strand, counting down.
AATATATTACATAAATAAATGACATTATCAATAAAAAAAACAAACATGTTCCTACCTGCCTAGCAACCATGTACCGCAGTCTAATACCTAAGTCGTTTATTGTTGTTCTTTGATACAATAATTGTATTTGATCTGATATAGTTTCACATTTAATTAAATCCTCAAATAATATATCTTCATCCATGTGATCATTCCCATTTTTAATTGTAAGAGTTTTTTCATTTTTTTCTAAATTTTCTTTATCACCAGAAGCTGCTCTGAACCACAGAAATGGTGACTGTACTGCCATAACATCAAAATCTTTGTGATGAGACCCACAAGACTGTAAGACATCTTGAACTTCACCTTCTGAGCCAAATTCAATGAGCATGAAATGCTGTAAGAAGTTGTATTTAAAAATTATAAACATATTAAGTCATACTACTTCATATAATTCATCTTTTAATTATACGCAAACACAATATCCTGAATTTTTTAAATGATTACCTCTCCGCCAGTATTTTTATAATGATGAATACCATTAATTGAAGCATATTTAGAACAATATCCGTACAATTCATTAAAGGAAGAGTCCGAGTTAACCTGAACCACGATACTTCGTCGCGCCTCTTCTCTTCTTTGTGCTACTATTTCATCAAAACTTATAAATTTCTTTGGAACATCTGAAATTCAAACATAACCTATAAACGTAAATTTTATATAATTGTACAGTTAAGAAAACCGAAGAACTACCTGAGTTTTTTCGTAAAAATACATATTTACAAAATGTATTATTAAATGACCTTCTGAATAAACATTTTCCTGTCTGAAATAGCACAGACATTTTTATAAATTTATCAATACCAACTGTAATAAGTACATAACATGTCAATTTTGACAGTCCTTCATCCTTGAGTCCATTGACAAAAATATCACTGGTCTAACAATATAAAAAATTACAAATATTTTTAAATTTACTGCAGTTTATAAATATTAACCGAGAAAAAGGAAAATAACTTGAATTTACCAAGATATTTATATAAAACTTAAATTATCTACAGACAATTTAAGATATAAAAATGTCTTATACTTTTAACTTTTCATTTGTGTTTTGTTATTGCACTCGGTAGATCAGAAGTTATAGTGTTTGTATATATGTTTTTTATAATCATGTAATATATTAGACATTAGTCTCGTGTCTTGTTGATTTCAATTATAGAAGAGTACTTTAAGTCTGGATTTTAGTACCGAAATATATGCCTAATGTACAAAAATAATTTTTAGTAGTTTGCTAATTCTAATTGGTTGTCAGAGCTCAGAACGTTACACATTAGACAATTTAGTTGACACTTGACGGTTGACGCTCACAGATTAAGGGTTGACGCTGTTGACCTTGACTGGGTCTGTGACCTGTGTTTATTTTTACTTTTTATCGAATTTTCTATAAATGAATAAATCTACAATTTATTGTTAAACCACAGCTTAATCGTTGAAAAAATGGTGACGAGGTTATTGAGTCGTGTTATAATTCCTTTATGTGTTAATTCGAAAATAATTAAACCTAACCTCATACGTGAACACGAAAAAATTATTACCATCGGCACAAATCTAACAACTGTAAGAAACTATGCTAAAAGTAAAGATAGAGGTAAAGATAAAAAGAGTAAAGGAGGTGGAAAAGTTGATATCAATCCAACTATGATATCCGAGTTGGTTCCAATAGATAAACTTAAAAGTAGATGTCATAATGCTATTGAAAAGATGAAAGAAGACTTTGCCAAAAATCTCTCTCTGAGATCAACAACTGGTGCCATAGATACTCTTCAAATTAAGTATGATGGTAAAGATTATGAGCTACAAGAACTAGCACAAATAGTTAGAAAAAACCCTAAAACTCTTGTTATAAACTTTTCATCTTTTCCACAAGTTATACCAGATGTTTTAAAGGCAATACATAGCTCAGGTCTTAATTTAAATCCACAACAAGATGGAACAACATTATATGTACCCGTACCTAAAGTTACAAAAGAGCATAGAGAAGCATTGGCAAAAAATGCTAAATCTTTATTTATCCAATGCAGAGATGCTGTTAAAGATATCCAGAATGAGTATATTAAAAAAAATAAAAAACTGACTGGAGTTTCTGAAGATTTAGTTTTTAACGTAAACAAGCAAATAACTGCTTTATGTGATGAATATTTGAACGAAGCCAAAAGTATATATGAAGCCAAACATAATGAGTTGCTTGGAAAATGAAACTTATGATTTTGTTATTATATTTATATGGAAATAAATGCATTTAGAGACTATGTTTTGTAATAAACATTGTCAACAGATTATTTTTAAATATTTTATATACTGTTGTATACTTAAGTCTTACTTTTGAATTTTTTGATGACACATTTGGCACAATTTGTAGTGACCCTACTGACTGTACCAGTGGTCACAGATTCGAGTTCCGCAGGGAGCATTCATTTGTGTGATGAGCATGAATGTTTGTACTCCAGTTGTGGGTGTTTATATATATATAGTATGTATGTATTTAAAGTTATAGATGTGTAGTGTATCAACTATCTGGTATCCATAACACAAGCCTCGTAGGCCGTAGCTTACCATTCAACTAGATGGTGCTGTGTGTTAATGTCCCAACATTTTTATTTTTTTATTTATTCTACTATGCAACACTGAGCAATAATGGACAAATATTTAAATTAAGAAAATAAAACTATACTTCAATTACTTTTAGGTAATTACTCAAATGGTTTAACATACATATTATTATATTAAAAGTTAAATAAAATATTTACTCATCTACAACATTCATTTTAATGACTGCAAAGATAATATTTCATAGTAAGTAAAGGTTTCTGTAGAGTTTTGTTATGAACAAAGAAAAATTAGTTCAAGTAAATATCAATAGATGGTATTATAATATGTATTTTTTTCGTTTTTGTAATTAGATACACAAAACCTAAAAAATTGTGGACGATTTTGATGCGCCTCATCCGAAGGAAGATCATTACGTTTGATTTCTAAATACTGTTTATTTATCAATATTGCTCAACAACTATTTTTGAATTTTCAAATCTCAATAAGTGTTATATTTAGAATCTTGTATAGTTAACATAATTTTTAATCTATTTCATGCAATATGAAAAAAATAATAGCGTGAGTAGAGGCAGAACAAATTATGAAATATAAAATAAAGCTGAAAAGTTTTAAACTTTTTTTTTCTCTTCCGTTGTTAAAACTAATATGAGCCTTTGCCTGTGATATTATTAAAAAATGATCAAGTCAATCTGAAGCTTGTAAGTTGTATTTGACATTTGACAAATGACAATTGCTGTCACAACACACTGTTGCCCGCTACGGTTCAATTCGTTTGTTATTGTAACAGATTTTTACTTATTTTCACAACATTTGTGAATGAAATGGATAAAAATTCTAGTGAACGTAAAAACTATTATGGCAGAGTTATGCCCCGTGTATACAACAGAACTCATTCGCATTTAAAATCTTCTAGTGTTACTCGTCACGAAACTCCAACTTCTTTGCGTAATGGCGCGAAAACGAGTGCTCCAAATCTAAATTCCAGTATTTTTAAGGAACTCCCTTTAGTACTACATGATTATGAACCTGATACATCTTCTGCAAAACCAAAAACTATCAAATCTGGCGCCAAACCCAAGAAAACTTTGAAATCTCTTGATCCTGCTAAATCGCCTCTTACAAATAAAAAGAATTTATCAAACAAAGTTCGTAGTGTACGTAGTCGAAACTCTGCACCTTCAATTGTGGCCCCTGATAAAGTCAGTTGGTCTGATTCTCATGTGAGACAGTGTTTTTCTAGTAGGTCTCACACAAGATTAAAAGAATTAAAGGTAAATTGGTTTCCTTAATATAATTTATGCAACATAGTGAATATTAATTATACAAAATTCTATATTACTATGTATTATACATATAAATATGTGTTATTATTTCTTGATGATATTAAATTTGAAATATTAAAAGTAACAAAATGAAAATAACTTATTTAGTCTATTAAATAATATTTTAATTTCTTTTTCCTACTGTGATTTTCCTATCCTCATATTTCAGGATGAAATTAAAGAATTTCAAGAAACTCAAAAATTAATGCAATTGCGTTGTAAGTTATATAAAAAGTGTGGTGTTGTTTTGGATGATGTGGGACAGATTGCTGAGGATAAGGCTGTGCAGGTGGAAGAAATGAGTAAGTTAAATTATTTGATCAAAGGCCTTATATATATAATATTGATAACATTATAGCTATTTTATTACAATATAACAATCTGAATCATATTATCAAAGATACTTTTACATAATTGATTGCTATTAAGGAAGGATAGTTCGTCATAAGCTGTTATAAAACAACTTTGTGAATAGTTGAATATTAATTGAAACAAACATAAATGTGTTAGTTTTAATTTCTCTAAAAGTAATAAGTTATATAAGTAATTAGAGTAGGTATCTAGATTTAAAAAGGCAAATGGACATTAGACAAACGAATACAGTATTTTAACTAATAATATGAAACTAAAAGCGCCATCTATGGTACATATATGATGTCATAAGCGTTAAGTTTGGTAACTCAAGAGTTCACAAATGAAATTATAGATGGAGCTAGTGCAGTTTCATTAAATATAATCAAATATAATATTATCATCACATAAAATATCATTTTTCATTTATATTTTTAAATACATTGTGTTCTCTAAACCTAATAAAATTACAATAATTAATAAATAATGATAGATAGGTGCAAAGCAGTTATCTATACAAGTATTTTGAACTTCTATCAATCAGCCGAAATAGCTCAGTTGGGAGAGCGTTAGACTGAAGATCTAAAGGTCCCTGGTTCGATCCCGGGTTTCGGCAATTCTTTTGTTTTTTTTGTACAAATAGATTTTACATTGTTGTAATTATTTAAAAAGGATGTAGCCTTATTTTCAGCTCGATTAGGAGTACATATATTTAATTTAATTTTTTCTAACGAATTTACTTTAATCTGAATGCAATGTTATCATATTTTAGAACATTTCGAATCTGTATAAATCTAGAAAATAAGAAAATATAAATGATCAAATAAAAAAAACTAAATTCCTTTATTTTTAAAAACAGCACCTTTTTTGATTACTTTAAAAATTATTTGTCTTTATTTCACAGATAAGTCCAACGGAGATATAAGGTAACATATTATTAGATTTTATAAGATAGAAACAAACATTCTGTAGGTAGAATTATATGTTTCGCTATTTGGCGATGTCTCTCATCGCCTCTTTAGCTCAGTGGTAGAGCACTGGTCTCGTAAACCAGGGGTCGTGAGTTCAATCCTCACAGGAGGCATCGCTCGATACACTTTTATTTTTCTGTACAATAACATTAAATACGATTTTGTTATTTTATAAAAATTTAAACTCTTACTTCTTTTAAATTAAAAAAAAAGCAAATCTTTAAGAACGAAAATACGTAAAATATTCATCTTTATTTACATAAACAATGATGTTTACGATATTGATAAATAAGAATTACGCATCGATCACATAGTACTTTTTTGATCGATGGAATTACGTAACTTAATAAAAAAAAATAAGCTGTTGTACTTTTTATCATAAATAAAATTATAAATCATTATATTCACGTTACCTTTGCGATTAAAATATGCCCGCCCACCCACGCTTCGCTCAGGTGCTTCCCTGGGACCATTTTATTTTTTTGAGCGGAACCCTAATTCTTTTTCTAAAACACAAATAGCCTAAGTTACTCCTTATAACATCAGCTATCTGTCAGTGAAAGTCCCTTTAAAATCGGTCCGGCCGTTTCGGAGAGTAACCGGAACAAACAGACAGATAGAAAAAAATATTAAAAGTTGGGTTTTTCTTATAACTACCATTAATAATTTCATATGAATTTAGTAAAATGCTGTTATTTTGAAATTACAAACAGACACCTCAATTTCATTTATCATTTTATTTTACAAATCTAAAACGAATGCCTGGACTGTATTATATATACCCACCATATATTTAGTTGCATGTTTGTTTATTGTCCAAAATACTAGCGACTCACTCTTGCTTCGCTCGGGTTTGTCCCTATATCTCCCTACGAAAGTCTGCCCGATTTGTTGACATTTATGGTAACTGTTTTGCTCCCTTGGATAGCATGACGATATATAGCCTATAGCCTTCCTCGATAAACAGGCCATCTAATGCATAAAGAATTTTTCAAATCGGATTAGTAGTTCCTGAGATTAGCGCGTACAAACAAACAAACAAACTCTGCCTCTTTATAATATCGCAATAGATATGAACAAAGCTGCAGACACGAGCTAGTATTAAAATATAAATGTGTAAATTGTACTAAAATAATAATTCAAGCTTTATCAGATGTACGCCAGAATAGTATTGTTCCGTTAGCCGACCGTTACTACCCACGGTCCTGTTTACTTACTAGCTCAGGCTCGAACGTCCGGGATGGCTGTATGCCCGCTCGCCCGCAAACACTGGGGAGAACGTTTTCAAGTTTATTTACTTACGTATTTACAAATAATAACCCACATACGTTTTATTATTATTTTTCTATGCGCTGTTTTATGTGGGTATATGTTGTGGCGTGAGAATATTTCAGTTTTGTGTACTAAAAAGTTGCTTAAGTCACTCCTATAACTAACTAAAATATATGATGAAAAACGAACTATTTTTTTTAATTGTGTTTATATAGAGTTGCATCGTTTGCGTTACCATCTGAACGTATCACGGTTATCTTGAAATTAGGGATGTTGAGGTATAAAATGTCGGATACGGATACGGAAATATTAAAATGTTTATCCAGCACTGGTCAGGAAGAAGGATATAAAGTTATTTTGGAGAATCCTATAGTTTCGAATAATTTCAGTTATGGATATTCGATAATTCGAGAACTATGAAATGAGAATAAATTAAGATAGCCATTTTTTTATTAAGACTTAACCCATATTGACATTATTCAGGACTTTTATTTCGGACTACGGGACTTAACTATACGGGCTATATACCTTATTCCCGACGTTTCGACTGGGTTGCACCAGCCCTGGTCAAAGGCAGACTGGGTTAAAAAAAATTGTTGAAATTAAAAACGCGTTAAGGGTACTTTTAATAACTAAAAGTACTTAATTAGATCGATTGTTAGGGATGTAGATAGAACCATTGTCATTGTATAACAGAGCGTAAATTACATATGACGTCATAGGTGATAATGATAAAGTAGAGGCTTTGACGGATATCGTATTACTCTTAATGCGCGCATAAAATTCGTTTTATATTAAGTTCGATTACACAAACATATTAATAAATAAAATATGTTGGGACTTGGGACATTAACACACAGCACCATCTAGTTCCATGGTAAGCTACGAGGCCTGTGTTATGGACACCAAATAGTTGATACACTGCACGTATATAACTTTAAATACATACATATTATAAATATAAACACCCATGACTGGAGTACAAACATGTATGTATCAACGTAATTAATAATTATCTAATGCAAAATATATGTATATTATAAATTATTTAGTTACTTAAAATTTTATTAAGTTGATATATTTTGTACTGCCACCTATTTTGTGAATCAAATACAACTATTCTAAGACTTAAACAACTTTAAGAAAAACTTCAATTCTGCTTCCTACTTGAGGCTCTTCATGCTCTTTTTTACAGTTTAATGATGTAGTTTAGTTAGTTGGTCCATTGTTCTATGAGACGATTGTTAAGCGTTACTTGCGATCTTGTTCACTTGTCGTTGGTCCACGTTATTAAATGAAGAATATTACACGATTTCGACGGTTAACAGTATTTTTTAAGAAGCATCAAAATATTACACTTTTCACAGTTAAGTAAACATAGATTGGGCGTTTTAGATGTGTACTTTGATCCTATACCGCAATAGTAATTATTATTATCTAATATTATCTTTATACAACTGTTTACTTTGAATGATATACAATGAACATATATTTTGCATATATAAAATTACACATATATTTACACGTATATTTGTTGGTTTGTCACATCGGCTATTTTTATCCTGGACGACTTGTTGCAAAATATTGCTTATTGACATCGAGGGCGGGTGTCTAGTTGTCAATATTCGATAAAAATGACTCAATGTTAATTAATTATCCATCAGCGCATTAGTAACCCCAGTGACACATGCGACGTCACATCCGTTTCCGCGCGTGCGCCTGGCGCGTGTCCAAGCTATTCCTGACCGATATCCGACGTTACTGACGCCAGATTTAATTAAAACACTTTAATTCCTATTCGGCCACTGCCAACAATGTATGCACGTTTTCTCATAATGAATCGTGTGTTGAATATGAATTATATGACTGCCTTAATGAGGTGTACCGAAATATTCAATGTAACATTCAAACTTATTGCATTGCCATAATAATATTTCTACAGTGTAGGTACTAATTCTGTATGTATTGAATTTTTAGTGAGTGCCACTGAAATCCTTACAAGAACTTGTATTCAGCCCTTTTTTAACGTCCCACAGCTGGGCACGGGCCTCCCTTCAATACGAGGGTAATCAAGCCATAGTCCACCACGCTGGCCAAGTGCGGATTGGCGGACTTCACATGTCTTTTGAAAACTTGCTAGGTTTTCTCAGAGATGCAGGTTTCCTCACGATGTTTTCCTTCACCGTAACGCAAGTGGTAATCATGGTAGAAATGATTCGCACATGAAAATATCAGAGGTGCGAGACCTGGGATTTGAACCCGCTTCACTCGGTTTCCCGAGCGAGCGCGTTACCACTGGGCTACCACTGCCTTAACAACAACAAGAACTTAATTTATTGAAATATTTGTTTTATGATAAGCAAGTAGTATTAAATAGCTAGATGTGAAAAAAGTAATTTAGTGTTGTTAGTTAATTTTTGATTACCAACACCGCGTTTTCATTTTAAGCAGACTGTATGGCTTCTTACCAGTACAAATGTACTCGTATAAGTTATATTATTTTCATTGGTATTCAAATTTTAAATTTACCACTTGCATTGCGTTGGAGGAAAACATCTTGAGGAAATCTGAGAGAGAAAACAATTTGAGAACGTTACTAGTTCTCGAAAGATATGTGAAGTCTGCGAACGCGCACTTATCTAACGTGGTGGACTATGGCCTGATCCCCTTCGAATTTAGAGAAGGCTCGGCCCAGCAGTGGGACGTTAATATAGCTGATAATTCAGCTATTTTATAACAAACGTGCCATACTGTCGTACAAAAAAGTAAAACACATAAATGTAGGACCTGAAGATACAAATGAAAACGTTTATAACACACTAACTATTTATTCTATTAAAATTACAGAACACAATGTTTACGGGTATCGTCGTGCCGCCATTATGACAAAACATCCTTCTTTTCTTTTATTTATCTTTCATTCCATTCCATTCTTAAAATTATATCAAACGTCTCTTTACTCTTAAAATATCATTTCACTCATAGGTACTCATCTCGCAAATCCCACATAAATATACATACTACTTACTAATGAACCTATATTACAAAATAAGCTTTATATCTATACTATCTTGCGTAATATCGAAACAACTAATAAGTAACAGTTTCCAATAATTTCAAGGTGTTTCCCAGAATAGATTAGTAAACAAAGGGAAAATAACTGCAGTTTGGCACGGTGTCCATTTCTCCCGCAACCGTATAAGGGCAACGTCCCGACACGTACTACTGACGCAGATCTCTGAATGAATCTAACGTCATCTGCATGAGCCCTTCAGTCTGTTGTTCCACTGGAAGCGGAATATATACAAGAATATTTGTTTTAATTTATAATAATGATAGATTGTCTTTCATTGACCCTTACCATTTGTCTTTTAGTCCTTTTGATGATTTGTTTTATTGACCAAAGTGTTTGGACTAATTAAGACCGAACGCGACATTGAGTTTCAATTTGTTTATTGATTGTTTTCGACATTGTTACCTAGTTTACCCGATGTTTGACAAATCTAATTGTCTCCAAGAATAACTTTTATCGAATGATTTGTCTATTTATTACCCTATTGCTCCTTGCTCTAGTTTTATTAACATTTAATAAAATCACCGATTTTTTTTTTACATTGTGCAAAGAAAGAAGCCTTACCAAAACTGTGTATGAAGGTTCTATGTTGAATTGCAACATAAGGAAAGGGCGATAACATAGAAATTTTATTTAGAACGAATGTACTTAGTGGAATGAATCATTAATGCATTTGATGCGGAGCCAAAATGTTTAGGTTTTTACGTTATTTATACAGAGGTTATTGATTTATAGTTTGGCAGAGACAGTAAATATCTAGACTGAATTAATATCTTTGTTGTGCTGTAAGCAGTTTTTTTGGCTTCTAATTTAGTCTTGCTACAAGTTTTGTTAATTTCGCCCCGTCTGTAAATTTCCAGAATCGATCTTTCATGTAACGGATATGAAGAAAGGATTAATGATTGATGAAACGATGATGAATTATTGATGTAATTGTTTGTTATTTTAAGCAATCTGTTTTTATGTAATGTAGCTAAATGTTAATACATGCTTTATTTTGCTTGCTACAGGCCAATGTTTTGGACGATTTAATTTTATTTAGTCTACATAAAACCAGTATGTATTTTTTATCATATTTAGCTCAACTCTTAGGTTCTGTTAGGTTTTCAGCGGAAGCGGAAGAAGCAATAGAAAGCATGCGTACACAAAAACAATAAAACTTTTAAAACATTTCCCGGAATGGCGAATGTATTCAGCGCCATGAGCCGCCGACGCCCGCAGAATTTCCCGAACCGTTCTATTTACGTTATGCGCGCCCACGAAGCCCTTTAGCTCTCAACCCTTGAGAATTTTATATCTGGAGTTCCGCACTCCAATCAATTGAGTCTACGTTTTATACGAAACTACATGTATGCCGTTCAAAAAGCTTTTCATTTATTTGGAAAAATGTACCGCAATTATTGAGTATGTTGGTACCCAATGGTGTGATTTAGCTTTGTTCTTTCGTTTGTGCTAATTTTATGGTATCCATAAAATCTAAAATCGAAATATACAGATATTGTGCCTACTACTATTTGGTTACTGCTCATTCTATTTGGTTTAAGAAGGTTATATTAGGTATTCAGCAAAAAGCCATTTCATATGTCGTGAATACTTATTTAGTTACCTACAGAATTTTCAAAACCCCGCTCAACCTTGCCGTACCAAGTTTCCCCCGGGAGTTAGCTCACGCTCGTTGGTCACGTGCTTGGCTAACTTCGCCAAATGTTCGCCGAGTGTCAACGTGACCAGCCTACAGAGCACCACACGTGCCTTGTTTAGCCAACTTTACTAAGCTTTTTTATTTTACTGTTTTCCTCTAACTTCGCAAGATTCCTTTGATTTAAATGTGAACTTCGTAGTCGGTAATAAAATCACATATATTTTACTCACCACATTTTAACCAATAGATATAGGTAGTAGGCTATGACAGACAAGCACAGAAAAAGTAAGGCAAAAAAGAAACCTAACACAATGATAAAGAACATAAATCATTAACATATCATAAAACCTGGGTCAATACAAAAATTCTTCATCAATAAACGAATTAGAATGCTAAATCAAACATTACAATAATTCCCATCGAATAAAGTAGGAACGGATAATCCAATATTCACAGCAGAAACAATGGTAATCGGTGTGAGATGCGCCAACGCATTCAAACAGCCGTAAAGTGACCACGTACTTGATCGTGTCCCGCAGATAACCCACAATCGATTAAATGATACTATCACATTGATGAAGTGCATCGACTCATTCCACATATATACGTTTCGTTAAACTTCTGTAAGGAGTAGGTATTAATTTTAAAGTAACTGTCTTTTTTTCCTTCGTTTAATGACATGGTGAGACTATCGTTTTCTATTAAAAAATGGCTTACAATTTATCATTGATATAAATATAACAAAATTAAGTTTTTAATTGACCGAGCGAGCGAAGCGTCTCTGCTTAGTCTGGCAAAATTTCTATCCTTTGTCAGTTTGTTGGTACTCCTCTACAAGTCGTATTTTACGTATTTTACAAAATATCAATTACCGATTAAGTACAGTCCACTCTTTAATTTATTTTCTATAGGTTAGTCAGTTTTCCCTATCACGTAGTGTACAGGGCACTGTCCTCAACAAACTAAAACCTGCAAGTTTGCAAATGTGGTGTCGGTATTTAAATAATTATAAAAAGCCATAGGATTTACTACAGGAAAATAACAAAATGCAGGTGACCGGTTCAGTCTGATGCAGTTATAAAAGTATAATATTTTTATAAGTATATTTCTTTTAAAAAGGCTGGGTCAGAAAAGACAACCTGACGCGACAGATGCCCTGTGCAAAGAAATAATTCGTTTATCTCTGAGTTTATGTGAAAAGCGGAAGGAAGCACTTTTTCAGTTTTTTTCAAATATCCCGATTTACATCATGTCTATTTTTTTTAATCTGTATGAATTCAAAGATCACAAAAAAAAAACATATTTAGTAATTTATTTTCATGTCAACGAATATTTTAAAATAAATTGACGAAATCGATCCATCCGTTCTCAAGTAATGGGCTTACTAACGAACGTCGTTCGTTTTACTATCGTTTTTATTTATAGAGAAGATAAATAAATAAATATGTTGGGACATTAACACACAGCACCATCTAGTTCCATGGTAAGCTACGAGGCTGGTGTTACGGATACCAGATAGTTGATATACTACACATACTATATAACTTTAAACACATACGTATTATAAATATAAACACCCATGACTGGAGAACAAACATTTTTGCTCATCACACAAATGAATGCCCCCAGCGGGACTCGAACCAACGACCGCTGGCGCAGAAAGTAGGGTCACTACAAACTGAGCCAAACGTGCCGACGAAGATGTTTCTTTCATTTATTAAAGAATTATTTGAACAGAAACGTTTATTCATCTTTGGACCTCTATACTTTGAGAACTCGCCAACTTGATCCTCGCACACTGGTTTCTGTCGATACGTTTCTTGAATACTATAAATTCTCATTACATATTTATAGCATGAAGTTAAAGCAATTATCTTTTTTATCGTAAACTTATAAATAAATAATTTATTATGTTCGTGGTTTATTCTTAAAATAGTCTTTGTGAAACAATAAAACTATGTAACGGAATTGAGATCTACGAGTATTTTACAACTTAAAACATTAGAAATTAAGACTTAGTAAACGTTTTTAGCATATATCACATAATTAAATATTTATAGAAATCATTTCTGCAAGATGGGAGCAAAAATAAGTAATAATACTACGCAAATTGTTAAGGTTTGTGATCAGACCTGGAGAAAGGTAGAGTTCGGGGCTCGGGCTCCTATTATTCAGTAGATCCACCAGTATTTATAATGAAAAGACATGCGAGATTTAGTTCTTTCTCAAAATATAGTTTTAAAATTATTGTTATATAAACATTTTTAACATACAATGTACTTTTATGACTGCCTTCAAAAATTAGGTAACTCAATTTGTTTATGTTTATTTGTGCGTATGTCATGAGTAGACATCGTATTATATGCACTATAAAAATGACAAAATATGCACTAAAAAAGGGCGAATTATGCACAAGATATGCACAATCAAAATACTAATTGTTATCAAAATCTACATTTATTTTCTCTCTCTAAAGTATATATAGGTACCTACTCGTAATTCTTGTGAAAATATAAAAAAAACATATTTTTCTAGATTTTAGAGCTTTGTGAGGTCACTTAATATTAATTTGTATGCTGAATATGGCCTACCTGTATAATTTGCCCCGGAACTCTTCCGATAGTTAATCTATTAGGTAAATCATTTTTGTTTTTCAATATTTCTAAGGACTTGCCCAGAGGAAGAAGTTTAATTCCTAGTCTCTTCACGGTAATAAAACACGCCTCACACATTTATCTACTGAAATAAACACTATCAATGAAAAAGTACTAAAATATGCAATAATGCCAAAAAAATTGCGTTTTATGCATTTGCATATGCAAATGCATATAATCCGATGTCTAGTCATGAGATATATATGCTATCTGTGAATCGATTTTCATATTTCTCTTTTTGATGAATACGTTACACCTCAGGAGTCTCTAATAAATTTTAAGTAACCAAGTAATTCCACCACTAAGGGTGAAATAATTACTGTAAGTTGTTTTAAAGATGTTGCAACTTCTTTGGTTCAAAATTTATTATCAATTAGCGACTCACCCTCGCTTCGCTCGGGTTCGTCCCTAGGTTGCTTCCCAAAACAAAATTAATTAATTAATTTAGTTTTTTTTTTCGTGGGACCATATTTTTTTCTAAGATAAAAGTAGCCAAGTTACTCCTTATAACATCAGCTATCTGCCAGTGAAAGTCCCGTCAAAATCGGTCCAGCCATTTCAGAGATTAGCCGGAACAAACAGACAGACAGACAGACAGACAAAAATTGTAAAAAATGTTGTTTTGGTACATGTACCGTATATACATGCATATGCATTTAGTAAAAAGCGGTTATTTTAATATTACAAACAGACACTCCAATTTTATTTATCTGTATAGATGAGAGCGTAGCATAGATTTGTGCCACATTATCTCTTCTAATGCTTTTGATTTCAATCAATTAAAAATTCAAGTGGCGAATATATCGGCGGATACGTAAGAACTTGTGACCACATAGACGAGGCCACTTCCGATTGGATTATAATTGGCTTTTAGGAAACAAGTCACGATTCCAATCTAGCCTAGAGCTTTATTATTTCCACTGTATTTGGTGATCGAGACGTTGTGAATATATTAGTTACTAGCAACTCACCCTCGCTTCGCTTCGGGTTCATCCCTAGACAAAAACAAATCTATCCCACGGGAACCGTACACTTTTCCGGGATGATATATAGCCTATAGCCTTCCTTAGTTAACGGGCTATCTAATGCAAAAAGAATTTTTCAAATCGGATTAGTAGTTCCTGAGATTAGCGCGTTCAACCAAACAAACAAACTCTTCAGCTTTATAATATTAAGTATAGATTTTATAGCAATAATAATTAGTGACTTGCCCTCGCTTCGCGTACATAGGTAGCAAGAATATCAAAATGTTAAAATTATAAGGTGTTTTGTTATCATTTGTCTTTTCTTTAAAATTAATGAATAATTTTGTGATTGGATGAATTTATGGAATTGAATGATCTTCCAGTCTGGTTCTAATCTAGTTTTTACGTATAACATAGTAATGATATGACCATATGTATAAATGTAAATATTATTTCAATTATAACACTAATTTCCTTATAGAAAAAAGGAGATTTTAATTTGAGGTACACATTCTGGCAAAGATAAAAAATCAGTAAATGTCGAGATCTAACTCAGGTGATGAATAAAAAGATTTTGGGATTCCAAATACAGCTCCATGTTTGATTGGTTAGCAGTACACTGTACAAGCTAGTTCACAGAGAACAACCGCTGCATCATCATGCAAGATATCGTGTCGCACAACACACCGCATTCAAGTATACGATCATTATCATCTGATTGATTCAATAAGCATTTCTACACGGTCACGCGTCAAGCGCATCGAATGCAACAACGTGGAGGCGATCGGAATGCATGAACTTGTGACATAACCGTTCGTGACTGAAGGTGACTTTCCACATGACGTCTCGCTAATACACTGATTGTTACGCTGCACTGGAAAAATAACAGCTGAACATAAAAAGTGTAGTCATTTTGTCACGACAGGTTTTATAGCAAAAAATCTATTATTTTGTTTTATACAACAATAAGGATTTGTTTTCACGTAGAGCGTACGAAAGGATTTTAACGATTAATTGAGAGAGTATTTCGCAATGAGAAGTGATGATAAGATGAGGTATCCCATATGGGACGTATAAAATATTATATTTTCTAGTAACTTTAAAGTGTTTCAAGTTATACAAAATTAACGTTTAAACTATTACTAGCTATTATTGGCGCTCTGTATACCTTCCCACCCATTTTGAATTATCATGAAATGTTAAGAAAAAATGATTACGGAATAACAATAAAGACGCACTTCTGTATCACGTTGCAGTGATGCAACCGATAAGGCCGGAATGCAATTAAACGTGCGCCGTGACGAACTGCTTATCTGTAACCTTGGCAGTGACATTGCCTTGGACTTGGAGAAATTACAATATACCAGATGAAGCGTGACGGAGACGCTGTTGAGGAATCGAGTCGATAGCGGCTTGCTCCGATTTTTTTTACAATCTGATGAATTGTGATTATTACTTGCTTTTCTAAAAATCTTTCGTCTACTTTATATATACACACATAGCGAATAAATATATAGAAACTTATTCATTAGCTATGTAATGAACAGACGGATATTTGTATCATTATACCAAGAATTATTATTAGTTTTCTAGAATCACAGTCCAAATTGTAATTAATTTAAAATAATTAACCTTCTTAGAATTGTAGCTGTTCCTTTCAAATCATCAATCACGTTAAGCAATTAAAGCGGTTCCAGTCATGTATCTTACTTTAACTGATCTAACGAAACCGCAACGTGAGGTAGGTGTTTGATGTGATGACTAATGGCTTTGAATTAAAATTACCAAGCAAATATAGATAATCAACAAGCGTACAAGGCATACTTTGTATGAGGTGACATTCTCGATTGCATCATTCCAAGAGCTTTGGTAAGAATACGTATATTGTTAAGTTAAATAAAGTCGAGAAGGATCTTAAGTTTATGTTGCAATTGTTATTCTGGTGCATGCATCCGTACGAAGGAATTCGTTTAAGCCGGTGCATGGGCCCGGTACTCCTTTGACTTTCCAACTAGAAGCCGTCAAACATTTCAGTATTTTGATCATATTTGCTAAGTAAACGCTCCATTGTCCCTGTCAGCCATATTTGACGAAGTATTTCAAGCATCAGCACAGGTACATGCAATCCAGCTTTCCAGTGACTTTTTATTAGCTACATACAACATACACGATCGAAGTAGCACGTTTTCATCTTTTTACAGACACATTTATATCCAAATGTTCCTTATTTATATTTGTGTATTACATATAATGGCTTACATTTTTTCGGCATTTTTATATATTATATAATATTTGCCTACTTATTATGTAACTATACAGGGTCATTTTTAATTTACTAAAGACCTTCTGGGAATATACTATTTACATCATAACAACAACATCTGTAACAAAAAAAATATTTCTTAATTTTTTATTTTCATACAAAAATAAAAATATTTTTATTGCACCTTCTCAACGGTAATAGACCTAGTATCTGGTCAAGTTTAATTGAGTAAGCGCCGCCTCCTGCATCCTCCCCCCCCCCCACTCCCTCCCCCCTCCACCCCTTTCACTCCACCGGCCACGCTCTTTCTTTTGGTAATACTGGACTATTACCGTTTAGAAGGTGCAGTAAAAATATTTTTATTTTTGTAAAATTTAAGAAATATTAATGTTTTTCTTACAGATGTTGTTGTTATGATGTAAATAGTACATTCCCAAAAGGTCTTCAGTAAATTAAAAATGACCCTGTATATAAAAGAAATACTCTAAATTAATAACTATTTTGTCCCCCTTTATACCTAACAGTATTTCATACTAACATAGATTGACTTAAAGAGACTTTAGGACACTTCCAAATTTTCGTATTTAGTTGTACTCATGAAGATATTAATGTAAATTATATATTCATATATTGATAGTGTTATGCCATGGCCTCGCTCATGCTTCCTGATCATATTTTGATGTAGGTACTGTTAGAAAAAACTACGTCATTCTACGGTACATTAACTATCTCTGTGCAAAAAATAACCTCGATCCAACGCCGCATAAAAAAGGTTAAGCCAACAAAGTAATAAGGGAAAATGATGTTAAATTTAAACCTACGTGCAAATAGGTGTGTATTTATAAACATAAGGATATCTATACTAAGAGATACATATAAGTGATGCATGATTAGTTAACGTTTACTTACTTATGCAACACATAACACTGATTTTCCTACATTAAAACTAACTGCTTATAATTTGTGGTTAGATAATATATCTGTCACGATTTGATTTATAATAGCGTTATTTAATATTTTCTTAATAATTTTCATTCTTCGTAAATAAATAAACTTAAGTTCTCATAAAAGAACATTTAATATATAGTATACTAGCGACTCGCTCTCGCTCCGCTCGGGTTCGTCCCTAGTTACGTTTTAACGTTTTGGATATATTTCTCACATATGAGATATTTTCCTGAGGGTAAAAAGTATCCTATATGTTGACCCGGATAATCAGCTACTATCATACCAAATTTCATCAAAATCCCATCAGTCGTTTTTCCGTGATGCAGTCATAGGCAGACAGACAGAAATTCTAAAAACTATAGATTTGGCCTCTGTATCGATAATAATGTCTATTTCAATAAGATTTTCCAAAAAATATTTAATGTACAGATGCGGCTTAGTTACAATTTTATTATATGTATAGATTATGTAAAAAACTAAAATACGCGACGATACTGTTATGCTCTAAATACAGATTTGTCAAACATCTTGTACAACAACAAAATATAGATAAAGTTATAATTATGACTATAATGTGTTGTTGTAGCTAGTAGATTTTTTAGCATGGGATGGGTACGACACGACAAGTATAAGTACATACATACATATACTTAGTATATTATCGCGAGATTATTTTTATAATTCCGACTAATTTTACCTTATCTTCGTTGTATAAAAAGAATTCAGCCATTGTAACATCCCACTTCTGGGCGTGGGCCTTCCTTTAATGCGAGTGGAATACTCTAGCCAAGAACAGCTTGGCTGACTTCACATCTCTATCGAAAACTAAAGTTTTCTTAGGCATAAAGGCTTCACGATGAGTTGATTCATCGTAATATCACAGATTAGAAAATAATACTGATGTAGTATTAGATTGTGGAAAACCACGTCGAAAGCCCCGGGTTTCGACTTGGTTTTTCAGGCGAGTTCGTTAGATTACCTAGTTATCGGTACGTTATACCTATACGTTATATCGGTACCACTGGTTTGGAACTTTAATATAAATCATAATAAAGCATAAAAGTTATTTTTCCAATGATTAATTTCAAAATTTTATCTGTTTAAGGTCTTACAATTAAATACTATACGACTTCATCTTTTATAATATAAGCTACCATATTTATATTTTATTCTTTAAAACATTAATACATTTAATATAGGCACACGTCTATCGTGTTTCTGAGTTGCAATATTTGATGATGTTTCAACTTCTGTGAATATCTCTAATGTGTTTAGAGGTGAGCTAAAATATACCCACTAATTTAAATATTTGAATAAACAACTTGAAGCCTCAGTGAAGTACTAATAGAATATGATTTTTTGGAGAGACAAATATTTGTTAACGTATCTAGGTAGTGTTACTATCTAACTACATATTAGTTGACGTAAGTTTATTAAACAGGCTGTTGCTATCGGTTTTTATTCTTTTTATTTGGTATATCTTAAAATGTTTAAGATTGTATGTATGTATTCAGCCCTTATTAACGTCCCACTACTGGGCACAGGTCTCCCTTCAATACGAGGGGAATCAGGCCATAGTCCACCACGCTGGCCAAGTGCGGATTGGCGGATTTCACATGTCTTTCGAAAACTTGCTAGGTTCTCTCAGACATGCAGGTTTCCTCACGATATTTTCCTTCACCGTAAGGCAAGTGGTAATCATGTTAGAAATGATTCGCATGTGAAAATATCAGAGGTGCGAGACCCGGAATTTGAACCCGCTTCACTCGGTTTCCCAAGCGAGCGCGTTACCACTGGGCTACCACTGCCTCAGATTTGAAGATTATTATAAGCTAAATGATTCGTAGATATTTTAACTTGAAATAATACACAGTCGTTCCCTACTCGTATCTTGAATACGGAGTTCCTTTATTAATTCGCAAAATAATGTTTTCATTGTGTTTGCATGCTCATTTAAATTCTCGACGCACAACGAGTTGCCTATTTAGGTATACTTTTATCGCCATTGCAATACTGTTTATTTTTCACGAAGACACCATATTTGTCAATATCCTAGGACTGTCCTAGATAAAACTCTATATCAGTGTGGGATTACATACCAGTATGTTTCCTCCAAAGTAAAAGATATTTATTATTAATCATTCATAGCTTTATTGTCATTCTGGTACGCTCGCTAGCCCAAGGCCTTTCTTCGAGGCAGCTTAAAGTTCAGGTTTCGTGGCCTAGTCCTTATCGTATTTGTCTAGAATCTAGATTATTTCACCACCTTGGTCTGGGTCAACCAAATTTTGCACTGTGAACTTTACCCAACGTCCCGCCCAGTCCTGTATAAGTTGTGCTGCTTTGTGCATTCTTTAATTATTTTAAAGAAACTGAGCCTATATTAATCTTTTTTACTATTTTTTAGTCTTTTATTAAAGTATGAGTATTTAAATACAAAATAATTTCTAAAAAAATTACACGTAGATATACAAGATTCCGCAATAGATATACGAATGTACTATATATGTACTTGAAGATTTCGTTACATAAAAATTGTTGTTGTGTGATAAAAATTGTCCCAATTTCGCAGTAAATGATAGAAACCTCAATAGCTCAATACAACACTGTGGTCTTTGTCTCTGTCAAGGTCGAGCAGACGTGACTCATCGTTACACCATACCTACTTTTATATCGCCGGCAACTCGTTAACATACGTACGTTTCATTTAAACCTTATATCGATGCAATAGACTGTGCCTGAGTCACGAAGGTGTTTTTCAATACAATTATCATTACTCTATGTTTGGATAGAGTTCCAACTTAAATAGATATTGTTTTAGAACGTTTAACGTGAGACGCAATAAGGCAGTAAGTTTTGCCTTTAGTTACATATCTCCAGTTGATCGTATTCTAAAATAGATGCTTTGTATTTTTATGCTTAACATTTACATATCCATCTCATTGTAACAGATATTTTTTTTCTTTTTGAATAAATCTGAATGTTTTTATGTTACACGAGTTCTTCATCTATTCTAGATCATCATCAGATTTCATGATTTATAACTATTTTGTTATATCAGGCTGTATTCCTCAATGATCTCCCATTGTACCCCCATATAATTTGAAGAAAATATTCATCTTATAAGCTGACTCATTTTATCGCCATCTACAGGTGGTGGTTTCAGCCACATTGATAGCATAAAAACCTTCTCCATATAATGTTTTTAAATAGCATAAAACCTTTTTCCACCTAATTCCTGCCTGTGTTACGATACGATTTAAATTAATTATGAATAAAGAAAGAACAAAAAGAAAAGTTAAAAAACTTTCGTAGATTTGCGTTTTCACACAAACGATGTTTTCGTTTTTATTATAGATATATTAACATTTAGTATCTAGATCGTCATGCTTAGTATTCATGGCGAATTCATAATGATATTCCTAACATGCACCAGCAGATGAACGACGATCAACGTAGTGTTATGTATACTTGTATAGTCTAGTCATTTATATGTGCAATACATTGTTAAGGAGGAAAACGCAGGCGCCAAGGTCGCTCATAGGTTTTATATCTCAGCACTAATATATTAGCATTAGAGTTAGAATCTACGTCTATGGTAGACTTTAGGGAACTGTTCTTGTGGTGACATACGGATACGAATAAATATACGTTGTGGTCCAATCATTACATGACTGTTTTTTTTTATTTGTAATACATATGTAGGTAAACAAGATGTTTACAAATTTTTTATAGGTATTATTAGGTACTAACTGGTATTGTAGATACGTCGGAGTACCTAATACTTTTTACAATACAATGGGTACATATTAGCTATAAATATCCTACAATGTGTAAGATATTACGTTACATACTTAACAAATTATATGTTTACTGTGTAACTGGTGTACTATGGGTTCTATTATTTTAAACGTCAATATTTGCGGACTCTCAGTTGCTAAAAAGTCTACAGTGTGTAATGTCTGTTGATACTTTATGTTATAGAATATTTTATGTTGCGCCATTCGTGCGAGGAATACCAATTGGCTGTATACATTTTTAAAATGCTTTAAAGACTCGATTGTAATTTCATTATAAATACCTATGTGATATAAATGTTCTTTTTATTGCTGTAATTATTTTATTTGTTTTTATATTATACTAAGATGTTTTTATAAATCAATAAAAAACTACTAAGTTCTAAAGTATCCTCTTAAGTGCACTATTACTATGCTAATGCAATATTTTCTCTTTTCGTATTCTTCTATATAAAAGACTAGCGGACTCACCCTCGCTTCGGGTTCGTCCCTAGACAAAAACAAATCTATCCCACGGGAGTCGTACATTTTTCTGGGATGATATATAGCCTATAGCCTTCCTCACTTAACGGTATATCTAATGCAAAAAGAATTTTTCAAATCATATTAGTAGTTCTTGAGATTAGCGCGTTCAACCAAACAACCAAACAAACAAACAAACTCTTCAGCTTTATAATATTAAGTATAGATTAGAACAGTAGCTTTACTTTTTAAATTCATTTCTTCTCGTGTTGTCTAATTTTCAACCTGATGTATAAGTACGAAATAAGGCATAGATAATAAATGATTTGCAAGCTCACGGCACATCACCATCGCTGTTACACAATGTACGAGCGTAGAGATCGCGTTATGCAAGTAAACGTTTAGTTAATTTATTTGCTAAGATTCCGCCCAGCAAAGTATCTCATTGGCATATCTAGACATAACGATGTAAGCTGCATTACATTCGTGAGCCGGTTTAACTTATTGTTTAAATTTCCTTGCTTAACGCTTTTAGTTCTTATGTAGTCTCTATAGTGTTATTTATGTAAGTATTAGCGACTCGCTCGCTCCGTTCGGGTTCGTCCCTAGTTACGTTTTAACGTTTAGTATAGATTTCTCGGAGATGTGATATTTTCTGAAAATTCTGAAATCTGTCATGTCTGTAAATCTGAAATTTCTGAAAACCACTGGGTTTTCTCGTGATGCGGTCACAGACAGACAGACAAAAAATCTAAGAACTATAGATTCGGCCTCTTTATCGATAATAATGACTATTTCAATAAGATTTTCCGAAAAATATTTTATGTACAGATTCGGCTCAATTCGAATTTTATTTTATGTACAGATTATTTACATTTTAGTTTTTTGAAAGACCTTTAGGACTTTGTATAGAAAAAAATGATTTTTCTTTCTCAAATATCGTGCGTTAGATAGAGTCGTGAAAAATATGATAACATGTCGGAGGAGGATTTTTTTTTATTTACCTTTTTCTGCTAGAACGTAAAACCTTATTATTATTTGAAGTCACTATGTTATATTTCGTCAAATCAAATTCAAATAAGGAGAGGCTTAAGTCTCGAGCGAGGTCGAAACGCCATCATGATATTCGTTGAAGATGTGGCTTGGTAATGTTGGTTAATCGTGGAGGATCATTGGAGTCAGATCAGTGTCGAGAACTCGCTGCTCAATTAAATATCATAAAAATCAAGTTTATAACGTTATGATTTCCCTTATTAAATTGTATTGATCATTGATTGCCCTGTAAACGCCTATAAGATTCGTAACCACTAACAATGATGTCGATAAAAATGGATACCCCGTTATATATAGTATTACTATATCTAATAGGCAGGGATCAAAAAGGTAGAATGTGGATTAGATTCTTCTTTAACATCCTGATCCCGTGAACTATATTATAATTAACTATACATTTGTTTTAATTTCTTTATAGGTAAGTACTAATCTACAAAGATGTTGAAATCCATTTCAAGTCGATATAAATATTTTAACCTCGAAGACACTAAATTATGACTTCTTGCGTTATTCTTGCGTTCTTGCGTTACGATATTTGATATTTTAAATCAATCTATTCATTCTCAAAAGTTTACTAGTTTTCGAAACATCGGGAAGAATGTATTTAAATAAAACTGATATAATATGTAAAAATATAGTTTTTGTTTTCCTGAGATTTTGCTTAGGATTTGCTTAGATTTCTAGGTCAACGGGAAGTACCCTATAGGTTTTGATTCCCTTGCGAGTGTCAGTATATGCGGCATTAACGGCTATATCTTTTGATTGCGTTCACTTAGAAGTTTGTTTTTTTCATAGGCCCAAGGCATTACAAAACTGAGTATTTGATATTAATTTCAGCTTGATATCTCTAGTTGTCCCTGAAAAAAAGGTCTTGATAAACAGACAGGCAATGAAGTGATTCTATAAAGGTTCCTTTTTTAATTTTGAGGTACTTACTGAACCCTAAAAATGGTTTTTTATTAAAGAGCTACTGTTGAGTGTTTTGCCGGATCTTTTCAAGAAAACTCTGAACTACATTTTCGAGCCGGTGCAGTAGTACCTTCGTCGGAAACCTATAGAACTGACACTTGATATATGTAATTGTAAATATTCATTGAAATGCTTGTAAAAGATAATTTGAATAAAATACATTTTGATCTTGTAAAGGGATCAAATCATATATTAAAATATTTAAAATAAACCGTTGTTTTGAATCGCAATTCAAAGACAAACGACGTCATTCCATGTTCTCAAATATTTTTTTTCCACGCATTCACAAGAGTCGTTAATACTTTGATATGTAGCACGAATATAATCCTTTCTCTTTAAATTAACTTCAAGAACAGAGAATTATCCTTGTAACCAATTTGAAGAGACACGCAGAAACCTAACTCCGGCTGGACATTAACACCTGACGTTCATGTTACGCAGGTCTGACTTAAATTGCCGCATGTGTACAGTGACCAAGATTCTGTAAACTGTAGAACTTTGTTACATAATGTAGTAAATGAGTTTTTTGATGTGAATCATCTAAAGCGGCGGGTTTAACCGTCTGTTGGCGTGGCGACATGGCGACGCGTAACTCTTAGTCTAAGATCCCGATCTATGTGGTGAACCCCTCATTCTGTTTTCAGACTAAATATATTTTTGAAACCATAAAACATATTAAGAAAAACCTTTGGGTCAGCCTAGAGCAAATTTTTGGTGACAACTCCCCTGGGTCGTGTTTGTTAATATGTTGTATGGTTATAAAAATCCTATGGAAAAAGAGTGTGGGTCTCACCACATAGATCGGGATCTCCTACTGTCTTAGACTCTCTTCCCACTCGGCTCAGCTATTCCTTCCTCCCTCTCTCTCATCGAGTTGAGCTCGTATTATAATTTTTAATTTTGGTATAAAGATGTTTTTTTCAAATAAAGATTTTTTCTTTAAAAAATATTTGAATATTTTCTTTTTAATTATGTCATATTTACTGCCTTTAAAAACCATCCTATCATGCATATTTTCTATACAAAATAGTTTAAATGTTTCACATATGCCAGGCGCCCCGCGATCGCTTTAATTGTTTTTTTTTTTTTTATTATAAATATTAATGCTTACTTCGAACGAGCTTAACGTCCCACTGCTGGGCACGGGCCTCCTTTCAATACGAGGGGAATTAGGCCATAGTCCACCACGCTGGACAAATGAGGGTTGGTGGACTTCACAGATTCTTCTAATTTACAGAAGCACAAATAGGGTCATTTATTTCACATACCATATTCCGATATTCCGCTTCGTAGACCATATAAAAAATTGCGTCCGCCAAT
The DNA here is from genome assembly GCA_905404265.1 of Fabriciana adippe. Taxonomy (NCBI): domain Eukaryota; kingdom Metazoa; phylum Arthropoda; class Insecta; order Lepidoptera; family Nymphalidae; genus Fabriciana; species Fabriciana adippe. The sequence goes on along the minus strand of FR989996.1, from coordinate 638,893 downwards.
TATACCTGTATTGCTCCGTAAAACAAGAACAAACTAAAAAATGCACTTTCTGATTTATAATATTAATATTGGTAGTAAAATAAAAAAAGTTGGTGCACCTACACCCTACATGACAGGTCTCGGTTCGACGGCCAGCCTTAGCCTAGTTGAGTGACGTGAAGGGGCGCTGTAGGTACCAGACCACTTTGCTGAAATAAGGTCGCTCTTAGCTTAGGCTTGCCATGTAACTTTTTTTTTATTGTCGATCATAATTGTGTCATAAGTTATAGTGATATGTTTGAGCTATAATCGTGTATGCACTACTTGCATGACTAGGTTGTTACTGCGGTACCGCTTGCAAAATTCAGCCACGATACAGATAATGTTTCAAAACATATAATGCATAAACTTGATTTCAAAGTATAATTACAAAAAACAATAAAATGAAATATATAAGCACAAAAATAAATTAAATTAAATATTAATTATGGCTGGCAATAATAATTCTGGCTATGCAAATTAACTTGCAATGTCAAAATTACAGAATCGGACGAGTCCAAGGTCTTACCTAATACGCTTTTTGTGTATTTTTAATACAAATATTAAGAAATTTATATATTTTTTCACCTAATTAAGTTACTTTAACTTAATTTAACTTTAAACGGTCATACTTCAGTTTGATTTAATTGCACTGTATAACTTCTGTTCATGTCTAATCATCGATAAATATAAAATGCTATATCTATTATAAATCCACTTGAATGATTTATAACGTCTTCCTTATGTTATCTATATTGGGCAATAACCGATTAGACTTAGGCTGTTGGAGCCAGATTGCAGAGCATATTCGAAGTTAACTCAGGGTGTAACGCCCTTGTGGCGTGGTATTTTAAGCTTCAAGTGAAGGTAGAACGACCGGCCTTAACCAGAATGTGCGCTGACGTCGTTGACGGTTAGAAAGTTGCTGTTTGCGTCACGTCATTGGTTCAACGACCCCTCACACGATGCATAGGGCTGCTACGGATCTGTAAATAATGTTAATTAAGTAATTTACATGATTGTTCATACTTTATAATAAAATTTGGTGATTTTATATAAATTTTGCGATAACAACTAGTTGAAAATTTTAAGCCTTAATTATTACACGTGTATGTCAAATATTGTTATTCATGAGAGCTTGACATTACATGTCAATTCTTAGGTTAATACCGCATTTTTCCAATCTCACCATGAGGTCTAAAGTAGTATTACACAAAAAATTAAATGGTCAAAGCTTATTTTTTATATTTAAGTTTAATATATAATGAATATAACAGTTAACAATTGGCAGCCCTGGCCACATCACGTAGGACTGCGGCCTCGACGGGTGTCCGCGACTGCAGCACGTAACGAGCGTTACAACGAGATATCTGATCGGTGCAAAATTCTGAAATGCTAAAATATGCAGAATGAATTAAATTATTCCATATAAAGACAGAAAATCCGTGTTTCATACCGTATTTCTCATTTTATTTAAAACAAAAATAATTGTGTTATATTCTTATAAAACCATGAAGCAAGTAGGTATATTGAATCTAAATTATTTGTGTAATATTATGAGTAGAGTTTTATAGAAAATGATTTAGTGACAGCCCTGGTGTCACGTACTGTAGCGGCCTCGAGCGCCCGCGCACGTAACCAGCTGGTGTGACCCTAGCTGCGCGACTAGCTGACACATATTAACACATGTCGCATTGTCTGAGGCTGTCAAAGAACGGTGGCAGGTGATAGCTTCATAAACTATGACAATGTTATATGATTTATTAGAAAATCAATTCTTATTTCATTGAAGAATAAAATCTTAATATATGTATATTAATACAAAAATAATATTGGTTTGGATCCGGCTTGAGAAAATCCGTATTGAACATTCACTTTAAAGTCACACTAATCACAGACAAAATGACAGAAAATCGCCTAAGATGGTATGGACACATTAAAAGACAAAGCGTAGATCATGTGGTACAAATAGCTCCAAAACTTACCAGAATCAAGGAGAAGCAGAGACCGCCCGGTAATAACCTGGTTGCCCAACATCACAGAGACCTTAAGAAAACCCAATTGCCTGACGCAACAAGACCGTTTGCCTTCATGTAGAAAAGCGAGGAGTCCCGACACCAAATGACGGGATCAGGGACGGAAGAAGAAAACATAAATAGTATTAGTTTAAAGTAATATCGTAAGCTATACTTATATATTTTACAAAATCAATTAATAATATTTCTTTTTGTATGGATTACAAAATTATCCCCAAGAAATGATGATGATCATGCGTGAAATTGCGACCAATTTCTCTCCTCTCTTCTCCATTCTCTGTGACTTTTGAAAGCTTAATGAAGTACCTTTATGCAGAAAATTGAACTAAACATGACATTACAAAAAATATAAGCTTCTTACAAGAGAAAACTACGAAATAATATTTGCGGTTTCAGATCGCTACCAACAAAAGTATTTCCTAACCTAACTAAAAAAAATAAATCAAATAATAAAAAAAAACTCAATATTATAAAGCAAACGTGCATTTTTTACATCGTTATAACATTTTTCAATTTCGTTTTTATTCCGAGTCACGTCTGTTGAAGCTCAGCGCGCTCGTGCATGTGGGTCGACGAACGGTACACGGACTTTCTTTTTTTATTTCCTACGCCTCTTGGCCATACCGCTTCAGAACACCACAATATATATCTCCGGGACTGCCTTTTGTTAGTCCTTTGTTATAGGGAAAGATGATCTTCGAATCTTTAAAGTCATGAGTTCAATCTTTCTAAATAAATAAAAAACAAAATGAAGAACTTCATTTTTTCAAATGTATTGTACGTTGACTGTTACTTTTTTTTTTTTTTTATTTATTCCTAGCCTATTGAACGTCAAAGGAGTGACAAGCTCACGCTGCATTTCATTCCTAAGATGAAGGTTGATTATTTTCTGATGATGTTGTTTTAAATTTGTATATGTAATAGAGTACAAAATAAATTACAAACATAAAATAAAATTAAAAAAAAGAAAAATAACAAATAAAAAAAATTACAGTTAGTTGCAAAACAACAATTTTATTAAAAACTTTACAAATAGTTAAATATTTACTTAAGAAAAATCTGTTCTTTCAGTTGCAATAAATAATAGCGTAAGTATTTTATTTACTATTTATGTCAGTCATAAACATTAATTAGTAATTTTGTATGTACATCTGTATATCTGTATTCAAAAAAAAACGATTTTGTGTACGTTTACGATATCGATCAGCTTTAATGATTCTTCTCATCATATCGATCAACTTTAATGATTCTTCTATATAAATATATTAAGGAAAAATTCCTTAAGGTGGTTTTGAAATTGGAGTACCTTATTTTAGTTAAAAAATATGAATATTGAAGTATACGACCAGAACGTTCATTCTCTAAAAACAAACATGAAGTTTAAAGCTGAGTCCTAACAATGCTTTTTGCAGGAGCTAAATCATATTGTATGTTTTATTTCTGGCTTTGTGCCAGGTGATGTGGTTGTGAGAGCCACAACGATGCAATCAGACACTGTTGTCATACGTAGTCAGCATGGAAACTAAAGATGATTAATTTATCTTGCATTTAATATTTTTACTTTTATAATAATGTCCTCCTGACCGATTCCGGCCACGGCGGCCAATCTCATTGAGACTAGCCAACTGCGCAGGAGATATTATAGTGCACAAATGTACGCGCAGACACAAGTGCACTCTCTATTCCTGTCACTCTCATACTCCGGTGGGACGACTACTCGACACGACCAGTGAGAGTTAAGGCGCAGGACCGACGGCTTTACGTGCTCTCCGAGGCACGGGGGTGAAACACCGCCAACTTCCCAACTCCGGGCTGTTACTGAGGCTTACTATACAGAAAGACTCAATAACTAAACTTGGCCCGACCCGGGACTCAAACCCAGGACCTCAGGATGTGCAGCCGTACATGCTAGCCACTACACCACCGAGGCAGTTAACTTAATTTAATAAGACAGTTAATTTTTACTTTTATTGGCATAGTAAATATATTGATAATGGTGAGAATAAAACATAGCCATTTATTATTCATATTGAATTTGAAAGTTAGAAAGCTGAAAACTGAAACAATGTCTCGACAAGGGTTAAATCAAAATGCACGTTTCGTTATTGGCAATACGCCAGGTGATTTGCTGTCCTGTTGCGGTCGACGCTGCATACAGATCTGGGTAGTCGCCTGACACTCTGCGCGTGGAATAAAAATGTTCCATCTATTCTGATTGAACTTTAAAATTGGAAGAGTAAAGTTAAGATTAATTATCTGAGATTACTGTGTTGCTAGTTAAAAGATAAAATTTAACTCTTAATATTTAATTTTAACTGAAATCCATGAATCAAAATATAATAAAAGCTAGCGTAAACTTAAATACCGCCAACAATATATTAAATTCTATTACGGTATGTACCTACATTCGCGTGTTATCAACGCCTTATCGCGTGGCGATGTTTGCTCGCGACTCGGTCGCATTCCTCCACGCTTCGCCTCGAATTATTACATGGTGACGTGGAACCTCGATATGACAGCTCCAAAAACGAAAGTGCCATTCAAATCTAATGTCGTCAGACGTCAGAGATACTTTAGAATTTACGTCAAACATATGTTTCTCCTTTTAAAAAAATGTTAAAAATTTTGTGAAGGTTATCATGTTTGAATAGTAGGTACATACACTAATTAATAATATAAAACGAGTGTGCTATTTCTAATATTATAGAATTATTTATAATGATTTTTGCTTTTGTGTGGAGAACTTTATGCCACTTGCTTTTTATAGCTTACTTTATTTAACATGGCATATTTAAGTTTCATAAACGTCGTAAACTAACATTTCACAATGATTAGTTAGAAATATATTTGATAGATTTTTGCAAATGATATCCCTCCTCATAATTAGTTGCAGTTATCTTTTTGTTTCATACATAATATAAGAAAATTGCTTTGCATAGTAGTCCCTCATGCGTAACTCTAGCAGTTACAGCATTTGCCTGGCTTATAACTTTAGTACCCACGATAAATATGAAATACATTGAATACATTTAAACAACATACCCAGCATGCATAATAATTAACGGTTTAACACCGTATTTTAACTTGTATTGTGAATATAATTTTATGAAATAGCAAGAATGATGTAAATCTGTTATCTTAGGTTTGAAATTTTGACTTCTAATATTTACAGACCAATCTCTTTTGTGTCTTCTTTATTCTACGTGACATTGGCGAAGTAAACTGTGCTCAAATGGCACGCTTTGAAACCCTTATAGTAGGGGAGATCAATAGGGGTTTTTGGGATTTACTCAAGCGCGGCAGATTAAAGTAAGGAGGGATACCTACCTAAGTACCTCCATCATATGTAGTCCTCTGTAAAAAAAGAATAATTTAAAAAAAAATTGATAAGTTAGAAATACTTGAAAACCTCTTCTAATATATATGGGATTATAAACGTCAAACTTAATACATATAATACAACGCAACCTAAAATGCTAAAGAACCTACGTATAATCATCTATTACTTAGTGCATTCGTTGCAGTCGTTAATCATAACATAAAAAATAGCTAGTTTAAGAAGGCATGCAAATAAAGGCTCGTTCACATCAGCGACGCGTGACGCCGGCCGCTGCGCGTGACCGTCCCGTGCGCCCGCACCGTGACTCGCATACGAATCACATCACATTTATTACTCTTTGTTTCTTTACGCTTCGGAACTCACCTAAAAGCGGTATCCTTAGATATTCAGAAACTATGTTACTTATAAATTACGATCTTGATTTCGGTAAATATTTGGGATTATGGAATGTGTCCCACATACTTAATAGTTAATACTGGGGCATAGTTCTTGGTTTAGTTATATGGGAACTCGATATTTTATGGCGGTTGCGTTCAGTTTTTGTTCTGATAGTATCGCTTGGTAATGTTTTCTCGGACTACCATTCAAGAAATATGGTGTAGGTATATTTATGTCATATTTTGCTGTGTAAAATATAATTGGAAAATATATACATACATATATAATATGTATCTAAAAAAACTTCAAATCAGGCATATATGCATTACTAGTATTAATATAATAGTAGTAAGGGTGAGTTATTTCCATGCGAATTGATATGATATGTGAGAGAGACGTGTTTTGATTTACGATCAGAAACTTAGTATGAATATTAACAGTCTTTAATCATGATGATGAGCTCAATCTTGATGATGTCTCCCCCATTCTTCATGACATTGGCGGAGTGTGTCAATGTGAGGTTGATTGATAGTATGAAACTCATTTTATCCATCGCTAATGTTGCGGGTATCTGTAAATTAAATTTGTAAATCTGTGTTAAATGCCTACAGAATTACGAAACTTATCGCAGAAGAAAGTGTGCATTTAATTTATAAAGATAATTAGATAAAAAATGTTTACGACCCAGTTACCAGACGATAACGATAAGGCCATCTGGCGTCACACTCGCGAGCATCCTGACTTAGAAAGCGCGTAATTCGCGCTTGGCTCGTCGAGCGTAGCGCCTCGTGGGACCGCATTACGGCCTACGGGGTCCTTTCACGCGTAAAGTGTGATCTTAAGAATACTCAGATATGTGCTAGCGTTTAATACTGAACATTTTGCTATATTTAAGAGATAAATTAGTAGATGTGAATAAATTTTGCAATCTAGTAGTCTTTGTTTAAGATAAATTATTTTTTGTTCGCTGTATTTAAATACATTAATATTTAATTTAAAATGTCATTTAAAGGAGCCATTTTAGTTTGTATTTGGCTCTTATTAACAAAACCGCATTCTGGTTCAGTGCGAGCTTCCTCACTGACTGTATTTAAATATAATTGACGATTTCTAAAGTACTTGAAAAATATCTAATTAAATAAAGTTACATCATTCTTATTCGATTTAAGTTTTAATTTCATCAGTAAAATAAGTTATTTTATTATTAGGCATTTTCCTAATACGTCGTCGTCGAGTCGCGGGTTCGAGTTCCGCTGGGGGCATTTATTTGTGTGATGAGCAGGAATGTTTGTACTCCACTCATGGGTGTTTATATTTATAATATGTATGTATTAAAAGGTATATATATGTAGTGTATCAACTATCTGGTATCCATAATACAAGCCTCGTAGCTTACCTTGGAACGAGATGGTGCTGTATGTTAACGTCGCAACATATTTATTTATTATTTTTTGTTAAATAATAGAGCAAGCCTCTATTTCATGTAAAAGCGGTGCTCTTCGTTAATCTTTACGTATAAGTATGTATATAGTATATAGGTATAGCTGACGCTAACAGAATCTAATTGTGCTAATGTTATAAAGGTGAGGTCAGCCTCGAGAAGCGATTAATGCCATCGCTCGAGTGCCATCTTTAATCCAACATTAGATTTGAATTAACCTACAATTGCTAAAGAAGGGTCATACTAACTCACTATATTTATCAAGAAACATATTTTACACGAGTATTCAATTTCCAAAATTTTTATTAAAGTTATACTTCTTTTGGCACGCTTGGAGAAAAATATGAGAGTAAAATTTTATGATGTGCGCGCCCACCGATAGCCAAAAAGCGACATGATGAAGTTAGCTGCATTCTTTTTACAAACAGAGAGTTGTGACATACGGGATAAAATCATTAGCCATTTTTGTTCTCTTACGCCAAAGCAGTATAACTTCTTACATAATTACACACACACGTTTTTTTTAGCATTGCATTATTACATTGTTTTACTGAACGTCATGAATCTACCATCAGTTCGGAAAGAAAAAGTTTCAATCCTGAGAAGAACTGACGAAAGAAGAACTATTTGTGGATGTAAAGCGTACTTTCTACATTACAAATTTTACATTCTAACAGTAAGTATGATATGGATGGGAGGAAATTGGGGGTGGCAAGAGGAAATTTCGAATCACGATTTACTCGAGCGCATCTGCCCCCGCCACTCCGTCCTTCGGACGCGTTACGAATTTTGTGTTGATTCTATGCAGGGACGAACTGGCCAATTTCTCATTGTTTATTTTTCTACTATTTAACGAATTGTGAAAATGTGCTACCAGCAAATCTACATATGTATTTTTAGACTTATGCTAAAATTACACATAATTAATAGTCTATTTATAGGTTTCAGATATCCCCTGATTGGCAAAATTAGCAAAAACTCATTAATCCGCTATTAAAATTTTGTAATGTATTTTATAATATGTAAATTCTTAAATATGTATACAAATCATATATTTAAAAAATTCAAACATGACCAGAATGGGGATGAAAATTGTAATATCTCGCATAGATGACATTACCAACAAGATAAATCCACTCGGCCATATGTCATTAATCTGTAAAAGTATTTTTTTAATGTAAGTATTTAAGTTATCACTACAACACAAAGTTTATTTAAAATCGGTTCAGTATTTTTTGTGTGAAATGCGCACACCGATTTCGTTAAGTTACTGTTTTATTATATGTATAGATATTAAAAATATCAGTCTGTAACATAATATTAGGAACAGTTTTAAAACACGATTATTAACGCACGTCTGCTCCCGCCGCTCTTCCATCGGACGTAGTGCGTATTTTTTTGATTTTCAACAGAGACGTAGTACAATTTAGATTTTGCTTCGATACGTTCAGTATTACAAATATTTATCTACCTTTTCTTATATAAAGTTAAAATATTCCGCCACATTTATTTATAACGATGTACTCAGGAAAAACATGAGAATAACATACCATGGATAATCTAGAGCGTAATCGCTCGCTTCATTAATAAAATTATTTATTAATAAAGTTAATTAAAATATTTTCATTAAATGTTGGCCGCCATTTATTTTATTATATAATGTTGGAAACTTTCCAACGGACCAAATGTCTACTATTAAAAGTAACGTTGAAGAAACATAAACGTCATAGTTCATTCAACACCACATCGTTTCATACTGATTATAGCCCAAGAAATGAAAAATTTGATGTTGTTCTAGAGTTATGAGGTTACAAATAGCGAGGTGCTAATTTAATTATTAGTAGTTAGTTGCCAATTTTTGTTCCCCGAATAACATAGTTTTTTATTATAAATTCACTACACAGACTTATCCAGGGTTGTCTACTATTTACTTTATACTAGCGGCTTACCTTCGCTTTGCTCGGGTTCGCCTCTAGACAAACAAAAGCAAATATATCCCACAGGAACCATTTTCCGGGATAAAAAGTAGTCTATTTGTTATTCTAGTATATGAACTGTATTATTATAAAGTTTCATTAAAATCCAATCGGTAATTTTTGTGTACTGAGCTGTATAATTTACTATAGTGTTTTAACTATCCCACAGAAACTCTTTGATTTTCCGGGATGAAAAGTATCTAAAATGTTGATCGGGGATATAAGGTACGACCACGCAAAATTTCATTTAAGTCGGTCTAACAGTTTCGGAGATTAGCCCGTACAAACAGACAAACAGACAGAGAAACAAAAAAATTGAAATAAATCTGGATTTGTTCTATTTCTCTTCTTACATCCCCCTGACTCAGTTATCAGCATTTTTTCTATGTACAGACATTCGACCTCTACAATTTTATTATATGTATAGATAACATTGTGTATACCGTATTAAATTTTTACTTTTTTTTTTAAATATAGCGTAAAAGTAGTAAATAAATTACTCGTATAATACATTATTATCACTCAATAGGTCTCTCTAGCTCTATAGGTTCATGTTTACTACCTAACAATGAGTTTGTTTGGTTATTATTATTATTGTACCGTTATTCTCCAAATTAATTATAATATTATATTAAGTACATGGATGGCAACCCTGCGGATGTCAGTCTTGGCCATTATTAAGGTGGCGTGTGTAAACCAAAAATTTTTACGTTTCTCATTCATTATTATTTTAATTAACAACAGATTAGTTACATTTTTGAACGTTTATGTTGCCATTTTACTCTTATTGTAGGGGTTTTGATGAAAAACCTCGCACTAGTAATGTATATATGTATTCAGTACTTTTTAACGTCCCACTGCTGGGCACGGGCCTCTCTTCAATACGAGGGGGATCAGGCCATAGTCCACCACGCTGGCCAAGTGTGGGTTGGCGGACTTCACACGTCTTTCGAAAACTTGCTAGGTTCTCTCAGGCATGCAGGTTTCCACACGATGTTTTCTTTCACCGTAAGGCATATAATCTCGCACTAAATGCCTATATTCTGTACTGTCTTTAGAGCAGAATTCCGAAATAATTTACCTGGTATGGAAAAGGAAAAGTTTATTTTGTAAACTATTATTTTTTACGACTAACATAATATGCAAAAATGTTATACTCGTAATAACAGGAAAATAACGTATAACGTACCTACCGATCATCTGATTTGCGTCAAACGTTGTGTTAAAATTATTAGCGGTGAAGTGTGAAATACCCTAACTTTTACACATTCAACGGTGTGCGTCAATGCCTTTGTTATATTAATCCAGAATACGTTACTAAATATTTAGTTAGTTCAATTATACGGTCACGATACAACGTTTCGTGTTAACGCGATGCGACAAGGATGCTTCATGATAATCCTAATGTATGTAAGTCTCAATATTTAGACAGGTTTTGTTAAACTTTTATGACATTTAAATCATATCGTCACATTGTTGATAATACTGTTTTTTTTAATTTATTTTGTCTTTTATATTTGTTTTTTATTAATAAATTTAACAATTAATTTATACATTGTTAAATAGCGAAAGACAAAACATTTCAGTACCTTTTTCAATAATAATTATTACGACCGTATTTCGACCACTAAACGAACACTAGTTAATGGTTAATCTTATAGGTAATTAGCGGCTCACCATCGCTTCCCTAGATACGTTTTAATGATTAGTATAGATTGTTCAGAGATGAGATATTTTCCCGCAGTAAAAAGTACCCAATAACCAGCTATCATCATACCAAATTTCATCAAAATCTGTGTAATGGGTTTCTCGTGATGCGTTCTCAGATAGACAGACAGACAATAATTCTAAACCCTATAGATTCGGCCTCTGTATCGATAATAATTACTATTTCAATAAGATTTTCCAAAAAATATTTCATTTACAAATTCGACTGGGTTAGAATTTTATTATATGTACGTATTGATAAATAATCTATACAAATAAAAATGAATCTCCGAAATGTATGTACGCGCATAACTTCCGAACGACTGCACCAACTTAGATAATTCTTTTTTTCTTGTGTTTATTATTGTGACGACATTCTTTTGTGTTTGTTCTTTGTATAGAAGAAAATTAAAAGATTTTTTTTAACTAAAATAAGATTTTTTTTAAACCTCATGATATGAAAAGTGAATGAGTGAAATAGTTTTTATCCCAGAAATCATCCCTTAAGGGGGTGAGAATGGGGATGAAAGTTTGTATGGGGAAGCAAGCTAGGGACGAACCCGAACGAAGCAAGGGTGAGTCACTAGTAAGGTAAATAAAAATAGTCTATAACATTTAAGAAAATGTATTCTCAATATGGAAAAACGTTAATAATAATGGTCTAACAGAAAGCTACATTATGCCTGCTCACTTTTTACTTAATTCAAAAAGAAGGGGTTCTAATTCAGGTTATTCAACTGTTTTTGTGTATGCAATGCCATATATTTTTAATAAAATTGTATATCCAAATTTTTTAATAAATAGGCTTAGAAATAATAGCATGAAAACCCTGAAGGATGAAGTTGTGACTTTGGAATGACTTTGAAAACCGTACGCTGTTTTAGCGTGATGCGGTAACAAACATACGCACACAAACTTTCGTATTAATAATAGTCCAATATTCCTCGTAAAAGTTAACAGTGTTGCCTTCCACTCGAGTATTCGACTTTCAATCCATCCCTGTGCCTACACCTTGGTACAGTCATGACGTAGAGCGGCTACGTGCTGACGGCGGAGATTGTGCCGCATACTGATGACGGCTGCCTACATCGCCCCGCACGCGCCGCGCCTGCGGAATTGTCTCTAATGGATTTATGGTTTTAGACTTACGATTCCACATGAATAGATAACAGAATTTCAGGGATGGCTTTGGAACTAAATGAGTTTGTCTCGTAGGACTAGCTTTATACTGTTATTATAATTCATTCATTCGTAATACATATTATGTGGAAAGACTACTTTCGATTTAAATGCATGCATATATATAATTAATAGCCATTATCTAATATCTACCAAATTACTTAAAACATTCAAATAGGCCGAATTTCAATAATTTATGTGTACCGTTTATCAGAATTCTATAACAAAACGAGAAAATAAAACGGTTTTTTATCTATATAGATAAATAAAATTGGAGTGTCTGTTTGTAATATTAAAATAACCGTTTTTTACTAAATGCATATGGATGTATACACGGTACATATACCAAAACAACATTTTTTACAATTTTTGTCTGTCTGTCTGTTTGTTCCGGCTAATCTTTGAAATGGCTGGACCGATTTTGATGGGACTTTCACTGGCAGATTGCTGATGTAATAAGGAGTAACTTAGGCTAGTTTTATTTTTGAAAAGAAAAGAGGGTCCCACGAAAAAAAATTAAAACCAAATCAATTAATTAATTTTGATTTAAGAAGCAACCTAGTGAGTCGCTAGTTTAAAATAAAACTGTAACAATAACAAGAGTCCATTATTGATACTGTCTTGTACGTAAAAATGTGATTTATGATCACTTTCCCCGTTTTTTTTACCTTTTACGCAGAAGGATAGAAACAAAGAACAATCACAAATTCCGCAGAAAACTTAGAATAATGTTGTTCTGAGTAAAAGTCTAAACAATTAGTCATAAAATAAATAACTTATAACAGATCTTGACAAGTATTATTTATGTAAACAGGTCTTGCCTGTTTTTTTTTTGTTTAAAGACACTCAGTTCCCGTAACTTTTCTTAGTTTTTATTGAAATAATTTAACTTACAATTTTGACTTCACATGTCTATCGAAAACTTGCTAGGTTTTCTCAGACATGCAGCTTTCCTCATGATGTTTTCCTTCACCGTAAGGCAAGTGGTAATCATATTAGAAATGATTCGCACATGAAAATATCAGACGTGCGAGACCTGGGATTTGACCCCGCTTCACTGGGTTTCCCAAGCGGGCGCGTTACCACTGGACTACCACTGCCTGTATTTATAATAGTCTCTTCTAAAGTCCACCATGGCCTGGCTGCTGCACTCAGAGCCTAAGAGATCTTTTCAGCAGTCAACGGCACAGACACAAAATCTTTTAAACACATTCAATTATGTTACAGTTGACTTAAATAGTGCACCCACACGATTACTTGTACAGACCTTGACTTGCAAAGAATTAGATAAATAAATTAACGTTGAAAAAAAGTCATTTTTAAAAACAAGTTTTGTTAATGCGCTAAAAACTTTATTGTAAAAATGGTTTTTAACATTCATTTATTTTTGTAAGCGTAATATTAATTTGATAGAGATAAAATGGGAACATTTATTTGTCAAATGTGAATGTGAATGAATTTGTTTTGTTTAAGTATCAATGAATATGACTAAAATATACTCTTTTGTTTTATGGGGAATGGACTGCGGTGTCATTATGTACGTAGTACCAAGTATATAGAAGATTTAGGCTCTATCCACACTAGAATGTCCATTACAGTCAATTCTCTATCTGATATCGGTCTGGTAAAATATTTTTATACAAGAAATGTTGCTGGAGTGTGATTCGACCGAAACATGACTTACTGATAGTGTGAATGCACTCATTGTTTCTTATATAGAAATACTTTACTAGACCAATATCGGACCCAGAACGAACCGAGGTCGGTACTATAGTGTGGATCGGGCCTTTTAGTGAAGTTACATACCATTTATCGTTTAGTAGAAGGTGGTAGATTTGTTGGAGTAACAAACGCTTTGTTCAGAGACACTTATTTTGGATGAGTACACTGATACTATAAGCTGAAGTAACACATAAGCTACTATTAGGCACCGAAGAACGCCAAGTAAAGAGAGTAAATTACTTAAAATAGAATAATTTTATAAAATCTAGAAATATGTATAATAATTTTATATTTAACTAGCGACTCACCCACGCTTCACGTCGGGAACCGTACATTTTTTCCGGGATGATTATATATCATCCCGGAAATCCCGGCCTATAGCCTTCCTCAGTTAACGGGCTATCTAATGCAAAAAGAATTTTTCAAATCGGATTAGTAGTTCCTGAGATTAGCGCGTGCAACCAAACAAACAAACAAACTCTTCTGCTTTATAATATTCGTATGTATTTAGATGGAATTACAATCTGAATCACATTTAACAATGTATGATTTTTTTTTTATTTCACGATCACATGCTCTTATTTGTCATATAATCTTATTAAAATCATATTCGGATGCATTAACGAGGTCCTTTTTTTCGCTTCCGCTTCATGACATCCAGTACCAAAAAAGTTTAAATTGTACAATTTATTCTGTATAGATAAGAATAGCCTAAGTTACTTTCGCCGAGTAAAATAATAGTAATTTTATTTTGCTTAACAGGTAAGAAATTTTATTATTATTTTTTAAAACAATAGTAGTGATACACTGTACAAAATATGCATAGTTAATAGTACAATGAACAAACCCTCATTTGTACAAATTGACATAGATGATACAATAGCAAATAGAGAACAAAGTAACAAAGACTCATAAACAAACTGCTCGACACAATTCCGCCACTTTCTACGTTACGCTTAACAATATCTGTATCAGATATTTTGTGAGCTCTGTAAAAGGATAACGGTACGTGAACCAGTTACACACGAGCATTTTACGATGTACTTTTACTTTCCCATGTTTTTTTCCTTATTGTTTTTTCGTAATTGCTTTTCAAAATTCAAAAATATTGTCTAGTGACGCCAAGGCAATATACTATACAGTATACACTCACAATGGCCAGAGTGGCTTCGTAATACATGATACTAACTATTATATAACAATATATGTGTCTATCCTTTCGCAGAGCTCGTTGTGGGAAGGTTGGTTTTAGGATGATTTATTAGTAACAATAATAAATCCTATACCATCTGTTGCTCCTGTTATAATAGATCGTCCAATTTTATTGACATTTTCAAAAACTCCTTTTTACTTAATTTTGATTGTAGGTATGTTTTTGTGAACCGATTTAAATAGTTTTTTTTTTTGAAATAAATGATACCCAGATGATTTGATACCCTGGGGTCAGTTCCATTTATAAGGCTTCAATAGTTACTGATAGTAATAGGTAGAGTTGTTTTGAGCTCAATTTGTTCGCTCACAACATAAATTTCAAGAATAAAAAAAACCATTTCGCTCAATAAAAAATCCCGAAAGGGTCTCTTAAATTACGTCTCGTATATAAAACTTTACTTTTCCCGTGTAAAAACTTATAAAACATTTTTCTGCTTAATATTTTGTTTATATCTACACTCTTATCATTTCTGTTTCAACAATTTCCTGCTCAAGGAAATACGACTAAGAAAAGTAAATGTGAGTCAGTGTGGCGAATTGCGAGTGTGTTAGCAAACATAAGTGCACCTGAGACAACACTTGCACAGCCGTCACTATAATAAATATATACACTCTCTGATCGAGATATCTGCACTGTATGATGTACTATAGTATTGTATTTTGGACTAGCGACTTACCCTCGCTTCGCTCGGGTGCGTCCCTAGGTACGTTTTAATTTTTTTGAGCGAAACCCTAATTCTTTTTCTAAAATAAAAGTAGCCTAAGTTACTCCTTATAATATCAGCTATCTGCCAGTGAAAGTCCCGTTAAAATTGGTCCAGCCATTTTGGAGATTAGCCGGAACAAACAGACAGACATACAGACAGACAGACAAAAAAAAATGTGTTTTTCTTATAAGTACCGTATATAATTCCATATGCATTTAGTATAAAGCGGTTATTTTGACATTATAAACAGACACTTCAATTTTATTTATCTGTATACTCGTAGACTTAAGAATAGGAAATTGGACTACAACATTTCACAGAGTCATTTAAAATTTAAAATTACTAAAACAATAATTTTAAATGCGAACTTAGTTCACGCTGAAAATGCTGGACGGGTTTGGATAAAATTTAGTATACAGATAGATTATGTTACGTAGTAAATGATAACACATGGGCACTAATTTCTGGGCACCCAGTATACTAGATATGTATGTACAAGTATGTACATGGCTAGTAGATACAAAGATATTGCGTTAATGATACCTACGATATTAGATGTATGTAAAGTAATAAGTTTAGTGGATATATTACACTTATTGATCTTTAGTAAAGCCTAGCTAGTTTTTATGTTAATTACGGATGCTTTTCATAATAATCATCTACGATACATTAAAAGTAGATAAGCCGGTGTTATTACGGAATTAAAAGCTTTTTTCTAATCTGGCCTCAATATCGTATACGTCATTTGCTATAAATCATCGATGACATTGGTTCAAGTTGCCGGCTTTTTATACCGTGTTTACTTTGGAGACTTTCATATTATATTTACTAGCGGCTCTCCCTCGCTTCGCTCGGGTTCGCCTCTAGACAAACAAAAACAAATCTATCCCACTTTAATTTTCTGGGATGAAAAGTATCTAAAATATTGACCGGAAATATACCACTAATATACCACCCTGTAAAATTTCATTTAAATCGGTCCAACAGTTTCGGAGATTAGCCCGTAGAAACAGAAAAAAATCTGGATTTGTTATATTTCTCTTCTTACATCCCCCTGACTCGGTTTTTAACATTTTTTTTCTATGTACAGACATTTAACCTCTACAGTTTTATTATATGTATAGATAAACGTACAATTTTAATGAGATAAAATTTTACGAAAAATATTGATATTCGTAAACATGTCGTCAATTCTTAATCTAGAAGCGTATTTCTAATCAAAACATCTAATTAAAAATACACATATTAAAACGTTTAAAATAATAACAAATGCTCTATCATTACAAACATGTATTATTTTTAGTTTCCCGCGGCTCGCTTATTTCAATTATGTCTATATGTTATAGTGTTACAGTATATAGCTTATGTGTTACTCCGGTGTATAAGCTATATAGGTACTATAAAGTTTCATCCAAATCCGTTTAGTAGTTTTTGCGTGAAAGAGTACCTAACAAACATACATCCTCACAAACTTTCGCGTTTATAACATAAGTAAGATTGTATTGTATTCAGCCCTTTTTAACATCCCACTGCTGGGCACGGACCTCCCTTCAATACGAGGGGAATCAGGCCATAGTCCACCACGCTGGCCAAGTGCGGATTGGCGGACTTCACATGTCTTTCGAAAACTAGCTAGGATTTCTCAGACATGCTGGTTTCCTCACAATATTTTTCCTTCACCGTAAGGCAAGTGGTAATCATGTTAGAAATAATTCGCACATGAAAATATCAGAGGTGCGAGACCCGGGATTTGAACCCGCTTCACTCGGTTTCCCAAGCGAGCGCGTTACCACTGGGTCACCACTGCCTAGTAAGATTATAGGTATATTTAAAACTCTATAACACTCGTGATGAGTTACCAGCTTACTTATATCTCTACAGCCGCGTCGCTTCTTAAATTATAATATTAAATAATTAAACGATACGCTTGGCAATCATTGTATAAACATTTCGCAGAGTAGGTACTTTCGAAGTTGCATTCATCTTGTCGTAAAGTATTTTATAGACGTGAAGGTTAAGGTGACCAGTTTCTAAAAATTTTGATGACGATCTTTATGTCTGATATATTTTGGGACACTATCGAAAATAAACTATTAATTATAATAATTACGATAATTGTGTGAGATAAGATGTTGGGATGAGTCCTGCTCTCGAGGCTATATACATTGGCCATTCCAATTATGGTTCTGTGTCAAAGATCATATCTATCTGTACTAGCGACTCACCCTCGCTTCGCTAGGTTGCTTCCCAAAACAAAATTAATTAATTAATTTGGTTTTTTTTTTCGTGGGGCCCTATTTTTTATGTAAAATAAAAGTAAGTTACTCCTTATTACAACAGCTGTCTGCCAGTGAAAGTCTCGTCAAAATCGGTCCAGCCATTTCAGAGATTATCCGGAGCAAACAGACAGACAGACAAAAGTTGTGAAAAATGTTGTTTTGGTATATGTACTGTGTATACATCCATATGCATTTAGTAAAAAGCGGTTATTTTAATATTACAAACAGACACTCCAATTTTATTTATCTGTATAGATTTAATTTAATTATTATATCTTATTTTCACGAAAACTATATTTCAACTAGATTATAGCTAATGAGTATTCTAAGTTCAGACTCTAGTATACTTAACTTTTTTGCTTAGTAATATATGGAGATCATCACTACATAAACTAACAAACGCGACAGCTATCTATCACATTAGTCACGGATGACGTATTATGATACAAATTGAAGGCTTATCGTTAAGAGTACATTACACTTTTTATAATCTAGTAATACAGCTTGATTGCAGTATAAGGGTAACTAAATGCGGGCGAGACTTACGTTGTTTACTTTCAATAGTCTACATGTAAGTTACTTCGCCAATGTCATAAAGGAAACTATGTTTTATTATAAAGATCAAATTAAATCAAGTATTCTTTATTGCACACCTAAAAATTTAATGAAAAAAATTAAAGAGTGCGTGTATGAATATGTACAAGAAGTAAAACTTCTGTAGGTTATCGGTACTCTTAATGAAATTCAATTTATGTTTTAAATAATTATGATAGGTGAGATACTAAAAATAACGCATATTAGGCATATTACAATAATATATTTATAGAATATCATTTAAGGAAAGAATATTATATTAAATATCATTTGTCAGACAATAACAACGGTTACCATGACAACAAACGCACGTACATTTTTACGTAACGCATTCACCAGCTTACCCCCTAAGTCAAACGTGAGTAAAGAAGTTTTACTTCAAAAATAGCACAAAGATCATTCCACAGGAAAAAATAAAAGATTGACTCACATGTAAGCATAGTCAATAAAATCTAATGGTATTCAAATTCAATTCAAGTTAAAAATATTTTATTCAGCATTAAATTATTACAATTTTTTACTGAACGTCATGAGTCTACTACCAGTTCGGAAAGAAGAAGCCTCAGACTTGAGAAGAACCGGCGAAAGAAACTTAGCGGGACTAATATTATTTCATTATCTTTTTTTGTAAGCCAAATTATAATTTACAACAATTCTATAAAGTTGAAGTAGCCTGGAGGCGATCACATCATTCCCAAGGCGTGCCATCTTGTATAAAATTATTAATTGTATAATAACCTTTAGAACACAAACATTCTTTAACATATTTTTTTTAATTAAGCGATAGAATCATTTTTTAAATGTTTTCTGGGATCCTGTTGTAAAATCGTGTACATTGACCATAACAAACAGTAATTGTCTAATAAATACAAGATATACAAAGTTTGGTACATCTTCACTCTTACGTATGATAACTAAGATGAAAGTAAATATTATGTACCTATGTATATTATATCTATCAATATCTGTTACTACTATGGCCGTTGCAGCAATATATTAATTATTTTAATCTATTTTATTGGAATAGATATAAAATATGTGCATCTAATTATACTCCTTTTAATGTCACTTTTTTTTTCTTTTTTACAAATCTATACAAAAACGTAATTTATAAAAAGTTTAATAAAAAGGTCTTAATCAAAAATGTATAACTATTAAAAAGGATGTGTGTATGTGTATGAGAGTGTACCTACACAACTATTCTTATCAAAGTATCCTTTGTTCTTTCAGTTTTATCAAAAAATTAAAATAATAATAATAATAATAATATCCTTTATTGTACACCAAAAAGAAACAAAAAAAAAACATAAAAAAAAAGAACACAAAGAAAAGATGCGCAGCAGGCGGCCAATTCGCTGGAAGCGATCTTTTCCAGGCAACCTTCAGGTGGAGGAGTAAGTTTCATAAAAACGGTAGGCGGTGTACTTGCTTTACACGTTTATATATATATATATATACTAGCAGAACCTGCGGCTTCGCTCGCGATCAAACTACAAAAAATACGAAATTTCATGCAAATATGTTCAAGGAATAAAAAGTTTCATACATACTTTTATTTCACCCCCTTGGGGATTAAACTTTTAAAAATCCTTCCTTAGTGGATGCCTACGTCATAAGAGAAATACGTGTGCGAAATTTTAAGTTTCTAGCCCTAAGGGTTTGGCCTGTGCGTTTATTTAAAACTTTCATCCCCTATTTTCATCCTCTCTTAGGGGCTGAATTTTGGAAAACGCTGAAATACGTAACTTATTATTTTTGCCGTACTCATTTCATACGAAATATGAAGCAAATATGTGCTACAAAACCTCCTTGGCTTTTTGCTATTAGTAATAATTTGATGGCTGTAATGATTTGCAAATGTATGATTGTGACTCGCGCATCGAGGGCTCCGTACCGCCGAATATTGTGTTGTTGTTACTTACACACAAACATATATATATATATATATATATATATATATATATATATATATATATATATATATTTGTTTTCGCCACACATACTTTATTTGAAGATATTATAATAAACAAAAACTTAAGTGATCATTACTCAAAATATTTAGTACCTGAAAAAGACATTTTACGTACATATATTCTGAAAATTATATTTTAAAAAATTATAATTATTTATGTTTAAAGTATTTAGCACGCTCCACTACTTCTATTTTTTGCACATTTCCTACTTCATCTTTTCAAAGATGGAGGAAGAGACTACAATGATAGAACTCGCATATGTTTACGACTTAATAATCAAGTAACTCGGCTAACATTATAAACAGGCTAAAACCTACGTTATTTAAAAATATCCTCTGTCAACTTGATCTCACCTTTTAGTTCGCTTTTTACGCAGTCGTGTTTTTTTAATTAAATTTATTATTTTTATTAGTGTTTTGAAGTCAGTTTTTATTATTTTTTTAAGTTTTTTGTATTCAGAAGTATGGACATCAAGATTTTTTGGGAATATGCCCATACAAACATGCTAACCTTTCGAAACAAACATAAATAAATTCTCACCCCTTCTCTCGTCTAAGAGATGGAATTTTGAAAAACTTTGAAATACATGTTTATAGTTTGCTTATCAGTTCAATTAAAAAAGACAAATAGTAAATTTCAAGCAAATCAGGCCATTTTTTTTTTTCATTTTTATACTAATGTTTTCACCCTATTTCTCACGTTTGGGGTTTAATTTCCAAAAACGGTGAAATACGCATGTATTTATTTTTGTTGGGAAGCTTTAATATTAAATTTCATTCTTCTTACTTCAAAAATGACGGACTTCTCATATAAAATTTCATCCCCTATTCACCCTTTTAGGGAATAGATTTTCAACAGCTCTAAAATACGTACTTATTTATTTCTAACCAGAAGCTTGTATAAGAAATTTCATGCTTCTTACTTCTAAAATGACGGATCTCCCATATAAACTTTCAACCCCTATTTCACCCTCTTAGGGGATAGATTTTCAAAAACTCTGAAATACATATTTATTTATTTCTAATCAGAAGTTTGTATATGAAATTTCACCTCTCTAACTTCGAAAATAACGGATTTCTATACAAACGTTCATCCCTTATTTTACCCCTTTAGGGGTGGAATTTGTAAAAATCCTTCCTTAGTGGATGCCTACGTCATAAGAGGAATACGTGTGCGAAATTTTAAGTTTTTATCCCTAAGGGTTTAGCCTGTGCGTTTATTTAAATCTTTCATCCCCTATTTTACCCTCTTAGGGGTTGAATTTCAGAAAATGCTGAAGTATATAACTCATTATTTTTACCGTACTCAATTTATACGAAATTTCATGCAAATATTTCCAAGAAATAAAAAGTTTCATACAAACTTTTATCCCCCATTTCTCCCTCTTAGGGGTTGAATTTAAGAAAACGCTGAAATACGTAACTCATTATTTCTGTCGTAGTCAATTCGTACGAAATTTCATGCAAATATG
This sequence comes from Fabriciana adippe, assembly GCA_905404265.1. Lineage (NCBI taxonomy): Eukaryota > Metazoa > Arthropoda > Insecta > Lepidoptera > Nymphalidae > Fabriciana > Fabriciana adippe. Next base: position 616,860 of record FR989996.1, on the reverse strand, counting down.
TCCAAGGAATAAGAAGTTTCATACAAACTTTTATCCCCTATTTCACCCCCTTGGGGGTTGAATTTTGAAAAATCCTTCCTTAGTGGATGCCTTCGTCATATAAGGAATACGTGTGCTAAATTTTAAGTTTCTAGCCTTAAGGGTTTGGCCTGTGCGTTGATACATCAGTCAATCACCTTTGCCTTTTATATAATAAGAAGATATATATATATATATATATATATATATATATATATATATATATATATATATACTTATAGATATATAATATTTTTTTGTATCTAAACTAAAACGTAAGATAAACAAGGAAGCCATCAATCATCCTGTTGACAAATTACATCAATTTAGGATTAAGTGACACCGCTACGCTTCGTCACGTGCGTCATTTGTTATGTCACTGCGGTGTGACGACCTCCTAAATTGTATTCACGATAATGTCTCCTCATCACACGCTGTTGCTAAATATCCAAGCCAGAGTTGTTTTTATTGTATAACCTCTTGCGTGTCATTTAATTGGGCTGTTATAGCATACGGAAATATTTAAGTTTTGAATTTATAAATACACATTATTATGTACTTTGAATACAATAACACGATAAGATATTTTTAGACTAAACTATAAGTATAATAAGTGTTTTTCGAATTGGGCTGTTCTTTATCGTTTTGCTACGTTCTAACATTACTTGGTTTATCTTTCAAGGTCTTGTGTAAATTAAATCATGTCTTTTAAAATTCAAATAACGTTCTCGAGAAATGCCTTAAACTCATAGATGTAAAATAGGCTTTAGTAATAAGTAGTTTGCTTTCTTGATAAAAAGTATTTTTATTCATTATACTAGCGACTCACCCTAGCTTCCCTCGATTTCCTCCCTAGGTACGTTTTAATGGTTAGTATGGAATAGGTAAGACTATATATTAATAGGTAAGACTATAAATTAACGTTTTAAGGTTTAGTATAGATTTCTCAGAGATGAGATATTTTTCCGCAGTAAAAATTATCCTACATATTAACCTGGATAACCAGCTATCATCATACCAAATTTCATCAAAATCTATCCAGTAGTTTTCTCGTGATGCGTTGCCAGACAAACAGACAGACAAAAAATCTAAAAACCAGTTTCGGCCTCTGTATCGATAATCATGACTATTTCAATAAAATTTTCCAAAAAATATTTAATGTACATAAGTATGATGAGTTGTTGTGGGTTGTATTATAACGTATTTTCCCGTGGGAATGAGCTAATCTCCCGCGTTAAAAAGTAGCCTACGTCACTCTCCATCCCTCTAACTATCTTAACACAAAAAATCACTCCAATCCATCACTCTGTTTTGAGGTGAAAGAAGAACAAACAAACATACTTTCACATTTATAATATTAAGAATGTCTTGTCTACTTCCACTTGTTTTGTGAATTAGACATTTAACGTAGACGCCTGTTATAAGTGTTCCTGATAATAAAATTTTCACTTGATTTTGCACATGCGTACGAATTACCTTATTGATTTTACTGCAAACGCTGCTATACATATACTATTTATGTGATGGTTTCAAACTCGGGTCATCTCATAACTGATTATTTCACTAAATAACTATAAAATAATAATATTAGTCCGGTCAATTTAGACGTTTAAAGCTACATAAATTCACAACAAGCTGAAAATTGGTGAAATCGTTCAAAATATAATTATAAATAAAATTTGAAAGTTTCCCACCTTTCCTTTGTATGGAAAATTTTTTATTCAAGGTCAAAGGTCAAAAAAATGAGTATTTCGCGATTTTCAGAAGAACGGTAAGTTTTATCATAAAAATACCTCAGACAAAAATTGTAGATCATAAAATTATTTATAAAAAATGTATAAATACTTTTTTTCCTACGAAGCACCGTTTCTGAGATATAACGATTCAAAAATTTGTAAAAGTTGTAATCGTCATAATATGCACACGTTTCCACGCCACCTATGAGGTAGTGTACTTAGCGCGTTTTTTTAACGTGTTTTTTTTTTCACTCTTATTTTTTGGTTTAATTTGACCGGACTACATAGTAATATACAGCTTTGCAAAATTGGCAAACAAATCTTCAACACATTCGAGAAATTCTCAAATCGAATTTAAATAGTCACGTCCACAGTGAATTAGCTATTACAAAATGCATAGTAAGTTTAACTAATTCATGGTTAATTATTTATAAAAAATGTGTTTTCGAAGACGGGGTTCACTGAATTTCATAGAAAGATGTGCATCATCATTAGAACGTTGAATTTCAAACTATGGAGGTATGAGTGTTGTACCTACTTGAGAAGGATTTGCCACTCGTCTGGGACCACAAAGACTATGTTCTTTCTATTGAATACGAATCTTTGCCAACAACATTGATTGAATACGAGAAACAAAATAATTCAAACTTGTTTACCATCGGTTATATTTCATAAACTTAAGAGGCGACCTAGAATAATAATATTAAATGTATTAGTTTAATACATATATTTAATGAAATGACATATTTTTATTTCATTAATCTATTCATCCGTTATTATTAAAGAAAATGAAAAATGTACACACATGACAATATGTGTGTGTATGTTTTTCATTTTCTTTTTCGAGATCCTATGTTAGTTACATATGATCTAAAAAAATCCCCTTTGATCCCCTTTGACTCTTGAATCAGCGCCTTAATATTTGGAAATCAAAAAATATGGTAAATATTTAATGATAGATAATGTCAGTGATAATAAAGCTTAAAGCTTTTTACGATTATCCACACACGATAAATAATTTGTAGTAACCCTACATTATAAGTCATGATTGACATTAATTAGGAACTTTTACTTACAAAGATTACACTTGCCATCGCGACTTCAATCACCTGCTTTAGCTTAACTCAAGGTGTGCCGATAGCTATTCCCTAAGTAATTTGGACAGTGATATTCTTATTGATAAAGGGGTTTATTAAAAAAATATATTTAAAGTAATTATTGCTTTTCAGAGTATCCGTATAGATAGCCTTTGTGTCAAACCAGGAAGTAAGCTATTTTCATGTCGTGTGTCACTCAAATCCTTGGCGTCAAGACTGCGTAAAAAAGTAACAAACAAACACACACATGAAGATTAACAATTCAAAATAACAATTGTACAATAATGTAAACACACCAGCCTTTCATAATTTTCTTGTCTAAAATTAGAATTGTGACAAACTAAATTTGAATGTCTGACATGTACCTATTAACTCAATTCTTTGTAATTTATTCCATGGTTATTTCCTCATAACATTTGCAGAATAGTAATTGTGCCCGGATCCGTAGTAAGTCCTTCGTTTCTATTCATCCATTAGCGAACCCCGATAATTTGGTGCGTGTTTGTATAATTTCAAGAACATGGCTTAATAACCAAAAAAGCTATTTACTTTTAATAAACTTTGCTACATTTCAATCATCATTCAATGAATTGATTAAATAACTAGCTTTTGTTGTCGGGCCCTCGTGTGACAGTTAAATTGATTGTATTCAGCCCTTTTTAATGTCCGAATAGGGGGAATCAGGCAAAAGTCCATAACGCTGGCCCAGTGCAGTGCGGACTTCACATGTCTTTCGAAAACTTGCTAGGTTCTCTCAAACATGTCGGTTTCTTCGCGATGTTTTCCTTCACCATAAGACAAGTGGTAATCATGTTGAAAATGTCAGAGGTGCGAGGACCGGGATTTGAACCCGCTTCACTCGATTTCCCAAGCGAGCGCGTTACCGTTGAGTTACCACATAGAACCGTTACAGTGTAAAGAAATAATATAAACACATAAAAAACAAACAATCACTTTTGATATTATTATGATCTATTAATATTACTTGTTAAGGTTCTACATGATGTCAGTAGGTATTTTTTGGGATAAAATATACGTATATCTATATATTAATACGTGAAGCAAAAACTTTGTACCCCTTTTTATGAAAATTGCGCAGACGGAGGAGTATGACATTTCTCACACTTATAGTTTATATAGAGGAGGAGTGCAGAATGCTAATATTTTTTTTTAATTATGCATTAAAAATACATTAAATAAATAAATAAAACATACACACACTACCATGTATATGACACACGCATATATACTCTTTTGTTTATTGTCAAAGTGTGTGGTCAAATTGAGAATATATGAATATTATAATATACGCAAGACAATAAATATACAACTTAATGAATTATGGTTGATTTTCAACCACGCGGCGATCACTAGTGTATATATTTCCTAATGTACAGTAGTGTAGTAATAACGCAACACCAGTCTCCTATATGAGCAACAAATAATTGCATATGCTAAATAACAGAGAATAAATCTGCCGAGTATAAACATGGATGAGCGTCACGATCACGAGCCGCCCGCGTGGTACCGCGCTGTCTGATGTGATGCAGATAGTCCGAGAGCCTTTGTATGTTTCTCGAATTAGATCAAAATGTCTTTTGAACCTGATTTTACATCCACTATTTCTTCTCTATTTTTGTTTATAAAGTTAATTTATTACTGTACATATATCCTTTAAGTTTGAAGTGATGTACGTATGTAATTATTTGTTTGGTTTGTATATAGAGATGCGTAAGAGCGTTTGATTTTTGTAAAATAAGTTTTATAAATAAATAAATATAAATACATATGTTGGGACATTAACACACAGCATCTTCTAGTTCCATTATAAGCTGCGAGGCTTGTGTTGTGGATACCAGATAGTTGACACAACACACATATATAAATTTAAATATATGCATATTATAAATATAAACACCCATGACTGGAGTACGAACAAAAGTGCTTATCACACAAATGAATGCCCCCAGCGTGACTCGAACTCGCGACCGCTGGCACAGCAAGTACACTACACTACAAACTGAGCCAAATGTCTCATCATGTTACACAAAAGTAGTAGTAATTTTTTTAAGAAGTTTCTAAATTCATTATAATTTGTAGTCTTTCTCCTCTACTACGCGTACAGTGTATCGTATTAATATATATGTGCCCCCGTGTCTACGTGAGGTACGGCAGTCAATTGACATCGCAATTGGCGCAATTGTTCAGGATTTATACACGTTAAACAAGATTGTATTATTCATAAACAAATATAAATCATACTCAGTTATATTTCATGTTTCAAGCCATGATTCTGTGTGAGTAAATATATTGTGTTTAATGTTTTAGCAATTACCATGGTTATATGGTGGTCATACCTTTGATTTCATGTGCCATAAATATAATTAGTGTTATTATTTCACTTTTATAGCTTTATCCATACCTTTTTCTATTTATAATCTATACAAGTGGCAGAGTTTGTTTATTTGCTTGTTTGTTTAAACGCGCTAATCACAGGAACTACTAATCCGATTTGAAAAATTCTTTTCGCATTGGATAGTCCGTTTATTGAGGAAGGCTACAGGTTATATATCATGTTACTACCCAAGGGAGCAGAGCAGTAATATAATATATAGTCTATTAATTCTATACTAACCGTTGAAACGTACCTAGGGACGAACCCGGGCGAAGTGAGGGTTAACCGCTAGTTATTAATATTTATGTACTATTGTGTGTACTTAAATATTCATAAATAGAAAAAGAATATTATCTTTTAATATAAATATATTTACATTTAAACAGCATTACTAATAAGATCTTTGAACTAGGCGTATAAATAAATGGTGTCTACAACACAAACAACCATAGTACCCATGGAATCCGACCATAAACTAAACGCAGGAAGTTACGTAAAAACGTTGTTATTGAAATTCAGTAGCGAATAATAAACACTAGCATAGTTACAAAAACGTGAAACCTATCAGACACATGCGGGTCCGATCGATCGTATTTACGTCGGGGCCTTGGCAGTGAGGCGGTGACGTCAGCGATGCACGCGCGAGGATCCTTTAGCCATGGATTTTGTACATACATCATTGTATACTTGTTTTTTTTTTATACTTTTACCAGTTTTTTCTGGTTTAGATTATTTGTTTTTGATGTTTTATGACATTCGCCTTCTGAATTGTACTGTGGAGTCGTCTAAGTTCAAATGATGTATTATTAGTTCTATTTTTAGTACATATTTGTTATTGGTAATAATAGGTCGATTATTATTATTATAATTAAAAAAAATTGTATACGTTTAGATTGTTATTACTCTTTCACGTTAAAAAGACTGGATGAATTTAGATAAAGTTTAGTACGTCGATAGATTACGACCTAGGGATCCACTCGGGTGCGAAGCAAGGGTTAGCCGCAGTTTTTACATAATTTCGATATTATGCCATTGTACTTAGTCTTATAAGAATATTTGTAACTTGAACTCTCAGATTGAGTCAATGATAAAATCAGAAGTATTTAAACATTAACAATATATTTTGTAAAGAGAAAGTGAGTACTCTTAGGCAAATTGATCTCATATACTATGTCGATGATTAGCAATTTTATGTTAACATGTAGGAACTTCTTTTTGCTTAACATCAATTAGTGCTAAATGCAACATGCATTACCAAAAGAGGTAGTGCGTAAATAGTACCTAATGTTGAACTCTACATTCGCCTGAAAGTCTTGCTATTTGGACGATGTGGATGGTGGTTTTCCAACAAATGTACCTACACCTACGCCTAACTTACTCATGTTAGGAAGATACTCGTAGTATAGTAAGTGCAATGTGTTCGCATATTCAAAAAATATCGAATGCCCTTAATTCGACCAATCGAAATATAATTATGTGTGAAAAACTAAAAAAACACTTTACAACACGCAATGTGGGCTATCGCGCTGGAATTCGCCGCGAGAGGGAGCTAGTGTAGAGTGAGGTCTCTAGAAATGTCAAATGGTACTAAACGTTTACTGTTTGCGAGCTTTTTATCACGGATTTTTGCTAGTATTCATGATTGTTGTGTAGATTGTACCATTCCTGATTAATTATGGCAGACATGGTACTATATAATGAATCTTGTTAGCTTAAAAGAAGAGTTAAGAAAAAGTCAATATTTTATTATTTGGTTATGATTAATTATTTAAAATCCTGATAGAACTGTTTTCGCGCTAACAATTATTATTATTATATTAAATTTATTGGTCCTGCTGCACTAACAAATATTTTTTAACGGCAGCTATAGGACCTCACTCGCCAGTGGCGCCAACAACTGAAACGATAGGCCTCATTAAATAAGCATGAACTCAAAGTTTTAGTAGCTATTTAATAATTTTACTGTCCACCTTCCAACATCAGGTTTTTCTTAAATATAACGATTAAAACTAAGTTAAAGTCGACTTTCAAAATTTGTTTACATTACAAGTGTTATAAGGTTTTTTAACACTTTACGAACTACGCTTTTTTTTTTTTTTTTTTAAATAACCAACTAATATCTTACTTATACCTTTAAAAATGATATTAGATATACAAAATACTTTTTTGATAGAACTTGCAAAAATATACAAAACGTTTATTGTTCCGTCCATCTTGCAAATCGGAAGTAAAATTTCGATCTCATATACTCGTATATTACAAGAGGAAATACAAATCGGACGTGTTTATTGAGCGACTGAAATAATCTGGATTGACGTCAACTCACCGTCTTGTGTAGATGAGCTACTTAGTACTTACCTATTTACTTAATGTTATAAATAGACGAGAATATAATTAAATATTCTGTTATGATTTTTAAAACAATATTAGAAACATTAATTACTAGTTTTTGCACGTGGTTCTGCTTACGTGGGAAGTGTATTGATAAAAAAGTCTTATGGTAGGTATAAACTCAAATTGTACTTTTTAAAACCTTCGTCGAACGTATAATATTATTGTTATTATCTCTTTTTATGCATCGTTAAATTTTATGTGCTCCATCGTCATCAAAATCTATAGTAATACTAGCTGACCCGGCAAACGTTGTTTTGCCATATAAATAATTCTAAAAAATAAAAAAAAAATTTAGGGGTGGACTACCCCTAACATTTAGGAGGATGAAAAATAGATGTTGGCCGATTCTCATAGATACCGGATAAGCACAAAAAATTTCATCAAAATCGGTCAAGCCGTTTCGGAGGAGTATGGCAACGAAAACTGTGACACGAGAATTTTATATATTAGAAATATTATAAAGTAGCAGAGTTGTTTTTGTATGTTTGTTTGTTTGTTTGAACGCGCTAAACTCAGGAACTAGTAATTCAATTTGAAAAATTGTTTTTGCGTTAAATAGCTCGCTTATTGTGGAATATATAGTCTATCTTTTTTTTTTATATTATTCTGAATTAGTGCTTGACTACGTTCCACCTGATGGTAAGTGGTAACGCAGTCGTAGATGGTAAGTCGCACTAATTCAGTAGCCACCTATTCACTCTTGCCTTGAAGACACCAATATTGTAATCGGACGGAAACACCGACGCAGGCAAGTTGTTCCAATCCTTAGCCGCACGTATAATAAATGACGAAGCGAAACGCTTCGTCCGGACGGGTGGAATGTCCACGACATAAGGATGGAGGCTAGCCGTTCGTCGGGTTGTCCGATGATGGAAAGGGGATGGGGGAATTAAGCAGTGTAGTTCCTGCGCACACTCTCCGAAATGTAACCTATAAAATACACAAAGGCTGGCAACCCTACGTCGGTGATCGAGGCTTTGTAAGTTAGCTTTTACTAGCGTAGGGTCACCAATAAGCTTTTGAGCACGCCTCTCAATCGAGTCTAAGGCTGACAGATGGCATTTCGCAGCACCAGCCCATATGTGACTACAGTATTCCACACACGACCGGACTTGAGCTTTATACAAAACAAGAAGCTGTCCCGGCGTGAAATACTGTCGGACCTTTGCAAGGATGCTAACTTTCCTCGCTGCGATATTAGCCTTAGACTCGATGAACCTTTATCTTTTCCATACTAACCGTTAAAACGTACCTAGGGACGAATCCGAGCGAAGCGAGGGTGAGTCGCTAGTATTTTTATAAAGTCAAAAACTTTTGTTAATATTGTCCAAATCTGCCATTATCCGTAACATTCACGAAGTAATGGAGGTAGTCTAGCTCTCGTAGAGTAATACATCAAGATTTACTTATACTAGTGATCGCCGCGTGGTTGAAAATCAACCATAATTCATTAAGTTATATATTTATTGTCTTGCGTATATTACAATATTAAACTATTCTCAATTTGACCACAGACTTTAACTATAAACAAAAGAGTATATGCGTGTATGTGTCAAATACATGGTAGTGTGTGTAATGTTTTTTTTTTATTGATTTAATGTATTTTTATGCATAATTAAAAAAAATAGCATTCTGTACTCCTTCTCTATATAAACTATAAGTGTGAGAAATTTCATACTCCTCCGTCCTCGCAATTTTCGTAAAAAGGGGTACAAAGTATTTGCTTCACGTATTAATATATAGATTTACTTGAGAACTTTTAAAAACTACAAGATACTAATTATAGCCTTAAAAGATATGGACAAAATATACCTAGTAGTCTTCTAATTACTCTCAATTTAAAATTTAAATAATAGCAAAAATATAGAAAAATATATTAAATTAAAATCAAAAAAAAATTAATTAAAATATTTAATTTAAATAAGACGTTTTAATTATTTAAATAAGTCTTAAATATTCAATTGACTTTTCGTATGCATGTTTTTATCTCTATATAAACCTGTTGCAATAAGTTCAGACAATTTAAATTGCAAGATAATAACTGGTTTTTTATTTTAATATAAGAATACGTACCTCTAGCTTTTAGGTAGAACAAGTTATAATTGAATATTATAACTTATAATATTCACAATTAAATTTTGTAGGGTAACGTGTCCGTTTATCTATTTTCCTACTCCCATATAAAAAATACTTGATTTTTACGAGATTAATTTTTATAAAGCGTATAATATAATCTGTAATAATAAAACGTTTCAATTTTTATCTTTCGGTACAATTAAACGGTTGAATATCTTAAAAATATTATCAAAATAGTAAGTGCAAAGTAAGACAAAGTTTCATTGATACGAGCAATTGTGAAAAGTCTTGTTTTTCTTTTCAGCTTCTGCTGTATCCAAACTGTTTCTTTTTTTAGTTTATCCCATACTAACTCTTCTCGCCTAATTTATTTATAATTTACTAGCAGATCCCGCGGCTTCGATCGGGCTAAAATTCGTCCCCCTGTTTTACCCCCTCGTGGGATGAATTTTGAAAAATGCTAAAACACGTATTTATTTAATTGTATTGAAGAACATCAATAGCAACTTTCAAGTAATTGTGATCATAAATAATTTATTGGTTTGTAATATAACGTGTTTTCTGTGAGAATGAGATAATATCCCGCGGTACAAAGTAGCCTATGTCACTCTCTGGCCCTCCATCTATCTCCACACAAAACGTGAAAGAAGGATAAACAAACAAACAAACACACTTTCACATTTATAATATTAGTATGGATGTATAGCTACTTAACTATTAAGTAAGTCCTTGCCAAATGCTAAAATTTTTTATAATCTGACCAGAGATTAGCGCGTTTAAACAAAAAATACGAACGAAAAATAAGAAAGTATTAAAAAATACGAACTAACTCCGCTTGAGCTTTAGCTTCATAATATAGACATGTAGATATTTATAATCTGAAATGAAGTTAAATTTACCTAATCTATAGGTACATATAATAAAACTGTAAAGATCAAATGTCTGTACATAGAAAAAAAATGCTAAAAACCGAGTCAGGGGGATGTAAGAAGAGAAATAGAACAAATCCAGTTATTGTTTTTCAATTTTTTTGTTTCTCTGTCTGTTTGTATGGGTTAATCTCCGAAACTGTTGGACTGATTTAAATGAAATTTTGCATGGTCGTACATTATATCCCCGGTCAACATTTTAGATACCTTTTTTTAATCCCGGAAAATCAAAGAGTTTCCATGGGATAGTTAAAAAACTGTACTAGCTTTTACATCTTAGTGCACAAAAACTACTAATTGGATTTTAATGAAACTTTACAATAATATAGTTCATACATCAGAATAACAAATAGGCTACTTTTCATCCCGGAAATATATACCGTTCCCGTGGGATCGATTTGTTTTTGTTTCTGTAGAGGCAAACCCCAGCGAAGCGAGGGTGAGCCGTTGCTACAATAATAATTTCCTTCTGACCTACTTTGGACACAGTGGCCAATTTCACTGACACGTGCCATGTACATAGGAGATATCATAGTGCACAAGTAAGCGCGCCAATACAAGCGCATTCTCTATTCCTTTTACTCTCATACGGTATGAGTCATACCTATACCGGTACGATGACAAATTGACGTGACCGGTGAACGATTAGGTTCAGGACCGACGGTTTCTCATCATATTTTTCCCAAAGCATATTATTGGTGAACCATCGCCAACTTTCCAAGTTCGGACTGTTATTGAATAATTCTTTATTGAAAAACCCAATAACTACACTAGGCCCTACCCGGGATTCGAACCTAGAGTCTGCAGACGTACATATACATACATATTATAACTAATAGCTAGTAGATCAAAGAAGCTTTCGTCTATACAAACTAGTTTCTTAATTTTGACCAAGTTTCTTAATTTAGACCAACGAGCCTTTAATATTAAGTAATAATTCGCCTCTATTAACAGTTTCATTAGTATGCATGTTACAATTATATTAAAATTGTTCCTCACCTCTAACTGTTTCTAGTTGAGTCACCAATAGCGTGATATTTTTTGCGGCTTTCGATTAACAACAAGCGCCATGCCAAGTGACGTCAGCGATCGTTCCATCATCGGATCTTTAACTGTTATGAAATGAAAATCGCCTAAACGTTTACGTACGGCTCTGTTCTCTTTACACCTCTTCCTCTTTATGAATTTATCTAAAAAAAAGATTGCCCTTTGAAACATAAAAATCTAAGTTGTTGGTCGGTTATAAAATGGAAAAATCCAACTTGTTTTTTTTTGGGGTCGTTGTTTTATGCTTTAGCTTTTGTTAAAGTGCTTTCAGATAATTAGTTAAATCTTTCTATGGTGACATCATGTGCATATTAAGTGTTTTTGTAGTCATCTATCACACCATAGTTTTCGAATAATCTGTATGTGTTCGAATGTTCCTTTTATTTTATAGCATCCGATATCTAGACTCAGGGCGAATGCGCAAATTTACGATAGGCTAACGTCTGTTTTTGGGTCACAATCTACATACCCCCAATGTATTCGAAAAAAAATAGGGCGTAACTGGTGAGCGGAAAGATTGAAACTAATAAACATGCTCCTTCTAGCATATAAAAAAAATATAAAATGTTTAAATTATTGCATTTTAATAATATAAGTAAGCAATAATCAATAGGATTGTATGGAGTAAACCATTTCTCTGGCGCTTGGCCACGCGTGGGAGTGGTTGTGATACAAATTATCGGGAATACCGTATTCTCCTTCGCCTGTAACGGACTGACGACTTTTATACAGGTTTATATATAATACTTGTTGGCGTCCATTCGCCTCATGTAATGGTTATGATTTCATGTTAAAACTTACGATCTTATTAATATCTGTGATAGTTATGTTCTTTGGCAAGGAAGTGACATTATTAAATGGAATGTTTTTTTTTTTTTATTATTATATGAAAGTGAGATGTTTAAGTCAATTAATTTAATTTTTCGCTAAGAATTTCACAGAAATCAGTTTCTGTAACTTTTTCATAAAGTCGAAAACAATCTGTGTTCAATTATAATATTTATTTTCATAAATTACTTATCCCGTAGCTTTGTTTTATGGCTTAAGCACTCTTAACTTAAAAAGCTTTGAAATTACATATAGAATTCAGAGAAATAAACATGAAGAAGTATACAAAAAAGTAAATATGAGTAAAAGTAAGTTTGCTATTACTCATATAATTTAAAGGTAACCTTTAAAGATGGTTTATGTGTATGAATAATGGCTTTGTTTTTAAATAATTATTACTGAAATGATGACAGAAACTATAATTGCATACAAACTTAGATTTGATCTAAAATACGTTAGGTACATTGGAGCTTTGCCAGGTACAAAGATCAGTTCCGCAGTCAAGTTTACAGAATCTACTTTTTTACCAGACTTTAATCGGTTAACGAATACGGTTTTTCAGTCGGCACGGTTGTAACACGTGTACACTGTGCAGTCACTTTTTTTCTCATCCAAGGCCGCAGCTCGCAAAGGCTCATGCGAAACTAATTACACGAGAGCCGCGTCACAGATAAAAAATATTAATAAACAAACCAAGCGATCATGACTCCGGCTTTGTTTTCTTAATAATTTATCATGTTACACACGTTTCTGAAATATATTCGCAGGCTATTGGAGCGTGATTTGTACTTAAATTTGGCAAATATTTACCTCTTATAAAAGAATATTATGATACTTAGGTTATGTTGTTTTTTTGTATAATTTGCATTATAGTTATGTTTTATGTTTTATTTGACACTGCTCTTTAACCTCTTAATCCCTTGCGGAACGCGTACACGCCGGTGTATTAGTTAACAATTGATTTTTTAGAAATTATCCAGGAATTGAATCTCCAAAATATCCAACCTTAGTACTCGTGCAGTGTGGCCAAATCTATTGAAGCAATTTGCTTTCATATCTATGTAAGTATAATAAAATTGTTACGGGATTAGAGTTGCACATAATTTATGGAGTAAGTTTTTTTTTGGGAGAATTCGAAGAAATGGAAAACGAATCTGCTGTCTGCAATGCACGCTCTTTATGTAAAGCGGTCTTATTTTAATGGTTGTGAACTAAATAGGAAAATACTCGAGCAAAGTTGCAAGCATTAACTAGTATATAATACGAAACAGGCATTATAAAAAATTTTAGAATCTGTAATGGACATTCTACAAATCATAACGGAACTATCAGTATACTTTTATAATTAACGTGACGTAATATATACGAACTTGTCGCTTATATTATTTATACTAGCGGCTCACCCTCGCTTCGCTCGGGATCAAGGAAATCAAAAACAAATCTATCCCACGGGAACTGTACATTTTTCCGGAATAAAAAGTAGCCTATGTGTTATTCTGATGTATGAGCTATAGCTATATTATTGTAAAGTTTCAATAAAATCTATTCAGTGGTTTTTTTCGTGAAAATGTAACAAATATTCATACATCTATACATCCAGACATTCACTCAAACTTTCGCATCTATAATATTAGTAGCATGAATAGTGTATACTGTATACATTGTTACAATGAAAAATACTCTTGGCATCCCTTATCTTGTTTCATTGTTGAAAGTATGAAACAAATGAATAATAAAATATGAAATTTTCTGAAACAAATCGTAGACAATGACGCGGCTGACTAAAATAAACGCATATTAAAATGTATACATAATAATGACTTAATTTCTTTAAAATGTTTAAAAAAATAAAAATAACACGTGTTGAACTATTACTGCGTCGAATTATATCCATATAAAGTGGATGTCAATCATCTGGTACAATGCTAAAAGTCTACTCTATTGAAATGTGTTATTGTATCATAACCTTTACTCTCCCGAGATTGAAGTTGTTATCAAAAATATGTAAGTTATAGAAAAGATAAGAGTAGTTTATATACTTGTACAGTGCGTATCAATAGTGTCGTGCGCCACACACGGATATACACATATAAGTAGATAGTGCTACACTGTACAAAAACGTGATCTTGTTTACTTTCATCACGAGGTTGTGTAAGCTCCGTAATTTCTGCAAATGCTACCGTACTCCGTACCTACTTATCTCTGCATATTTTTAGCCTGAAGTCATGAAGTGTTTGAATTTGAAATAGCTGTAACAATGTAAATATTTCATAAATGTTCTCATGACCACGTTTTTTATAATTCGAGTTTGATTTGATATGAACGGTATGTAGATATTTTGTCTATAGGGGATGTTACACTTTTTTTTATGGTGCTCAGTGACAAACGAGCAGACAACCCACCTGATGGAAAGCGGTACCTGTCGCCCATAACACCTACGGTTCATGTACTTAAGTTTTATGTAACAAAAATTCAGAACCGCAGGTTGTCACTGTGAGGACTAAGATGATATGCCTCTTGCCTGTAATTGCTATGGCTTCCAAATCCTTCAAACCGGAACACAACAATGCAATCATTGTTGATTGGCGGCAGAAATAGATAAGGAGATAGATACTCGAACTACTATTATAACTGAGAAAGTTAAATTGTATATGTTTAAGTAAGTATATGTAATACATATTATACAACTTTTAGTAAAGTTTATTACTCCTTGACACTGAAGCGGCTAAACGGAATTTAACGCATAGGTCACCTTTAAGCACCCAGGGACAGGTATCCGAGCGAAGCTATTGTATAAATTACATAAATATGATTATGTTGGTACTGTACTGTAATTCAGCAGTGTACTTAAAAACTACTTTGTACGATCATCTCGTAAAGTGGTAATGATCGAATCGGATATCCTGTCCATATATTGTTTTATGATATTGAAAAAATCTTAGTTTATTAAAAAAATACTGTGTCATTTACAAAGTGTCTAATGCGCGTAATATATATATATACGGTATATGTATATATATAATGGTACCTAAAGTAATCTTAATTATTACTGGCCAATAGTGACTACTAATGAATAATTTTTAATAATAGCACACTCGCAATTAATTCATATTGAATTACAGAAACATGTAAACAAATTATTTCCTTATACCTTATAACGCAGGAATATTACTGGTTCAGGGGTTAGCCTTATCGGTGAGGTCGGCGGGAACGTGACACCGCAGATGTCACGTGACCAACTAAGTTACGTTGCATTATGCGCTACACGATCGCTAGTGAGGTCACATTGAGTCCAGTACAAGACTATTGAAAAGCCTTCACGTAACGAAACGACATTTTGAGGCGACTTCTTAGGATGCATATATGTGTTGCGTTTTAGGGTTCTGTAGTGAAACGGCAAAAACAGAACCCTTATAGTCTTGTTATGCCTTCCGTTATGTTTCTAAATGGCTAACAAAATATATTGGCATATTATAACATAGTAAATTACATGTGCATCATTAGACGCTGATAAGGAAACTGTATCACTTTGGTATTAGAAATAGGCACTCGACCTTCTGAATTCGTATTTAAATAATAGAATACAGAGGGTTGATGTAAATGGTAAGAATTCTCCTGGAACTTCTCTAGATATGGGGATTCCACAAGGCTTTATTTTTGGCCCCTTTCATTTTCTAATTTATATTAATGATTTGCCATTTTTTGTACGTGACAAACATGAGATAGTATTGTTAGTTTTTCCCCGTTTTTGCAACATTTTTCATTTATGCTCCGCTCCTATTAGTCATAGTATGATGTTATATAGCCTAAAGCCTTCCTCGATAAATAGACTATCCAACACGAAAAGAACTTTTCAATTCCAACCAGTAGTTCCTGAGTTTAGTGCGTTCAACCAAACGAACAAACAAACAAACTCTTCAGCTTTATAATATTAGTATAGATGTTAGTAAGGAAGCACAAATGACACAATATTAAGTAAAATAATAAGAATTGGTGACAAATGTAAGTATTTCTTAGATATTTTCAAGCATATTTTGAATATTTCTCAATAATGGTCATCAAAAAAAAAAAACGTAGATTCAAAGAAAAAAAAAACATGAAATACATCTCCTCACATTTAGGCACTGTGTGCAAAATTGATAAACAAAGTTTACAAGAGAGGCACTAACGAACTCTTACAGCAGTGTACGAAAATAACGATAATGTTAATTAACAGCGCTCGGCTAAGTGGAGATTGTTTGTGTTTGCAATTATATTATATACATATATCGCACCATTGTACTGTTTGTCTCTTTTATATATGACTCAATACATACATGTTGAAGCGAAAAAATTATTATTACTATTATAGGTCTGTGGTGACACACTGCAGACTCCCTGTCATCCGCCATAATAGACGGATTTCACTGAAAAGAGTATAACTCATCCCGCTGTTTTCGTTTAAGTCTACCACTTCTCTAAAAAGTAAAATAAATCATAAGATTAACGTTTAGTATAGATTTTTCAGATATGAGAGTATGTTCTTGCAGTAAAAAGTATCCTATATGTTGATTCGGATAACCGGCTATCGCCATACCAAATTTCATTAAAATCTGGCCAATGGTTTTCTCCTGATGCGTTCGCAAACAGACAATAATTCTTAAAACCATACATTCGGCCTCTGTATCGATAATAATGACTATTTCAATAAGATTTTCCAAAAAATATTTAAATATTTAATGTAAGTACAGATTTCAGACTCAGAATTTTATTATTATATATATATATATATATATATATATATATATATATATATATATGAAAAAAATAATAAAAAAATTGAGTGCCGTGTATAGGTTGACAGGCCATTGTAAGCCAATCGTCATTTGATCTCCACAACTCCGCAAAGTTCGTCATGTAGCCCAACTCTTTTGGAGACACAATGATTACTATATTAGAAACGTATAACTCCGTAACTATAACCATATTAATAAATAAAGTCATATAGAGAGATAAGCTTTTTAAAGATCTAATCTGAGAGCCTATATAATAATACCTGTGCTTACATACATACAATGGAGGATCTATTTTTTATGTTTATAATTTTCTTACATCACTTTATTCACATAACACCTTTCATATTACAGCTACATAGAAATGGCTGTGACATACAAACATGACGAAGATATAAATGTTCCATTTTTATTTTTTAGCTAGGAAACCAAAAAAAATAAATAATGTTAAGATAATAATGTTTTGAAACGTAATGGCTAAGAAAATCAAGAAGCAAAAAGCTCAATCCAGTAGCACATTAAATGTAACATATTACTCGTATAATAAAAATATGTAGTTATTCTTAATTTAATCTTGCTCCTTGTTGCTTGGTTGATTCAGACGGCCTTGGTCGTAGTGGTCTTAATTACTGTTCTATTCAGTAGGTACTCCTTATGACACATCATATTAAGTAAAATATGAGTCCGTCGTCTGATTATAAAATTCTATACTAGCGACTCACCCTCGCTTCGCTTGGGTTCATCTCTAGGTACGTTTTAACAGTTAGTGATTCCCGTACAAAGTAAACAGTTGAGAACTTTTTGATTTTTCAGCCGTTTTTTTTTTGTTTTCGCTAAAAAAAAATTATATTTAAACCACCCCTGATACACCCCCAACAAAAAAAGAATTATTCAAATCGATCCAGTCGTTTTTTAGGTTTTAGCGAGACTAACGAACGGCAATTGATTTTTTTATATATAGATTTACTCTCTATTTCTGTTTGGAACAGAACCACTCAACAAAACAACTTCTTTGTATTAGATGTGTAAAACATCAACTTAACAGATTTGTTGTTATATTTTTAATTTTGATAATTACCTGTACAATAATATAGCAAAATTCAAATCACACAGGCTGAAGTTGTTGACTCGCGAGTAATCTATACAGATAAATAAAATTGAAGTGTCTGCTTGTAATGTCAAATAACAGCTTTTTACTAAATTCATATGAAATTACAAACGGTACCTACTTATAAAAAAAAAAACACTTTTTTTTAATTTTTGTCTGTCTGCCTGTCTGTCTGTTTGTTCCAGCTAATCTCCGAAACGGCTGGACTGATTTTAACGGGAGTTTCACTAGCAGATAGCTGATGTTATAAGGAGTCACTTAGGCTACTTTTATTTTAGACAAAAAATTAGGATTCCGCTAAAAAAAATTAAAACATACATAGGGACGCACCCGACCGAAGCGAGAGTAAGTCGCTAGTATATTATAATGTATGTTATTGAAACAGACCGACAGAAAAACTTTTTATTACTTTCCACTTATGACTTAAAAATAAACTTTTTCATATAGAATTATTTTATAGATTTTACTTTAGTTATTTTTTATGAATATATGTGAACTTTATACTTTGCCTTCGAAATGAGGAGCTTAATGTGCATAATTAAAGATAAATAGGTACAAACCAAAAATATTACTTAAATCCTTTTGACATATTATTTTTACAATTTATAATACAACATTTTGGATCTTTTATTTTAAGATTCATTATAGTTAAATAATAGTGCTTAAATCGAGTCGATCTCCAGTTATATCTGGAGCACTTGCAATAAAAAGCTGTAGTTGGATTAATTCCTATTATTATATACTATATATTTACCTTGTAATATAAATAAATGGCTGATTTGTATATCGAAAGAACTATATCACTGTAGGTATAGTGCAACCTGTAAGTACACCGGTGCAAACTATAATATTTAGTACAAATACCTGTATAACTCATTGAGTAAGTTTTGTGTTGTATTCATCTATCTAATATATTAAAACGAGCAATTATCTCTGGGAAAACGCGTGTTTTCGAGTTTTAATGCGGTTTTCTTTCGCATTATTCCATGCAAAATATGGTTGCTAATTTTGCACGCTTGAGCATAAGCATCGTGGTCTAGCGGTCAAGACGTAAGATTGACAATCACAGGTGTCCGGGTTCGAATCCCAGTCGCATAAAAAGTTTTTACTTTTGTTTTTTTTTCTATCTAAAAAATACCATATAACAAAAAAGAACTCCGAACAAAGCTCGGTCGCCCAGGCACTGAACTTTTAATCTTGATAAATGCAAATCAAACACTTGCAACAATTAGCGTCACTACGGTGCATATTCGTAGAATCGTTTCAATAAAACATTTAACAGTATCATCACGGCATCACATGGAGCGGCTCCGACACGAAATGTCATGGCTTGGCTTATACCATAGCATAGGCCACGTTTTAGGTCAACGTGAACCTCAAATGTCAAGACACCAAATGAGGATAACGATTTATCATTTTCATTGCTATTAAGTTTGTGAACTTTTTGTGCCTTGTTTAGATGACAGGGCACGATGTAGAGATGATGTGTGCTATAAATCATGAGCAAGAATTTTGTATTTAATTGTTGTTAGCAATTCTTCAATAATATTATGATATATATAATATAGTAATGAAAAAAATGTCTTACTAACTTTACTAAAAAAACAATTTTAGTATTAACTCTAATGTATATAAAATTTCGATTTACATACATAAGTCTAAATTTTCATAAAAAAGACATCATGCTAGTTGCATTGTATTCTCGCCTAAATTTCCACTGCCCTAATAAATGTTGTTGAACATCCATTTTCTAGTTTGAAATAAGAACCTTATCATTGAACGAGCTTTACCTCTATCGTTTCCAAAAGGCCTAAGTTCAGCGGAGGCGTTCCAGTTCGTGCGGCTGGTGTTTAGGAGCTCTTGTCACGAGAATTGCTACACGAAATGTCATGGTTGGAACCATTAAAGTTTGATATGTTACGAGACTGTCCGATTTTTATTACTCCCTTTTTATGTCGAACTGAGTTCAGCCAACGCTCGGCTAGATTCTTATTTGCGAAACGATGTAGCGTTCCACGAATTATACACAAATATTCCCCCGACAATATCGGCTGTCAAGCTACAAACAAGTTGGGCGATATTTCGTTTCAGGGTTAGACCTCTTGTAGGTAAGCATGTAATGTAAATTCTTGTTTAACATGACCTTCGTTTTGAACTTATCGTTTTAACACGGCAAGTATTTTTATTATTAACTTACGTTGAGTTATTTAACTTGCACGAGTACAATACTAATGATGCATATAATTTTGATACTTGAAGTAGGTATAGCTAGTGTGAAAATCTTATAACTTATATTTATATCATATTTTTTATCTGTAATATTTGAACATTGACATCAACTTATACATTTACATTTGAAATATTAGAATTTGAGGAGCTAATGCAAAGTAAGTCTTCATAATGCGTGTTGCTTTCCCCACATCGCGTGTCACCGTCGCCTGATTTAAACTAATTCATCCGATTCGCGTGAGGACACGAGCTTCACGCCACTCCATTAGCTCTACGTCTAATGGAAGATAATGACACGTACAGTCTTAGAAGTCCTGCTTATACGCTGCTGACACGAAATCATCGAGTAATTACCAAATGGTGAAACATAGTTATGCGGCTTTAGTTCTGTTGGTACTTGGTAGTGTCACAATGTTACGGGCAATGTCACGCTTCCTGTGTAAACACTTACTAGATTAGACAATGATTTTTTTTAATAGTCTGTGCTAAATTCATTATGTCCATACTAATTCCCGTAAAGCAATTACAACAATAATTAATTATAAGAAATAAGTAAGCAGTTGCAATCGTTAAACTATAAATAAATAAATATTTTGGGACATTAACACTCAGCACCATCTAGTTCCATGGTAAGTAACGAGGCTTGTGTTATGGATACCAGACAGTTGATACACTACACATATATAACTTTAAATATATACATATTATAAATATAAACACCCACAACTGGAGTACAAACGTGCTCTTCACACAAATGAATGCGCCCAGCGGGACTCAAACCCGCGACCGCTGGCACAGCAAGTAGGGTCACTACAAACTGAGCCAAACGTGTCGTCAAACTATCGCAATAACAAAAGGGATTTAAATATATATATATATATATATATATATATATATATATATGTAAAGGAAATAATGTTCAATCGTTGTCTTGTAGAGTGATATTTATGTATTGCTGATGATTTACACCCCACTGGTTGATGGCGGTGGATATTTCACGGTAGCTCTCGAGATGTATCGTGTCTCACGCAAACTTTTGAGACGTCGGTAATGTAGAGTATAGTAAAATGTTCCATGCAAACCCCTTTCATTAATTGATTTAAAAAATAAACGCTGCTTTTTTATACATTAAGTATAATAACGTCATACACTGAAGAATTAAAATAAAATAACTCAAACGTTTAAAAAAATATAAATCTATACTTAATATTATAAAGCTGAAGAGTTTATTTGTTTGTTCGTTTGGTTGAACGTGCTAATCTCAGGAATTACTTATCCAATTTGAAAAATTCTTTTTGCATTAGATAGCCCGTGAACTGAGGAAGGCTATAGGCTATATATCATCCCGGAAAAATGTACGGTTCCCGTAGGACAGATTTGTTTTTGTCTAGGGACGAACCCGAAGCAAAGCGAGGGTGAGTCGCTAGTATGAGAATAATTGTTTCTCTTGTAAAGTCGTAAACTACCGTTATTTTTAAGATCGAATATTGAATGAGGGCCACCCAGACTATTAGTCACTCTTTTCATATATTTTTACGACTCTATTGTGTACAGTTATATTGCTGGTTTCGGTAAGTTAAAAACTGTTCAAATTTACTTCTATAGCCGTTGTAATAACTTTATCTTTTATGGTGTATTACGGTAAACTTGAGCTACGCTCGAAAGCTATCTAATACTGTTCAAATATGCTTAAGTTGGAGAATAGTTACTATGTATTATTTTTTTTAAGTCGATGGTTCCATCGCAAAATGGAGCAAAGGTGTGTCTGTCTAGATGTTTTAGAGGAAATTATCACCAAAATATTAGCAGAAAGTGGGAATTGCTTTAGTAGGTCTTTGCACTGGCAATTTCTAAAGGAATAAATTGAAAAGATATTACTTTTTTATATTTTAAATAAAACTATCTTTTCGGTTTTTCTCGCGGATTTATTTTGATTTTTGGTTCCCGACGTTTCGAATACTTTACAGCAATCATGGTCACGAGAGAGACTAAGGTGATAGACATTAAAAGGTGTTTTATACTTGTTACAGTCAGTGCCTACCTACTATTTACAAAAATGATTTTAAAAATTCAAAAATGGCAAATCAACAAATATTGTAAGGTACCATACCTTACAATATTTGTTGATTTTAATTCTAAACATATTTAAAAATGGAAACCAAAAATTAATATAAATCTACGAAAAAAAACCGAAAAAATAGTTTTATTTAAAATGTCAAATATTCGCGTAAATCTAAGAAAGTATTACTTTTTTATAGTACACAAGTCAGTCATGTAACATCAAAGTAATCAATGTTTGGAACAAATTATGTAATTTTCTCTAAACTTTTAAATAATTTGCCATAGCGGT
This sequence comes from Fabriciana adippe, assembly GCA_905404265.1. Lineage (NCBI taxonomy): Eukaryota > Metazoa > Arthropoda > Insecta > Lepidoptera > Nymphalidae > Fabriciana > Fabriciana adippe. The sequence continues at coordinate 593,881 of FR989996.1, read as the reverse complement.
ACTAGTTGAAAGTGAAAAAAAAAAACCGTTGACATTTTATAAACAAAATGCGTACGTTATACAACAGACATGAGTAATAATCGCACCTTCCTTTGTTTCAGGTAACCGAGAGGAAGTTCTTTGTTTGAATTTTGATTTGAGCCGACTCGTTGTTATGGGGCTCTTGGTTTTGTATGGAGTTCTATGAGTAAGGTATAAAATGTACATAATATTTTTGTACATTGATAGCGGGGATTGATTGCTTTTGAAATACGCCTTTATTTCAGCTGTTATATAAACTTATTTTTAGCTAGACAACATGTTTACGGTTCAATATTTTAAATGTTTCTAGGATATTACATAACTTCGTTACAAGTGTCTTGTTTCTATGGAAAAATAAAACATTTCAAATTTTTATACTGAAACAAAATTATTTACTTTTATATTCTTTCAACAGTTCATATAATGAAAGTAAAGGGTGAAAAAAACGTAAGAAAAATCATAAAAATATTTGCGTGTACGATTAATGAAACCAGCAGTTGGATAGATATCAAGACACTTTTCTTATTACATTTTATAACAGATAGCGACTCACCTTCACTTGATTCCCCATCCCCATTTTTACCCCCTTAAGCGATGATTTCCGGGATAAAAACTATCCTATATCCTTCCCAGGATTTCAAACTATCTTCTTACTAAATTTCATCTTAATTGGTTCAATAGTTTCGGAGCCTATTCGGTGCAAACAAACAAATAAAAAATCAAATCTTTCCTCTTTATAATATTAGTATAGACTAGCAATCTTCACATTGTTGAAGACTGGATATGTATAGTACACATGAAAAGCCCTATTCATAAGAGAAATGGTACCCGCGAGATAGATATAATTAGCTTTTAGTTTTTTGAAACTGAAGGGGTGAAGTAAGACTTAAAGGAGTCATTTAAGTTATATTAATTACTTTTTTATTAAAAGAATATATATCGATTTCAAAATCGATTCCAACTGCATGTGTGATTTTTATTAAAATTTACGTGGGAGTGCAGACCGTAATATTAAAAAAAAACGTGGAAGTCAGTTCACAATTGCTGGAAATATTATGTAACATATGTGTACACAAAAAATATAACGCCGTACCTACTACCTCCTCATTTTAAATTCGGTCAAAAATTGGAATATATAATTAACGGGAAAAAACATACATTTCCGTAAACAATTATATATTAAAAAAAATTTAATTATTCATTAACTTGATAGGACAGCGCCCATGACTATAAAATTTTTATGATAAATAAATAGTGCTGTATTGTAAATTTGTTTAATTTAAATAAATTAACGAAAACATATTCACTCGTTCGTTTTTCTCTTTTTATATCACTTGCATTCTTATTTAAATTTGATATGATTATCTATTAGATCCAATATTAAGCCATGCCTAACCCCAAGCAATTGACTGTGCTAATGAAAGTGGTGAAAAAAATTACTGGTATTGGATAATTTTTAACCGACTTCCAAAAGGAGGAGGTTCTCAATTCGATTGGCATTTTTTTATGTATATTGGGACTTTTTTTTTATGTATGTACACCGAATACGCTGAGATTTATGATCCGATTTACGTGATTCTTCTTTATTGCCAGCCAATACAAATCAAAGCACACCGACTTTGAAAAATCTGATTAGGTATCTATTCTAAATGAAAACCCCCGTTTAGTTATTTTTTTGTTTTCAGTGCTTGGAAGTCGGTTTTTTTTAAGTTTTTATAAATAACTAAATCTAAATTAGATGTGCCGGTCATCGTACCTTAGATTTTTCCGCGATAAACAATAGTATACCCAAGGAGGGTTGACATTGTTGGTCAGGCAGGCGGCCGGTGATAAAACTTTTGCCAAATTCTATCAGCAGTACAGAAGATATACTGCGCCGACCCCAAGTGATCGGGAAATGTGCAGGGAGATGATTATGTATTAGAATTTAAATAGGTTAATAGCAATTATCTAACATTTAACTCTACAAACGGATATTTACAAGTAGAGTGACTCCTTTCTCAGACAATCGCAAGTGTTATCTAACCGAATGACTGTTAGTCATTGGTATTACTGTGATAATTGCACTTATGTAATTGAAAACAATGATTTTCCACATATTTATAGAATCCATAATATTAACATTAACAATAGTACCCTAGATACTTGCGAAAACATAATTTGTTTTTATTTTTAACTAGTATATTATTTAGATACTTACATATTTCGCTTAAGGGCAGTATCAATCCGTCAAGGATTTTTGTAATACGTTCCAGCCATTTCGTATTGCGAGATAAAATATAGCTTATGTTATAATTACGTCGAATTACACTGTTGTTGCCTGAAAGAAGAACACATCTACAAAAGTATGTTGTTTATATATGTATTAGTAAGATGGTATAAATTATTTGATAAAAACTTTTAAAAAACTGACTTCAAAAAAACATAAAAAAGTAAAAAATTAATTATTGGTATTTCTCATTTATTATAGATACCTAATAAGATATTTTCAAAGTCGGTGTGCTTTATGTGTGTCGCATGGCACCTTCAGGTCTTAATATCAGATCAAGTCGACGATACCGAACCACTGCATTATCAACGGAAATAGAAACACTTGCAAAGTTTGAAGTCAATATGAGAATTAGAAGTATGTAGGTGAAATTTTCATTAGCTCTTTTTCAACCATTAGGGGTAGTTTTTTTGGCAAATTTAAATAGGATCAAATTGGAAGTATACATTTTCAAACAAAACAAAAATTGTCCAAATCGATAAATAAATGACGGAGTTCTGAGGTAACAAACATAAAAAAAAAAACTTGTGTGTGTACTTACGTACGCACGTAAGAAGTTATACTTCTTTGGCGTAACAGAACAAAAATAGCTAAAGATTTCATCCCGTATGTTACAACTCTCTGTTTGTAAAAGAAATGCAGCTAACTTCATCATGTCGCTTTATGGCTGTCGGCGTGCGCGCGCATCGTAACAATTTTACCCTCATAATTTTTTCCAAACGTGCCAAAAAAGTATAACTTCAAAAAATACAGCTGAATTGAGAACCTCCTGCTTTTTGAGGAAATCGGTCAACAAACTGTAACTGTTTAGATATTGAATTGTAATTTTCTCGTAAAAAATTTAATAGAACATTTCGTTAGTTATAGTAAACATAATTATAATTCTAAAGTCTAAGAGATACCTTTAAATTCCGTTATTTTCTATTGCTGTACTCCATTCAAAGCAGACAATCACGACCGATTCCTATAGAATCCCATACTTTAGCGACAACTTTTGATCTTATCTATCTATTGAAATTGGCTTTGTTTTTCAGCAAGCCCGTTTTAAGTGATTTGTCAGACTGCAACTTAGTAAAATATCCCATATTTTTAATGTTCTTATTATGGTTTCTCATCTTTTCCTAAGGTACCACAACATAAAAATCTTCAAGAATTTTCAACTATTCTCAATCTACTCAACTCCACCACCTGTTAATATCATCATTTACCTAAATTAAAATGGCAAAAGGCTAATAATAAACAAAATAAACAATCAATGGATCAACATGGAACATATTTAACTTCAATGTCATACAAGTTCTATTATTTTGGAGCATAGCGTCACGTAACTTAGGACCGGTCATGTTTAGTTTTCGCGTCGCCAAAAACAGATGCCGTGATGCCAAAACTGGTCCCCAGAAGGTCATCTCGGCCGCTATTATTGCACGTCGTGTTTGGAATACATGTTTCTCGTTTATTTTGTTTATTCTATTTATACATTTTATTTTGTGTGATTGTTATTCGATTTGGAAAATTTTCCATTATATTTTTACGTTTTAAAGATGTTTTCTTTGAATCCTAAGTGGTGAAAGATATGTCAAGCATGTCTTATTTACTTATAGTATTGCTTATTTACATTTGCTACATCACTATCTTCAATATGCTGGAAGTACAATACGAATGAATATGAATCCCTATTTGTAACCACTACATTTACATGTATTATAATTTTTCGCCTAAAAAGGTACAACAAATAGTTAATAAAGGTCGTCTATTAAATTCTCACGGGGAAAAATACGAATAGTCCATATACTTTAAGTAGGGAAACCCCCTAATTTTAAGAATCAGAGGAAAAGCTCACATATGAAGAATCCGACATGTTTATTTTCGCTGAATATAAGTTATTTAAAGTATTAAATACCCTTTTAGAATAGAAAATTATTTTAAAATTCATAAAGTAGTTTCAACATAGGTACTAACAGATTGTTTATATCACATCTCCGTAGAATCATTATCTTATTCTGAAGTGAGAAACAACTACGTTCATCTTCATTTCAGATTTATAGAGCAGCTTGGTTTTGAACAATCAGACACAGAAACCCCCCTTTATACATATATTAGCAATAATTTAAGTGTTGACTAACATTGTGATACTTATAAAGTTACTAAAGTAATATGAATATATTTACCCCATGATAAAACATGTTTCTGTCATAAACGTGAACCGGTATATCGGAATTAATGTACCAATAGAGCTTGAGGCATATGGTATTAGGTGCACGTTTTTGTGACACGCTCGAGAAAGATATGAAATCTTTTACTATAAAGATCATATGACAAACTTTTATTGATAAAATCAATCTGGATTACTTTGTTATTTAGTTATAGGAAAATTTTTATACAAATCAAGATACTACACACCTTTGGATATACATATATTTTACGGATATTGACCATTTAGGTATATTATAGGTATTATATAATATATATTTAGATTTTTTTAGTCTATCACATAATTAAAGTTAAAATATTTTTATGACACTAATTAAAGCCATTAGTTTTCTGACGTTTATTTCCATGTTTTTGCCAACGTTATCATTGTGTAACTAAAACTTGTTTGTTATACAAGTTAATATTTTCTCGAAGTAGAATCAAACATACCAAAATTCTTTATAGTTAATCGTCGCTAATATAATGTTAATATATGAAAAATAATTCAATTACGTAGCCCCGGACCGGTCATAAAAACAGTTGTGAGAAAGTGAGGATACATGGGAACGTTCTCACGTACTTCGACGAACTGGCACGACCTGAAGTTTTTGCTTCATGATGATGAAATTATACTCACTAATACAATTATTTTTATACTTAGATATCTCAAGTGTTAGTTAAATCTATTATTCTTACCATTCGTATATTATGATTAACGTAATTTCATAGTAAATTTGTTTTAACTACACACATTATACCTCTAGATCTCATTTTTAAAATGTATGCCGAACGATGCGTGACGAGGAAAATATTTTGGGTAAATACTACATGCTGTATTTTATTATTTGATTGAGTACAAAAAGATCTCACGATAGATCTGCCATAAAACGCTTTGTGTTAGAATGAATTGGTTTCGTTTCGGCCGCTAATTAGAGTAAGATTTTCCAGTCAGTTTGTTCCGCACAATGGCACGGGAACTATTCAACATTGAAACAATCGCACACGCAACGCACGTGAGAAATCCACTAGTTAGCGCCTATCTATGATGTGAAATTCAATTGCCACTTGTGCGAAATTTATTCCGCAACATTTTTATCGACCTTGCTGTATTTACATCATTATCGTAAAAGGAATTTACAAAATTACGTTAGTTTAAGTGGCTGGTCCTTCGAGCCGTTACCACGTAGATTAGGTTCGAGACGAGAGAGGTAATATTAAAATTAGCTGTTATTTGGCAAGTTTATATAGAATAAAGTCGAACACGAGATACTGGGCGTAAGTATTCATATAGTTGTAATTATGCAACGCGCGTCGCGGACGAGCGAGCGGCGTCGACACGTTCGAGAATCAAATCTAAATGTCAAGGTGAAGGCGGCGCGAAAGGAAACGCACGGTGACGTCAGCGCCGCCATCTTGGACGACTCCACCGCGTGTGCCGATCTCTAGTTTTATTTAGGACAGTAGACAATCAATGCGAATCTTCATTCATTGTTCGCTCGCTAAATATAACTGTTACGACACGTTAATCTCGCATTTTGCAAAACCAGCCTGGTTTGCTAAACTCTTGAAGACATCCTATTTAGTCGTACCCACCGACCTTCATTTCGCGATCCTCAGTTATATCTAACAATAATATCTTTTTAAAGCCGAAAGTAGGTTTACAATTTTTAAATTAATCTTATAGTTAAACATTCAGAACAAATCCACAGTCAATAAAACCTTTCACTTCGATAACAACGCAGCTCGGCCTTGGACTTGAATAACCCGAACAATTGTAAAAGAAACAAGAAAAATAGTTAACGCGGGTTTTTAAGTCACGAAGATTTCGAGATAAATAAGTTAACGTGTGTAGTAATAATGATGCAATAGAAACGCACGTGATGTCTATTTTTATTATGCTGCGTATAAGAACGGTCAGGTTTTGTTGTATTAACAAAATCTGACCGTTCTCATACGCCTGATTAATAATCATAGATTTATAGCTTTTTTTTTGTACTTTTAAAACTTTATTACAAAATTATCTATCGTGTAATCGTTGTTACGTGTACTAGTAGTATAACTTCAAATAACTATATGTTACTTTTCAAAGTCTAAACTCTTGAACCAGTTATTAACTTATAAAAATTATGCGCAATTCCATTCGTGTTGTAATTATAAAACAAGACGTATTGCTAAGTCAATTAAAGAATTTATGAAACACATGCATTGCTAGTTCTTTGTTAGGTTAGGTTATGGAAAAATACCAAATATATAACCTACCTTATGCTTAATAACACAAGATTTAGGGTGTAAATTACACTTACATTGTAATGATCTTAGTATAATTTTTTAGCGAATCGTACGAAGTAATTATCTAGTAAGTATCAGTAGGACGTGCTACTTCTTGGCATTGGCAATGCAATTGAGTTGCATCAACTTTTCGTAATTAGCCCCGATGACGACTCGTATGAAGCAGACTAGTATGAACAAATGAGTAGCGAACACGTGCTGGCTGATGATAACTTTAAAAGGCCAGCAAATGCTCCAGCGTCACGTTTCTAAGGTCACGTTTCAGATTGTGAAGTCACCGTTGTGCAAACCTCTTCATTATCTGTTATTTATGTCTACATTTTCTTCAGTAATTACTTTGAGAGGAAAACGATTGATGTTTAGATATAAGTACATACCTCCTATATATACATAAGGTAAATTGCCACATACAAGTAATGATACTAAAGTTAGTATAAGTTACACTTACATCATTAATTACACATAGTTTTTGTTGTATTCAATAAAATATTTAATGATACAATTATGCTATACATATGTCTACATTTTAAGACGCCACTAAATTTTAATGCCTAGACTTTGTTTCTTTTACATTTAACAAGTAAAATTCGTTATTTAGAATTCGTTTGACGTGGATACTTATATTATCAAATTGTTTCCCAATCAGTGGCATATGGCATTTAGTATGCTTTACACGATCAGATAGCGTGGCCTACGATAACGAAAATGTTCCAAAAAAAGGTCTATGACATCAATGAGATCTGATATCGACTGATAAATCGGATGGCTCGGTGGATTGACGCAAATGAGGATTATCTTATCGATATTTTAGATGCCAATGAGTCCCGAATCGATCACGAGTTGTTTCTTAATAAATGTTACCTTTCAATAAAAGTGATGATATTAAAAGGTAGAAACGATAGTAAGTATAGATAACAAATATGTGACAAAAAAGCATTATTTATCGATGTGGTTTAAATATCCCGTATTGATAACTGCTCACCCAATAGCCTTCTTCTTCTTATTGAATATTGTTAGTATTCAGCCCTTATTAACGTCCCACTGCTGGGCACGGGTTTCCCTTCATCACAAGGGGGAATCAGGCCATAGTCCACCACGCTGGCTAAGTGTGGATTGTGTGGACTTCACATGTCTTTCGAAAACTTGCTAGGTTTTCTCAGACATGCAGGTTTCCTCACAATGTTTTCCTTCACTGCCTAAATTGAATATTGTTATTTGTAAAAAAAACTATTCCAATGGAAAATTAGAAAGAAGTAATAAACAGTGTGTACATGATTTTTCAAATAAATAGTTTTGTATCTGAATAGATAAGCGAGCCAAAAGCAACAATCAATATACATATAAACGGACTCACCTATATCAGATATAAATAAGACTAATTTATTATTTGTTTACTTCCTACAACCGGAACGTGTAACTATTGTTAACTGATTAATATTACTTTTTGTTATTGTTATAACCCCAATATTAAGCCGTGCATGCAATACGCAAGCATCGTTTGTCTGTCGTTTGCCTGTCATGTGGACAAAATGGAAAGATTGTTTCTATTTTAAATATGAGTTCACTCTTTTAAAACTTTCTCGGAAAAAGTAGAGAATATTTCTAATTTCTTAATGAACACCTAAAACTCACCTAATCGTAAATCATTAACAAGACCAAAATCGTATCTGTTACTAGAAGTAGTTAATGCTATCAAGTCATCCATATTCCGTCATAGAATAGCGTCGTCTTAAGTAAAGATTCACTTTGAGTTTTTTTTATATAAGTACTAGCGACTCACTATCGCTTCGCTCGGGTACATTATATAGATGTAACTAATTATTTGCCAGCGTTAGTCATGTCATTTTTTTCGTGATTTTTTTCTAATCTTTTAAAAGTTATTCTGCTATTCGGGACGGGGACAAATCCAACAAATCGAAAACCATGAAAAACGGTCCAGCAGTTCTCGAGTTATAAGTGTTGTAATATACCCGACTTTGTTTTATATTATATATAGATCTACGTGTGTCTATAAAGTACCTGAAATTATCAATCTGCCAATTTAAGCATTAAATATTAAGTAAACTACAACTTAAAGCAAAAACAATAATTCAACCTAATTAAATTTAATATACTCAATCATTTTAAATGTCCGTTGATAACATTTGTACTGCAATGTTTTTCACTGTTATCTCGGATAACTATAAATATAGTACATATAGTATGAAATCATACACTTGTAGTGGTCAAGTCACGTAAGAGATAGCGTAATCGGTAACCTTATGTTGCTCAGACGGTGGCGTCACGAAGCTTCAAGAAGATGTGCTGATAATATATAATTATATATTATAATGCAAACCTTTTTTAGAATAAGTGTATAATAAAAGATTAGTAATCAATAATATAATGACAATTATGTAATTTCAAACTATTAAAATTATCAGATTGGTGATAGTTCTATTGCAGAATTAGTTTTGCAGTATTCTTACTAAATAATCACACTCTCACTTACTTGTATAACACTAACATAATTCTTGTATATAGGGAATTGTTGATGCATCAAGAGATCTCTGAATGCATTAACAAAATAATTACCAAGTTCACATAATACTTTCTTAGATTTACGCGAATATTTGACATTTTAAATAAAACTATCTTTCCGGATTTATTCGCTGATTTATTTTTATTTTTGGATCCCGACGTTTCGAATGCTTTACAGCAATCATGATCACTTGGTATAACACTTATTATATATTTTTTTAAATGTTTTAAATTAAAATCAACAAATATTGTAAGGTACTTTGGTGTCATTTTTGAATTTTTGAAATCATTTTTTGTAAAATTGTGGGTATGCACTGTCTGTAACAAGTATATAACGCCTTGAAACATCTAAAACCTTCTTGAGACATCTAAAATCTTCTTGACGTAGATTGCAGTCCTATAAAGCTTTTGCAAAAAAGGAGAATTTTGGAATGTTAGAAACAGGATATGACATAATTTAAAAATATTATAAACAGTAATGGACCAAGATACGAACCCTGATGAACACCTGAAGAAACTGGGAGAAATAATAAACAGTATCCTGTTATTGCAACCGCCTGACTGCGATTTCTAAGACAAGAGGATATCCATCGAAGTAACCATGTACACCGATTTGATCTAGTTTGTGTATCAGAATACCATGTGAAATTTTATCAAAAGCTTTTGTATAATCTGCCTACACAGCATCTACCTGCAGTCCACTATCCATAGCGATATAGAGATGATCAAGAAATTCGCAAAGATTACTTTCTGTAGTTATTGCGAGTGTACCTGAGGAATCTCATGCTTCTTATTACGGACTTTTGTAGGCCTTTTTAATTTAAGCCTTGTTAAACCTGACGGATTTAGCCAGCGTTAGCCATGCAAATTTCTACACACAAACAGATATACAGACAAAATTTTAATAACTATTGTTTTGGGATCTATATTCTGTACGCAGTACGTTACAGTCGTTGTTTTTAAAAAATATTTCATGTGCAGATTTCGCTAAGTTACTATTTTATTATATGTATAGATTCGAAAAATTTATCATATCAGCTACAAATTTTTCCACTGTCCTTATCATATTCATATTGCACAGTACTGCTGCTTGTCAGTTAATTAAATCTAAGAACTATTTTAAAATTTAATATTAAAAATAATATTACTATACAACATTTATTTACTTAAGTCAAATCTGCAAAGCGAGTACTTTAAAGACGCTGAGCACATAGTAACATAAGTCGTTGGTCGAATGGCAGAAGAATGCGCGCACAAAGAGTCCAATTATACTTTGACAGATGTCAGCTCTATCTCAGCTGATAACGTTATATACTTTTATCAGTTATTTGTTAACGTAACACCTCCACAACGCGTGGAAAATGGAATTGTTTTGGTGGATCTAATATATGCAATATTTTTTTATAACTGTAGGTATTTGTCATTACTTTGTTCCTATGCCAATATTTAAATTTTAATCGCTGTTTTAATATTTAGAGGATTTATAAAGAAATAATAATGTAATGTATAAATTATGCAAAACGTACATGTAAACAAAGCCTCGCAATTGTGGCGTGTAACTAACTCCTAACTTCTCGGAACGATACGTACGAGTATGTATAAGATGTACTAGACGTTATGAATCCACAGCAAATACGCACTATACTATAAGTCAGTGGAAAGTATACGACAATAACATGATCATCAGAAAATGAACAACAGATAGGTAAGCTTGTAATGTTTTGTTTGTGTACCGACAAGAATAGCAGTCTGACCGCATAGTACATTGTCATAGTTCAATTTACTACGTAGCAATCTAGAAGTTTCTATATGGTCACTGCTTACGTGTAGTTTGTCGCGACTTTTGTTTATATTGGTAATTGTTTGATAAATTGTACTCACAGCATATACATTAGGTATCATATATGTATATGCTGTGAGTATATAATATGTATTGCATACCGCCACGGCCGGTCCGCGTGCTTGATAGCTTATCTCCCGGGAACTTTCCATTACATATCTTCAACGTAACTTAACTGTTTATTTGCATACTTGTCGTTTTGTACAACCGGATGTTTATAAATACGATAATATTGATAAAGAATATATTGGCTTACGGAGTGGGAGTGTACGCATATTGGGTACGTTGTGATTTGTGCCGTTTTTGTACCAGGTACGAATTTTATTTTAGATAATCATGTTTTCAAGGTTTTTTTTTCTATTTATGGTTTTAGATTTGAATATTGTTGTTACTAAATGCTAATGATGTTCCGAATATGCTGGAATTGATTGTGCAGAACTCCTTTTTAATTTTGTCAAAATTGTTATAAGTTTGGATTGTTCGTTTATGTGTAGCAAATATTCTCTACTTGTTTTTGTTCGTCATCTCTGTAGACTTAGTTTTATACTAATTATTATCCTGTATACGTTAATAATATTCTTGCATTGACTGGAGTTTTCACAAATAAAGCAAGAGTTTGTTTGGTTTGGTAAATGGCGGAAGTGACGGGCAATTTATTCGTATCTATATTATATCTAACTCGCATACTTCTATATTTATAGATTTCAAGGGCACAGATTGAGGTCACTAAAGGGGGACAAGCCAAAATGGTTATATTGCATAATACAGTGACATAACACTGAATTACGGAGACCTGGTGACGATAAAATGTAAATTTTTTACAATTTGAAGATTTTTGTGTTGAGAAAGTATGTTTACCCAAAAAACTTAAATAAGTATAATAAAGTACTTAAAAACGTATTCAGCTCTTTTTAACGTCCCACTGCTGGGCACGGGCCTCCCTTCAATGTGAGGGGGATCAGGCCAGAGTCCACCACGCTGGCCAAGTGCGGATTGGCGGACTTCACATGTCTTTCGAAAACTTGCTAGGTTCTCTCAGACATACAGGTTTCCTCACGATGTTTTCCTCCACTGTAAGACAAGTGGTAATCATGTTAAAAATGATTCGCACATGAAATTATCAGATATGCGAGACCCGGGATTTGAACCCGCTTCACTCGGTTTCCCAAGTGAGCGCGTTACCACTGCCTGTCCCTTAAGTATATATAAGCCTGTCCCTTAAATACATATACTTATCATAATATAAATACATATAATATTAGAATTTCTGTATACACTTCCATTTTCCAATCACTAGCCCGAGGAGAATCTCTTAAGGTACCTACTGAAGTAGAGTCCGTTCTAACGCACAATATATAGACCATTGCTACGTCAGTAATAAAAATATTCAAGGTTATAAATCTCAATGCACATCATGAAAGTAAAGTCAAGCAAGCAAGTTTTCCTCGAGGAAAGCCTGCATCCATTTGCCAAGTCTGTATAATACAAGTAATCGTAGGCTTGTCATAATAGGTATTACAGACGGAAAATGGTACAGAGGAAAACTGATCACAGTATAAAATATAACTGTCAGCCCGAGGTGTTATGGTTAATAAACCTTTTACGGCATTCATAAAAATGACTATTACAATAAACTTAAAATTTCGTATTGTAAGTTCGTCATGTATTTTATAATAACGCATGATATTTTATTCTGTCTACTACAGTATTACGTAATAAAAACAAATTATGCAGACAAAGGACTCTTTCGAAAAATAAGGAGTTTTTGTCCATATGAAGTCATTCTTCTCATCCTTGAACCTAAAATCTTTTACCGCTCGTACCGCTCTACGTTAAATTCAGGCTTAGTAACAGTATATGATATCAAACATTTTTGAAATGTTTCAGACAACATAATCACCTAAAATACTACTTATTTTATAAAAAAAAAATATTTGCAACGAAAAACAGTGAGTTAATGACTTTTGTGTTGTGACTTTTTTGTTTACGCTTGACCAACTCGAAAAATTCTTCGTCATCCTCTGAAAACAGAAACACCTATTACAAATACAGATTAAAATAAAGAAAAATATATCGTACAATACAACGCAAGTTAAAAAAATGTGTTTTGACGTTGTTTTTACAATTTTAGGAATATTTTTGAATACAGAATAACAAATTTTTAAAGGCGGAACAGATAACAATTTATTTATGTTTTTATGCAGCTGAGCCAATACCTAACAGCTATCTCTGTACCTATTGCTCGTAAGTTAACATTGGTCGAAGGATATGCGTATTTGCGGACGGACAAACCGTTATCACTTATCACTATACATATGTTTATTTTATAAAGCACGAACTCCACGCTCAGCTTCATATATAATACTTTACAAAATTGTAAAAAGTGAAAACTAAAAACTTAATATTTTAAATGTAACATATAAAATTTATCTATCATATGAAATTCATACTTACATATAATAAAATTCTAAGTCGAATCTGTGCATTAAATTTTTTTGAAAAATCTTATTGAAATAGTCATTATTATCGATACAGAGGCCGAATCTATAGTTTTCAGAATTCTTGTCTGTCCTGTCTGTCTGTCGACCTGTCTGTAAACGCATCACGAGAAAACTGTACAGATTTTGATGGAATTTCGTATGATTATAGCTAGTTATCCGGGTCAACATATAGGATACTTTTTACTGCGAGAAGATATCTCATCTCTGAAAAATCTATACTAACAGTTAAAACGTAACTAGGGACAAACCCGAGCGGAGCAAGGATGAGTCGCTAGTCTTAAATATTACAGCAAAATGTCCTAATACTTTTGACTTAAATAATAAAATCAATCATATTTGATTGTAATTTCTAAACGTTTCCTTCTATACTATTATCTATAAGTAGGGGAACTCTTAACACCTTTGTGAGTTTCATAGCGCCCCATTCCGTCTGACATAACACATTGTAAGTTTATTTAATGCCTTCCTTTAAAGGTTATCGGATTACTTGGAACTCGGTTAAGGTTTTTGCCAAAATATATTGTAATATTTACCTTTTTATCAATTGTTAATAGATTATCAGATACTGACTTGGTTTCTTAGAATTTTGACGTGTAAAAAGGTGAAGAATAGAAAGGTTTATTATTCCTTCAGCTATAAACATCTTAAATTGTGCCAGTTTATTATTACTTATTAAACATTCATTATAAACTACGGCTAATATATCTATATTTATTTATTCTGTACTCTTTCTAGAAAAATAAAAACATCTATCCCACGGGAAACGTACTTCACTCCGGGATAAATGTAGCCTATGTTTTATTCTGATGTATGAGCTACATTATTGTAAAGTTTCATTCAACTCTATTCAGTAGTTTTTGCGTGAAAGGGTAACAAACATCCATACACCTATACATCCAGATATCCATACAAACTTTCGCATTTATAATATTAGTAGGATTTTATAGTTTTATTATGTGTCTCAAATATTTTGCCTTTTACTACTACTCAATAGCTTACTATCCTTATAAATTAGATATGTGAAAATTAATCCAATTAAAACTAAAAATTAAAAATATAGATAAAAAATCGTTTAGTTTATAACTTGCATTATATTATCGTAAGCGGACACCCGCAAACAAGGCCCCATTCTGTCTGGTGCCATACGTTAGTGCATCAGTGCTGAGGAATAATCAGCCATTCAACGCCTATCATGTTGCCCAGAACCTAATATCGTTATTCGAGGTCTTTTTATTATTATCTTTATAGCATCATCATGTGCAGCTTTTAACAAAGATTTTATTGACATTTTAACACAAATATCGATATAAATCGTTATGATATAAACTAGCGAATTACCCTAGCTCCGCTAGGTTTCGTCCCTAGTTAGTAGTTACGTTTTAACGCTTAGTATAGATTTCTCAGAGATGATATATTTTCCCGCAGTAAAAAGTATCCTATCATTTATGTTGACCCGGATAACCAGCTATGATCATACCAAATTCCATCAAAATCTATCCAGTGGCTTTCTCGTAATGCGTTCCCAGACAGACAGATAGACAAAAATTCTAAAAACTATAGATTCTGCGTCTATATCGGTAATAATGACTATTTCAAGAAGATTTTCTGTCTCTAATACGTACCTATATAACGCCTTTGAGATATCTAACACCTTAGTCTCTCCCGTGACCATGATTGCTGTAAAGCAGCGGTCGGCAACCTTTTAGCAGGCAGGGGCCACAAGGTGGCTATACCTAGTAAAGGCGGGCCGCACTTGTGAGAGCAAAAAAAAAATCATATACCACAAAATATGTCCACTACAACATTCAATGTAACAATTCCTAAAATGACTCTTAAATGCTTATCTGTGAGACGAGAGTGAGACGAGGAATATTTTCATTTTATCGGTAATTACAAATTCAAAATACTTAAAAAACATAAAAACTTTTCTTTATAAAACAGTCACGGGCCGCGGGCCGCATGGAGGCACCTCGCGGGCCGCGGGTTGCCGACCGCTGCTGTAAAGCATTCGAAACGTCGGGAACTAAAAATCAAAATAAATCCGCGAAATAATCCGAAAAGATAGTTTTATTTAAAATGTCAAATATTCGCATAAATCTAAGAAAGTATTATAAAATTTTCTAATAAAAAATATTTAATATATAGATTCGACTCAGAATTTTATTATACGTATAGATAAAAAATGTTTATACCTAACTTTGAACCGGATGTGAACTTGACAAAAACAAAACTAAAAATAAATATCTACATAAAAGTTAATCTTAACGATAACTAAAGTTATTTTAATTGTTCCAAATAAGATCACAAAAGATAAGGAGTAGACTTAACTTGTTGCAGTACTTATTATAATATGCATTATAAACATTATTAAAACGTATTAATTAAATTGACATCTGTCTGCAACAAACAGGCAAACCACAAAATATGCACTCGGAGCACAAATTTTGTTGATACTTAGAAAATTATGATCAAGCTCATTTAAATACATCATTAAAATGTCAATATTGCAACAAATGGTGAATAAGCTTTTAACAATATTTTCCTTCACATAATTATTATTTATCCAATATGACTAAGTCGAGATTAGAAACGTTTTATAATTGAACAACATAATACTCATTGACTTATTTCTGGTACTTATTTCAACCGACAGGTACTATGTAGGTACTATTCGAATATTCAATCTATACATATAATAAAATTCTGAGTCGAATCTGTACATTAAATATTTTTTGGAAAATCTTATTGAGTCATTATTATCGATACAGACACCGAATCTATAGTTTTTAGAATTTTTGTTTGTCTGTATGTCTGGGTACGCATCACAAGAAAACCACTGAACAGATTTTGAAAAAATTTGCTATGAAGATAGCTGGTTGTTCCGGTCAACATATAGGATACTTTTTACTGAGGGAAAATATCTCATCTCTGAGAAATCTATACTAACCGTTAAAACGTATCTAGGAACCAACCCGAACAGAGCGAGAATGGGTCGCTAGTATTATTATAAATATATTACCTAATTATCGAGCCGAAGTCTGTTAACTAGCAATCAACGTGAAAAATGAAAATGGCGTTCATTATATACTGAAATCACCACCAGTTTTAAATACAAAAAACTAAGGAAACTAAAAAGCAAACTACGTATTGCCGTTGAGCCTGTGTACATCGAAAAAACAAGATTATTCCAATTTTTTCCTTAATAATTACCTACTAATTACTAATCATCGATCAAAACGTAGATTTTTTTGAATTTAACTATTTTATTCTAAACTGGGCTAATGATTTTTGTCCAGGCCTCCACTCGCTATTGATCCCCGGAGATGGCAGTCCCAGCCGAGTAAATAATAAGCCATTATTAAGCTTAAAGCTCTAACTAAATTAAATTAAGAGGTAGGTACTTGTATTACACTTTAGACGTCAACCACGATATCCAAGTTGATCTCCAATATCTCGAACTCTTTATTTATCATAAACATGTATTCAAAACAAATCCATATGGCACATTACTACCACTGGATACAGTAGTACTATAACCGGGACGCTACAATCAGGCCAAGGATCTTTCAACCGGGTCGTTGTCGGCTATTGATCTTCTCCCGGGTACAATAGGGACAGCATCTTATACGGAAAAAAAGAGATTATTACAGATATGTATATTTAACAGTTAGAAAACTTTCAAAAATTAATTAAAAGCCTATTTTTATTAGGAAACTTCTAGGTTCATTTTAAATACAATCTATACTAATATTATAAAGAGGTAAAGTTTGTGAGTTTGTTAGGTTGTAGGGGGTAATATCTGGATCTACTGAACCGATTAAGATGAAATTTAGTAAGAAGATAGTTTGAGACCCTGAGAAGGATACTAGGAGTTTATATACTGGATCATGTCTGGAGTCTTAACGTCAATAAAGACTGCGAATAAAGCCGAAGTCGTAATCTAATGTCTTCTGTTACATTTTAAGTTATTTGCAATTTTTATATCATCTTAAATTGGCCACCCTACGGCACGTAAATGAACCGACCTTCGAACTCCCGGGTTGCTACGGGTTACCTTGGTAGACGCTGATCTTCAAGCCAAAATATAATTTTAGGTGTATCTACGACGCGGGACAGAAACATTAAAGAATATTATACGTATCATAATACAAGGTATTACAGTTAATGTTATAATAATTATCTCTCATAAACAGTTTATAAAAGAATTTGCCCTTTATATGAAGAAAAAAATAAAACAGCAAAATTATTGTTTTAAACATTCAAGAAATCTTACGTAAGTAATTAAACCAACAAACGAGTCGTGTTAACTATGTTGGTAAATAATTCACTAAAGGGACGCAATTCTTTAAAAGAAACCTCCCAAAAGTAGGCCAAGGGTGGCCTTACAAGTACGCGTACTTATCTACTTTACACGTGGAACTTACTCCATTGAAAGGGTGGAAATACACTTTGAATCGCTATTTACACTATAATTCACCCTTGCCCTTTGAAACTTAATGCTAGATTTTTTTTTCCTTTTTTGTATAATGTTTAAAGTACAAAGGGCTTCAGTTTCAAGGGCGGCCTTATTTAGGTCTTCATAGCTGGTATTTAAATTCTCACAAACAAGTTGCGATGTGAAGTTTCTTTTTTTGTGACTTATTTCCATTAAATAGTAGTATTAATTTCTAGTAATATTTGATATATGTAGGTTTATATTTGATCAACCTTTAACTAATAGACATGTGCTCCTTAAAAATGACAATATGTCAAATATGTGTACCATATCAAAGATGTTTTTCATACAATTCAACTTTCTAAACCCAATTTGAACAAAGGCATTACGTTATATAACCGATACGGGAGACGGGTGTAAAGACCGGGTCACATCGGGAATCGGGCCAAGGATTCTGCTGCAGATGATATTGATCCGTTAGAAGGAGGATGGTTACTACAACCAATAAAGTGCAGAGGATTTTGTCGTCTATTTTGCTATACATAGGATCTAATATAAAATAATACATGTAGTAGGTAAAAATGTAACCTTATATTTTTTGTGTTGAACTGCCTTTTGTGTGATGCTCTTATTTTGAATCATTAGGTACGTGTCAAATATGTTTAGAACGGAAGAAAGTTTTTGTATAATAACAGCTCTCAGTCTATCTATACTAATATTATAAAGCTGAAGAGTTTGTTTGTTTGTTTGGTTGAACGCGCTAATCTCAGGAACTACTAATCCGATTTGAAAAATTTTTTTTTTGCATTAGATAGCCTGTTAACTGAGGAAGGTTCTAGACTATATATCATCCATGAAAACTTTACGGTTCCCGTGGGATAGATTTGTTTTTGTCTAGGGACGAACCCGAAGCGAAGCGAGGGTGAGTCGCTAGTGTATACATACAGGTGTTTCATTGCTTTTATGATTTCTGAAGTCTTTGTTGTGAAGTAACGGATTCCGTTTGTGTACGCGCTTTGATCTAAATTTACAATATTTTCTCACGGTTTCTAAGCTTTTCTTCCCTACTAAATTATATACTCCCTTCAGCTTATATTAAATAATAAAAAATACGAATATCATAAATTTTTTCATTTTAACAATTGTGTAACTTAGCTTTTATATAGGTTTTATTGATTTCTACTATCGCTTCAAGTTCAATAAATTAGATTAGCTGATTAATGTGTATATTTTTCCATATCTTTAGCATTCGTTATGGAGCTAAGGGCTTTATCAATATTTAATATAACTAAACATTGTTATTCATAGCATCACATAGCACCAAGGAGGTTTTCCCTACTGACAACATTTCATCCTCGGTTGTTTTTTTCCTCCTAAGGACACAAGAATTACATTTTTATTTTTTTTTGTGTTTACAAATATACGTACATTATTAGTAAATATGTTCATTGTAATTATATATAAAAAAAGAACCACATACTTGCAAAAGATCACCCTATTGCTAAGCCTCTGTTGACCGTCCGTCCGTCTGTCAGAGGGCTGTAACTCACGAACCGTAATATGTAGAGAGTTGAAATTTTCACAGAGTAAGTATGTATTTCTATTGCCGCTATTGCATATGTTCACGAGATAAACAAAATACTGTTATTAAATTGACGATCAAAACTAGAATGGCGTTATGTATTTTATAATAATTTAAAAACTAAGTTATGTAGAGACAACATGTTTAATACCTTCATAAAATGATATAGAGTACCTCTCTCTCTCTCTCTCTCTCTCTCTCTCTCTCTCTCTCTCTCTCTCTCTCTCTCTCTCTCTCTCTCTCTCTCTCTCTCTCTCTCTCTCTCTCTCTCTCTCTCTCTCTCTCTCTCTCTCTCTCTCTCTCTCTCTCTCTCTCTCTCTCTCTCTCTCTCTCTCACTATATATATATATATATATATATATATATATATATATATATATATATATATAATATCCTAGCGTCAGTCGGTTCATTTTATAATAAGATGACGGTTTACAAAACATATTATTTGGTCACTATTCATATCTTGTTTTGAGTTCTGAATTTTTACAGACAGCATCATTTAATATTTCCACTTCTACGAATCTCTCATTATTGGTGAAGTGGTATCCCATCGAATGTTGGGCTTAAATCGATACGTCTACGCATGCGTACTGCCTCTACATCCAGCTCAATACAACACACGTCACCCCCCCCCCCCCTCCCCCCTCCCCGGTCCATCGTCTGAGGTAAACGACTCGCAAACGTTATGATAGGTCTAGAACCGCATATATTTGATGTTTCTACAAATTGTATCATATACTCGCTGTTGCCCATAATTTCGCGAATGTGGTAACATGTATATCAATATTGAAAAAGTAATCGCAATTACTAGCGAGTTTGGGCCAAGCCTTCTCAAACTATCCAATCGATATCCGATAAACAAACATTTAAAATGTTATGAATATGTTCCGTTAATAACTAGCGGCTCAACCTCGCTTCGCTCCGGGTTCGTCCCTAGGTACGTTTTAACGGTTAGTATGGAACAGATAGACTGTATATTACTGCTCCGCTTAATGGGTAGTAGTAACATGATGATATGTAGTTTATAGCCTTCTTCAACAAACGGGCTATCTAATGCAAAAATAATTTTTCGTATCGGATTAGTAGTTCCTGAGATTAACGCGTTCAAACAAACAAAGAAACAAACTCTACCTATTTGTAATATTAGTATAGATGTCAATGTAATGTGGATAATAACGGCATTATTCTGGATCACAGCTTCGCTTGCTTAGTAGAGAGAATTATACTTTATTTAAATTAAGTGCTACAGGACAAAGCCATGGTACGAGTACACTACATATCGAATATTCTATTATCGATAATAGATAAAAATTAAAAGAATACTGCTCTAACGACTCTTCCATTGATAATGTGGTGTTATTTTTGAAGCCGCTGAAATTACTCTATACGGGTATATTTATTGTGTGTATCATACACAATATTTTCGCTAATTGTGAATCCATTTACACATTTTTTTAACAAACAGACTATATTATGTACGTAAAGAGTAAATTATACTATACCATAATATAAAACTTTAGGGAGTTCGTTTTTTTTTGTTTTGTTTCTACGCTCTTATCTGTGGAAGTACCACTCCGAATTGAAAAAAAAAATGTACCTATTTAATAAATATTTATTGATAAGTAAATGATGAATTCATGGAACATCATCGCTGCGACTCTTAGGAGTATTAAATAAAAAGCTTATAATATACACATATATTTTTAGAGCCTCACGATGCTAATTTATCTGCAACCATAAAACATTTTGATCATTTTATGTTTTTTTTTAATATATAAATGAAATTATATCTTTAAAGCTATACCTATACGAATAATATTATATACGTCTTGCTAAATATATCAGACATTTAATTTATTTACTCGTTATCGTTATCAGTAATTAAAAAAAAAAACAACATTTCAAAAACGATCGATAGTGAGTTATCATAACA
Source organism: Fabriciana adippe (assembly GCA_905404265.1). NCBI lineage: Eukaryota > Metazoa > Arthropoda > Insecta > Lepidoptera > Nymphalidae > Fabriciana > Fabriciana adippe. Next base: position 572,298 of record FR989996.1, on the reverse strand, counting down.
CGTTTTTAGTTTCACTAATTACGAGATATGATAAAGTTTACAAATACCTGTTGCTTAGTTCACTATTTTCATTGAGTTTAAAGTTATATATATGTTTTAATATTTTTTACGTTAAAATGTGCATGGTAGGACATTATTTTCACATTTCATATTCTTATAGAAATACTAACGATGTGACTTTTGATAGATGTATGTATGTATAATTTAAATAGTTTATCTTCAAATTCCATTGATGACATTTCTCATCAAAGTGACGTAAATGGTACATCATGTTAATGATAACTAGACAAATAACTCATTAAATTATAGTTAGAAATGTTTTTTTAAATGATGACAAAGTAATGATAGCGATTATGAAATATTTTTATAAATATTTGATCTATTAGTAATATTTGATAGCTAAAATTAGATCGATTATATTCAAATAACGTTTCTTTAATAATAGTAGAAAGCCGTCTTGCGTACAACGAAACTCAAAATCTAATTAAAATCTAAATATTAAATGACACTACTATATATTATAAAGCTTTCCACAGGCAAGAAGCTTGCTCTTGAAGATTTGTTTTATACAAATTATATATTAAAATATTTAACCAATAAATTGAAAGCCTATGATTAAATTTCTGCAATCCCAATCAGAGCAGTGTTTTGTAGTTTTTCATCTCTTTCGTGTATTCTATTACAGCCTGAGCTCCCTCTCTCCGGACGGGGGCGTGACGTCACAGATCAATACCATTCTATGTGCATGATGTAACTTGTTTTGGGGTCTTTACTCCGCTATAATAGTCCATTTCAAGGGTGCACAGACATGGGTAGCATTTACGTGATGCTAAACTTCACTGTTACAATAACCTTTAAGTATATTTTGAAAGTCTTAAGCGAATTAGACTTGAAAGCTGTACATTTGTGCAAAATATGCATGACCTGTGTGAATATTTTATACTGACAGCCCTGACAAATCAAAACTAGTAAAGCTTGATTAATATCATGTTATTCAAAGACATTTATTCTATTTTTCCCTCTTATTCCATTTTTGTATAAATTAAACAAATAATATATTTCGTTTATGAGCTTATTTGTATAGTATAGATAGGTAATTATAAAAATACAAAAAAAAAAAAGATTTGTAATTGACAATGCCATCATTTGTTAAGTGGATCGCGTATATCAAAAAGTTCGCTATTTACATTACACATATATACAAATTAGTACGTACATATTAGTCTCCTGACAACGTAAATAAACATTGACACGTGTTAGGGAGTGGACCCAGGCATGCGCCCTGCGGTACCCACATCGATCCGAGCATTACCAGCTATAGTTAGCTAGTAGCTAGGTGCTCGGAGAACAAAAGACACCAGAATCAAGTATTATCAGACATAAAACAATCTGTTTTTTATGTTATCAAGATAAAAAATGTCTAGGTATAAACACGGAAATAAATAAAATGCTTATATGATTTCTTTATTGTACAAAAATGATACTACATTGATAACAAATGATTAAAAGGGCGACGAGATACAAAATTTTCCAAGTTTAAAATTATTGCATAGTTTTACTACTTTATAAATTAAATTTTAATGGTAATGATCAATTAAATGACCATTCAGTGTACTCTACTTAGAGATTTTATTTATTTCATTTTATTTTTATTTTGTTAAGGATCTCCAACAAAAGATACACACTTTACATCGTATAAGAATATAAAAATAAACAAAACTTACAATATGTGTGCTCCTTCACTTATAGGAGACCACAGCTTGCACATTTATGAATTATAAGTTAAAACTAAGTAAACAAGCAGATAGATATAGATAGAGATAGAGCATAGTGACTCTATATTAAATTTTTCGTTTTCTACCAGTGCGTAGGAACGTTTTGATCACAAATATTTATATTAGGCTAACATATCACAGATATCGAAAATACGACCGATTAATAATCAAAAATATTTATATAAATATTCTTTCTATTTTGCAAAACAAAATCTTCCTTAGCAAGCGCATACATACATATTACACATATTACATACAGTTAATATTAGAGTATATACGTATGTAGACAAGTAAATGTTAAAAATATTTCATTTTGCAATATTGACGTAATATGGATTATATAAACATGTTACAATTTACAAATCGTCAGCTCTTAAAATCGATAGCCTACGTTCGCTCTAGCGTTTCGCAATCATCATCACATCGTCTTTTGTTACCGTGATACGTAAACTTTTTTTTGCAAACTTCTAAGCTTTGCTTAGTCATCTTATTACAATTGCTATCTTAAATATCTACCTTTAATTACGACTAAATACAATTATGCTAAAATATAACGACTTGGAACCTCTAAGCCTTCGGAGAGATGTTGGCTCTCTGTGTGTTCTTTATCGTCTTTACAATGGAGAGTGTTCTGATAAACTTTTTGATTTGGTGCCACCGTCACGATTCTATCATCGCACCCTTCGCCGCCGGGTTGGATGTCATCCACACATTTTAGATGCTTGGCATGCTTCAAATGTACGTGCATCTCGTTCTTTTCTACCTCGCACGTGCAAAATGTGGAATGATCTTCCTCCTGAGGTTTTCCCTGAGCGCTATAACATGGGGGTCTTCAAGAGCCGTGTCTTCAGGTCCCTTAAAGGCCGGCAACGCATTCGCAACTCCTCTTGTGTTGCAGATGTCCATGAGCGGCGATAGCCACTTACCATCAGGTGGATCGCTTGCTCGTTTGCCCCTTTCTTGTATTAAAAAAAAAAAAAAAAGCTCCTAAATACATTAGTCTCTTAAGTAAGTTCAGTAATATTCTAAATCTTTGTATTATTATTAAAAAAAGCACGCGCAAATAATACTAAGTTAATCCCTCAACTTAAGACTTGTGAAATAATCATTACTAAGAAAATATTCAGATAAAACGTTTTTAATTTTGTAATAATCTGATAAAATGAACAATAGAAAAGTATCAAAAATTGTTATCTTTTAATAAAATGATGATGTTGATGAAATGTGTGTCAAGTTGTCGGTCAAAATCAGACTATTTTCTCAGAAGTGATGGACAAAAAAAAACAGACTTCAACTATGAATGTATATATTTTTTGAGTTATTGCTAAATGAATCTTGGAATTTATCTTAAACGATACTTTCTAATATCTTTATTGTCTGACGTATAATGTGCTCTACAAATGTGGTAGTGTGTCTATACCCGAATAGATGTAAATAAACATAGCTGGCACGTGCCGCTCTGAGACGGGCTCCGCGCAAGCGTACTACCGCATTAGTTCATTGCACCGTTAATTGTTTAGCTTTTTCATCAAGTCGACACTTTTAATTCAAACAAACGTCGAAACAATAGATCGAACATAATCCGTTTTTCTTCAAATGCCTTGTATTGATAACTAATCTTTTTAGTAGTTAAGATACTAAAGAAGGTATTATAATATCGCTACTAGATCTTTTCTAATAACTAGACTAATTTTATGTGCAATAGATACTTTATTGTATCATTAAAATGCTAATAGGTCTATATTGTATTCTATATTTTTAATACATTGATCCTTTGGCCATGCCTTTGTATCAAAATATATATTTTCTTTTATATTATTAGTTTCTAAAATAAATATTAACAAGTTCTTCTTTTTATCTCTGTACGCCTATCAGACTACCTGTTATCTGATATGAACAGTAATTGATCAGTGACGCATGTTGACTTAATTCCTCCTTAGATGTACTTACGAAAAACAATTAACTGATAAGATATGATATCAGTGTCTCGAATTCTCGACAGATTATATAAAGTCCTTAACAAAAATATTATTTTTTGTATAGCTAACAGAAAAGGTGCTTGATTTGGAGATATAAATATGGCATTTCTAAATGGAATAGTAGTATGTATTCCGAAATAAAGGTTTAACTGCGGGATTTCCAATTTGTGAAAGTTATAAGAACTGCTTAGACTCCCTAACTTCAAAGCTCTTTATTTGAATACCTGCAGGCAATCAGGTAACCGGATTTACTCCGGAGTTTTACATCACAATCAGATGAGAACGTAACCGAATTTGGCTGAACTCATTTGTTTGTAACTAGCTCGGATGTGCACTCCTTTGTTTACTAGATTTTTTTCATCAAGCATAATGATATTAGTGTAGAATATAGCCATTATCAATAATTCACCATGTCACAACTACAGTTGATATACAGTAGGACAAGTTAATAAGTAAAAAATATTCAATAAATTTTATCTATGCGTCTATTATTGGCTAAAAAATTTTGTCATTCATCTTGTCTCAAAAAATCATGTTTCTTTAATATCAATATTGAAACATTAGTTTCTATTGCGTACTTAGTACCAACACCTATACCTTTAAACTTTAAAGTGTACTTTGATGTTTCAAATTATATTGAATAAGAAATAGTTCCTGCTATTTCATTTCTATCCTCAAATTATACAAAAAAAAAAACTGTTAAAGGAGACAAAATAATATCAAGTAACAGTTTTAGAATAATAATATGACAGTGTTTACTTCAATACAAGTAACGACACATCCAGCCTCGTACAAAATTTATAAATTATATACTTCACCTAAAAGCATTTAGTAAGCTCGCTGGGGAACGTGTTTTTCGTGAACACGAACCGTAGTTATACGAGTAGTATACGATATCATCACTCGTCATTACCTGACCGCATAACTGTTTTTCCCCGATCCTACGCATACAAAAAGCAATGGACCTTTATTATTATTAAAACACAACAGAAATGAGCGGCAACATGGCTGTGCGGTGTTGCCGTTCTTAACGCTCGGCTGACTCGTCACGTGACGTCACGTCTCAAGATGGCCGCCACGCCGGTCGCGGTGCCCCGCTCCCGTCTTCCAGCCGGATCCGATCGTGCTCTATAATAATAATAATTTTAAACGCAGCCGCCTTTAAGGAAACCGAGTGAGAATAGATTGAAATTTAATGCATCGAGCACGTCGGTTATACGCGTTAACACTAATTGTTATTCTACAACGGCAGCTGTTTACTTTCGATGAATAATATCGGCCTCTTAGCGGAATCTATGATTTAGCCGTTGGATATGCTATGTTGGATTGTTCGCTAACGTTACTCTATGCCTCTATTTATGAAAATAGCGTATTCTTCAAACAAAATTGGGGCCAAAAAGTCTGCTTGGAATTTTTATGTATACTATGAATCACTTTGTTTGTAAATTTAAAATTTTTCCGCTAACTTTCTATTTATTATACAATTGATTATCAAGAACATTTTTTTTAACATACATACATAAACCGTTAATATATTGTCAAATTTCAAATTAAAGTAATTTCCAATAATTCAATTTTATTTTCTAATTTTCAAATCAAAATTGTGATTAATTATTTAATTATTCAAACCGATAGTATTTTCTCAAAAATATTGATTGAAACGAAAATTTTGGGCAACAACCGCAATGATGTTACTGCATTTGATGGATTGTTGTGCATGTACCGGGTTCGTTATCGCGGGGCGTGCTGGCGGCGGGCTGCGGGCGACGGGGGGCGGGCGGCGGCACGGAGGGCGCATCCGCGTCGGGCTAACGGCTCGTCCTCGCGCGTCGCGGTGCGCGCGCTGACGTCAGCGCTCGATAATGGCCGCCGCCCGACCCCCCGCCGCCTTGCCGCCCGTCGCCACAGCTCAGTCTCTCTTCGACCCGCTACGCGAGCGAATGCCTCAACGTTGACCCACCGCGTTACATGTGATACTAGTGCTCCGTGTACCATGGTGACAGTGTTTTTCGTTACGAGTAAATAAAATCTGTGAAAATTTTTAAGGGGAGCGACGACCGATCTCTCGCACACCGCAATACATTCGGCGGCGAGATGTCGGTAATGCAGAAGCGCCAGCACTGCTACTTGTGCGACTTGCCCCGTATGCCGTGGGCGATGTTGCACGAGTTCTCAGAAGCAGTATGCCGCGGATGTGTTAATTACGAGGGTGCAGATCGAATTGAAGTTGTTTTGGAAACAGCGAGACAGTTAAAACGCGCACACGGTTTCCAAGAAGGACGTGGTCCTACTCATGCCAAAGGGGCTCACAGGGCACCTATGGAAGCACATCAAAATGGAGGGGAAACCAATGCTCGGGGCCAACCGGCCCCGCCGGCTCATCATGCTCCATCCGCTGGATTTACATTACACCATACAAGACCCGCGACAAACGCAGGACTTTTGGCAGAATACGGTGGTCGTAGAGAAGAGCACGAAGGCAGACGCTTGGCACATTTACCATTAGCTCATCTTCCAACACATGGAGGAGCTCGTCTCGCTCCTGGCCTGACGCTCAAACGACCCCTGGACGATGATGACCATCAATCTCATCATGAACCTACAAAAAGACTTTTAGAGGAGCATAGTCGACCACCTCTAACCCGAGGTGAATCTTTACCTGCGGTATCTTTGGCTGCTCCATTCGCTCCTGATCGAGTCTTCAAACAAGAAAAACACCCTCTGAGAACACCATCTTTTGATGCGTCTTCTTTCAAATCTAATGGTGAGTTCATTTCTGTTAAATATATACTTTTTTAATAAATTCATTTCTTATCAAAAATATTGCAAAAGTCATTCCAAATCTTATAAAAACACAGAATAGAATTTTACCTATTTATTTAAATATTTGTTGTTGTTTTTATTTACAGAAACTTGTCAAATGATATTATCCTCATAGCAACCAACTTTCTGGCACATACATACTTGTAAGATATAGGTTTTGTTATTCATGTTCTACAACATTACTGAAGAGAGAATTGTAAAAATATTTGGATATTAATTTTCTTCATATTATTTCAAGTTGTAGCGGTAAAAAATATAACAATTTCCGTCATTTTATTTTATGTTTCAAAGCATTACCTCAAACAATCTAAAACAATATGTGTATCTAAAACAATCATACGACGTAATGTACTAAAAATATTGTTGTTTATCAATAACAGCGTACTTAAAGTGAATTAAAATAGTTATTTAATGGTCACGCTCAGCGCGATAAGGCAGTGGGTAGTGATAGTTGTATGTACGTGTTCCGTATAAGCAGAGTGTTTTGCGCAAGCGTTCGCCAAGGGATTCATATCTAGGTAGATGCATTAACTCGGTCCATAAATACAAAACCGGTTCGACCGGTTGAGCATTCTCGAAAGCGACTCAACACTCCGCACTCCGCTCCGGCCTCTCGCACACCACTGTATGTACATTGTACAAACACCCACGTAACGCGAACGCGCCACTGCCGTGAATGCACGAAAGCATCGGCGCGGCAACGTCGCGTGACGACATTTTCGCTCGCGTACGTATGTAGGTGGGCCGTCGAGCGAAAAAATATAGCGCCTGCCTACGCTTGGCAGAGTTGCTCGACCACATTCCGGCGGCGTGTGTGTACAGCGCACAGTAGGGAGCGCTGCGGCCAAAAAGGTCACCACGTGACGTCACCACCGCCATATGGCCGCGCCTGCCGACCAGCACGCCCTTTCGCACGTTACTCTAATAAATTATCTGTTTACGTTCCATTTCATTGTGACATTTGATGCGATGCATTTCATACACAACATCAGTATACGATCTCGTGCCAGAACATTGGAAGTGATAAAACATACCGTAAGGCTTAATAAGAGAGCGAAACTAATATCAGAATATAGCGATGACTAGAATGTCTTATAAAATTTTGAGTAAAAAGTAATAAATTTATATTTACAAATTTAACTAAGATTCCTGATATGATAGAAGTATTTTTATAACCCAAAAACGAATATTGCGTTAGGGGCAAAAGCACACATATGGAAAGTACGGGAATGCGACGTTTGGCAACGTCGCGTTGCGATACGAGCTACTGCACATTTGAGTGTATAGCACACTCGCCATACTTACCTACCCGTCTGGTGGCTCGATTGGCCTAAAAGACCCAGCGCCACGCTGCAACCAGGCAGTGACACATCGGCACGCTACGTAAGCGTATTAACACACAATGCTATTTATAAGACGCTATGTGCGTGTGTGAACGTGTGTTTACTATCCGACGGTCCACCGCAAACGATGTGTCATCCAACATTGAATGTGAGGTTATTCGGACAAATTGAAATGATGTCGGTTGCCGACGATGCATTGAAAGTGGCGCTGTGTACATAACTACTCGCTAATAGAGACCCGTGCCAAGAATTACACTATATGTTACCAAATTAATTGGCTTAAATGACGTTTTAGCGAAATGATTACAAAAAGATATCGATCCTTTTACTATGGACAACGTTTTATATTATAACACAGAATAGACATGATGCAATATTAGTTAGCGTATTTGTAATAAAATTTAGTTTACTTCGTTATTTCCTCGTATGTTGGTTGCTGAGTATGTTGATATTATTGAAACATGGAATGACTTTTGAAACATACTTGAAATGTTTAAAACCCAATATCCTTATTTAATTCTTTAATAGACATTTATTATTATCAAACAATTTTCTCTTCAGGATACACAAACAGCGCACCGCTTACAAATGGATCAGCAGGATCTCCCTTGGGTAGAACTGCAGGTTCTCCACCAGTTACTGGTGCTGGCGCTGGACCATCCCCCATGGCCGCGTTAATGTCTGTGACGGATACTCTGCCCCCTGGATCACCACGATCAGCTGGAGGCTCGCCTCCTCAGCCGCCACCACAGCGATCTGCAAGTCGCTCCAGCCAACACTCCCCCAATTCATCAGGTAAGGCTTCATAATTTGCTTTAAGGACTTTGCTATTGGGATTTTAATCACAAAACAGACCTAAACCAGAAAACAAGCCGTATTAACATATTTTGTTTATTACTTGATTATCTAAAATACTTTAATGTTTCATACTAATACTTAGCTTTCACATTTTAAACTGGTTTCTAAAACGATTATAACGGCTATCGCACCTCATGGGTCGGACTCGGGCGGTCCGATGGCCGTAGCTGTATTTCGGCACGGCTCCCGACGACCGCTTGCACCCGTAATCCCAGCTACAGTCTGCTCTAAAGCGAACTATGTCTTTCTTCTTGTATTTCTTATATTGTGAAAGTTAGCAGACGGTAGCTTAAAATTATCCTCCGGTCCGGCAGGGTCAAACGGCGGGAGGCGGTCGTCGGGTTCGCGGCACGTGTCGTCGACGACTTCAGTGTCGTCAACTGAGGCTGGAGAAGGAGCCGAGGCCGCAGCGCCTGCGCCCGCACCTCTCCTAAAGTGCACCCTCTGCCAGGAGCGCCTCGAGGACACTCACTTTGTACAGTGCCCGAGCCAACCGCATCACAAATTCTGCTTCCCCTGTTCCCGGGACTCGATCAAAAGACAGCAAGGATCTGAGGTGAGAAACTACTTCATTAACAAAGCGTTTCATTTTTAATTCAAAGAAATCAAGTTATCTTTAAATATTGAATCTATTTATCAGAATGTATTCTAAGTAAATTATTCTTTTTCAGGTATACTGTCCAAGCGGTGAGAAATGTCCGTTGGCTAATTCGACGGTACCCTGGGCTTTCATGCAGGGCGAGATCGCAACGATCTTGGGAGAAGAGTTCAAGCCGAAGAAGGAGCGGGAGACCTAGGGCTACGTGCCGAAGCCCCGACTTTATCTCTTGTCCCTCTTGTTGTAATTGAACACGAGAGGAGTTATGCCCGTAAGAGAGCATTCGATCGCCTCGCGCGTCGAAAGTGCGGCTCCGATGGGGACACGCGGCTAGGCCGTGATAAACCGATCACTTGTATATAAATTGTAAATAAATCTACCTTTAGTTCGCTCACCGATATTGGCGATTCGGAATTGGTTTTCCGGACGGTCGGATATGGACCGTATTCAGCGTAATGGGTTCTTTACTGTTCAGTCCAAGCGAGACGGAATCGGTAGCGTTTAAGTGTTTTACGTGAGCTATGCAATATTCTGAATATAGTACATATCTGTTTTCGAAGATTTTATCATCATCTTGATACTTTGAGGATCCTTTAGGGACACGACATATTTTGATCTGAAGTTACTCTCGATTGATGTCGGCGGTGTTTTAAACCGTACGTACATACGTATACATATATATGTTATATGAGATTTCTTCGGATGCCATTTTCTTAGTTACCTTTAGGTCCCGAACCATAGTTAACTTGGCATTTATTTATATTGTGATTCTTATACACTATACGAGTATTATGAGATATATGATCATGACATTTATGTAGTCGAGTACTGACTGTAAAATCGTAGTTTCTCGGATATTGACGGCGCACTGCGCCTTGTACAGATAAATTAGCTTGGTGTAAATTTGTATTTATTACATTCGCATGAGAAATAGTCTTATTTTATACTACGAAGCGATTTGTTCAGAGTGGCTCGAGTTCCGTTACTGTATTTCATTCGGTGAAAAGATTCGGCGTGGAAATGACTCTTACTTTTATTGTTGATTTACGGAGTTGCGTTACGATTGGAAATCATTCAAAATTGTAGTTTTTCGACGTTTGGGTTGTTTTTTTGTAAAGATAAGTTACGTCAATGGAATGGGCCGAAGGGCAGTATTAGTGGGATTGTACCTAGTCATTTTGAGAAATGTCAAATTGTCAGATCCGCGAGCACGCGGCCGTTATAGGAACTCTTAAAACTCGCTGCTATATTTGTAAAAAGTGAAGTAATTATCATTATATTATTATTATTATGTATGTCATAATGTTATACAGTCGTAGTGGGTCAATTTCGAAGGCTATCAGACGATAGTCGGCTTTGATTCTTGCTTTCGCATCGGCTTTGGTCCTAGTTTTATAAAGCCTCGAGTGTCCCTCTGATAAGTTTTGATAGTTACTTTGAATGATATAATTGACATTTGAACTAACTATCAAGAATGTCAGTCGCGATGGTAAGCCTGCAATAGAAGTTGTTGTTTCTTGTAATGCTGGGCTTACATGAAGCGCGAAAAAGCTCATTTTAATTGGATACAATGTTCTAAGAACGTTTTTTAATCTTATAGACCAAGGGCCGAAAATACAAATGTGTGTTTAATTAAATCAATAATAATTTTAGAATCACTATCTATGTTGGTTTGGTGTAAGTTGTACGTGTAATTAATTCTTGTAAGCATATAATATCTAGTGTCATAATATCCGTTACGAGACGCGACTTGTCTTTAAATACTGCGTATTTCAAAACAATCAATCAAATTGATATGTCCATTATTTATTTTAGATATTTGTGTACATATACGATATACGTACGGTGTACATACTTGTTGTAAATACTTTAGATAACGTTATGGATCATATCCAGTCAGTATTATACTAAGTACTGTAAACATGTAGTTATTTATAAATCACATTTTTTGCTACTTGATCGTATTTTGCTGATTTGTCAGATATGTATATTCTTTAATATACTTCTTTAATTTTTGTATTCAACTCATAATATAGAGTGCATTTTATCATTCGGGTGTTGCACCCTTGGCGATTATTGTTTTTGAGGATAATACTTTCTTTATCAATGTTTTAATGTTGGTTTTTAGTATTGTAATGTGCATATTAACCTACAACGATTTCTTAAAGCTATTTACTTTTTCTGATAGATTTCGAAATTGATCATTAGAATCAGTGGAGTCGCCCGCAGTAGGGCTTGTCGATAAATATTTCGCCAAAGATTTGGCATATAGTAAAAATGTAAGCACAAAGTGTGCATCTTATTTTATGCCTTTGAGATGTTAAATGTGCGAAAATATTTTTCTTCACAATGTTCAATGGTATGTTTTTAAATGTAACTGTGCTTCTTCATTTTTATTTGCTTTTTAAAGGTGGTAGTTTTGTAAGGAGTAAATCAGTGCAAATGCTGTTTTTACCTCCCAAGTTTACCAAATGTGTAAACAATGTATTATATTGGTGTACATTCTTACATTTAACATCTCAAAGAGTCTATAGTCCGCCTTTATGAATAGGCTTGTTTGTAGATGGCGACGATTTATCGCCGAAAATAATAAGAGACTTGTATCTTTCTACTGTAAGCAACAACTGAAATGCTTCGATTAAGACGTTAATGTACATGTTGGTGAAATACAATTGATGTGATTTTGTAATATTGTCATTTTATTTTTATAATATATCCCACATGCCCCTCAATCCTTTCCGATAATCTATTTCAAAATAAAATAAACGTAGGTATTACATAAAAACTTCTGAAATGAGATAACCCTGAAGTGTGTCAAAAGACTTAACTTAATAAATTATGACAAATAAATAAATCCAAACTAATAAATTTTATTGCATCTGCTCATAATTTGTTGTTTAAAAACTCTAAAATCGTAGTAATATGAAATTAAAATTTCGTTCGAGAAATAAGATAGAACCCTAAGAAAGTCTGCATCAGGCGTTCAAGACGGTCTATAATGCTAAATGTAACTTATACAAAATTAATAATATCAACTTATTGGTCTGCGTCGCATTATAAACAAAGAGCACAACATAAGACTGATAATAAACATAACTTTCTAAAGTCGACATCCTCATAACGTAACTGTCTATTTGTCACAGAACGGAGCGGAACAGAGAGGATGCCGGAGCCGCTGTGTCTGACCAACAGATGAGATACGAACAAACACTTTACCCAGTCGATAGATATTTGGTAAGTAACATCAAAAATGTACATAATTTATTTAAAAATAATTACATGCTTTAATATAGCTTACGTGTTTAGTTCTGATTATTACAATTTAACTAAATTTTGCTGTCTTATAATTCCAGGTTGAGAGCAGCAAAAAAGTTGATATGATTAACATTATAGATGATGATGATATTTGGAATCCTGAACCGGCCTTAAGGCCCGAAGATGAAATTATATTAAGAAAGTTGCATGACATGCTGCAATCAACTGCAGACGACCTAAAGCTGCTTTCTGGGGAACTGTCAAGATATCATGAGCCGGGTGTACAAAAAATGAGATTACCAACGCCTTTAGACGAAGAATTTAATGAAAAAGTTTACATTGAAGAAGTTGTGAATGCTAAATTTCATGGACACAAATTAGTTAACAATTTTAAAACTCCTTCTAAAGTAGTAGAAAAGGGTGTGGCTGGCAACGTCCGTTTGACACAGCCTTTAAATAATAGTGCAAAAAAGGTTACAAATGCTAGTGTACAAGTTAATGGAGTTTCATCCATTAAAAATGCATCAATAAAGAAAAATTTAGGAATATCACGCACAAAAACGCTTCAAATTTATGAGGAACTCCCTACTCAAGAAAAACAGCTTAAAAAGAGTGAAGAAAACACTCAACATAAAAATAAGTTTTCTAAAGTTACTTTCAACGAATTTTCTTATAAGCATGAGGAGCCTAAAATAAAAGTTACACCCCAAAAACCTTTACAAGTGCAGGAAATGCCAAGTATTAGCATTAGAAGCCAATTAAAAGAACAAAAAGTTTTACAGCTTGACATTCAACCCGACGAAACTGAGATACAGAGAAATGAATCTGTTAAAAGTAATGCATTGGTTATTGAGATGAAATATGAACCTACAGAAACGTTAAAAACTTCTAAACCAGTTACATTTGATCATATTAAATTAGTTTCGAAAAAACCTACTCAGCAAACCAAGCGAAAAATATCTATAATTCCAGCATATGAAAGTAGTGAATCAACTAATAACGTAAGTTCAGAATCACAATGTAATTTGAGAAAACAAAAACAAAACAGTCCAAATACTCGTTCATCCCTATACTCTGTTCCGAAAAAAACACAGAAATGTAAAAACAATACTGATTCAATAAAAAATGTAAAGCTTCCTAAATCAGATTTGAATGAATGGAAAAAAAAGTTGAAAGTTGTTTATGGTAAAACATCCAAAAGCTCAGTGGCAAAGGTCAAGAAAGTGTCTCCAAAAAAGACTAACTACAAAAATATTGAGCATCAAAATAAAACCAATAAAGGCAATAACGCGGAATACATACCATATTCAAAATTAACACTAGGAGGAGTTTCTGTTACTGATATCGAAAGGGAAATTTCTAATATACCCAATAGGAATGATATAGTACTTAGTCCTATTTTAGACAAAATTTTAAGCAGCCGTGAAAATTCATTTAATAAGCATAGTCCCACAAAGCATAAAAACAAAAGTTCAAAAATATTAACTACTTCCGACGAAAATTTATTACAAGAGGTTTTAGATATCGAAAAACACGTCACAGAAACTTTATCTGGTAAAAATAGCAATGAAAATAAAACTTCCGACGCTGAAGATATCAGTATCAAAAATAAAAACTCTGAAGATAGTGATAGTTATATAGATGATTTTGAAGATGACAAATCTGAAGATTCTAAGAAGGACGAGATAACTCCTGTATCAAACCGATCTCATTCTGTACAAAACTCTTCTCCTAATAATTTTAATAATGATATTCAAGGCCAATTATCAGAAGGTAATTCAAACCAAAAACATGTTCACGATAAAACATTTACCAAAGTGCCCAACTTGTCTTATAAAAACAAAGTCGATATTTTTGAATTCGTTCACTGTGTTGATACACAAGACATTGCTACACAAAGTAGTATATCAAATAAAATAAAACTTCAAGAAACGCAAACTTCTCCCAGAAATGATGTACCTAATGTACAGTCAATCCGTAACGATTTATGGTCCTCGATTGACCCTCGGGGTGAAGTTGAAAAATTATTTGATTTAGAAAAAGATTTTATTAAAAAGTTAATCATTGATGAGTATGGAGATATATTAGAAAAAAGTTTTAATAAACCATCAACATCTAAGGACGAATCAGAAAATTGTAAAAATATTGCAGCGGTTCAAAAGAATACACAAACGTCCCCCGCGCATGTTAAAAGTGTGATGACGTCACCAACGCGAACGAAAACTAGAACCACTTCACCGTTTGCGTTGTCGTTAACTGTCAATAAACAAACTAGTCCACTGTTAGTCGTTTCAAATGATGATAAATTTGAAGTTGAAATAGAAAAAGATGATGATCTTGGCATATCCGTTAATTTGTCCTCGCCACGTTTTAGTTTACGTCTACCACAAACTACACGAGATATTTTGCCAAATTTTGAAGCTAAACCCATTAGCCGTATTAAAAAAAGCAACTTACATCAAAACTTTAGTAGCTCCAGTTCTGTAGACGGAGATTACTCTTCGTCAGATATAAGCAGTTTGGGGGAAATTCATAAAAAATATAAAAGAAAGCTCAGGAAAATTAACATTCCATCGATTTCTGAATTGAGTTCCTCATCATCATTGTCCAGGTGCAGCACAGGCACATCTGGCGCCATACTTCCACTAAGAAGCGAAGGTGAAGCCAGTGTAGGACAGATAAATAAAAAGTCTAATAAAGTAAGTAGGAGTGAAGGAGAATTGAGCTTAGGCCAGTGGAAATAGTATTTCACGTGCTGGAAATATAAGTTGTTTTATATTGTTGGCGATATTCCAATACTTTGTGCCTTAATATAATATTTGATTTTAGATAGTTTATTTTTAGCGAATCAAGTGCTGCCCGTCTTTGTTGTTTACTCACCTCAAGTACAAATCGGTTATCGCAATTTTACTTGTGATATTTTATTTTTAATACATATAAATATACTTAAGTGCAAATATAAATATTTTATACTATGCCATTTAGTTAATTATTATAGCTATTAAGATGAATTTTGCAATATGACTGAATAATAAATGATTTGAAAAAGTCTGTTTATTTTTATCTTCCTGAAAACTTAAACGTATGTACTGAAACTATACTTAGAAACATCACAATTGAAGCCGATTACAATAATTAATGATGATATTTTTACTATAAAAAATAATAATAAACTACTTTAACTTAAATCGAATGTGGTTCAGTATACATAATAATCGATTTTCGTGTTAATATTATTAGATTTGAAGCTAGTAATCGACCTACATTATTTATTTTTGTCTTACTTAGACTGTCGTTTACAAGGTAATATAATCTATACAGTTTTTAATGTGTTTTGACAGGACATTTCATTCCATAATTATATTAACAAATTTTTTCTCATGAAAGTATTTTAATGGTACAATCGAGAGCATATGTTTAATATGTGTACCTTTTTAATTTAAAAGTAATTATTGTTAAAGTAAATGCCATGAGCATATGTATTTTTACGTTACATAGTATATTTTTACTAATAGCTAATTATTGGAATACAAATTCAGTTTCTTATTAAAAAATATTAGTACAACCAAATCTGGACCTAACTAAATTCTTTAAATTCAGAATAAAAAATGTCCAAACTATACAAAAACGTAGTACGTACTATACAAAATGTAGGTCTAGAAAAATGACAATATTTCGAGATAAAGTAATTTAGAAACAATAATATTTTGATGAGATTTAATATGATATACCTATGTTCAGCAATGAACAGCGATAAGGTAAAAGTAATTATAATTTATTAATTTCATACTAATTTAAGGCTTTTGGGTCTTCAAAAAAAGGGATGATCGATTTTCGTGTTCGAATATTCGCGGACATCTCACAAGAAACTTTAAAATATTATAAAATTCTTTAGTACATCCGAATCTGACCCTAACTAAATATTCAGAATAAAAAATATCCAAACTATATAAAAACGTAGCTCTAGTTCTAGATATCAATATTTCAAAATAAAGTAATTTAGAAATAATAATATTTTGATACGTTTTAACATGATATACTATGTTCAGCAATGAACAGCGATAATGTAAAAATAATAATAATTTATTAATTTCATATTCCTTTAAGGCTTTTGGGTTTTCGAAAAAACGATTGCTATACAAGATAATCGATTTTCGTGTTCGAATATCTACGGACATCTCTAACGTAACTGACAAGTGACAAGTAAGTAAAATATTATTGTTTTATGTTTTGGTTTTAGCTGGAAGCTGAGTGGCGAGTGTTGATTATAATACGTTGATTATAGTACTTGCGCGGAAATTGAAATTACTCGTTGATTCATTTCCATTGTTACAGTATTATTGTAAAGTTTAGACGTATAACGAAAAAACAGTTATTTTTTCTAACTTTTATTCGAGTTTTCTTTATGTTGTCCTAACATTTGTTTTCAAATGAACTATTACTAGCAAAAACACAATGCGATTTTTCATATTTGCGTTATTATTAAAACTATCATTAGCGAAATTAAATCCACGCGTCAGTCCTGGATATGACTGTAACTATTGCCAGCCAGAACAAATTCACATATCCTTTGGTTGTAAGTAAACATTTTATATTTTTCTGGGCTCAGTATAAATTTATTTTGAATTAGTATGTTTTACTTTAATAGTTTCTTAGATTTACGCGAATGTTTGACATTTTAATTTTAAATAAAACTTATGTTTTCGGATTTTTTTTGCAATTTATTTTGATTTTTGGTTTCCGACGTTTCGATTGCTTTACAGCAATCATGGTCACGGGAGAGACAAAGGTTTTAGACGTCTGTAAAGCATTCGTGATTCGAAATGTCGCGAACCAAAAATCAAAATTAATTTGTAAAAAAATCCGAAAAGATAGTTTTATTTAAAAAAAATTACTTCAATTAATGATATAAATGAAACAAGTAATAATATTTGTGATTTTCCTCTATTATTTAGTTATAAGTTTAAAGGTGATCACCTAATTAAATTTTACTTTCCTGCACTCAATTTTCCTTGACTTACAAATATTTACAAAGTATTTTGTATGAAAGGAGATGATTGTTTTCTTGTATTTGTATATTACAAACTAGAACCTATTTAAATTATATAAGTATAATATTTCATTTGTATATAATTTAGATAGGGTTTAAATAATAAAACAATGTGCTATAAATAATGAGTAATCAAACTGTCATACAAATTATTATATATTGGAAATAAAATGTTTGAATAATGAATTTTTCACTAAGCTGTGGCATAATTTACTACAAAAAATCATGATTACACAAAATAAATAATATTATAAACTTCCAGTACAATCACATTTGTAATAAAACTAAAATATATATGGTCTTTGTATTTGTATAATATTTAGTATAATCAGTTGAGTACGCCCTATATAAAAACAGACAATATAAACTATAGACATTATACTAATAACAAATGCATGCATATAATTATAAAAGAAATTTTTATTACAAATGCTTAGATTTAACTATATTATATGGGGATAAAAATATTTTTTCCTGAAGGACTTGCCATGGACTATTTATTAGAAATTACTGAAAAGTTAAAAATGCATTGAATGGAATAATAATTATAATATACAAACAAATAAGTGTGCTTGTTGGTTGGTCCTTCTTTCAGATATAGTAACGAATGTAACTTTATTGCATGAAATTATAGGTTTTGACTAGATAGTAATATAGGCATTTCATTAAATTTCAACATTACCTAGGCTGTCTAAAATCAAAAGAGTAAAGATTAGCTTGACGTGCAAGTGGCAAGACATTAACTATCTATATATATAAAAATCAATTGCTGTTCGTTAGTCTCGCTAAAACTCAAAAACGGCTGGACCGATTTGAATAATTCTTTTTTTGTTTTGTTGGGGGTGTGTCAGGGGTGGTTTAAATATAAAAAAAAATTAGCGAAAACAAAAACAAAAAACAGCTGGAAAATCAAAAAGTTCTGAACTGTTTATTTTAAATCACTGACCATTAAAACATACCTAGGGACGAACCTGAGCGAAGCGAGAGTGAGTAGCAAGTTATATATAAATTCAGTTCTAATAGATAAGTACAGTTCAAGTGATTGTTTATTCATATAAATGACCGGTTTAAATATTGATAACCCCATTGTAAGCAATGTTAGGCATCATCAGTGGCACTGATAATAGAGTAAATTACTTGTTATCTTGTTATAATGTATTCATACAAAATTTTTGTAGCAATTATATTTTTACTTTAGAATACTTTCATGTTAATACTGATGGTAACTGAATATGGATTTATTTAGGAATCCATTGAGTTTTCTTAATTTCTTATGATGCTGCACTATGATTATGGGTTTAAGACGGTTATATCAACTCTTTTAGCAAAAGAACCCCACATATTCATCTGTCTATCTGTCTGTTCAAAAATAAATAAAATAAGGATAAAAAGAAGCCTATATTCTATTCCAGACTATAATCTATCTCTGCGCCAAATTTCATCCAGATCCGATCAGCCGTTCTGGTGTGATTGAGTAACAAACATCCACCCAAACATCTAAACTTTCACATTTATAATACATATTAGTAAGATTAATGATTGACTGACGGAATGTTTTATTGCACCATCAGCGAAAACTAACGACATAGTAGTGACATGGACGACGTTCAACGACACTCAAGAGTCTCGAGTGCAGTATGGCGAGGGAGTGATGAATATGGAAGCCACTGGTACCAGCACACTGTTCACTGATGGAGGTAAAATGAAGAGAACTATGTGGATACATAGAACTGTGCTGCCTGACCTCAAGTTCGATACCAAATATGGTAAGATTTTTTAATACACACAGTAAGTTCCACTTGTTATTATTAAATATGATCATTTTTCTTTTTAGAATTTTAATCTTTTGACAGAAAACCTACATCTGCAACTTTATTTGATACTGTACATATTTTAGTAAAATGCATTTCATTATATTTAATTATTGTAAAGTTTCTTAACATGTAGCAAAATAACATCAGTATAATAAACGCTACTCTATTTCCAGTTCTGCGTATACCAATAGAATATGTGTTTAAAGTTACCAAGGTTTAATTGTAGTGTATTGTTTTTTTACCTCTTGCGGGCATCGAACCCGTTCTACAAAGTTAACGTTTTCAACTTCTAGTATTAGTCCTACCGCTACGATACAAATCCTTACGCTACCTTTGATATTGAAAAAATAAAAAACAATCGGATTTTATATATTTTAGTTTATCATGCGGGTTCAGTGTTCGGCTGGTCAGAATTGTTCTCCTTTAAGACTCCGCCCAAAGGCGAGGATTGGGTCGTCCGCGCCGCCATATACGGCGACATGGGCAATAAGAATGCACACGTAAGATAATATTTTCTTTTTACTTAACGAAATAAACCATATTTAAATCTTTTCATTGTTAAACAAGATTTGTGTGCTACAGGTTATTATACAATGTAGATAATTACTGTGAGTTTCTTTCTTATTAAAACAAATAAAAACAAACAATGAATTTCTTTTGCCAGTTCAGGACTGTGGATATTTCTAAATATATTTTGACTTAAAATCTTCATATCATTTGACTGTGTACAAGAAACTAAGTAAATGAAGAAATCTATATACTCATGTAATTTATATTATATACTAATACTAATTACTGCGTAATTACCTATAGGGTAAAAAAAAACAAATATATTATGTGAGAAACAAAAAAAAAAGCTTGTAATAACAATGTCAAAAGTTTACTTGACTTTTTTGTTTCTTTTTGGATGTAATACTTTTTACTATGATTAAAATAAAATGTGTTCACTTATATTTCTACTAAAATAATTACACATAACACGTAATTTCGTGGTAACACACCACGAAACTTCCTCACTTTTCGATCCAATATACAAAGCACGTCACATTTTATTACAATTTTTAAAAAGCCAAACTATGTAATTTCACTAGCATTCCTGCCATATGAAGTCGTTAAACAATTTCAGTCCCTCTCCTACCTCCAAGATGAGGCAGAACGCGGTCACTTCGACCTGATCCTCCACGTGGGGGACTTCGCCTACGACATGGACACTGACGATGCTCTCGTGGGAGACGAGTTCATGAGACAAATAGAACCCCTCGCGGCCATGGTGCCCTACATGACGTGTCCAGGCAACCATGAATCTAAATAGTGAGTATGTTTGAGAGAAAATTATGTTTTAGGATTTATTCGCGGATTTATCGTCTTGGGAGACTTCCGTCATCATGATTGCTCTAAAGCATTCGAAACATCGGGAACTAAAAATCAAAATATCTTTGCGAAAAAATCCGAAAAGATATTGAAGAAATCCGAAAAGATAGAGATTTAAAATGTCAAAGATTCGCGTTAATCTAACAAAGTATTAGTGAGTGCGTCTTGTTATAATTAATCGAAGTTACTTTTTAATATTTAGGATTCCGTACCCTTGTTTTTTCGTCAATTTTGTCATGTCCATATGACAAATTCATTTTACTCGAAAGGCCATTAAGGATAAGCCCGGAGTTGGGAAGTTGGCGGTGTTTCACCCCCGTGCCTCGGAGAGCACGTAAAGCCGTCGGTCCTGCGCCGACACTCTCACCGCGAGTGTCTCGTGTCGTCCCACCGGAGTATGAGAGTGACGGGAATAGGGAGTGCACTTGTGTCTGCGCGTACACTTGTGCACTATAATATCTCCTGCGCAGTTGGCTAGTCTCAATGAGATTGGCCGCCGTGGCCGGAATCGGTCAGGAGGACATTATAAGGATAATGGATAGGTCTTTAAAATTGAGATTCCTACTTAAAAACCTAAGTGACTTTTTTATTCTAGCCAATACATAGTTGTTGAACTTTTAAAGTCATAAATTAGATAAAGCCAATTTAAAGCATTTTTAGTAGTTAAGCATCTACATCTTTAGTGAATGTTCATCACCGCATGCGAACATCGTGAGGAATACGTATCTAAGAGACCTTAAACAAGTTTTCGAAAGATTTGTGAAATCGGCCAACCAGCACTTGACTAACGTGGTCGTCTAGGCCCAGATTCCCCTCACATTTAAGGGAGGCTAGGGCCCAGAATTATTATTAATCGGGGATATGCGTGATTTTTTTTATTTTTTATACAATAGCTTACATCGTTATATAATTGTTAAAAAAATATCCAGCTCCAAAAAACTAAAATGTATTATAAAATATTTTTTTAGAAAATGTCATACCGATAGGGATACTTTAAACGCCCGCCATTTCGCGTGCTTGGCAGTTGGCGTGACGTCATAGTCTACAATAACAGAGCCAGTGTTGCCAATTTAGCGGTTTTGATGCTAAAAATGACGACTTTTGCTTAAGCAATTTTTAGCGACAAAATCGCTAAATTGGTAATACTGGGCTTCTGTTATTATAGACTGACGTCATATTCGGTCTGACCAATGGCGTTGCGTGTCAACTACTTTGAATTTCCAAACTATATTTGAACTTTTTAATAATTATTTCCTCAATCAAAAAGAAATTACATTCAAAATATAAATATAGGCTTAATTCAAGAGCAATTAAGATTATAACAAAAAATATTTCACCTTTATTTAAATCACATGCATATTATTAATCTGAATGAATTTTCAGCAATTTCAGCAACTACCGAAACAGATTCTCTATGCCCGGACCCGACGAGAGCATGTTTTATTCCTTCGACATTGGTCCTGTACATTTCATTTCCATCTCCACGGAATTCTATTACTTTCTGGAGTATGGATTCAAAATGGTTGCCAACCAATACGAATGGCTGAAAAGAGACCTGGAAGAGGCTACGAAGCCGGAGAATAGGTATGAATGCTTTTATTCGTATTTTATCGTATTACTTGCGATTTTATTTGCGAAAGTTTTTATGTGTTTGTTTGTCACTCCTTCGCGCTGTAACGGCTGAACGGATTTGGGTAAATTTAGTATACGGATAGACTATGACTTATATTAGCTAAGCGAGTGAAAATCGCTTGTTGTAATATAAATACCACAAAATTAATACAATATCTATAACGTCAGTTTTTTTTTTAAAACGTAATTATTTTATATTTTCCATTCATAAGAAAAAGTAATCGTAATCCGTTGAGGATCGCGGGCACACCGGTGTGCCAGTAATAATTAATTTCTTAGAAATTGTCCAGGAGATGTTAACTATTATTGGACTATTTTTTAATTGTATTAATTTTTAACATGCTTTTATTAGTAATCAAGTAATGGAAGTCAATTTTAACTTCTTATTGTTGTGTCGAATTGAAACTTTATGTGCTTTTATGGGCATTCATTTGTGTGATGAGCACGAATGTTTGTACTCAAGTCATGGGTCTTTATATTTATAATATATATATATATATATATATATATATATATATATATATATATATATATATATATATATTTAAAGTTATATATGTGTAGTGTATCAACTATCTGGTATCTTGGAGCTGATGTTGAAGCTAGGAGGTGGATAGTGGAACTCTTCAGTGTCTATTAGTAAACCCTTCGAGTTAAGGCTTCAATGATTTGTTTTGATAAGTCCAATACATTTCAATTCCTCAAAAGCGTGATTTTTTAGTTTTTTAAAGTATAATTTATTACTTTAAGATCTAAGCGTCCCTGGATAGTAATATACGGTCACCGTCCCATGTACTGTGGGAATGTCCGGGACGACTGCTGGAACAATTTCCTGCCCAACCGAGTTGGTCTCCCGGTGCTCGGCTGCGGTGAGTAGGCATGGCTCTATGGAAACTGGTTTATTTGCAGAAAACTCAGGCCCTGGCTGATTTTGTACGGACACAGACCGATGTATTGTAGCAATTCAGACGATATTGATTGCAGTGTGGAGTACACCAGGAAAGGATTGCCGTTTTTGGGATTATTTAGTGAGTATTCTCATGAGTAAAGAAGATGGCGGAATTACTCTTTGCTTTTCCCATTGTTTTCTTTGTACATACTATTTGGGGAGCAGATTTTTTTTTGTTTACTTTTGCTTTTTTAAATATTTCTTATAATTATTTCTAAGAGTGCTAATCATCGTGTATGTTCATTACCTCCATTTGTCAACCAATCTGACGTTAAAATAATTCTAGTTTTTAGTGATATCGTTAATTTTATGATACGATTTGTTGTAAATTTGTCAAATCGTTCAGCATTACTTATACTCCACAACAATGTAATCTATTTTGTATTTAGCCCTTTTTAACGTCCCACTGCTGGGGGCGGGCCTCTCTTCAATGAGGGGCATCAGGCCATAGTCCACCACGCTGGCCAAGTGCGGGCGGGCTGGCATGCCCTTTAGAGCTATTAGTTAGGTTTTCTCAGATTTGTACCCGCTTCACTTGGTTTTCCCAGCGAGCGCGTTACCACTGGGCTACCACTGCCTTGTCTATTTACATTATATTAATCTATTTTACATTATATTTATAAGGCAGTGGTAGCCCAATGGTAACGCGCTCGCTTGGGAAACCGAGTGAAGCGGGTTCAAATTTCAGGTCTCGCATTTCTAATATTTTCATGTGCGAATCATTTCCAACATGATTACCACTTGACTTAACGGTGAAGGAAAACATCGTGAGAAAACCTGCATGTCTGAGATGTCATGTCCTAGCAAGTTTTCGAAAGACATGTAAAGTCCGTCAACCCGCACTTGGCCAGCGTGGTGGACTATGGCTTGATCCCCCTCGTATTGATCTGAGGCCCACCCCCAGCAGTGGGACGATAAAAAGGGCTGAATACATACATATATACATTATATTTATACGAATATAAAATGAGCAGGTATCACTGCTGTCTAACTGCTTCTTTGGTCAGTTTAGTATTTAACCAATAAGGCTGACGATTGGAAGGCTCTAACTTCTAGTTTTTCTTTCCGGTTTGGACTAAAAACATGAGTTTTTTTTTTGAGTATATGTCGAGTAGTTCTGCGCCTTGTTCTCGCTCCGGTCATATCGGACTATGGGAGTAAAGGAATAGTTCAACAGATAGAAAAATGTATGGGAAAGGATATCGGATATTTCAAGGACTTACCAATGTATTACATTATCATTAACATCTAACATATCCACATAAAATAGCATTATAAATATATTTCATGTTAACATTTATTATTCATTCTTGAAATTATAAATAAAAAATAGTGGTCTTTGGATCCCAGGTTGCAAAGAAGTTTCTTTCGCTTTTTTGGTAGACGTTTGTTATACAGTCATTATAATTTATATTATAAAATATCAAAGAGTTCAATTGAAAAATTTACGGTAAAATATATTTATTATGTCTAAAATAAATAATGATAAATTAAAAACTGAACGATCTGGGATAATTAAGTTAATAACAAATAAAATTTTAAGAACTATATTAATTTTATTTTGTTAATAATACTTTTTTAATTATAGAAATAAACATTAATTATTTACTATAAAAACATAAATAAAAGTAAAAAAAAGCCGAAGAGGAGAGAGCCGTCGTGTCATTCGGCGCGGGGGAGAGCTGTGTGCGGCGATGTATATAACTCATATACAGCTGTAACTAAAGCAAGAAGTGTCGTAAAAAAATCTTATTACACTTTTTTCAGTCTCGCTCCCATCCGCTCTGAGAGTGTAACGCGCGATAAAGAACTTCGTTCTAATAATCATATATTATTTCATGTTCCGCTTGTTTCATCTTGCCCATTAAATGTACCAGAAGTAACAGAAGTGACGTAACCCGTAGGCCTGGAGCCCCTGCTGAAGGA
The DNA here is from genome assembly GCA_905404265.1 of Fabriciana adippe. NCBI lineage: Eukaryota > Metazoa > Arthropoda > Insecta > Lepidoptera > Nymphalidae > Fabriciana > Fabriciana adippe. Next base: position 546,925 of record FR989996.1, on the reverse strand, counting down.
GTACGGCGTGGACCTGGTGGTGTGGGCGCACGAGCACAGCTACGAGCGCACGTGGCCGCTCTACGACTTGCGCGTCTACAACGGCTCGCTCGAACATCCTTATGTCAATCCCGGGTGAGTCATTATACCTCAACGCTTGCAATGGCTCCTCTAACATCCTATTTTTACGTTGGGAACGTTAGCGATTTTGTGGGTATCATCAGCCAGAAAAGTCAGTATTCCTTCGTCTTTGGACGTTACAGGATCGCTTACGCACTCAACTACGACGCCCCGACGGCAGGTCTGCCGAAGCAGACCACAACCATGGGGTTGCTCCACAGTCCACTCTGCTATCAGAGAAGCACCAGGAGCAACCCGCCTGGCACACCGCCCACCGAAGTGGGCCACCTCCTTGTGCGTTTCAGTGAGGCTGAAGTTCGTTGAACCCCACAAAACGATAAGTTGAACATACATCGAGGGAGCCTTTTCAACACCCCTACAGTAATCACGTGGGAGTGGGGGTGAGAGTACTCACCGTTCCCGAGCGTAGGAGTAGACCAGTTTTATGTCAATCCCGAGTAAAAAAGGGGATAATATTTAATTAACTGGAAATAGTCCATTGGATGAAACACTTTCTTTCGTGACGTAACTAAATATTTTATTAGTGTACATTTTGTCATAAACATTTTATGAGATTTCAAAAATACGAGTAGGTGGCTTCTTAATGGTGGTGGTAAGAGCAAACATAATAATTTTTCTGAATATTTTATTGAAATTTGAAAAAAATAATATAATTACTTTTCTTGTAGAGATTTATAAACATAATTATATGTTCAGTTTTAATACACAATTTTTTTTTTAGTTTAGGATTTATATTTCTTTTAAACATATACATATGTTTTTGCACGTTTTCTTAAGATAAAACTATTTCGCTTGATTCAAAACATCTCTTCTATATTTTCTAAGAAATACCATTCCTAATTTGCATTAAAATATAAGTTATCGACACCTGGCGTCAATAAAATCAAATTTAGAGAAAACATTCTAGAAAATAATACAATGATGTAAAAGGTGGTCATAATTAGGTGTGAGTAGAATTAAGGAAGTGTCTGAGAGAACCTAGCAAGTTGTCTACAGACATGTTCAGTCCACCCGCACTTAGCCAGCGTGGTGGACTATGGCCTGGTCCCCCTCGTATTGAAGGGAGGCCCGTACCCAGCAGTGGGACGTTAAAAAGACTAAATACATACATACAGAAGAAAGTAAAAACATATCTCTTTAACCCATAAATTAGTTCTGTATAGGGATTGCAATCCGGAAAAACGGATCCGGTAATCCGGCGGATCCGGCACCATTGAACGTTTACCGGATCCGGTACCAATATACCGGATCCGGCGACCGGATCCGGTGCTAGCAATTTTTGGCAAAATACTAGAGATGTTGCATGTATAGGCCCTATGCAGAAGAGATTCGACCCTGTTAAAGGTAGACTTCCGAAGCAAGAGTCAATAACGCGGCGTTCATAGCGTTACCGACGCCGCGTAAGTTGACTGGTGTCAGTGACGCCTTGGTGACTTTGGATGGCCACGACAGACGTCCATCATCGTATCGCCTTTGCCACGCCGACCACTTCTCGACAGCTCTTTTAAAAGTATTTCCGTCAGTGACGCTGCGCTCGAATGTCGTTCCCTACATTTACATAGTGCAAGCGTCAGTGAGGTCGCGACAGGGCGGCAGATTAATGCACTATGAATATGTAGGAAACGACATTCGAGCGCAGCGTCACTGACACCGTGTCAGTGTCGCTGCGACTGTGATGTTAGACCTAGGGTCTAGGCGTTACTGCAGCGCTCATGTTCGCAGTGTCGCCGCCGCCCACGTGTATTTTGAGGTATTTTCAATAAAAAATCATAAAATGGCATCTGTTGAAGCGTTTACTGAAAATGATGAAATTTTAATTACACTGGTGTCTCGGCATCCATTGCTTTATAATTTATTTTTTATATTGTTTTATAATTAATAACGTAGAAACCTTCATTGTTTCGACTTTTTGATGAAAATTGAATGAGTGAAAGGCCCTTTTTACACTGAGATAGTATCGAATTAAAAGGTCATCATCTTATTCCTCTTCTATAATCAATTCAAGATAATCCGTAATGAAATACTTTTATAAGAGCTGTCGAAATGTGGTGGGTGCGGCAAAGGCGATGGAAGTCTGTCGTGGCTATCCAAAGTCACCAAAGCGTCAAAGTTGTTTTTATATATGTTTCATTTTTTATAAACTACCTATATTAAGTACAATGACACTTGATTAACTTACTAACAGTTCATTTTGAACCGAAAAGCGAAAATCATCCTGATTTAATCAATCCGGCCGGATCCTATCGGATCCGGCCGGATTGATTAAATCGATGGGGATCGATGGGGATCGATGGGGATCCAGTCCGGATCCAGCCGGACTGAAAATGACGCCGGATTGCAATCACTAGTTCTGTATTCAGTTTTTTTAACGTCCCACTGCTGGGCACGTGCCTCACTTCAATACGAGGAGGATCAGGCCTTACGATGTTTTCTTTCACCGAAATTCAAGTGGTAATTGTGTTAAAAATAATTCGTACATGAAAATATCAGTGGTGCGACGGGTCTCGCGGGACGGGTGCGAGGGATTTGAACCCACTTTACTCGGTTTCCCAAACAAGCGCGTTACCACTGGGGTACCACTGCCTTTTTTACTAGATCTATGCAAGTTTCTGAATTTTATGACCATCCGTTGTCGTTTTTTCACGACGGTCCATTGTTCCGCAAAAGAAGAATTTTCGGCGAAACGTTACATACTTCACTTCAGGGTTTTTTCAAAATTTGTGTTTATGTGAATGATTAAACGTTTTGTAAGGTAAATCATATTTATACGTACTTTCACACACAATTTTTTTTTATTTGTTTCTTTTCGTTTATTTCTATCGAACGCACCAATTAATTTTATTATTTATTACATCTTATCTATTGTAGATTTGTTTTAGCTAATTATTTAGTTGCTGATATAAACATCATATAATAAAAATCACAGTTATATTATATAGGTCACGTATTATATTGTCACTGAGTGGAAATTTTTGCTTGCAAAATAATATTTAGGTAAATGTATTATTTGCAGGGCGCCGGTCCACATCATCACGGGGTCGGCGGGCTGCCAGGAGGACACGGATAAATTCAATCGTAAGTAAAGTTTATTTTATAAAATGCCTAATTTTTAAATAAAATGACTAACCATTTTCTTGTTGATTTTTCTTTCTTTTTTACGTCAATATTTCGTATAATAAGTAGATAGTAATATGTATTGTATTTCTTATAATTTTTCTAAATCCGGTCTATGCTGAAGTTATTATATTTTGATTACGTAAGTTAAATTGTAATTATTACTCAAGGTGGTCCATTTTATTCAAGTTTGGTCCATTATATTGTATGGTTGTTCAATTTTTGTTCTGGTTTAAATCTCAAGAATAAATTCCACTCGTTTGGGGCGTAGTGGCGGTAGGACGATAATTATTTTCAAAGTGCTTTTGATGCTTATGTAGTCTTTGATTTTAAATAAAATTTGTCTGTAACAAGTATATAACGCCTTTGAGATGTTTAACACCATAGTCTCTCCCGTGACCATGATTGCTGTAAAGCATTCCAAACTTAGAGAACCAAAAGTCAAAATAAATCCGCGAAATAATCCGAAAAGATTGTTTTATTAAAAATGTCAAATATTCGCGTAAATCTAAGGAAGTATTAGTGTTAAATTATTATAATGTCTGCAAAAAAACAATGATATGTCTAGTGATTATTTCACATATGGTCCATGAGTAATAAGCATGTTGTGTGTCCGTGTGTCAGCGCACCCGCCGGCGTGGTCCGCCTTCCGCTCCGTGGACTACGGCTACACGCGCCTCGAGGCGCACAACCACACGCATCTCTACATCGAACAGGTACTGTATTCATTGAATTACTATATTGAGTTAGTATGGAATAGAGAGACTATAACAAGGTTGTAATATCATAAATAAACATAACAAATAACAGTAATAGAAGCCTTTGTGAGAGACTGGTGTCTGTACTAGGTGAGAAAGAACCTGTATTACAGACTATGTATACATAGGTATGATGAGTTTTGTATTCATTGCTTGATTGATTGATACAAACTTCCATCCCCATTTTCGCCCCCTTAAGGGATGATTTTCGGCATAAAAACTATGCTATGTCGTCCTCAGAGTCTCAAACTATCTCCATAGCAAATTTCATCTAAATCGGTTCAGCGAATTAAGCGTGTAAAGGTAACAGACAGACAGAGTTACTTTCGCATTTATAATATTAGTTTGCACGAGAGGACGTTTTTAAGTTCCCGGAAAGGGGGGGGGGGGGGGGGGGGGGTAAGAAGTGGAAATAAAAGTACGAATTTATTTTTCCTTAGAATTTTTATATTTATAATTGTTTTTTTTTTCCAGGTGGATGTGGACCTCAAGGGTCAGGTGATCGATTCCATATGGATCGTCAAGGACAAACACTTGCCCTATGATATATGATTAAGAATCATTTAAAAATTAATATAATAATGTAAAACTATACCAAAATATTGCACCTCAAACTCGTACACAACAAACAAAACCACTAACATAGAAATAAAAGTAGTATAAGATAATGAAAATGAACAATTTTCTCATGGAGAAACAATCTCAGAATATTCTTTGGATTTATGTGGAATACTAGCGACTTATCCTAACTTCGCTCGCGTGCATCCCTAGGCACGCGAATTACAGTCACAATTTTAAGGGTTTTAATTTTTTGTGCGGAACCCTGCTTCTTTTTCCAAAATAAAAATAGCCTAAGTTACTCCTTATAACATCAATTATTTACCAGTGAAAGCCCCGTCAGAATCGGTCCAGCCGTTTTGGAGATTAGCCGGAACAAACAAACAGACAAAAAATTTCAAAAATCGTTTTTTCTTATTAGTGCCGTATATAATTCATATATATTTAGTAAAAAGCTGTTATTTTTATATTAGAAACAGACACTTCAGTTTTATTTATCTGTATAGATATATGTTCAGGCTAGATAATGTAACTTGTATTTTTTATGAATAATTTCAATTTGGGTCTAATTTAACTCGAGCTTTACTAATTTTATTCTTAAGAAATTATTTTATAGTGAGACATATATGTGATAACTCATTTTGGTTTCTATTTTACAATTAAAGTGATTTTAGAAGATTATTGGCTTTTATTTATCTGTTCCACAACTTTCTGACGCTATTTGAAATAATAAAAGTTACATACGGCGGATTATTATATGTAAATACCTACATAATATCAGACTGCCTCGGTGGTGTAGTGGCTAGCATGTACGGCTGCACACCCGGAGGTCCTGGGTTCGAGTCCCGGGTCGGGCCAAGTTTAGTTATTGAGTCTTTCTGTCTAGTAAGCCTCAGTAACAGCCCGGAGTTGGGAAGTTGGCGGTGTTTCACCCCCGTGCCTCGGAGAGCACGTGTCGCGTCGGTCCTGCGCCGACACTCTCACCGCGAGTGTCTCGTGTCGTCCCACCGGAGTATGAGAGTGACGGGAATAGGGAGTGCACTTGTGTCTACGCGTACACTTGTGCACTATAATATCTCCTGCGCAGTTGGCTAGTCTCAATGAGATTGGCCGCCGTGGCCGGAATCGGTCAGGAGGACATCAGACTAATGTTATAACCAATGTTTGTGTCTTCACATTATAACGGCTGAACAGATTTTAGTGAAATTCAGCAGATAATTTATTTCTATCAGGCTACTTTTTATCGAAGTATCCGCCATGAACGGAGGCGCGAGAAAACACAAAAGTTTATAATGAAAAATAATTTTTAGTTACATATAGTACCTACACAGAAAAAAATAAGATTTTTACGTCTAGTGAATATTTATTTCTCGTTTAAGGACAATAAAGAAATTTCACTCATTCTTAGAAGAAAGTAAACGATCTCCTGGCAACATCGAGAATAATAGTAGCATAAAGCAAAATTATGCTACTATTTTTGACTGACTTTTTTGGCGGGCTCCGTCTGTGTGTGTGTGTCCACTGACAACTTCTTTCGAGAAAAAGTCTGTTAAATATTTTCACATATTTTTAAAGTTATAGTTTTTCATTTAGCGCTAACTTGAGTTTCAAAGTTTTTTTTAACGTTTTTAGCTTATTTTCTTTTGAACTAAATTTGTTATAGATATGTAATAACCCGCTCCCGCTGTTACTATGATACTAAATTTTATTCATAATACCTACGTTAATGCCTACAATCGCATCTCATTTAATCTAAGTTATACGACAGCAATGGCGATCTAGGTACTTTAAGTGGCTTAGGCTATTTTAGCATTTCCGAAAAATTGAAAAAAACATAAAATGTCATTTTGTAAATAAAAAATGCCGCAAAAAAAATTTTTTTGCGAAATTTTTTATTTACAAATAAAACTGTTCCCAGGTCTTTTGTAACTTAAACTTTACCATATTTAGAATACTTTGTAATATTTAAATCTAAAAACAAAAAAATGTGGGTTAGGCTGTTCTTCCACTGACGGCCTGATATTTGAATGTGATATTTCTAACAAAATATAATAAAGAATTTCTTTATAATAAATATTCAAAATTATTTATTATCATGTTAGTAGTAATTGCATTTGTATGAGTATAATAAAAATGTAGATAAAAATTTAAAAAGATTAATTAGTATTTTCCCCATAACATTTTAGGGCCCCGGTGCACGTTGTGACGGGTTCCGCGGGGTGTCTGGAAGGGAGGGACCATTTTAGACGTGAGTTTTATACAAAATATTTAATGAATTAATAAAAATATTTAATGAAAATGATTATTATTTTATACTTTACACGAATTAAACTGACTAATATAATATACTGACTGATTGACTGTGATCCGAGTCTCTATGGGCAAGTCACAGAACTAACTTTAACCGATAAAGACACTATTTAATCAATATATATTTTATGTAATATAATATTTTTAAATATATCTATAGATCCAAGTATAATGACTGCTTTTAAAATGTTTGAATTTAACGAACAGATAACCCGTTCAAATGGTCGGCGTTCCGGTCTCAGGACTACGGGTACACCAGGTTCAAGGCGTACAACAAAACTCATATAAACATAGAGCAAGTATGTATCTGATTAAATAAATGAAAATCTTTATTTAGTTCCACGCAAAATTAGTTACAATAAGTTATTAACAGTTGAAAATTTGAAAACAAATACCTAGTGTTGTTTTGTGTGGACCAAGGACTTTCATTTTTGTCTGTCCATAGCTATGTTTTGGGGTTGTATCGCGTGTCCTTTGTTATACCAGGGATGTCCTATTAAGATGTATCACCTTAATTACGTTTGGAGGCAGCCAGGGGATGCAAAGAAATTCAAAATTAAATTATAAATAATTTATTAACTAAAATTCTTACAATTACTATGGTATATCTAAGTGACTAATAATCAATGTTATGAGTAAAGATGTGAACAAGTAATGCCCTTACATACCGCATTTCTTATAAGAAGTTACGGTATTTGGCATAGTTGTACGTGACTCGCTGCGCTTGCACCTGCGCTAGCGCCTGCGGCCGGCACGTCGTCTCGTCGTCTGTGCGTGAGATTTGATGCTTATGCGGTGGTGTGGCTTTGCGTAACACCTTAGTAAACCGATTAATTTATTTACTTTATACAATGTCTATTATTATTATGAGGAGGGGACTGTCGGGGCACTCGCGAATCTAACGACTGAATTTACAACGCAGCTAGCAGCAGCATATTTGCTGAGCCGGCTCCCGACATTACGTCGCCGCGATTAAAATCGCTGACTCCGCTGTAGACACTGTGTCGCCACATATGTATCAGAATACGATAATTATAAATGAGAAAATTTGTATGTTTGTATGTTCGTTACATTTACGTTACCTTCGCTGATATGACTGGACAGGTTTTGATAAAATTTAGCTTTAGCTTGCTCACTATTAGGTAGATAGAGAAGTTCCCGAGCGAAGCGGTGGTAAGTCGCTAGTATGACATAAAAACTTATGTATTTTCTGACTCCTTACGACAGGACACTCTACAAAATTAGGTTTAAGGTTTTTTATCCAATCAATCCTTATTTGTAGACTAGCGGCTCACCCTCACTTCGCTAGGGTTCGCCCCTAGATGATTCTTTAAACTGACATAACTTTTTTTATTTAGGAACCGATTGAAATAAAACAAATACTAAATGTTAAGTGAAGCTTACCACAATACATTAGTGAAAACCGCAACCAAATCGGTTAAGCAGTTTCTAAGATTAGCGCGCACAAACGCACAGACAAACAGAAAAACCGACAAACAGACAAAAAACTAAAAATCATTGTTTTGGGTCCTATTGCGTTAATAAAAATCCCCAATAATAGTTTTTTTTCAAATATTTTCCATGTACAGACAGCGATCAGTTACAATTTTATTATGTGTATAGATACCTATAGATTGTCCACTTGATAAAATAACCTGTACGTGTGTATATCCCATGTAAATTGTACATACGTAATCGTAATATATAAAAATATTTGGTATCAGCATATCTGTTATCGTTTTATATAATAAAAAACACCGAACTATATATTATAATTTTTTATAATATTTATTAATATTTTATGATTTCAGGTGTCAGTCGATCTCGAGGGACAAGTCATTGATACATTTTGGATTATCAAAAACAATACTGGTTTTTAAATATCAATAATTTTGAAATGTGATAAAAAATAGCCAACGTCCATCTCCACGTTACATTCAATAGTCTTTTATTTTGCAATGAACGTGTTTGTTCCTAAAGAGTAATTTCGACCGACTAAAGTTTGTTTAAACACTAACATGCCATCTTTAGTGTTATGTAAATAAAGTAATGAGTATCCCAAATCCCACTCCACTAACCATGCATCGAGGTATAATTATAATTTATAAATAACTTACATTTAAAAATTAAAGAGAAAATGTAACTATGAATTAGATCAGCGGTTCCCAATTTTTTTTTGGGCCACGGAACCCTAATTGATCATTTAACGGAACTTCATTTTGATAATAACTTAACCGATTGTGTTGTAGGTATAGCCAAGTTAAAAAAAAACACGTTGTGATGGTAAATCTTAATATTGAAACTAATTGCCACAAATGGTCAACAACCGGTGCCTGGTCAACTATAGGCTCAACCACCCTAGTTACAATACTTTCTTGTTTCACTTGAAAGAACAAATCATAAATGAAAAATATATATTATTATATATTGTTTATACTATATATATATAGTATAAACAAAGTCGCTCCCGCTGTTTGTACGCTTAGATCTTTTAACTACGCAACGGATTTTAATGCAGTTTTCAACAATAGAGTGATTCATGAGGAAGGTTTATATGTATAATATATGCATATAGTACAGAAAAGCCGAGAAATTCAAAGATTTGTATTGCACGAACCCGAGCAAAGCTAGGGTGAGTCGTTAGTATTAAATAATTATATTATTAATTGTACCGGAAATATAACCTAACATGAATGATTTTATTTTTCACATATATATTAATTTATAATTACACTTAAATTAGGCTTCATGTATGACGTTTTTTTTAACGTCGTGCGGAACTCGGAACCCCTATGACCCTTCCACAGAACCCTAGGGTTCCGCGGACCACCATTTGGGAACCGCTGAATCAGATCACTAGTTCCAGAATTAATCTCTTAAACACTCACAAGTTTTACCTATTTTTTAAATTCAATTAAGTTTCATGTATTTTTATCTATTACTATGAAAATAATTTGAAGCTTTTTAATGTACCTAGATATAAAAAATACTCAATATTTATGTTACATAATAATATTCCTATAAGTAGATGTTTTATTTTTAATTAATAATAAATGTTTGTTGTTTCTCTTGTTGCAAGTTATTTATAATTTATGAATTTTCATTGAATAAATATGAAATTGATTAACGTCTTTCATTTATTCCTTTAGCACGGTATAATGTGGCTTTCACTGGAGTATTAATACTGATGACCACCACATTGCATTTTATGGGTACACAATATAACTTTAAATACCGAAATAAAGGTTTTAAGCATATTTTAATTTATATATATTTTTGAGTTCTTGTGCATGATGCTTTAATAGTAAAAAATGTAAAAAAAATCAATCGATACGCTAATGATAAATGAAAAACAATATTTTATAAAATTTATTTATTTCCAACTCCTATGTGGTTTATTTTTGAAACTTTTTTGTTTATTTTTAAAGTTTAAGTAGAAGTTCCTCGTACCATTCTTATGTTTACTGATGCCATTATTTATCACTGGTTGTTTTCGTTTTGGTTTCTTCGCTTTCTTTTTCTTTACTTCTGTACTTTCCGAGATAGAAAGCAACTGTCGGAGAAAACTTTTTTCATCATTCTGCTCATATATATTAACAGCTGTAGCAAAATGTGATAGTATCTTTTGTGCCAATTTAGGATGAACTGCCACCGAACAGTTTCTATTATGTTCTATAGGATCTTGGACACACATAAAACTGTCTAGACGGAGCGGTTGACATTGGCCACTACCAACACACGATTTGTAAATATTAAATAACATAGGAACTGTGTCCGTTCGGACAAATAGTTCTTTAGCTATGGGCTGACCGACGAATGGTGATATGATAAAGTCATTAAATTTAAATTTATGATAATATTTGAAGAAGCCCCCGATCAATTGGTATAGGGTTTCTTTATTGTTATTCACATAGGGTACCTCACTAAAAGCCGCATTCCAACCATCAATGTATAATTCTGGCCCATTCTGCAGCTCGGATACTGCAGGCAAGATATGCTTTTGTTGCAAAAAGAAAATAACTAACATTGTCAAACAATAGTTAGCCAAGAGATTTGTGCCAGTGAATTTGTGTACTTTAGACCAGTACTTAATAAGAACAGTTAACTTAAGAAATCGCTCATCTAAATGCAATAAATATGCTATCAATTTACTATTCTGAACACCCATGAAGCTGGTGAAACTGATATCACAATGCCTTTCTGTTGGTACATGAAAAAACTTTACAATAGGCACTTTTGCATTTATTATTGCAAATAGCTGATCAAATATATCCCTGCGTTTCATTAAAATATATTTAGCTTTTAATACAACTGATCTTTCAGTATTCAGAACCCAGCTTGGTACTTCTACATAGCAGTCAACATCACTTGACTTTATTCCGAGCCCTGTGATTATAGAACCAAATGGCATTATGATACTACCTGAAATTATTAAATTAATTTTTCATTCGTTAAATTAATCTTTATATTGAAAAAAATAACATTTATATTATATGTTACAAAAAAATAAGGCAAGTGTTTTCAAGTTGAAATTTAAAAATAAGTCAAAGTGCAACTCTATAGTTCATCAAAAATCAACATAGCGCTTAACATAGTTTTTACATGTTTCCTTATTTATTAAAAAGTAAAATATTCTACTAATTTATTACCTGGCCAGACTGCACTGAAGCTCTGGTTTAGATCATCCAATAACATTTGCAAATCTTCAACTTCTTGTCTTGTAAGCCTAACTTCCTGGAAAATCTCTTGGATTTGTTGATCAAAATCTCCTTCATAGGAAAATTGAGATGTATCTAATATATCTGTAATTAATGTATTATTGAACAGATAAGAGCCATGTATTATAAATTAACTTGAAAAAAATATTATTTTTGTTATTTGCAAATCTCTTAAAGAAATGACATGGATGGAAACAACATAGTTGTACTGTAAAATTTATACATCCAGTACATTTTATTTACAATAAAATACATCGCAATTAAAAATGTACATTGTTTTTAGTATATTAATGAAGTACATAATTAATTAATATAAATGTACATTGTGGAGCTTCAAATCACTTTAATTTACCATTTTGGTCCATATTGATTATAATTCTTCAGCGAATATTTTGTTCACTGTAATGTATATTATATATCGAAAGATATTTCTCGATACTTGTAATATTATTCTATTGATATGAAATATCGCATCTATCATTTATGCACTTAATATTAAAATACTGATAAAAAAAACATAAATTTAAATATCATTTATTTACACCAGCTAAAAATTTCAAATTAAAAAAATTAAATCACTGTATATGTCAACTAATGTTGTCAAATGTCATATGTTATTTGTCTGTTTTGCGATTAGAAATTTCTTTTTATTACTAATGCGATATATCCGCGAGGTCGGGGGTTTCCCGATAGATGGGAATCGGTGTTGATCACATTTTAAATTTCATTTTCTAGAATCTAGTTAATTAATGTGAATGAACACCATTGCATCTCTGCGATTTATTCACTCATTATTTCATTAACTTGCAACTCCATTTCACATAGCCCATTTTTATTTAAAATATACATGCACACATTTTAATCTCTTAAATTGTAATTTGGCTGGTTCTAATGCTGTCACATAATATTTTGTTTGACCAACTTCATTAAAGGAGTACGTATCTGTATATTTTGTTTCTGGGAATATTCTGAAGGTGTTGCCATATAGATTTCAAAAAAATTCCCGCTAAGAATAGTAGAAGAATAATTACTTTTTAAATAGTGTATGTTATTGTTAAAAAGCAAAATTATTTTCTTTTAGTATGCAGACAGGAAAGTACCGAATATGCCATCACATTGTCTTCATAGGGTAGGGCTCTAGTACAAAGGCAGTTAGAAATCTATATATTTGAGGGGGGGGAGAGGTGTTGAAGGGTGGGGAAGGGCTTGTAGATCACTCCCATGCAAAAGAAAAGTGGAGGAAATGCATAGTTTTTTTTTTATGAAATTTAAAAAATCTCATTTTGAGGTTATGTTTTGTCATGTTTTTATTTATATTTTGCGTGAAATTCGATTTTCTAATTTTCTAGTTTTATGGAATTAAGAGTTTATGGCACTCGCCGGCCGCTACCGCGGCACGCTCGCTTCGCTCGCTCGGCTCGTGCGTTGTTTTAACTGTTCTAACCTAACCTAACCAAAATCAGTCGGCAGTTACCCAAGTTCTAACCTAATCTTACTTGTCAAAATAAATAACTTAATTTAAAGGGCAAATTTTATTTGTATCACACATTTGTTTTTTGAAATAAAAATTAAAATACGCGTTAACTTATTATTTGTAAAATTAAAACGCATAATTAAAACTCCCTAAAATGGCAACACTTCTGTCTTGCAAAATCAAAATGCACAATTAAAACTCCATAAAATAGCAACACTTCTGTCAAAAATACGTCAAATGCAATAAAAGAGTGCAGATTGAGGTTATAATTTATCAAACTTTGATATTTTTTTTATTTCCGAAAATTTTTATTTGCTCCACTTGAAACTATGTGGGATTACTCAAGATAATAAGTACTTTGCACAATAAATAAAACCAAGAGTCTACTGCACCTCCCGGATACTAGAGCTGAGCCCTTCATAGAATTTAAAGTATATTATAAGCTTTACTTTAATCGAATGGTTCCCGACGTCGGGTCGCTTCTTATTGATAATTGAACCATTTTGAACCAAATATATTATAGTGTCACACATTCTTTAGTTGCCATCGCTTCAGTCTTGTAAGATTATACTCAAACTCAAAGGAAATTAAATGAAACAACATTCAAAGTTAACAACTTCAAATCTATATTATACGTACAAAAATGAAATAAAATGACTTAGTCTAGTAAAATCAATGATAATAGTTGCATGCATACGATACTTATTGATTTCGGTCGCTTCCACACTAATGCCACACAACATCTTCATAAAATAATAATTATAACAAAAAAAAAAAAAATTTTTTTAGTTATGAGCTCAAGACCTCTTAAAATCATCGGCATCAAAAAACACTTTGACAAAAAATATAGGTAATATTATATCAGAGAAGATAAAAATGCAACATGTATAATCACAGTTGTTTCACATATTTCTACATAACTAGTTTTAATTAAAGCAGGGCTCGGAACCGTTTAAAAAACCCGGTTCATTTCGGTAACGTAATGGTAAATTTATACCTTTTTAACCAGTTAATGAAAACGAGCGGTTTAGTAAACGTAAGTAATTTAAAGAACGTAACCGAAAATTTAAACCGAAAATGTTTGGGGTCAATGACCAAAACCGGTTTTAAAAATTGAACGGGTTTCCGAACCCTGTATTAAAACCATGGATGTATAATAAACATATCAATACAGTTCATAAACTAAATGTACTTACTGGCTTCGACAAACATCGAAATTTAACTATTTCTGTGAACATCAATCTCGATACTATTCTTTACTACCATTTATTATATTTTATAGTAATAAATTACATCTAATTTATACGTCCAATTAAAAGCAGTTTGATATCAAATTGGTCTATTTCGTCATGTACCTACAAATAAAATAAACACAATATGTCAATGTTGAATGCCTCCGTGTGCCAAATGAGTGTTCAAAAATAAAGCATTATAAAGATGAACTTATATATCAAAAGATGGCGAATAACTGTGTATTTACAAATTATAGCAAAAACATTTTTTTTGTTAATATTTTTTGTAGATAAACTTAAGTTCTTACAAAAAAATTATAATCCGTATAAATCTTACCTCTCTTCCCTCTACACGTACATAAATATAATAAGCATAATAAAAAAAAATCTTTCATATCTTACCGCTACATCATGTTATCTACTGAGATTTTATATCTAAAATTTTGAAATTATTACCCCATTTTATTGACCTCGTGTATATAATATCGTAAATTAATAATAAGTGCCAGAACATATTTGATTTCTTAGTCTTAGATCCAAAAACGTCATGATGGTCACCGACTGCTGGAGATTCTTATAATAGGCAAAGTTGCAAATAAGAGTAGTATTGGTAGAAGAAATATGTCCTGCAACATCCAGAAATGGACCTGGATAAAGAAGGTTGAAGATCTGTTCAGGCTAGCTCTGAACAAAGTAGAATGTAGAAAGAGGACAGCCGCCTTTAGTAACGGAGAGGCACTTGAAGAAGAAGATCCAAGAATTGATTGAAGCCATCAACAATCTAAACATTAAGTAAAATTTTGGGACATTCATCTACACATTGATTTAAATATTATCTGAAATTACATTTAACACTATGACTACTTCTGACTAACTTAAGTGTATATTAAAATGGCGTTATACCTATCACTTAATTGTCATATAGTTCTCTTGGGGAATTTAATGGACGTTTGTATGAAAGATTGTATGAAAGGTTGATTAGTTGCCATTGATCATGTCACATAATTGAGTTAAAAACAGTATTTTTAATGTGAATATTCTTTAAGATTAAAGTTACTATTTTGTAAGTGCAATACAAAGAAATAAAAGAAATGTTATAAAGAAGATGAAACGAGTTAAGAGTTCATTCAAGTTTAGACACTACAATATTTGATATTATCCATTATATTTAAACATATTCACATTTAAAATATCATTGTTTTTAACCAAATGCTTTTGGAATTTTTTCACAATTTCGATGGAGGTGTTAGAGTTTTGTGTTGAAGGGCATGATGGGATATTTTAAAGATATTTTCACTATGGAGTATCATGTCTTAGGCACAGACGAGGCAGGCTGCACTGGCACGCTAGGTACTTGTATTATTGTTTTCTTTATGTTTAGTGTCGTCACTGCCCGAGGTGCTGGCGTCGTCAGACACTGTTACATCCACATTGAGATCAACTTCACTTTCTTTATTTTGCACGTTGTTATCTTCTTTGCTTTGCTCTGCGTTCTCCTTCTTTTTCAGATGTGGCCTCAGCAGCACTATGAACCATCCTGTCATGAATGACATAAAGAATTTCCCGAATTCCCTGTACATATTCCCTGTCTCAAATTCATTGTCTGCTTCCAAATGTTTCAAGGATGCTACTGCATTTTTGGGCTCGTTTGAGAATGTTAGCGTTAATTGGATTTGAATGTTGAATGTCTGTTTGTCAGCGTTCATTATCTCATTAGTAATACGCCTTTGCTTTTCTGTAAAAGTTATATTCATCATGTTGTACAATTTACTGAACTGCTTCCTCTTCCATATCGCTTTAGTGACGACGCCAGTATATTTCTCCTTTTGCTTTTTCGCCTCTGGATTGGGCTTCTCCTCCACTTTTGTCAGTTTTATTTTGCAGATGTCCTCGAATATGGACATAGTCACGTCCCGAACGACAGATTTCCAATCTGGGTTTGTTATGTTATGTATGTAGTGAGGGAAGATGACTGTTCGGAATTCGGGACTGCTTTTGCCTCTTGGAAGTTTAGGTTTTTGGAGTAATATCGTTTTCAACAACCCCTTACAGTTGTTCAGCTTCTCGTCATCGTATGCAGTGGCAGCGAATTTGAAGTATGCTATTATATCAGATGACACCCTAGAATTGATAGACGAGGCGACGTTGTGGCACAGTTCGAAGGGATCCTGGATGCAGATAGACCTGGTAAACTTCAAAGGACCGACCAATCGCCTCTGAATATTCTGCCTGTACCGTTTCATCTCCTCGGGCACCAAATAGTAATCCTTGAACACATCTTTCTTCAACGCGTACCCCATAAACGGACACACGACTAACTCGTCGAAATTGAATGTAGAGTAAAATTGGAAAAATCCGCCTAAAAGTTCAGATATTGAGGATGTGTTCGTTGATTTAGGCAGTCTGTCTATATCGTGCATGAACCCTGTATTCCAGGAATCTACTATGACATCATTTGCTGGGTCGCGCTGCAACCACTCCACCGAGGGCAGGATGGAGACTGGCGGTTGTTGGAGATAGAATATGATGAGTATCGTGAGAGCATAGTTGGTCAGTTTGCCGGTGCCGGAGAACCCGTGGACTTTAGCCCAGTACTTAATAATGACCGCAAGAGGAATGAGCCGTGGGTCAGCGTGAAGGAAGAACGCTATCAATTTACTGTTTTGAGCCCCCAATAAAGTCTTGAAGGTGACATCACAGTTCGTCGCTGTTGGAACGTGGAAGAATTTTACGATTGGCGTATTGGCCCTTGGGATGGCTAGTATTTCGTCAAATTTGTCTGGATATCTCAGTAGGATTCGCTTCGCCTTGTTGACGTAGTTAGCGCCCGCGTGCCGGTAGTAGGCCGGCACCTGTATGAAGCAGTCCGCGTCGCTCGTCTTCACTCCCAACCCGGTGGTTATTGATCCGAAAGGTATTGCGACGCAACCTGTAACAAAATGTTCGAGTCTGAGTGAATTAAATTTTTACATTTTCGATAAAAAACATATTTTTTATTACTTTTTTACAAGTAAATACTATGTTATGATTATAATAATTGTCTATTATACAATATAATCTCGCTGAGTTTCTTTCAGCGTTTATTCTGTGGACTAATTCAAATTCAAAATATTTTATTCAGCATTAAATTATTACAATTTTTTACTGAACGTCATGCGTCTACTACCAGTTCGGAAAGAAGAAGCCCCAGACCTGAGAAGAACTGGCGAAAGAAACTCAGCGGGACTAATATTATTTCGTTATATTTTTTATAAAGTTAAATTATAATTTACAATATTTCTATAAAGTTGAAGTAGCCTGAAGGCGATCACTTCATTCCCAAGGCGGTGCCATCTTCTATAAAATCATTTATTGTATAATAACCACAAACGTTCTTTAACATTTTTTTTTTGAATTTGCGATAAAAGCTTTTTGAACATTTTCTGGGATCCTGTTGTACAAGCGGGCCTGTGCAGTTTTGTGTGTGTGCGTGCGTATAAGTATGTGTATGTTTGTCACTTCACACACACACTAAAACGATTGGATGGAGTTTGATGAAATTTAGTAAACAGATAGACCATGGAGAAACAGAGACTACTGTAACAAGGGTTAGTAAAAAATATATTGAAGAGTATGTGTATGAATGTGTACACGCGCAAGAAGTAAAACTTCAGTAGGCTATCGGTACTCTTTATGAAATTCAATTTAAGTTTTAAATAATTGGGATAGGTGAGATACTAAAAATAACGCATATTAGGCATATTACAATCATATATTTATATATCATTTAAGGAGTGAATATAATATTCATAGCTGGGCATCGTTAATCAAATAGTTAACTTCGTTAATCGTTAATCCGCTACAAAAAAAGTTAGCTTCGTTAAACGTTAAAGCGTTACATTTCCGAGGAATTAACGCAAGTTAACGTTAATCGTTAATATGTGTAAAATTGCATGTTTATATCATTGCGTTAGTGAACTTATAAAACCTGTTGGTTTAGGTTCTGGAAGTTAACAGGTTAGGAACAAAACAAAATACTTGTATAATTCAGTGCAGCACATCTCATGTGAACTGGCAAAGAATTAAAGTTTTCTAATATCTGTTCATTGACATTGATTACATTGCACTGGAGACGATCAGGAGCATTCAGTATGTCTTTCTTTTCTTTCTCACTCGCACGCGCCGGCAAAATATATCTAGTTTTGTTTTTGTTTCACTCGCTGCCACGCGCCGCCCGGCACTTGTCGGTGCCGTGCGGTAACTATTAGGCATTTGATTAACGATTAACGGACATCTGCATATTAACGGAAGTTAACGTGTCCGTTAACATTTTTAACAGTTAACTTAAAAGTTAATCCGTTAATCAAAATGTTAACTTCGTTAATTAACGATTAACGGATTAACGAGTTAATGCCCAGCTATGATAATATTATATATCATTTGTCAGACTATAACAACGGTTAGCATGGCAACAGACGTACGTACATATTATCATAACGCATTCACCAGCTTACCCTCCAAGTCAAGCGTGCCTAGTTTTACTTCAAAAATATGAATAACATTACCTGGCCAAGCTTGTTGCAGGACCACCTCCAGGTCAGCGTAGAGGCTGCTGAGGGAGGTCACTTCCTCCTGAGTGAGGCGCACCGCGCTGAGCACACAGTCCAGCTGCTCGTAGAAGTCTCCAGAGAGATTTATTAGATTTGGTTCTACTATTGTACCTGTAATAATATATAATAGTGTAAAAGTTATTTTTTTTTTATTTAGCAATGGATCAACAGCAAACTCTTTACTACAACAGTAGGAACTCACCCTTTTCTTTAGTTTTTGGGAACTCCCTCTTCGGTGTGCCATGTTCACCTTTTTCCCTATTTCTCCCTTCTCCTTTTGGCGTGTCCGGTTCAATTTTACCCGAGAACCGTTTCACAGTGAGGAATTCTCCATATATATTAACCTTTCCAGAATCTTCTATCACATCATTTGCTTCATCTTCTGTAGAAAAGGCCAGTACAGCAAATTTTCTGGTTATTTTCTCTATTTTCACATTCCCATATTGACTGAACACTTTGGCCAGGTCTTGAGGCTGCGTGTAACTCGGAAATCCTGCAACATATAGCTAGGGATATATTCTTCACCGATTATTACTTTTATTAAATGTGATGGTCCTTTATTAAGCAGTTTTTTTTTGTTATTTGTTAGTATGTTATGTGATAATGTCATTAATGGAGGATTTCATTTTTTAACGGACAAAAAGAAAGATTGTTTAACTTCAATTGTATCTACTAACTTATTATTTCTCTTTTTTTAATTAAACTTGCATTTTGTAATTAAATTAATTTAGAATTCACTAATCTTACTGACGTGATATGCATGTTGTGGTAACCTATAATTAAAAGAACATTTATGTAATTGTTAGCACATGAGTATAATGACCGTATCAATGTTTCTTTTGTTGGTTATCCCTTAATAAATAAATAAATAAAATAAAAGGAGGAGGGCTCTCAATTCAACACGTATATTTTTTTTTTGTTTGGCCATGCATAACTTTTTACAGTGTTGTCCGATTTCAATATTTTTTTTATTGGATACCTCAAAGTTGGTCCCATTTAAATTTAAAAACAAAAAAAAAACCACCCCTAAGTGCAAATAGGGGTGATTGATTTTTCACCTACTGAATTTTTAAAAATACTTTCTTCTTACTTTGTTACTACTATGTCGACACTAAAAATGAAAAAAAAAAAACTTTTTTTTTAATATCAATTGGTTTCCATGACACTAACATGGAAGCAATACTCAGATAAAAAGAAGGCAATTTATGTGATAGTAGCGGTTTACTCTCGCATTGCTCGGGGGCGTCTCTAAGTAGATTTTAAGTGGATAAAAATAGTTATTGTGAGCGCACCTTAGGAGATGCTATCGTGAACTTTTCTAAGGGCATTTTAAGACCTACAATTTTTTACTATTTTGTTTTGATGTAAGCTCCAAGGTTTGGCCAGCGTTTGTCGTGTAAGCATAGCGAAACAGTTTGGAACAAATCATCGACATAGTTCAGCTATATTGTACAAAATTTTCAAATAACATCGATTTCCCATTAAAATGAGAGATGTCACTCCAGTAAATTGCTATACTACTGTTACGTATATTTTGTGTAGTAAATCATTGAAATTTTTGTATGAACTACAATTCGTCCAGAACAGTTGTTTTTTCCCGTGCAAATGAGAGATTTCTCTGTAGTAAAAGGTATGCTAAATGTTGACCCGAGTTATAAAGTTATCCCTTCATTAAATTTAATTAAAATCCATTTAGTACTTTTTGCGTAAAAAGCGAACGGATATACAGACAAAAAAATCAATAACTATGGTTATGGAGACTATAATATTCTGTACACAATATGTAACAGTCATTGTTTTTAAAAAATGTTTCATGTACAAATTTGGCTTTGTAACTATTTTATTATATATACATATACATGCATATATATATATATATATATATATATATATATATATATATATATATATATATATATATATATATAGCATATTCCTAGTATTGTATGTGTTTTAGTAAATATGTATAAATATGTATAGTATTTAGTAAATCAAATATTTCTTGTTTATAATCTTATAAAGAGGCAGAGTTTATTTTTGAACGCACTAATCTCAGGAACTACTAATGCGATTTGAAAGATTCTTTTTGTATTAGATACCTCGTTCATTGAGGAAGGCTATAGGCTATATATCATCATGCTACTTACTACCCAAGGGAGCGGAGCAGTAATCATAACTGTCAACAAATTGGGCAGACTTCCATACATTATTGTAAAGGAAAGGGAAAAAAGAGTTTGCTTTTTTGCACTTTGAATGCGGACGAAGCCGCGGGTTCTGCTAGTAATATGTATATTACTATTATGTTTCAAACAGTTCATAGTCGAGTATGCTTGTACTATCTTAAAATAACACATTCGGAGGATAAGATATTTAAATATGACTCTAATACTTCAAATGTAGATTACAAAGCTATTCGCGTGAGTGAAGTGTTTTGTAAAAATTTTATTTATATTAAATTAATACGGACTATTTATCTAAAGAGGTTTGTGTAGCATCGACATCACTATAACATTACAAGATGTTTAAAAAAAACACCCTAAGAAGATGATTTACCTTTGAAGTATAAGATATAAAAAAAAGAATTATTAAAATCGTTACGTAGTTTGCAAATATATTGCATAGTAGGTTGATTCCCCAAACAAACTTTAATCCCCATTTTCACCACTTTAAGGGATGATTTCCAGGATAAAAAGTATCCTATGGTCATCCCAGGGTCTTAAACTATTGTTTTACCAAATTTCATCTAAATCGGTTCATTAGATCCAGAGATTACCCCCTAAAACCTCACAAATTCACAAACTTTACCTCTTTATAATATTTATATAGATTGTATAAAAAATGGAAAATTTATTACCAAATTGATTGCTATAATTTAAAATATTTTATTGGAAGACACTGGTTGCATTATGTTTTCTTTTGAAAGATAATAATATGCTAAATTAATTTACCTGAGATTTGCACTTTTTTTGGACAGGGAGATCTAGACGGTGAGTCCATCATGGATACAGCTGTTGCCCTGGAAAATATATTTACATAACACAAAATAATAAAAAACCTTTCTTATACACTTCCCAGACCGTTACTATAAATGCAAAAATTTGTGTGTTTGTTTGTATCTCCTTCATAATAAAATGACTGGACGAGTTTGAATGAAATTTTATACATAATAGAAGACCTGAAGTAATACATAGGATACTATTAGGTAGCCAGGGACACAAAACCAAGACAGAGACGATACCCATCTTCCCTTTCTCGGGTTTGTGTCCCTAATACATATTTTCATGCTAAGAGTATTTATGTTGGTTGTTGTGGACATTAACAACAATTCTACATGTGTTGAATATGTTAGCTTTCTGAATGTGTGTGAAAACGAGTAGATACATCCATGTTGTAACACTTGCATGTAAATCATTAAGTACTACACTAGTATCAACTAATATCAACAGGGAATGAAATTTTCAAGATAAATGTCTATTGATAATTATCTCAATAATTATCAGATAATTATCAAACAGATATAAACTTAGCAACCCTTGTGTAGGTATTGGTATTTGACTACTTGCCTATCATAATTTACATTGGAATAAATTATATATACACTTAACAATCAAGGTGACCTTTTTTTTCACAACTTTGACACATACAAACTTGAAAATAAAAACAGAATAAATTTAACCAACTACATAGACACTATTTAATTAAATTAATGATTGGAATATCCTCCTCAACAGCATTATCTCAGTTTGCCGATTGAGAGAGTTCAGTTTGCTGATCGACAATTTGAAGAGTTGCAAATTAAATATTTTCAATCATATTTATCAAAGATAATTATATCAACCCATATTTATCATGATAATTATCGTTTTGAACCCTGAATATCAACAAATTATTGTTTTTTATTCTTTTTATAATAGTAGAACAAGGTACTTGTTATAACATCAGCTATTTGCCAAAAAGTTGTGAAAGTTCCGTCAAAATTGGTCAATCTGTTTTGAAAATTAACCGGAACAAACAGACAGGCAAATTAAAAATAAAAAAAAAAAACTTTTTCTTACGAGTACTGTATATACTTTAAAAAGCTGTTACTTTGACATACAAACAGACACTTCAATTTTATTCATTTATATAGATATATAATTTAAATTATTGGCATATTATGTCAATTATGATAACTTAGAAATGATTGTTCATATCGTAATCAGTTTGTCTAAAGATTTAAGCGCATACCTGTATTTTTTGTAACTTTCAAGAAATATTTAGGTTTCAAATATCCCTGTTCATCACCTTCTGTCAATATAACACCATTTTCAGATTCATAAAATTTAAGACCTTCTGTCAAAGCTTTTTCTAAATCTATATAAATAAAAACTTGAGCGTCTTTACGTAGTCCACTTATAACATTAGGGTCAAATAAGGTTCCCTTGGCACAGTGTATATGCTTTCTTTCCATACGACTCAAACCTTGTACCTGTATTTGATTCCAGTTAGACAAATATGTACCATGGACAACTGTTTTGTACTTTGGCTGTAATAGAGTAAGGATATCTTCTGTAAATTTGACATACCTAATTGTTTTCTTATCAAATAAAGGGCAGTTTAAAAAAAATACAAGTTAACTACTCATTAATGCAACCAAATAAACAATAATTATTTACCTCTAATATTGGTATTAATTCTTTATCTTCAATTTCCTTAATGGTGTGACCCTGGTTTGCTTTTATTTCATGAACATTTTTCTCAACATTCAATCTTAATTTGAATCTTTTCTTACTGTTATTATTAACAACTCTTTCAATATCTGTAAAATTGTATTTACCCCTCAATGTCTTATGTTGTAAAATGTCTGATATGGATACATAACCTTCTGAACTGTAAATAAAACAAAGTAAAGCTTAATTTAAAATCTTTATGTATTTTATACTTTAAAACAAGACAATTCTTTTTCAATTATTACATTTTTTCAGACATCACTTCATAATCATTACTTATTCGTTCAATAAATTACAATTGACAAAATTTTATGTAATAATAATAATAATACAAAAATATATTGTAATAATTCATTGTTACAAAAATATTGTTAGGTACCTTATTGTTAATCCCTCTTTAACAGCCCCATGTCTTAGAAGCCATGACAATGTTTTGCTTAGTTGCGTATCTTTGTTATTCCTAAAATGTGAACATGGAAATAAACAAATGTAAGATAAAATAACACATGTCAAGCAAAGCTCAAGATTTAAATGCGAAAACAAAAATATAGATATTATTTTCTTTTATAGTCTTCCCAAAAAGTACAAATTAATTACAAAGATAATAATAAGTATAAAAATTATTTTAAATTTACATTTACAGGAATCCCTGAACCTTTATCCTTTGTATTGCAATAATTTTACAAAATGCTTTTGATTTAGATTTTAGTGACGGCGATGGTGCCAGCGTAAAATAATTGCATGCCATGTCAACTATTAATATTTATTTTATTATTGTAATGTTTATTGGTTATAAATTATATTATGAAAATAAAATAAACTAGACAAAATATAATATGTAATATATATACTTTTTTTTCTAATAAATTATTACATATGATTTACACGGATACAAATTCATTCCGACACATGTAAACACGGAAGATATATTTTCTCTTCATGTAAAAACTCCTAGATATTTATGCTATATTAATAATTTAATATATAATTAAATTATTATTATAATACATTATATGCATATTTTTTTACATTATAATTCAAATATTATAAGTATTTCAGGTGTAATTTTTTTTAGGAATTCTACAAATTCAACTTGAAAGTTATGGTGCTAATAGACGATGATGTTTCGTCTAACATCAAATCGAATTTTCACGATAGGTTTGGATGCTACAGCTCACATTATTTACAAAAGTTATACTGTCCTTAATCATTTATGCGTCATGTGGTATCTACCACGTAATTTAGATTTTAATAATAATAATAAAAAACTTTTTATTGTACACCAAGAACAAAAGAAAATAAATAAATACGGAACAGATAGATAATGTACAAGAGGCGGCTTTACGCTATAACAGCGATCTCTTCCAGGAAAATTTTAGGTGTAGGAAATAGCTAGAGGGAAGGGGTGCAAATAATAGAGTTAAATATATCACGATATCTAAAAAGTAGACTGCAAAAAATGCATAAATATATACATATATTTAAATATACTAATAGAATCATATACATATACATACACACAAGCACTTATACGTACATAAATACCATATATACTTGTATAATAAAACAAAACAAAAGGTAAAACAGCTAACAAAGAGAGATAAGTTAAAAATAATAATAATAATAATCAAAAACTAAGAAAGTGTTCCTTAAGAGCCAAGTATTATAAGAGTAAAATTCTATTAAAAATATTTATTTTAATTATACCTATAAGGTACCCTTTATATAAAATACTAGCTACTCACGCTCGCTTTGCTCGCGTTCGTCCCTAGGTACGTTTTCACGGTTAGCTATGTTTATACATAAATAGAAACTTGCTATTCCTAAGATATCCATTTAAATTATATAGCGATTTACCCTCGCTTTGCTCGGGTGCGTACGCCGTACGTGAATTTTGTTCACAATTTCAAGGGTTTTTTTTCGTGGAACCCTGATTCTTTTTCTAAAATAAAAATAGCCTAAGTTACTCCTTATAACATCAGCTATCTGTCAGTGAAAGTTCCGTCAAAATCGGTCTAGCCGTTTCGGAGATTAGGCGGAACAAACAGACAGACAGATAAAAATAGTAAAAAAATTGTTTTGGTATATGTACCGTGTATACATCCATATGCATTTAGTAAAAAGCGGTTATTTTAATATTACAAACAGACACTCCAATTTTATTTATCTGTATAGATGTATAGATTTTCAAAGTTATAAACTAACATATTTTTCTTTACATTGACATTTTCTATAATATGAATAATTTTAATAAGTAAGAGGAGAAAAGATTTACGTGCGTAATAATAATTAATTTATTAAATGATTTTTTTAATATTTAAACTACGATTTAAATTATTATTTTGAACAATACACCTTAAAAAATGTTTTTCACTAAAACATGTTTACAATGATTAAAATATTGGTATGAGCATATTTTTGGAAACAAAACAACTAGAAAATAATTTTTTACGGAAAGTATAACATTTTTTATGGCTAAAAAGCAAAAATCAATGATTAGTGAAGCATAGAGAATAGACACGAGTCCATAGACTCAGGTCAGCTGACACAATTTTTATCATCGGTCTTGTGATAAGTTGTTTCTCCGCCATTCCCCGATCGTCTTTTCCATCTATATTGTCCCGTGAGTTGAATTTTATTAAATACATGGGAATTTAGATCTTTGCTTGCTTTTTTCATTTGTGCTTGTGTTATTATTAGTGAACGTTTATTTTATATTTACATTGTTGGTAAGCTTTTACTGGTTCCTGCCATTTTCGTTTTTTGCACTACGACTTGTAATGTCATTTATTTTTTAAGTGTATTGCCGATTATAGATTTGCTTTTAATATATTTATCCAATAAAAAAGATCAGGGTGATCATTTAAAGTTCAAAATGTACGTAATATATAGGAATTAAATGTTCTCCCATTTGTTCCACCCTTACTACCATCATGTGACTTCAATCAGTACATTATTTAAGCTGATTAATTGCTCTAAAAGTACAAACTGATACGCCCTGAGGTTCCTTAATGTAAAAGAGTAAAAGCAATTTTTACTTAACGTTTTTGAAAAGTAGCAGCAACCACACATTGGTAGTGTGAAAATGTAATGTAAATAATCCTTCAGATTTTTAATACTGTGAAATGTTCTATTTCTCATTCCTAGAAATAGTACTTTTAAATAATTAGACTAGTACATCAGTGTATTACTATATATTTCTTATTCTTATATGATTCTTATTAGTTGAAATTTTTTTATAATAGCAAAATATTTTTTTTATGGGCCTGAATACAGCAAAATCAGTGCAGTTTAAAAAAACATAAATTAATCTTTATCTTGTCTTGTACTTCATTTATACATACTGGCCTAGTTATGGTTTTATTTTATTTCATAGATCATGTCCTAAGGAAAATTTGACATTTTCTTTATTGTCAATTTAGAAGAAGCACATATAGTGTTACAATCATATATAAATTATTTTCTGCTCTAAAAATTAATAGTTAATTTGTGGCACTTCTATCATATTAATATAAGTTGTTATATAAATATAGTTTTTATAATCTGTTTAAAAATATTTCATATTATTTGTATTATTTCTGAATATTCTATAGTGATAATATTATATCCCATAATATGACAAAAAGGATGGCCGTAAACTACTGCAATGACAAGAATTAGCAAAACTGAAAACTATAATATGCTAATGAAATTGTTTTTTTTATTAAACTACCATACACACAAGTTTATGAAAATATTAGCTTAACAGGTTATGTAATCAACACGGGCATCACAAAAAAGCCTTTATGTCGTAACACCAGTAAAGTACTGAAGTTTATAAGCCAGGCTTGGGGTGTTCAGTTACTTTTCTGATGTTATTTCATTTTTACATTTTGTTAATTTTTGAATTCAATTTAAGTACATAATTGAATTGAGTAACCAAAACTAAGACTATTTTAATAGTAAAATTTTGGAAAACCTAATATTAGCTGAGATTAATAGAATTGACAGTGACTGATGATCCTTATCAAGTTTAGTTTGATAAAAAATTGATTGGCTGATCTATCTCAGTCAGCTGTCTTGCTAGCTAAGTGGTAGGATCTATAATTATATTTTTTTTATTTTCAAAAAAAAAATCAAGTTGTTTCTGTCAATAATATTTTTTTGTCTATAGATAGATATACATATATTTTTTTTAAACAAATGGTATTAAATAAATGAAATAATGTTAAAAAAGTCATAGTCACAAAATATATAAATATCTTTCATGAATTAATCCTTTTCAGTCTAATTTACAAGATAGTGTAATAACTTTTTATTTTAAATTCTATTATTTAAATTATTTCATTACAAACAATAGTTACTTTTATGGAGAGAAGATATTTTCCTTTTGGTAGGAACTGTGTGTGGCTAATTGTGATTTTTTTTGTACCAATTATTATTTGTGCCTAAATTTAGCTTTCAATTTTTTTTTGAGTGTATTATTGTAAAGAGACACTTTAAGAATATTAAATAATTTTAATTTATTATTTTACAGACAGAATAGTATATTCAAAATGGCGGCAAAGGCCAATTTGAGGATGATTGCCAATGAGGAGAATGAGGATAGATTCGGTTATGTGTATGCCGTATCTGGTCCTGGTACGTATTTCACTAATCACTTCATACATATTTACAATTTAAGTAACAATTACAAGCAAAAAACAAAACATCAAAACATTACGCTAATGGGTTAAGTTTATGATTTTTATATTCTTAATGGAAGTAAAATATTATAAGCTATGTTGAAATGACACAAAAGTAAAAAATATCAAGTCTTAAGTGGAATCAAATATCTCAATCTCATATGATTCAAATATAAAAATTGTTACGAGCTATCTTCTTTCTACTATAGGATTTTGTTTATTTGTAATTTTCGTACAGTCGTGACTGCGGAAAAGATGTCGGGATCCGCTATGTACGAGTTGGTGCGCGTCGGTTACAACGAGCTGGTGGGAGAAATCATCCGTCTTGAGGGTGACATGGCCACCATCCAAGTGAGTCGCGAGTAGCTTTGATAATTCAAGAGAAAATGATATGAATATTTTGCATAATATTTAAAATCAGACCTTTAGCAACTAACGTTAATTATAATAATGATAATTATTTATCAGGTATACGAAGAAACCTCAGGTGTAACAGTGGGTGACCCCGTACTGCGTACGGGTAAGCCGCTGTCCGTGGAACTTGGACCGGGTATCCTGGGCTCCATCTTTGACGGCATCCAGAGACCTCTAAAGGACATCAACGAGCTGACTCAATCTATCTATATCCCCAAGGGTATTAACGTCCCCTGTCTGGCCCGTGGGACAGATTGGGAATTCAACCCTCTAAATGTTAAGGTAGGTTTGTTATTTATCTATGATATGAATAGAGTGTAATGTAAAATGTCTATATAAACTATTTAAAGGTCACACTTAAATAAGTAGTCAACTATTCAATTTTATCATACACTTGCATATTTTTTTTAATCAAAAAATTCTTTTATAATTTTATAATTTTTCTTTTATAATTTTTATCTAGTTATGTTGAGACAGATATGTTCTTATTGGGGTTAATATTTTCCTAGGATTTTAGAGATGTGTGTAAACTGTAAGGCCAAATCACGAGCTATATATTTTAATGATCACTTTTAAACTAATTTGAAATTAGTGCACTTTCTTAGTAAAATGTGAAGATTTCCTACAAAGTTAACAATAATATTTCCTCTACCAGGTCGGATCCCACATTACTGGAGGTGACCTGTACGGTATTGTGCATGAGAACACCCTGGTGAAGCACAAGATGTTGGTACCACCTCGGGCCAAGGGAACTGTCACATACATCGCTCCCGCCGGCAACTACAAAGTCACTGTGAGTATTGTCTTATCTGAGTTATTATAAACTTAAGTATAGTTTATTTTAAAGATTTGTTTAATTTTTGCAATAATTAAGGGTGTTTTGAAATAAATTTTTAAATGTATGTTAAATTAAAAAAAAAAAAGAAAAATCTTTACAATCTCATAAAAAATGGTTTGCAAACAGAACTTGTATAACTTGATAAGTTAACATTGAGAAAATGTTCATAAGTTTTCAGGATTGAGGTATTTATTTTTTGAACTTTATCGTGAGATACCTCTATGTTTGAGACACATGTGAAGTTCTTTTTTTTTATGTTGGGGCATTTACGCATACCACCTGCAAGTATACAGGTGGTCAGGTACCGCCTACTAAAAGCAAATAGAATACTAACGCTAAGATCGGCGACAGGACATAGTGCTGGAGACGGAGTTCGACGGCGAGAAGGCGCAGTACAGCATGCTGCAGGTGTGGCCGGTGCGCCAGCCGCGGCCCGTGACGGAGAAGCTGCCGGCCAACCACCCGCTGCTGACGGGGCAGCGCGTGCTGGACTCGCTGTTCCCGTGCGTGCAGGGCGGCACCACCGCCATCCCCGGCGCCTTCGGCTGCGGCAAGACCGTCATCTCGCAGGCGCTCTCCAAGTACTCCAACTCCGACGTCATCATATACGTCGGCTGCGGGGAGAGAGGTCAGCTTTTTTAAGTTATACTACTTTTGGGACATATTACTTTTTAAATTATCGCGTTTTATATATATGGCATCTAGCCACTTATTCACGCGTTAAGTCCAGTAGTATAGTTATTATACTTTTGGGACGTTTGGAAAAAAATATGAGAGTAAAGTTTTTACGATGCGCGCGCACACCGACAGCCAAAAAGCGACATAATGGAGTTAGCTGATAACTGTTTGTTGCTATGGTAACCGTTGTTATTTTGTTATTACAGTAGTTGTGTAACCCAAAATGTGGTCTCTTTGGATATCCTTCTCGGAAGAATCTTTTACTATAAAATGTGTGATCCATTTAGAAATCCTTCTCAAAAGGATCTGTTATTGTAAAACGTAACAATACACATGCAAGACAATTAAATTGTCACAATATATTAAACATAAATAGTTTAAGGGTTTGAAGGGTCCTTTTTTTGGCTAAAAGCTAAGAAATAAAGTTAGTTGTAACTACCCTTTCGATGAGGATTTTAGTTTCAGTAAAATCAATCATCCCGATAACGTAACTCAGTTTTTGTAGTTTTTTTTGTAATATATCTGCTTTGGGCTGAACAAACTACTTCTTGGATTCTGCAACACAGCAGATACTGCCGGTTGTGAACTGATGAGAAACCTTATATATTTATAAAACATAGGTTATACATCAAGCTACTATATAAAATTAAGAAAAAAAATCACCTTTACTGGTGAAACAATTGTTTACAAATAAAACTATCTTTTAAGGAGAGACTAAGGTGTTAGATGTCTCAAAGGGTGCCATGACCCGTGACCATGATTGTACAGTACATAACATTGACATGTAAAGTATTCGAAACGTCGGGAACGAAAAGAACAAAATAAATCCGCGAAAAAATCCAAAAAGATAATTTTAATTAAAATGTCAAATATTTGCGTAAATCTAAGAAAGTATTATAAAAATGTATTATGTCGTCCAGGTAACGAGATGTCAGAAGTATTGCGGGACTTCCCCGAGCTGACGGTGGAAATCGACGGCGTGACAGAGTCCATCATGAAGCGTACCGCGCTCGTCGCCAACACCTCCAACATGCCCGTGGCCGCCCGAGAGGCTTCTATTTACACCGGTCAGTATATTATCAATATATTTAAATTTTAAACATTTTTGTTATATAAGAAATATATTATTATTGTTATTTTTGTTTGTTTTGTGTTTGATGTAGATGGTTTTATATAATTGGTTTGGTAAACTTGGTATGCTATATTGGTTTTTCAACATCAGTTTTTCTCGGAATTTCTTTTCGATCTGATGGTAAGAGTTTTAATATTAGTAAAAAATTGTAATAATTTAAATGCTGAATAATATTATTGGTAATCAAAAATAAATAGTATCAATTTTTAATAAATATATAAGTGTTTTATTAATTTAATTAGTACCTATAATCCAAAATAAAAATATTTCTTTTTAATGGAATTGAAGAAACTTTAAAATCAATATAGATCAATGATAATATTATTGAAATGAAAATGACTACGCTATGTAAATAAATGATAAAACGGATGTCCCCGGCAGGTATCACGCTGTCGGAGTACTTCCGCGACATGGGCTACAACGTGTCGATGATGGCGGACTCCACGTCGCGTTGGGCGGAGGCGCTGCGCGAGATCTCGGGGCGGCTGGCGGAGATGCCGGCGGACTCGGGCTACCCCGCCTACCTCGGCGCGCGCCTCGCCTCCTTCTACGAGCGCGCCGGCCGCGTCAAGTGCCTCGGCAACCCCGACAGGGAAGGTTGGTGCTCTCACTGGCTAACGACTGACAGATATACGGCCGGCTGACGTATTCTTAAACTAGCGACTCGACCTCGCTGCGCTCGGGTTCGTGCCTACTTACGTTTTAACGCTTAGTATACATTTCTCAGTGATGAGATATTTTCCAGATCGGATAACCAGTTATCATTATACCAAATTTCATAAAAATCCCTCCAGTGGTTTTTTCGTGATGTGGTCTCGGACAAGCAGATAGACAGAGAGACAAAATTTCTAAAAACTATAGATTCGACCTCTGTATCGATAATAAATATTTCAATAAGATTTTTCAAAAAATAATGTACAGATTTGGCTTAGTTACAATTTTATTATATGTATAGATAAAACCCTAAAACCGTCTTAGGACAGTCCGAGGTGCTTTAACTGCAACCACAAAGAATAGTAGTGGTTTCTTTATTGATAGTAAATTTAAATTTGAATGCGTGAAATTTAAAAATAAAGTCACAACAAAATAAAGCGATAGACAATAAAGTCTGTAAAAAAGAATCTTGATAGTTGAGCCCCCCATACTCCCAACTGATGAGAGCAGTGCCAATACTCCAACTGACAGTAGCAGATATTGTTATAATTATTGCAATTTTTTTTAGAAACTTTGTTGATTAGTAGTCTATATTTAGTGTTGCCATTATTACATTTATAACTATAAAGATTTTTTTTTCTTTTTTTTATAGTTATAAATATAATAATGGCAACACTAAGTATAGATTACGAATTAATAAAGATTCTAAAGAATTGTAATTATGACAGTAGCAGATTGTCTGTCTTACTGCTAGTAGCAGTTCCACCACCGACAGTAATCCTTGGTGTCCGTGTGCACAGGTTCTGTATCCATTGTGGGTGCCGTGTCACCCCCCGGTGGAGACTTCTCCGACCCTGTGACGGCGGCTACTCTCGGCATCGTGCAGGTGTTCTGGGGCCTCGACAAGAAGCTGGCGCAGCGCAAACACTTCCCCTCCATCAACTGGCTCATCTCATACAGGTCACTATGTGTATTGTATTTAGTCCTCTTTAGCGTCTCACTGCTGGGCACAAGCTTCCCTTCGATGTGAAGGGAACAGGCCATAGTCCACCACGTTGGCCGAGTGCGGGTTGGCGAACTGCACATGTCTTGTGAAAACTTGCGACCTTCATCGTAGGACAAGTGGTAATCATGTTGGAAATGTTGCACATGAAAATTTCACATCAAAATTTTAGAGGTGTAAAACCTGGGATTTGAACCCGCTTCACTCGGTTCCCAAGCATTACTACTGGGCTACTACTGCCAGGTCACTATACTTGTATATATGCATACATATATACCTCCACCACTAAAGGGTCATGCGAAGGGTCAAAGGGGTATTTGTATATTATGTACACGTTCGAGGATGTATTTTATATACATATTAAATACTAGCGACTCACCCTCGCTTCGCTCGGGTTCGTCCCTAGGTTACGTTTCACTGCTGAACTGAGCTAAACGTTTATAAGTCAGCCTGTGAGTCGCGAGTAGTGAATAAAAATAGTAATTGCGAGTGTACCTTAGGTGATAGACATATAATATTGCGAACTTCCCTGTATAACTTTTTAAGACCTACAATTTTCTAGTACATTGTTTTGATTTATCTCTTAAGATTCAGCCAGCGTCAGCCATATAAACTTCTAAGGACGACTCGATAGAACCAGTCATTGCGTTTTCCCGCGGGAACGAAAAGTGCGCCTGTAGTAAAAGGTATCCTAAATGTTGACTCGAGTGATAAGCTATCACTATACAAAATTTAATTGAAATCGGTTCAGTACTTTTTGCGTGAAACGCGCACATCGATTTAACTATGTTAGTTTTGCTATAGGTATAGATAAGAATAGGTATTGCGAGTGTACCTTGAGAGATAGACATATACTGTTGTAGATATTTCTGTTGGCCTTTTCAAGATCTACAATTTTTTAGTACATTGTTTTGATGTATGTCTTTAGGTTTAGCCAGCGGAGGGTTCCTAAGGAGGACTCGATAAAACCAGTTATTGCGATTTCCCGCGGGAAACAAAGATTTTCCAAAAGTAAAAGTTATCCTAAATGTTGACCCGAGTAATAAGTTATCAGTTCACAAAATTTCGTTGAAATCGGTTCATTACTTTTTGCGTGAAACGCGTACAGACAAACAGACAAACAGACAAACAGACAAACAGACAAAAAGACAAACAGACAAACAGACAAACAGACAAAAAAATTAATAACTATTGTTTTGGGGTCTATATCGTATACATAATACGTTACAGTCATTGTTTTTAAAAAATATTTCATGTACAGATTTCGCTAAGTTAATGCTTTATTATAGTATAGACAAATGACTTACACTATCTTCACTCGGTAGCAATAGCCTAAGTGTTAATATTGATCATAGTCTTATCTGTGTATTAAATTGCACCTAAATCGGTCCAGTTTCACTGTGAGAAAGTAACTAACATACACATAGACATGCAAATTTTCGTTTTTATATAGCAGCACTATTTCAAGAATAATAATTTTGACCTTTGAAGAGCTATGTTTTTGAAGTGAAACTTGTTTAGAATCGTTGTGATTTAAAACTCGATAAAACGAAAATGGGACACGAGAAAGAGACAAACACATAAATATGTAGGATTAATCCGGCGAGAGAATGAGATAGAATACATTACACAGGAAGTGAAAAATAATAATAATATGTTATGTAATATATGTTAAATAAAATGTAAAATAACTTTTAAACTTGGTAAAAAAAAACTAAACCTTATAATTATCCTGCTCCTGATACTCATCTCATATATATGTATATATATGTATATGTTTATATATATGTATATATATGTATATGTATATGTATATATATAAATATTCATCTCATTTTCTCATAGGTTTCGTCGTTTCTTCAATGTGTGAATCGCACACACAAGCACATTTTTTTAAAATGTTTATCAACAAATAATTAGATGTGTTATTTTATATGTAAATTTCTAATTAAATTTAACACAATTTAATTGCAAGGAATATCCGGTTGTTACAGATGAAATTATTTTGTTTATATTTTGTATTTTTTTTTTCAAACAGCAAGTACATGCGAGCGCTCGATGACTTCTACGAGAAGAACTACCCTGAATTCGTACCTCTTAGAACCAAGGTAGAGTAATTAAATAACCTGTTCATATTAATTGTTTATTTTTTATTATTATTAGTATATTTTAAAGTACCTAAAGCATTATTTATTTATTTATAAAATATGCAAGGACATTTAAGTTTGTTGACGTTATTTTTTGAATATTAAAATAATTCCACTTTGAATCATAAAACATATTTATTGTCTTCTTTTTTCTAATATCTATGTTACAGTCAAAATTCTTTTAGGTCAAAAGTCGTTTTGACTAGAAAATATTGGTCAACATCACTTTTGACTGATATTGACCAACACAAAGAGGGTTAGCCAAAATCACTTTTACTCATTTTAAATAAAAAATACCCTAACCTAACCTAACGTTTAATAATTTCCTTGATAATATTAGCATAATTCTTTGCCGTTTCCTTCACTCTATTGTCTCCTTAACTTTTTAAGAGTTAAGCTGCTATTGAATGAGGAGTACAATCAAAACTACTTTTAAATATTATTGTCAGTCAAAAGTAGTTTTGACCATGAAAGAGTTCTGACTGCAACATATATAATATAGATAAAACTCTGAAAAGCATTTTTTTAGGCCTCTATTATACTAAGGTGCGGTGCTAATTTATTATATTACTAGCGGAACCCGCGGTTTCGCTCGCGTTAAAATTACAAAAACAATGAGTTCTTTGGCTTTGTGTTATAAATAATTAATGCGGAAACACCCGCCATGCGTGCGCCCGGCGCCAGCCTCGTGCCTTGCGCCCGACTATCATGCCGTGTAGGATTTCCGAAGCCATATTTGACTGTTGGGGGATGGTTCTGGAAAAACTGTATTACACGTGTTTCATAATTTTCATTGAAGAGTATGTGTGCTAATTTTCGAGTCAACCGACCTTGAGAATAATTTTTTTTACAGAAAATTCAACCCCCCATTTCACTCTCTTCGTGGCGGAATTTAAAAAAAACACTTCCTTAGTGAATACCTTCACTAAGAAATTCTCCAAATTTTATATCTCTAGGACCAGCGGTTT
Source organism: Fabriciana adippe (assembly GCA_905404265.1). Lineage (NCBI taxonomy): Eukaryota > Metazoa > Arthropoda > Insecta > Lepidoptera > Nymphalidae > Fabriciana > Fabriciana adippe. The sequence continues at coordinate 510,845 of FR989996.1, read as the reverse complement.
AGGCTGTGCGTTGCTTTATCAGTCAGTCAGGACTTTGATTATTTTCTAATATATAAAAATCTCGTGTCACGGTGTTTGTGGTCGTCCGTCTCCGAAACGGCTCGGCCGATTTTATTGATTTTTTTTTGTATATTTGGTAGGTATGAGGTCATATAGTATTTTTCACCCTCCTACCCCAAACCCTCATTTTTTAATCGTGATTTTAGTATTTTTTTATGAACAATATTATATGAATATATAGCGACGAGCCCGAGCGAAGCAAGGATGAGTCGCTGTATAATATAAAGCCAAAGAGTTTTTTTTGTAGATTGAACGCGGGCATAGCCGCGGGTTTTGCTAGTATATGTATAAATGCTAATTATTTTATTTAAAAAAAATATTTCCTATAATATCAATATTGTTTATACACACAATGTTTAATATTTGTTCCAGGTTAAGGAGATCCTGCAAGAAGAGGAGGACCTGTCAGAAATCGTGCAGCTGGTGGGCAAGGCGTCTCTGGCCGAAACCGACAAGATCACACTTGAGGTCGCCAAATTGCTTAAAGACGATTTCCTACAACAGAACAGGTAGGTGTTTTTATTCTTAATTCACTTGTTTTTATTTTTTTTGAAGTGTACACTTCTATAGGCAGGTTTGTTTGTATGGGGAGTAAATTCATGTAAGTCGCCATCGACATGGTCACGTGACGTGTTAACGCTAACACTCAGAGTGCCCATAGATGTCAAAACCAGATAAATGTAAACAATTTTAATTTACACATTTTAATTTAAGATCAAACAATTAATTTGAATATCCAAAAATAACAGCTGTTTGTTTATAGTTTTAAGTTTTCACTTCTGTCGGCAGTCCTGACGACTGCTTTTTTTAAATGGAATTTCATATTGCTTGTAGTTTATCTATATATATATTTAAACATTTGTATAACTGAGGCTGTTTTTAAGATTTTATTGTCTGTGCATTTAATATTGTTAAATAATTTAACTTTGACATCTTCAGTTTTTATTGTGTCGATTTTCATAAACAATCAATATATATTTGTATTTTCAAGCAGGATTTGCATAATCGAAGTATTATTAAATATAAAGAATATCATCATTATATTATCAACAAAATAGAACAGAATAGTGTCGGTTAAACAATTTCAATATGTTTGTGCCGCAGCTACTCGTCGTACGACCGCTTCTGCCCGTTCTACAAGACGGTGGGCATGCTGAAGAACATCATCTCGTTCTACGACATGTCGCGCCACGCCGTGGAGTCCACGGCGCAGTCCGACAACAAGGTCACGTGGAACGTCATCCGCGACGCCATGAGCAACGTGCTCTACCAGCTCTCCTCCATGAAGTTCAAGGTACGCCCCCGCATCCTCCACACGGCACTTTGATACTCTCCTCCATTGAGTTCGAGGTACGTCCCCGCATCCCCGCTCCACCCTCCACATGACACTGATACTCTCCTCCATGGAGTTCAAGGTACGCCCCCGCCTTCTCCACCCTCGTTCCACCCCCCTCCGTAAAGTTGGAGGTATGCCCTCGCACCCCCGCCTCACCCTTCTGCTCCGTCATGTCCAAGGCGATGTTACCACACAGCACTGATACTCTCCTCCATGAAGCTCGAGGTGGTGTTGTAACGCATTTGGTATGTCGAGAACCACAAATCAAAATAAATCTGCAAAAAAATCCACAAAGATTTGCAGAATTTATTTTATAAAATACTAGCGACTCATCCTCATTTCGCTTGGGTTCGCCTCTAGGAGAACCAAAACAAACCTATTTCACGGGAACCGTACATTTTTCCGGGATAAAAGTAGCCTTTGTGTTATTTCAGAATATAATCTATCCTCTGTGCCAAATTTCATCCAGATCCGTTCAGCCGCTCTGGCATGAAAGAGTAACAAATCTACATCCATACATCCCATACTCACAAACTTTCACACTTATAATATTAGTATAGATTTCAACCAATAAATGGCACTTTGAATCACTCATTTTAACTTTTTTGTTTTTTTATTCTGTAACGGAATAATAAGCTTTGCTCAATAATGTATGAATAATTTTTGATTTAAATTGTTTAATCCCTCCCGGACAAATTCTAAGAAATCCGTGCGAATTTCCGAGAATTCAATTGTTATCTAGCACACCGGTGTGCTCGCGGTCCGCGAGGAGTTAAATGGCAAACTCAATATTAAATGTGGAATTTTATTACCAAGGCATCTTGCCTCCATAAAATGCCTATTCAACTTTTGCAGTCAAATTTAGATTTGGAGTAATATTTACTAAAATTGTTTCAACAGGACCCAGTAAAGGATGGCGAAGCCAAGATCAAGGCAGATTTCGACCAGCTTCTAGAAGACATGTCCGCCGCCTTCCGCAACCTCGAGGACTAAGCGCCCCCTCACACCCCCCTTCTCCTCAACGTTACCCCCAAGGGTTGCCACGAGCACAATTAGTCCACTAAACACAATAAAGGATTTATTTTTTATGATATGATCAAGTTGGCAGCCCAGAAGTAAAACATCGATCGGTCGAGAATCGATATTTTACTCGATTCTTAATTTAATCTATTTTAATTCGTAGATTATCCTATATATAGTGTTTGGTGTTCAAATAAACGCGCCATATTCAATATTAAGGGTTACAATTGTTAGCGTAATTCCACGTTGAATGTTTTATTGAATCGTATTGTACATAGAATTCTTGGGCAGTCTCGACGTCCCGCTATAACGTTAGTTGTTATTTATATTATATTATTATATAATACTTATATATTTAATTTTCGCCCGTTTGGTTTCATACCCTGGTGCATTCCACGTTATTTTTAGAATAAAATATATTTTTTTTTGTTTGCAATAATGTTGGCATTTCCGTATAATCGTTATTCAGTATTATACTCCGCCGGAGATTCTAAAGTATATGCTGTTTGAACTTGGTGTTGATAGAAAATCTTATTATAAATAAAATATTAATTTAAATATTGTTGTATTATTTAAGTTTTTTAATGGATTTATCCTAGGTATGGAAGATAATTCTATATAATATTACTTTTGTCTTGGTGTTTTATAATATGTTCTCTCAAGAGATAAGATCTCGTGACTAAGAAATATCAAGGAAACAGAGGTTTGTTTAAATTACCTTGCTACATTCATTTCATTAAATTTAATTTTTAAATTCATGTCATTTAAATGAGCCTAAGTACGATATCTCTGCAGTATAATACTGCAATACTAAAGAGTTGAGTATCTCGACTTGAGTTAACAAGAGAGGCCCATAGACATAGAGAAGTTTCAGTTATATTCATTGAGTGTACGCTATTTGTAATATTATATTTGTACTTTTTATATATTCAAATTGGTTTATTAATAAATTTTATCTCTAAATTCCTATACAGGAGACAGGTATTGGCTTCACGTTCGCTTTCTTTTTCTAGACAGTGGTCAATTTCAAGAGAGTATTGCTCGGTCCATACTCTATGCCTATAGTAATAATCACATGTCTAAAATATTCCCCGAAACCTTGCCCACTAACATGTCACTTAAATAAAAACTGGCAGAACTACTGTTCCTTAGAACTTTAAAAAAAAGCATATTTGACAATTTTGACAGAATATTTATTAGAAGTGGTTGCGGATTTTTGTGTGTTGTATTTTATTTATTTAAACAGAATAATGCCAAATCGTCAATACGATGAGCCTAACCAGAGCGATGCCACGTTATTATTAAGCGTGGAAGATTTGATACATAGAGCCCTCGGGACTCCTAATGTTAGTTAAACTATTGATACTTATGTTCTAAAGGAACTTTCATGTACTGGGAACATCGGTCAAAAAAGTACTAGATACACAATCCCATGCAAAAGTTCTCTTAAAACTGTCACCAATGGTGTTTAAGTAAATATTCTAGTTGAAATAAATATATAACAATGTAAATTGAACCTTAAATGCAATGCTTAAAGTTGTTACCTCAAAAAAAAAAAGGTTAAAAGCGTCCTCAAATGTTCAAATGAGCGCTCATTCAGTGAGGACATTTTGTGTCGCTGATTGTGCGTCTGGTACTTTTTTGATCGATGACTGGGAAAGAGGTACCACCTACCCTACCAGTTTTCAGTGCATTAAGGTGTTTAAAAATTAAAAATTATTGTAAGGCACAACTTTGGTAAAAACACAGGTTTTTAATCAAAATTTGTACTTTATTCATCGAATTTCCTATGAAGCATACAGAACAGGATTCATTATGGAATTGGATATGGAAAAAATAGGCTACACGTGGCTAAGTTTAAATACGCATACTTTTGTCGATAGGTATATTCCATGACTGCTGCATAAATTTCACTGAGTTTTCTTAATAGAATCCGAATATGACGATTTACATACGAATAGATTACTTAAATCGTCATTTCAGTAGGATGAAAATTCGACACGACCGGCTAAAGATCGATGCAGATGATAATTAACAGAATGACTCTCCAAACCATGGGATTGCACATACCGGTTACTTCATAAATTTGAGCAGCTACTAAGTATTTTATGATAGAATCCAACTACAATATGTAACACAAAGATTTTTTTATGTATTAGGTACTTTTTCATAATCGTTACAAAATTTTAATTTTCATTAAGTACCTACATAATCTTCAATTGTTATTATAAATAACTAAATAATAGCTTAGTTCACTTTATAGGCAAACACAGTGAACTTCAAATTGGTCCAAATGATCCTCCACATATTGGCGCGTCAACAGCGCATGTTGGAACAACGTGTTGAGATTAGAGAGGAAGACTTTGAAGTCACTCAACCTAAAGAGAAATCAACTTCTACGGAAAGCTCGTCTTCAAAAAGTCCTCGGACACCTGGTAGAAAAAAAATGGCAGGAATCAAAGAAGAGCATGAACCTAAAAAAGAAAAAGCGGAAAAAATATCGAAAAAAGAACAAAAATCTCCAAAAGAACTTGAAAAGACAGCTAAGAAAGAAAAAGAAAAAGTCGAGAAGGAACGAAAACAAGCAGAAAAAGAACGAGAAAAATCGCCGATATCTACGGTAAGCATACATTTTCTATTTTACATATAATTTTTAGATATAATAATAATTTTTCACTCGTTCCGAATTTATTATTATTTACCTGTTAATTCATTTACAGAAAGGTGGGAAAAAAACAAAGATAGCCGTGACAGGTAATTTGAAATACTAACTTTTAATATAAAATTACATAAAATCTACCTACATACGTCTGTTACGCATTTGCTTGTGTATTATTCTCATATATTACCACATATAACACAATGCTATGATATTATAATTTTCCAGAAACTCAAAAAGATCAGGAAAAAGTACTAGTAGGTAAGATTTTTGTGACCATTTTAGTAAAGCCTTTTAAAATAGACTTTGATGTATTTTAACTACTGATCTAAAAGCTAATCACTACCGCTAACGATTATAAAAATATTTTCAGTTGAAAAAGGACCTACGACTCGAACAGGTAAGCGTATAAAAGAACAAGTCCAGCAAAATGATAAAGAAACGAAAAAAGATATTTCACTACCTAATTTTATATAACGGGTCATTACAGTTGAAAACGTTTATGGTAAACTAGCTAGGTACGTTTTCACGGTTAGTATAGAATAGAATAAACTATATATATGATATTCTACGGGAATCGTATATTTTCCGGGATAAAAAGTAGCCTATGTGTTATTCCAGACTATAATCTATCTCTGTGCCAAATTTCATCCAGATTCGTTCAGCCGTTCTGGCGTGAAAGTGTAACAATCATCCATACATATTCGCAAACTTTCACATGTATAATATTAATACGGATGTACATACATAGGTATAGAAAACTAAATACCTACTTTAAAAATTAAAAAAAATATTTCCCTTACTTGAGAAATGATTCCCCATACAAACTTTCATCGCCCTTTACACCCTCTTAAGGAGTGATTTCCGGGATAAAAACTATCCTATGTCGTTCCTAGGTTCTCAAATTATCTTCATACCAAATATCGTCTAAATCGGTTCAGCGGATTAAGCGTGAAAAGGTAACAGACGGACAGACAGACAGAGTTACTTTCGCATTTATAATAATAGTGTAGATTATTTAAATTGTATAGTGTATTAAATGGTAGGTAAATTTATTATTATCATATTAATTACTAGAGACCGGATTATATGCATTTGCATATTTGCATATGCATTTGAATATTTGCATATGCATTTGCATATTTAAGCCATTCTCAGCGGTAATAGCATACGTATATTTTATCTAAGATCTAGTTATGATGCATATTATCGGTACATTTACAATATTTTTCCGAGTGCAGTGCACTGACCCCGCGTTCCGAAATACGTTAAAAGTGATAATATCGCGAATCCGACTAAATTTAATAGTCACAAGTAATTAACGTTCTAAAATATGATTATATTAATCGTTAAGCATAACAAAAAGATATGTTTCCTTAGTCTAATATTTCTAAAATATACAAATGACATACCGCATCTGTGTAGACCGCTTTTAAAGATCGGTACCTATTTTTTTATTTCAATAATACGAAAATTCCGTGATGTAATTTTTAAATTAAATGCTTATTAGTAACAATAATAACAATAATAAGCTACGTATATAATATATTATACATAACGCATGTAATATGTAACGTTTATAGTAAAGTTAACAAAAAATATCGACGAGATTGATTCCATTTTGCCGCGCAAAATAATTTTGAAATAAATAAAATGAAAACTTACTTTTTTTCTTTGTTGGGTTGCCAAAAATTTATCATTTAATTTTGCATATTTTTCCAATTTTCGTGCATATTTTAAGCATTTTTCATGCATATTTGCACGTATATAACAAGCTCTTTAATTTGCATATAATCCGGTCTCTATTAATTACATTACATACATTATTATTACGTCGTCTAACTAATTACTATCTTTATTTGTAGATATCGTATATATATATATATATATATATATATATATATATATATATATATATATGTATGTATTTATTATATATGTATTTTTGTATGTGTATATTGGAGCATGTATATTGTATATATATAATATTAATTGTACCGTCCTACTTACGATTTCATTAATCCTTTCACCAGAGGTTGTCTGTAAGAAATTGCTCATAAGTCATAGCAATAAGACCGCGTTTGCATGTCTTTTGATATCTTTCTTTTTTCTTTCATTTTATGTATCATCCTTGTGTGTGCAATAAAGTGTTTATAAATAAAAATAAATAAATTATTATTACCATATTAAACTCGAAGCTCGAAGGAACATAAAATGCAAATATGAAGGCAAATAGTTCAAATCAATGAAGTATTATTATAATTGTTAAATGTAAAAATTTTAATTTCATATTAAGTAATGAATATTGAGATTTTATTAAGATATAAAAACTTACGGTTATACGATAATTAAATACGTTGTAGAAGGTTAAATAGTGATATGCCAATGCATCATGTTTAGTAATGGCGCAGATCATATAATACTATACCTATTAGGTAATGGTTATTACCGCTGTGCTTCTCTGTCTCTAAATGTATCTAATATATTTAAACGAGCAATTCTTGTATATTTATTTATACCGGCAATCTCGCAAAATTTAGTATGTGGGTGTTTTCGGGGGCGAAAAATCGATTTAGATTAGTCTTATGTCTGGGAAAACGCGTGTTTTCGAGTTATCATGCGGTTGGGCATAAGCATCGTGGTCAATCATCGTGGTCATCGTGGTCGGATACAAAGTTTTCACTTTTGTTTTTTTTTTGTATATATTCAAGCTTTGTTTTTTTTTGTTTTTAAGCTAAATTAAGAAGAAGATTATACTTTTGGCTAAAAACTCTGAGCGAAGCTCGGACGCCCAGGTACAATATATTTATACTGGTGTACCTAAATGTTATATAAACATAAAGTAGTGTTAGCTCAGGGGTAACGAGCGCGTTAAAGCATTGAATGCGCATTAGCAAGCGTAAATTTTTACATACCACAATATAATATTTAATTATTTTTAAGGACTATGTACCTAATGACAATACCTAAAAAGAGCTTTGAAATACAGTAATTTATTATTATTTTTTTACGTGACGAGCAGGCATGCTTGGAAAACCAAATGAATCGAGTTCAAATCCCGGGTTTCGCACCTCTGATATTTTTATATTCAAATCATTTTCAACATGATTATCACTTGATTTGAAGGAAGAAGGAAGGTGAAGGAAAATATCGTGAGGAAACCTGCATCTCTGAGAGAATCTAGCATGTTCTCGAAAGGCGTGAAGCCTGCCCGCACTTGACTATTGTGGTGGACTATGGCTTGTTACCTCTCAGTGGGACGTTAAAATGGACTGAAAAGAAAAAAAAACAACACTCTTAAAGATGTTTTTATTAGCTTCACTTGTAACTAACTTTTTAGTTACAACTTTTGGTATTAGTTGATTTTAACCTAATTCTTATTGTATCGATGAGTGACTTTGTAAGTAAATGTTATCCGGATTACAATACGATAATTTGATATCGTACCCGACGATAAATCGACATTTTAAGTTTTTTAAACTATTAGAAATTTAATTCCTGAGTAAAATAAGTATATATACCATTTTAGATTCACGTCCACGCGCTAGTATCGATGTTGTTACGCAGTCACAGTTCGCCCTTCTCGAGGCCACCGTGAATGAACTGAAGAGCGTAGCTCTACCTAAACCACTAGCTCTTCCCGACAATGAACAGTTAAAAAGCGACTTAACCAGAGGCAGTGCCTCATTACCTGACACTATGCAAGCTATGCAGGTCGGTGTTCTTATAATATGTAAATTACTAAACTAATTAATAAACATTTTTGCAGCTCTGATATTCATGACTAGCGATTTACTCTCTCTTCGCTCGGGTTCGTCCCTAGGTTGCTTCCGGAAACAAAATTAATTAATTAAATTGGTTTTAATTATTTTCGCGGGACCCTATTTTTTTTCTAAAATAAAAGCCTAAGGTTACTTCTTATTATATAAGCTATCTGCCAGTGAAAGTCCCGTCAAAATCGGTCCAGCCATTTCAGAGATTAGCCGGAATAAACAGACAGACAGACAGACAAAAATTGTAAAAAATGTTGTTTTGGTATATGTACCGTGAATACATTCATATGCATTTAGTAAAGAGCGGTTATTTTACATAATATTACAAACAGACACTCCAATTTTATTTATCTGTATAGATATTTCTTCATATTGTGACCAATGACCAGCTTTGGCTTTACTGAGGCATCTTACTGGTTGACTTTTTTTTAACCCTAATTAGAATCCCATAGGAAGTCTTAAGCGAGACAAAAAATATTTTTGTTACTCCATGGCTTACCACGCAAAAATCACATCATTCTTTTGCTCTTTCTATACCTAAAAGAAGGTCAAGCGAGCGTTTCGCATTTATAATAATAGTAAGGATTAAGTTTTAGGTTTAAACTAAAATAAATCCAATTAATGATAACCTCTTAAGGTTGACGCTCGAGTAAAAGCAGCCGAGGAAGCTATAAACCGTATGACAGGAATTTTAACTCAGCTAGCAGCGGCTGGTGGGATGCCTGAAGAAGATCTTGAGGACAAAGTTGAGAAAGTAACAACTGAGCATTCCCTGGAAACTGTAGAAGCAAAGCCCAGTGAAATAAAGCCTGCAGAAGTGCGTTAACTATTTTCGTAATTTGTTTTAGAGGAAAGAGCACATTATTTATATCAATATTTTTTCAATGGTTTTTTTAGCTATCACAATATGATAGATAAAAATTCCATTGAATTTAATGTTAAAGTTGGGAGTCTTTATATCTGCTCTGCACATGATTTAGCAACACTTTTTACGATGCAAATACCCTAGGGATTATAAATAAAATCTTTTTGGATTTTATGGAGATATTTGATAGAGACTGATAATCTCTCCCGTGACCATGATTGCTGTAAAGCATTCGAAACGTTGGGAACCAAAAATCAAAATAAATCCGCGAAAAAATCCGAAAAGATAGTTTTATTTAAAACGTCAAATATTAGCGTAAATCTAAGAAAGTATTATGTACCCTGGGGATTTAAGATCGCAGAATCAAAAATATCACTTTCCTGCCCATAAACTATCCTAAATCAACAACTTTGAAATTTACATGACAGAGGTAAAGCATTTGAAACGTCGGGAACCAAAAATCAAAATAAATCCACGAAAAAAACCGAAAAGATAGTTTTATTTGAAACTATCTTTATAGTATATAGTAGATAGTTGTATTTAAGTACGTTTGTAAGTTTTAACAAACAGGAGACATTAATATTTATATTATGAATTTCTCAGTCCGTTAAATCTCGTCCATCGATCGCACCGAGAAAGTCAGTTTTCATTGATCCAAAAATATCGCAAGCGCCATTGTCTCGCCCTTCATCTGTTTCTACACCGGTTACTCCTAAACCGTCTCAAGCGACGACAAGTAAAGCGTCTATAGTTTCTAGAATATCAAATATGTCCATGGCCCCTGGAGTAACACATGAGGAAATGAAGTTAGTGTACTAAAATATGTAATTATTTTAAAAATATATGTTACTTTTGGCTTAGAAGGACTTTCTTCAGGTAGATTAATTATTAGAAAGACTGAAGATTTTTTTTATTCGCAACTGGTGGTAAGAGCTCAGTTTTAAAAAGGTCTAATATTTTGTATGTATTGTATTCAGCCCTTTTTAACGTCCCACAGCTGGGCACAGGCCTCCCTTCAATACGAGGGGAATCAGGCCATAGTTCACCACGCTGGCCAAGTGCGGGCGGGCTGAGCATGTGTTTCGAAAACTTGCTAGGTTCTCTCAGACGTGCAGGTTTCCTCACGATGTTCTTTCACCGTAAGACAAGTGGTAATTATATTGGAAATAATTCGCACATGAAAATATCAGAGGTGCGAGACCCGGGATTTGAACCCGTTCACTCGGTTACCCAAGCGAGGGCGATATCACTGAGCTCCCACTGCCAGCCACTCATATTATTTACTTATTTTTTTATTTTACTTTATAAAAAATCAGTTTTAAGTCTAATTTTAATTTATTTGCCCAAGTATCGCCTTGAAATCCCTACGTGAGGAGTTGTCAAAAAATTTGGATAACTTGACAAACAAAGCAATCACTGCCGCTGAGAGTGCCCTACACACTGCCAAAGTTGTAGGTGAGAACGTGATTAACTTAAATAAATAAAGAACAAACCAAAAATAATAAATACAAATGTTTAAGTTAAAAAAATATTTAAATTGAGTTCTTCGTACGATAGTCCCATTTATATATAATAATAATCATTCGTTATCGAAAAAGATGGAAATTAAATTAAATTAAATTTTATTCCAGTAGATTTATACAAGCACTTATGGAATTACCATTTTTTGAATATAGAGCTAATAACTCCTTAAATTATATCGCCCTTTGGGTCTTTTTTTAGGGTTCCGTACCCAAAGGAGAAAACGGGACCCTATTACTAAGACGCCGCTGTCCGTTCGTCTGTCTGTCATCAGGCTGTATCTCATGAACAGTGGTAGTAAGATAGTTGAAATTTTCACAGATAATGTATTTCTCTTGACGCTATAGCAACAAATACTAAAAAACAGAATAAAATAAATATTTAAGGGGGCTCCCAACAACAGATATGTTTTTTTTGTCGTTTTTATAGATAATGGTACGGAAACCCTTCGTGCGCGAGTCCGATTCGCACTTGGTCGGTTTTTCTTAATTACATGAGTCGCACATATTAGTCAACGATCTCCCTTATCGACAATATCACCTAACCTACAAAAATTTCACAATAAACATTAAATATTTAATTTAATTTAGAAAAAGAAGTAGGCCTCCTTCTCTGATAACGTTAAAAATAGAGCACGTAAAGCTCCATGCAAAAGTTGGTAACATTATTAGTACATACATACAAATATATGTATTGTGCGTATTTGTAACTTAAAAACGTTTTTCTATTTCAGCTGATAGATTAGATATCGCACTAAAATTAGATCTACGCATTTCCACACTGTACTCGTTGGTTGGAGATTACGCGGAACAGTTGAGTGGGTTCGATGCCGGGTTGACTACTCAGGTTAACAAAATTTTTGTAATTGTAAAGCAAAATATAAAGTGCTAACAATAAAAAAAAAACTGTAATATTATGTACAGATGCAAAGTTTTCAAGACCAAATAGCGCAAATACGCACAGACCTCAAGAATGGACTATCTCAGTTAGAAAATGTTAATAATAATGCTGAAAGTGCAGGTAAGTAATGCATGGAAATAAAAAAATAAAGAGTAGGTACGAATATATGTTTTATCTATATGAACTCAATATATAATTCCTCCACATTCACACCCATTGTTTTCACCATGCTAGGCTGCGATAATATGTAAAAATATAGCGCAAATTGCGGGTGTTTTTGGTTTAATATTTGACTAGCGTGGTACGTTTTAACGGTTAGTATGAATATAATATGTATGTATTATACACATAAACCTTCATCTTAAATTACTCTATCTATTGCTGAAAACTGCATTAAAATCCATTGCGTAGTTTAAAAGATCTAAGCGTACAAACAGCGGGAGCGAATTTATTTTATTCTATTGTATAGTAAACTATTGTTGTTTATACTGTGTAAGTTCAGGTTATGTGTACATTGGTAACTGTTTTAAGGTATATGGACACTTTGTCGGTGCGCGCTAAAATCTTAAAATGAAATATATAAATATTTGTATCAACTTATTTGAATCAATTAGGAAACGAATCTTTGACCTTAAATGTATAGAATTTAAAGGAAAAATTTATAATTCCAGCTGTAATGGAACTAACAGAGAGGTACCAAGAGTTAGTGACAGAGCTGGACTCCACGCTGCATGCGCACAAAACGCTCACGACCTTGCAATCTGAACTGGGCGGGGAAATGCATGTGAGTGAGTTATAAGTCCTTCTCAGGTATGTATTCAGCCCTTTTTAACGTCCCGCTGTTGGGCACGGGCCTCCCTATAGTACGAGGGGAATCAGGCCATAGTCCGTCACGCTGGCCAAGTACGGGTTGGCGGACTTCACATGTCTTTTGAAAAAATTTCCTCAGGTAAACAAGGAAGGGTATGTCAATGTTACTCTCGAGCCCTCCAACTATCTCCATACAAACATATTTACAAAATTAGTATGAATAAAAAGTAACCAGTTAGTAAAAGTGGTAAATTTATTATTTCTTTTATTAACATCTTTCCTTCTGTTTAATTTGGAAAGAATCGGTTATTTTGATTAAGTATGAAGGGCCTAAGCACCTCAATTTAAATAAATATAGCAAAATATATGTTTTAGGTATAAATTAATCAAAGTTATTAAGAGCTAGGTAGTCTACCAACCCTTTCATTCTTTACCCAATAAAATGTATAGAGTTTGCTTAGTTGGACATTTCATATATTCATATTTGTAGAGTTTGGTGGAATGTGTAGAGATGCTGCGAGAACAAAAGTGTGATCGAGATGAAGTCTTGGACGGCCTGAGAGATAAGGTAAGATCTTTAGTAAGTAATTTTATTTAAAAGTTTCTTATTGGTAGGTCATTAAACACAAAATTGATTGCACTTTGATTCACATAGAGGAAGATACTTTTAAGCGTTGAAGCAGAACAACTTAATATTGTTCTTAGCTTTCCATTAATGTCGAGATACTGTTAATAAGTAGTGAAAAAGTAAACAAAACTTCTTAGTGTAATATACACATATCATGTACATGTAGTAGGTACACTTGTTCCTTTTATTTTGCTGGATGTTTCAATAAGTCAGCCTCCAGGCGGACGCCACGCGCCTCGCCGGCTTGCTGACGGAGGTCGACTTCGCCGCGGCGCGCGCGGACTTCGAGCGGCGCATACAGCTGTGCCACGATAAGTTCCGGAGGCAGGAGGCTGTATGGATGGTATATAAATACCTGTGTTATTTTTTGTTAACTTTTCTTCTTTTTCTTCTTCAGGGACCAATGAAAAATTGAAATAAACAGGTTATTTATTTTCGCTTCGCTCACGTGCCTAAAACAGCTCATGTGTTTCTCTAAGCTACAGTCTATCTTTGTACTAAATTTCAACCACATCTATCCAGCCGTTGCAGCGTAAATAATTAACAAATATATGCATTACACACATACAAGTACAAATTATCGCATATCGTATATAGTAATAGTAGTCCGATAATACGATTTAAATAGTATTTGAACGTTGTTGCCTGAACAGTTTGCTTTAAGGGCTTAAGAGTTACCACATTAGTTTCTTCGACTCAAAGTACTGAAAACCCTACAAATTCCGAGAGTTACGGGACAGCCGGGGTTCGTGGCGTGATACAATTATAACATAGCTAAAATGTGTAGATCGGCACTGCCACTGCAGTCTTATATCAGTTAACACCTGGTTAATATCATCATCATATGGCCAAAATCATTAGTCTATCTTAAAGACTTAGGGCGTAGAGTATTATAACTGAATAGTTTTCGCAGAGTAAATTTTTGATACCTTAGGTTACATTATTACGATTTTCGTGGAGATATGTAATTTTTTTGAAAATAAAATGTGGCCTATGTTACTTAATGATGTGTAACTTGTGATTGGTGACAGAATTTTTAAAATTGGTCCAGTAGTTTTTTAGTTCATTCATTACAAGCAAATATATAGAAAAAAAAACGTGTGTGTGTACTTATGTACGCACGTAAGAACTAAGAAGTTATACTTCTTTGGCGTAACAGAACAAAAATTTAAATATCTAAAGATTTTATCCCGTATGTCACAACTCTGTAAAAGGAATACAGCTAACGTACGCATAGTACGAGCGCATAGTAAAAATTTTACTTTCATATTTTTTTCAAACGTGCCAAAAGAAGTATAACTTAAAAAAAAATTCTGTATAACATTAGTACAGATTATAACCGTCTGCTGCAGGCGGCAATAAGGGATCTGACGGACACCACCGACCACAAGGCGGAGCTGGTGGAGCTGCTGTCGGCGCGCGACGACGCGCAGCGCCAGCTGCAGGAGCTGCACGAGCGCGTGCGCCTGCTCGCGCTCGCGCTCGGCGAGCCGCAGGTCGGTGCTCGGGCTCACTATAATAATGTCCTCTTGACCGATTTTTATCTCTTTCTCTCTCTTGTCAATCTCACTGATACTATTCATCTGCGCAGGAGATATTATAGTGCAGACACAATATTGTGTACTCTATTTCTTACTCTCAAAGTCCGATGGAACGATACTTCGATACTCGCGGTGAGAGTTAAGGCGCAGGACCGACGTGACACGTGCTCTCCGAGGCGCAAGGGTGCAACATCTCCGACTTCCCAATTCCGGTCTAATATTGAGAATATCTTAACAGAAAAACTAAACTTATGTAATTAAACTTGGTCCAACTGGGGAGTCGAACCCAGGACCTCCGGATCTGGAGCCGTACATCTATGTACGCCGCCTCTAGACCACCGGTGCAGCACCTTGCCGTAATTACAGGCGTAATGTCGCCAATATTTTTATTTCAGTTTATCATAGCTTACTAAGCTATGCCATGGGGTGGTATGGTTTTTCAAAATTTTGCAACTGAGTTCTCTTCTTATCTTTGGTTCTTATCAGCAAAATTGTATTCTAAGCCAAGCATGGTAGCTCCTTTACGTGTTGACTACACTATTTTTAAATTAAGTTGTCAATTCAAAGGTGTTTTATAGAAAATACTTTTTTCGAGGTTTTATATTGATTTTCGTTAAAGTAAACATAGTCAAGAGACTAAGGTTTTTTTAACTTCTCATATTATTATAAATTGTAAAATAACTAACTAGAAATAACTTGGAAAGAACAAATCAAAATATAACCGCAAACCAACAGACAATTAAAATAGTCAAATATTCGTGTAATATAAAGAAGGATTAAATCCAAGAATTCAGAGCTTATAAAAGTGTAATTGAATAACGCCGATTGGATATCGAACATCAGGCGGCCCTGCTGACGCGCGAGCTGGCGGCGGGCGCGGCGTGCGGCGCGTGCGGCGCCGCGGCGCTCATGGCGGCGCACGACGCGGCGCGCGGCGCGCCGGCGCGCCTGCCCGCGCTGCGCCCCCCGCCGGAGGAGGACCTCCGCCAGCCTTGTATCAGCGACTGGATCGGGCCTGAGCCTCCTAGCGACAAGTGAGTACAGTGGTGATAGATTTTATTGTGGTCTGGATAATTGGTAAAAGACATTTTTGTTTCTCCCTCAAAGTACGAGTATGTTTACTTGTCATCGGCTTAGGGAGGTTCTTAGTAGCTTCTGGAAATCCAGTCAGGTGGTAAGCAAAGAGGTACACTTGGAAGTTGGCAGCCGACTGGTTGCTGCATATCAGATATCAGAGTGCGATCCCCTGGGTCTTGTGGAAAGCGGATCTGTTTCGGTAGTTCATCGCGTAACTGATCGTTACGCCCATTTAGTAGAGGAAAGTTCCGTTGAATTTTAAAGGGTATTACTGGGTTTTTTAGTCGTTGAGTCACATAACCACCTATTGAATTAGTGACATGTGTAAATGCATTTTCCAACGTTAAAAATAATAATATTTGTAACGAGGAGGAAAATGGGTAAAATGTTTTAGTTGTAATGGCTCCTGCAGAATCTTTTTCAATCAATTCCTGCTTTGAGCGTGTTCGTGGAAATAATTGTGATCTCACCCTTTCCTATATCTATCTTAAAATAGCCATGAACCCGTGTGGTAGCTTCTACCTATCCCATAACTACTAAACAGCAACAGCATAAAGCCACGGTCGCGTCCCCCCAGACACGTTTGCCGGCGCTGGTGCGGCGGCTCGCACACGCTGCAGCCGCCCGCGCCGCGCGAGCGCGCGCCGCCCGCGCCGCCGCCCGCGCCCGCCGCGCGCTACACCGGCTACGGGGAGGACGGACGGGTAATATGGCTTCCTGGTTTCTATATAATTTGTAATCAGTCCTTTTTAACATCCCATCGCTGGGCATGGGCCTCTCTTTAATACGAGGGTGTCAGGCAATAGTCCACCACGCTGGCAAGGTGTTTTAGACTTCACATGTTTTTGGAAAACTTATTAAGTTCTCTCAGACATAAGAGTTTCCTTACGATGTTTTTATTCACCACCATAAAATAAGTGGTCATCGTGTTGGAAATGTTTGACCCGGGATTTGAACCCGCTTCAATCGATTTCCCGAGCGAGCGCGTTACGACTACCTATAATTTTATACAACTTACTCGCAACTTATCCTTGCTTCGCTCGGATATGTCGGGTATTTCAAACCGGTTAAGCAGCACACGCCGATAAAAAAACTCAACTACCACTTTTATATGTCTTTATTTAAAATTATTATGATTTCTGTCAATAAACACATTTTATCCTTATATTTTCTATTAGTAATAGAATGTTCAGAATCCGATCAGTAGTGTTAGAGGTTACCCTCTACATACAAACTTACAAACTTTGGCTTAGATTCGTTTTTAATGTACGTGTTAGTGTTACTGTATAAGAATATCCTATGTGCTTCTCCAAGTAGAAGCAATCTTCAATTCGAACTTCACCCATATCCGTCGAGTCGTAACAGCGTGCAAAAGTAACAATCTCACATTCACACATATAACTTTTCATTTATGAAGTTAATTTGAACTTTCGTATGTTTGTCAATACTCTTTTTTTCGTCTTGTGTAAAATCCCAAGTTTTTATGTAAAATATAGCGATCGTTAATTCTAATTTCTTAGATTACTTTAATTAATATTTTCCAATCCAAACGATGTTTAAATGTTGTTTCATCCAGCTTTATATGATGGAAGAGGAGTTAAAGCCGTGTATTGAGTGCAATTTACTGAGCACAGAGGCGCCGCCCGCGGCCGACGGCGGCGCCGGGGACTCCCCCGCGCCACGTCCACCGACGCAAGATGCTTAGTACAGATTATTAATGTGATGGCTATGATAATAATACAAATTTTAAGCTACTTGATGAGTTACTAGAAATCTTAAATCATGTTGTGTTTTTATCTTATTAATATTAATTTTTCACTAGGGATATGACGAAACTATGATAGTTTTGCTTGGGTGCGTTCCTAGGTGTCTTTTGAATTTACATTATCTATACAGATAAATAATATTGAAGTGTCTCTTTGTAATGTCAAAATAACAGCTTTATACTAAATGCCTATGGAATTATATACGGTAGGTACTTATAAGAAAAATTTAAAATTTTTGTCTGTCTGTTTGTTCCGGCTAATCTCCGAAATGGCTGGACTAATTTTAACGGGACTTTCATTGGCAGATAGCTGATATTATAAGGAGTAACTTGGCTACTTTTTATCTTAGAAAAAGAATTAGGGTTTTGCTTAAGAAAATTAAAACGTAACTAGGGACGCAACTGAGCGAAACGAGGGTAAGCCGCTAGTATACAATATACATAAATCATCAGTTTGGCAAAACTTATTACTAACAGTGGCTTATATGTTAATAAATTTCATCCAAATTCATCAAGCAGTTTCAACGTTAAGCAGTAACAAAGGTACACACTCATATACCAATTATCGTATTAAAAAAAGTGTGATTTATATTTTTTTGTGAAAAATGTCCCCTGTCAAACAAATGTATGAAATTATGTTGACAAAAGATTTCGTCTCAATTTTTTTTCAATTTAGTGAGCTTTTAAATAGTTGATGTTATTACAATAATGTTTATAATTACTTACTGAATATAGAAAAGTATATAATTAACTGTTGTGTTTTTAATTTTAGTTTTTGTTTTAATTTGCATGCATGCATTCTAAGTCAAGGAAAAAATTTCTTTAATATAATATAAAGGCTTAAAAAAAATAATTTATTCATTAAAATATAGAAATATATTTTATTTCTAAAAAATTGAAGGAAGACAAATAAAACTATAAACATATTTTTTTAAATTTATTTATTAATTTAAATAAATAATTTACATTATTAAAGGAAGCGTATGTACAACTTACCGCTGCTACAATAATTTAAATAAATATAATTAAATCTTAATTCAAAGACATAAATAGTTATAAATATAAATGTAGAATAGGGCTTTGGATAAACAAAAAAAATATTTAAAATTAATTAAGCAAAAATAATGAAACAAGGACGTTATAATATGGTAACAAAACGTATCTGAAACGTAGGTTAATTCCTAGGAACGAATATATTATGGCTAATCTTTTGTATTGTCATGATTTTATTTAATCTATCGCCTTTGATTTTTTTTAAATGGCTGTTTCGAATAATGTTCATTGATTTTTTTTAAAACGTCCAAATTTTTTATCTTACCGCGTATTAACTTAGTTCTATTAATAAATTATGTTTCAATCACAATTATAATGTAGTCTAAGCCTATTTAACACACACTTTTGTTTAACTATATTTAGTGATGTTAACTAAAACGCCATATTCGGCTTATGGTTTCTAATTAATTAGTGTTTTAAATTATTCAATAATTTAATATGTCAGTTTGTTTATTTTTTATAATTCTACTTGCTTTTTAATACTTAAAGACTTTTTAGTTTGATCACATTATCGTATTGATATGATTAACTGTCTTTCGAATCAAAAATGAATACTTTAGTATTTAAATATTGCGCCATTACTCGATAAATGTCAATTCTTACGTAAAAAAAGGATTATAAAGCATTCACTGCTACATTTGCGAATGACGCTCGTGATATACATATACTTGTACGTTAAATGTTACGAAATTTTGGCTTGAAATATTAATTAAATAATTAATTCATCAATTCATTTAGCTAACAATGTTTGCCCTCGATTTCACTATTATTTAATATCTGTTCTATATAATTTTCTAAATTATCAAAATTAACATTTAGAATTCAAATTACTTAAATACAAAAAAAAACTAAATGTTTGAATTGACAGTTAATCATAACCGATAAGATAATATGATGATTCCTAGGAGTTTAGCAAGTAGGATCTATCCATAGACATAGAGAGTGGACTGAGTGTTTCTTTGCCAGGCATCAGCTGAAAATGGCGGAAAATCGACAGAGACGAAACGAATGTGCAGCCACAACTCTTCTGTATTAATTGAAATACGATTAATGAAGATAGATATGTATAACCATTTTAAATACCATTATAATATAATAATTTTCAATATTTTTTTTTTCACTTTTTACTTATATTCATAAATTCAAATTGGAATAAAAGACTTTGGCCGCACAAAAATTGGCCGCACGTTCGCTTTCTCTCTTTGTCAATTTAATGACAGTATAGCTCAGTCCATTCTCTACGTATATGGATAATATGGTGTTGCATAGGAGTTCAGTAGGGTTTATCGGAGGTGGGTGCAATGGAACCTGTTGCAGTCGTGGTCCCGGCTGGCCGCCATCACGTCGCCGAGCTGCCGCGCCACGGCGGACGCGCTCGCGTTGTTGCCGCGGGAGATCCTGCGACATTTCATTAGCGATCGATTATTTTTTTATTTTATTGAAAAAAACAGTACATAATAAATAAAGAATAGGTCAAAGTGATAATATTTGTAAAAGTAAAATGTGTTACAACTATCGTTCTCTTCCAACAAGCATAAAATGTATGATTTATTATTATTATTATTTTATAAGGAACAAATGTCTATAACATAATATTGGATTGGAGATATTGATAAAATATTACTAGTTCAAGTTTTTTTCTTGACAATGATAATTATAAAAATAAATAATATTATATATAAAGAAACAGCTTTAGTAGTTATTTTAAATTATAATACTAGCTGTAGATACCTAAGTATCTCCTGGGGAGCTTTAATGTTTGTCGTTTTAATGTTAAAGCCGGGACTGAACCCCGCGACCTCCAGCGCAGAGACAAACTTAGAATAAGTACGCTAGGTGGTCCTTTATCGTCCTTTAATATTGGTATGTTCTTGATATTTCTTTTAACTAGTCAAGCTTAATCTCACAAAACTTTTTTATCTATACTAATGTTACAAAGATGAAAGATTTGTTTGTTTATTTATTTGTTTGTTTGTTTGTACCGAAACTACTGAACCGATTTAGATGAAAGGTAAGAAGATAGTTCAAGATTCTGGAAAGAACATAAGATAGTTTTTAGCCCGGAAATTATTCCTTAAGGGTGTGAAAATGGGGATGAAAGTTTATATGAGGAAGCAACCTAGGGACAAACTCGAGCGAAGCGAGGGTGAGTCTTTAGTTTTGTATAAAACTCGTGTGTTCTTAAGATCAGATTAGTCATTTAAAGTCAGCTAGTATCAATTTAATTCAACAAATTAGTTAAGATCAGCCTGTACATTCTTACTAGAAACCTGAAATATTTTTATTGGTAGTTCTTTATAGTGTGCGTGATCAAACACTTGCCGCGAGTGAGCGCCTCGAAGAGAAATAATTTCCAAGAAAAACAGAAAGTAAGGAAGATGATTTCCTATGTCTCAGAACCTGTTTCACTTATTACTTTATTATCAGTGTTTTCTTAGACTTGGTGTCATAATAAAGCTTTTAAAAGATACTTTAGATAATAATGACAGTGTAATATAAATCATAGTGTCCACTAGTAGTTTTGTTAATGTTTGAATAATTTATTTATATATAAAATAAATTTAATTTGTTTGTCTAATTCGTAGAAAAAAGCTTTTAAAAGAAAAGAATAACCTATCCAAAATCATAAACATAAATATCGTGAGAGAAAATGTTACATAACAAAAATGATGAATACTTGTTCTGTTGCAACATAAATTAGATGTTTTGTTGATAAAAAGTTATTAATAAATATATTTTACACTGCCGCAAGTTAACTAATATATAAATAATAAATCATTCGCGGGTTTCCACTGGACAGAATGCGGTCGGAACACTTTCACTGTTACTCGCATATCCGAGTGTTACGTAATGAGGTTACGCGTATCCGAACACGCGCAATTTTGGCGGCAAGCTGTCTGTTGACCACAGAATAAATATAACAGATTTTTTTTCTCACGTTGATAACATTTTACGTGAAAATATTTTTGTTTTATTTATTTTATGATTGAAAGTGGAAAGATAATTTTGGTTAAGTAAATTTTGCTAACACGGTAATTCTAGAAGCCACTAAACAAATTGAATTGAATTGATAATTTCGGCTAAGAATTATATAATGGAAAATGGTCGTAATTATTAGAGTAAATAAATATAAGAAGAAAAAAATAAGTCGTTAGAATAAAGATAGTAAATTAAAAAAAAAAATGCAATATTTGTCATCGTTTTGGTAGTTGGTAAGCCCGAAAATGTGGTCTTTTTTACCTAAATCTATGTCAAAATCGTAATCTAGCATAATAGGAAGTTAATTAGTAGGTAATGCACATGAAAAAAATACAGTTACTTTTTTATCTTTTGACGGTTCAACTAAGTTAAATGGTAGCAGAAAAAATTAAAATAATTTCACTTAGTAACTGTTGCTCATGCTCTTCTTTTGATATTATAATATAAATATTTATATATTTTCAGTTACGAAGTGCTATTTGTACCATTCTATTAATATTGTAAATGCAAAAGTGAATCCGCGTGTGTATGTTATGTTTTTACTACTTCACGCTCTGACGGCTCGTATTTGTGTGAAATACAGGATGGAGAAGGCTATCTTAGATTAAAACATAATCTACTTCTTACCGACGTACCTACACGAGCGAGGCCGCGGGTGTATACTAGTCAATGATAAAACTCTACACGCATTAACTTATGGCTCTCAACAATGGACGCTAAATATGCGATTTTACAGTGCGAGAGCATATCGACTTGGTAATGAGATGAATCTTTTACTCGCGTGTACACAGAGTTATGACCTACTGCCACAATTTCTAATTGTAGCATTTTTTGCTTTTTAATCAAATAAGTTAAACGCCAGGAATTAAAAATCAAATTAAATCCGCGAAAAATTCGAAATAATAGTATATTTAAATAATACTTTATTAGATTTACACGAATATTTGACATTTAAATAAAACTATCTTTTCGGATTTTTTCGCGGATTTATTTTGATTTTTGCTTCCAGACGTTTCGATTGCTTTAGAGCAGCGGTCGGCAACCTTTCAGCAGGCAGGGGCCACAAGGTGGCTATACCTGGTAAAGACGGGCCGCACTTGTGAGAGCAAAAAAAAAAAACATATCACAAAAAAATATGTCCACTACAACATTCAATGTGACAATTCCTAAAATGACTCTTAAATGCTTATCTGTGAGACAAGGAACATTTTCATTTTTTCGGTGATTACAAATTCAAAATACTTAAAAAACATTAAAACTTTTCTTTATAAAACAGTCACGGGCCGCGGGCCGCATGGGCACCTCGCGGGCCGCGGGTTGCCGACCGCTGCTTTAGAGCAATCATGGTCACGGGAGAGACTAAGGTATTAGATGTCTCAAAGGTATTCTGTTGTTGTTACAGACAGCCTACCCACAAAATAACTAAATGAATTCAAAAAACTAGAAAGTTGGCACAATATATATTTTTTTAAATAGATTTTAAAGTTATGAATATAATGACAGTTATTCTCTTATTTCAATTCATAATTTTTAAGTGTTTTTGTAGTTTTAAATAAAACTATCTTTTCGGATTATTTCGCGGATTTATTTTGATTTTTGGTTCCCGACGTTTCGATTGCTTTACAGCAATCATGGTCACGGGAGAGACTTCAACGGGAGAGAGAGCAATCGAAACGTCGGGAACCAAAAATCAAAATAAATCCGCGAAATAATCCGAAAAGATAGTTTTATTTAAAATGTCAAATATTCGCGTAAATCTAAGAAAGTATTATGTTTTTGTAGTATTAACGTAATTGAGATTATAAATCAATGTTCCGAATCACTTTCTCCTTTACTTCAGCTCTATTCATTTATTATATTATACAATGTACATTTATGGACAATTATTAATGTACAATTATGTTACTCATATTTTTAACTCAAAACATTCATTGGCATGACTGAAAAAATGGCTTTTCCATCCTGAGAGGTAGATTTTTTCTTCAAATTAAAGTAGAGTGCCTAATAAATTCATCTATAGTAATGTTCGCGTTGTGGTCGAAATTTACCCAGAATCATTATTGAAAATTTGAGGAAAATACATGTAGGGTACAGGCAAAGAACGGGAATGACCTAATGAATAGATAATGAAAAAAAGCAATTTAAAGTTTAGAAGCTATGATATTTTTTATTGAGATCAAAGTATGAAGTAACTTTTTATTATGTATATTTTTGGACAATCCTCGTCCTTTACCGGTATGTCATGGACATTCCCAGTTTTTTTTTCGCTTGGGCATAGATAAAAACGTATTCTTAACGACATCCGTTGAGTATTTCTAAAAACCAGTGGTTAGGAATGCAATTATGTACTATAGACATAGATTTGTTACCAGTACAATAAAAAGAAAAAACAAAAATTGTGAAATTCCCTGTTCTTTGCCTGAACCCTTCATTAATGAATAGAATTTACTTACCTATCTTTTTAGTGATTACACTAAATCTCGTCAATAGATAATAATAAAAAAAAACAAGAAAAAAGAAATGAATGAAAAAATAAAGAAAGTTGGTTGACAAACAGAAGAAAAAGGTTTCAGGAAGAAAAATCTGTTTTGTTATTGCCTATTTATATATAAATAATAAATAAATATAGATAGATGCTTATAAATAAAATTAACGTATCATAATGTGATTTCTGAATAGCTACCATATTACGTTAACCTTTACTTTTTCAGTGACATAATTTTTTGAGAATTCGTAAACAAAAGAGTATAAAACGTGTAAGTTTAAAAAAAACACCGACCGATTCTATTTGAAATTACAACAGCTGTTATTGAATGAATATCGTGAAAAAGCATTTGGCAAGAATTAATTTATTTATCTACTGTCCCATAACATTTTTAATTTCCCTCTAAACTATCGCCTTTCTAATCACAAAAAGAAAATACTTGTTAGAGCGTGTCCGATTGTTTTAACCGCAAACACAAAAGTGTGAAGACGTTCCAGTGGGCTACCTGACAGTGAAAGTGTCATCAAAATACATTTAATCACTCCTGAAGTATGACTGCAGTCTGCAACGAACAGACTGTATAAATAAACTGTATGTATAGTATAAATTACATAGCTTCTAATAACTGTAAAGATATTCTATATCAAATAAAATGAAATAATTTTTTTTCAATTACACTTATTACAAACACTTTTGAATCGTTAATTTAATTTAAGCGTCAGTGTAGTCTGTCCGTGAGGAAGCTACCACCGGCTCGAAAAGCAGTTCTGTTGAGAAGAGCCGGCGAGAAACTCAACAGTTGTTCTTAAGTTACATTTATTTTTTTAATTAACATAATAATATAAATAGGATAGGAGGATAGGGCCTTGATGTGCTGTGATAATAAGAAGTTCTGCCATAAACTAATTCTACACCAAAAATTAGGTACATTCATTGCTCGGTTGCTGAGTAAAAGAACAACAAAACAATCTGTCAACAAAATACTGTTATTTCTAATATTACCGCAAAACCGATAATCGATATTTACCGATAATCTTATAATTTTCAAAGCGAAAGTATTTATTTAGTAACTTGACATTTTAAATTGTTATAATATACTTCATCTATACAGATAAATAAAATTGGAGTGTCTGTTTATAATATTAAAATAACCGTTTTTTACTAAATGCATATGGATGTATACACGGTACATATATCAAAATAACATTTTTTACAATTTTTGTCTGTTTGTCTGTCTGTTTGTTCCGACTAATCTCTGAAATGGCTGGACCGATTTTGACGGGACTTTCACTGGCAGATAGCTGATGTAATAAGGAGTTACTTAGGCTACTGTTATTTTAGAAAAAAAAAATAGGGTCCCACGAAAAAAATTTAAAACCAAATTAATTAAATAATTTTGTTTTGGGAAGCAACCTAGGGACGAACCCGAGCGAAGTGAGGGTGAGTCGCTAGTATTACATATTATTTGCAAAATAACATTATTAATGGTAAATCAAACAACAGTATATCTAGACTCCTAGAGTTTTGAGAATATTTTATGAAAGTGTTATATGATACGTTGCATAACTAGTCAAGTGTATTGTTTACTCACACTCGGCTGACCTTTAGAAAGCTAGGTGAATGCACCCGGAAATACCTGTTTGGCCTTGGATTTATCATCAACTACTATTTCAATATAACAATGAACTTTGCGTCCTTTTATAAAGTAATTATTATTGTCGGCGGATAAAGTTTTTATAAGGATTGAAGTTAAACTGTATATACATATGTATACAGTATATTTTTTTTAAATTTCAATACTTACATTTTTAATAAAGATTCCATTTTTTTCTCCATTGCGAACATTGAATCTGATGATTGTGACGTTAGCACTTTACAAAACGTGAACTTGGCACATTGGGAATCTCTCCAGTCTGTTTGTTTCACCAGATCCATAGCTGCAGATGTCAGACTTGAAGATCCTGAACTCCTATCCAGATGCTGTAAATCATCTGGCATGTCTTCTCCTAATGATCTTTTAACACTGCGTCTTTGTCTAATAAAAAAGTTTTGGTAAGGCTCATAAAAGCTCACAGCGTCTCTCTTAGCTCGACTCTCGACACCTTCAGGGGACATTACTACGTAGACATTTTCACTGGGCATTTTATAGTTATCATCGTAAAACTGTTGTGTGCTCAGAATTTTTCTATCGATGTCGTATGGTGCATTACTAAAAGATCTTTTGTGTTCTTTCTCGATTTCGTCAATGGAATCATCTTGACGGGCGGTGCGCATGAGGTTGACGTCCAAAAGTCTTCCAACTGCCACAGCTCCTAATCCCAGAGCAGCTCCACCAGCCATGAGACCAAGAGCTGGCAGCATTGCAGGAGCTCCGGATGCTGCAGCTGCTACACCAATCTTATCTTGAGCATACCTTTGACTTTGTATTGAATTGGATGGGTAAAGACCTAAATTATGCGATATTTTGTGAGTTGCTTCAACGAGAGGGTCCAGTACAGGCTGAGTCACTTTAGCAATAGGTTCCATTAATGGTCTAGTAAATTGATGGACAGTTTGGCTGGCGGTGTGGATAGTGTCTTTCATTGAGTCGGTGAATCTTTGCCATAATGATGGCTCGGGAGCTCTTTTAACGTAGCCATAACTATATGGATATCTGTTTTGAGAGTGATCATAGTAAGAAAATTTATTATATTCATCTTCATAGTACTTATTTGCGTTCGGGCCATTGCTCGTACTACGCTGTTGATTGTACCCATTGATTGGTTCCATAGGGTATGGATGAGCGCTCTTTGGACCGCTTGTGTAATATTTTATTTTTTGTTCTTTGTTATAGTTTTCAATGCCATCACGTGTAGCTTTTGCAGGTTGAACTCCAAGTTCAGGGTGAGCGTATTGAAGAACAGGGTTTCTTACACTCTCGTCAAAACCTGGCTTAGCATTTTTGGGAGTGTACATTAAAGAGTTTGGAAAGCTTACTTCTCCGGGGTGCTGTAGCATTCGTCTTTGAATGTGACTTTCCGAGTATTCTAAGTCACCGTTATGCGCTCGTGAGCTACGACCACTGAAATAATCTCGTTTTAACTCCTGGTCATTAATTTGCTTAATATATTCAATAAGTTTAGAATTTGCTACCTTTGAGTTGTCAGCTTTAGTAAATGGACCATATCCTGATTTAAAGTAATGGATTTCCTTTTTAGGCTTATAAATGTATGTGGAGGGAATAAAATCATCGTTTTCGAATTTTATGTTATCGAATTTTGTGAACGGACCATCGTTTTGTTCAAAATTATCTTCTTTCGTAAAAGGCCCTAAGTTTTGTGATGGCTCCGTTGCAACTAAATCTGGATAAACATCGGCTTCAGGAATGGCTTTTGGAGGAGTATAGCCCTCTGGATAAGGTATTAATTCTCCATTAACAACTCTTGCATTTCTCCATGTTTTCTTATCGGATTCATCATCAGGCATTCTAACCCCTTGTATTTCAGGTATTCCATCATCACCTAGAGTTAAAATAGATCTTCCGCGCTTGTTATTATACTTTTCTATAGCTTTTTTAATATACATTGACTCAGAACTAACAACGACCGGATCAGGGACTTTAAATGATTTTTCTTCATCATCTTCAGAAACCTTTGTACTTACTACTTCTATGTAAACTGGATTTCTATCATTTTTAATCACAGGATTATGAGGGTCGAATCTATAGCTTTTAATGGGTCCATTATAGTCCATGAAACTAGTTGACGTAATGTAAACTCTCTTGTTTTCTGTCTTTTTATCATTGTCGTACGTAGGGTAATAATTTGAGGTTTCAGGATCGGTTTCAGGTTTCTTTCCGTCTTCCTGTATATGAGATTCAGGGTAAACGGACACTGGTGACCAGTTCCCATACTCAGCTTTTACATCAGCAAAGTCGTCGTGTTGATTTCTATTTACGTAATAATCGAAGCCAGCTAAATCACTACTCACTGTACCAAAATGTAATTTACGCTGATCTCTATTATCTGTTTTGTTTTTGTTGTTATCTTCTGTTTCGTTCTCTCTAGCGGTCGTTAGAGTTGTTTTGACCGCAATAGTGGTAGGCGCAGGCGTTGTAGTACTTCCATATGTGGTTGATTTTGAGTCCTTTTTCTTAACTATCAGTTGAGTTAGGTGACCTGACTTGGTCCTCACATTTAGAGTCTGAGTTTCGTGTGGGTTCAGACTTCTGGAGACCTTTAACTCGGTCCGTGTAGTCCTCGATGGTAGGAGAGTGGTTCGTATTGTCTTTGTTGTTGTTGCATTCTCATTGGGGTCTGCTCTTGCACTGATTGCACAGAACAGCCAAAGGATGGCACATATCCGTATTTGGCTTACGGGAGCCATCTGAAACAGAAAGAAAAATATATTGTATATAATGGAAAACTTGAAAAAATATATAAAATACAATACAGTTAAAACATAGTAAATGAACACTGTCGCGGTTTAATTTCCTGTACGATGTGAAGGGTAACATTTGATAATAAAAATAACGTTCTACTTAATAATCATTGTCTGAATATTGTATTATATATATATATATATATATATATATATATATATATATATATATATATATTACTTAATTAATTATTTATCACCTTAAGCTATAGTCTTAAATTAGATAAGAGAGTCCTGTGGAAGGTTAGACGTACGCGACACAGGGTATCCTAGTGCGTGCGTCTCAGCTCTCCATCGCCCATGTTTTGTTATACTCGTACAATAAATGTTATTAGATTAAGGAGTATATTTGTATCTATTTTTGTTACAACGAATTAAATAAATAAATAAATAAAATACTTATACGATACAACAGATATGATACTGTGACCATTGTCACGTATTTATGTCAATATTCATATTCATTAGCGTATTCATTACTACAATTCTGCTTTAGTACTTTATTACTGAGCTATTTTTTTAGTATGCAGCCCGAAAAATATAATTTTTATTTCAAAAACTTTTAGCTACTTTTGAACTATTGAGATATTTTCTACAAATGCTGGGATCGTCACCAAACACACATTATCCGACAAATGGTGTTACTACATATAAAAGATTGTTCTTACTCTAAAGTTACAGTATAAATGTCTTTAATTGCTTTCACTAATGTCTTCTTGACAGGTCGATATTAAATATAATTTTATTACAAAACTATTGACACCTAATGAGGCGACGGCATCACAAATTCAAGTAAAATCGAGCATGAACAGTGAAATGACTGTAAATTGAGCATTTCTAGCGAATTGATTTATTAGTGAAAGTGACGGGAAAGAGTCTGAGATGTGTGACCGTTTTCCAACAGTGACACCGAGTAAACGTAACGGATCAAATTCATTAACTTTTATTACCGACAACTAGCAGTCTACATATGAGGCGGCAATAAATTACATGACGACCGTTTGGCGCAGTTTAAACATTAATTTGGTGTACATATGATGTGTACACACAACCACGAGAGAGGAAAGTAAGAGTAAACTCACTAGTCGTTTACTGTAAATCATGAGATCCTTTTTTTTAAGTTGGGAAATGAATTTAGGATGTACGTATACCACCTGCATACATAAAGGTGAAAATCATGAGACATCATGACGAGGTGAAAATCATGAGATCTTGATTTAAGTCCCGAGAGAGATTTATTTAGTTTTGTGCCAAAAAATCTATAGCAGTTCATATTATATATTGTATTTGTTAAGAATATACTTATAAAACTTATAATATATTATTTAAAAAATAAATTATAGTTTTTATTTATTTAGGATCGTCAACAGAAAATACATTATTACATGACAATTTAAAATATGCTATTAATACACTGATTAAATGCTTTTACACTTACAGACAATCAGCATGCACAATCTATACAGATAAATAAATTTAGAGTGTCTGTTTGTAATATTAAAATAATCGCTTTTTACTAAATGCATATGGATGTATACACGGTACATATACCAAAACAACATTTTTTACAATTTTTGTCTGTCTGTCTGTTTGTTCTGGCTAATCTCTGAAATGGCTGGACCGATTTTGACGGGACTTTTACTGGCAGATAGCTGATTTAATAAGGAGTAACTTAGGCTACTTTTATTTTAGAAAAAAATAAGGTCCCACGAAAAAAAAACCTAATTAATTAATTATTTAATTTTCTTTTGGGAAGCAACCTAGGGACTAACCCGAGATAAAAGTAAAAATAATTAGATAAAAGTAAAAAGAAAAATTTTAAGTAAAATTTACGTACTCATAAACTTATTTGATTACGTTCTTGTTACACAAAGACAAATATCATTACGAAAACGGTGATGAAATTTTGATAAAAAAATAGAGTATGTGTCAAACCAAGATATACTATATCTGTTGTGAAGTTCAATAAATAAAGTGGTTACGGCGTGAAGAGTAACAAACGCACTCACACACTTCGCTTATTATATTACTGTGAAAACCTCAAAATCAAGAATGAGGTTGAAGAAATATGAAGTGAGAAGTATGCAAAATAGGCAGTTAAATGATTCTTAAATTTTAATGCGTTTGTAAACAAAGTTGAAAGCGCGCCGGTAAATAGAGTATGAAGAGATTTAAAAGGCGTTAAGTTGAATGTGTTAAATTACTGCGAACTCACTGTAGTGATATACGACTTGTGTTTTCTTTTTTGTTTTCTCTAT
This sequence comes from Fabriciana adippe, assembly GCA_905404265.1. NCBI lineage: Eukaryota > Metazoa > Arthropoda > Insecta > Lepidoptera > Nymphalidae > Fabriciana > Fabriciana adippe. The sequence goes on along the minus strand of FR989996.1, from coordinate 479,696 downwards.
AATAAATATGTTGGGACATTAACACACAGCACCATCTATTTCCATGGTAAACTACGAGGCTTGTGTCATGGATACCAGATAGTTGATACATTACACATATATAACTTTAAATACATACATATTATAATTATAAACACCAATGACTGGAGTACAAACATTCGTGCTCATCACACAAATGAATGAATGCCCCCAGCGGTACTCGAATCCGTGACCGCTGGCGCAGCAAGTAGGGTCACTACAAACTGAGCCAAACGTGTCGTCGATGAAAATCTACCTACTGATTTAGTTTTATTTGACGTGTTTGGACTCGTTGACTAAGGATCACTTGTACAAAATTAAACGTATTAAAGATTATTAAAGTAATATTGAGTATTTTCGTACATTTCATGTAAATACATTTGGGATCATTAACCTTAACTTTATATGGTGAATTTTATACGTTAACCATGGTCGCTTACCATAGTGTGAGGTTAGAATCTTTTATTTTTACATGTCTTTTCTGTCTTTTTCATTCACTAGACGAATACTAGTAATAATTATTAACTCGACTACAGCGCATGTTATCGAGTCCAGATTTTTTGACGACACGTTTGTCTTAGTTTGTAGTGACCCTACTTGGTGTGCCATGCGGTCGCGGGTTCGAGTCCTGCTGGGGGCATTCTTTTGTGTGATGTGTGACTCCAGTCATGGGTGTTTATATTTATAATATTATGTATGTATTTAAAGTTATATATATGTAGTGTATCAACTATCTGGTATCCATAACACAAGCCTCGTAGCTTACCGTGGAAGTAGATGGTGTTGTGTGTTAATGTCCCAACATATTTATTTATTTAGTATTAAAATATAATATAAAATATTAAAGTTTCATCGTAATCACACGAGAGATATAGGAACACAAATTATCTAATAAAACTCGCGCGCATTATATCGTACGTTGATGGAACGGCAATTATATGAATAGTTTAGACAGACAAAAGATGAAGATTAATTTTTGTATATGAAATTCGAAAATAATCAACAACAGTATGTTGTAACATTCAATGAATCACAAAGGTCACAGCGACTGAGTTTCAGATAGAGATTTTCAAACAATTTGATTGCGTAACGATACCACAAAGGTGTTCGTGGGAATATCGCTGTTAACGTTCTAAATTACGTGCACCGAGGTGTGTATACTGAGAATGGATCTTTATGGAGCTTTTTTATTTAACTAAACACTAAGTTTTTGACTATATTAATAGGAGGAGTACTAAGTTAGGGGGTTATTTGCACCAATTATGAATCCATATAATTTTTTTTTCAACGAATAAATATTAGGAATCCCTTTTTAGTTAAGAATTAGTATATGATTTTGTAAATTCAATTCAATTCTTTATATAATGTTTTGTTTATGTATACCTACACATACATACATACATACATTATCTTGACGTACTCGTAAATAAAAATACCTATGTCCTTTTTCGTCGTTAATTTATCCCAATAATCCCCCTGAATAGTTTTAAAAGTACATCCCAGTTAATGTGTGAACTTAGCTTTAAAAATAAAATTACTCTTTCAGCCTTTGTGCATTGCATTACACATTACATAACATCACATGGAATATAGATATTACATTATGACATCGACCGTGACCATTCAAGCGTTTTGAATTACAACAAATACACTCGGTACGTATTGTTATAGCTTATGTTTGTTTGCACAACAATTACCTCTAACTTTTACACCATAAAGGAAGGCTGTTAACCTATTTTTTATTAGAGCAGAAATGATTTATAGTTTTACGCGTAGCGATCTAATTAAGATAATCTATACGGTCTTCAAATATTATGTCAATGCCATTTGTACATAGTAAAAATATAATAATTAAACCTTGCGAAAATATTATCTGATCAAATATATAATTAGCTAGAAATTACTATAGGCGTGTATCTATTTTATATTGTTATTATTATAATCGACTTGAGGATAATAAGTATCTCGCGAGGGAGGCGTATAGACATAGAGGAAGATACTTTTTATCCTGAATATGGTATAAGAATATACTTATACTAGCGACTTACCCTCGCTTCGCTTCGGGTTCGTCCCTATGCGAAAACAAATCTATCCTACGGGAACCGTACATTTTTCCGGGATGATATATAGCCTAAAGCCTTCCTTATTTAACGGGCTATCTAATGCAAAAATAATTTTTCAAATCGGCTTAGTACTTTCTGAGGTTAGCGCGTTCAACCAAACAAACAAACAAACAAACTCTTCCGCTTCATAATGTTAGTATAGATTGTGTTAGTTATTAGTGGACTCAACAGGAGATATGAGGCATGTTTTAATATTTACTAGATAAATCGAAATGGAAACCTTTCCTTACTTAACTGTTTGAAATTACATTTATATGTAACTAGCGATTACTCTTGCTTTCCTCAGACGCACTTTGCGTCCTTAGGTGCCTGCAGTAGCCATATGTTATACTAGGTCTTAGTCAATCTTTATAGTAAATTTCATTCAAATCTATTTAGCTGTTTCAGCGTAGAGACGTAACAAATGTACACACATACAAATTGCATTTACGATGGTATGTATTTAGCCCTTTTTAACGTCCCACTGCTGGGCACGAGCCTCCCTTCAGTACGAGGGGGATCAGGCTATAGTCCACCACGCTGGCCAAGTGCGAGTTGGCGGACTTCACATGTCTTTCGAAAACTTGCTAACTTGCTTGCTGTTTTCTTAGACATGCAGGTTTCCTCACGATGTTTTCCTTCACCGTAAGGCAAGTGGTAATCATGTTAGAAATGATTCGCACATGAAAATATCAGAAGTGTGAGACCCGGGATTTGAATCCGCTTCACTCGGTTTCCCAAGCGAGCGCGTTACCACTGGGCTACCACTGCCTGTTTTACGATAGTATACCGATGTAATCTATAAATCTAGCTACCATAAAAAATCTGTTGATATATTTGCTTATAACTACAGTTTGAAGCACCTATAGCTAGCCACCCTGTGTTAGAACAATAAAGTACAATTATAAGAGTGCAGTAAATTACGCAGTGGATGTAGGTCACGCACCACGCGCCTTTCATTTTCTTTTCTCTTTGCGTTTCCTCGTGTGTAAGCGTTGGAAAATATTTTCACATGTTAGTTGCAACACCTCTAGAAACTGACCTATATTGTTTAAACGCGACTTTTTTATGGTAAAAAATACTTTAAAACAACTGTCTATTTGCCACCTTTGGGTATTCTAACTCTTAAATTCATGTCCTCTTAGTTCAGATTTTAATATATCTATACCTACTAATATTATAAAGCGGAAGAGTTTGTTTGTTTGTTTGTTTAGGTGAATGCGCTAATCTCAGGAAGTACTAATCCGATTCGAAAAATTCTTTTTGTATTAGATAGCCCGTTTATTGAGGAAGGCTATAGGCTATATATCATCTCGTAAAATGTACGATTCCTGTGGGATAGATTTGTTTTTGTCTAGAGACGAACTCTAAGCGAAGCGAAGGTGAGTCGCTAGTGAAATATATTATGGTGACATAGAGTTTATCGAAGAATGGAAATGGTGAGTCAAAAGGAATGAAAACATAATCAGAAATAACTTATAGAAATAACTATTTAAATATTATTTTTGCTTAACCTTTAATAATATTTATGAACCTTAATCTGCCCCTGAATGTTATTTTGTGTCTTCCCCATTCTTCGTGACATTGGCGAAGTAATCTGTGCTTAACTGTGCTTTGAAGCCACAAGAAAATTGAATTGAATTAAACATTTTTATGTCAATTTAGAAATACTGGATATGTACAGCAATGAATTATCATTATTCTATGTTCATTTAACACTAATTATAAAAACACCAACCGCCCACGAATATTTATTATATAATGAATGTACTTCACGATGCATGAAATTCAATTCGTTGGTAACGAAGCACGAAGTATTAGAGTCATTAGTCGAATTGAAAAATAATGTTTACCACGGTGCAGTGCGGCTCGTGTCTGATTTGCTTTGCTTTCTTCATCGGATGTCGTGAGTTCGATCTACGAGTATGTAAAAACTCAACTTTTGCTTGTCATACAGAATTCCTTTATCTCTGATCTAAGACTAATAATTTTGAAATAAAACATATATAATATTACATTTACGCAATGCGTATCTATTTTTAGTAGCCAAAATTATACAATAAAACAGAGAATGTGGTATAAACTTTACCCGTTACACAATGTTTTAAAAAAGGCGTAGAAATGACGAATCGTTTGGCTCATTTCGTAGTGACCCTACTTGCTGCGCCAGCGGTCGCGGGTTCGAGTCCCGCTAGGGGCATTCATTTGTGTGATGAGCACAAATGTTTGTACTCTAGTCATGGATGTTTATTTATATTTATAATATGTATGTATTTAAAGTTATATATATGTGTAGTGTACAAACTATCTGGTATCCATAACACAAGCCTTGTAGCTTACCATGGAACTAGATGGTGCTGTGTGTTAGTGTCCCAACATATTTATTTATTTATTTAATGTGGACGGAGACTGCGAGGCATTAATAATTTCTTTCCCTTCTTCGACAAAGAAAATAGTATGAATTTCTTATAATATTTTTATTAAACACTATCGGCCAGCCTTCATTTCACTTCCTTTCACGTGTCATTAGTTTTTTTTGCTATAGTCTAATGATTAATGATAAAACGAGTTACAATTCCACGGTCTATGAAATACTAGCGACTCACCCTCGCTTCGCTTCGGGTTCGTCTCTAGACAAAAACAAATCTATCCCAAGGGAACCGTACATTTTTCCGGGATGATATATAGTCTATAGCCTTCCTCAGTTAACGGGCTATCTAATGCAAAAAGAATTTTTCAAATCGGATTAGTAGTTCCTGAGATTAGCGCGTTCAACCAAACAAACAAACAAACTCTTCAGCTTTATAATATTATTATATTAGTATAGATCTCTTAGGTATATTTAAAATAGAGCCGCGGTAGTTAGATTTTGTCTCCAAATTCTACCCATAAAAGTTACAAAAATAATATAAAGAATTGATGTCAGTGTTTTTTTATATAGTGCATATAAAGTGCATTTTTTGTAAGTGAATCCGCGAGCCATAGTTAGTGTAATAACAAATAATTTCACCGAGACGAACGAGGTGAACGGCCCGCTTGTCCGGCCACCATGAAAGTGAAATCGTGATAGCTCCCTACACAGGAACTGGATGTTGCCTCTACGGGACCATGTGGAAAACACACATTATCTTACATATCTCATTTTATGAGATTCTATTCAAGTGGGTTGTTTTTTAAAATAATAAAATCTGACTAATCTCTTTACATTTTAGATAAAAATAAATAATGATACTAGTATAAAATTTTAATTGCGTTGTGAGCCATATTTGAAATGTGAGTATTGATATTGAATAATATTGTGCGGAAATGAGGAGACCTTTATAATAGACTAGCGATTCACCCTCGCTTCGCTCGGGTTCGCTTCTAGGAAAACAAACACAAACCTATCCCTCGGGAACTGTAAGACAAAAAATCCATCTCGATGATCTAAGAAAAACATGCTAAAAGTTTATGAAATTAGTTTCAAATTGTGGAAGTTTATTTCATTCAAGTCCCTTATCTACTTAAGTGCATGATACTGTGTAATGGCTGTTTCGCAAGCCCGAGCTCAGTAAAATGCAAGTGAAGCCGCAGGCCATAGTTAACATATTAAGTATGTACTTGTATTGTGATTGCACTCATTACGTTTTCTGCATTTTAAATGTCACTCCACCGCGATAGTTGCGACATTGCGATAGTGTTTGAAAACGCGACTTGTGACATTTTAGGAATACTAATATATAGGGGCAGTATTATTTTATGCGCTTATTCTACATACTAGCGAATATTCTCGACTTTGTTTTTTTTTAATTTATAAATACTTATTGAAACTTATATAATAGTATGTAAGTAAGGGATTGCTGTGGACGATACAATTTTTGTAAAGTTTGAAAAATTTTATTCATCTTAAGACATGTTCAATGAACATAATATATATTATATATCATGAACACAACACAAATAGATTAATTATTAGATAGAAATATTTCCTTGAAAATATGAGACCACTATCGTGGTATATTGCTTCTATTTTTTTGAAATCAGTCATAAAAAAATATTTTCTGGATACTGCAAAACATTATATATTATTACATTATATATAGTTCGCTAACCCGCACTTGGCCAGCGAGGTGGACTATGACCTGATCCCCCTCGTATTGAAGGGAGGCCCGAGCCCAGCAGTGGGACGTTAAAAAGGGCTGAATACTGCAAAATAAAGTTCTAGTTACAGGTGTTACGATATCGCTTCTACTATAGAAATTTACTCTTTCTACAGATAAACAGATAGAAAAAAAATATTCAAATCAATTCTCTTATTAATCATGTCAAAATCTGTCAGTTGATCATAGATCAATTCGTCAATGTCATGTAGAATGGAATAGATACAAAACAAAAAATAAAATTTAGCCTTCTTCGACTGTTTAAAGTTTAAATCATTAGCACTAAAAGATATTTGAGCGAGAAATCATATTTTCTACATAAAGGCTTAGATTACATGTATTATTATTGATTTCACAGTAATAATTAATAGAAATTTATATATAAGAAGTTACGATTGTAGTTGATGCGGTAGTTCACACGTTGGATAGTCGCCGCATTGTGTAACAACAATACTGAAAATAGAAAGATTTTATAACTATCTCTACATATATAATTTCTCTTAAACTCATCTCAGAAGATTATTCCGAGATCGAGTATTGATGAATTTATTATTTATTATTATTAGTACGAGATCTCGTTTTATGTGGTGAAAAAAAAAACAATTGTTTTTTTTAATCAAAAATAGCCTGGAGCAAATTTTTAGTGATAACCCCCCTGGGTCTTATTTTTTAATATGTTTTATGGTTTTAAAAACATATTTCGTCTGGAAAAAGAGTGAGGGGTCCACCACAGATTTGGATCGCAGACCATACAAATGAATTAGATAATCAGAGTAAAGCATAATATGATACATTAATAGCGTGCTTACCACGCGAGAGAGAGCATTGGCATGTTGTTTTAAAAGTTAAATCATTTTGATATTATCTATACTAATATTTGTTTGTATAGATAATTTGATAAAATGTATTTATTGTCGAAAATTATAATAATTTTAATTGAAATCAGAAAGAAACTGACACTTTATAGGCGCACATTGTTTAAACTGTTTGAAATAAAGCATTAAAATGTATAGCAAACAGACACATAGGGACGCACCCGAGTGAAGCCAGGATAAATCACTAGTAAAAGATGCTGACTCTATTCAGTAATAAATCAAGTTACTTTTATTATCTCATCGCAAAGGTTCATTTTAAAGGTAATTCGCGTGAGAGCGGGCGGACCCTTAGCACTCGATAAATGCCAGTAGATAATATCACTCACGATATCCCTGATAGCTTGAATTATAACCTGTACTATAAAAAGACACTGTTTAATCTATACTATAATATTATAAAGCTGAAGAGTTTGTTTGTTTGTTTGGTTGAACGCGCTAATCTCAGGTACTACTAATCCGATTTGAAAAATTCTTTTTGCATTAGATAGCCCGTTAACTGAGGAAGGCTATAGGCTATATATCATCCCGGAAAAATGTAGGGTTCCCGTGGGATAGATTTGTTTTTGTCTAGGGACGAACCCGAAGCGAAGCGAGGGTGAGTCGCTAGTCTTGAATAAACGTATCATACTAGCTACCTGTTCCGTATTTGCTTGTATTTTCTTAGATTTGGCAACTTCACTTTTCATATTTTTATGTTTAGACATTTTTACTTATTATCTAGATATTCGCATGGCTTTTTATTTAACTGTTTCTACCTTAGTTATTATCGTAGATAAGTAGCGTACCTCAAACGTTACTAACCCAGTTACAAGTACTTCATTTATGCATGAATAATTCTAATGGGCACATGTACTAGTTAAAAAAATATTATGTTGAACAAAAATCATACCTTTATTTACATTAATTCAATTTATATAACTAATTGATTCTGTAGCAGAACTACTTCAGAATATGCAAACTACTAAAAAAAACTTTAGAGAACTAAATGCAGGCTAATATTAAATTATATATGAATATCACACAGAATATCTGTCTGTTTGTTATCTTTTAAAGCTTATAAGCTTTATATCGCTGAACAGGTTTCGAGGAAATTTAGCAAGAATAAAGAATGCATTATGAAGACTGACATAGGCTATCTTTTATACCCGCAACGCTAAGGGAAAGCGCAAAACAATACTTTGTAAGATTTTCATTGGACTATCTGTTTAGTGATTTAAAACTTAAAGAACTTTCCGAATATAGTTGCAAATCAAAGTGTTTTTGATTACATAAATAAAAAGATGTAGAAGAACAAGTAGTTATCAATATTTATGTCATACATGGTAAGCCTATGCCATTGTGTTACGAGGCCAAGGTTCATATGAGAACGTCCATATATGGCCGCGCTGATACGTTTCTGTCCTAAAACGGAAGTTACGTCATCAAGGGAAAAGCTACAAATAATTAATCTATATTTGCCATAGCCTGTGTAAACTTACAGCTCTACCACTTTTAAATGAAATATTTAATTCAACTGGTAATTAATATTTGAAATACAATTTCGATCAATTCAATTCGATTCAGTTCAATTCAATTCTTTGTGTTTTCACAGATGACAAACAGAGAGGGACGATGTGATTTCATTATAAATATATTGTAGTATGAGCATTATGTTAAGGCCTACAATATATAGGCGAAGGAGTCAGCTGACTGCTACTTTGGTCTATCCTGTGGACTCATTTTTTGTTATTTCTCAAAATAATGTTAAATTAAAAAGTTCCCATACTTAGCAGAATGTTGGTTCCCATAAGAGGCAAATATTTATACAATCCCGTGTATGCTAGTATATCTATTGTTGAATAAAACATAGAAAATACTAATTACATTGGAATTCATAAAAGTATGAGATCCTCAGTTAACGGGATATCTAATACAAAAAGGATTTTTCAAATCGGTGTAGTAGTTCCTAAGATTAGCGCGTTCAAACAAACAAACAAACAAACAAACTTTTCAGCTTTATAATATTAGTATAGATATTCTGTACAAAGAATAAAAGATTAGCCTATGCCCGTCATTGGATACCTAAGTATCAAATTTAATAAAATAATACCTAAAAGTATTCATTTTTTTCTAAAGTATTTGTATTAAATAAAGTAAAGAGTTATTATTTTTATTCTGTTGTCTCCATTGCAAGGGATACGCCGATATAACTCTACTTACATTAGAATTATTTAAATAAACATTAAGTTGTAAGTGAGAAGGCTGATTTTACTTATAGTGTATGCATAATTACAGGCGAGGCGATGGCGGTGAAAGTGTTGCGTCATGTTACGATGCTGTAACGAATGGCCACTCGTTCTCTTTGGATGTTAAGTAAGGTTGATTTGACTTTGAATAACTACAGCTGTTTATTTGTAAATAATATTCTTGAGACTAGATTTTACCCGTTACTTTGCTTGCTTGTTATAAAGAATTAAATTCCTTCCCGACAATTCTTTTGGAATGGTAGCTTATTTAATTGTTTTTCCAATAAGATTCTAAATATTATAATACGAAATATATATTAAAATTGATTTGTTTATCTCTATGTTATGTATGAACGCACAAACACAATAACTTAGAAAGTTATTACATTAGTTATTGTCTTTAGTACATTTAAAAAAAAAACTCTATGTATCAAAATACCAAAACGTAAATATTTCTAGTTAATGACCTCCCGATTGACTCCGGCCACGGTGGCTAGTCTCATTGAGACTAGCCATCTGCGCAGGAGATATTATAGTGCACAAGTGTACGCGCAGACACAAGTGCACTCTCTGTTCCTGTCACTCTCATACTCCGCAGGACCGACGGCTTTACATTCTCTCCGAGGCACGGGGGTAAAACACCACCAACTTTCTGCTGTTACTGAGACTTACTAAACAGAAAGACTCAATAACTAGACTTGGCCCAAACCGGGACTCCAACCCAGGACTCGACGTGCAGCCGTACTTGCTAGCCACTACACCACCGAGGCAGTGCAAAATTTAAAAGCTAAATTACTAGATATAGCGTGACAGAACGCAATAACGGCAACGCGTGTTTCAAATTAGCTATCTTGACACCTATCATATATATTTAAGCTGATGTATAAAGTGTTTCCGATACATACTCGATATTATTTCATTTTTCAAGTATTTTTTATGAGTATAGCGTGATTTGAGTAAAACAGTAATTCACTGACAAAATAGTTATATAATAACTGCGTCTTTACGCAACAAGTAAGATATTTTGATATGTCAACTATTAGCGACTCGCCCTAGCTTCGCTCGTGTTCATCCCCAGGTAGGTAGAGTAGATAGACTATATATTATATTACTGCTCTGCTCCCTTGGGTAGTAGTATGATGCTATATAGCCTACTAGCGACTCACCCTCGTTCCGTTCGGGTTCGTCCTTACTTACATTTTAACGTTTAAAATTAAAATTAAAAAAAATACATATTTATTTAAAATTTCATCAAAATCTGTCTAATTGCATGCTAAATTCCAAACGTGGGATAGATATCGCGTGTGATAATAAAAAAAACAAACATGTTTACAAATGACACTTATAACATATAGAAGCTGCAGCCACGACTACGTTGAGTCGATTGATCGACCGACGATGGCAAATTAGAAAATTAAAAGAAAAAGTTATCAACATTTCAATTCCCTCTCTATTAAATATCCTAAATATACTTCTTAGCGGGCTCCAATTTAAGTTATTTTTTTACATTTATATTCATGACTCACTCTGACTTCGCTCGGATTTGTCCCTAGGTACGTTTTAATTTTTTAGAGCGAAACCCTAATTCTTTTTCTAAAATAAAAGTAGCCTAAGTTACCCCTTATAATATCAGCTATCTGCCAGTGAAAGTCCCGCTAAAATTGGTCCAGCCGTTTCGGAGATTAGCCGATAATAGACAGACAGATAGGTAGACAGAAAGACAGGCAAAAATTTTAAAAATTATGTTTTTCTTATAAGTACCGTATATAATTCCATATGCATTTAGTATAAAGCTGTTATTTTGACATTACAAACAGACACTTCAATTTTATTTATCTGTATATATTAGTATTTTTTCATTAAAATAATTAGTCAGTAAGTGAGTGAGTCATATATTTTTTTAATATAAAATATTAATTAGATAGTATTAAAAATTAAACACTATTTACGAAACGTTGAAGTAATTATAAAATATAAACGACTATTAAGTACCAAAACACTGTGAGTCAGGTTTTTGACGTAAAAGAGTAGTTTGCCTTCAGACGATTTGTAGTAAGTGTGTCGCGCTGAGATCTAGAGATTAATAGATATATAGAGAGATAACTTTATACATTAAGTACATTACATAATGACAACTAAATATCAAGAGAGAGCTTAATACTTTTTTAGATTCACGCGATATATATATATATATATATATATATATATATATCGATATATTATATATATATATATATATATATATATATATATATATATATATTAATGCTTATGATTTTTTGTAGGCGTTGTTTTTATATTCATTTTTTTATAGTATCATGTTTTTTTAAATTACTAATTATGTGTATTATTAATATTGAATTATCAAAAAATAAATATGTATTTATAATGAATGATAGATTATTGGATCTGTGAATGGTAAGACGGTGGGAATCGTCTTGTATAGATCCTTCGCCACTGATATAACAAAGTCGGGTTAGTTACACCATTTATAACTCAAGAACGGCTGGACCGATTTCTATAATCTTTGATTTGTTGGATTTGTCTCCGCTCCGAATAGCAGAATAACTATTAAAACAACAAAAAATCACGAAAAAGTCACGTAAAATTTATCTGTTAATAGACTGTATTGGGTGTATGCCAGTAATTCAAGTAGGACTTCACGACAAAAAATCATAAGCCATTAATTTTGATCGACATCAAAAACGGTAAACATCCGGCTGTATGTATATTTCTGTGTGCGTTTATCTGCTTGTGGATTAAAGAAGGTAAAATTTCTCCTTTTTTGTTTTTTATTTTTATTTTTTTTATTCAATAAGTTTTCGTATACAATCATTTTCCTATGAAAGTTTTGAATCATCCTCCATATCTCTGTTACGCCGTTTAAACTTACATTGTTTGTACTATCACTTAATGTAGCAAAAAGTGGTGTAATTTTTAATTATTAACTTCACACACTGTGATAGCTCTTTATTAAGAAAGTAAAATTACGTCTTTTAAACCACTTTGTTGCTCATTTTTGTCGGGCTGAGAAATAAAGTCAATAGGTAATTATGAGAGGAGAGTATACTGTTACTTTCTCAGCTGTCAATTGCTAAAATTTCTTTATGATTAAAGAAAAGTACTTTGGTATAAAAGAGAGAGAGTCTTTTAAAAACCTCATGCTTTTAAAGGTTTCATTATAGCAGAGAGTGTGACAGCGTAATAAAAATAAATGAATTCTTCGCCAATTCAAACAAAAGAACTTAAAATGTCTACTTGATGTCATCTTTAGTTAAAAACTAACTATTCTTCAGATGTAACCTATTACACGAACATACATAAAAATAAATAATTGGGTGTACCAAATTAAGTACATTCATTTTTTCGAAGTTAGTCAAAGCGAAAAAAGAATGTGTCGTAACGGTGCTGTATTCATATCAGTATGCCATACTATATTAAGATGCACATTAACTTATTACAATTATAATTTTTTAAGCATACATCAAAAATTCCGGATACAAAAAAAAAAAAAAAAATTACATTTTAAGTTTAATTTATATCCTCAATCTTATTATTCTTATTCTTAAATTGTCAAAGGTTTCATTACAACATATGGATAATATATTATATTCTTTAAGGAAGATATTGTCTGAATAATCTAAACTTATATCAGTGATTCACATAAAGTTGATAGCTTAATAACATGTCAAGTGTCGAAATAATTAGTACATTCACTAGACCTACGAGTATCTCGTGGGAACAAACCGACATGTATCTTTTACTATCTTATCTTTCATTTTTTTATAAGAAAGTAAAAAAAACATTTTAACGTTATAGATTATATATGGGACTTCTTAACGTCTATTAAATAATATTTCAGCATAATTATGTGTCATAGTACACTAAATTATACATTTATAGTAATTATTTATTGTCTGTATATTTGTTTCATATACATATACATAATTAATAAGGTATTTTATAATACTTTCTTAGATTTACGCGAATATTTGACATTTTAAATAAAACTATCTTTTCGGATTCATGGTCACGGAATCATGATTGCTGTAAAGCATTCGAAACGTCGGGAACCAAAAATCAAAATAAATCCGCGAAATAATCCGAAATGATAGTTTTATTTAAAAGGTATTTTATTTTAAAAAGTAGTATATTGAATTTATATGAAAATTGCAATAAATAGGTACATAATGTCAAGATAACCAACATCAGCAGCTAATATATGCTTATAAAGGGATAAATAACATCAACAAAAACTAGTCTACCTTTAAACTGGACAAGTACAGGTATTTAAGCGATTTCTCCACATCACTGATACAAAAGGTATAGTTGGTATGCGGAATAATGGGCGTTTGACTCGAGACATCAACTATATAATTTATAGTGCACTTAAGGGTCAATATTATATAAACTAAGTATACATATATACGAGTATACAAAAGAGTACATTAAGAGAAAGTGTCCATTTAAATATATATTTAGATATGAATCTTACGTTTTTTCTTTAAATACTATGTAACACTTTTATATAATATGTATAAAACAAGTACTCTGCATCGATTAAAATATATTAATTTTGCTTGAGTTAATCGAAGTGTAAAGTACTTAATATATTATACACTTTACAAGTCTTAATGATATTTCCGTATATAAGACATCAACGCGTTTCTTTGTGTAGTAATTTTTTATCATAGTTATTTTTCATTAAAGTAATAGAATTAATTGCTGATGTCATTAGCTATTCATTTATATATTTGTGGGTTTTTGTTATTCACTTCTGGTTTGCTCAGTTTTCAAGTGAGTTTTTGCTAGTATTATGTAATATTAAAAGAATTATATTCAATTAGGATAAAAATTGTCTCAAAATTTAGCCCATAATGTATGAAATGAATGATAATTATGTTAGGAAATTAAAACAAAATTATAAATACCTAATATTTAACCTAATATTTACCCGTGGTTTCGCTCGCGTAAATTATAAGACCTAAAGATCGTAGTGAAAATATATTTTCAAATAAGACCGGTAGTTTCAAAGATTAACACGTATAAACAAACAAACAAAAAAAACATTAGTATATTCAGTTAATTTTTAACTATGTTTAGTACTTGACGTGACAACACTATTTATTTTTGAATCATTTCGTATATATTACTAAACTTTCTACTTGTTATGACACTTAAGCAAGACAATATTCGTGCCATCTTCATATAAATATTGCAGTGTTGATGTTATCTCTATAGGTTTTTTTATTATTCTTGCTTTAAAAGAAAGTAACATTAATAATAATATCATATTTTATAACGGTTTTCCAAAATAAAATAAAATTTAAACATATGGGGGTGTGAAATATTTTTTTTTCATTTTTTATGCTTGTGAAAACGTAATAATAAAACGATTGTACACACACACACACACACACACACACACACACACACACACACACATATATATATATATATATATATATATCAGTCATGTTAGTAAAATAAAATTTATTTTAATAATATAGATATATTTCCTTATAAGAAATCAAAGGATTTCTCAAAAATCAAAAATGAGTAATAAATTATTATAGTTTGAGCAGGATAAACAGAGCTAAGATCAAACTAACAGCTTTTGTTATTCGTATTAAAATTATAATAAATGTGAAAGTTTGTGAGTACGTAAAGATGGCTGTTACTCTTGCACGCCAGAATGTACGCTTTCTGTGGGATAGGTTTGTTTTTGTTTTCCTAAAAGTGGACCCAAGTGAAGCGAAGGTGAGCCGCTTGTATTTTATATATTAGTTTCAATAAAATTAAAAAAGTCGACATTAATAACGTTTCAATGGGAAATTTTAATTATTTTCATACAGTTTTTGTTTTATTGGGAAAGTCATTAAGTTCCCATGTTCGGTAACTGGTCTAGTTCACACCGACAGTAATCACTTGCACAATAAACGAATAGTATCTATTCTCTATGTAATATTACTAAAATGGAAAAGAAACTCTATCGGTGTAATATAGGGCTCATAGTAAGTTAGTGTAATCGGTTTTGGTTTATTGAAAAACGTGTGTTGCTCGTAACGTATCGTATTGGATGTAACGCTGTAATAGTTAGGTAATGAAACTATGTATTTATTTTATACTAGTGTTCGTCTAGTTCTAGAAATTCGTTCATAATCATTTTTTTTTAATGATAACACTAAAGCTCATAGCTACTAAACAAATAAAAAAAAAGAAAGAAAATTGGTAGACAACAAGAGGAGAAATAGGTACTGAACTGTTTTGTCTTTGTCTATTTATATATAGACTAGCAACTTACCCTCGCTCCGTTCGGGTTCGTCCTCAGTTAAGTTTTAACGTTTAGTATAGATTTCTCAGAGATGAGATATTTTCCCGAAGTAAAAAGTATCCTATATGTTAACCCGGATAACCAGCTATCATCATACCCATCAAAATCTGTTCAGTGGTTTTCTATATATTTTGCTATAGATTCGGCATCTGTACCGATAATAATAACTATTTCAATAAGATTTCCAAAAAATATTTAATTTACAGATTCGACTCAGTAAGAATTTTATTATATGTAATAGATATGTAGGTTATGGCTGCCAGTCCACTATTTTTTAAGCGTGTTGCGACATTTAAGTATAATAAAGTGCCTACAATGGAGTATGATAATGGAGCAATAAAGTTTTTAAACTTTGAACCTATAAAGATTCTTCTAACCGTACAAGGAAACTTTGATGCAATTATGTATATACACACAGTGGTATGTGAACGTTGTAAATTAAAATATTTATAAATTGTACTTGAGTTTAATATTAAACGCTTATGTTATGTTCGTGTAAAACTTAATAATTGCGCCTGTGACGTTAGCCGCAAGTTAATGCACACGTGGCTTGGAGGTGCGCTGGTATATAAAATATTGGAGAGTATTTATTATAAGATATAAATGCGTATTAGGGATTCATTAAAAATATAATACAATAAAACTTCATTAAGCTAATTTTATTGCAGCTTCGTTTAAGTTTTGATATATATATTTAATTTGAAAATATAAAAGTACCGGTAAAACTTAAGAATTGAGCTTAATAAGCTTATGCTTAGATTTATGCCAATATTTTACAACTTTAGTCTCTCCAGTGACCATGATTGCTGTAAGCATTTGAAACGTCGGGAACCAAAAACAAAAATAAATGCGTGTTAAAATCCGAAAAGATAGTTTTATTTAGAATTGAGCTTATTTATTGTATGAGGCAGTAATTGATCCTGTAACCATCGACTTATTGAGGGAAGAATAGCAAGCCTGCTATCAAGTTATAAGTGTCGTTAAATATATTGTTAGAAGGCGTTAGTGTAGCATTAACTGTACAAATAAGAAAAAAAGGAGTTAGCTTTCGATATTACATAACTTTATAGTAGTTGTAGTTTGCGAGTCAACTTTGTTACGAAATGTCAGCCATCGCTTTCAGTCTCTCTTATGTTAATAATAGCAATTCACCCTCGCTTCGCTTCGGGTTCGTCCCTAGACAAAAACAAATCTATCCCACGGGTACCGTACATTTTTTCGGGATGATATATAGCGTATACCCTTCCTCAGTAAACGGGCTATGTAATGCAAAAAGAATTTTTCAAATCGTGTAAGTAGTTCCTGAGATTAGCGCGGTCAACCAAGCAAACAAACAAACAAACTCCTTAGCTTTATAATATTAGAACAGATTGAAATAATAATGAAAATTACTGAAAAGTATGGGAAAAATATTGATAGCGGCTACCGAAGAAGTTAGATATATGTATATATAAACGATATTCATATCGTCTGCTTATATGTGTTAAAAGTGAATTCCAATATTTTATAGTAAAACTAATACTGAATATTAAGTAAGTATACAAAAATGTAAATGAGATAAAAAACATTATGATTTTTAATGGCTTTCGAAACGTAAAACGAAAAGACTCTCATCTTATTAGCATTATTCTTTAACACTCCTTTGCTTCTTTGCATTTAGTTTATATATTGTTAATCGTATTTGAAGGCTTTATGGCTCAATTCGAACACACGATTACTCGTAACAATAGCTTTCAAGCAGATACATTTGTAGAGGTTTCTAGATATACTAACGACTCATCCTCGCTTCGCTCAGATTTGTCCCAATGTGCGTTTTACTATTAATATAGAATAGTCTATATATGTATCTGTATAAACATAGGTATAGAAAAGCTAAGTACTTTAAAAATAAAAAAAATATCCCTCATTTGAGAAATTGATTCTCCGTACAAATTTCCAACCCTTTTTCACCTCCTTAAGGCATTATTTCCAGGATAAAAACTATCCTATGTCATTCCCAGGGTCTCAAACTATCTCCATACCAAATTTCGTCTAAATCAGTTTAGCGGATTAAGCGTCAAAAAGTAACATACAGACAGACAGAGTTATTTTAGCGTTTATATAGTATAGTTAGTATGTATGAGTATGGATGTAATTTATTTTTATATGTCCAGTATACGCCTATGACATCGACAGTTAAACATTTCCTCATTAAGCTAGGAAGGATTGAAATCTATATAAATAGTAATTGTTTACAATCTTACAATATTACTGTACTCAGTATAAAAACATACGTTTTTAGGTCATTGAACGACGATAATGCACGCACTCGGCTGTCGGCGGCTGTTGCCCACTACCACTACACAGTGTGACAGTTTCCTCGTACATAATAAACAATTTTAAACGAGTATTTGTCACATGTTTATTTGAAATGAAATATTTAATAATAATATTGATGAAAAATATGTTTGTTTGTTTTTCTGTTACATTTTAATTATATCTTATGAGATATTATGTACAGAACAGGCATTATTTGACGACACGTTTGGCTCAGTTTGTAGTGACCGTACTTGCTGTGCCAGCGGTCGCGGGTTTGAGTCCCGCTGAGGGCATTCATTTGTGTGATGAGCACAAATGTTTGTACTACAGTCATGGGTGTTTATATTTATAATATGTATGTATTTAAAGTTATATATATGTAGTGTATCAACTATCTGGTATCCATAACACAAGCTTCGTAGCTTACCATGGAACTAGATGGTACTGTGTGTTAATGTCCCAACATATTTATTTATTCATTTATTATGGGTCTCTTACCATTTTGGTAGTTCACTTAAAAGTCATTACTTTTAATGATATCAAATGTCTACTAAATTACTTTACCATTCTTAAAAAATACACTCGTACTAAGTAGTTTCTATATTTTAGAAGTTCGTCGAATACTTAAAGGCCCTGAGCATTTACTACACCTGCATCACTCCAGGTGTCTTTGCATTTAATAAAGCAATAAATATAACTTTTTTGATTATTCTTTTAAGAATTGACATTTAACATCTAAAGAATTTTGAGTTAAATATATTCATTGTTACAGTGTAAAGGATATTTATGTATATTTTATTGTAAAAAATAAAAACAACGGTAAAATATTTACATTAACGCGCGTTGATTATAATTACGCGACGCACGAAAGCGCAATACTGAAGTGGGCTGTAGCCTGTAGGTACATTACTGTTAACTTCTCAATTTGATAGAATTCAATGGTATAATTTATTGTTTAATTATTAATTAAAATTATTTTATAATTTACATACATATATTAGTATTATACTTAAGTAGTTAGAGCAAATATATAATAAATGTGTCATTTGAAATCAAACGCACAATTACTACATTATAATGATTAAGTGTCGATCTATTATAATATTTTCTTTTATAATTTTGAGAAATCAATAATGTAATAAAAAATTGGAAAACACTAAAGAAAGTTAATTCAATGTTTAAAATTCACACATCGGTTACACAACTTACCGCTCAATGTGTCCCGTCACGTAGAAAGTGAAAATCAGCGCAGGCGCATGCCGCGGTCTCACTTTCCTTACACACACTCTTCTTAAAATCCAAAATTAACAAAAATCCCAAAAAAATGTTTTATTTTAAATGAGATACAAAATACTATTACAAAATGTTCCGATGATGACAAATTAATTTAACATAAAAAATGTTAAATCCCGGTATTTTTTTTTCGTATTTTTTTTTGGGCTCGTACTCGCGAAACACTGGTCTATCAGACTGGTATAGTTTTACTAATTGCGGCACAACAGTGTAACAACACAGGCAGTAGTGTGTAGGAGGAAGCGTCGGGTGAGACTAACCGGCGGTGAGAGCGCGACTCGCAGGCCGCGTCCGAATGGAAGGAGATCTGCGTGTTTGATTTGTATATCTCCAGGGCTTTTCGTGTACCTAATATGATATAGATTTAGTGAGTTATTCAGATTTTTTTTATAATAAATTGAACTATAATAAGTATAATAAGTTTTTATGAGAAGTATTTTCCATAGTATAGATTAGAGAGCTTATAGTTTTTAGATGAAAAAAAAAGAAAAAAAAAATTGCTTTTACCTTTTTTTTTTAAACAAAAAGGCTTATTTATCAATATTTTTGTTAAAAAATAAAAATAATTAAAATCAATAAATTGCTTATTAATAATATTATCCACAATGAACTCGAATTATAATTTTATTTCGTTGTATGTTTGATAATCAGTTTCAAAATTATATAACAAAAGAAATTTTGAAAACTTTTAAAACGTAAAAAATGTATTCAATAACTATTAATATATGACTTAATGACTTTCATCAAAAATTGGCAGAGTTTACGTAACAGCGCATACCAAATGCCGAGCGTGCCATTCACACACTGACGCAACCGCTGGACCCATCGACGTCTGAGAAGTAGTCTACAGCTGTCAATGTGAAGTGCACTATGATTTATAATAATCGATAAAAACTTTCGATTTCAAAGCAATTTAAATATTACCTAATTTCATTCAATATTGTCATACCCTTTTTAATCGAATGTAACAAAGCGTGTTTAATAAATGCAATAAAAAAATTGAAAAATTAACATATGTATTATAATATATTAAAAAAAGGTTTTATTTTCACTTTTGCATATTGTATTTTAACGTCCCACCACTGGACACGGGCCCCCTTTAAATGCGAAGGGAATCAGCCCATAGTTCACCACGCTGGAAAAGTGTGGGTTGGCGAATTTTACACGTCTTCCACAAACTTGCTAGGTTCTCTAGACATGTAGGTTTACTTACGATGTTTTCCTTCACTGTAAGATAAGTGGTACTCATGTTGGAAATGATTCGCACATGAAAATATCAGAGGTGTGAGACTCGGGATGTAAACCCGCTTCACTCGGTTTCTCAAGCGAGCGCGTTACCATAGGGCTACTACTGCCACTTAGACTTACACTATTACTTTCGCAGGATCTTGCAAATTGCGCAAGCGGCGAGGAGTATTCTATCTTGAAATTATATGTTTAAGTTTCTAAATATTTCTCGCTAAGTTTATAAAACAGGTTAATATGCCAACACTGTTATGTATGAATTCAAACTACCTTATGCAAAAAATCACTTTTCTTTGTTAAGAAGGGAAAACTAACAAAAACATTCATATTTATGATATATCTATTTTATTTATATATTTTTACTAGCGACTCACCTTCCCTCCGCTCGGGTTCGTCCCTAATTACGTTTTAACGGATAGTGTAGATTTCTCAAAGATGAGATATTTTCCTGCAGTAAAATGTCCTATATGACATGACTGATAACCAGCTATCATCATGCAAATTTTATCAAAATCTGTCCAGTGCTTTTCTCGCGATGCGTTTCCAGACTGACAGACAGACAAAAATTCTAAAAACTATAGATTATTAGTATTTCAATAAGATTTTCCAAAAAATATTTAATGTACCCAAAAAATATTTAATGTACAGATTTGACTCAGTTAGAATTTTATTACGTGTATAGATTTAAATTATCCTAGAGTACGCTAAGAATTGAAGTTATAACTTTAATCACACATAATATAGGACAATGTTTATTATAACTCCAATTTATTGACCATCTTCAAAAAGGTATTCAGGTTATGGTATTTTTTATTTATTACGCGATATCTACATAAATAGCGAATCGATTTTAATTATTCTCATAAATGAGTACGTCTCATATAAATTAACAAAAAAAAACAAAGTTATAGCTGGAATAATTATATTTAAGGAATTTTGAAATACGTTTTCTGATTTAAAAGTTTTTTATTCGTAGCATCCTAAATAAAACAAAATATAGAAAAAAAATATCTAAAATAGAATCTTTTTTTTTCGTACGTTAATCTTTTTCTAAATAGCCAACACTTTACAGCGAGATAAGAAAGTAACGAGCGGACACGGCGCGGTTGCGACATCGATTACCAAATAATTATAAAACTAGAAATATTATTTTATTTATTCTGCATAAAACATCGACTTTCTTTATCTCTACACATTTGATATTTTGAATATATTTAGTTATGTTATCTTGTGTGTTATGAATTCTAAAAAATATAAACTTATTTGAGGCACGCGGGTAATGTATTTAGCATTTCCCGATGTTAAAAAAAAGGTGGAAGGACTGCTAGATTTAGATGAAATTTAATACACAATGACCTGGAGAATTTGATCTGGAATTACACGTAGGATAATCTTAGTAATAACGTGTAACTTAACATATAGTCATTATATATAGGATTATATATAATGACTATATATTAGGACGACTTTATATTAGGATACTTTTTACTGCGGGAAAATATCTCATCTCTGAGAAATCTATCCTATACGTTAAAACGTAAGCAGGGACGAACTCGAGCGGAGCGAGAGTCGCTAGTCTGAAATAAAATCAAAGCTAAGTGTCATTTGTCAATCGGCGGATATATTCAAAAATATAATAATTAAATCTCTCTATTCTACAATTTCTTTTATAAATCAAAGCTTCAATATTTGCCATAGAGGCATATTTATGTTCTTTTGTTTGTCCTCTACGAGTATGCAATTCTAAACTATTGATTAAATTGTGATAAAACTGTGGTCAGTTATTCTGTATACGCCTGCAAAGGTTCCTGGCGAAAGATTTCTGAAAAAAGAACTTTATTTAGTCGTTTGTCTTTTATGCGTTTTTAAACTATTCAAGCTTAGGGATGCACCCGAACGAAGTAAGTCGATAGTAAATTAAAAAAAATAAACAAATCTCGAATTCAGTACTTATAAATAAATAAATATGTTGGGATATTAACACACAGCACCATCTAGTTCCATGGTAAGCTACGAGGCTTGTGTTATGGATACCAGATAGTTGATACACTACACATATATAACTTTAAATACATACATATTATAAATATACACACCCATGACTGGAGTACAGATATTCGTGCTAATCACACAAATGAATGCCCCCAGTGGGACTCGAACCCGCGACCGCTGGCACAACAAGTAGGGTCACTACACACTGAGCCAAATGTGTCGTATACAGTAATATACAGTTACAAATTAGTAATGTACAGTTTTTTAGTACTTACATACTATGTTCAAGGGAGCTAGCTATAAACTTTATAGATCTTATAATCTTGTTAGTTAATTCTCTAGTTCCGCTTGTGAATAGTTTGCATATTCGCTGTCATCAAGTGATATTAAAACGATAGGCACTAATCATATGTTTTGTAATATGAAATGTCATAAATGTAAATGTGCATACATATATAGTGTATAGTTTTATTTGTCCATTTGTTTGTATGTACGTATTCAGCCCTTTTTAACGATTCATTGCTGGGGGTGGGCCTTCAATACAAGGGGGATCAGACTATAGCCCACCACGCTGGTCAAGTACAGGTTGGCAATTTCTTTTTGTGCCTCTAAAATATAGCTAACTTTAGTGTAGTTCATTTTTTTCTCACAGTAAAAACAACTTGGCGTATCCGCGGGCCATGTATAGTGTCTCATTCAGTAATAAATAACACATTCATCTACTTTGTTTTGATTAACAATTTGAGCTTTATTCGAGAAAGCGGGTGATCTTGTTATCTATTGGCCTTAATTACTCCTATATGTTAATTATATGTTGTTTTGTACGAAAAACTTTAATTTCAAACTATATTTATATATATTCTTATCTATACTAGTTTGAGGTGCTATATTTGACTGGTGTTCAGTAAATATACAGTATATCTATATATTAATAGGTAAAGAACAAGAAAGATGTAAAAAAAAGAAAGAAATACACCCCTTTTTAAGAACTTTGTGTGTTCACAGTGAGCTTTGGCATAGTAAAATCTATATGAAGAAGGGATGCAGGAAGATATTTATTGACTTGTTATAGCCCGTGGCCATATAATACTTCCTTTACTTCTAAAAGCTGCGGGATCTTATAACGTTTCGAGGAGGATATAGAAAAAGCTTGACAACTTTCGGAAATTTTGTACTTTTCTACAGATACTGTAACTCGTCCTTCTCCTTTCTAATCCGCCATTTTTTATTAAAGAGACGTAAATTCTGTACTGTATAATGCAGAGGATATAGACTTAGATTTCCGGTACATTCACTCCTCGCACTAAGCGCAACAGTGTAGGCTATTTATATTTTAGGAGAATATTTTGTGAGCATATAAACTGGCCATTCATATGGTTGACTAGCGACCTACCCTTGCTTCGCTCGGATGCATCCATAGTACGCGCATTTTGTTCCCAATTTTATGGGTTTTCATTTTTTTGCGCAGAATCGTAATTCTTTTTCTAAAACAAAAGTAGCCTAAGTTACTCCTTATAACATCAGCTATTTAGCAGTGAAAGTCCCGTCGAAATCGTCCATCCGTTTCGGAGATTAGCCGGAACAAACAGACAGACAAAAATTTTTAAAATTGCTTTTTTTATAAATACCGTATATACTTTCATAAGTATTTAGTATACAGCTGTTATTTTGACATTACAAACAGACACTATAATTTTATTTATTTGTATAAATGCATATTATAGAGATTAGCAAGACGCACGGTTGTATGGTTCTTTATACTTCGCGTTCTAAACATCTTAGAACTAGCTGCTTTGATCAAATATTGTATGCTAATAGAAGTAAGTGAGTCAAGTATGCTACTTTATAAGAGAAATTGGTACTTTTTATTTATGTTTTCTTACGCCACGGTCCAACGAGGGATGAATCACGTACAATTATTACGATAAGCATCATACGTAATTACGAAGGCGGATGCGGGTTTCTATGCCGGCTGTCGCCGACTGTCGACTGTCGACCTCGTTAGACATATACTTATATAGTTTTATAATTAAAAGAAAAGCTTTTAATAAGCGACGGTAGCCTTTTTATAATAAATCAATCATTGTATATAATAACAAAACCTCTTTTTCTCAATCTACTTAACCTTTAATTGGGTTAATTGTTTTTTTTTTTTATAAGAAATATTGTTTTCTGTATTTATAATATAATAATATGACACGCTTTCACTTTCTTAGTTTAAGCTGGTAAGACTTTTTGATATGGGCTAGAGGACCATAAAATTCCTCTTTGCAAAAGCCACTTCAATTTAAATAAAACTACCTTTTCGGATCTTTTCGCGAATTTACTTTGATTTTTGGTTTCCGATGTTTCGAATGCTTTACAGCAATCATGGTCTCGGGGGAGACTGTCTGTCAATTTGTTGCTCCGCCTGTATATAATATTAATTAGCGGGTCACCATCGCTTTGCTCGGGTTCATCGCTAGGTACATACGTTTTACATAGATACTTAAAATAGTTATTTGCCAGCGTTAGCTATATAAATTTTAATTTCTTTTTTTTTTAATTTTTCTGATGTTTTAATACTTATTATCCTATTTCGGACTAAGAGAAATCTTATAAATCAAATATCATAAAAATTGGTCTAGCAGTTCTTGAGTTATGGAGTAACTAACACGACTTTGTTTTATATATATAGATGTTACCGAAGCGAGGGAAATTGTTAGTAATAAATAAAAAACACTTTCTTTTAAGTAAAAGTAGATTTTAAACAATGAAATTATTGTAAACGATAGAACAGCTATTTAAACGTTATCGAAAAATATAATCAGAATTCGTAAAGCAAGTGGAATTCGGAGATAACAATAAAATATTTGCACTTAATTCGTGATTCACGAACGGTCTTACGGATTAACATTTGACCACTTTAAATAAAAATTAAATATTGTAAGGTACTCTGGTGCCACTTTTGAATTTTTAAAATCATTTTTGTAAAATAGTGGGTAGGCACTGTTTGTAACAAGTTTATAATGCCTTTGAGATGTCTAACACCTTAGTCTCTCCCGTGACCATGATTGCTGTAAAGCATTCGGAACGTCTGAAACCAAAAATCAAAATAAATCCGCGAAATAATCCGGAAAGATAGTTTTATTTAAAATGTCAAATATTCGCGTAAATCTAAGAAAGTATTATTTGACCAATATTTTCTTAGAAATTCCTACTTCAGTACTCTCATCATCACAATGTCAAAGTTTTTTCTAAGTGAGCCGACTGAGGATTAACTGACAACTTCATTTAGGCTTTGAAGTTAAGAAGTTTCTTTAAAACATTTTTTCTAAAGATTCTAACATAATACATATTGACGACACCTTTGACTCGATTGTTATTGATCCTACTTGCTGTGCCAGAGGTCGCGTGTTCGAGTCCCGCTGGGGACATTCATTTATGTGATGACTACGAATGCTTGTACTCCAGTCATGGATGTTTATATTTATAATATGTATGTAATTAAAGTTATATATGTGTAATATATTGGGTATCCATAACTCAAGCCTCGTAGCTTACCATGGAACTAGATGGTGTTGTGTGTTAATGTCCCAACATATTTACGTATACTAACATACTAAATGTAACATAATAAATACATAGTAGTTAGAATGATTGCCTTAACATTGCATTTGCATTGCTCTATCGAGAAATGAATAGATGAAAAATACGATTTACCAAGATATTGTAGAAATATTACGTACAGGAAATATAAATAAATAAATGAGAATCAGCATTAAGAAATACTTTTTAAGACAAATACTGTACTAAAAGGTTGTAAGAGAAAGTTGATTAAAAGACCGAGTATTGGGGAGGGCTCGGTCTACTTACCTGTTTTGGCTTTTGCTTGAAGCTAGACGATGACCGATAGCATTTAAGTTAGAGAAATAAACATTTCGGGAATGTGTAATTTGGTCAAAAAATACATTAATCTTATTTTTTTAAAAACACGTTACGACTTTATGTTTCATCGTTTAATCTTATACTAAGGTAAGATATTACAAAAAAAATTCAGAAGAAAGAGAGAGAGTGAGAGAGAGAGAGAGAGGTAATTCGTAAAGTGGGTTATAAAGAAAATACTCTTTGTTATTGTTTATTTATTAAAAAACCGCATTGAAATCGGTCTATCTGTTTCAGACTTACGAGGTTAGGACATAAACAGACATACAGACATACAGACAGACATATGGAAACATACGGATACGCATCAAGCATCATTCTGGAATTTATCGGCAGTTATGTTATACGCCCTCGTCTGTCGTGAATGTTAGGGCCATATCGCCTGAGCGCGTTCCGGGAAAGCAGCCACCGCAGCACCTTGCTGAGTGCGTGCGTGTCGTCACAGAGTATTTTGTAGCAGTGTTTGGGTCGATGCGGAGTGCTGATGTCCCTGTAATGATGAATTTTTTACTATTTAAACGTTTAGTAACGCACTCAGTTCATTGAATCAAAATCATTAAATTAAAATCGATGTTAAAAGCTACATCTTTTCGAACGTTATTTAATTTCTTATTACATATGTACGTAAGATACTTATTGTAATAATCTGAAGATGCGAAGTATGTAGAGAGAATAGAGTGCACAAAGCACTACTACTACTTTACATTAATAAATAATTCAGCCCAAGGGAGCAATTTTCTTCGAAATATATTGAAAACCGCCATATGAAACAATTACCGAATGTTGTATAACCTATTTATAAAAAAAGAGTCAAAAGACGTTATCTTTTCGACTTACAAACTTACAAACAAACATCCATCACAATTATAAAAAAATATAAGAAAGTTCTTTTCAAATCAATAAAATAAATAGTAATAGGAAAAAAATAAATACCGTATATAGTTGGCGTCAGAATGCAGCTCACAGAGCAGGCGTCGCTTGCATCTCTCGCTGATGGGTGGCAGGTCCGCTGCGCTATCATCATTTAAAATACGAGACACTCGATACGGAAAACTGCAATCGAGGAAACAAGTGTTTAGAATCAATATTTGATTTCATCATCGGAACCGAACCCGCACTTGGCCAGCGTGGTGAACTATAACTTGATCCCCCTCGTATTGAAGGTCGCAGCAGTGGGACATTAAAAGGGCTGA
The DNA here is from genome assembly GCA_905404265.1 of Fabriciana adippe. NCBI lineage: Eukaryota > Metazoa > Arthropoda > Insecta > Lepidoptera > Nymphalidae > Fabriciana > Fabriciana adippe. The sequence continues at coordinate 452,058 of FR989996.1, read as the reverse complement.
ATGCTATTATTTATCTATACAGATAAATAAAATTGGAGTGTCTGTTTGTAATATTAAAATAACCGCTTTTTACTAAATACATATGGATGTATACACGGTACATATACCAAAACAACACTTTTTACAATTTTTGTCTGTCTGTTTGTCTGTTTGTTCCGGCTAATCTCCGAAACGGCTTGACCGATTTTGACAGGATTTTCACTGGCAGATAGCTGATGTTATAAGGAGTAACTTAGGCTACTTTTATTTTAGAAAAAGAATCAGGGTTCCGCGAAAAAATTAAAACCCATGAAATTGTGTACAAAATCCGCGTACGGCGTACGCACCCGAGCAAAGCGAGGGTAAATCGCTATATAATTTTAATGAATATTTTAGCTACTATTTATATATCAACATAGCTAACCGTGGAAACGTACCTAGGGATGAACGCGAGCGAAGCGAGCGTGAGTCGCTAATACATAATAATATGCGAAAGTTAGTACACTCGTATGTATGTATGCTTGTTACTCCTGACCGCTTAAACGGTTGGATACATTTTTCTATATAAACATTAAATAGGTTATGACTTGGAGTAGTACATATGCTACTGTTAGACACCCAGGGATACACCCGAGTGAAGCGAGGGTAAGCCACTAGTATAGTTTAAATGTATGAAAAAAATATTTTAGTAAAATAAATATAAATTGAGACTATATAATAATTTGGATAAATAATAAATATGTACTTTAAAACTGTATGTAATTTATCAGATGCGAAAAGTTTCATAAGTGTTCATTAATTAATCGAAGGCTTGAGATGCGAACACGCGTTAACTTCAGCATTGTCTTGGGATATAATGAAAGAACCTAGGTTTCGCGTAAAGTTTTTATATTTAAAACTGTCATTATTTACATTCATTTTTTAACAACGTAGAATATTATTTTACGTTTTTTTTTTACTTAATTTATTTTGCTTCTTATCTCTTCTATTCTACAACGTTATTTTAAATCTTTTGAGTTTGCTAACAATCTTATCCTTTTTTACTTAAAAAAAATGGGTAGTACTCCAGTGAGAACTAATAGGTACATATGCGATAATGATGAAATACTTTGATTTACTAATATTTATTCAACATTTACTATTTGGACTATGGCCTGATTCCCCTCGTATTGAAGGGAGGCCCGTGCCCAGCAGTGGGACGTTAAAAAGGGCTGAAAACTTTTACCATATCCTTATTACTTAAAACACTTTTTTTTTACAATCACGATTTAAAGACTAACCAGAGAGTGTATTTACCGATAATATATAAATAGTACGTTTACTATTAAGCAATATCAGTGGGATGTGCGTGTCCACTCCGTCGCTTTCTCCTTAAATACACTCTATGAATCGATATGCCTGTGCTTTCTGTTAATAACATATTTTAAACATACGTTACTGTCCCCTAATGTTTTGAAACCTTTTTTATAAAACCTTATTGTATAATATTTTCTTAGATGATCATTTGATATTTAAAAAAAAAATATGTTACAATCATTTATTAAGTTTTAAAAAAACAGCTATACTTTTAAGATATTTAGGGTGCCTCTTAGGCTTTTTCTGCCAAATTATTGTATAATTTTTATGTATAACTAGCGACATATCCTCACTTCGCTCGGGTTCGTCCCTAGATACGTTATAAAGATATAAATAATTTATTAGCCAGCGTTAGCCATGCTATTTGGTTTTTCGTGATTTTTTCGATGTTTTAATAGTTATTCTGGTATTCGGGGCGGAGACAAATTCAGCAAATCAAAGATCATAGAAATCGATCCAGCAATTCTCGAGTTATAAGTGTTGCAACGAACCCGACTTCGTTTTATATATATAGATTTTTATGGGTAAATACCGTCTGCATTAGATTCTTCATTCACATTTATAAAGCATTCGAGACGTGGGGCTCAAATCAAAATAAAACCGTGAAGAAATCCGAACAAATATTTTTGTATAGTTTGAATATTTATAATACTAATACTAATAAATACTAATAAAGTTATATATGTGTAGTGTATCAACTATCCGGTATCCATAACACAAGCCTCGTAGTTTACCATGGAACCAAATGGTGCTGTGTGTTAATGTCCCAACATATTTTAATCCTACTCTATAATTATAATAATAGCTTGTACTGAATTATTGTAAAGAGGTATCTTGTTTCTTTTTTTAAGGATAATTCTCGTAGCAAGTGAACTATGGTGTATCCCACTAACAAAAAATAGGTTCTTCTGGCTTGTTATAGAGATTTGAAGTTATTTATATTGAGCTTATGTCAAATATCTAACTATAGTAAGGAAAACTACAGATCAATTGGTTATTGGGATTCACAGAGTCGGCTAAAACTGATGGTAGATTATTTTTTTTATACGTCTGCGCTATCGCTTATTGCATTTAAATATATCAATGAGTTGTGTTGTATTGTATTGTATTCAGCCCTTCCTAACGTCCCACTGCTGGGCACGGACCTCCCTTTAGTACGAGGGGGATCAGGCCATAGTCCACCACGCTGACCAAGTGCGGGTTGGCGGACTTCACATGTCTTTTGAAAACTTGCTAGGTTCTCTCAGACATGCAGATTTCCTCACGATGTTTTCCTTCACCGTTAAGACACGTGGTAATAATGTTGAAAATGATTCGCACGTGAAAACATCAGAGGTTCGAGACTCGGGATTTGAACTCGCTTCACTCGGCTTCCCAAGCGCGTTACCACTGGGCTACCACTGCAATGGGTTAACTACGCTCAAAATTATCTTTGGTCCATTACCATATTTAGCAGACAGCTGATAACACATTTTATCTTCATTTTCTTACAAAACTATTCGAAGCGATAATTTTTCAAAAGCAGTAATTATTAAAATAAAAAAGGATAAAGAATGCCGCTGTCCTCAAAGAAGACCGGTCCTATGGTGTGGAAACTTTTTACACCTTATCTTTCTGTCTGAGTACTTTAAATGTTACTGATAATTAACATCAAGCTCAATTGCATGTATAAATCACGCTTTAAGAAGGTATGATAGTTACGGGTTCGATTTTTCGTTCAGTATTAATTTAAAGTAGTGAAAGAGTTCCAGATTCACTCAGGCGCATCCCTAAGTAGGTAGGTCCCTTAGCAATATGTGTTGTATTGGTCCGTTTGGAGAAATTGAATTTCTACAATCGACATTGTTGGTTAAAAAAACTAAAAATATCCGATAATGACATTCAGACATTTTCTTTTGATGATAGCGTTTGTAGGACGTAATTTTGTCTAAGCCCAAATATATTATGGGAACTAATTAATACATAAGGATAAGATTCTACATACATATGTCAATCTCTAGCCACTGATGCTTCTTTCGAAGGACAAATTAGCGAACATACACCATCTCACTGTGTTAGGACGCTTCTCTAGGTGCCTTATGGATTTTGAATTGCAAATGACTTGATTAATTTACATCTATGTTTCTGTGCTTTCTATAAAAATGTATGCTATACAAAAATTATATACATATATCTAAATCTTCAGAATAAACATTCTCTAACGCTACAAACAAATTGACAAAAATAACCATTTTATTTGTACTATTTAATAATATTAATAACGATTGTTGTTAACCTTAGCTGATGACAAGAGCTCACTAGTTTCTCGTCTAAAGAGTCCGTACTGCGATTCACCAAAGGAATGCACTCAGCGTTCTAACTCGCATTCCACGCAGGCATGACTATCGGAAGTGTTAAGTTTTACGTAACCAGTTTTATTGTTTATTTATTTATTTTATTAACATAAGAAAATACAGTGACATTGAATACTTAATTATATATAAAAACAAATGTACCTACACTTAATTATTACTGTACAAGTCTTGACTGCGTGGAATAGTGGTAAGAATACTAGCCGCATTCCGCCGCTGAGTGCCAATGAAGATCTTTTGGATGAAAAAGTAGTACACCAGTAGAGGCGATAAGACGAGGTGTTATGGCTTTTACGAAGATGGGGGCCATGGGTTTGTTCAAAAGGTATAGGGTGTAGCAATCTAGGATTCAAATTAATTACTCAATTTCACTAACATAATAAAAATTATAAAATCACTGAACAAACAATCGAACAATTTTTTATCATTATAACACTTTTAATTCAAAAGAGTAACATTTTCTGAATTAACATTATTATTTTTTACAATTGCTCGATCGAGCGTCGAATTCATACATGACGAAATTACGAACAGTACAATTTTATCTATACAGATAAATAAAATTGAAGTGTCTGTTTGTAATGTCAAAATAACAGCTTTATACTAAATGTATATGTAATTATATACGGTATTTATAAGAAAAACACAATTTTTAAAATTTTTGTCTGTCTGTCTGTTTCTTTCGGCTAATCTCCGAAACGGCTGGACCAATTTTAACGGGGGTTTCACTGGCAGATAGCTGATATTATAAGGAGTAACTTAGGATACTTTTATTTTAGAAAAAGAATTAGAGTTTCGCTCAAAAAATAAATAAAACGTATGTACCTATGGACAAACCCGAGCGAAGCGAGAGCGAGTCGCTAGTGTATGCATATGTACATTGTATGCGTAGACAGTTGTGCAGTAAACATTTGTGTTGCTTTCACACTTGTGTAACACGCGGATGCAAGTCCTTCCGATAGGTGTAACTCGTAATCAACTGGTATAATGTTGGTCATTGCTTTTCAGTTCAAGAGCGATTTCATGTTTTTGTAAATGTACTTTATTAAAACCTGCAGGCAGCTTGTTCATTTTGCGGTCTTTGTAGATGAAAATTATCCAATTTTAGTATATATAATAGGATGATTGACGACATATTTTAATTTTTGTGTAAAAAATAGGGACTTACCCCAACTTCACTCGGGTCAGTCCCTAAGTGCCCTAAAGTACCTGTGTTATTCCAGATCATAATCTATCTGTGTACTAAATTTCATTCAAATCCCTCCAGCCGTTTCAATTTAAAGCACTAACAAACATACACACAGATACAAACTTCGCATTCATAATATTAGGCCGTTTATGAACGACGATTTTATTAGAAAAAGAAAATCATACAACTCGTATTTATCTGTAAATCGATATCAAAGGATGATACACTATATTTTTTAATCTAAAATCGTAATTACTAACAGATATTTTACGGTTCTACTTAATTGTAATTAATTGGAATGTCACTAAACAGAAAGTAAAACTGTATTCCACACTCAGTATTCGCATTTTTGCACGATCATAGTACCTGATGGTCATTTGTAGTCGTATGTGACAATTGAACACTCTACTGAATTTCAATTAAATAAATTCTTTATCAAATGCGAATATATTTAGTATATGGTTTACAAAACTTAATTTTATATTTATTTAAAACTAGCGACTCACGCTCGCTTCGCTCGCGTTCGTCCCTAGGTAACGTACCTATGCTCACGATTAGCTATGCTTATACATAAATAGTAGCTTGCTACTCCTAAGATATTTAAATTATATAGCGATTTACCCTCGCTTTGCTCGGTTGCGTACGCCGTACGCGGATTTTGTTCACATTTTCATGGGTTTTAATTTTTTTTCGCGGAACCCTGATTCTTTTTCTAAAATAAATGTAGCCTAAGTTACTCCCTATAACATCAGCTATCTGCCAATGAAAGTCCCGTCAAAATCGGTCCAGCCGTTTCGGAGATTAGGCGGAACAAACGACAGACAGACAGACAGACAGACAAACAGACAGACAGACAAACAGACAAACAAAAATTGTAAAAAATGTTGTTTTAGTATATATACCGTGTATACATCCATATACATTTAGTAAAAAGCGATTATTTTAATATTACAAACAGACACTCCAATTTTATTTATCTGTATAGATACCTTTTATATCCCACTGATATTGCTTAATAGTACACATATGTACTACTTATATACCATCGACAAATACACTCTCTGTTCGTACATTTTTTCGTAATGCATTCACCAGTTTACCCCCAACTCCCAAGTCTAGCGTGCGTAAAGAAGTTTTACTTCAAAAAGGGCTGAATACAATATTTAAGACAGAGTGAGAGAGTAAATTAAGAAAGTTATCTTTCTATAGTTGATTAGTTATAAAATGTTTGTTACATAAGCGACACGTCGCGTGCGCACTTACACGTGTATTAGTGAGTAATTTCTCGATCTAAAAACGGAAGTAAAAATTCAATTACGTTCTATAAATAAGATTTAACGCAAGCTCTGCCGCGGCGCGCGTCGCTCTGAATGCTGACAGGATGGGACTGTATTTTATATGTATTAATGTGCCTTTTATTATTAATTTATACAATTTTATAAATAATTTGCTGGATAAATGAATTATTTAACTTAAAATATATCTTTTACTTAATAGTTTTGTTTTTGCAAATTTCTCCGCAAACATGTAAAACGTATTATTTTGGATTACATTATGACAGTATAATTTTGTTTGTTTAAATATTATAATTTTGTCTATTTGAGTGAAGAGTTATCCCATCAAAAACGTAAATGTAAAAATGGGAGCCAAGTTCAATATTAAGAATAAGCGTGGTTGTCAACGTCACCGACAAAAGAATTGAGCCCTCAATGGGTGCCAAGTTCTGTAGATAATCCTGAATTTTTTTTTCATAAGAACAAGCATCATTATAAAATAATTTTAAAACATATTTTTTTTAATTTTTTCTGCTACAAAAGTATTTGCTATTTAAAAATGGTTTTTTTAAAATTTGAACAGTCGAATTATTTACACAGAGTAGATAACTTAGGATAAATTGAAGTTCATGATTTGACTTGGCTAGATTTTACCAGTAAAGCAAGGTTTTAGGAGAGTGACCTTACAATAAAAAAAAAAAAGTGACTTGCGTATAACATGAAGAAGATATAAATGATTAGCCGAATATAAGATAACTTGTATGTAACATATATAACTAAGTTTATAATATCAAAAATATTATAACAAAAAAAGTAAGGTTTTTACTGCCTCATTTTCAACATAGGATGTTGATCTCAACATGCATGTGCTTCGTAAGTGGATTAATCGATGCAGAGATTACAATTGGAGATGTAACGCAGATGTAATCCGAGTATATCACTCACGACATGCAACTTACATAACATGGAGACTAGGAAACTATCTTATCTTTTATCTTATTCTACAATTTACACACGCGAAGTACTTTTACTACCTATTATATTATTAACTAGCGACTCAACCTCGCTTCGCTCAGGTTTGTCCCTAGATACGTTTTCACGTTTAGTATGGAATAGATTATTTTTAAATATTTTACTCTTGAATTTTTCTGATGTTTTAATAGTTATTCTGCTATTAGAGGTAAAGGAAAATCTAACAAAATGAATATCATAAAAATTGATCCAGCCATTCTCGAGTTATAAGTGTTGTAACAAACACTTTGTTTTATATATATATATATATATATATATATATATATATATATATATATATATATATATATATCCATCTTACTAACTTTTCTTTTAATCAAAGTTTGGGAGTCGATTTTAACCTACTTCTAAGTATTTCACACATTATAGTTGATTAAAATAATAATCTCTCCATACCACAGATACAAATAATTATAATATATTAATATTGCTTTTATAATGACAGTCATCAGCTATCTAATAAAAATAAAATTCTGCTCGTCAGTAAGTGCATCACTTTAGAACAACTTTACCTATTTAGCCGTTTTTTTAAAAGCTGTTTTTGTAAGCGACCTTTTTCTGTAAAATTTTTGTATAAACTTGTCTGGCTTGTGACTTGTGAGTCAACTACATACTTGTAATAAAGTCATTAAAGAATTCATTTTATAAAAAATATAATAATATACTATTACAATATCAAAAAAAGTTTTTGTTTTGTTAAATGGAGATGAACTAGTTACAGATTTAAGTACAATGTGAATTTACATTGTTGTTTCTTGCGGTCACTACCGTTCTCTCAGACCGCTAGGTCGGGTGGATGAAACATAAGAAGAAGAAAGTTATATTTCATGACAATTTTTTTATAACACTTTATTGCACACGAAAATGGTACATTAAAAAAATTACAAATAAAGAGCTGTGTAAAGGCGGCCTTATCACTAAAAGTGATCTCTTACAGGCAATCGATAGAAAAGGATACAAGAAAATAAGTGAGAACAGCGGAAAGGTGCATAAAGTGCAAGTCATTAAAACTTAATATAAATATACTCGTATATAAACATTATTTCTATATAAAGAGCTTCAAAGTGGAAATAAAAATCACAATATACAGTCGATTCTGCTTCGTCCATACAAAAACTACACAGATGTCTTAAAGTCGCGCACGCTAGCGGGTTACGTAAGCTATAGCGCGCCACGAAAGTTAAATGAATTATTAATTAATTACTGTGACCTACAATTTGTTAACATAATATCCGATTGAGAGGACATTGAATAATCGAATTAAGTGATCGATGACTGGACGGCGGACTTTTCGCTCTGGCTGACGTTTCTACTACTTTAAATTAATGTTATATTTAGCTAAGCAAGTTCTTGTGTACCAGCGATCAATTTTCTTTTTAGGTAAATCAGTCTATCTCTAATAAGAGGATGAAGAAGATATTATATAGTCTTCATAATATTTTCTATTTGTCTTTCCAAAAATATATGTAATCTAACTTGAACTATCCCCTATTCAGCCAAAGTGAATTTGCAAACAAGTGCAAAATTTTCAATGACACCTAAAATGAACGATGACCTGAATGTCCCATACAATTTTTGCCATATTTTTAATAAATCCCTTTAGAGATTAAAAATAAGTTATTCATTTTTTAACGATCATTTGCATTATAATGTAACGATTTCAAAATTTCTACCATAATAAGACAAGAGCAACCTAAGTGGACGCGTGTACGTCAATTTCACAATGCTCCACTTAACCGGGCAAGAAACTTTTGAGGAAAAGACTGCATTCGGTTAGATAATAACGCGAGTCGTTTTCTTCGGAGGTGATCTTTTTTCATAAAAAGGCCGCACTCTCTCTGATTAATTACCGACCAAATTGAATAACACTAGTCTTGATTTCATTTAAAATTGGGCCCAAATTATACGGTTTAGCGAATGCGCTGCTTTTTACCGTACAATTAAAGTGAGTAATTTTATTTGTTGCGTTGTTTTTGTGATGGTAATTTTTTTTTATGATGGCAAGATACTTTTATAATTATATTAATATGGTGAAAAAGATTGTGTCGAGACAGTTATTTCTTCACTTTTTATAGTTGTTATGGACGACCAGTGGTCGGTGTTCTAGTTGACAGTGAAATAGTTTTTGTTGAAAGTACTCACTGTTGGTTGTTGTCGACGTTTTCTAAAGTGATGATGCTGGGAGTCAAGGCTGATATGATGATACCCACAGGGATGAGCGCGGTGACTAAATTCAGTACACTTTTCCAAGGGTTCACTCTGAAATTGTCAAATATAATTATTAATATATAGGCGGATCGAGATTATAAAATGGACTCAGTTTACCTGCGACTACGAGGAGAGCTCGAAAACTAGAGAAAAATGCTATTGCGAACATAAATCATGTATTTGTATGATCTATGCTAATATTATAAATGTGAAAGTTTGTGAGTACGGATGGATGTTTGTTACTCAATCACGCCAGAACAACTGAACGGATCTGGATGAAATGGACAGAGACAAATTATAGTCTGGAATAGCACATAAGCTACTTTTTATCCCGGAAAAATGTACAGATTCCGTGGGATAGATTCGTCTCTGTTTTTCTAGAGGTGAACCTAGTTTTATATATCCCTAGTTAAATATAAAGCCAAACATTCCTAAACAAGAAGTATAAAAACTGAAATTTTAAACCTATTCACTTTTAAGCATCTCTCAATTTGTTTAGGTGAAAATAGACATCAGTTTCGCAACAACATAATAATGTATTGTGCAATGTGCATGTATTGAATAAAATACCAATTATTTTAATCTTCCAACTAATCCTACTCAAGCGTACAGACTTTTATAGAAAATTATTAAAAAGCGCTTATGTTACGACATACGATTCCGCTTGGACAGTGAAAGGACACAATTTGCTCGGCGATCGGAGGCGGCATAATTATTGCTATGTACCTGATGTACGCTTTCGAGCTTTCCATACTTGTTGCGAGTAAATAATAAGTAAATGTTGTTTTGAAAACACCAATAAATATTTTTATTAGAAGTTTAAAGGATATGGATGTCATTCTTTTTATTTTTATTGATCATTTACATCGTTAAACTGTCGTAAAAATATTATTAAGCTCGGAAGTGCACTGAATAAAAGAAATATAACTGTCAATAATAATTAATTTGAGCTGTTCAAACACTACCCGCATCACAAATGAATGTTCCTAGCGGGACTCTACCCGCGACCGCTGGCACAGCAAGTAGGGTCACTACAAACTGAGCCAAACGTGTCGTCAAATCTATGTTTTCTTATCAAGCACTGAATACCATTGCAATGTCAATAACATTTTGTTGACATAATATTATAATCTGACGTCCGCATGATTGGGTTCCTGTAAAGGAGGGTTCCGTGTAACGTTCTACGTTCAAGTATTGAGGCGATAAGAGATAACAAATAATGGAAATCGTTACACATTTAATATGATATTAGTAAGGATACAAATGTGTTTCCTAAATACGAGTATATTTAATAACTAGTAACTTACCCTTGCTCCACTCGGGTTCGTCCCTTGGTACGTTTTAACGGATAGTATTATAGATTTCCCAGAGATGAGATATTTTTCCACAATAAAAAGTATTCTATATATTAACCCGTATAACCAGCTATCATCATATCAAATTTCATCAAAATCTGTCCAGTGATTTTCTCGGGATGCGTTCCCAGATAGAGGGACAGACAGACAGACAGACAAAAATTTTAAAAATTATAATCCTCGGCCTCGGCCTCTGTATCGATAATAATTACTATTTCAATAAAATTTTCCAATAAATATTTATTGTACAGATTGGACTCAGAATATTATTACATTTTGTATATATTAAATAATAAAAACAGTGAGTGTACCTTCTTTGTTTGATCGCAACATCCTTTCCATCGTTAAATTCTAATCCAAAATTTGCGTCATCTCCGTCTGTACCTGGTTTCTCTTTGAACAAATCTGGCCGCTGGTACAGGCTTCCCGCAGGAATATTCACAGTCTCAATTGTAGGCCGAGGCTCTCCTCCGGTCCCAAAATGCTCCTTACTGGGCATATTGTTTTCGAAATTATATTGAGAACGTATGTGGGGCGGGTAGATATCTACTGGTTTTTTGTATTGTAATTGGGTGAACTCTTTTGGAAAGCTACAATTAAAAAAAAGTGTGTTTGTATTTATGTACGCACGTGAGAAGTTATACTTCTTTGGCGTAACAGAACAAAAATAGCTAAAGATTTCATCCCGTATATCACAACTCTCTGTTTGTAAAAGAAATGCAGCTAACTTCATCATGTCGCTTTTTGGCTGTCGGTGTGCCCGTGCATCGTAAAAATTTTACTCTCATAATGTTTTACAAACGCGCCAAAAGAAGTATAACTTCAAAAAATATGGAACTGAACTTTGGAATATATATTAAAAAAAAGTAATGATATTTTTTAAAGAAATGCTGGAAAAAATGCAGATTTTATGTTATACTTATTCCTGTAATATTTATTAACGTGTTATTAATCTTAACCTTTATAAACGTAACTAACTATATTATAAATATTATGAGATTTTAGTTAGGAAATAATCGGATATTATTACCTGATAAATCCTGGTAACGGCTTGTTAAAGGGGGAAAATGACTCCTCCGTTGAATGCGGTGGAATAATGAAGGTATCTTCTTCGTAATAACTTCCTAATTGTGGGCTCGGCTTAAATTCTTTTGCTTTGCTTTCATTTTTAAAACTACTATTAGTATCCTTAAATGTTTTACTTTTGACGTCGTCATTTTCTTTAATCTTTGAGGAGTCGTAAGCTGCATCTATGGTCCAAGTAGTTTTATTAGTTACAAGATTCCTGGGCTCTGATTTGACGTCTTTATCTACTGAATTAGTTTTTAACTCAACATTATTTTTCATTTCATTACTTTCTTCGATATTATATTCGGATGAATATTTAGAAGTTGTGGTATCTACTTTATTATTAACATTTCTTTCTAAAGTTTTATTGTCTTGATTGAGCTTTTGTTCAGAGACAACGTTGTCGTTTTCTTTTCCATGGTAAATGATATTTTTCACTGGATATAGTTTTGTTACGTTATAATTTACCCTTTCTCCTAAGCCTTTTGATATTTCGCGGCAAGAAGCTACTTTTATCAGAAGGACAATTATGAGTATCTGTAACAATAAGAATTCTAAAATGGTTATCATTCTTTTTTTGTATAATACTTGATCATATAAGCGATTATAACATATTGAGCTTAACTATAGTCATCATGATATTTTATTAAGAAATAAGCATCTATGATAATCAAATAATTCTTCGAATGGGCGTTTTAAAGAGCGGGAAGTGCAGCAGTACAACCATGACTCAGAAATTTTTTTTTTTTTTTTTTTTTTTATCTTTATTTTTATTTAGGGACTTTTATCCTTTTAGGACATGCCAGTCCCATCGTATCTTAACCTAAGTACAGCATCGCAACTAAATTATGAAAAAAGGAAAACTGGATTAATGTTGCAAAACCATATCTGCCAAAATTTTAACAACATCAATACTTAATGGGTTCGCTAATATACTTAAGTATGGTCCAATATCATAACTATTAATATTAAGTTTTTGCATCATTGATTCCCTCTCCCTTTGATGTTTAACACATTCCATAAGGATGTGTTGAACATCGTCTATCATGTTACAAGTATTACATAAGGGTGAATTTACCTTTTTCATAAGGTACCCAAATTTATTTGACGGATAATGTCCAGAACGCAATCTATGTAAAACAACAATATATTTACGATTAAGTTTAATATTAAAAAACCATGGTACTCGAGGAGGCTCACACTGTATAGTTTTGTACCAAATACCCTTTTCTATGCTTCTTTCGTCGAAGTATTCTTTAAATTTTTTATAGCAGATAATTTTAAATTTATACAGTATTTCAGTGTAATAAGGCAAAATATTAAATTCAGTTCCTTCAGAAATAGCTAGTTTAGCTAACCTGTCAGCCTCCTCGTTACCACCCAAGCCTATATGCGATGGAACCCATTGCAATCTCAGATTTATCCGAGAGCTGTTCAGCATGTGTATCCTTTTTAACACATTGTAGGCTATCGGTATACCTCTGCTATAACCAGAGGTGCACCGAGCCAAATGCTCTAAAGCGCTTTTGCTATCGGTGAGTATAACAAAATTTCCGTAGTCAAAATTCCTAATAATATAGTTAATTGCTTCTGAAATTGCAAGGAGTTCCATAGTCATAATTGACACTAGACCATCTACTTTTAACATACTAAATGTTTGGTTTGATGGAGCATAAAAAGCGGCCCCGAGTTTATCATCCTTTTTTGCTCCATCGGTAAAGATTTTAAAATAATTAGGATACTTACTGTTTATTTCATTTAAAATATCATATTTAATATAATGCTCTAAACTCTTTTTTGATTTTTTAACGCAATTTAAATTTAAGTTTATAACGTTATTTAATCCTATATAACTCACCCATATATCTAAGTTAAACATTTCCAAAGGGTATGAGTTTTGGACAACATAATCTTTACAGTCACTATAAGCTATACATAACAGAGGTTTTTTAACGCGCTGCCAATATCTTTCGCAAATTGGTGAACTAAGGTTATTTAAAAGATTTATGGTAACATTATTTGATCGAGACATACTTTTACTACAAAACTTAAGGGCAAGATAATGTCTTCTCAGAGATAATGGTGGTATACATAGCTCACTTTCCATCACGTGAATTGGTGTACTTTTTATAAATCCTCCTATTATCCTAAGGACAGCATTTTGCACCTTATCAAGCTTAGATAAATGAGTTTTTGCACAGTTAGCATATAAATAACAACCAAAATCAATTTTACTTCGAATCAATGATATATATAATGTACGTAAATGTTTAGGATGAATACCCCAGCCTGGGCCTGTAAGTATCCTAAGTAAATTTAAACATTTAGAAGACTTTTCTACGAGCATATTCACATGATTGCTCCACCGTAGAGATCTATCCAGCGAAAGCCCTAAATATCTAACATTATCTTCAACAGATAGTATATTATTATTAATGTTTAAATTTATTTTTAATCTCTTACGCCCTCTATTAAAAATACATACTTTTGATTTGTTCGCAGATAACTGAAGCCCTATATTATCTAGTAAAATTATCATAGTATTTAATGCCGCTTGTAATTCAGTCTCGCATTCATTCAAATTTTTGTGACTCGTATACAGAACAAAATCATCCGCGTATTGAGCCACAATAACATTCGTGATTAGCTGGTCTATGTTGTATGTAATAATATTGAATAGCAGTGGAGATAAAGGATCCCCTTGTGCAAGTCCTCTGTTAGTATGTCTTTCATCTGAAATACTATTTCCTTGTCCGAACCCTTTTTTAATTGTAAGGTGTCTTTCATTTAAGAATGACCAAAGATATCCACAAATACTTTTTCCAACTCCTAATTGATCGAGAATAGTAATAACTTTATCAACCAAAACATTATTGTACGCATTTTCGATGTCAAGAAAACAAGAAACTGTTGGCATATTTTTAGCGAAACCTATTTGTATATGACTTACTAATCTTGCTAAGCAATCCATGCATGAGTGAGCCCTTCTGAACCCGCATGTTAATGGCGATAAAGTTAGATTTTTTTCTATATACCATTCTAAACGTTTAACCAACATACTATGAAAAATTTTACATAAACAGGAAAGAAGTGAAATAGGTCTAAGCTTAGAATCAGTATCAAACTCACTACCTAGTTTGGGTATAGGGACTATTAATATTTTACGCCACTGACTGGGTACAAAGCCCAATCTAAATATAGCGTTATATATATTTAAAAGCAATTGTTTTCCAGACAGAGGTAGATTATAAATCATTGAGAACGTAATTCCATCACTACCTGGAGCAGTATCCCGGTTTTTTAAACAACTTTCCAATTCTTGTAAGTTAAAAGGCGTCTCGAGAAGATCATTATTTGATGTGAAAGTAGGGGCGCAATTAGATACAGAATCTGGAGTTAGGGATCGAAGTAATTCTTTTTGTTTATCATCTGGAACCGAGAACTGAGTATGCCGCATCCCTTTAAACCATTGCATCTTGTTCCACATATCTAAGATCGATGTACACTCATCAATACTTCCACAAAAATTTCTCCAACTACAACCTTTCGCCAAACAAAGCTGTTCCCTTACCGCCGTAACTTTTCTCTCCAATATACCCAGATTTTCAGGAGTTGGATTTCTTCTAAAATTCCCCAAAGCCAGTCTTCGTTCTGCTACTAATTTAGATAAAGATGAACACCAGTATTCTCTTGGTTTAAATTTGTTTGTTGGACCAGTATTTAATTTTAGTAAAGGAATACGCCTATTAGCTGCGAGAATAATTTGACTTAAAAAAAAATCATAGTGTTTTTGAACATCATTAGTATCAAAATTATAACTATTAAAGTGGGACATAAGAGTTAACAGGTCTTTTTTATATTTTCCCCAATCCGCTTTTTTAAAATTCCACCTTACATTATACTCTACCTTACTACTAAAACACATTGTGAATTTAATAATTAAATGATCGCTGCCTAAATTCTCATTTAATACTACCCATTTAAAATATATTGCAATATCTGAAGATGCAAAAGTTATATCAGGGGAAGATTTTTGTAACGAGCCATTTACTAATTTAATACGAGTGGGATCTCCGTTATTTAAAGAAACAAAACCGTGATCCAACGAAGAATCTATTAATTGCAGACCCCTACTATCATTTTTGTAAGACCAGTTCGTGTGATGGCCATTAAAATCACCTGCTATTAATGTTTTTTTATTTATAAGACTGAAAATGTTATCCCAATCTGCTTGACGTGTTTGAACCGACGAAGGAATGTAAACAGAGATAATATTTTCTAAATATTTACAATTTAAAATCTTTACATGGACAATTTCTATACCTGGATTGATGACATTGGTGGAGCAAAGATGTGATTTTATTGATTTATGTACAATGACTGCTACACCCCCATAGGAGTCGGGCCTGTCTTTTCGGTAAACATTGTATCCTCGAATACGAACAGGTGTTAATTCATTTAACCATGTTTCACATAATATTGCTATGTGCACGTTTTCACTACACAATACAGAATCAAAGTCAACTAACTTAGGTCTTAAACTTTGTGAGTTCCACTGAACAATGTTTATATTAAAGTCTTTAGCCATTCCAAAGGTTTAAAAATTTTTCAGCCCATATTCCACTAGAAAAACTTGTCATAAATATTAATTTAAACGTTTCAACAATTGTCTTCAACACCATACGAATTTTATCTTCAAACTTATCTTCTGACATAAAAATTTCCTTTAATTTCCAAATCAAGTCACAGATGTTAAATTTTCTTCTTTTCTCTTTATCTTCATCTTTCTTAGTTACCTTATCTATACTATCCTCGTTCTCTGAGCTCGAAATTTCATAATCCATTGATGTTTCCTCCTGAGTGTTTGGTATCTTGTCCTTAATTACTTTCTTTCTTTTTTTCTTTGTAGAATTAGATTTTTTTGTTGTATCACTATTCAAATTATTTTCTTTACCTTGAATGTTTACTTCTGCTGTAGTTTTTACTACGCTGCTGTATGTTCTAACTGTATTTTCATTTGGATTCTTACTGCTACTTATTGTGATAACTTCGGTCTCCTCTTTCTTCTTATTCTCTTTTTCATTTCTCAAATAAAGTTCTAAAGCCTTTTTGTACGTTGTATTTTCTTCACTCATAATATAGCGTATCTTTTTCTCTTTAAGGAAAAAAGGGCACATTTTGTCTAGTGCAATGTGAGAGCCCTTACAATTTGGACATTTGTATTCTTCTGTATCACAATTAGTATGATCCTTTCCGCACTTTGGACATATCATTTTGTTCAAGGAACAAAACTTTTTACTGTGGCCAAACTTCCAACATCCTGAACATTGTGTTACAGGAAACACATATTTATCCACGTCGTATTTACAACCATAAGCATCAATGACCGATGGAATAGACACATTCTTAAAACATAAACGTACTGATTCACATTCTACCCATTTATTCTCGCCATCTAAACGTTTCATTCTCTTTGCAGATACTATCTCGCACGAGGCTCTTAGATTTTCTAATAATTCTTTTTCACTAATATCAAGGTCTACCCCCCTTATGATCCCATAAGATAAGTTACTTTCGTCAGTAAATTGCGCCCTTATATTCATTTCTGCTAATTTTCGATTTGTAATAAGCTTTTCAGCCTGCTCTTTACTATTAAATACAATAAATATTTTGTATGGACTTTTGTATTTAATCTTACTTACGTTAATTATACCCTCATTCCTCAAAAATCTAGCAAAAGCCATTTGTTTCGGCATAATTTGTTGTGAAAATAGACAAACTTCATATTTTTCTTTTTCTAATATATAAGTATTATTTATGTTTCTGTGTACAACTATATTAGAATCCATATATGACATATTTTCCGTAGAGCAACTCCTGATCAAACGTTTTGAGCCCTTCCTTTGGACAGTTATAAAACCATCTTCGCTGCCATCTTCACTTTCTCGCGTACGTTTTCCGTTTTTTCCGTTCTCTAATTCTTGTAACTCTCTTTCACATTCATTTAATATCTCAGAATCGCTTTTATCTTCATCACTCAACTTCTCTTCCATTATAAATTATAGAGGGTAGATATAAAAAAAACAATATCACTCAGTCGTATAATAATACTGCGTGCGTTCGTCACAACGTCCCGCGCGCAACTCGACTCAGAAATTGTAAGTATAATAGATTGTAGTGTACATATCCCATATAATATCTTCGAGAAAGTGGTGAAAAGGTTATAGATCAAAGGCTTTGGCCTTAGTTATCGACCCGACGTAGTCGTGCTCTGTGCTTGGGTTTAAAACATTGTTCAGATCAACTGGAGGCTGTGTGAATTTGATTCAAGAAATGAATTATTTATTTTACTACTATAATTTATAAATAATATTGGATTTGGTCTTCACTCGCATAGTAAGCGGCATGGGGATAAAATATCCGTATTGGTAATGGTATTCTATATCCGTTCCTATCATGCAATTATTTTTTTTGTAAAATTTCATCGAAATATGTTCAGATGTTTAGGCGCGTGTGTAACAAACACACTGACGAAGTTACTTTCACATTTATATAATATTACCATGGATGATAAGTTTACATAAACTACGACTAAGAATGTCGCATTCATAATTTGTAAGTTATTACAGCATCCATTCATGTGATTTAAGCAATCCCATCCATACGAATATTACAGATGTGAAAGTAACTGTCTCTGTCGGTGTGTCACGCTTAATTCGCTGAACCGATTTAGATGAAATTAGGTATGAAGATAGTTTGAGACCCTATGAAGGATATAGCATGATAGGAGTTTTTATCCCGAAATTGTCCCTTAAGGAAGTGAAAAGGGGGGTGGAAGTTTGTATAAGAAATGAATCATTTCTCAAGTAAGGGATATAAAACTCATTATACCTATAAATATATACATGTAATGTTTTCCATACTAACGATTAAAACATATATGCCTAGGAACGAACCCGAGCGAAGCGAGAGTGAGTCGCTTGTATTATATAATTATATAGGCCTCTCTAACTTATTCATATTTTTTAAAATTCATAAATAATATTCATGAAAAATATGAGATTAATAACTCGAAATAAAAAATCTGAAGTTTTATACTATGCAATAGTAGGTAGAAATAAAAAAAATAAGTACTATAAAGGTGTCGCATGTAAAGTACTCAATCAAAGAGAAAACAGATTCGGAGACGTGAAGAATGTAGAGCCGCACGTTGAGGCATTCCGCCTTCACACAGATAGAGTAGAGACAAGTTATCTAATAAATGTGTTAAATGATCGGTCTTGAGGCCGCGGTCGTGACTCTACGTGACACGTGACGTAGATGGCACTGTGTATACGCAAATTTTGAATAGTACTCTTTGATCTTAGGGTTCCTTACCTCAAAAAGAAAAAAATAACCCTTATAACCCTTACAGTCTACTTTCAGAATATGTAAAGAAATGATCAAATCGTATGACATATTTTTTTTTCGTTATTCGGGGGCGGAAATGAGACCTTATCCGATACCCTTCCTTTGGCAAAAGCAATATCTTATAGCACAAGTAAAGGGGAAAATCTTTAAAAATAGTTATATCACAAGGTGTTTTTTTTGCGGTTGTAAACATATTTTAATGTTTCATACTACGGAATTCTCGGTCTGCGAATTAGATTCGCACTTGTCTCATTTTTATTTTATATTTTAATGGTGCTGTTATAATCTGAGTCGTAATCAGTTCATTCCGCACTTTCCTTTATTCGTCAGACTCCTCATATGTATCAAATTAATCAATCTTGCAACTTTTGCTATTGCACTGAATAGTATAATTATTACAATTATACAAGAAATGATATAAATACAGGTAATCTTCAGTATTTTTAACGTAGCAATTATTTTCAGAATTTTAATGTCTTTGCTTCTTTACGAATGTTTCACTTAAAATGACTAGACAACATTTTTAAATATGAAGTTATAAAGCCCCCTGTGTTCTACAGTGTGTTAATGCTAGAACAGGGGGCTAATATAAGATGGCATTCTAAAGTTATTGATAAATAGAAATTAAAAAAAAAAACTATTTCGGAATGATATATGCGCCAACCCTTACTTGGCCAGTGTGGTGGACTATGGTCTGATCCCCCTCGTATTGAAGGGAGGCCCGTACCCAGCAATGGGATGTTAAAAAGGGCTGAATACAATGATATATTGTTTTCTGATATAATAATTTTGTCCGCAGTCCGCAGGATTTCAGAAAGCAAGGAAGATTGAAATAAAGCAGCAAATATAGTGAATACTAGCAATAAATAATGCCCATGTGGTAGAGGTTGGTGCGCGAGCGCAGGCTGCGACGCGGTCAGTGACTTACTGATTTGGGTGAAAGTGAAGTTATGCAACGCCCGCGCCGGCCGCGGCCTCGCCACTTGTGTTTATCATTTCTACTATTTAGGTCAATAGGAAATAAAATTCAAAGAATTCTCAAAACTAGTTAATTTATTTTGGCAAACAGGCGGAAACCATTAAAATATTTTAAATAATTTTTTTTTAATTACTTCAAATCAGATAAGCTTTAATTTAAGGTATTTTAACAGCTCTGTTTTTGGTCATTTGCTAATATTATTTTTAGTTTACAGCGTTATTTTTGGCTCGGGCTCAAGAAGTTTTTATTGGAACATAATTGCTTTTTAAATATATTTATGATTTGATAAATCTTTATTATGATATTTTTTTCTTTTTTTACATAATTTTTATATTTATTACTTGCGAGTTTTTAATTTTTATATATTTATTTTCACAATATAATTTATCTGGAAAGTAAAATTTTGCATAGATGTAGCATGAGAACTTCTAAACTCTTCTTATTGAGAGCTTCTCTCTCTCTCCGATAAAGAAGATATGCATGTTAGATATGTCTATTGTCTATAGTCTGTGAGTTATATTTTTTTTTAATACTTTTTATATCTAAAAATGACTCATATTTTTCTTGAAGCACAAAAAAATCACTTACATTCAGACTTAGTGAGTTCATACATTACATAACATTGCTATGAGTATTGATATTTTGACAAACATATCTCGACATTTTAATTAGCCTCTTCATCTTATCAGGAAATAGTATCACATATACCTAATATTATACTTTCATGATTTTTTCTAATGCTTAAAATATAAACAATGACTTCAATGGGTTAAAATACTATATTAAGTGTTATCTTTAATGTAACACATAAAATAAAACAGTAATTTAGCGAAATATGTACAATATAGACCCCAAAACAATAGTTATTAAAATTTTGTCTGTTTGTGTGTGCGCGTTTCACACAAAAAGTACTGAACCGATTTTAATTAAATTTTGTGAAGTGATAACTTATTACTCGAGTCAACATTTAGGATACCTTTTATTGCAAGGAAATCTTCCATTCCCACGGGAAAATACAATAACTAGTTCTATCGAGTCGTTCTTAGAGATTTACATTTCTAATGCTGGCTAAACCTAAAGAGCTACATTAAAACAATGTACTAGAAAATTGTAGGTCTTAAAAAGGCCTACAGAATAATCTGCAATAGCATAAGTCTTTCTCCTAAGGTATATTAGCTATAACTATTCATCTTTATTTAAAACATACTTAGGGACGCACCCGAGCGAAGCGAGGGTTTCATTAATATTTTTTATATTTGACAACATTACAAGATTTGAAAGTGCTGAAAAAATACCATTTCTTTATTTCTATCCTGAGCCTAAATGTACGCTTGTTAATTTTTTTAATATTTAAATTCGTAGAAAAGAAATAAAATGTAAAAAATGTGTGATATTTGAATATATAACTAATCAGGTAGTGGTCTTTGCATTTGTTGCATTTAAAAATCGTACTAATATTATAAATGCGAAAGTTTCTGAGGATGTATGGATGTCTGGATGTATACATGTTTGTTACTCTTTCACGGAAAAACTACTGAATAGATTTTAATGAAACTTTACAATAATGTAGCTCATACATCAGAATAACACATATGCTACTTTTCGTCCCGAAAAAATGTACGGTTCCCGTGGGATAGATTTGTTTTTCTAGTAATAAAAAAATATATTAAAAATTAACTATATTTTTATTTTATTGTAAACAAAAATACAACGATTTCTTTTCATCAATATATAGATAAGGCATATTTTTAACACATTTTTAAATTATATAGTTTGTGTTATATTAAAAATTCCTTTACCATAAGAAAAAAGTTCCTTCAAAGCCTTAAAGAAAGTTGTAATTACACGTAGTTTGAACGTTAGCGTGTTTCTATTGTTAGCATACAATACCTCTACCTACATTATTTGCATGGAGGCGTCAAAATTAAATAAAACTGTTTAACTATTAAACTTAAACAATGAGAATACAAAAAGCTTGTTTTAAATTTCTAATACATATATTTACACGACAAATAGTAAAAATATACTTTCAAGTAAAAAGTGTCTCATTATATATGTATGTATGTTTATGCATTTTGAAATGTATTGCATAATTCTTTAGTCTCGCTAAAACTCAAAAACGGCTGAACCGATTGGAATATTTTTTTTTGTTTTGTTGGGGGTGTGTCAGGGGTGGTTGAAGTATAAAAAATAGGGAAATCCCAAAAAAAATCAGCTGGAAAATCGAAAAGTTCAGAACTGTTTATTTTGTATTATTGTTATATCTATTCCATATAGACCCTTAAAACGTACCTAGGGATGAACCCGAGCAAAGCTAGGGCGAGTTGCTAGTAATATATATATATATATATATATATATATATATATATATATATACGTACAGTGTATGTACACTAATTAACAAACTCGTTATCGGTATCCGCGGGTTCATTAACATGAATATTTATTTCAAACGTATTCGGGTAGAGTCTAGTTTGAACTTAGAATTTATTACGCACGTATATGTTATATAATAGATACTACGGGACTAAGCGCATATAGTTGTGGGTGGTGAAATACATTGTTTTTTAACGGGTTGCACCAGCCGTGATTGCGGTACTAACTAATCCGAAAACTTTAAATTCACAGGAATCAATCTCGCACTTAGCCAAGTTTATCTAAACTATTCTATTAGGCAGCCTTTAGCATATAAATAAATAACTATATATATTATATATTAATATGTTATGACTTTAACACACAGTACTATCTAGTTCCATGGTAAGCTACGAGGCTTGTGTTATGGATAGTTGAGACACTACACGTATATAGCTTTAAATACATACATATTATAAATATAAGCACCCATGACTGGAGTAAGTAGAAACATTCGTGCTTATCACACAAATGAATGCCCCCAGCGGGACTCGAACCCGCGACCGCTGACATAGCAAGTAGGGTCACTACAAACTGAGCCAAACGTGTCGTCGAACGTCGACGTATGTACATACATATCGAAAGATGGCATTAGAGTAGATATCAAGATAATGACTGTATCTGCGACTGGTTTCATAGCCGCCACGACACGCCGGCGGACAGCGGACAGGTGGAGAAAGCGAACAGATGCATTTAGCTTGTTCACTCTATTGTTACGTAAGCACTGAGACGGAAGGCCACTATGATATGTGTACATTGTGATATTGTAACTTGTTTGTCGACTCCACCTTTGATTATTATATCTCGTAGCACTTTGTATATTTTTCCATATCAAATTAATAGCGGAATATGTTTTGAGAGAATTTAGTCAAAATATTGCTATACTAAATAAATAAATTGGGCCTAAATTTTAATATTTTTTAAAGAAATTAGAAAACAAAAAATTAACATAAAGGAATAGAAGAAAAATTTCAGAAAAGACAATATTATATACAGTTTATTGTTTATAGCTTTAAGAGAGAAGCTCCAAGGTGAAGCCACTTTTATAAATCAATACAATCGTCTTAAGTTGTAAGAATCGAACTCATTAAGCTCGGTCCTGTAAATCCATCCGGACAAAAATATACGTTAATAAATGCATTTAAGTAGCCTTGTGGCCTAGCCTTGTAGTTGAAGTACAGGTTTCCATGCCAGAGTCACAGGTTTGAGTTCCACTTGAGGCAAATATTTTTATAGCTAAATATTTGCTCCGATGTGAGCATTTGTTCGTGCGCTCCGTTTATGGGTTATAGATACCAGATAGGTTAGCAAGGCCGTTGACGTCTATTTATTGTTAACTAGCGAATCGGTCTAGTAGTTTCAGAGCCTATTCAGTACAAACAAACAAACAAACAAAAAATCAAATCTTTCCTTTTTATAATATTAGTATGATTAAAGTATGTGCATGTAAATTTTCATTGATAAAAAGATAACCATTTAATTTGAATATAATTAAATGTTATATAGATATTATTTTTGTGAAGGTCTCATATAAAAACAAAGTGTATGTAAAAATAATAAAATTTTATGAATTACTTAATAAAAAATTATCTTTATCACGATTCCGTCGAGGCTCAGAGTAAGTAGGTTAAGCATAACAGCTATAAAGCACTGTAAAGATCAAAAATACTGTTCAATTCACTAAGTCTTGCATGTTCCTCACTAGGCATTTGTTATATAATAATAATCTCCTTGGCGAGCGGTAGCTTAGCGGTAACGCTCTTGAATGGCAGACAAAGTGAAGCGGGTTCAATCCCCGGTTCTCGCACCTTTTATCATGTGCATTTAACGCATGATAAAAGGTGTGAGACCTATTTTCAACATGATAACCACTTGCAAATACGGTATGAAAGACATTGTGAGAAAACCTGTATATCTGAGAGAACGTAACTAGTTTTTGTAAGACATGTGAAGTCCGCCACTTGGGTATGGTGGTGGATTAAGGTCATATCTCCTGGCATTGAGGAAGCCCGTGCCCAGCAGTGCTGAATGAAAAAGAACTAAAGGAGATGAGAGAGAGATAGAGAGAGAGATGAAAATGTCTTTCTAACCGATACTGGTCACTGCGGCCAATATCATTGAAACTGCACAGGAGTTATTATAGTGCAAAACAACTTTAGCTTCACAAATACGGGCTATTTTTGAGAATTTCCTGATAGAAATCCTAATAGCTGTACTTGATCCGATCCGGGATTCGAACTCAGGACCGTCGGAACTGCAGACGTACTAGTTAGGCTTAATAGTCTACATTATTAGATTGTAGTGGACTTTTGAATATACCGTACTTATATATCGTAAGAAATGTCGGAATAACATGTAGCCTATATATCCCTAAGGCCTTTTTCTGTGGAAATAGAGTCAAAGAGTTGAACCGTAAAAGATGATATTAGTAAAGAATTGAAAGTAAAAGTTTCAAATATATATATAATTTGCAAGTAAAATATATAATAATAAAATGAAATCAATATTTTGTCATTCATAAAAAAAATCATTAACATTCAAAAGCGTTTTCTAAAATCATATATTGCTTGTATGAAAATAAAAGAGCTTAGATAATATTTATAGTAAAGTCATTTATATTTGAATAGAACATAAAGTTTTATGTTACTTTCAATGATTTTTATTTTTAACTAGTAAAGCCGCGGCCTCGCTCGCAATCAAACTACGAAAAATACGAAATTTCATGCAAATATATAATATGGAATGAAAATTTTCATACAAACTTTTATCCACTATTTCACTCCCTTGGGGGTTGAATTTTAAAAAATTCTTCCTTAGTGGATGCCTTCATCATATGAGAAATACGTGTGCGAAACTTCAATTTTCTAGGTTTAAGGGTTTGGTCTGTGCGTTGATACAACAGTCAATCACTTTTGCCTTTTATACCTATATATAGATTTATCGGCTAAGTGCGAATACGATTCGCGCACGTACGACTCTGTATAACTATTTTGGCCAGTTTGTATTAAAAAGGTTACATACTCTATGGTTTGTATTAGAAGTTTTTATACCATAGAGTTTTGTACCACACAAAGGTTTTGGCTTGTTAAGCAAAATGAAATAAGATACATTATTCTTATATGTATTTTTGCCTGTTATACAGAAAGGAAATTCTTAGTTGACGCAAATTTAAAAAAATGAGGTACTACTTCATTTTGTTTAAGACGTTCGTTTTTGGACAACTTTTGTTAATTTTTTACAGTGAAGTGAATATTTGATTTAAAATTAAACCTAATTATACGTGCATAATAATTCTATGTTCATTAGATATAATTATGTAAAAATGTATGAAATTCTTACCATGGTGTGAGGTTCGAGGAAGTCACCATAATGACTAGCGGCTGTCACCATGGCGTTACATTTATAATATCTTAAGCGGTTATGCTCATCCGAACGTGAATTGTCTTTAGAAGTTAGTGATGTCAACAACTTCCATCGATACTCGATTTTTATTAAAAGGAATGTAGGTGGACAAAGCGAAGTACAAATTATATATTTTTTATTCTATGAAGCGATTAAGATGAAGTAACCAAAATCAGCCAGGATGATATTATTACTATCAAAGCTATTGATGGGACAGACAGTCAGACGGACTACAGTTAAGGCTTAATATAAGTTTTGTACTAAACACAAACCTGGGTTCAATTTTCGAGTGAGGATATTTCAATGAATCTTTTTTCAAGAATTCTATAGTTAAAATTCTTACTGTACGCTTCGGTACGCGTTTATTATAATAATAATTTAATATTCGAGGGAATTTATACGTTATCATATCGATATAGCTCGCTCTATAAAAGAACAGTTTTCATCGAACACGAGCTGGCATTGTGAGTGGTTGTAATTATCTTTGTATCCAAGCTAGTATACTCGTACAATTGTGCGCGTAATCACTAATTTCTTTTTCTTAGGCAACTTCCATTAGGAAATGTAAAATTTTGTCTTGTTTATACTTTAAATAAAACCAAAAGCTTTTCATGCATAAGCACACGTAGAATAAAGTAATAGCTTAGACTAAGACCGTGACAATTTTCGTATATTTTATATTTAAAATGATAAACTTTCACATAAACTAGTCTAGTAGAAAAATCTTTCATTAGTGCTTACTTTCATTTTCGTTCTAGACCTAGCGACTGTGCGTTGTCTATAACTTAATCAGGAGATGAATTTAAGATTTTTGAAGTAAAACTTCTTTACGCACGCTTGACTTGGGGAGTAAGCTGGTGAATGCGTGACGTTACGAAATGTGTGATCGGGCGAAGCGAACGTATGTTGCCATGGTAACCGTTGTTATTGTCTGTCAAATGATATATAATATTATATTCTTTCCTTAAATGATATTCTATAAATATATGATTGTAATATGCCTAATATTTTTAGTATCTCACCTATCCTAATTATTTAAAACATAAATTGAATTTCATAAAGAGTACCGGTAACCTAGAGAAGTTTTACTTCTTGGGCGTGTACACATTCATACACGCACTCTTTAATTTTTATTCATTATAAAATTATTTGTACCGACTGTAGATAAGAGCACGTGGTATTTCAATAAAATTATTTACAGTTACTAAGGGACAGCGAGGCTTTCTATCAGTGCATGAATTTTGAGAATTAGTTTAGACGTTATAGAGATCATCTCCTATGTATTAAAAAAGAAATATACTAATAAACAAGTCTTACCAATTATACTGTCTGTATCTAGCGGGGTACGTAACGTAAATGTAAGACTTAAAGCGACTTATCATACCAGGATGTGTATAAATATTGTGCAAGTCTTCGGTTGAAGTCAGTCACCGAAAATGATAATTTTATTGTCATCTTCTATCTTCTATATACATATATAAAAGGCAAAAGTTTTTTTTTTCGTCTTCTTTGGTATATTATTTCTAAAGCATGGTGTGTTTACCTTAATATAGATTTACAATTTACCAATGTTATCCATGATATTAGCTTTAGCACTTGTGCTAACTAATTGTAAAACTGCTAGTAGACTTTAAATAAATAAAAAAAAGTAATTGACTGATGTATCAACGCACAGGCCAAACCCTTAAGGCTAGGAAATTGAAATTACGCACACGTATTCCTCATATGACGAAGGCATCCGCTAAGGAAGGATTTTTTAAAATTTAACTTCCAAGAGGGGAGGGGGGAGGGGGGGGATAGGGGATAAAAGTTTGTATGAAACTTTTTATTCCTTAGACATATTTGCATGAAATTTCGTATTTTTCGTAGTTTGATCGCGAGCAAAGCCGCGGGTACTGCTAGTTAGTTAATATACTCGACATTTTTTTTTATGTATGTATGTATGTATTATAATTTAATTTAGATATTTGTTTTATTTTTAGTTTGGTCGAATAAAATATATAAAACAGATTTTTTACTTCATTTATTGTAAACTATACAACTAATATGTGCTATAATGTGAATATTAACATTAATTAAAACAAATTAGTCGCTCCACAATCAAATACTTACACTCCCTCGTCCTTGATAGACATTTGTGGGACATGTTTGCATGACATTTTACCGGTGGTAGGACTCTGTCAAGCCTGAGGAGTCCGACTGGATGGGCACCACCCCCTTATCTATTTCTCCCGACAAGCAACAATGATTGCATTGTTGTGTTCTGGTTTCAAGGATAAGGTAGCCAGCGCAATTACAGGCAAGAGGCATATCATTTTAGTCCTCCCAGTGACAACGCACCTGAGGTTCTGCATTTTTGTTACCTAAAACCTAAGTGCATGAACCGTAGGTGTTATGGGAGACAGCTACTACTTTCCATCAGGTGGCCTGTTTGCTCGTTTGTTACTGAATCTCATAAAAAAAAATGCACTTCACCATTGTTCAATGTTCATTGATCATACTACAGACTATTCATTTTATTTAAGGCTGTTGCTATTCATACTTAAAATAAGGACGAATAAAAAATATTCATAATTTAATTCAAATTCAAATTCAAAATATAATAGGACGAATAATAAATAAAGGAAGCTATTGCTATTCGTCCGATGTATAGTCGGATGAATAAAAAATATATTATTCGTCCGATTATTGTCGGTTTGTATGAATATTTACCATTTTTTGGTTTCTAAAGTAAAATAAGCGATTTTTGGCGCAGGAGTTTTAATATGCAAAAAAAAGTGTGTGTGTATGCAATCACTCACGGTAGAATTGAAACTTCTTTGACAAATATCGCGATTAAATTAAAACAAATGCATAAGTAAACAAGGCATATTAAGCATATTACAATCATATATTTATAGAATATCATATACGGATTATTTATTTGTAATACACTGTTATGGTGAAATTTTTCTATAATAATTTAGGTTATTTAAAGATTTTAGTTTAATCAATAAAAACTAATTATATATTAATAATCACTTGATAAATCAGCGATATTTGCCACGCAAACACACCATGTGTGCATCTAATGTACCTACACAAGACAATAAAATCCGCTGAATGTCGAACCTCCTCCTTTGTGAGTCGGTTAATAACAAATTAGGCTTGAGATGTCAATCTCCTTGTTAAAACCGAACTTATACTGTATATTTTTTATAATCTCTCCTTATGAGACCTTGTGCTGAATCAATGACGTCATCGTGCAGCATCTCGTCTCGCCGGCTGCTGATGACGGAGGCAGAATAGTACATGACGACTGTAAACATAAAAAAAATATTATCTACTAATAAAAATGCCAAAGTTTGTACGTATGTATATTTGTTCTTGACGCTGAAACAGCTGGACGGATTTGGATTAAAAGTAAATAGATATGACTATGACCTGGATTGATACATAGACTAATGTTAGGCACTTAGTATATTTGTAATTTCATTGTAGGTATTGCCTTTTTCTTGTATATTTCACTAGCTTTGTTTATATAAAAATTAAGCTATAGCTTTTTTTAATTTTTATATAAACAAAGCTAGCTACTTTGTATTCAGCCCTTTTTAACGTCCCACTGCTGGGGGTGGGCCTCCCTTCAATACGAGGGAGATCAGGCCATAGTCCACCACGCTGGCCGAGTGCGGATTGGCGGGCTTCACATGTCTTTCGAAAACTTGTTAGGTTCTCTCGGACATGCAGGTTTCCTCACGATGTTTTCCTTCACCGTAAGGCATGTGGTAATCATGATAGAAATGATTCGCACATGAAAATATCAGAGGTGCGAGACCCGGAATTTGAACCCGCTTCGCTCGGTTTCCCAAGCGAGCGCGTTGCCTTAGCCTAGCTTCTTTAATTTTATTTATTCAATTTTAATTGAATTTAAAGTTATACCTGTATATGTGTAAAAATACTAACTTGCAGAAATCCCATAGGCAGCAGAAGTAGTGCTGACTTCAGAGGTCGTCTCCTGGTCTCCCGTGTACTGCAGCACGATGAGGACAGTGCCCAGAGCAGAGAGACCCAGCAGACATATGCAAAACAGCCAACTTGTTATCAGCCATGGCAGGATTAGGCGGGGCTTTTTCTGTTTTCAATAAAAAAATAATAATAAAATACGATTTTTCTTTTAATATATGGGTCATTATTAATATAAAGGTAGACGAAGATCAAGATATTTAGTATAATACCATTAGAGAATATGCGTGATTTTGTTAAAATTATAAACAATAGCTAACATCGTTATATAATTGTAAAAAAATATCCAGTTCCAAAAAACTAAAATTTAGATATTTTTTTAAATATCATACCGATGCTTTAAACGCCCGCCATGGTGTACGCTTGGCGTGACGTCACAGTATGATATACACAGTAAAATGACGACTCAATAGGTATGCTAGCGATAAAATCGTTAATCGCTCTGTTACTATAATACTTTGATGTCATATTCGGTCTGACCAATGGCTATGTGTTTTAACTACTTTGAATTTCCCACCTATATTTGCACTTTTAATAATTATTTTATTAATTAAAAAAATACATTAAAAATATTGATATATTACGCTTAATTCAATAGCAATAAAGATAACAAATATATATATATATATATATATATATATATATATATATATATATTACCTTTATATAAATCACTCGCATGTCCCCTATTGGTTTTCTACTTTTTAATTGTTAAACGATGGTGCGTTATAAAGTTATCTAATGTCACATCTTTATGTTAACCAGAACATAATAAATATTATTAAGTTTATTGCTCCGTTTCAGTGTAGGTATTCGTAAAGTTTCTACAAAAAATGTGTGTTCATAGATTTAAGATTCGTACTAAGCTTAACAAAAGGCTTATTTAGATGAAGGTTTAGTTACACTTATAAAGGTCACATCAAAACATTTTGTTTAAAAGAATTAGAAAGAATTATTAAAATGGGATGGTTTTTTATCACCAGATATTCAATATGAATGGTAGAAGTAAGTACCTATTATGAATCTAAGTCAAATAGGTTCCATTCACATAAATAGAAATCTTAGGATTAGTGATGCTCTTAGTGAGAACGGATTTTGACAGTAAACTATGTATATTTTTAGCTTTTTGAAAAAAAAATGTGGTGCTAAAAGGGGCATAGATTTCCATTTACTAAAGGAGATAGTGAAAGGTAACTTACCCCGAACACCCCATAAATTAGAATACACACAATGATGATTTCGAACATGGCGACGTTAGCGATTACAGCGTACACTATCTTTCTGTTCTCATCGAGGTACGGCATCATGGCGGCCGTCCCGTACACCATCGTGATCATCACTACGAATACCTAGAAGTAGAAATCCTATTGATATTATAAATATGGAGGGAAGAACTAAGTAATAAGCAGGTAATTTGTAAGAAGAAAGATTTTTAAAAACATATTCGATTAAGCCATTTATTTAAAAACCGCTTGATCGATTTTGATAAAATTTATATGGAACCACCGGGGAAGAATACACTTTGAAACAAAAAAATAATTTTCCAAATCGGTTCAGGCGTCTTCGAGTAATCGGTGAACATACATAAAAAAGGTTCCGACAAATTGAGAACCTCCTCCTTTTTTGTTCGGTTAATAAATAAATATATAAATATTAATACATCGATATTAGAGTCATTGTCACAAAATAAAGATGCATAGTTTCACAATATTTTATATGCCATGCCAACTGTAAAACACGATCGTAAAATAACACAATATGTTTATTTTATCTATAAATGAGTAATGTTACTTCTTTTATATTTTTACCCGGCTGCGTCGAAGCCCAAAGGCGGGTGATGTGTTTGACCTATACCTATGTATGTATGTCCGATCCTATGTTCCCTCGTAATTTCTAAACGGCTTAACCGATTTTGATATTGATACCGCGATTTTTTTATATATATTATATAAATATCATTACAATTGTTTATTAAAATTTCGAATGTCTAACTGGTCAAAACTAAAAAGCTGTAAATAACAAAATAAATTATAAAAATAAAGAAAAACCCGACTGCGTAAAAAGCGAACTGAAAAGAGGAGAACAAGTTGACGAAGGAGCATAGTATTATGCAGTCGGAGACACATACACACAGCAAGATTCGCAAGATATATCATCGAATTGATAGCTAAATGGAATATAATATATTCGCAGTAAGGATAAATACGTACATAATATGTCTCCGACAGCATAATACGGGTACTATTTTTTTTTGTTGGCACATTAACACACAGCACCATCTAGTTCCATGGTAAGCAACGAGACCTGTGTTATGGATACCAGATAGTTGATACAATACACATATATAACTTTAAATACATACATATTATAAATATAAACACCCATGACTGGAGTACAAACATTCGTGTTCATCACACAAATGAATCCCCCCAGCGGGACTCGCATCCGCGACCGCTGGCACAGCAAGTAGGGTCAATACATAGGTACTAAGCCAAACATGTCGTGTATGTTCCTTCGTTAACTTGTTCTTATCTTTTAGGTAGTTTTTTTACGCAATGGGGGTTTTTATTTGTATAAATAAACTGATGCTACAAGTAGTTAAAACTTCCTTAGATTTACACGAATTAGATATTTAAAATTAAACTTTTTTTCCGGTTTTTTTTCGGATTTTTGGTTATGCATACTTTATACATTTCACTTTTCTTACAAGTTATAATTTTTATGAAATATTTATTTTATGTAAATGTAATATGTAATTATATTTTCAAGAAGTCAGTCTCCCTTGTGATCATCTTTGCTGTAAAGCATTTAAAACGTCGAGACCAAAAAAGTAATAAAATATAATCGCGAGTATATGCGAAATATAGTCTTATTAACTATAGATTAAAAATGTACTTACTAAATTCAAGATAGAAATGATTTTTGCACCAAAATCCAAACTGACACAAAAACAGCAATTTGATAGATGCAAACACATTTTTTAAAATTTTACAACAATAATGAAAATGTTACATAAAAAAAAAATTAAATTACTTAATATGTTTAACAATATCTCGTTGTATAAGATCACGAGTGTTATTAGGTGTAGTTGACTAATAACTAATAATTGTATTAAAGAATGTGACGCTATCACAGATAGCTAATCCTTATCGAAGATATTTGTTATGAGGGGCTTTACATGATTCAATGTTAATAAGCATGGAACAAGCGAAAATAATTATTTATTTATACCCATCCCTTTTACTTAAAAGAACGTTTTAACTTCCTAGGATCGGACTCTGGTATTCAACTTAGGTCTCAGAGTGACAACTGTCTGAATCTACCACCTTGCACCTTAAATTACTATGGTAATTCTTCTACTATTAAAGCTGTAAAGCTATGGAACATGGTCCCTCTCAATATTCGCCATTCAAAATCATGAAAGTCAAAAAGAAAAACAATATTTGGTATAAAAATATTTTTCTATTACAAACTTTGTGAACTAGCATATGGAATCTTAGAAATTAGTTTATATACTCTTTTAACATTTGAGTCACCATTCGCGTTTAACCACTTGAGATGAAGAGGAGGAGCAATGCTTTCCTGAACAAAATACAGCAGCGTGATACGCGTATAGAAGGTATTTCCCTGGTCGGGCCGGTCCATTCGTGCTAACACTAGCAAAGCAAAACATTTTTTTTATTGCGACATTAATACACATAGCACCATTTAGTTCCATGGTAAACTACGAGGCCTGTGTTATGGATACTTATAACTTTAAATACATACATATTATAAATATAAACACCCATGACTGGAGTACAAACATTCGTGCTCATCACACAAATAAATGCCCCCAGCGGGACTCGAAACCGCGACCGCTGGCACAGCAAGTAGGGTTACTACAAACTGAACCAAACATGTCGTCATAATTTGTTCATAATTTAAAGTGAAATTTTGGATAGTTTTTTGATTTTAAATTCATTAAAAATAGATAGTGTCATATTAATTAAAGACTTAAATATTAATTTTAAGATATCTAAAAGTTTTATTAGTGATCTATTTATTTATACATTAAAAATCGATTTAACAGTTAGAAATTTACATAATACTTTCTTAGATTTACGCGAATATTTGACATTTTAAATAAAACTAGCTTTTCGGATTTTGTTGCGGATTTATTTTGATTTTTGGTTCTTAACGGTTTAAATGCTTTAAAGCAATCATGGTCACGGGACAAACTAAAGTTTTAGACGTCTCAAAGTTATTATAAAATTTCTCGGCAATCGTCCATCCGTTTTTCAACAACGTAGTGAATTTCCTGAACAGAAATTATGAGCAATATTGTATTACGCTCTTATAATTTAAAAGGCATTGCAGGCATTTAAAAGTCATAATATTAATAAATAATAATAATTAGTATAAATAATTGCCTGCTTTGAATACAATACCAACTGAGTATACCTACAGTGTTCCAGTTACTAATAAATCTTCTTGATTTTAGGACCTATTTTGAAAATCTCTTGAATTTTTTATTTACACTCACTTTTTCTTTTAATTTGATTTTCGAAAAATATTAGGTATTTCCTATATTAATTTGCTACCCCTTTTTACCTCTAGGGGTTGAATTTCGAATAAATTCTTTCTTAGTGGCTTAGCCAGTAGTTTTCTAGATTTAGGAGAATCTAAATAGATTTTTAACAGGGCAGACTTACAACTGGACAGATTCACAATTGGACAGAATATGTACACTGTATAGTAAGTAGTACTATACCTATAAAGTAAATAAGAGTTCACAATTATACGCTATTGTAGTAAATGCAATTATTACAATGAAATATTATATTGCGCCAAAAAAAGAACTAGCGAAAGAAAATTAGCCGCGCTGAAGATCTTTGCTTTGTTTTTTATATGAATAAAATTACATTTGTAATTCAACTTATGTTCTACATTAAAATAGTCTGTATTATACTCGTAGATAGATATGTCAGATATCCCAGCCTCCAGGTCCTATCTATCTTAGTCCTTATACGTTACATTTTAAAGTTTAGTATAGATTTCTCAGAGATGATATACTTTCCCAGCCAGCTATCATCATCCCAAATTTTATAAAAATCTGTCTAGTGGTTTTCTCGTCATGCGTTCCCAGAAAGACACACACAGAGGAAAATTTTAAAGGTACGTTTTAAGTTTTAGTATAAATTTCTTAAAGATGATATATTTTCCCGCAGTAAAAAGTATTCTATCTATATGTTGACCCGGATAACCAGCTATTATCATACAAAATTTTATAAAAATCTCTGTAGCGGTATTCTCGTGATGCGTCCCTAGAAAGACACACAGACACAGGAAAATTCTAAAGTTACGTTTTAACGTTAAGTATAGATTTCTGAGAAATGATATATTTTCCCGCAGAAAAAGTATCTTTATATTGACCCGGATAACCAGCTATCATCATACCAAATTTCATAAAAATCTATCCAGTGGTTTTCTCGTGATGCGTTCCCAGAAAGACAGACAGAGGAAAATTCTAAAAATTATAGATTCGGTCTCTGTATCGATAATAATGACTATTTCAATATGATTTTCCGAAAAATATTTAATGTACAGATTCGACTCAGAATTTTATTATATGTATAGATATAGATATCGTCAATGAAATCATTAGGTAATTGTGCAATAGTATTTAATACACTATTTCCTTTATTATCTCACGTTAATATATCTTAAGTATTGTATACAAGATAATAAATAATATCAATTAAGTATATTTATTATCAGCTCGTAGTTGTGAATATTCACTTGCAGTGACTTTTACGACACTGTGCTAAAAAACAGGATGTTTTGATATACTGGTGTTAATTAATTTGTGTTATTACTTTTATTTTAAGGCAGTGGTAGCCCAGTGGTAACGCGCTCGCTTGGGAAACCGAGTGAAGCGGGTTCAAATCCCGGGTCTCGCATTTTCATATGCGAATCATTTCTAACATGATTACTATTTGCCTTACGGTGAAGGAAAACATCGTGAGGAAACCTGCATGTCTGAGAAAACCTAACAAGATTTCTAAAGATATGTGAAGTCCGCCAACCTGCACTTGGCCAGCGTGGTGGACTATGGCATGGTCCCCCTCGTATTGAAGGGAGACCTGTGCCCAGCAGTGGGACGTTAAAAAAAAAGGGCTGAATACAATACAATTACTTTTATTTTTAGGAAGAAATTTACTAAGCCGATTATGATTGCATTTATATTGTTTCTCTTTTATAAAACTTAAATCCTGTTGTTTCTATATTTATATCGATTACTAATACCTACTAATTTATAAACTTATACTAACGACTTACCCTCTACTAATTTTATACACAAACCTTCCTTGTTATCACTCTTTCTATTAGCGAAAACCTTATCAAAATCCGTTGCTTGCCTTATGAAAGCTAAGCGGAATAACAGACAGAGGTAGACAGCGACTGTGTTTCATACTCATAATATGCATGGAAATAGAATATGTAAATGAGCTACTTGACCGAACAAAATTTTGTATTTTCCTGCAAAAATGAGAAAGTTTAGCACATTAAATTGATAAATATGTTCAGTTTTAACCTGCTACTAACTGTTTTTATGTAATAATTAATAAATCATTGAAATTTTCGTATGAAGGACAACTCGACAGTTATTAGATTTTCCCCGAGATGTAGAGGGAATGAGAGATAGTAAAAGGTATCCTAAATGTTGACTCTAGTAATAAGATAGCACTACACAAAATTTTGTTAAAATCCGTTCAGTACTTTTTGCGTGAAACGCACACAGTTATATAGACAAACATAAAAATTTCAACAAAAATTGTTTTGTAGTCTATATTCTGTATACAATACGTAACAGTCATGGTTTTTAAAAAAATATTTCACGTACAGACTTGGCATTGTTATTATTTTATTATATGTACCTGTAGATATCTTAAGCAGCGCCAAGTTTTGGCAAATATTATTACGTAAGTAGTCTATACATATATGATAGATTACCCCAGTCATAGTCTATCTGAGTACTTTCACGCTTTAGCGTGAAGAAAGTATAAACATACCTACATATGTACATTCACGTACAAACTTTTACATCCTTAATACCAGTATGATTCTCATTTCACATACTCTTCTATCAGACAATACTTGCTATAAAAATAACTATTACATTTCTGCTTCAAACGCATATTATAATATTAATGCTATAGAAAATTTAAAATATATATATGAAATATATATAGGCAGTGGTAGTCTGAAAGTGCATAATGCGTAGTGCATGTCTGAAAGAACCTAGCAAGTTTTCGAAAGACGTGTGAAGTCCCCCGTCTATGGCCTGATCCCCCTCGTATTGAAGGGAGGCCCGTGTCCAGCAGTGGGATGTTAAAAAGGGCCGAATACTATGGAAAATATACGTAGGTCATTAGAGCCTAGAGCACATATTTTCATAATGCATTTTGTTTACCCAACTAAGGAATCGTCTGTCACGTGCAAGACTCGACCTTACGACCCCCCGCGTACTTGCAAAAACAAGGCTCGTCCTGCAAACATTGACTATCTATATATTGTAAATGCGAAAGTGTATTTGTGCTTCCCTTTTTTTTACAACAACAGAATCAAAGTATTTTCTACATGGAGATAGTGGGCCGGGAGCACAGTTTTTGTATTATACCTAGCTGTGAGCAAGTATAGACGCAGATACGGAGGTCCTGAGTTCGAGACCCTTGTCGGAACAATTATAGTTATAGAGTGTTCTGGGTTAAGATGTCCCAATAACGTAAAGCTTCGGTCCTGCGGTCGTGTTGAATTGTCGATCCACCGGATTTTGAACTTCGCACACTATAATACGTCTTGCTCAGATGACTTGCTTGATGGCGGAGTCGGACATCGTGACCGGCATCGCTCAGGAAGATCGATTATAATTATATTTATCATTAACTACATATAC
Organism: Fabriciana adippe; assembly: GCA_905404265.1. Classification (NCBI taxonomy): domain Eukaryota; kingdom Metazoa; phylum Arthropoda; class Insecta; order Lepidoptera; family Nymphalidae; genus Fabriciana; species Fabriciana adippe. The sequence goes on along the minus strand of FR989996.1, from coordinate 414,099 downwards.
CTACTGCAAAATGTTATCAGGGACGAATGAAGACGAGGTCGTTAGCAATAAACACATCTTGATAATATACGTTCATACGTCACATTATCAAGGCTTAGTACAATATGTTATCAATAGATTACTCAGATCAAAACTCACCATTTGATAACAGAGTACAAAGAGTTAACTTGCAATGTTGGCGAGTAAAAACAGTGATAGTGTGATCTTCAGTGAAACAGGACGTTGCGGTTGACATGTCGTTTTTGTTATTATTTTAGTTATTTATCGTTTTATTGTTTTGTTAGATCGTTAAGCCATGGGTGTGCCGATGGTGAAAAGCTGTTGTTTATGTGGTAGTTTACATACAGGGACCTTGATCATAGGCTATTTATACACGGTGAGTGCCCGTTTCATACTCAGCTGGTTTCAATATATTCATTACCTATTTATCTCTTGTGAAATGATATTTTTATTTATAATAATACATATGATTGTTTTTTATCTTTCTTTATGTTATATTATACGTATTTATCTCTATAATCTACCTTATGTACTGCACTAACATATTTCGAAAAGCAATGCTTAGCGAATTGCAGCACTATAGTGAGTTTAATGTAGAGAAACCCCGTTTTTTCCAACAAAAAATAGATTAGGTAAAGGTTTATACTTATCTTTTTCTTTTCTTACTGATTATTCGTGACTAGTTTCACTATTACAGATACAATAATTTTATTATCCTTATACACACTTTTCTATGGTGTTATAGCATAATGGAGGACGGCTGAAACTGAAAATACGTTAAAACACGTGCACTGTTCATATTTCATGACTCAGATTGTACTATTTATAGTTACGATAACAGCATAAGAAATTCAATTCATTTTTTGGCATCTCCTTCCTGATATAATACTATTTGCTAACTACACACAATGTTTTCATTTTAAAATATCAATTTCAATTCAATTCAATTCTCTTGTTGATTGCTTCAAAGAATGCCAGTTGAGAAATGTTCATGTATTCCTGGGTTACATTGACGTCTTAACTTTTTGTTTGGTATGACTTACTAGCACTTACCCTTGTTTTGCTCGGGTTCGTCCGTAGGTTGCTTCACCATACAAACTTTCATCCCCGTTTTCATCCCCTTAAGGGATGATTTCCGGAATAAAAACATCCTATATCCTTCCCGGGGTCTCAAACTATCTTCTTACCAAATTTCATCTAAATCGGTTCAGTAGTTTCGGAGCTTATTTGGTACAAACAAACAAACAAAAAATCTTTCCTCTTTATGTATATATTAGTGTAGAATATAATTTTTAAATAAATTGTGTAAGAAAATTAAGTAATACCTCTTAAGGCTATAAATATATTTTCTTATGTCATCTTTTTCAATACAACGGCGTGTGCGCAGTGACGTCACAGCCTTGGAGGCACTATTTATTTATATGATCAGATCATCAGAGACGATTCTCAATTGATCACCATTACATTTGGTCTACAAATTGTTTTAAATATATTTCTGAGAAGAATGTATCGTATGGAAGGTTAACTGGAAATTCCTGTTGATCAAAATGGCTTGTTATGAAATAGGAACATGCTCGGTCTTCAAATTTATATTTTGATGACTCTAATTTATTATTCACAAGAAAACCACTGGATAGATATTGATTAAAGGTTTTACTTTTTACTGCGGGAAAATATCTCATTTCTAAGAAATCTATAAGATCCGTAAAACTTATCAAGGGACTAGCGACTCACCCTCGCTTCGCTCGGGTTCGTTCTTAGCTTGCTTCCCCATACAAACTTTCATCCGCATTTTCATCCCCTTAAGGGATGATTTCCGGGATAAAAACTATCCTATATCCTTTCCAGGTCTCAAACTATTATGATCGTAGTGACAATATATTATTATATTCTTCTATTTTATTTGAAATATAAATAAAATAATTTCATTGAATTATTATACGCCTTTTAATATTCAAGTACCTGGCGACCTGGAGTGTTCTTTTTTGTTATATCATATTTTTTAGATTAAAAAAAAAAACAAAAAAATTGGATAAATACAAAAAAAAAGTAGAACTTTGTATCCATTATCCAATATGATCTATATAATGTTAATCTTGCACCTTGGTCGCTTAACCACGATGCTTAATGCCTGAGTGTAAGAAATACGAACATAAATATCGAACACATTCTGCGTAGAATAATGCAAAAGAAAACCGCATGAAAACTCGAAAACACGCGTTTTACCAGACATGAGACTAATCTAGATCGATTTTTCGCCCCCGATAGCCCCCCCCCCCCCCATACCAAATTTCAGCGAAATCGTTAGAGCCGTTTCCGAGATCGCCGGTATAAATAAATATATAAAGATATAAATATACAAGAATTGCTTGTTTAAATATATTAGATATTTTACTCATATGTCACAAGATTAACTCCTCGCGGACCGCGAGCACACCGGTGTGCTAGATAACAATTGAATTCTCGGAAATTCGCACGGATTTCTTAGAATTTGTCCGGGAGGGATTAATAAAAATGTACAAGTATAAAAAAGGATATATATATATATATATATATATATATATATATATATATATATATATATATATATATATATATATATATGTATATGTGTATGTACATTTGTGTGTGCCTACACTATCTTCTTACCAAATTTCATCTTAATCGGTTCAGTAGTTTCGTAGCCTATGCGATGCAAACAAACAAACAAACAAACAAACAAATCTTTCCTCTTTATAATATTAGTATAGATATTATTTACTAACATTCGCATGCGGCTCTACTTCTTTTATACTATTTCGTTTTTAGGAAGCCTAGTGCAAAGTTAGTTCTTGTTATAGCCAATAATTGCAGATTAGTTACATATTTAAAAATATCGAATATCTATATCACTGACATCTCTTGTTGGTGTTCCGTAGCGTGATCTTTGCAATGATAAATAAAAAAAAATTAATATACTGAAGTAGAAACTACTCCTTAGCAGTCTTCTTCTCCTGCTCCTGCTTCTGATACTTTTTATTTCGGTATCCGATAACCATAGAAAAATTAAACGTCGTGAGTTTGAGATTTCACATTTATTTATATGAAACCGTATTTTTGAAGGATTCGCATTAGAGAGAGATACATATATCGATAGTTCTGTAACTCTACCATCTGTGTCTTATTAATTTCTCGTATTATCTTCTTTCAGATATGGTCGTTACTAGAATTAGCAGGCTACACTCTTCTCGTGACATTAACACCGTTAGGAAAGAATGGTACTGTTTCCAGTCACAAGTACATTCTGTACATCGCAGCGGCGGTGGTCAGCGGCATCACTCTCCTGTGCTCGATCCTTCTCATTGTCGCTGCTTATAGAGTAAGTATAAAAAAACTACATCAGTGTTTTAGTCGCTAGCATGTCGGGTGCAGATCTGGATGTCCCAGGATCAGACATGTTTAGTTATTGGGTATTATTATTCAGTGGACGGTGATAGGCTGATTGGTGGATTAGCACTGCGGTTATCTCAGTAAGATCTCAGACGTCATGGCTAAAATCGTTCAGGAGGATATTATTATTATTATCTATTCGTATTAATATTATAAATGTGAAAGTTTGTGAGTATGGATGTTTGTTACTCTTTCACGCCAGAATGTTTCTTTAGAATTTTTGTCTGTCTGTCTATCTGTGACCGCATCACTGAAAAACCACTGGAGAGATTTTGATGAAATTTTGTATGATGATAGCTGGTTATCCGGGTCAACATATAGGATACTTTTTACTGCGGGAAAATATCTCATTTTATTTATTTATATACCTATAGGTATATAAATAAATAAAATACATATTTATACACCTTACCCTATATACCCTACATACATATTTATATACCTATAGGTGTATAAATATGTATGTAGGTACTACACAACATAAAAAAAAACAAAAGATGACCAGTAACAATTCTATTGTAGACATGAAATAGCTAAACTATATAAATTGAGAAAACCAAGGTAATTAAAGTACCGTTTCATCATTTATATCCTTTATCATTTGACGACACGTTTGGCTCAGTTTGTAGTGATCCTACTTCCTGTGCCAGCGGTCGTGGGATCGAGTCCCGCTGGGGGCATTAATATGTGTGATGAGTACGAATGTTTGTACTCCAGTCATAGGTGTTTATATTTATAATATGTTAGTATTTAAAATTATATATATGTAGTGTATAAACAATCTAGTATCTATAACAAAAGCCTTGTAGCTTACCATAGAACTAGACAGTGCTGTGTGTTCATGTCCCAACATATTTATTTACTTACTTATTTATCCTACCTATTTATAATGTTTCAGAGACTACCCTTTCTAACGTTGCCATGGACGATAGTGACAGGAATGCTGACTGGTGTCTTCTTTGTGCTGTGCTTGACCGGCATCAGCCTCATCCTGCAGGACACAGGAGAAACACTTGCTGTCGAAATTGTCATTGTCATCATACACCTTACTAGGGCATGTGGGTATATTTTATAAATTGAGTTCTGTTTTTATTATTCAGTACTTAACTACATGCTTACAAAATATTCGTTTATACACGTTGAATAGGCGTTCAATAATAATAGGCTAGGAAAATTATAATTATCCTAATTTTCTAAATATCAGGAGTATTTAGATCCGTCGGGTATCATTGGAGCACACCGAATATGTAGAAATTACAGGGATAAATATTGATACAGGCTGTATAGTGTATATGAATGTTTCCTTAACAGATTCCAGATTCTTTACTGAGCAAACTATATTATTTTGTCGCGGAATACTTTGCTGATACAAATGTGTGGGATAGCTGTTAGTTGACACTCGCGCAAGATAAGAACATGACTATTGTATTGCAATATTATAATTATGTTTAAAAGAGCAACTGTCTCATTTCTCTTGGGCTCTTCTCAGCAGAACTGCCTTCCGAGCCCGTAGTAGATTCCTCATGGACTTACCTACATACTGACATTTAATTTAAATTTAAAATCTAAAATTAATGATTCAAAAGTTCCTGAAAAGTCTATTTAAATAAAGTTTATTTTGATTTGATTACGTAGTTTCATAGTAGAGACAGATGGTCCGACCGTTCCGCCAAACGTACATCGTTTTATCGTAAACGTATATCAATTATCATATATTTGAGTTTCATACGTTTTGATATCTTTTTATCCTAAAGAATCTATTCTGATCATGCGCGTGCGATGTGACATCATATTTGTTCGACTGTAATAAATTTCGAAGGCCATAATGCGATGCAGTACCTACCTACTTATAAAAGACAAAAAAATCCAATAATTTTAAGAATCTGGATTTTTTGGAAACTATATAAATTTAAATCACAGGCATTTCTGATTGTTTATATATCGCGGTAAAAGTATAAAAAGATGAAGGATTATTATTTTCGTTACAATTATAGTTTACAGTTAAAATCCATACAGATTGTGATTGGCAGAACGCTTATGGAACTTTGTTTGCGTTGATGCTCGGATACGGACGGATGGACGAGGCGCATACGCATTCATATTAATATTAATATTATTATTCGGAATGTTTTCCAATTGCCAGTACAGCTCATTACCTCATATAATACTTATTTATCTTACCTAGTACGCCTAATTCTTACTATTTATGCGAAAATATGACATTTTAAATCAAGCTATCTTTTAGGATTTCGGAGTGCCATGTTTGCTGTATTCGAAAAGTCGGGGACAAAAATTCTAAATAAAACCGCGCCAAATTCGAAAAGTTAGTTACGCTTAAAATAGCCTACAAAGTTGAAAAGATGCTACCCATCAGGGGTAGCAACTTTGTAAAAACTAATTGTATATAAAATAAAGTCGGGTTTGTTACAACACTTATAACTCGAGAACGGCTGGACGGATTTTTATATCATTGTTTTTTTTGGATATGTCTTCACCTCGAATAGCAAAATAACTATTTAAATATCGGAAAAATTCACGAGAAAAAAATTGAAAAAAAAAATCTATTCCATACTAGTATAGTATTATACTGTCCATACTAAGCGTCAAAACGTACCTAGGGACGAACCTGAGCGAAGCGAGGGTGAGACGTGAGTCGCTACTTGCTAGTCCTAAATACAGTAATCATAATATAAACTTTCTTCTACAGGTATATCAGTATACTGCATAATTGTAGTCCACAGTCGGCACAAGCAAATAATGTACGATGATGACGAAAGGCGGTTTCACGATTCTGCCAAAATATACCAGCCTGTCTGGATGAGAGATCAAGCGCTGTAGGAAGGAAGCCATGTGCCAAATGTGTAGTGATAAGGTGAAGTGAATGTATGAAAACAAAACATTAGTATTAAAATCAGAATGACTGTTTTTATTTATGTAGTTTAAAATAAGAAGGGAATTAGTATCCAGAAAACGGGTAATAATAAAAATAATGATATATAATATTTAAAATCTTTGTAGAATTTTACGTTTGTGTAAAATTTGTGAAACGCAAGTTAATGAAACTAAAAAAAAAAGTTTTATTGACTTACGTTATTTTATAATATACTTATAATGTCCTCTTGAGCGATTTCGGCCCCGACAGCCAATCTCACTGAGAGGAGCCATGTGCGAAGGACATATTACAGTGCAGTGCACAAGTGCATTCTATTTTGACGACACGTTTGGCTCAGTAGTTTGTTTGTAGTTTGAAGTACTTGCTGTGCCAGCGCTTGCGGGTTCGAGTCCCGATGGGGGCATTCATTTGTGTAATGAGCACGAATATTTGCACTCAAGTCATGGATGTTTAATGTTTGCAATATGTATTGACCAAAAGTTATATAATATGTGTAGTGTATCAACTATCTGGTATCCATAACACAAGCCTCGTAACTTACGATGGACACTAGATGGTGCTGTGTGTTAATGTCCCAACATATTTATTTATTCAATATTTATATTATTAAACAAACTCAGGAGCGACTACTTACGCATACGGGGGTAATACACCACCTATTTCCCCACTTTTAGTTCCTAACTATTACTGAGAATTTCTTAACTCGACCCGGGACTCGAACCCAGGATCTCCGGATCTGCAGCCGTAAATGCTAGCTACTAAATCAACGAGGCATTACACTTACATGCCTTTACGAAAATAAATTTTCAATTTATGCAAGTTATTAAATAATTATTAAATATTAGTATAAACAATTAAACAGACCAACCTCCCTTCACTCTGGTCAACAAAGTGACAAATAAATAAAAACACCTAGGTACTTTTGCATTTACAATATTTGGTAGTGTTTAAAGAGAAATAAGCCATTTTAATTATTAATAGATATTAATTTTATGCATATTTAGATGCGTAAGAAACTAAGTTGATACTCACATGAAATACAAATAGAGTACGTAAGAGGTTTTAAAAATAAAGAACTTATTTAAAAATAAAAACAAAGAAAGTTATTTATTTTATTGTTTTTAACCTTTCACATCTTGGCAGATATACAATTATTTTTTTAAGAAGATTTGTAGTTTTTTTTAATATAATTTTAATAGCCAATAATTTGATGGCAGTGATACTAAATTATGATAAAATTATTTTGTAATTAAAATAAAACAAATTAAATCAGTGTGTGTTGTGTTTATTTTTTCTTTATTTCTCTTATTGATAATAATTTATTTTGCGCTTGGTGTTTAAATAATCAGACGCAACGTAGTCAGACAGCCGAACAATAGCTAACGTAAAATAAATAAACAGTTGTAACTGGAAATTCAGCTGGCGCCTAACGTTTCGGGATTCGTTTGTATCACATTTTGTATTTAACATTATTTTTGTGTCATATATTTTTAATAACACTAGCGACTTACCCTCGCTTTGCTCGGGTGAGTCCCTAGGTACGTTTTAATTTTTTTGAGCGAAACCCAGATACATTTTCTAAAATAAAAGTAGCCTAAGTTACTCCTTATAATATCAGCTATCTGCCAGTGAAAGTCCCGTTAAAATTGGTCCAGCCGTTTCCGAGATTAGCTGTGAACAAACAGACACAAAAAAATGTGTTTTTCTTATAAGTACCATATATAATAATTCCATATGCATTTAGTAAAAAGCTGTTATTTTGACATTACAAGCAGACACTTCAATTTTATTTATCTGTATAGATAAATAGAATTGAACAATGCAACATAATGATTTATTCCTAGAGACTTAAATAAAAAGTAATTTAGAATGTTTTATAATACTTGACATTTTAAATAAAACTATCTTTTCGGATTATTTCGCTTATTTATTTTGAATCACCAATTTACCAAAATTTACCAAAAATCACAATAAATCCGCGAAATAATCCGAAAAGAGTTTTATTTAGAATGTTTTATTTTATTTCGAACGACCGATCAAGTACCAAGACGTAGACACAATTGAATCAATACATTTTTTTCTGCTTCGCTAAACACCCACTCCATTTGACCAATTTTTGCAATTTAATTATACCTAATCTACTTGATAGCTGTGGTCTATAAATATCTAAGATCATGAACGGGTATATTATGATCATTATACTCTTATTAATTATTTTAGCTCCTTCGCAAAAAGGAGTCTTTTTATTTATATTTTTTTTATATTTATTATAATTGTTCATCTTCATGTCACGTGTTTTCTTTTTAGAACGGCTAGGCTCTAGGAACGGCTTCTTTTATAATAGACTAGATAGAATTGTTATATCGTATTTTTTTAGATAAAATAAAACTAAAAACTTGAATGAATACAAAAAAAAACAAAAGTAAAAACTTTGTATTTGAACCCGGACACCTGTGATTGTCAATCTTTCACTTCGGTCGCTTGACCACGATGCTTATAAGTATGCGAAATAGCAAAAATGCGAACAATGCGGAAGAAAACCGCATGAAAACTCAAAAACACGCGTTTTTTCAGAAGTAAGATTCTAGACTAAGACCTAGATCGATTTTTCGCCCCCGAAAACCTCCAGATACCAAATCTCAGTGAAATTGTTAGAGCCGTTTCCGTTTTGCCGGCATAAATGAATAAATAAATAAATATACAAGAATTGCTCGTTTAAATATATTCGATTAGATAAACATCAATATACTTCTTATCTTATAAACTTTTAATTTTAACAATTAAAAACTTAGTTTTATCGTATACTAAAACAATATTTAAAAATAGGTTAATAATAAAAAGAGGTTTGTATGATTTTAATTGGTAATACGTTTAGCCTTCCAGCAACGTTAAATTAAGAAAAAACAAGGACCCACTAACAAATAACAATGGATAAAAACAAATAAATAAACAAATAGGTTTATTATATTCATGAAAGATTACATAATCGAAGGTAAATTTTTAGAAATCTAGTTAATAAGGAAACTGTCTATAAAATGTATTCTGCAAAAACCCGAACGTCGTCTATTGACGTCATGAGTCTTGAGTCTTGACTGAATATATCTATCTCTTTCTTTCATACATAAAATATCTTCTATCTCGCTACGCAATATTATTCATTCATTTGAGATTGAATTGGATTTGGAGTGTTGAAGAGAAAAGTGTACGTAACTAATTGTGCTGTCTATTTTCTAAATAATAATAAAAAAAAAACAATAAACGGAAGCCATTGTTAATTATAGTAAATATAAGTTTTTAATCTTAATTAATTCAAGTAAAACAGTAAATTATAAGAACATTATTTGCGAAAATAGAGCGTGCAAAGAAGACAAACATTATAATCAAAAAGGTAAATATCATATTAAATAGTTAAGCGATGCATTTATTACATGTTTTATTATTATAAAATAGGAATTTCTTTATATTTTGTCAAAAATATTGGCGTCTAAGCGTTGGTAAGTGTAATAAAAAAGGCGGATTTAAAAATAACTTTTCGTGAACTGAGTAGAATAAATAATGAAGCAAGTGTGCACTCACATATAATAATATGTATTTGTGAATATTTCTGGAAGTGGAATTTACTATAACATTATACTATTAAAAATATATAGTGAAAAAAATTATATTTAGGTATAATCTAATATGAACACTGTTGTTTAATATTTTTGTACAAAAGCCGAGTTTTATATTTAATGGGAAAACTAATTATGATAAATAGATATGCAATTCTTAAGATATTTACTTATTCATTTATTAACTTGTTAAAAATATATGTGTTACAATGAATTATTTAAAAAATATTTGTAAAAAATATTAAAAAAATTATTATTGTTTTTAGCTAAGACAAAATATTTTACTTTTTTGTTATCTATCATTTAGAGTAATGAAATACATAACGTACTATTTTATTTACCTTTATCTATACATAAACGAAATATTAACTTCTGTACATGTAATATTTTTAAAAACAATGACTAACATATTGTGTAAAGAATATAGACCCCAAAACAATAGTAATTAAAATGTTTGTCTGTTTGTCTGTATATCTGTGTGCATTCCCTGGGAATGTGGATATCTTTAACTACAGAAAAATCTTTCATTCCTATGGGAAAACATAATAACTGGTTCTTTAGAATCATCATTATAAATTTACACGGCTAACACCGGTTTAACCTTATGGGATACATCAAAACAATGTACTAGAAAATTTCAGTTCTTATAAGGCCTACAGAAAAGTCTCGAATAGTATGTGCGTACCTCCTAAGGAACACTTGCAATAATAATATTTATCTATTTAAAACATAACTATGGATGAGCTAGAGCGAATTTAGGGTATGTCACAAGTGAGAATTACATAGTGTTGAGATATACCTATCAATTAAATACTATATAACACAAACACTATCACTTTATTTAGCTAAAATAGATAAGATTTATCTTTTCTATTCTAATGGTATAACAAAACATACAGTCAGATGCTATATTACATTTAAGTTTTATAAGTATATCTAGTATTTCTCAAATAATAATTAAAAAAGTCTGTATATTTTCAATAAATTCAATTTTTTTTTTTGTGAGTATGGATGTTTGTTACTCTTTCACACCAGAACGGCTGAACAGATCTGGATGAAATTTGGCACAGAGATAGGTTATAGTCTGGAATAACACATAGACTATATTCCCAGAAAAATATATGGTTCCCGAAGGATAGATTTGTTTTTGTTTTTCTAGAGGCAGACCTGAGCGAAGCGAGGGTGAGCCTCTAGTAAACTATATTTTACTGTTGACTGATACCACTACACCATAGTATAAATACAAAAATTATGATAAAGTATATTTATTGTTATAGTATTGTAACACTAAAAACCAATAATAATAGGCTTTTTAATTGGTTAAATAAATGAAGTTATGTATTCTCATTAGTTATTACTTATTTTTTAATAGTGACATCACTTAATATTTAGGATACAAATAAACAAACTATCCTGTAGAAAAGCATGTAAAAGTTTATGTGAAAATTGAAGATGTTAGTGATTATTATTTAAAAATGAATATTATTAAACATAATAAATAAAAAACAAGAGGAGAAGAGATCGCAGCAATACAATGCATGCTAAGCTGTGATCAAAAGACACCCCTGGCTTTTGCAGCACTGCATACAAATTACTTAAAAATAGTTTACCAGAATCTTAATTTGATTGATCTTAAATTTGTAGATTAAATTAAGGCAGTGGTAGCCCAGTGGTAACGCGCTGCATGGGAAACCGAGTGAAGCGGGTTCAAATCCCGGATCTCGCACTTCTGATATTTTCATGTGCGAATCATTTCTAACATGATTACTACTTGCCTTACGGTGAAGGAAAACATCGTGAGGAAACTTGCATGTGTGAGAAAACCTAACAAGTTTTCCAAAGACATGTGAAGTCGGCAAACCCGCACTTGGCCAGCGTGGTGGACTATGGCTTGATCCTCCTCGTATTAAAGGGAGGCCTGTGCTCAGCAGTGGGACATTAAAAAAAAAGGGCTGAAAAATACAAATCAAATTTGATACAATACAATAAAAAAGACTGTTTTGGTAGAAAAGGGCAACATACATACATTCAAGTGATGCTATTACTAGTAATTTTATTTGATGTACAGAAAGAATCCTAAATAAAGTCTTAATTGAACAAGTACTTGTCTAGGCCAGACATTTTACAGTAATAAAACCGGGTCTTCGTTTTGAATTTTTATGTTGTGTACATTATGCTGATCTAGTTTTTATTGTTCGGACTAGTCTTTGTGATTCTGTGTACAGAGTACAGACAGATAAGAAACTAGCTTTCTTACAACAGATGTAAGTATTTAAAATATTCTTCTGTACCTATATTTTAGAAACATACTTTGTATTGTTTTATTTTATACTAACGACTTATCGCTTCGTCGGGTGGGTCCCTAGATATGGTTCAATTTTGAGCGGAACCCTAATTCTTTTAAAAAAAAATAAAGTAGCCTAAGTTACTTCTTCTAAAATCATCTATCTGCTAGCGAAAGTCCCTTCAAAATCAGTCCAACCGTTTCGGAGATTAGCCGGAACAAACAGACCGACAGACAGGCAAAAAATTTAAAAGTGTTTTCCTTATAAGTACCTACCATATATAATTTCATATGCATTTAGTAAAAATTCCACATTACAAACAGACACTTCAATTTTATTTATCTGTCTATATTAATTTTTAAGATCTGTTGTACACTATACTAGAAAATATAATATATGTACGAGTATATTAGCGACATACGCTCGCTTCGCTCGCGTTCGTCCCTAGGTACGTTTTCACGGTAACTATAACACGAATAAAGTATATATATGTACATACATAGGTATAGAAAAATAAATAACTACTTTAAAATTAAAACAATTATACATAGATCCCTTACTTGAGAAATGATTCCCCATACAAATTTTCATTTCCCTTTTCACCTCCTTAAGGGATGATTTCCGGGATAAAAACTATCCTATGTCCTTCCCAGGGTCTCCAAACTATCTCCATACCAAATATCATCTAAATCGGTTCAGTGGATTAAGCGTGAAAAGGAGACAGACAGACAGTGTTACTTTCGCATTTATATATTATGGTATGGATATGGATTGTATTATACGTGCATACATGCAATTTTATTATATTTTTACTATAAACTACTGCTCCAATTCCATTCAATAAATCGGTTCAAGGTCGTGGATATGTAGATACTTAGATATGTTTGTACAGTGTACATTCATTTGACCCTGTTACACATGTGTTTGTAGTCGTTACTAAACGTTTTTAACCGACTTCCAAAAAGGAGGAGGTTCTCAATTCGTCGGAATCTTTTTTTTTTTTTTTTTTTTTATGTATGTTCACGGTTTTCTCGAAGACGGCTGAACCGATTTGGAAAAATTTTTTTTTGTTTCAAAGAGTATTCTTCCCCGGTGGTCCCATATTTTTATCGAAATCGGTCAAGCGGTTTTTAAATAAATGGCTTAATCGAATATTATGTTTTTATTTAAAATCTTTCTTTTTACAAATTACTTGCTTATTACGTCTACACTAAAAATGGAAAAATAAAAACTTTTTAAAAAAAAAATAAAAACCGACTTCCTGGCACTGAAAAGTAAAAAATAACTAAATAGAGGTTATTTATAGAGAGAAAATATCTGATTAGGTATCTATTGTAAATGAAAACCTCTGTTTAGTTATTTTTTACTTTTCAGTGCCAGGAAGTCGGTTTTTATTTTTTTTTAAAAGTTTTTATGTATAGATAAGTATGCTGATCTCACTAATGCCAAAATGTTGGCGGCTAGTTTTCTATACATATAACAAAATTGTAACTAAACTGAATCTGTACATTAAATATTTTTTGGAAAATCTTATTGAAATAGACATTATTATCGATACAGAGGCCGAATTTATAGTTTTTAGAATTTCTGTCTGTCTGTCTGTCTGTCTGACTGCGTCACGAAAGAACCGCTGGACAGATTTTGATGAAATTTAATATGATGATAGCTGGTTATCAGGGTCGACATATAGGATACTTTTTACTGCGGGAAAATATATCATCTATGAGCTAAACGGTAATACTTAATACATCATAAATATAATGTTAGTTTTCATAAAACTTAAAAACTGATACGTATATAGATGTAAGTCAATACTATAATATATGTATAAATATTTTGACGATGCGTTTGGCTCAGTTTATAGTGACCCTACTTGCTGTGCCAGCGGTCATGAGTTCAAATCCCACTGGAGGCATTATAATAAGAATGTATTTTAAGTTATATACGTATAGTGTATCAACTATCTGGTATCCATAACACAAGCCTCGTAGCTTCCCATGAAACTATATGGTGATGTGTGTTAATGTCCCAACATATTTATTTTATTTAAGTTTATAGCTACTATAGTTTCTGTCTGTACATTAGCAAAAATAGAATAGGCGCCTAGTATGTTAGTGGCGCTCAATTAATATACGCGAGTCCTTGAAGAGGCCACTGTCGTCGAGATAAACGATCCCTGTGTAGTGTGTATAGTGTAAGTCATGGGATTACTGATGCTTTTATTGTGGATTAAACATCTATCTACTTGTTTATCTAAATGATTTTTTAGGTTGAATGTTTTTTTCCAAAATTGCTATTGATCCCCTCAATAGCCGAAAGGATATTCCTTGAATCTGTGTTCTGTGTTCAGCCCTTTTTAACGTCCCACTGCTGGGCACGGGCCTCCCATCAATACGAGGGGGATCAGGCCATAGTCCACCACGCTGGCCAAGTGCGGGTTGGTGGACTTCATATGTCTTTCGAAAACTTGTTAGGTTTTCCCAGACATGCAGGTTTCCTCACGATGTTTTCCTTTACCGTAAGACAAGTGGTAATCATGTTGGAAATGATTCGCACGTGAAAATATCAAAGGTGTGAGACTCGGGAATTGAACCCGCTTCACTCGGTTTCCCAAATAAGCGCGTTACCACTGGGCTACCACTGCCCCCTGCCTTTCTTTGAATATGGATATGTTTTGTTCTTCGTATTTTCAATGACGGAACAACAAGTAGTACCACGAAATATTTTTGTTCTTATTAGATTTTTTAATGATTTGAGTTGAACGTTGTAGTGGGTAATCTCTGGATCTACTGAGCCGATTTAGATGAAATTTGGTAAGAAGATAGCTTGAGACCCTGGGAAGGACATAGGGTACTTTTTATCCTGGAAATCATCCTTTAAGGGGGTGAAAATGGGAATGAAAGTTTGTATGGGGAATCAAGCTAGGGACGAACCGAGCGAAACGAGGGTGAGTCGCTAGTAAAATAGTAAACAGGTTAATCTTGTGCTATCCGCCATAAGGTAATAGCTTACATTACGTTTTTACTTATAGCAAGGGGACTATTAAAAAAAAATGTATTGTTTAATTCTTATTTCCAATCGCGGTTACTATCATCAGTATTGTGCACGATGCAACCGGACGTCAGTGTGTTTCATGTCGAGTGAGTTGATTATTCATTTATATTGGCTTTGTCTTTCATTGTTACCTACGAAAGTTTGAAATAAATGTTATTTCGTACTTATATGAAGGATATCGTTTTTAACATAATTACTAAAGAAGGAATAACTTCGTAGAAAACCTGCATGTCTGAGAGAACCTAACTAATAGTTCTGAAAAACATGTGAAGTCCTCCAACCCTCATTTGGCCAGCGTGGTGGACTGTAGCTCTAGTATTGGGAAAGATCCAGCAGTTGGACTAAAGAAAGGACTGAATTATTATGAACAATAAAAATTCAATCAGTTTCCAAATTATTCAAATATACATGCATAAAACATATTTTTATAATTTATTGGTATAGTAAGCTTTAACATTTAAGTTTATATTGACATACATATATCTATCAAGTGACTTTCGGTCGACCTTGCGGGCGTGTTTACTCTACATTATAATGTCCTCCCGACCGATTTCGGGCACGGCGGCTGTCTCTTCGAGACTAGTCAACTGCGCAGGAGATATTGTATGCACACGTGTACGCGCAGACACAAAGTGCACAATAGTGTCTTTTTAACAACGGTTACCATGGCAACAACCAGTTATTATTGACTGACAAATGACATATAATATTATATTCTTTCCTTCTTTTCTTTCCTTTGCGGCCACTTTTACATGGGTAGAGGTATTTTATCATGCACAGAAAAAAATTAGCTTTCATTTGATATATAAATGATGATTATACGCCATGAACGTATAAATGTAACAAAAAAATCTTTAATGACTGGCAGCCCCTTTCGCGGCCACTTTTACATAGGCAGACGTACTTTATCAGGTACAGAAAAAAATAGCTTTAATTTGATATATAAATAATGAACATACGTCATGAACGTATAAATGTAACAAAATATGACCTGATTACACCTGGCTGCGAAGAGGTTGCGGCCAAGTGCGCAACGGCAGCTGTCACTTTTCAAGTTCTCTACGTATATTTCTGTGAAGTGGAGTATAATTCATTTTAATAACACGTGCATCGATTTTGTTCCAAAAAGTCAATTATTATTTATTTAATTAAACATACTAGCGGGCACATTTCAATAGGCACCCCGGTCAAAACATATTGCCCCTTTTATTATTGTATATAAAAAATTGATCTTGATTAAATACGCTATGAACGTAGCAATCTTGCAGCCGGATCTTGATTCATGTAAGGGATATTTAGAAGTTTTACTAGTGTCATCCTACACTATCTAACCTTCTCTTTCTAACATGTATAGTTTACTTTATTTATTAAATTTTCTTCTGTTTTTTTTCAGAAAGAAACAGTTTGAAGGAAAAATGGGCTTGCCTCATATAACGTCGTTTTGTTGGTGCTTCGGACTGGAGTCTGGGACCAAACTCATTGGATACATACATTTGGTAAGAAATTATTGTAATAATGCATATTCTGCTTAAATAATAGTTTTCCGTTGATTTCTTCGCTTTTACAAGAGTTATTTCATTAATATTAAATTATCTAAGTATTGAATTTCTGTAAATTGTCTCAAGTGTATCTCTACTGTATCCTAGAATATTCTCTACAAATTTTCAAATATTACAATCCTAAGTAATAAGGTACTATTTAAGATTAAATTGTTTATTGAGGAATTAACTTCGCTCGGCGTTTTTTCCGGAAAAGATATGAAAATTGCGTTGTTTTAAGAAAAATTACACGTTTATAGATAAGCTTAAGAAGTAAAACCTTATCTAAATGCAAAGTTTGATCCAAATCGTTAGAACCATTTGCGAGATACACGAAATAAATTTATATTAATTCCTTGTCAAAATTAATATGTAGCTATAATGAATATATATATTAGCTATAAAGATATATAATAGCTATAAAGTAAAATATATATATAATAGCTATAAAGATACTGTAACTCTATAGGTATGGTATTTTGGAGAAATGTTCAGATGGATAAGACAGGAACTGCTCTCCCTTAAGATGAGTATATCTTGATGGGAAATGTTGCCAAAAGAAGTGGTATCTGATGCATAAAGCAAATTTGGCTTCAAATTGGACGGAAATCGCGAGTGACGCTAAGCTATTCTATTATATATTACATAGCTGCTATATTTTGGGACTTTAGTTAGTTTGTTTTAGTCACTAAATCTAGGTAGATAGGATACATATGATTTTAGTTTTTCTACATGCGTGGGGAATCCCCTTACTATCTCAATAGATTTAGCTATATAGGTATATTTGACGACACGTTTGGCTCACTTTGTAGTGACCCTACTTGCTGTGCCAGCGGTCGCGGGTTCGAGTCCCGCTGGGGGCATTCATTTGTGTGATGAGCACGATTGTTTGTACTCCAGTCATGGGTGTTTATATTTATAATATGTATGAATTTAAAGTTATATATGTGTATTGTATCAACTATCTGGTATCCATAACACAAGCCTCGTAGCTTACCATGGAACTAGATGGTGCTGTGTGTTAATGTCCAAACATATTTATTTATTATTATTTATTTATCAGAAGTGTTAAACAACTATTTACATGTAACAGTAAAATATTTTAATTTTAGATAATGAGAATTAATATTAAATCTATCTATATAAATAAAAATGAATGTTGGTAAGCGCATAACTCAAGAATGGCTGGACCAATTCGGTTAATTTATTTTTTGTATGTTCCTTAAGGTCCACGGAAGGTTTTAATGAAGAGAAAAAAAAAATAACGAAAAAAAAAATCAAAATTTATATGGCTAACGCACCTAGAGCCGCTAGTATTAAATATATAAAAGACTGAATGTTTACATTCCAGCTAGCGTCACTGTCGCTAATGACAGTGGCGTCAGTATTCGCCGATTCTCTCCGAGGCAACGTGGGCACAATAGAGGACGCAGAAGACCATCTGTACACGACATGGTACAAGATATGTGTATCGATAGCAGTGTTTTCTGTCGTCCATGTTTTGTTGGCAGCCATGTTGATATATGGTGCTCATAAGGTCAGTTTATATAATAGTTTATTTTATTTTTTCGAGCGGAACCCTAAGTATTTTTATAAAATAAAAGTAGCATAAGGTACTCCTTATAATGTCAGCTATCTGCCAGTGGAAGTCTCGTCAAAATCAGTCCAGCCGTTTCCGAGTTTAGCCGGAATAACCAGATAGACAGACAAATATTTTAAAATTATGCTTTTCTTATAACTGTCGTATATAATTTCATATGCACTTAGTATAAAGCTGTTATTTTGATATTACAAGCAGACACTGCAATTTTATTTAGGTATCTGTATAGATGTAGTCCCAAAATAAGCTTTTATTTCTAAACTTGTTTCTTACTTTCGTTTTACTTGAGTGCATTTCTTGTTGCCTTTATTAAATCAATTTTGTAAAATAGTGGGTAGGCACTGTCTGTAACAAGTATATAACGCCTTTGAGATGTCTGACACCTTAGTCTCTCCCGTGACCATGATTGCTGTAAAGCAGCGGTCGGCAACCCGCGGCCCGCGAGGTGCCTCCATGCGGCCCGCGGCCCGTGACTGTTTTATAAAGAAAAGTTTTTATGTTTTTTAAGTATTTTGAATTTGTAATTACCGAAAAAATGAAAATGTTCCTTGTCTCATAGATAAGCATTTAAGAGTCATTTTAGAAATTGTGACATTGAATGTTGTAGTGGACATATTTTGTGGTATATGTGTTTTTTTTGCTCTCACAAGTGCGGCCCGCCTTTACTAGGTATAGCCACCTTGTGGCCCCTGCCTGCTAAAAGGTTGCCGACCGCTGCTGTAAAGCATTCGAAACGTCGGGAACCAAAAATCAAAATAAATCCGCGAAATAATCCGAAAAGATAGTTTTATTTAAAATGTCAAATATTCGCGTAAATCTAAGAAAGTATTATAGTTTTAAAGAAGTTCGCTTATTTTTCCAGAGGAATACGACAGCCGTACGTGTGTGGGTGTGGGTGATGATAGTGCTGTACCTGGCGTCCCTCGGATATGTTATATTCTCTATGACCTTCGGCTTTACAGCCACTGGATCCCATATTTTCTTGGCGTTTTTGGAAGGCATTTTGTTTTTTGGTAAGTTATTTTCAAAATTACTCACGAATTAGGTTTTCATATTTGTGTAAACCGTCCAGGGACATACTAAAAAAAACGTGTGTGTGTACTTATGTACGCACGTAAGAAGTTATACTTCTTTAGCGTAACAGAACAAAAATAGCTAAAGATTTCATCCCGTATATCACAACTCTCTGTTTGTAAGGGGGGAGGTTCTTTTGGGTTTTAGTGGGTATGTATGGAGGTAGTATGCGTAAATGCATTTCCCAATGTTTAAATAAAATGGTTAACATTGGTGTTAACATTGTAGATCATAAGTTCGAATTCTCTTAAAATAAATTTTTATTTAATTATTATAATATTGTTTATTTTATTATTATTATACATTAATGTACGATGATAAAATCAGTCCATTATACGTATATTAAATCTGTTTTAATTTTATTTACAGGTATCCTCGCCTACTGCATCCTCTGCGTGAACAGCTTCTACCTGATGCTGAGGAGCTCCGAGGAAATGGAGACTCCGTACAAAACAGACTATTAGACTGACGTCTAAGAAAGTATGCTACCTCATTCATATATTAAGCCTTATGTCAATGTGCTTCAAATGTTTAAAATTAAGTAAGCGTACCATATAGTGTTTATATGTGTAATAATATTTCAATTTTAAAATGGAGGACGGAATTTTATACAATATATTATTGATATATAAAAATATAGGTACACATTTTCTAACAAATATATCTTCAAAAAGTGACGTCGTCATGTGACGTTAAATCAAAGAATAAAATTGAAAAATCTAAAGTTTTATCTGTCTAAACACAAAATCAACCTTACGCACACCACATAGAGTACTTTTTTAAACGAAACGACGTGTTATATATTTTTTCATCCGAAAAGCAATCAATAAATAGAATTTGAAAAAAAAGCGCACAATTTCGAAATGTGCACTTCTTTTTGACGACACTTTTGAAACGCTAATTGTGTATCTTTTATATTGTATCATTACAATAATACAGCATTTAATAATATGCGATTATATTTTAAACGTCTGTTTGTTGATTAATGAATTTGTTTTAATTTTAAAGGTAATAATTAATATATAAATAAAATATCCATGAAAGTTTTTAAATCGATTGACGAAAATAAAAAAAAAAATAAAAATATTTATTAAAAAATTATATCCATACTATTATTGACATTGATCTCAAAATTCTTAAAAAAATTTAGAAATGATTTAATTTTAATATGACGTATATTGGGAAAAATAGCTTATATAAATTAAAAAATATAAATTCAATAACACGTATTTATAAAAATAAATAAAAATTATTTTGGATAAAAATAACTATAAAAAGTATAGTTAGACCTACCGCATACATACAACTTTTAATCGAACAACTGTTTAGTTGTATGTCAAAAGTGTATGGAAATGTATGGAG
Organism: Fabriciana adippe; assembly: GCA_905404265.1. Classification (NCBI taxonomy): domain Eukaryota; kingdom Metazoa; phylum Arthropoda; class Insecta; order Lepidoptera; family Nymphalidae; genus Fabriciana; species Fabriciana adippe. Next base: position 393,253 of record FR989996.1, on the reverse strand, counting down.
GACAGCATACTATCAACTAGATAGTTGCTCGACAAAATAATCAAAAAACCACATCGACTGCTTTTTGACTAATCAGTCGAACAACTATCGACCGACAACTCAATATGTATTGTAATGTATTGGAGCCCGCATACACTCGACTAAACAGTCGATGCGTGACAGTCGTGCTGCCACGTTTGGCTCAGTTTTTAGTGACCCTACTTGCTGTACAAGCGGTCGCGGGTTCGAGTCCCGCTGGGGGCATTTATTTGTGTGATGATAACGAATGTTTGTACTCCAGTCATGGGTGCTTATCTTTATAATGTGTATGTATTTAAAGTTATATATGTGTAGTGTATCAACTATGGAACCAGTTGGCGACGTGTTTTATTGTCCCAACATATATTATAATTAGTAAAAATATATTTTTCTAAATAATTATTATTATAAAAATACCTAAATATTTATTATAAGCAAAGCATAAGTGTGTACTTTTTTTATTTACCATTGCCCTTGTATTAGAACATAATTGAGTTCTACAAAACAACCGCTTAAGGGACGAAACAAAAGAAAACTAAAATAAATTTGTTACGACAGAGTTGATTATATGCGCACCCTCGTCGACTAAACTGTTTGGTCGTCATGAAATCGACACAAGCACACAACTCGACTAAACAGTTAAGTCGATGTAACAGTTGTATATATGCGGTAGGCCTTAGTAAAAAAGTTTATAATTCTCAAAATGACGATACATTTTAAATTCAACTATCTTGTTAATGGCTTCAAAAACATACATTTTTATATTATTTTGTCACCATTACAAGCTCAGTACACTACTTTCTGTATTGTCGGTTAACTAAACGTGAAAGCTTTTCAAGTCATGTAAGGACTTTGTATACTAAATAATTACCAAATGTAAGTATAAATATTTTTAAGTAATGGTACGTTTTTTTAGAATGCTTGTATGGGAAATTAATCGATTTTTTAATTATAATCGATTTGGTATCAAATTATTATCTCACAAAGGACCTTTCGGTCTCGGATTGTATTACAATATTGTACACAATTATTATTTTAAAAGAGCAACTGTTGAGTTTCTCGCCGGCTCTTCAGCAGAACTGCCCTCCGAGCCGGCGGCAGATACCTAACGGACTGACTACACTGACATTTAATTTAAATTTAAAATGTAAAATTGACGATTCAAAAGTGCTTGTAAAAGTCTATTTGAATAAAGTATTTTTGGATTTGATTTGATCGAGATGAGACTCAGCAGATTAGTAGTATACCTTAAGAGTATCCACACCGTAAAGCAATAAAGAGAAAACGGACTCTAAAGTTTTACGCGAAGCTTATATTTGAATTAGTAGCGATTTTCGCATTGTGGCAACCCAGAGAAGTGGCTAAGTGGTCAGTGTACTGGGTTCTTTATTATTTTCAACCAGATACGCGCAATTTTGTATACGCTTTAATAGTAATAAATATTTGAATAAAACTATTTTTTAGGGTTTTTTCGCGGATTTATTTTGATTTTTGGTTCTCGTTTTCGAATGCTTTACAGCAATCTTGGTTACGGGAGAGACTAAAGTTTTAGATGTCTCAAAGGCATTATATAGTTGTTACAGACAGCCTATCGACAAAATAATACAATGAATTCAAAAAATTTGAAATTGGCACCAAAGTCCTTATAACACATAATATACTATAATAAAAATTTGATAAATAGAGATCGCAAGGTCCCCTTGTTAAAAGAAAAACGTGGCTTCCTCTAAAAATGGCCTCATCATGGAGGTAGATAAGATTGCGATGGCTGGTTTGGCTCAGTTTGTAGTGACCCTACTTGCTGTGCCAGCGGTCGCGGGTTCGAGTCCCGCTGGGGGCATTCATTTGTGTGATGAACACGAATGTGTGTACTCCAGTCATGAGTGTTTATATTTATAATCTGGTATCTATAACACAGACCTCGTAGCTTACCATAGAAATACATGGTGCTGTGTGTTAATGCCCCAACATATTTATCTTTTATTTACAAAGCCCATCGTATGAATCGATATTACATTATCGATAACAATTTAAAATTTTTAACACAAGTAAATATTAATAATACTTAAACTATAGAAAACAAATCCGTTCAAAAACAGAAGACTAAATACACAATTTTGTATTATAAGTGAATTTCTAAATAAAAAAATTAGTGCCTAAATATGCCTTTCGTAATATGGTGGGAGAAGACGACAATAGATTAAAAATAAAAGATACAATATTATTTACTTACTAGAAATTATCGCATAAATAGAATAAATTGAAATATATATAAATAATAGTGCAGCTCTATAGTAGTTTTTTAATATCGATATTGACGATAGAAAGCCATATATTGTAATGACTTATTCTTAGCGACATTTTCTTACATTTTTTTAGTTTTAGTTTTCTATTAGCGATAGCGATTCTACTTTGGCAAAGTCAATTTTTGATACAAAAAGATTTGTAACATTACCAATGGTGCCATTTTTATTTTTTTCTAAAATTTCGACGCATAATAAAACTGTTTTGTGTCGATAGAAAACAATTAAACAAACGAAAAATATTAGCAATATGGCATCCTAAATTGTCACATTTCGGAGATATTTAGGAGTAAATATGCCATATGTTGTTATAATTATGTACTTAAACAATAACTATTATAATTAATTCAACCCTAGGATTATTATTTGAACGCAAACTTAACGGAATTTACTTAATTAGATCATTTTTAATCATTATAATACAGTTCTCGTACGGCGATCTTTAACCTAAATATCTCTGGAACATAATAAGAAACACACCATATTGATGATAATTTTTGTTACTTAAATTTAAAAATTAAAATGGCGGATGGCAGCTTTATTTTGTAACAAAAATGACTATATAATATCTAAAATATACATTCTAATGTTTATGTCAGCGGTTATAATATTTTATATTCAAAATAATTTTGCTACTCGATGCTTATACTCTATCATTATGAAGCGTTCTAACTTAGGAATAAAAGACAAACATTGCATACATTTTTATATACATTTTACATCCAATCCCACCAAACATTTTTTCTAAGTCACCGTAAAGTGAAAAAAAATGTCCTAAAGATATTTCTTATTTATAAAGTTATATTTTTTATTTCCTTCTCATTTCAAGTATTTATACATATTAGTACAAGTATTTATATATACAGGTAGTTTGGAAATTAATTAAAAATATCTTTTATTGAACTTAATCATATTTTGATATGAATTTTGTTGTTTAAATATTGTGGTGGCACAATTTAATAAATATTTTTAGATTTCATTTAAGCAACAAGTGATTATTTAAGTACATTTTACAAATGATATGATATTAGGTTTTTATGAATATTTTTGTGCTATATTCTTATAGAAGGTGCGCATAGAATATGCGAATTTAAATGGCTGAAGTTATTAATATTTTTATTTGAAATATTTACTTCCACTTAATATTCGAAAACGAAATCTCAAATAGAACATTTTCTATACAAAACACTAAATATTTTATTATAAATTACTGTTTTTTTTCCGAAGAAACCATCAGGTCAATTATTTAGAATCTCATAATTTGACTACTAAAACCTCAAATATATATATATATATATATATATATATATATATATATATATATATATATATATTAATATCCCCTAGAAGTACAAATATGCCTAATATGAACGAATTTCATACCTTACATTTTTTCGTTGTCTGCTTCACGTGAAATGTCCCAGAAGCTACATAAATACTGTATAAATATTATTTTAAGTAGATACTTTAATAATATTTTCTTATGATACAAAATAAATATAATTAAAATAAACATATTTTTGTTGTAAAGCTATAGTGACTTCAATCATCTATATACATACATATATATATATATATATATATATATATATATATATATATATATATACACATATATAAAAATATATATATACACATATATGGAAAATGTATACTTTATACCATGCGATGGTAGTGTACACAATGACTCAACAAAACACATGCATGTACCCTATTATATAAAATATAAGTAAAATTAAGTTCAGAAATAATATAAAGCTTGTAACACATTAGTAGTTTTATCTAAATATTTAATCTTATCTGCTCTTTAAATAAAGCATTAATATATTTGCAATAGTAGTATTTTTAATGTTAACAATTTATATACTGTTGGACAAGTCCATGTCCCAGACTAAACAGTTATATAGACGGTGCCTGCTAAAATAAATGTCGAAGTCAAAAATAGTAGCGAGATTTGCGATTTATGCTACTATTATCGATTTTGTCATACAGATCGTTTACTTTCTTTAAAGAATAAGGGAAATTTATATATATATATATATATATATATATATATATACATATATATATATATATATATATATATTTATATGTATATTATAATATAAAATTTTTGAAAATAAAATATGGATAATAAAAATAATGCTATCTATATCTTTTGTATTTTTAAGGATTTGTTGTCTTTAATTAGCTTTATTTTTTTTTCTTTATTATAATAAAATCAGTCAGCTATTTTTATTTCAACATTTATTTACTTATTATTAAAATGTCATTTGTATACTATTTTAAAATATTATTGTATGACTTCATGTTTAGTTCTAAGACACTCTATATTATTTCTTAATCTGAGGTCCATGTATATTTTATAATTTTGATTGAAAAAGGTTTTAAATGTCTCTAGAATTTTGTTTTTTTTTTAATTCAAAAATCGTTAATAGTGAAAAAACATACTATTTAATTTCAAAAAAATAAATTTATAAAATATACTAGCAGAACCCGCAGCTACGCCCACGTTCAATTAAAAAAAAGCTCTGACTTTATGCTATTCAGCATTATTAGTATTTATATAATATTGTTTATACAAAAATATTAAAATCGCGATATTTATATATTAGACTAGATACCTTTAACTAAAGGTATTTTTATTCATACTTACTAGAAATATACGGTGGAGTGCCAATATCTACTGCCAATGTTATGATACTTGCAATTTTTAGATTATCGAGTGCTAAAAAAGCCCTGTAAAATTAATTAGTATAAATAATAAATATTAAAATGTCAACATATATAATTAAAAATAAATATGTCGTTTATTTTGGTTTTAGATATTTTTAATTAATTTTTAATTATTTGTTTTTATTTTAAGTAGTACGGATATTTCATGTTATAATTGATAAGTGAATATATTCTGCTCATAGAGCAAGATCGCTTCAAGTTGTTTGATACTAAAATGGTATTTTAATATGTCAGCACAAAACTTGCCTAATTATAGTATACTTTATAATACTTTCTCAGATTTCCGCCAATTTGACACTTTAAATGAAACAACTATCTTTTCGGATTTTGTCGCGGTTTTATTTTATATTTTGGTTCCCGATCTGTCGAATGTTTTACAAAATAATATAAACAAGTACGAGTCGGACTCGCGCACGAAGGGTTCCATCACATAATCGATTTTTTTTTAATTTGCCTGGCAGCCTTTCTGAAATTTGCCACCTTGGTTTTTATTATTTGTTGTTATAGCGGCAATAGAAATACATACTCTGTGAAAATTTCAACTCTCTACCTATTACGGTTCATGAGATACAGCCCTCTGACAGACGTACGGACGGACGGACCCTAAAAAACCACAAAATCCGAAAAGATCATAATAGATCATATAAAATATAGTCTATTTTATTGGAACTGTTGAATTTCTCTTGGGCAGAACTGCCTTCCGAGCAGGTGGTAAATTCCTCACGGACTGACACACTGGCATTTAAATTTAAAATGTAAAATTGACGATTCAAAAGTTCTTGTAAAAGTCTATTTGAATAAAGTATATTTTGATTTTGATTTTGGAAATTGAACTTAATATATTAAGATTTAAACAAACAAAATATATGTTAAACTATCGCATAGCAGCTTGAATGTACCTTAATATTTATTTATTTTTTAAAATATTTGTATTTTTTTAATTAATAAATAAAAAAACGGATTAGGCTATTTTTGTGATGACATTATATTATAAATTTTTAACTAAGTGTCTTGAATGTAAGGCCTGTCGATATTGTAGCGTAGTGCGTAAGAATGCGTATGCCTATATATTATAATACTTATATACAATGCATTTGTGATTCGTCCAGCACTTATAGTATATTATACATGTTCTCAATTGAAATTGGTTTTTTGTTTCATACCCGTCCTCTCCTGTCTAAAATTAATTTTACTAATATTACACATGTTAAAGTTTAGATGTTTGGATGTTTGTTATTCAGTCACACCAGAACATCTGAACGGATCTGAATGAAATTTGACACAGACATAGATTATAGTCTGGAATAGCACATAGGCTACTTTTTATCCCGGAAAAATGTACGGTTCCCGAGGGATTGATTCCGTAAAAAAAGTATTATGTACACAGTATAAACTGGAAAATGGCAAAGATGTGAATTTCTTTATCTTCTGTTCTAATTTTTGTGTAGAACCTTGCTGACGTTATACCTTCTTAAAACGTGAAGATTTGATATTTTAACTAAAACTATCTTTTCGAAACGTCGGGATACAAAAAATCAAAGTAAATCCGCGAAAAAATCCGAAAAGATAGTTTTATTCTTGCTGATGCTTGTTTGATTCTGCAGGCTTTTACGAGAAAGTTTTCTGGCAAAATATCTATGTAAAGCTGTAGGTACCAGTAGGTACTGTTTCGTTCGAGAATACACAGACTAAAAATACACAGATAAAGTTCAGACCGAATTTCGACCACAGTGGAGTCTATAACTAATAGTTCTGTTAGACAGTTCAATACGGCTAGTTAGAGATCAGATGACGATTTTATGTGCTTTGGTTTTTAAATTCCCAATGTATGACCTCATCCAGGACTCGAATCGAGTACCTCAAGATCTGCAACCTTACATGCTTACTTACCCGATGTGGTATTTTAAAAAGAGATACTACGTGGTGAGTTAGAATGTTGAAATCCCAATCACTACTTTTACCTTCTTGATAACGTGTTCTGACTTTAATATTACAAACGTCAAGAAAGCCATACGCTTGCTTAATTAAACCTTTTCGGTATAAGAAAAAAATCTTCATAAGCTTCACTATGCACCTGTAATTAACCTCGGCTCGGGCTTTTTCCTAATATTATTTTGCGATGTACCTTTAAATATCCTTCTTCAACTTCATATAATATACATATAATAATAAAATTCTAACCGAATCGAGTCTGTACCTTAAATAGTTTTTGGAAAGTCTTATTGAAATAATCATTCATCAATAAAACATCATAAACAGGGGTTTAATAACTCCAATAGGATCTTATCAAAAGCGACAAAAGCCACATAGAAACCAGTAAATATTTATTGGTTTCTATGTCGCTTTTGATGGGATTCTATTGGAATTTTTCAACAGGGATGATCGATACAGATGTCGAATCTATAGTTTATAGTACAGTTCGATGAAATTTGATATGATGATAGCTGGTTATCCGGGTTAATATATAGTATACTTTTTACTGCGGATGAATATCTTATCTCTGAGAAATCTATACTAAACCTTAAAACGTAAGGGCAAGTTGCTAGTTTCCAGTATAAGTCTAAGTCGACCCATTAATGCTAACACCATTAAGGCTTCGTTACGGAAGAACCAAGAGTAAAAAGTCTCTCTAAACGTCTCTGACATAGGAAAAGACATAATTTTTTATATTTCAGGTTAGAAAAAAAACACAAAACAAATTTTACATAGTTGTTTATTCATCGAAATAATCTTAATCACGATGAAGTCACGTCACTTAATTTCGTTTGTTTCAATAAATATATTACAAGTCTATAGTTAAGTACAATCGAATATGTATTGGTCTTACGGAGGCTATTCAACAGTTATGCGATATTATACAAAATGAACGTGGGTATGGTTTAAAAAGCGCGGTAAAATATATTTTTTTCACAGATAACACAAGTTTTTTTAGATCAAGCTATGATAAATTAAAACACAAAAAGGTTTTAAATGTCTTAACCAATGACAAGTTGTATAATTAAGTTGAACGATTTATTTATATTTGTAATTTGTAAAATTACTATGCCATACGTACTAAACAACCAGACTTGCTATAATATTATTATTCTTTCAGAAAAATAATTTTTTTTTTTTTTTTTACTTCTTGGCCAACGATTCGTCATATCTAAAGAAATCATCTGAATTTAGTTTTAATTCTTTTTAAGGTAAGGGTTAAAACAAGTAACCAAGCTGTAACGTCATTATCAAATTTGATTGTCGAAGATAATGTAATAGCCTCGCAAATAAGGATTATTAGCAACTTATGATAGCACAATATGACGAAATTGTGTTTTAAACACAGACTATACTAAAAAAAAAAACATTTATTTTCTTCTACGACACTTGTCATTAGTTTAAGTATTGCAATTATAAGTACAACGTAAAATATTTTATTAAGTACAATTAAAAAGATCACAATAAAAGGTTCGTATGAGAGTTGATAATATTTTTTAGTTTTTTTTTACATATCACGAAATTTTCTAACAATGATTCGTGTTTGATCGGAATGTCAATAACTATAATAAATTATATACATTACACTAAGGCAAGAAATGCGGCGATAGTTGCTCAATTTCGTTGATTTATTCGATTATGTAAATAAGTTACGAGTCTACTTAGGAATCTATATTTCACATACAGTCAACGCTTCGTAATGTTTAGTTTAACAGGCGTGGAAACTAAAAACTTTACTTGTATAAATTAATTTTCTTTTTTCTTTAAAATAACGCCCCTATTGCGAGTATTTCGATGACCTTTCTGTGTTATAAAACTTCAGCAACGAATGCATTGGATAAAGTTTGCATTGGAATGCACTGCAATAGAAAATATAATAATATATCATTAACTTTGTAATCTATGATAAATTATCTTTATGCCAAATGCAATAATTACTTAAATACATAATAAATAAAACTATCTTTTCGTTTTTTTTTTTGTTTTTTTTTTGATTTTTAGTTCCGGGAACCAAAAATCTAAATAAATTCGCGAAAAACAAAAAAAAAAATGTTTTATTTAAATCTCAGATATTCGCATAAATATAAAAATTATTAGACATAATTTTCATTATTTGTATTTCATAGATAATCAAAGTTATTTTTTGGACTATGTCTAATAGGGGCGTTGTTTTTTGTTTATTGGTTATATATCCATGCATCTTTTCAAGTCATCACTTTAAAGTAAATATTTATTTCTCTCTAGCACATTATTAGTTTATGGCAGAACAAGATGCATAGATAATTAAACATGAGATTATTTAATTGAAACATTAAAACTGTAAATTAAATATGAATAAAAAAGTTATCTTCAAATTATACAATTAATAAGTAAAATATACAGATAAATAATAACAAATATGCCTGTACGCGTAAGTAGGTACTATTTCTTAAATTAATAGGCAAAGACTTACAATAGGTATATTTAAAATACAATAATTATAAATGAATTTTGTTTCGTTTTGAACATGAAACGATAAGACACGGTCATTTTATAGGCATCCAACATTTACAATAGATTTAGTACCTACGATAGTCTTCGCTTAGCTTACGAGATACGTACAACAAGGTAATGCGGCGACGCCGCGCGCCGGGCGAACTTTATACAACGCTAAACGGATAAATACTTAACTAAGGGTATTGCACGAAAAACTGGGAAACGAAGTCTAACTCTACAATGTACATAATTACACTTAAAGTACTTAAGAAACTGTCCTGCGCCGAAACTAGAAACACTAACACACGCACGCCCAGACCAAATGTTTTCTACCAAATTTTAATCCCCATCTTCTTGACTGTTGGCTTTATGGATTAGGAGCAATCGTAAATTTATAGTTCAGTTTTCCCGATTTACTTCTCGTCTGGAAGTTTCCAACAGTTTTAGGCCTGATCTGTATTTTCACGTGCCACGTGTTGTTCGTGAATGAATCGGCTCGCGAAGAGGGGTGAGAGAGGTCAGTAGAGACGCGCTGTGTCGAGTGGCGGCGGCTCGGTGCCTACGTCTATGTCTGTCGGGCCGTCGTCCTCCGTCACGCTCGGCGCCCCGCTCGCCCGCTGCAAACCACGCACCTGAAATTCCAAGGTAAACATGTTTAATCCATCCACAGTCCATACACTCAGTCAAGGGTTTGTCCCTATAAGATTTCATGAGAAGTTAATATCTAGTAAATTTTTCAAGGATCTTAATTGTGGTTTTATATTAATTATGAAACTGGTTTTACCATATAGATAAGTTTTTAACCTTGCAGAAACACTATCAATATTTTTAATACTGAAGTTGGTAAATTCAATGTTCATTGTTGATATACTGCTGAAATATCAGAAATTAGTAATAATTGTCAAAAATCATGGTAGACAAACCTTTTGGAGAACTTTGACCTTAAATATCTATAAGTTTATCTATCAATAACAGCTTAACTCTACAGAACTTGTTTTTTATTCAAACACTTGAAAAACATTATCCCCTATACAAACTTTGTTAACTTTTTCTTAGTACATACAAGTTTATATGATCTAAAGATTAGCTATAAAGTTATCTATTACTTAATTTATAAATCTATACTAATATTATAAAGCTGAAGAGTTTGTTTGATTGTTTGTTTGTTTGTTTGTTTGTTTGTTTGGTTGAACGCGCTAATCTTAGGAACTACTGGATGGAATTGAAAAATTCTTTTTGTGTTGGATAGTCCATTTATCGAGGAAGGCTTTAGGCTATATATCATCCCGGAAAAATGTACGGTTCCCGTGGGATAGAATTGTTTTTATCTAGAGACGAACCCGAAGCGAAGCGAGGGTGAGCCGCTAGTAATAAATAAATGTAATGGACCTATTTACAAGTCGTTCGTAATTGGTGGTAAATCTTACCTGAAGGAGAAGGTTGTTGGAGAGCAGCCTGGCCTGGTGCTCCTGCGCCTTGGCGCGCAAGCAAGCGATGCTGTTGTTGCGGAATGCCTCGGGGTCCTCGTACAGCTCGCGGCCGTCGGGGGACGCGCGCCCCTTCGCGGACGACGACGCTGTCGTGCTGCTGCCGGGGGAGCTCTGCGCCTGCAGATGGAAGAACTGTGTTAACACCTCCTGGTTAATTTCTAAGAAATTAATTGTTCACTGGACCATCGGTGGCTTGGCGGTCGTTGACAGGTTTAACAATTGACATTTTTATATATGTACTAGCAGAACCCGCAGTTCATCAGTCAGGTTCGTTTATAGGTACCTAATAGTAGCCTATTTTATGCCTTGTCGTTGTCAATTTGTGTACTAAATTTCATTCAAATTCGTCCAACCCTTACAGCGTGAAGAAGTAACAAACGTACATACAAACCTACAAACTTTCGAATTTATATAGTAATCCGACTTATATGTATATATTGGACAGATTTTGATGAAATTTGGTATGATCATAGCTGGGCATCCGGGTCAACATATATGGTACTTTTTACTGCGGGAAAATATCTCATCTCTGAGAAATCTATACTAAACCTTAAAGCGTAATATATGTTTATATAAAAATCATTGCAATTAATAACTGAAAAATTAAAACAATGTATTTTAATTCGAAAGTGAAAAAGGAAAACAAAAAGAATTAGGCAACTGAAACTTAGTGTTGTAGATTCTAATATAGCAGTATGAGATCACGAAATTCCTACCCTTAAACGTCTCCAGTGTACACGTAATGAAGTGCATTCTAACGAGATATATGCATATATCATGGCATATTAATATGCGTGCCGCGGAATGCATGCGGGGGCACGCGCGATCTAATGCTTGGCCATTAGCGCAATTGGACGTAGTTATGCAAGATGGATCCAGCCCACGAAAACTGTTTTTTGAGTTACTATCATAAATGGCAGCTACATATCAACTTTAGTATATATGCAAAAAATATCTACCGCAAAGTGCCTCTTTTCTTTTGAAACCTACAGACGCTAACGATACCAACAAAATATTAAGCATTTTCGTAGAGTTAAAATAACGGGTTATAAAAAAAAGCAGTCATGAGGACTGCCGACAGAAGTGAAAACTTAAAACTATAAACACACAGTTTATTTATTTTTATTTTATTTTATTTTATTTATTATAAAGGCTTACTAACTAAATTTACATAAAGCATTAATTTAACATAATAATATTTCGCTATTTTTATATAAATTTAATTTAAAAGTATGCACAGCTTTTTATAGAAGTACTTATTTTATTTAAATTTTATTTTACGAGTGTATAAGGAGTACTGTTCACATTTACCTGGTTTTGACATCTATCGGCACTCTGAGTGTTAGCGTTAACACGTCACGTGATATCGTACATGAATTTACTCCTCATCCAAACAAACCTGCTTATACAAGTTTTCAGTTCAAAAACCATGGTTTTGTTACTTTGATGTACCGATTTTACTAAAACTCCTATTTTCTCAAAAGTAAGTTTTTGTGGTTGGATCTATTTTGCATAACTACGTCGAATTATAGTTCAATTATCTGATCTGTTATATCTTTGTGGTGGATAAAAGTCACCCTAATATAAATGGGAAGGTTTGTTACTTCACGCGTTGGTAGGATTTGGATGAAATTACTAGCACGTAGACTTCTATTGTTTTAAATATAAAGGCTCGTAGGGAGGCGATTCAAGCGAAGCAAAGGCGAGTCGCTAGTATTACTATTAAAATATATATATTAAAAAAAACCGACTTAAGGAAAAATAAATACAGACGAACATAAAACCTCCTCTTTTCGGACGTCGGTTAAAACTTAAAAGTATATCACAGCGGTCGGGGATTAGATAAATAACGAAAGCAAATACGAAGTATAATTATGACCTGAGCGAAACGACTAGTCTATATACATATGTACCTATATGTCACTGACCAAACCCGGCTTTAGACCAAACTACTTTGTCCTAGGCCAAACCGACTCATCCTAAGTGTGTAGGGACACAGATCATGTAATACTATACTAGTGTAGGTATATACCTATTAGTTTATCTCAGGACAATCTACTTTGGCCTTAATACTTTAGGCTTAACTAGCTTGGCCTAGGCCAAATTGTAGTGTTTCTACACGAAGAAGGTTTCTATGCAATTTATTTTGCTAGAACTTGCAAAAACTTCTAAAATTTTAAATTCATAGAGATTTGCACCTTAGTATGTACCGTTCAAGTTTCTATACCTACTTCTGATATACTATATTAATATCTTAAAGTATTATTGGGGGAAAATCTAGTTGCGACACTAATAAAATATAACCTAGGTATCACCCGTGTCTAGTACCTGTGGGACGTTTCACAGCATTTAAAATCTGCTGCGCCTACAATTTCTATTAACGATATCATATTCCCAAGCGGGGTGGGGAACTTTAATATATTTCAGAGATCTTTGCCTACTTTTTAAACTGAATATACGGCATAGAACTTATAATATTCTAACACTATATAATATAAATATAAATATGTTGGTACATTAACACACAGCACCATCTAGTTTCATAATAAGCTACGAGGCTTGTGTTATGGATACCAGATAGTTGATACACTACACATATATAACTTTAAATACAAATATATTATAAATATAAACATCCATGACTGGAGTACAAACATTCGTGCACATCACATAAATGATTTGGGGGCAACGCGGGACTCGAACCCGCGACCGCTGGCACAGCAAGTAGGGTCACTATAAACTGAGCGAAACGGGTCGTCAAATATGAAGGTTTATATAATATTTGTCAATAGTAATTAGACATAAGTGTAAAAATATGACTTCAAATAATTTTATATATTGCTAGTGATTTTCCGCAGCCTTGCTCGGGGTCGTTTTTATGTGCATAACAGTAGCCTATGTGTACTTTAGCTCATAGTGTATCTGAATCTAAATCTGCCCAACCGTTTCAGCGTGAAGAACTAAGAAGTAACAAACATATAAACTTTCGCATTTATAATAGTAGTATACTCGTATATTACCTACAGTGCGATGACGCACATGATAACATCTACACTTATGACTCGATTTTTAGGATGTCATAATCTGCAGGCGATATTAGCTAATGAAGATGAATGCAGCATCATGCTAGAGAGAAGAAATAAAGATACGAAATAAAGAGAAAAATGTAAGCTACCTGGTTATCATGAACGTCATGCCGCGGCGAGGCGGAGGGCGCGCACTCTCCCTCTGCTTCTGAACCCTCTCGCTCCGACCCCGACTCCTTCAGGTGCTGCGCCGCCTCCAACGACTTGCGGTGCATACCTGAAACAAGAGGATGCTCAAATCAGTTTTCTAATTTTCTTCTAGTTCTGTTCTCTTCTTGAAATATACTAGAAACCTATCTCCACTATAGCTTTCTCCCATATTTGTCTTCAGGTGGGAAAAAATAATCAGAACAAACTAACATTTGAACTTTTAATATAGACAAGAGTGTAAATATTGTATACTCATCGTAATATTTGGCAGTAAGTGGATATATGTATGTGGCGGATTATAGTACAGGAAGTCGTTATAAAATCCAACAGTATATTTTGAGTTTGAGTTAATTCTAGTTAAATAATTGTGGTCACTAAAACGGATTACTTATTATAACTTTTCTGGTACAAATCTATTAAGTTAGCAAACATGTGGTTAAAGTTTAGTTGAGTTACGATGAATAATTCAAAATTAAGATGATATAGAGGAATTATGGACAGTCCATCACACTAGCTAATGCGGTGTTGGATTACACGTCATTCGATGACGAAGACTAGGTAAGTTCTCTCAGACTCTCACGTTGCCTCACGATGATTTCCTTAGGTATAAGATAAATCTATTTATACTGAAAATAATTCGCACATCTAAATTCGAAAATCTCGAAAATAAGTGCGAGACCCAGACTTGAACCCGCTTCACTCGGCTTTTCAAGCAACCGCCTTATCAATTGTCTGCTACTGCTTACCTTTGATCTACTGGCGTTTTACTTTAAAATCGTGATCTTAATTAGGATATGGTAATATTTGTAAAAAATACTTATTTATCCGAAAAATGTGATGAAAATTATAACATCGAATAACTATAGTCTAATTTACAACTAAAGCCACAGTAAAACTAGAAAATAATAATTACTACTTGAAATAAATAAAATTTTAAATAATCTTTGTTTTTCTTAGAGGTAAATAATATTTTGTACTAAATAATGTCATAAGTATCAAAATAAAGTGCGCAAAAGTAAACAAAGCAATGAATAGAAACCATTATCCATTGTATCGGTAATGAGAATAGATGGAGACAATGACTCGGTACTGATATATAATCATTATGTTCAACAGCAATTTATACATACATCGCGTTGTGGCTGAACAGATTTTCACCAAACTTTTCATGAAATATTATCAATATTATCAGCTATATCCACTATTTTAACTTGAAAATTGCCTTGAACATTAAATTTTCAAATAGTTTTTAATGAACTTTAATATATGTATTTACACGAGTACCTCAGTATAAACCTATCATTTTCCAGCATAATAATCGTTTAATGTTTTTGATTGGTTCAGGCATATGGAAAAATCTGCTTCTCTTTTAATAGTGTGAAAACACATTCATAAACATAAAAAAATTTCACTGTTTTTTCAATTAAAACAAATCATCAATTATAATAAAATAAAAATATAACTAATTCCACTGTTTTGATGAACAGCGAAATACGTATCCTGAGTTGAGATCTATATATATAATAAAATTGTAACAGCCGAATCTGTACATTAAATATTTTTTGAAAATCTTATTGAAATAGACATTATTATCGATACAGAGGTCAAATCTATAGTTTTTGGATTTTTTTCTGTCTGTCTGTCTGTCTACCTGTCTCTCCGTCTGTCTGTTACCGCATCATAGAAAAATAACTGAAGGGATTTTGATGAAATTTGGTATGATGATAGCTGGTTATCCGGGTCAACATATGGGATACTTTTCACTGCGGGAAAATATCTCATCTCTGAGAAATTTATTGTAAACGTTAAAACGTAAGCAGGGACGAACCCGAGCGGAGCGAGGGTGAGTCGCCAGTACAAAATAAGCACGTAGAAAACTCGAGATTTAACCTGTCACGCCCAATTAAGACGTCCACGAATTTTAATTGGGAGTACATTCCCGCTACGCGGCAGCACTGACATAACAAGAAAACTGTATTATTATAATGAAAAATATTAAAAAAGCCCTATAGCATGAAATATAATTAATTAAAACTATGATTTATGTCAAAAAATAGAAAAAGAAATCAAAGAAATCTATAGGAAACACGCATGTGTTATACAAATACACGTACTCACATCATATTTTCATATCTTCTTAACATAAGTATAGGTGTACAATTAAATTTTACTGTAAAGAGAACTAAGTATGACAAATTATATTATGGTTGTATTAACATTCTTAGAGTACTTAATAATTTGAAAAAAATTCAACTCTTCAAATAAAAATATTCATATTTGAATAAAATTTTTACAAGCACTTCTGAATTGTCACTTTTTACAGTTTTAAAATTCAAATTAATGTCAATATGTCAGTTCTTGAGGAATCTACCGCCGGCTCGGAAGGCAGTTCTGCTGAGAAGAGCCCAAGAAAAACTCAACAGTTGCTCTTTTAAAATAATATTTGTTTACAATATTGCAATACAATAATTATCTACATATCCTACGTGACACCCAACTATCGACATTGACATCTGCAAAGTATTCCGTGATGGTGTGATAAGCTTTATTAAATAATATATTATTAATTTTAGACTTAAATTGTTTAAATAGCAAGCTCAATATCGACTGTAGAATTATATTATACATGCATACACCTTGTCCCATAAACGACTTATTCATTTTTAGAAGGCGAAAGCTAGAAATTATCAGTTTATCCTTACTTCCAGTATCTAAACTTTAATATATAAGTTGATGCAACCGCAAGTATATCGCTCTTTCTTAAAGATTTCGTAGTGTATCTCGAGCTCTGATGTTATATATAGCCCGCATAGCTCTTGTTTGAAATATAAATATAGATTTAATTTCAGATGCATTACCCCTAAATAAAATACCATAAGACAAGATGCTGTGAAAGTAGCTGAAATAAACAAGTCTAGCAATATCGACATCTGTTAGCTGCCTGATTTTCCTAACAGCGAAAACAACGGAACTCTACCTGCAATAAACGACAGATATATGTACATAATATAAAGCATATCAGAATTATTTACTTTTTCAGCGGACCTCACGCGTTTTCAGCAGCTTTGGTTTTATGATATTCTATAAGGTGTTAATCTATACTAATATTATAAAGCTGAAAAGTTTGTTTGTTTGTTTGGTTGAACGCGCTAATCTCAGGAACTACTAATCCGATTTGAAAAATTCTCTTTGCATTAGATAGCCCGCTAATTGAGGAAGGCTATATAGGCTATATATCATCCCGGAGAAATTTACGGTTCCCGTGGGATAGATTTGTTTTCGTCTAGGGACGAACCCGAAGTGAAGCGAGAGTGAGTCGCTAGTATTGAATATACATAATATCTCTTGGCGAATATGTATGTAAGTAAAGCTTAGGTGAAAATCTTAAACTTTATGTGATAGGAGGGAAGACGAACAAACGGACTAACTTTTATGTTTGTAATACATACATGTGGGAGACGAAAGGATTGGGTGTCTAGTCTTCTCTCGTAAATCTCATTTAAAAGTTCAGACATTTCGCTCGTCCTATAAGAAAAACATCCTTTCCTATACTCTTCATAAACTGTACCCAGCGTCTGTTCGTTTAATACCACGTCTAGGATTTTACGAGATTTTTACAACTCTCTCGCGCTGTTCGCTGAATACCTAATAAGGATTTTACTGCTGCATTAGTCGGCGCCGCCTTGCATGAGATGACTTATCACTTTTGTTTATTAATTTATTACTCTCCAGACGAATGAATAAACGATGGCTTTAGAATTTCGACATAGTTTTAATTTATTTCAAGCCCCGTCTAACTCTGATACGGTTTTGTATCATCGTAAAAGAAAACATGGTGATTTTATTATTTTGATTTTCAAAGACTTTTAAATTATAAAACGTACCTAAATTTAAACTTGTTGAAATAAGATAAAACTTAAGTAGATTTAAAAAAAATAATATAAAATACATCTATCATGTATTTTGGGTATTTGAACAAAAGCAGTACATTTACATACATGTGGGATGAATGTTTTAAATATAAATAGTTATTGTTTTATCTGTGAAGTGTGAATGAAAGGAAGAACGAGTGAAAGGGATAGAGTGTGTTCGGCCATGATTGATTGATACAGTGTGGACGGTTTTTTTTGAGAGGAAGCTAGCTGCATGTGCATTATCAATATAATATATAAGATAGCAGTAATAAACGTATTAAGGTGATACATAGTTTCATTGCTGGTATCCTCAATCCCACATTTTGGGGGCTCGTCCGGGATAAAGACATACCAGCAAACTAGGAAAACGAATAATATAAAACGTTCTGCGGCAACGTGGTCGGCGGTGTGGCGAGCGGCAACGTGGTCTGCGGCGAGCATCGGCTTATTTGGCGACAAAGTATTTGCAAACGTGTTAAGTCCTGTAGTGTTTTCAAAGATGTCGAAACCATACGATGGACAGGACTTATCAACACAAGATAGGACGCTTCGAGAACATAATTCTATGTTGCACATGGCGGAGGAGCTAATACCTAAGTTTACCGGTCAAGACGACTGCTATCCAATAACCAAGTGGCTTCAAGAAATTGAAGACAACGGCGAAATATTTTCTTGGACAGAAACTCAAAAATTACTTGTGGCTAAACGTGCATTAGCTGGTACTGCGGCACTGTGGTTGCGAGCCGTAAAAACAGTCAACAGGAAGAGAAATATTCAAGTTATGAATTAGAAGCTATGGCAGTTGTCGAAGGAGTTAAAAAATTTAGATGCTATTTATTTGGACTTAAATTTAAAATATTAACAGATTGCCAAGCATTTATAATGACAATTAAGAAAAGAGATTTAACACCTAAGGTAGCAAGGTGGGCAATGTTTTTACAGGAATTTGATTTTACAGTGGAACATCGGTCTGGAAGTTTAATGAGACATGTTGATGCATTAAGTCGCAACCCCCTATGTTGGTGTGGTAACAACATTGCATGAGAACTTACGGCAAGCACAGAAGGAAGATGAAGGTCTCAGGGCCATTGCAACTATATTAAAGGATAATAAACCTTACAATGACTATTATCTGGATAATGGACTACTTTATAAAGGAAATGAAAAATTACTAGTTGTTCCAAAAAGTATGGAAATAGCTATTATTGGGAATGCTCATTCTAATGGCCATTTTTCTGTAAAAAAGACTACTGAAGTGATAAATAGGAATTATTTCATTAAAAATATAAATAAAAAAGTTCAAGAGTTCATAGCTGCATGTATTCCTTGCCTCCTAGCAATTAATAAAGCAGGTAAAAAAGAGGGATTTTTACATACAATAGATAAAGGAGAAAGGCCTCTACATACAATTCATCTAGATCATGTGGGACCTATGACAGAAACTAAGAAGCAATACAACTATATCCTTACAATAATCGACGGTTTTACAAAATTTGTTTGGTTGTTTCCAACGAAAGGTCTCACTGCCAACGAAGTAATAGACAAGATTAAAATTCATCAACAAATATTTGGTAACCCATTAAGGTTTATAACTGACAGAGGTACAGCATTCACTAGTCATTTGTTTGAAGATTATTGTACAGAACAAGGTATTGAGCATGTGAAAATTACAACAGGGGTTCCCCGAGCAAATGGTCAAGTTGAAAGAATTCATCACATTATTATATCAGTACTTACCAAGATGTGCATAGAGTCACCTGCCCTGTGGTATCGACATGTTAGCTCAGTACAGAGAGCACTTAATAGTACATACCAAAGAAGTGTAAGTTCTACACGATTTGAGCTTTTGATAGGAGTGAAAATGAAAAACAAACAAGACATAGAAATTTACGATTTAATCAAGTAAGCAGATATAAATAATTTTACACAGGAAAGAGAAGAACTGAGAATACGAGCGAAGGAACAAATATTAAAAACACAAGAAGAAAATATTAAAAATTTTAACAAAAATAGGAAAGAAAGTTTTAAATACAAGGTTGGTGATAAGGTTGCTATCAAACGCACTCAATATGGAAGTTGTATGAAACTGAAACCAAAATTTTTAGGTCCATATATTGTGATTAATGTAAAAAGGAATGATAGGTATGATGTGGAAAAATTAGATTCTACTGTTGAAGGTCCAGGTAAAACCCCCACTTCATGTGACTTCATGAAGCCATGGCCTGATTCATGATTAAACAATTAGTTATTTTTTTTTTGTTTAAGTTGATTGACTTGATTTATTATATTTTCTAAGATTTTATAGAATGTATGATGAGTATATACATTAAATTGTTACAAGTGTTTTCCTACTTTATAACAGTAGTCAAGACTATCTAATGTAAGATGTTACATACTTTATAATGTTTTTTTTTTCTCAATTTAAGATGATATTTAAGTTTTCAGGTAATAAATTGTTATAAGTGTTTTCCTATTTTATAATAATTAAGCATATAATGTAAGATGTTTCATACTTTTTAATGTTTTTTTTTCTCAATTTAAGATGGAATTTTAAGTTTTTAGGTAACAAGTACTGATTAAGTTTTTGTTTTTTTTTCTTTGCAAGTTGTAGTTCTGTTTTCCTTCTATTTAATGTTTATAAAGATTTAGTATGTAATGTTTAAAATGTGTCTCAAGGGTGTTTTTGTGATATATTTTTTTTGTTTACTTGAACTGTAAGATTTTTTTTAATTGCATGACTGGGGACAGGCATGTTGTCAGGAAGGGCCGAATGTGGGATGAATGTTTTAAATATAAATAGTTATTGTTTTATCTGTGAAGTGTGAATGAAAGGAAGAACGAGTGAAAGGGATAGAGTGTGTTCGGCCATGATTGATTGATACAGTGTGGACGGTTTTTTTTGAGAGGAAGCTAGCTGCATGTGCATTATCAATATAATATATAAGATAGCAGTAATAAACGTATTAAGGTGATACATAGTTTCATTGCTGGTATCCTCAATCCCACATACATAACAATAACCATATATTTTTCCAGGATAAAAAGTAACCTATGTGTTTTTGTTATGTATAAGCTATAATATTGTAAAGTTTCATTAAAATTCATTCAGTAGAGTTTGCGTGAAAGAGTAACAGACATCCATACATCTATACATCCAGATCTCCTCACAAACTTTCGCATTTATAATATTGGTAGGATCGTCGTCGAAGCCAATATCTTCTTAAGTTCAGATAAATATTTACAAATTGAAATCACACGAAAACATTAAAATCTTGTTTTAAAGGAACATCGAATTCACTTTTGAAATTAGTAGCCATGATACTGCATTAGATGACACCATGTTTTATAAAAATTAGATAATATATTATAACTAGCGACTCTCCCCCGCTCCGCTCGGGTTCGTCTCTAGTTACGTTTTAACGTTTTGTATAGATTTCTCAGAGATGAGATATTTTCCCGCAATGAAAAGTCCTATCCTATATGTTGAGCCGCATAACCAAATATCATCATACCAAATTTCATCAAAATCTCTCCAGTGGTTTTCTCATGATGCGGTCACAGACAGACAGACAGACAAAATTTCAAAAAAATTTAGATTCGGCCTCTGTCTCGATGATAATGACTATTTCAATAAAATTTTCCTAAAAATATTTAATGTACAGATTCGACTCCGTTAGAATTTTATAATATGTATAGATTATTATTAGTAGACCTTCTATATTACATCAAAGTGAGCAAAATAAAGTTAAACAAAGTCGATATAAGAAAATATCCCCATTGAAAGATTGACATGTAACCAAAGTAATAACACTACATCGCACAGCATTGGTCAGTGCTCTACATAGATACACGTACACGTAGCTTAGCGAGCGGTCATCAAGCGAATAATCGTCTGAGGTAACATTAGAACAACTTTCACCATTACGCCGGCAATAAATCCACTTGATTTAGCGACCAGTAGTTAGTCTGCGATTAGGCTTGAGGAAATAAGGAACTTGCCAAATACTTACGTTTATTTTACGAGTAAGTAGTTAACTCGCAACATTAGGAATGACTCTGACTTAATTAAGCTCGTCACTTTTTGAGTTTAAAGCTACAATTAAAAGTCAATTTCTAAACAAAGTTAAAACCTTCCAGATTCTTTGCTTCTAGCGAAGAATATCTGGAAGGTTCTAGGTTTTAGATAAGTCTAACTATAAATTGACGATTCTAAAGTGCTTGTATATTAAGTCTACTTGAGTAAAGTTTAATTTAATTTCATTGTATTTTGTTTTGTGAAAGAGTGGTTTTTGAGTCGAAAGTTTTTTAGCAAAAATGTAAATTGCACTATTAGTATCTTAAGTTTTGACTAATTACACTACTGCAGATTGCGAATACAATATATTTTGAATTAGCAAATTGTCAGGCAATGGGTTTTAAGTGACGTATTATATAGGTACTCAAATGATTTTTTCGATCTATTAAAGACTAAAATCTGAGGGTTTTTGCTTGGCGTACACAGCTAAAAATAAAAAAGTCGTATAGTGAATCTGTTTCTATTGTATTTCACCTACAAAGTAAAAGAAAGTGTGTCCAATTTATTTAACTGGCAGCTATAAAAATCCAGGTCTACGTCTGATTAAGCTGTTAAATACTACGCTGGCTCATGGGTTTTGGGCTAGGTTGGTGGAATGTTTGTTGAGTTGAGTTATGTTGAGTTAAATAGATTGATAGGATGAATTTTTAAAAAGTTATAATTTAATATATTTTTTTCTTTATCTGTTATTCTATATTAATAAAATTGAATTGCACCATTATTTAAAAAATGAAAAAAATATACAAATGAAAAGTTTTTATTCATATAAGACAGTATCGTTAATTTGTCTGCTATGATTATACAATATATTAAATTAGGAAAGTGCTAGAAATATTTTCACACCCCAAACAGCGGCTTCATACGAAATAATTAATAAGTGCTTGTGACTGTCGGAGTCGACATCGAGTTTGTTGATTATTTTTAATGATTATAATATGTAAAGTTATGTGACACTGTACGAAGTGATATAAAAGTTGTTTCAAATATGTTGCATACATTTTCTATGTTGAGAGCACGTATAAGTTTAAGTTATTTCGCCTCTTACTTGATTGAAGTCAACATTGAGAAAATAGCAAAATATATTCGTAAACTAGAAGATGTTTCTTTAAATTGACATAAATTTTTTATTTAGGAACCGATTGAAATAAAACAAATACTAAATTTTAAATGAAGCTAACCACAATACATTAGTGAAAACTGCACCAAAATCGGTTAAGCTGTTTCTAAGATTAGCGCGCACAAACGCACAGACAAGCAGACAAAAAATCATTGTTTTGGGTTCTATTGCGTTAATAAAGATCCCCAATAATAGTTTTTGTCAAATATCTTCCATGTACAGATAGCTATCAGTTATAATTTTATTATATGCATAGATATCTGCAAATTTAACGTTAACCTTACAAAGTTATAACTATAGCTCGGCAATGTAAATTATAGTCTGAGTAGTTTAAATGGATAAGGTACGATAAGGTAAGATTGAGTTTCTTCTATACTAATATTATAAAGAGACAGTTTGTTTGTTTGAACTCGCTAATTTCAGGAACTACTAATCCGTTTTGATTTTTTTTTGCATTAGATAGTCCGTTTATTGAGGAAGGCTACAGGCTATATATCATAATATATAGTCTATCTATTCCTTATTAACCGTTAAAACGTTACTAGGGATGAACCCGCACGAAGCTAGGGTGAGTCGTTAGTCTATACTAATATTATAAAAAGTTTGTGAGTTTGTGAGGTTGTAGGGGGTAATCTCTAGATCTACTGGACCGATTTAGATGAAATTTGGTAAGAAGATAGTTTAAGGCCCCAGAAAGGACATAGGATACTTTTTATCCCAGATATCACCCCTTAATGGGTGAAAATGGGGATGAAAGTTTATATGGGGAATCAATCTAGGGACAAACCCGAGCGAAGCGTGGGTGAGTCGCTAGTTTATTATAAGACGCCTCTTATAGAAAAACAATTGAAATATCTTTACGAAAAATTAAAGAATGACTGTTAACTTTAATTAGAAAGTATAGCTTTTTATAATATTTCTATTAATCATGAAGCAAATTTTCATTTTACTGCCAATAAAGTTATAACAAATCCCTTTTCAATTTTATTTACATTACATTATATTGCTTCAAGTATTACAAAATAAAACGCAAGTAAAGATTTCTAATAATTCTTTTAAATTGTTTCAATTATGATAATATATAAACACATAAACGTATATAATATATTTTAAAATATTAACTTAAAGTCGTTATAAACACCAAATCTATAGTAAAAATCTACGGTAAGTACATAATTCGACTTAAACAAATCAAAATACAAAACGATATTCGACACTTAACATAAATTAATTAATTTTTTTTTAAAAGCAGGCAAAGTAGAAGACGTTGGTGGTCCCCAGCACAAAGTACAGAACACACTCTGCACTAAAGCACTATAACACTAACATAAATTGCCACCACGTTTAGAGATAGTAATTTGGCGGTGCCTTCAAACGCTTACCTTTTAGGACGAGGGTGGGGAAGTCTTGAAGGATACAATTCGATTGAGTTTCCACTAGTGAAGTGCTCGCGAGGTTCTTCATTTAAAGTAATGGTAAGGCCGCGGTCGCACTGTGCTTGCGATTTGCCGAAAAAGCCTATTGTTTTTAGTATTTTTGGATATATTTTTTGCCTAAACTATGAGATATGAAAATTATTTTTTGGTATAATTTTTATTTAATTATTTATTAACAATCTAGTTCGTAATTTTAACAATATGACTGAAAAAAACGAAATTACGTACATAAATCGAATTTTTCCAAAGTCTGTATGGAGGACAATTCTTTATCTTCTCCTTCTCTGTATCAGTATATGTATAGATACGTACGTACTGTAGCTTTGCGGGATGCTAAATACAATTATATTTACAAATATTTTCAGTTTTGAAAAGCTCAATGAAATTCAACATTTTTTAAAATTTTTGTTTGTTTGTCTGTCTGTCTGTTGACATTAGCAATCATATAACAATAGCCAGAAAATTTTAATAAAATTTTGTTTTATAATTTTACACATATAATATTTACTATATGTTTATGCACTAGCAATGGAGGTCATCTAACGTAATAGCTCTCCACTCAACGCACTTCATTGCAATCTTGGCCTTGATTAGAGGCAGAAAATTAATAAATTTGAAATAGGCGCACAAAGTCGCGGGGATATCCTAGTATAAATATATAAACCTATCTTCTATATGTATATCTTCTTGAACAAATAACGCCTACGTCAGTGTCCGCGACGCCGGCACGCGATCGCGGCGATCCTCGCTCGTCCTCTCATATGTCCCTTGCCTAACGCTAACGCGTGGTGTCATTTAGTGAGATAAAAGAGTGATGCACAAAGCAAGTGTATAATAGGCAGATAATTCAGTAAGGTGCTCTCGGCGTGCATTACGATCCATTTGCGGCTGGCACTTTGATGTAGGCCCTAAGTGAATTGTATAATAGAATTACATTTTTTTTTTCGATATTTTTTCGCTTTTATCGATAGATTTTAACAATTAAAACGATTGTTAGACACTGTTGTGGTTAATAGAGTCATTGTACTAGCGTATGCCTTTGACTTCGCCTCTTTTACTGAAGGAAAATTGGTGTATTCTCACTTAGCATGTTAGTAAGCTCTCTCATCTCCATTTGAATATTTATATTATAAATGTGAACTTACTTATTTATGTACAGTGCACAAGTTTATACGTTAATTAGGTACTATTGTATTGAATTACGTGGAAAGCTCTTTGCATTTCTCTTTATTGTGATGTAAATTTTCTTTATATTTATTAATAATTTTTTATAATAATAATAGTATTCAAAAGTACTTTGTTTTCTTTTTAATAGTTATATATTTTTACCCACCATTCCTCTCTATAGTTGGTCGATGGGTATACTCGATATAAACTTTCCTAATTTTAGTTCCATCATAAAATTTTAGGGGTTAACTTACCCTATATGTGTAAGGAAATCTTTATATTTGAAAATATTTCTTATGGTGCTAGAAAATGAAAGGTTACTTACCTGTAGGTAGGTACTATGGATTTCATAAATGGTCAATGTATCTTTTTGGATAGAGTACTTCATAAGCGAGACGTTAATTTTGAAAAACAACGGTTATCTAAAACACTTGTTTATTTTTAAACATTCTAATGATTAATATCTTTATAAGAAAATTACCAATTCTAAACAACTATATACGCAAAATATGAAACAATAAAAACATACATTACTTATTATCCCAAAATAGATATACCCGTATATGTGTTCTCTATATAATATATTACATTCTCTACATTTTGACTTGTATAGAATAATGTCGTGTTTTTTATTTTTATTAATTATATTAGTAAGTTCATAATTTCAGGAAGTACTTGTTTAGTTCTAACAAGTTTAATAAATAGATTCTCCAAGATTTAAAAGGCGTAACTCAAAATTTCGAGAATATTAATAACCATTTATGTCATAACTTTTCTCATTGAAGTGTAATATTAAATAAACATGGCAATTTCAAGTGCTTCAATTAGACTTAAAATTAGTTTTTAGTAAAAAATTCAAAAACTTTAATAAAAAAAATCTTTTTATATACAATTTTTATAAAACCTAAATTGCTCACACTTTTGTTACACGTTATAGAGAAAACACTTCCATATCCTAAAGAACACATATATATTACTATTTATTAGCTAAATGACTATATTCAAGCAACAAACAACTTATAAAAAGCAACAACGAGCTCTTCATTTATAATATTGAAAAAATGAACACTTTTTAGAGTTAACTTTCAGTGAGATTTAACACGTGTGCTCTACATGAAGAAAAATACTGTACAATCTCAATAACTACTGTCAGTCGTTTAGATCATAGTATATTTTAATAAATGTGTTTCTAATTAAACATATAGAGACTCATTATTGTAAGATAGTTGAATTGATCATATTTAAAGTTTTCGTGGATTTTTGTGTCTATAGTCTTAGCAGTTTAAAATAATGTTGAAACATCTAGCATACTCATCTTTATGAGGAACATATTTTGTTATAAAATCTAGCGCAGAAGGTGCTATAAGCGATAGAAAAAATCAATTTAAGTTCTTGAATAACATAAATTAACACTCTCTTAGATTTCTTTTATTTATAATATAAATTATTAAATTAGTTAATCCTAGTACGAGTAACTAGGAAATAAGTGCAACTTATTGTGGGTTACTTATAACGGTTTGCACTTATTTCCTGCACTTTTCCCGACATATAAATTATAATGTATGTAATATAATCATATTCATATTAGAAGAATACATAATATGCTTAAACCGAATGTGTAATAAAACTTAGTTAATGATAATCTACATAATAAAATGGAGAGGTGTAATACTTTAGTGTCGCAAAATATATCTCAATATTATTGAAATAAATACTTGTTTATTATTTCATCACTAGTTTACAAGTTTTAAGCCTTATATTATTACTATTTGTGATTATAAAAGATACAGATAATTGATTAAAGAATCCAATTTGTGAAAATTGAAATATTTCATACGATTGGTTTTACCATCAATATTTAGGTCCAAACGCAACAAGAAAACCCTCCATTCTATCTCTACATTAGATAAATCACACTCCGATGTCTCTACATAAAAATCCCTCGACAGAATATATAAAAAAGCCACATAAAACAACCGCACTCAAAAAAATAAACAGCCCTCACGCTAGGTATACTCAGGTGAAAACCGAGTGCCGCTAAGTACATAATTAATATGTAAGCGAGTCCCCCGTAATCAGGGCTTAGACAAAGCGGCGGCCATCTTGGCCCGCCCCCCACACGACCCCCCGCGACGCCCCCCGCACCCCCCGCGAGCCCCGCAAAGGCTGTATGCAACCATGATATGATTGCGCTCTGATTTGCTAGATTCGTTTATGTAGTTTTGGTAGAGTTTAAAGGGTTGAATTTTTTAACCGATTTGTAAAAAGGTATATTTATTAGTATATATACACTATGCTACTTTGGATTTTTATTTAGAATATCTTGGAAAAGGCTTTAAATCTAATTCATGGTTTTCACTCACTCAACATTTTGATATTTTATTATTGTTTTGATAAAAAAAAAAAGTAGGCGAAAACTTACACTTTTTATGTTAGAACTATATTGATTTGGAATTATTTTATTTTTAAAATAATTACTTAGTTAATTATTCTTATAAATTAATTTATAATTCAATTAATATGAGAATTGTAGAGTCAATTGTAATTACGACAGAGCTCTATAATATTAATACCCCCACTTTTATAGTAAGAATATTTAATGTCCGGGAAAAATATTGTTAAAAAAAATATACGAATGAGAAAGTAATAAGTGTAGTTCTAAATCCTTGAACCGGAAACCTAAACGTTTTCCTGTTTACACTTCAGACAACAGACGCGGCCGCACGTCTCTACGGCACAAACAGAATGCTTATAAGCCCTTCGCGAATTCTTCTTACAACACAAACACAATCTTAGCAGTGCATGCTATGTCGTCTTTATTTCGAAGGTACAAGGTTTAAAGCTATATAAACGCAATCCTATGTGTTGAGGCTGGAGCTGTGAAAAATGAACATCTCTTGTAGTCGAGATTAAAAATTACACGTTGCTTTGTCTGCGTGAAGTCTGACGCGAGTGTGTTTTTAACGAAGATCTCTTTTATAAAATGATTTCGGGTTTTTACTGACTTACTGATGTTCTTTTGAACTATTTTGAAATAGTGGTATACTTTTACGTATGGATTTTTTTATTTTTCTCATCTCGTCAATTTTTTTTTATTTTTATTTATATGTACTTATTAAAAAAGTTCTCTTCTTAAAGCAATGGAAATTAACTTAGAAAACTTTTAAAGAGTTTTATTTATTTCCTTTTCTAACCTTAGTTCCTCTAAGTAATTATATTTTTAGGCAATAAAGTAGAGTATGAAATATCTAATAAATTTGATGCTATGTACTTATCGCATTTAAACAAAACTAAAATATAATATATTTAATGTAACTTATGTCTTAATGGAAAGCAATAAATAAAATTAATCAGTTTTGTTACAATATGAACGACAGCCACAACGAATATCTCGGTGTCAGGTTGTCTCTATCATAGAGTTATTTAATAAAGAAATAACCTTTAATATGATACGTGATAAGATTATTACTTTTAAGTAACGAGTACGTTTAGTCTCTATTATTTGAGATAGAGCCATCCTTCCACCGCATTGATTATGGGGTAATTAGAGGTTAATTATCGAAAACAATGTGATCTGAGTGTTGATTTTGTTCAAGCTAATTAAGGTATAGTCGAGTGTAGAAGTAGTAATGACTCACCGGGCGGCGGCGGTCCGGGTCGGCGCTACGGGCGCCCCGCCGCTCTCCCGCTCGACTCTTGAACAAAATCATCACGTCAGACAGTTTACAACCCGGATAAGAATTTGGGATAAAATCTTGGATAGATACAAAAAATCAATAAAATCCGTTCAGCTCTTACGACGCGAGGTAGTTATATAAGAGGGCTATACGTTCAAACTTAATGTAATAGGATAATGTATTGTAAATTAGTTAAATAAGCTTTAAGATTTAGGCTACGTAGAGACAAATTAGACCGCACAAAGTAATGAAACGACAAAAATCTCTCTTAAGATTTCCAGATTCATTTCCTAGAGATTTTAATTAGTACTTATTTCAAATGATTTTTTTTAAATAAATATTTGTTTGAATAACTTAAATTTAAATTAAAATAATAGACAGTTAAACTCTACATTTCTACTTTGATAATATCTACATAAAGCATGCAAAAGCACAAAAAAAATTAGATTAGCTTAACTTTAAGTTAATGGCCTGAGTATACACACTTTCTAAAAGCTTATACATTACTTATATTTAACTAGCGTATTAAATAGTTTAAAGAGAAAGTAGAGTCTTTAATAGAGACCTTTTTATGAAATGTTAAGTATATGCCTGTGTCAGTGAGTTATATAACTCATCTACATAACCCATATCATTATCATTCAACTCAATTATCTTGTTAATGGTTTAAAAATTCAAAACGTGCAAACTGAGCATACATTAATTCCTAATATCACGTGGAGAATGGAGAAGATACGAGGGTGATTCGATTTCATAACCATAAAGAAACATTTGTATGTATGTACATACACAATATACATATGTGTATTTATTGACGGATACAAAAGTTCCACGACAGTGACAATATTCTTTATCTCAGTAATGTAAAGGATCTCGTGGGATAAGAAACTAAAATCTAATAAATTTTTACCACGGTACCTAAAGGCCGAAGCGCAGCAAGGGTATATTGTTAACTTATTAATAATTATTTAAAAACATGTTTATGGGAAATTGCTAGGGTAAGTTCAATAGAAAAATGATACTGATTAATAAATTCATTCAATCATTCCTTCCTGACAAATACAAGAAATATCTGGCATGTAATCATTTAATTCATTTCCTCAACGACAATGAAATTCTTTAAATTGTCATAATTTTTATTTAAATAATCTTAAAAACTGTAAATTGATATTTAAACTAGTTTTTTTTTTAATTTACAAGTATAATTAAAAAAAGCGTGTGATTTAATACATGGAACTTTTATTTAATCTTTACTCTTTTTTATGTAAGAAGTAAAAAAAAACATTCACTATGCCCTTTTTTACTACACTGTTGTTTGCACAAAAATTGTTTCATTGAGTAGTATCTTACCCTCACTTTGCTTGAACCTAGAGAACTAGGTTTCTATATATTAACAAATAGCGACTTTCGGTAACCTTTATTACTTTTAATAAAACTATGTTTTCCAATTATTTCACGGATTTATTTTGATTTTTGGTTCCCGATATTTCGAATGCTTAACAGCAATCGTGGTCCTGGGAGAGACCATGATCCTCCCGGGACCATGATTGCCAAAAATCAAAATAAATCCGCGAAATAATCCGAAAAGATACTTTTATTTAATTTTATTTAAAATGTCAAATATTCGCGTAAATCTAAGAAAGTATTATAACCTTTAACTGACAATAGCCTATGTGCTACTTTAAGTATAGATAATAAAAGTTAAGTATTTTTTATTACTAAATTTCATTAAAATCCGTGCAGCCGTTTTAGCATGAAGAAGCAACAGACATACACAAATTTTACTTTTATAAGATAAGCGTGATAGTTGTATAAAGCAAATAGTATGAACTATGCTAAGAAAAGTAGCGTGCAATATGGATGGAAAGCTACTAATTGCTCACCTAGCAGCCAGGGTGCCACGTTGTCGTTCTCCTTCGCACTCTTCAGGATAGTCTCGGGGAGAGGCAGCGAGTGGCGCACCATGGCGCCATAGAGACCATACTCCGCCATAATAGTGGACCGTCCCCAACATTTCTCCGTCTTACGCCATTTAGCTCGACGGTTTTGGAACCAGACCTGTGATAAAACGTTGTTATTTTGCTTGCATAGTACTTTACATCTTATTTATATTCATTTCGTCATTTCATGAAGGTGTTAAGGTGTAAAAATGTTTTTGAAAACTAGAGAATGACAAATTATAAAATGTGTTTATTAATTCAATTATACAAGTCAAATTATTTTAAATAATTTGTTTTCCTTTATGTATTGAGTTCAAGAAACACTTGCCACAATTATATTTTTTCTGTTTTTAATATACAGACATATGCAAATATGTAAATCATTTATAGTATTTATCTTCAGTGAAATCATAAGCTTAGAAGCACAGTATTAGTATATTCCTAAAGATAACTGCACAAAACACCTACATACTACAGACAAAGTAAACGAGAACTGTATAATAATAACAGAATGTAGAGAACAGATAATGACATAGTTTAGTACAAACGTAGTGATTGGTCGTAATTGAAAGCGAGCTACTCGCCGCAGTAACTAAGCATATAAAACAAACCAATTATCGTACACAGCGGCTAGATTCAATTTTCAAATTTGGGACCGCGTTTGTGCTTCCTTAGGGTTGGCAGAGTAAGCGATTATGTCTAAAATAGGAATAAAGTGATGATGTCTTCTGGTGCCTTTCGTTAAATAAATGGCAACACATTTTACGCATGATTTTTCTTGCTTCAAGAGTTTCCTAAGAGAAGCTGCATAACAACTTCAGAGTTTTTCCTAAGAGAAGCTGCATGACAACAGCCTGTGACTGAAAGTCATAGTCTATCTGTGCAGTGCAATGTGTGTGCAGTTTTTCCAGCCGTCCCATTATGAAAAAGTAACGAACGTACATTCACACGTACACATTTTCGCTTTTGGAATAGTTGTATGATATGAGTGAAATCATTAAATACAAGTTAAAATTTCTGACCGCAGTGATTAAAACAAAGAAAATATTTGTTACCTATCTCGATAAGTATTCCAGAATATTGATTTGAATAACGTAAAATAGTAATTTATGTAACAATATTTTGTATTACAATTTTTGCTATAATTCTTATTTTATTAATTTTATTTATAACTAGCTGATTCTTTAAATTGACATTACTTTTTTATTTAGGAACCGATTGAAATAAAATAAATACTAAATTTTAAGTAAAGCTTACCACAATACATGAGTGAAAACCACACCCAAATCGGTTAAGCCGTTTCTAAGATTAACGCGCACAAACGCACAGACAAACAGACAAACCGACTAACAGACAAAAAAACTAAAAATCATTGTTTTGGCTTCTATTGCGTCAATAAAGAACCCCAATAATAGTTTTTCTCAAATATCTCCCATGTACAGACAGCGATCAGTTACAATTTTATTATATGTATAGATTCGTTGTGAATTAATCGTAACATTTAAAACTTTATATAACTAAACAATTTATAAACGTCTGCTTATTCTCCACCGGTGGCAGCCCTACTTCGACGCTCGTCTCTGCGAAACAGTTAATTTCTAATTAAATTTGTTAATTAAACTCGATCCGCGCTCGCAAATTAATACTCCGACCTATTATATTCTACTCTAAGTATACATATACATACATATTGTATTGTTTGTGCAGTACATACGTTAAATTTGATTAGTTTGTAGTTTCATTTGTTCAATGAATTATGATTTTTTAGCTTAACAGATTTGAAATTTTGAAAAAAAAAAACCATTGAAATTTAAGTGTATGACATAATATACATATATATGTTCAATTACTACTCTTTACATTTTACTCTATTTTTTAACTCTTTTTTTTCAGTTATCTCTCAATCGTAAGAAATTATCTATACAGATAAATAAAATTGAAGTCCCTGTTTGTAATTTCAAAATAACTGCTTTTTACTAAATGCATGTGAAATTATATACGGTACTTATAGAAAAACAAAATTTTTAAAGTTTTTAAAATTTTTGTCTGTTAGTCTGTTTGTTCCGGCATATCTCCGAGACGGATGAACTGATTTTGACAGGAATTTTACTGGCATATACTTAGACTACTTTTCTTTTAGAAAACGAATTAGGGTTCTGCTCAAAAATATAATAAAAATGTACCTACAGACACACCCGAGCGAAGCGAGGGTAAGTCGCTAGTATAAAATATAACCTGAGTTAACATAATTGAAATTTCATTACGACGTATAATTCAAATTAGTATATAATATTAGCTGTATTATAATGGGTATAACTTATAGCTTTTAATTGACAAAATATCTTAATTAATACATAAGATATTGTTATAAACAAAGGTAATTAGCAAGAGAAGGTATGCCAATAGGGCTATAATAAAATAAATAATTACGAAGCCTGATTGAGCCAACAATGTGCGCCGAGATGAAATTATTCGGAAAATGCAATCAATTGTCGGCACCCCTTCATCTCTATACAACGGCTCTATGTGATACTCTACATTGTTGGTGTTATCTACTGTATTGTCCATAAGTACACCCAACTGAGGATACTCAGGTAATGCTATGAGGTATACTTTGATATGCCACTAGTTCCCTAAGCTTTTAAGCTCCGTAAATAGGAGCTTTAAATTATATAATCAATAAATGATGAAATTGTCTATAATTATGTTATTACAATTAATTGTTATTAGGAAAGTCAATAATCAATAATTATGTTATTACAATTAATTGTTATTAGGAAAGTCAATAATCAAATATTATTTATTAAAAGATCTATTAGTTTTAAATTTAGTTTTCTATGTGGATGTAATTATAGTAAAATCCACGACATAACATAATCTTATAACATCTAAATAACTCGTACGTATACCTGATAATGTTATTAGCTACTAGTGTTTTATTGATTTATTAATGATATTTTTCGTTATAATAATATTTTTTTTGTCTATTAATTAAAAATGATTGTTAACATATAAACATGCTTACATTTGTATTTTTATTGTGTGCAC
The DNA here is from genome assembly GCA_905404265.1 of Fabriciana adippe. NCBI lineage: Eukaryota > Metazoa > Arthropoda > Insecta > Lepidoptera > Nymphalidae > Fabriciana > Fabriciana adippe. The sequence continues at coordinate 358,647 of FR989996.1, read as the reverse complement.
GACAACTACACTCGTACAAAAACCTCGGTTTGCTTGCAAACGTATATAACAATATCTAAATCTATTTAACGGACTGAAATAAAACCTTGTAATATTTTTGATTCCATTCAATCTACTCCAAGTAAAGCGTAAATAAACATACAGATGTACATATATTCAAAAACAATAATTTTGATTTCTTTAAACATTCTCAAGAAATAAATGATAGTAAATCGAAGTGTAAAAAGTGAAGCAAATTTTAAATAAAACTATCTTTTCGGATTATTTCGCGGATTTATTTTGATTTTTGGTTTTCGACGTTTCGAATGATTTACATCAATCATGGTCACGGGAGAGACTCTCTCATCCACATCCATAATTGCTGTAAAGCATTCGAAACGCCGGGAACCAAATATCAAAATAATTCCGCGAAATAATCCGAAAAAGTAGTTTTATTAAAAATATGCGCGTAAATCTAAGAATTTTTTTAGTGAAGCAAAGTAAAATATTTCAAACGTGTGCACTGTACACTCTTGGTATACCCATAGAGATAGTCTTGTCGGGTAGGTAATAGGTAGTGGTACGAGTAGTAAAGCCGGGGCCGGCGGGCGGCCCGATATTGATTGGGTTGCGCGAGCCTCTGACAGTCTAATTGTGGCGAAGATTAGGCGACACCGGAATTAATCACACATAATTATTTGCTCCCCGCACCGCCATCGGCTGGTGGAAATACCGTTTTCTAATTCAATATGTCATTTCATTTTGATTTGTATTAACGGATATGATATTATCGTATATGTCGAAGATTTTATTTGTTTATATTTAGAAATATCTAGTAATATGGGGTATATTAATATTTTAAAGAAAAAATTAAGAATGCGTGTATGAATGTGTACACGCGCAAGAAGTAAAACTTCTCTAGGTTATCGGTAGTCTTAATGAAATTCAATTTACGTTTTAAATAATTAGGATAGGTGAGATACTAAAAATAACCTATATTAGGCATATTACAATTATAGAATATCATTTAAGGAAAGAATATAATTATTTATTATATATCATTTGTCAGACAATAACAACGGTTACCATGGCAACAAACGTACGTACATTATTTCGTAACGCATTCACCAGCTTACCCCCCAAGTCAAGCGTGCGTAAAGAAGTTTTACTTCAATAATAACATGTATTACGAGCGACATTAGGTTCCTTAAGGTCATAATCTACACTCGTGAGCAAAAAATCGACTCAGACGACACATCTGTAGTCGCAAGTCACTGGAAAAAAAACTGAAAGCAAATATATTTTTTTCATAGTAAAATCTTAAAGTTGCTAGTATTAGCTTCAAAATGATATAAAATATTGTAAGGTTTATTGCTCACACAACCCAACAATATGTTGTGATCAGTAACCACCCTTTTTACGCTTGTTTACAATAGTGCTAATTACGGGTTACTGACCCATATAAAAGGTTATCTACCTGACCCACCCTTATCAGTTAGCCGTCAAACGTCAACCGATACACATCTCCGTTATCAACAATCAAGAATTCTACCTGAAAATGGACATAGCAAGCGATTTAGCAGCTCAAGCGATCACCCTATTGCGACAAGGCCAGAGTCAGCGTGAAGTGACACGTGCACTGAACATGAGCCAGTCTGCTGTTTCCAGAGTTTACCGTCGTTACCAGGAGACTGGTGGCTTTAATCGAAGACGCGGTTCCGGTTGAAAAAGGTGCACATCAGAGAGAGATGACCGATTTATTGTCAGCACATCGTTAAGAAATCGGACCCTCACTGGCGTTCAAGTCCAACAAGAGCTCAGAGAAACGCGAGGAGTAGCTGTGAGTGGCTGGACAGTCAGAAGACGACTTAAGGCAGCTAGGCTTGAGCCAAAAAGGCCAGCTACTGGCCCCAAATTAACCCCAGACCACCGAGCAGCCCGCCTACGTTTTGCTAGAGAACATGTTGATTGGACTGACGAACAATGGAGCACCGTTCTCTTCTCAGACGACAGTAGAGTGTGCTTGCATGGTAGTGATAGAAGAGGACGAGTCTACAGAAGACCTGGGAAAAGATTCGCGCAGTGCTGTATCAAAGAAAATGTTGCTTTTGGAGGAGGTTCCTGGATGGTGTGGGCCGGTATATCAAGCGAGGCAAAAACCGAGTTGGTTTTTATTAAAACTGGCGGTCGAATGGGAGGATTGACGGCGATCCGATACATAGAAGAGATTTTAGAGGATCACGTCGTTCCCTACGCCGGTTTCATTGGCGAAAACTTCGTCCTAATGCACGACAATGCCCGTCCACATACTGCAAGTTCCGTCCGGCAGTATTTACAGGAGGTCGCAATTGCCGCTATGGACTGGCCAGCGCGTAGCCCGGACTTAAATCCTATCGAGCATTTGTGGGATGATCTTAAAAGAAAAGTTCGGGCTAGAAATCCTGCACCAGACACGATGGCGGACCTCAAAGCAGCGCTAATCGACGAATGGAATAGCATCGAACAAGATCGAGTAAGGAAACTTATTCGATCCATGAAAAAGCGATTGGAAGCGATTGGCTGTTATTAGGGCCAGGGAGGGCAACACTAAATATTAAAAAAATAATTTTAATTAAATTATTGTTTTGACGAATTTTACGTGGCATTTTCTTTACCGTCAACCATCACTTTTTTTATTGCTTAAGACTCCATCTCATTCAATATATTTTCTTTACCAGAAAACATTTTTTAATAACAACATAGACCACTCATTTTAACTAAAACAAAGAACTTTTAGATGTTAAAATCAGAAATATAATAAAAGCTTCCGATTTTTTGCTACAGCTTTTTAACCGCAAGCGTGCGTCCTGAGTCGATTTTTTTGCTCAAAAGTGTATTTGTGTACTAAATTACATCCAAATCCGCTCAGCCGTTTTAGCGTTAAGGAGTAACAACATACACATATAACTTTTCAATTTATAATAGTACTGAATTACAAATTTAATACATATTGTACATTATAAATTAATAAATAAATAAATATGTTGGGACATTAACACACAGCACCATTTAGTTCCATGGTAAGCTACGAGGCCTGTGTTGTGGATACCAGATAGTTGATACACTACACATATATAACTTTAAATACATACATATTATAAATACTTCTTACCAACTCCATTATTAATGGAGCAGAAGGTCTTATGAATTACATAAATTTTGAAATTCCTTATAGTCTCTTCGCAAATATACAATAACTACTAACTCACCCTCGCTTCGCTCGGGTTCGTCCCTAGGTTTCTTCCCAAAACAAGACCCTATTTTTATTCTAAAATAAAAGTAGCCTAAGTTACTCCTTATTACATCAGCTATCTGCCAGTGAAAGTCCCGTCAAAATCGGTCCAGCTATTTCACAGAGGTGGAACAAACAGGCAGACAGACAGACAAAATTTTTTTTGCTATATGTACCGTGTATACATCCATATGTATTTCGTAAAAAGCGGTTATTTTAATATTACAAACAGACACTCCATTTTTATTTATCTGTCTTCTATCTTATACATACGTTTTAACTGAATGTGGTTAGTGTTACTAAATGTTCAAATCAAACACTAAGACATTACTAATGAAATATTATATTAAACCACATATTAGTACGATTTAAACTATATTAAGCCGAGTTTCTAAAAACTTCTATAGCACGAAAAATACTTTAGTTAACGTTTTTAAGTCACACAATATGAGACAGTCGCAGCAATTCTGCACAATTACATAGCATTTGGGCAATCGTGTGCTATCTGTTCGCATCCTGTACCACGTACGTGTATAATTGGCGCTGGTGTGTATAAACTCGGCACGGTGCTGTGAATTTCCTAATTAACATAGAGGCAGAAAGGTTTGTGTAATTGTTAATTTGGCAGCACATTCGGGCCCGTTAATGATGCGTAACGCCGTGCGAGGGAATTACTCCGACCCAACAATTTATTACTTGTATGTGACAAAGACCAGCCCACGATGAGCCCCAGCAACACACAGACGTTGAATATATAGAGATCATTGCTACTGGACGTATTATTTAAAGGGTCGCATGTATCGCTTGCAAAACAATTTGTTGGGAGCCCATGTGATGTTAGATTTGAAGTTGGAAAGCGAATAACGGCGGGTAATTTTGAAGTAAACCAAACAAGCTACCTAAATGTTTCTAACTTTGTAATGACGTTAGTTATTAGTAGTAATAGTATGTAGGACTGTTATTCTTACATGAAAATTTTAACTGCTTCCATTAAAGTTTTATATTACTATAGTCAAATACTGTATTTCTAAGAAATGTTATGAAAATTTTATTGATTTAACTATTGACTCACCCTCGCTCTCCTTGGGTTCGTCTCTACATTTTAAGCTTGGTACAGATGAGAAATTTTCCCGCAGTAAAAAGTATCCTATATGTTGATTCGGATGGCAGCTATCGTCATACCAAATTTCATCAAAAACTGTTCAGTGGTTTTCTCAGACAGAGACAGACAGACAAAAGACTAAAATTCTAAAAACTATAGATTCAGTCTCTGTGTCGATAATAATGATTACTTCAATAAGATTCTCAAAAAAATATTTCATGTACAGATTCGACTTAGTTGCAATTTTATTTTATGTTTAGATATAATTCTTTTATGTTAATAAGAATAGTTTTTAATCTATACATTCCTAATATATATGTTTATATATTTTCTTAAATATTTTCACTATAAACTATATATCTTTTTCATCACTGTCCATATCAAAGACGAAGAGAAGTGTAAACTGTTCACAATGTCTGATTATATCGAGCGTGAATATCATCTGGTGAGGAGTAACACTTACTACAACATCTAATCTATTACACAAAGGGATAAGCGTGCAAATTGTCCCGCGGGAGCGGCTCCCTCAGGGGCGAGCGCTGGGACCGCTTCTCTATAAATAGGATAGTGGATTAAATTGAAACACTCATAATTGTAATGAAATAATACTTGCTTTCAGAACTTTATTAACGATTAGTATTTTTTTTTGTTTAGTTTTGACTTCATAGCTTACTGTAATTTTAAAAACAGATATCTTTTAAATCACTAAAAATATTGGGCTTAGCAGGAAAATCTCAAGCTGGTAACATACTACTATCACATTAAAAACAATATTGTCATACTACACACGGTCAACGTACATATGTATGTATCTTTAAGCCAAATGAGGCAAATGTAAGTAAAAACAATTAATAGATTAACCCGTTACAAATGAAACGAGCCCGGGGGCACGTCTTAATTTATCACGGAGCTCGCAATGACGCCGTCAGCCGTCACGCGGACAGTCAGCAATTTCATTAAGCCAAGAAGCCGTTCTGAAGTCGGTGACAGTTTAAATAAGGCGAGTGAGTTCACAAAGGCGTTCTTATTTACGGAGTGCATAATTCCATTTCTTCGGCGGGCTTTGAATGGAGTTTTCGAAGGGAGTGCGGGGCGTGTCGACCAATCAGGTACAGGCGTGAGCTAAATGGAGTTGCGATTGCGTCTGTTCTCAATTTGCCGGCAATTTGTGGCACAATGACGCTAGCTCCGGCTACGGCTATAGTCCCGCGCCCGGCGCCGTCTACGAGTTCTTTAACAGGTTATTATTCAATTCGCCTGCGTCCGACACATTCTGATTAGTCAATAACTTAATGTGCGGTTACAGGCGACAGTTTAAAAGCTTCCGCTCCGCGTAATTGGGAGGCGTGTTGATCATCTAACTGCTTATTTAGTCCTGGTTTGTTGAATTGACGACGGGTTTGGATTAATTTAGTGGTTTGAAGTAATTAGGTCAAATTTACAATGCTTGTAATAACGATTAAAAATAAAGGTTTTCTTTGGTCATTGGCGATCTTTATTTGCTGCAATTGATTTTTTCCTATGATATTGAATATGATTCTTAAATAAGGACATATTTTCATATTAATTAAAAGCAAAATCACTAAACTTAGTGACAAGGCTACCTTTGCACATCTCTTTGTGTTTTAATGTATCATTTTCGTGTGCAATAAAGCATTATAAAAAAATAAACTTCAACTTTGAAGCCATTAATGAGAAAATTGAATTGAATTGAAAAATTTCAACATTTATAAATTGCTAAAAGTTATTGAAATCCTCAAAAGAAAAAAAATAATACCTCACAAGTGATTTATCGTCTTCCTTTCTAAGCCGCTAACTCGCTACCCCCGAGCCGGGCGTATCGCCGTAATCAGATTTACGCAAATCCTCAAAAAATTATACTACTAGTAAATATAGCGAAAAACCGAAATTGTTTTGATCTAATAAAACATATTAACTTTGGCACATAAAGACGCTATGTATTTGTTTTTCAAGAATAAGAAAGGTTTCTTCAATAAATCAGAATATAATACTTTCTTAAATTTACGCGAATATTTGTAATTTTAAATTAATCTATTATTTCGGATTTTCTCGCGGATTTATTTTGATTTTTCCCGACGTTTCGAATGCTTTACAGCAATCATTTTCCCTTTCGTGACTATGGAAAAATCCGAAAAGATAGTTTTATTTAAAAATCTGAATATTACATAAAAATTATATTCAAATGAAAGGTATATAAGAGTCGCTAGAGCTGTATACAATAACATAGCAATGATTACACTTGATTGCTGGAAACGGAAACGTAAAAAGGCTCCAATTTATAACAAACGATTGCAAGTCACTTATAACAATGGTGGGTAGTAATGAAAATATGAGGTAACGAGAGCGGCTTCCGACAGCTAAAATAAACAAGACGTGGCATGTCGCGGGCAAATTATACTGTGTGTGAGGGGCAAGGTGTAACCGAAAGCGATCGATAGACGCTTAAACAGTAAATAAATAAAATCACGAGTTTAATATGCCCAAGGAAAAACATGAAAAACGTTTGACAGAATAATATTATGCTTAAAATACCCCCAAAATGAAAGGTTTTAATTTTTTTTCTTATATATACAAGATAATATATCTGTAAGTGTAAAAAGTGAAGTAGATATTTTAATTTAGGATGTGTGGTTATTTGGAAATAGTCATAACTAGATTCGTCTGTCTATTTGTTTGCTTATTTCTGGAAAAACTGAACTCAAGGTCTTATTCTTTTAGAGAAAGGATTCAGAAGAAAATTATGTAGTCTTATTATCCCCTAAGTGTCGTCATAGGGAAAACCGGTTCTGTAGGAATAAACAATAGCAAAAAACGCCTAAATTATGTTGAAATTGGAAGGTTTGTTTTTATATGCACCCTCTATAAAAATAAACAAGTAGCTATAGTTCGCTGATGCCTACCCCCTACACAGTACACAGTATGGCAACACCAGCTGCGAGCCGGCAGCGGGCAACTAGCGACCGTGAATAAGCGATTTCGGGCAATCGTCCCTGTCCTGCGGCAGTTTGCCAGATAATTGCTGTAATATCGATAATTTGCCAACGATTGACGTCTAATCAACGTGTGATGGATCAAATGAGGGGCGTTGTCGGATATTTTGTCGTGTCATTCTCTTTGTAATAATATATTCATGGAGTACGATTTTGCTTCAGTACTTTCGATTAGTTTTTATCTAACGTTTCAATTACTTTATATTAATAAGTATCTAAATAAATTGCTATTTATCCTCATATAAAACTCACGTAAATAAACAATGCTCTCAAGAAAGTTATGCCATATAGTGTATTAGTTTTCTTAACCATTGATAGTATTTTTTTCTGTAACATAAAGAAATAAAAAAAAAAACATTATTATACGAAAGTAAGATGGTATAAAAACAATCTTACCCAACGAGTGACACTTTAATAGATATACTAATATAATCTATAATTTATTTAATTTCCATATTTTATAATATTAGCTGATATTAGTAAAAAATGCCATACCTTCTTAAGTAATACGTAAAATGAGTAATCCACAAAACATATGATACAATTTAGCAAATCCTCTTACTACAAGAGTCTCAATATTTTTAATTGAAGCGGCTTAGATTTTGCATGCAGCATTGATGCTGATCGGATCGCTTTGACGGACTTACCGTACGTTATTAATACCGGTTTTCATAGCAGCATTACAGATTACGTCCATAAAGTGCCTTTGTGGGGCAAAATTGAAAATTTATTTTAAATATCACGTTTGAGGAAAATTATGGGAAGCCTCATTGGAGTAATTTAAGTTCATTATGACTGAGTGTATGGTGTTAAAGAGTAATAATTATTGAATAACTACTCGATTGTCATTTTATTTATTTTTTATTTTTCGACGTAATTGACTACCGCCATCTAGTGATAAGTTCAGGATTCTTAATATACTCTAAAAGATTGATTATTCGCTCCAATCTCACCAATCTCACTTAGATTAGCTGTATACTATAATATGATGATGTCCTCCTGGCTGATTTCGGCCACGGCGGCCAATCTCATTGAGACTAGCCAACTGCGCAGGAGATATTATAGTGCACAAGTGTACGCGCAGACACAAGTGCACTCTCTATTCCTGTCACCTCTCATACTCCGGTGGGACGACTACTCGACACGACCGGTGAGAGTTAAGGCGCAAGACCGACGGCTTTACGTGCTCTCCGAGGCACGGGGGTGAAGCACCGCCAACTTCCCAACTCCGGGCTGCTACTGAGGCTTACTAGACAGAAAGACTCAATAACTAAACTTGGCCCGACCCGGGACTCGAACCCAGGACCTCCGGGTGTGCAGCCGTACATGCTAACCACTACACCACCAGGCAGTTACTATAATATACGAGTAAAGAGTATAGTGTATGTATAGTGTATGTACATATAATAGTGCAGTCTATTCCTTTCAATCTCAAAATCCGGTGCTGTAATAAATTTACACGACCGGTCAGAGATCAACACATAAAAATACATAGACAAAACATATTTCTTCTAAAAGTTAATTCTACCTGCTCACGTGTGTGTGTATGTGTGTTTGTGCGTGTAATCAAAATTCGTTGCTACAAAAATTGGGAAAATCTATACTTAATATTATAAAGCTGAAGAGTTTGTTTGTTTGGTTGAACGCGCTAATCTCAGGAACTACTAATCCGATTTGAAAAATTATTTTTGCATCGGATAGCTCTTTAACCGAGTAAGACTATAGGCTATATATTATCCCGGAAAAATGTACAGTTCCTGTGGGATAGGGTTTTTTTGTCTATGGATGAACCCGAAGCAAAGCAAGGATGAGTCGCTAGTGATAAAAAAATGAAAATAGAATATCACGTTTGAGGAAAATAAATAACGGCCTCATTGAAGTAATTGAAATCCATCATGACAGTGTGTAGTGTGTTCGGCGCTAAACTGTAATTATTGAATAATTAAAGTGAACAGTTTTGTTATTTTGAACATACTTTTGTGTTTTTATGAAGGGTCGTCAGAGCTGGTGTGTAATTGCGAGTGTACATATAGCTTATACTCGCAGCTTGTCTCTTGTTTAATTGTTAACATTAAATTATCAATTTTGTTTGCAGCATGATTGTAATATCGACTTAACACGTATTTTACATGGCATTGACATAGTAAATATGCTAAAATGACATTCTTATAATTAATGACACTTGGTTTGAAAAAAAATCAGAATAAAATAAAGAAAGAGGTTTATATAAAGAAATCTACGCAAATATCATAAATACCTAACCAATGATTTTAATAATTTCGTCTTATAAATAAAAAAAAAATTAAAAATGTAAAAGAAAATCATAGTCAGGAAAAGAGAAATATGTAAGTTGGATTTTGAGATTGTAAGCTTTTATTGTTCTAAAGTACAAATCTATACATATAATAAAATCACCGCATCACAGAAAAACCACTGTAGGGATTTTGATGAAATTTAGTATGGTGATAGCTGGCTATCTGGGTTAACACATAGAATATTTTTTATCGCGGGAAAATATCTCATTTCTGAGAAAAAATACAAAAACGGCGATGTAAAAGTATACTAATACATAGAACGTAAAAATTTGGTTTTTGGTCATCTGAACGCCTGTCTTAATATGTGTAACTAAATCATCGCTGCTTGATTTTTTTTAATTTGGTGCAGTAACGCCAGATGCTAATCGTTTCCCACATCTACAGCTATTTTGAGGTTCATAATTGTATCTTTTTTATTAATTACACTTAAAATTTCATTCATTCAATCATTTTCATTCATTGCATTAAATTCTTTTTAACTAAATTTTTCAAGTCACACTGAAATCTTTAAGTAAATATTTTTTATATTAAAAACAAAAACAAAAATTGTGATAGTATAATTTTCAGTCAAAGTCAAATGCGTAAGTTAGTATTGTAACAAAAGTAATTAAAGTAAAACATATTTGATTCAACAAGAGCATGTCATAGCCGTAGTAACGAGCAAACAACAAAAAGACAAACAGACGGACGGAATGCGGCGGCCACTTGCGCTAACATAATCAGCTCAGTTATTGTCCATATTAGACCAATCCCATTATTTACTTAACTGTACGTGAATATCAGTTTTGGGTATGATTGTTTAATTTGATTTTTTAAATAACTATGCTTCATAATTAGAAATATGTAGAGAATGTACGCATAAATCATAATTGAAGTGTAATACTTTCTTAGATTTACGCGAATATTTGACATTTTAAATAAAACTATCTTTTCGGATTTTTTCGCAGATTTATTTTGATTTTTGGTTCCCGACTTTTTGAATGCTTTACAGCAATCATGGTCACGGGAGAGAAGGTCTCTCCGAGAAAAAATCCGAAAAGATAGTTTTATTTAAATTGAAGTATAATTAACTTATTTTATGTTCTGTATGTTCGTGCATAAGAAGAGTTCTTAAAAGTTAAACAAAAAAATGTACTATTTGAATAGTTTCAGTATGAATTTACCTAAAAGTATTTATGAGTACAGACATTTTGCCATGCTCTTTTCGCAATAAATATTCATTATCATTCCTCAGTTGTTATTATTGAAAAAAAAACAAAACCAGATTGAATCACTAGTGTACTTTTAATATTATTATTTGATAATTTCACCTTTGTTTATTAAAGTAACACTGAATACATTATTACAAGTCATTTGATTTGAAAATGAAACTCCATTGAAATGGTATATGTTAAAAACTACAATGTAAACAAATAGATAATATAAATATAATAAAATAAACCGTTAATTGATAAATAAATAATCAATTGAACATCACTAGTGATTATCAATCATTATGTGGTATAAAGGTCAGTTTGTCCAGTCACGGCGTTTAGTGATCGGCCAGCGAAACATTGCTGTAACATCTTATTGTTATCTTGTCGTCTGTCATACGTTGAATTGCAGGAAATGTTTTATTTTATAGAGCACTGCCTTAAACGAGACAAGATCAAGTATTCTACAGTCGATAGCGTTAATAGAAAATTACAAATGTATAAAAATGACGTATCTAAGTATTAAATTACGAGTATGTAATTTCCATTATATTTTCCAGCTCGGAATCTGAGCACTTATAAAGAAGTTTATTAGGATAGTTATAGTGGTTGATAATGATATGAGTGTTTTGTTATTCTTTTTATATTTTTTTTTAAATTGATAATATGAATTGAAAGATATTATTATTACACTTAGGTTTCGGTAACATAATATGTAACCTTAACTATAAAAAACTAAGACTCTTGGTTTGATATTCTTGACCGAGGAGACAACAGAATTAAATTGCTAAACGATTGTCTGACCAGCGGCACACAATTGAAAGCGTTGAAAAAAGTGAACTTAGGAAGGAATCGAACCCGTTATATTCGTCTCTATATTATCTCTTGGACATGGTGTGACCACACAATGACAATAGCAAAGTATTATTTCCACGAATACCAACCCAATGTTAAAATAAACACTTTGCAACATAATTAGTCACTTAATCGAATGTTTATTTAAGACCAGCTCTATAATATACCATTACACGCATAAGTTCATAATCGGGCACCAATAAGGATCTAATAAAACAACACTGCTCTGAGGCCTCACGCGTCTTCCTCGAACCTCTCCACCAATAATTACGCATTTATTTTCACTAAAAACTCTCTTGACAGCCTGAGATGCATCCCGTGTCAATCCTTTGTGTACTTAACAAACGTAAAATGTACTGATAAAATTTCTACGTGTTCTTAGCTCCATATAAACAAGGTCGACTTTCCTACAGTCGGTTGGTACGGAAATGTAGAGTTAAATTAGTTGTTTTATAAGGTGCCTACACGCTCATTAGTGTCTTATAAATAATACGGGGACGCTTATTGTAAGTGTTGTAACAATATTAAAATAATAAGGCGATAATAAGGCTCTTTGTATCGTTCGTTGGAATATAATATGAAAAGATGTCGCTTTCGAATGTAGAGATGTGTTAAATGCGGTGACAGTAGGAATGTGGGTTTTTGCGATTGCTTTAGATATAAAGAATGATAAATTTATTCTGAGATGATTTTTTTTGGAGTTATATATATATATATATATATATATGTTCGTATAATACTAGTTATGTACGTATAAGGTCCCACTGTTGGGCACGCGCTTCAATACGAGTGGGTTATAATCGATAATACATTATGCTGGTCAAATGCGGATGATGGATTTCACAAATTTCTGTATACAATTGTACATATGTATAAGTGAGAAAACATAATACAGTTTAGTAAAGTTTTTTGCTAATATTTCTAAATATCAATTGTAACTTTTACCGTTGGTACATGTTTTTCAGGCTTGCAGGTTTTCTCATTTTTTGTATAATTTTGTATAATAAATATTTCTCTACGTCTATTGAGTCTATTCTTCGTTTATTCTTCGTCTATTGATATTTGTATAAAATAAAACCTAATATTTTTTTGAATAAAATTGAATTTTATTTTTATAATTATGAACTACATTTTATCTTATTTTTAAATCAAATAGTTTTGTATTAAAATTCAAATAATATAGCACTATTTTATTAATTATATGAGTCAAGTGTTACCTCTGGCCGAGTGGACGGACAGACGGCTGTGCAAACAGTTTTTGTGTGAGTGTTGGCGCTCGTAATTGGCCAAGAACTTGAGGTGCGAGATATGTTTGCTTAGGCTCACCTGAGTCACTTGCGCCGATTAGATCGTATTCTTACATATATTCTCAAACAACATTTAAAAAAAATACTATTCTTTGAAACTGTCGTGAATAATGTCGAAAATGTCAGATGTTTCGGAATTAGAAAAAGAGACGGAGAATTTAATAAGCAATTAAGATGAAAAATAAAGATTATTATTATATTACCAAATTAATATCGGCCATGAAAGTAGAAGCAATTAGTAAAATTTATTTGTACATTAGTAATCAATATCATTAGTAATCGAACTCGAAAATTGAATCTGTACATAAAATATTTTTTGGAAAATCTTATTAAAATAGTCATTATTATCGATACAGAGGCGGAATCTGTAGTACTTAAAATGTTTGTCTAACAGTCTGTCTGGGAACGCATCACGAGAAAATCACTGGATGGATTTTGATAAAATTTTGCATGATGATAGCTGGTTATATGGATCAACACATAGCATACTTTTCACTGCCGGAAAATATTTCATTTCTCAAAAATCTATACTAACCGCTATGACGTAGGTACACAGGGACGAACCCGAGCGAAGCGAGGGTGAATCGCTAGTATTTAGATATGAGCTTATAAACATACATACATGAGTATTTTAAAAACTTAATAACTCTTATGTAGAGCTAAAAATGAAGATTACATTCGCAGAACATTGTTATTTTATTGCTTCTTTAACATAATAAACAATGAAATATACGATATGAGTTCACAAATGCCTTTAGTTCTAAAGTAAATGTCCAAGAGAAAATGGAAATATGATTTAAAGACGAGTAGAGACGTTACATTTTTGTTTTGTTGGGAAAATATTACAAGACAATTTTTCTGGTTTGGCAAACACTGCCAAATTGAGAAATGCGCATCCTAGTATTTATTTGTTATGACGTCAGTTCTTAGCAAAAATCTATAACTAAACTCTATCTATGCAATATGTATTTGAAAAAGATTTTTGTATTTAAGTATTATAATATTTGTATAATATTAACTATCATTTTTTCGAGCATTATCAGTCTTCGAAACATTACGGATATCCGAACTAAAAGTCCCCACTCCTTTATTATCACTTTATCTTTTTCTAATTCTAAGTAAATAATTGATCTCGATTATTATCAAAGATACGATTATAAAAAATAAGTATCCCTCATTTTGTGGAATATGTAATAATAATAAGTTACGACAGCATTATCCTAAACTTTGAACACCATAAATATGAAATTAGATGCGGCGAGGCGACCATTTCTCAGCGGACGTCTTCGCAAGTTTTGAAGAAAATGCAGACATTAGTCGTTGGTTGCAGGAAATAAACAAAACGAGGCAAAATACAAATCTCCCAGCGGGGTATTATCGTGTAGAGCTAACTCGATTACTGCCCGCTCGTTATTTACCGTAGCGTCGGACGCGCACACTGAGCGCTGCTAGGACGAGTATTTGCACGGTCTATTTGACCGATATTATCCCGGATATTTATTGAGTGCCGATTTCCGCCGTACGAGTGAATGGTTGAGCGGTTGAACGGTTGAACGGTTGAAGGGTTGACCGCGGCTGTATTTCTTGGGTTATAACGCTCTAAATAGAGAGAGCTTAGTTTGCGATTAGTACCAACGTGTAGTACGGACGGAGGTTATGCCAATTACGTAGGTGCTATTTTAATTTCTTTGATTTTATGTAAAAATATTGTAAGATTTCTCTCCACAACTTATTATTGGTGTTTATTTTATTTCATTTCTCTAAACACTTAATTTTCTTTCTGAAATCGTTTCTTGTTGAGATAATCTATATTTAATTCACTTTATTTTGACTGTTTAATTAAACTAAATATTAGTAATAACACATATTAGTATATATAAATAACACACATGACTTTATATTGTTTGATGATAAGTTTCCCCAGACTCTATAGGTCCATATATTGATTATATACATCCCAGGGAAATCTTAGAATATTAATGGTCTATTTTTTTTTACTTCGGCAATATTTTATATCTATACTAATATTATAAACCTGAAGAGTTTGTTTGTTTGGTTGAACGCGCTAATCTCAGGAACTACTGGTTGAAATTGGAAAATTCTTTTTGTGCTGCCATAGTCCATTTATCGAGGAAGGCTTTAGGCTATATATCATCTCGGAAAAATGTACGGTTCCCGTGGGATAGATTTGTTTTTGTCTAGGGATGAACCCGAAGCGAAACTAGGGTGAGTCGCTAGTGTTATATAAAGCTTAAAACTTAATATGATCGTAATTTTAAAAGGTATATCATCAGTATTTTGAAAAATGGATAATTGATTTTTTATTTGAACAGTAGGTACCTACTTTCTTATCACTCTACTCTCTGGCAAATAGAGGTAAAATAAAATTAGTATAATAAAATTTGTTTATACAGCATTTGTGAAACAGATTTTCTGTAGTGCTTATTCAGGGTTTCTTTACAATTTTGCCGAGTGATCGCGCCGCTGCATCAGAGTGTCGCGACTGAGGAAATAAAGCTAAGAAGTTCAGAAAAAATACTCTTAAGTCGTTGAAACACTAATTATATTATATGAGTATAATTTTAAATTATATTTGACATCTTATTTTTTATTTTTACTGTACAGTAATATGTATGTTTAACTAGAACTGAAACAAACATATGGACTAAGATCCGGCTGCAAGATTGCTACGTTCATAGCGTATTTAATCAAAATCATTTTTTTATATACAATAATAAAAGGGGCAATATGTTTTGACCGGGGTGCCTATTGAAATGTGCCCGCTAGTATGTTTAATTAAATAAATACTAATTGACTTTTTGGAACAAAACCGATGCACTTGTTATTTAAATGAATTATACTCCACACCTAAATATTAGTCTTCATAGGTCATACATATAATAAAATTCTAACTAAGCCGAACCTGTCCATTAAATATTTTCTAGAAAATCTTATTGAAATAGACAGTATTATCTATACAAAAGCTAAATATATAGTTTTTAGAATTTTGTCTGTCTTTCTGTGACCGTATCACGGAAATACCACCGGGGGGATTTTGATGAAATTTCGTATGATGATAGCTGGTTATCCGGGTCAACATATAGGATACTTTTTACTGCAGGAAAATATCTCATCTCTGAGAAATCTATATTAAACGTTAAAATGTAAGTAGGGACGAACCCGAGCGGAGCGACGGTGAGTCGTTAGTGATGAATGTATATAAAGCAATATAATGCGTTTATTACAGTAAGGATTGCAGTAAAAATAAAACCTGTATTAGTAATTTATCTTAAGTAAAGTCGCAAGCGGCGCTAGTGCACTAAGCCAACAGTAAATTAATTAATTTTGGAGACGGCGTGTGTTAGCGCAGGTGCAGAGTGACATCAATTATATTGTTCTGCAAGTCTGCGCTGTCCGCGTCTGGAGTTTGGGCTGTTTACTTACATTGTTTATAGACAATGTGTTTTTTCGTGGTATTTTATACCATTATATCGCGCCCTGGCTTCGTCTGAGTATAAAATGTCATAAATAAATATATTTTATTTATAAATAAATATATAATTACTCACACTTTCGCACTGAAATCTACCTGAGAATATATACACAATGTATGTATGTATATGTATCTGTCTTGGCCGATTTCTACCACAGCGACTGTTAGGACTGAATAGGTATTGCTCTAATTTTGTGAGTTAGGGTTAGGGTTAAGGTTAGGTTATACACAAAAACTTAACTTTAATCATTCATTCATAACTGTCACAATAAACAAACACATTTTTTTATAGACAAATGCATGAAGTGAAGTCAAACGGATTATTATTTTTATTTAAAAATATAATCTCATTTTCAAATTGATGCTTCAAAAGTGTTTGTAATGGTGTAATTTAATAAACAATATTTTTAAGTCGGTACATTTATATTTATAATGCACTGTTAACTTCAAAACAAGTCTTCCGCTGGGTCATTAATTTCGCGCGGACGACTGCTCCACAATGGCGCAGGCGAGAGGGAAGCGATGTAACGTGGTCGAAACAAATCAATCTGTTCCGTTTTTCGTCCAATAGCTAATATTATAAAACTGTGTAGTGTTTTTTTCACAACTTAAAACAGTATTAAACTTGATTTACGTTCCATTTCAAGGCCATGCAGTCCCACAAAATGTTAGTCTATACATATATTATAATAAAATTGTAGCTAAGCCAAATCTGTAGGTACTTGTAATTTTATTGAAATAGACATTTTTATCGATACAGAGGCCGAATATATAGATTTTAGAATTTTTGTCTGTCTGTCTATCTGTTACCGCATCACAGAAAAACCACTGGGGGATTTTAATGTTTGGTATGGTGATAGTTGGATATCCGGGTCAAAATATAGCATTCTTTTTACTGCGGAAAAATATCTCATCCCTGAGAAATTTATACTAAACGTTAAAACGTAAGCAGGGATGAACCGGAGTGGAGCGAGGGTGAAATATATATAAATAATACACATGATTTTATATTGTTTAATGATGACTCCATATATTGATTATATACGAGTACCAGGGAGATCTTAGAATATTGGTAGTCTATTTTTATCTCTGTTCGGAAATATTATCTGTGTTATTTAAATTGAAATGGAAGCAACCATGAGATTTATAAAAATCTACTATTGACGAAAATATTGCGTAATACACACACGATAGCACACTTACATCCGGATTGAGTATTTTTTCTTGTTTAAAGTTGGTTAATAACGTCCTTATGTTCTGTTGTATAAGTAAAAGAAAACTGATAAATTTTTAGTATATGTATGTACATATGTATATATTCAGCTCTTTTTAACTGGCAATAAAAACCGGCAGCACGGGTTTCCCTTTAATACGACTGGGATCCGGCCGTAGTCCACCACGCTGGTCTTGTCCAGGCGGACTGAGAATGTTTTCGGAAACTGGCTAGGTTCTCTCAGACATACAGGTTTCTATTTTTCTAAGGTTAAGTGGTAATCGTGTTGAAAATAATTCGCATATGAAAATATCAGAGGTGCTCTCGCACCTGGGATTTGAACCCAGTTCACTCGGTTTCTTAAGCGTTACCATTGAGGTACCACTGCCTTAATATTTTATATACGAAGAAAGAATATCAGCAAGAATAGTCGAGAGCTAAAGCTAGTTCAGAAAACATATATTTTAATAATTTATATGAAACATGAATTGAGGTCAAAGTAATAAATCACTCAAACACCGCGTCAATTAGGCTTCTATTAAATTAGTAGTACAATGGACGCATTAACAAATTAATTACTAATCGATTCATCGCCGCACGGACTGACTGCGTGTAATCTATTCGTTACGATGACGGCACTGAATATATTTGTTTTCAATTTCCAATTCTATTATGTCATCCTAATTAAAATAAAAAGTTAAAAAATCGAATATCTACATGCAGTGCCCTTTATGTGATCGCAGGTTCAGTATCGGTAATTAAAACAAGAAATGAAATTAAATATTAATAAAAAGCTTAACACAATTCATATTCACTGAGGCCATTTCAATGAGCCTAAGAACGATATCTCCGCAGTATTTTAGTATAGTTGAGTATCTGGTAGATACCAATTGACGCTGCAGCATCTGATCGAGGACCAAGTCTGTTTTGATTAGATCTGTGGATGTTACTCATATCCTTTTACTGTCTAGAAAAGAGCTGATAGCTTGCAAACGGCTGAACGGATTTTCTTTATTTATAGCTAAAAACACCTTTCAAATAAAATAAAAAAACTAAATTCAAATTGGTTTATCCATTTAGGCACTACGATGCCACGGGCAGACACACAGATAAACAACACACGGTAAATTTATAACATCCCTCGTTTTGCGTCAATGGTTGAATTGTGAAAAGAACATCTATTTGTAATATTGATATCTAAAATAGTGTTTACTTATAAGAAGCAGTTAATAGTTTTACATGTAAGTTATGTCTTTTTAAATAGTCAACTAAATATTATTATAAGTATTGATACATTTTGTATGAATTCATTAAAGGTCAATCGATTATTGGACATGAAATTGAAAAATATAAGATAAAATCTAATCGAAAGAGCTTGTTGGAAATGACAGAAGTTCAAATTGCTGTAATAAATACATAATATGAAAAAGCTCTGCCTAAGTTAACTTTAATTACGGTAAGTGAGTGGAAAGTAGTCGCAAAGAAAGCCAGCCTGTTAAAACTTCTGCCGCTCGCCACTCGACGTTCAACGTTATCCAAACTGCTAAATTCTTTAAATTGATGGTCGAAGTCTCTCGAGTCTCGAAAGTGTGAAGTCTTCTCGAATCGTTGAAATGTTTTGTCGCTGTGGTCTTTATGCGAACGGGAAATATCTCATTTCGAAAGAGAAAAAAGATATATCATGGTGTTAGACTTGCGAAAACAAATAGCTGTACATTATTTCCTTTACTTTGTGGACAGAAAGTATGCCATCCGTTACAAATAATAAATTTAGTACAATTTTTGCTAATAAAAATACCTGCAATATTCTTATCAACGTTAAACATTTATATTATATGTATTTAATTATTAAAAACTTTTATTCTAGTATTCTGGAGCTTTGGATCATTTGATGGCACTTCCGGGTCCAAATATGTACCAACAAACAAACTTTGCCATTCATTAATATTAGTAAGCTTTGTTATAAAAGTAAAGTAATATGTTAATATGCAATAACAATCATTGTAATAGTGTTACATATTATAATATTTCAGTTTTAATGACTTTCTTCTAACTCAAATCGCACTGATATAACAATTCAGTACCTAATACTAACAATATGGTATAAGCGCGGACGTACGTACGTAACATTATAGCTTGTGGGTCACTAAATCTCTTACCAATTACACTTTAATACGAGGAGTAACGATTGCTATCAATCTCATAAATTGCAATAGTCCAAGTTAAATATCTGCAATTGTTCGCTAATGTGATAGGAAAGCGAGTGGACCTCCAAGTACATTCACTGCGACCGCCCGCCGCCCGCCCACCGCATTAGCGCTGATTGTGACTTACTTAAATTAATAAAATTGCTATAAGCGATTAAGAGTTCCGAAACGGGAGTTTAGAAAAGATTTTATTGATTTAGTGAATATATACTTGGTTTCTACAGTGCTTTAAGATACAGGATTTTGTAGAGTAAAATTATGTTCACTTATTCCAACGTTGGTATAATTTGTATGATATTATGAATATAAAAATAGATTTATTTATTATTATTTTTTTCTTTTTTGCATTGATTTTTAATACAGTTATATGTTTAAAGTTTTGTTGCATATACTTAAGTACATTAGTACTAGATGACAAGTAGGTATGCCTGGTAGTCGGTAGACAACTATAGCTTGCAAAAGATATCTAGATATATAAAAATTTGTAAGAAGTTTGTTAAAAAAAGGTGATTTCTTAGTCAGATTAAGTTAATCAGAGTATTACGTACGTATTATTTAAAGTAAAACTATCTTTTTAGGTTTTCTCGTGCCTTTATTTTAATTATTTGTTTGCAAGGTTTCTAAGAGACATGAACATGGATATCGATTTCAAATCGATATAATGTATGCACTTGCATACATCTTTATTTTGATTACGAACTCGATTAAATTATTGGATAGAAAGACTGAAAGAGGGCTGTAAAAGACTATGTTTATATATTTGCTTTATACGAGTAATGAACAAAATTCCCAAAACAGCCAGTGCCGGGCCCAAGTAGGCAACTGTATAATGCGGAGTGTCGCAGCGGGGGCCGGGAACGTCCTTCGTTAGTGCTCCGCCACGCGCTACAATTATCTACTACTAATGCGCACGAGTGTACTGGCCTTGCTTAGCCTGAGGCGGTTACGTGTCAAGCTCATTTGTTTAATATTTATACATATAAGACTAACGACTTACACTCGCTTCGCTCGAGTGCAGCCCTAGGTAAGAATTAATTTTTATGAGCGGAACCATAATTATTTTTCTAAAATACAGCCTAAGTTACTCCTTATAACATCAGCTAACTGCCAGTAAAAAAACCCGTCAAAATCAGTCCAGCCCTTCCGAAGATTAGCCAGAACAAACAGACAGACAGATAGGCAGACACATAGACAGACAAAAAAATATTTTAAAATTATATTTCATTGAAGCTTTCATTTCGACATTACGAACAGATTATTTAATTTTATTTATTTGTATGTATAGATAATAAGGACAGTTAAGTTTTATTGAAATTTAATGAAACATTTACCTTATTATTATATGAACAATATGTGTTGTATAGACGGCATGTCAACGCAATTTAACTTCACTGCGTAGGCTACAAGGTTTTATGTTTTTACTCGTATAATAATACTAGCGACTCACCCTTGCTCCGCTCAGGTTTTCTCTAGATACGTTTTAACGTTTAGTATAGATTTCTCAGAGATGAGATATTTTCCCGCAGTTTAAAGTATCCTATATGCTGAACCGGGAAACTATCATCATAGCAAACATAACAATATGTCTAGTGATTTTCTCGTGATGCGTTCCCAGATAGACAAAAAATCTCAAAACTATAGATTCGGCCTCTGTATTGATAATAATGACTATTTCAATAAGATTTTCTAAAAAATATTGAATGTACAGATTCGACTCAGTTAGAATTTTATTATATGTATAGATATATAAATGAATATAATAGTGGCAACCCCGGAACCGATAGCTTTACGTTCTTTATCGTCAACCCAACTCCAACCAGGTAAAAAACTCAATAACTATACTTGGTCCGACCTAGGACTCGAATCCAGGATCAGGATTTGGAATATGCTAGCCACTAGACTAACTAGGCAGTTATTATATATTGTATTCAGCCCTTTTTAACGTCCCACTGCTGGGCACGGGCCTCCCTTCAATACGAGGGGGATCAGGCCATAGTCCACCACGCTGGCCAAGTGCGGGTTGGCGGACTTCACACGTGTTTCGAAAACTTGCTAGGTACTCTCAGATATGCAGATTTCCTCACGATGTTTTCCTTCACCGTAAGGCAAGTGGTAATCATGTTAGAAATGATTCGCAGCGTGCGAGACCCGGCATTCGAACCCGCTTCACTCGGTTTCCCAAGCGAGCGCGTTACACTGGGCTACCACTGCCTTGTTATAAATATAACATAACATAATTATATCAATTTTTGCCTATAATACTATACTGCGGACGGCGTCGCAGCGGGAAGCGCGTGCGCTCCAGTTAGCCTTAATCCCCTAACAATGACCGCATACATGTTACTGCCGTCATTACGAACTTTAGTTAAACTAATGAGGACACATTAAATGTAAATTGAAAGTTCTTCTGATAGAAATAAGAAATATTTGAAATCATAAATTTATAATTCATGTGAAATATGTCTATTAGTTTGTCTTTCTTTTCCTTTTGCACAGAAAGATTAGTTTATGGCTATTGAAGAGCAAATTGGTTGCTTTCGAGTCAATATGTAAAATATCTTAAATTATAAAAAAAAAAAACATTGAAAATGACACGCAGCTTGTATATTGATTTTTTATAATTTGCACTATTTATAAAAATATAAAAAATGTATTGCATGATTGTGTTGTGATTAATATCTATACATATAATAAAATTCTAAGCCGAATCTGTGCATTAAATATTTTTTGGAAAATCTTATTAAAATAGACATTATTATCGATACAGAGGCCGAATGTATAGTTTTTAGAATTTTTGTCTGTCTGTCTTTTACCGCATCACGGAAAAAGCAATAGGTTTTGATGAAATTTGGTATGGTGATAGCTGGTTATCCGGGTCAACATATATAATACTTTTTACTGCGGGAAAATATATCATCTCTTTGAAATCTATACTAAACGTTAAAACGTAAGTAGAGACGAACCCGGTAGAGTCGCTAATCTATTAATAAATTAGAGAACTTCTGTTACACAAATATAATTGTAAAAAGATATTTATTATTTGCATTATATATAAAATTAAAAATATAGCATGTTTTGATAAAAAAAAGGAAATAATCCTTTTTTTTTCTATTGTGATATTTACTAAGGAAATAAAGAGGTTTTATTAACATACACCTTATGGTATGACGTCTAAGTCAATACTAGAAAATCACTTAATTTTAACTCGTATAGCATAATGCTTGACTCTATCCCCAGCACTAAAACAGTAATGTATTTATAATTATATTAAATAAAACTTTATAATAGTGATTTATACTTTGTCATGTTTTAAACTCAATTTATTTATCAAAAACAAAATATTTGAATGTGAAATTAAGGTCTGCAGAACTGATATAAAAGTTTAAACAAAAATAAGCTCTATGAGTTATCGGTAAAATTGAAATTTTATTGTAGAGATGATCGTGACTTCGAATACATGTGAAAGGGGTGCATTTGTTAGGGGATGTTTTTGGTTGCTTTATTTCATGATAGAGACTAGATACATTTATAACAAATTATTTTTGCAATGTTTTTACGTTACAGTGAATAATATAGCTAAAGTATTTTTTTAACTAATTGCTACAAAAGAACATTGTAATTTCTTATACGAGAATCAAATGTACGACCATCTACCAACTACCCTGTGATTGAACTAAACGTTAAACCAAATACGAGTAATACAACTTGAATAACTATTATTATGACAGCTACTTCAATAACTATTCTTATGAATAAAATACAATTTCTGAACTGCAAAATTGTTTTCTCACAAAAACATCTAAAACATTGTATTATCAATAGCAAACAAACCAAAACACTTCTCACATGAATAATTAAGTTGACGTCGCATCATCCCATTATACCGTTTAATATAATTATATTTATTATAGAGTGGTTATAAATGATCCAGATAACGGCACACTGTAGAGTTAGGGCGAGGGAGGAATGTAGAGACAGCTTCTGTCCTTGTTAGTTGTGATTTTAATTTTTTTATGCGTATTATTTTCTAATACTGTATTATTCTTTGTTATAATTACATTAAGTATTTTTTAAATCTATACATATAATAAAATTGTAACTAAGCCGAATCTGTACATTAAATATTTTTTGGAAAATCTTATTGAAATAAACATTATTATCGATAAAGAGGCCAATTCTATAGTTTTTAGAATTTTTGTCTGTCTGTCTGTTTGTCTGTTACCGCATCACAGAGAAACCACTGGAGGGATTTTGATGAAATTTGGTATGATGATAGCTGGTTATCCGGGTTAACATATAGGATACTTTTTACTGCGATAAAATATCTCATCTCTGAGAAATCTGTACTAAACGCTAAAACATAAGTAGGGACGAACCCGAGCAGAGCGAGGGTGAGTCGCTAGTACTAAATAAATCCATATTTATAACGTTTTCGAAGGATTTGAATTTTGAGTATCATACGGGTAAACTATTCCTTCACTAAGTACATACAGTGTTTATTATTGGAAAAAATGACCCTGAGATCACTTTGAGTCTGGGATCAGAGTGACCTATTAAAACATTTATCTTATAAATTCCATCTCTACCTAAAATGTCAGCGCTAGTTCCAAGCAACAAAATACATCATATAGTATAAATACTTAAACAATACTAATATGAAGACAAATCGTCACATCACAACTGGAACATTAAGCACAAAAACTTATAAAAACAATTTAATAAGCACCGCAAGCGCGTGCCGCCCGCCCCCGCCGCGGCGACTGTCGACCCCTAATCCGATTTCCACTGATTTATCACTCACTCCATGTGTAATAATCAATTTATGAGATAAACTATAAATTATCCTCCGCACCCTTATTACAAGGGATTAAGGGATATTATAAGGGATGTAACACAAAGGGATGCGTTTTAAGAGCAAATACTCTGGCCCTAATATGTTGTAATGAGCTGGTGACTTACATGTTGCGTTTGTTGAGTGTCGTTGGTATAGAGAAGTCAGGGTTTTGTTGTTTTAACATATATTTTTTTCACTTACGAGTGTGCTAATGTTTTAGGTGGGAACTTATTATAAAATATACCTATGCTTAAATGTTGTTGCAAAATGTCATGTATTTTTTCCAAAAAACATTCCTTTGCCTAAACACTATAAAATGTTACAAAAATATATTTCAATATTATTTATATTAGTATTTGTATTATTTAGTATAGAATTAAATTGAATTTTCTCTATAAAACATACCAAAATCAATACCATGTCAAAAACAAAAAGATGAAAAAAATATTGTCCAAAAATATAGAAAAAATTAGTAGAGTTTTTTCCCATGATGAAGATGAGATAATCATATTGACTCATTCTCCCCCTTTCATAGCATCATACCACCATAGGATGGTGGTATTGAGTACATGGGTACTACATGTTGTAGTACCCATGTACTCAATACTATGCTTTGTCTGAAAGAATGATACTATTTGAATATTTAAAGCGAGATCTATTCTATAAAAGATGTTACAATTAAAATACTTATGATATTTTATAATCAGATCTAAACAAAATAAATATTTTACCTGTCCGAGAATCAAACAGCAACCTCTGTTACCCACAAAATAAAGCCAACTGATGCTTTATTTATTAAAATATTATTGTAGAGCAGAACAAAATGTAAACATGCTAACCAAATGTAGCGCCATACGGCATTTTAATCAACCGCCTACTCGAGGACATCGCTACGCCGAGGGTTGAGAGGATTACGCTCCTGTTTGTTATAAAAACAGCTTAAATTCATAGAGACGGATACTTTTTGAAAGTAGAGATTAAGTTGTTGGTAATTTGGTACTTTGTGAAGTTCTTAGTAAATCGATTAAGATTATTGGTAATTTCCTATATTAGATTAGGTTATTTCTTAATTGTATTATTTGATGGTCTAAACAATTTAAAATTTAATAATAAATGGGTATACAGTAATTAAATTTAATATTAGCAGTTTATATACATATTTTTATATTATTATACTTTATTATTTATGCATTAAAAGTAGAATTTACTGATTTCATATCAATCAAATAGTATTAGGTGCGTGAAAAATGTATGCTGCAATATTTTAGATTAATTAACACAAACATAACAGTTAATTAAATAAAGTGTATTTTTAAACAAAAATATAACATTATTAAAAATACATTTGAAATGCGGTAACTTAATTAGAAATGAATAAAGCTGTACATTCTTCTACCACTAAGCCACGGGTCGGGAGGTGACAGGAATTCACGCACGCTAATTGCTAAATTTGTCCCCATATCCCCTCTCACCCTCATCCCTCCCACTCGAGCCTCCACCCCTATTGTCACTCGCTAATGAAATCGTAAGATTGATAGATAATAAGACTCTAATTATTTTACCCACTCTATGAATTGGTAGAGTTAGATAGTTGACGTGTTTATAAATAGTCTTCGAAAATTATTGAAATTACAAATACTTAGAATATTAGTGTTTTATAAGTTTCGGTAAAAAGCCTGATATTTTACTGAATGCTTGGTTAATCTTCTCTCCCTCCATAAGAGGAGGTATTTTTTTTGTCTTAACTATTAGAATAATCTAAAGCACCAATTTTTTTTTCCTGTAAAAGAAAGTTACGCTATTCCTTCAGCTATTCCTAAAATAAGTGTACATTCGCCACACAACGTGCAACTGATTGGTAGTATCCGATTAATAAAGGTCCTGAGATCGATTCCAGCTCAAATTAATGTTTATATTGATCATAATGATATATGTATGTACATTTCCATGTAGGTACGACAATGTCATGTTGCAGCCCACTCATCACCCAAAGTTACACGAAGGATATGCCATTAGATTCTTAATATTTTATTTTTTAAATTAGTTAAAACAAAAGCATAGACCAAAACTCATTTAATTATTTTTTAAATATACCCACCATCCATGTAAATACTGATGAGCCATAAAAAAATTGGTTTGAAAATGATAAAGCTCTTGCATGTTGGATTTAGGTTATAATCTCTGAAGGAAGTTACTCGAGGAAGATTTTTCAAAAGGAGCTTAATATTGAATCACAAATAATGCGAAAGTTTACTAAACTACATTGTGCCCGCGGGTTCTCTCGGGTTGTAGGTATATAATACTTTTAAGATAATCATAGATTACTTTTATTTAGAATTTCCTTTATATCGAATTAATTAAGCGTAAAAAAGTAACAAACCTACACACTCACAAATATTCACATTTATAATATTAGTGTTTCTAGTGTTCTATTTCATTTGGCGTCAATACACAATCCTGATGAAAATGTCGATCTGTTGCATCGTAAAAATGCACCAATAAGAAACTAATGTTCGAATTTACAGTACCTATTAGTAAGATACAAGGATTATGGGATGGAAATTTATTTAAGCAATAAAGGCTCGTATCAAATAGACTGTTTAATCCATGCATTATGAGAGTAACAACGGATGCTGCAGGTATCCGGGGCGTAATTGGCGAGAAATTCGATCACCTCTCAGTGCCGTGCAACCGACACTAACACGTATGTACCTATATTAGTTTAAATACTAGTGGTTACACAGGAACACTATAGAAATAAAAAAATAATAACTAATAATTTGAATTAACTTAGTCGCTATGTAGTTATAACATTTTCTTGAGCGTGATTATTATAGGTTTGTTAAAAGTTACTTTTTCTGTGCAAATCATATCTTTTTCTTCAACATTATATTTTAAATCATTTTTTTATTTAATATTAATATTTTAGAAATATATTTATTGTAAGCCAAAATCTTTACCAGCAGTTCGGAAAATAATGTCTCCATTATGCGAAGTCCTGCCCAAAGAAATCCTCAGCAATGTTCTACTTTTTTTAAATACAAATTTAATATCCACCATTGAAAATGCCTAGAGGCGATCATATCAATCGAAAATGGTCGGTATGCTATCTTCTATAAAATTATTTATTATATAATTGCCTTTACCATATTTTAACATTTGTTTTAAATCAATTATCTAATAGAATCTTTTTGAACGGATGAAGGGACCTCAGCATTATCATGTCCTGTAGTAAAAGTCCTGTAGTAACTTTTTAAAAACTTTACACACATTTAATTAGAACTTAAGACTGTAGTAAAATTAATTATATTTTATCGCTATATAATGTTAGTTTATTCATTAGTTGGAAAAATACTAATTTTATTAATTATCTCTAGAATAAACTTCACATATTCTAGTAAATATGTGGAATTTGAACCAATTACCGCTACCACTGTCCGTAATGCCTATCAGGGAGTTCACTATAGTAATAATCTTTTAAGTTGTACATTTTTTGCAAATAATTTAATAAAAACGAATTCCATCATACTCTATTAGCGGGTCCAAAGAAATAAACAGATAGACATGAAAATTAATCGTTGCTTTCGCTTTCATATACCTACAGGAAATAACCATGTAAGCTTAATAAACCTTTATTTGAAATAGGTACGTAAATAATAAAGTCACAGACGTTGTAGTTTTATAATATTACTATAATAGCTTAATATTAAAGATATGCGATTATTTTCCGCAGTCAGGCCGGTAGAGTTGCTCCTCGCAGGGCTACGTGATCGCATTTCGCGCCAATTACCGCCGGAAGCCGCTCTCGTGCTCGATATCAACATAATACACGAACTCATCAATAACGTTTTTGTACAGACAACGTTTCAAATAAAATCAAAATATTATTTTTTTCATATCTTTTATATTTTCATTTATATAGTTTTTGAGTACTCATGAAAATATTGCTATACTTTAATTCTTTTACATTTTATATCAAAATTTGTATCTAGAGTTGAAATAAAGAAAAAGAAAGAAGATAGAGACTGTAAAACATATGTATTTTATTATAATTTAAAATTCTTATGCTAACCTTACAAAAAAATGATTGGTTAAAACTGAAAAACAAATACGTTTTGTCTGCTTTAACTGATGATTAATAAGAACAGAAAATTATTTGAATTTTTTATGTATTATTATGTTATACCTGGTTTATGTAAAACTATCAAATAAAAATGAAAACTTTATAAGTATAATTATTAATTTGATATGAAAAGTCTAGTACGAGTTTACTAATGTATCAGATGTAAATTATACATACCAGTACCTACTAACAGATGGAAGACCAATAAGAAACTATATTATATAGTTATCAAAATACTAACATAATATCTACTTAAAATATAAGTAGATAAAACGTCCACGACTCATTAAATCCTTCAACATAATACAAATGAAGTGCATTACATACAAATACTGAATGAAAGCGACGCAAAAAGACAAATCACTAAGACAAAAGTCCGCCATGCCACTAAGAAGGGCGGAGCTAATAAAACGTCACCGTTAAACAAAAACTCTACAACTGATTTACGGTATTAATTAAAAGAAACTTTAGTAGCACGTGATAAGATTTAGATTAGATTGCTTGTTTGTGGTAGTTACGTCGTTTTGGAGTGGTTTGGTGGCGTCGAAGTGGCCAATCAGAGCTCGGTTGCCATAGCTACGTGTACGATCCCACCGCTAGATGGCGGTACGCGTTTGTGAAAACATTCAGCGAGGTCTTGTACATTTATTACGATTGACACTTGTTTTAACGTTTCTACTTGTATTTTTAATCAAAAAAATAACGTAGAGTTATTACTAATATCCCTCTTAATATACTGTGCTATAACATATTTCATAGAGCTTTTGTAATACCAAAATTAAGAGATGTTGTAGCCAAACTGGTGTTTTTATGGACTAGAGGAGCTCTGATAAAGCGAACGTAACCGCCGACATATATAGTATATGAATAATGGCGATTACAAATACCTACACTTTGATTGCACAATAATTCATTTGTTGCAACGTCTCAGCCGCCCCGCTTGGGGTAACGTAATCTCCAGAAGCTATTATACCGAAATTTAAAGGTATTACCCACAACACGCACTTTAAAGAGACGGTGATAGATTTCATTTTCCAATGTTATCAAATTTTCCTCGTTCTAAATGTAATTAAGTGGTAATAAACTTTGTTACGTTAGATTAGGGTTTATTTTGCATTGTGGACTCACGAGAGTTTGGAAATGAAATTTTCATAAATGTGGCTTCGGGGTGAGTTTGCGGGGGCCCGAGGGGTGGACTTGGGGGGTAGTATTTGTGTTTTCCCCGCAGTTTCCGAGGGAAGGCGCCCGATACTTGAGCTCCTGTTGTGTGTAAGCGGCAAACGGAAAAATTATTAATAATAATTACGCCTCTAGTGCTGAGTAATTATAACGTATGTACCTTCCTGAACCATAGCTATACCATGGCGGTGTACAAAGCGTTTGTTCATCGACTTAGCTCTAAGAAAACACCATTACGTGTCCAAAGCGCCGCCTTATACTTTTCCCAATACATTTAAAAGAATACTTCCGACCATTCTCGCTATCAATATAGACGAACGAATATCAATATATAATGTACTCGTAGGAGTGGATCACTTAGCTACTTATAACTGATTATATATAAAATACTTATTAGTAATTGTGTCGTACATACGTATATAGATTTATCTAGAAAGCCACATATATATCTATATTACTTTAATTGTAGTAAGTTTTATGATGTACATAGATGCAAAAAAAGCTTCTGTCAATGAAATCAGCCAAAAATATATTAAATGATCATTAATGTTGTTTTTGTTGTTATAGTTAAGAATGTAGTAATTAATTAATATTGTAATATTACTATATTTCTAAAAGAAAAAGTATGGCTTAAATGTCGTCAAATGTATTAATAATGTGTTTCGCAATTATACAACATATCATTTTAGTGTATTAATATGGGAAGCATCACGATACTTTTAGGTTTTAAAAAACCTTAATCTCTTCCGTGACCGTGATTGCTGTAAAGCATTCAAAACATAGAGAACTAAGAATCAAAAATCTAATAAATTCTATTCTAAGAAAAAAATCGAAAAGATACTTTTATTTAAAATCACATTGTATTTAAAATGTGTTTATTGTTTGAAATATAGGTACATTTTCTTAATTTTGAATAGCTTACAGTTCTTATTAAGTAATCTCTACTGTCATATAATAATTAATTAATAAATAAGAAATACCTGGGCGACCGAGCTTCGTTCGGAGTTTTTAGCCAAAAATACAATTTCCTTGTTAATTTGGCTTAAAAGAAAACAAAAAACTTGAATAAACACAAAAAAAACAAAAGTAAAAACTTTGTATCAAACCAGGATTCGAACCTGGATACTTGTGATTGTCAATCTTGCGCCTTGGCCGCTTGACCACGACCACGGCCACTTGGTCGCTTAAATATATTAAATAAATATATTTATTTTAAATTTTCTATGACTTACTATTTTATTTTTTATAAATAGAACTTTTTTTGTCATTTATATAGGAACACTTTCGAGGTATACCTAACTGCATACATTAAAAATATGTGAAGATATCGCGTAACAAACACACAACAAATATTATTAAAACAATACACGTATAACTTACTATACTTCCTTTTTAAAATCGATAATGAACCGATTCAAAACAATTGAATTATAAAAATCGTCTATTCAGTACAAATCAATGCCAATCAATGTTTGACGTCAATCAGTTTCGAGTTCCGTTTTACTAATTAAAAAAAAGCTCTATTCAATAGCACTGTTTCCTAACAATTGTATAGAAAGTCTTCCTTCTGCGAAATTTTGTGTTTCTTCGCGCAAAATATCGTGTTGCCACGATCGGGTGTCGGATTCGCTTCGAAAAGACGTAGAGAAAGTAGTATGTCCTTAATTTAGGGTTTGGGTGAACTAAATTCAAACGACTCTATTTTAACGTTTTAGTCCAATTATATATTTATAATAGAATTTTAAATATCTGAGTAAGACTAAGTAACTTACTTAACTGTTGTTGTACAGACATTGGACAGCTACTCGTATAAGATACCCCAAAACTCTCTGAACAATAAACTCTATGTCAGAATAAATCTCTAAGTAATAAAATCATGTCATTCATTGGATTTTTTTGAGTATTGACTCAAAAACCAATAAATAAACAAATGTTTTAGCATTTATTTTATATTTCAAATAGAGTTTGATATAATACTAGCGGCTCACCCTTGCTTCGCTCGGGTTTATCCCTAGGTACGTTTTAACGGTTAGTTTGGAATACATAGACTATAGGTACATTATATATAAATATGTATGTATGATGAGTTCTTGTGGATTATATTATAGCATGTTTTCCGGTGGGAATGAGTTAATTTACTACGGTAAAGTAGCCTCACTCACTAACTCTCCAGCCTTACAACTATCTCCACACAAAAAAATCACGCCAATCAGTCACTGTGTTTCGACGTGAAAGGAGGACAAACAAACAAACACACTTTCACATTTATAGTATTAAGTATGATAATAATACTAGTGACTTAACCTCACTTATGCCTGGTGCGTACTTAGATACTTAAGAATAGCCGATGTGTTCTAGTTCATAGTTCATAGTTTCTAGTACATAGACACACATACACACACTCACATACACAGACACACAAATATACGCATTTATAATACAAGTCCAATTTAATATATATATATATATATATATATATATATATATATATATAATTTTTATATATATCTAATAATGTCTCAAAGTTTCTCCCGTCATGCGCAACCTACAGCTAGCGATGGCTCACCCAGCATCGGGTGTCATGTTGCGTACAATCGATGGCAATTGACGACGTAATGGGATAATGGGCGTTTTTGTTGTACCTCGAATCGGAGACGACGTTTTTTCTTAATCGAATTATGGGATTTACTGTCGAAGTTAATTGTGCGGCTCGATACCTACGTGGGTCTTTCTTCCACAATACATTCATTTGTAATTTTTATTAGGTTGTTGAACGATTGTAAGATCTGTTTCTTATATCACATTACATGAATTTAATTAATCATAAGCGACTCACCATCGCGTCACTCGGGTTCATCCCTAGCTTGCTTCCCCATATAAACTTTCATCCCAATTTTCACCCCTTTAAGGGATGATTTCCGGGATAAAACTATCCCAGGGTCTCAAACTATCTTCTTACCAAATTTCATTTAAATCGATTCAGTAGTTTCGGAGCTTATTCGGTACAAACAAACAAACAAACAAAAAAATCTATCCTCTTTATAATATTAGTATGAAGCATGACTAGTAACTTAGCTTCACTTCGCTCGGGTGCGTCCTCGGGTACCTAAGAGAAGTCTGTGTCACTCCAGGACATCCTATCTTATATTGGATTTACTATGTATAGTCTATCTGTATACTGAATTTCATCTTAATTCATCTAGTCGTTTCAGAAAAATTAGCATACACAAACACACACACAAAATTTTGCATTTATAAAAATAGTCCGATTCATTGATTTCGAGCAAGAAGAAAAAAGTAATCCTTACAGCATGAAGTTATGTATTTGGCCTTCAAAATATATTTTGTATATTTTCTTCGTCTAAGTTAAAATTTTGAATGATTTCATAGCAACCATTTTAAGTGGATGAGAGCCAGCATTTTTTTAATCAATAAAGTGTGGCATAGACTACGTATGCTTAAATTGAATCGTATATTTTATGTATAGAAAGCACATTTTTAATATATATTTAAGCAAGTTACTTATTAACTTTAATAACTAATCTAAAAAATAGTAACTTAATGTATGTCATAATTTAATATTATATATGTATATCAACGACATTAGTTCACAATTTAAATGTCAAATTATTATTTATAAATATACAAGCGATTCACTCTTGCTCCACACGAGTTCGTCCCTAGGTACGTTTTAACGGTTAGTATGGAATAGATAGTCGACCCCTTGCTCTGTGAAAAACAAAAACAAATCTATCCCACGGGAACCCTACATGTTTCCGGGATAAACAGTAACCTATATGCAATTCCAGACTATAATCTATCCCTATGGCAAATTTCATCCAGATCCGTTCAGGAGTTCTGGTGTGAAAGAGTAACAAACATCCATCCATCC
This sequence comes from Fabriciana adippe, assembly GCA_905404265.1. NCBI lineage: Eukaryota > Metazoa > Arthropoda > Insecta > Lepidoptera > Nymphalidae > Fabriciana > Fabriciana adippe. The sequence continues at coordinate 324,673 of FR989996.1, read as the reverse complement.
TCACAAACTTTCACATTTATAATATTAGTATGGATTATTATTGAATTTCAAACTTACATAGCAAAATAATGAGTGTGAAGTGTCGAATATAAATCTAGCGAAATCTTGATATACATAAAAATATATATTAAATGAATTTCGCTTAGTCATGAAATAGAGTATAGAATCAGTATAGAGATCAAAAATCTGACTCCAGTTAATTATAAATGACAGCGCTAAGTAACTATGATTATAATAACAATGATCACAAGGCAATATTACGACATGCTGGGGTTAAGTGATCATTGTTTTGTTCTGTGATTTTAATTTAAGATGATATGGAATTACTTTACTATTTTGATCATTATATTTTTCAAATGTACGAGAATGCTTAGAGTAGTTAATTTATGTTTTTTTTTTCAAAGTATAATTTACAACTATAGATCCTTTGTAGAATAAGTTACCATATTCAGCGAACTCTTTTTTTATTCTTGAAGTGAAATAGAAAAAAGGAATCATGGTTATATGTTTTTGTTTAATTTTACAATATGATTTAAAAAAACTAAAAAAAATCTTAAGATGAAAAAGAAGCTTATCGTTTCTACCATAACTGAATGAGCGTATATTTTTTTGAATTAGAATCATTGGTTTTATTAATTCTTTATATAATTAATAACCGAAACATATAATAAATGAAAAAATCAGTTTTTTTTAACGTCACACTGCTGGGTAAGTGAAGTAGGATAAAGTCCACTATGCTGACTAACTGCGCGACTTTACACTTCCATAGAAAAGTTGTTAAGTTCTCATAAGGATGCAGGTTTTCTCTCGACATTTAGTATTGAAAATTAAATAAGAATATGATAACCTTAGAGGTACTAATAGAGGGTTCGAATCAACTCAATTTAGTTTTTTTTTATATTTATATATAGATGTATCGTATATAATCGTAATTTCGTCAGATAAATCCACCTACCTGTATCCTATCTTCGGGTAGATCAGTTTTCAATGAAAGCATCTCCCGCGCGTACACGTCCGGATAGTGTGCGTCTTTGAACGCTTTCTCCAGTTCGTCCAGCTGGTACGAGGTGAAGATCGTCCTGCTGCAGAAACCGAACACAGATGGGTAGACTTGGAATCCGATGATTAGATCGACTTTATATAATAACTAATATTCAACAAATTTCGAAAAAAATCTATAGTTAGGAATATATTGTCCTCACTGATGGTGGAAAAAGAAAATATGATTGTAAATTATATATGTTGTTTATATTGATCTCACCTTGACCTCAACGTCTAGACCACGTTATTGGAGTAGGTGGATTAAAATATTGATCTATCAATAGATACTCTTGAAATTACGTACGTATATAAGAAAAAGTATGTGTACAGGCACCAATATTTTTTGGGTGTCGAAATAAAAGAGCAACTCCAGATTCACTGTTACTTAAAATAAAATAAAAAATACATGGGAATTTTGCTATATTATGTATATTAGAAGTAAAATAGATTTAGCATTTGCTGAGAAGGAATTAATGAAGGCTCTATCTGATGAAATTGTAGGTGACATTAGAATGAAACTTATTTAAAATTAACTAAGTTACCTATGTCTGCGTTTTTTCTTCTTTTTCTTCCCATTGTATCCAGTGAGACCATCAACGGTGAAGTCTTTCGCTGCTTCTAGGGAGGATACACCTGTGGACAAACAGACTAAGTTAAATTATAAAATGTTATTGTCAATTAAAGTATAAAGTAACACTTCTAAACGCAGATAGAATAAGTACAGTGACATTAAATTCCACAATCCATCTTCTACCAAATTTTAAAATAATGCTTATCAGAAGACTGTGTCCATAGACAATTTTATGTTTTCACGAAAAAGGAATACACGAGTATATTTCAATAAAGCTTTGCTTAATTATTGTAAATTTAATTTAAAAGTCTAATCAGATAAAATGAAACAAAACAAAAACAACACACGATCACATTAATGACTATAATATTTAAACAATAAATTATTATAAAAAACATATCTCAATATAATCTATATATACATAAAATGCTTTGTCCTGACTGACTGATCGATCAACGCACAGCCTAAACCGCTGGTCGTAGAAACGTGAAATTTAGAGGACATATTCCTTATACAATGTAGGCATCCGCTAAGAAAGGATTTTTCTAAATTCATCCCCTAAGGGGGTAAAATAAGGGATACAAGATTGTATGAAACTCTGTTATTCTTAACGCGAAATACACGGTAAGTGGTATTTAGCTTTAAGATGAAAAATAAGAAATATATGTATTAGATTTTTTTCGAAATGCATCCCTTAAAAGGGTAAAAGGGGATGATAAAGTTTATATGGGCAAACAGTTATTTATGATCAGAATTACTTGAAACTTGGTATTAATGCTCTTCAATACATTTAAATAAATATGTGTTTTAGCATTTTTTGAAATTCATCACATAAGGCTGTCAAATAGGGGATGAAAGTTTGTATGAAACTCTGTAATTGATGCACGGAAAATAGTATTTACCTTTAAAATGAAGACTAAATCAATACAGATATCATTTTTTTTCGAAATTTATCCCTTAAAATGGTAAAAGGGGGTGGTTCTGTTTATATGAGGAAAAATTTGTTTATGATGAGAATTACTTGAAACTTGGTATTAATGCTCTTCAATACACTTAAATAAACATGTATTGTAGATTTTTTTTTAATTCAGCCCCTAAGTGGGTAAAACTGGGCGGTGAAGTTTGAGTTGTTGAATATATTTAAATCGAGTAACATGGCTCAAGTTTTCTGTAAGTGCACACTAACTGTGTGAGATATAAAGCAGAGAAAGGAAATTATTCCGAATCCAAAAGAAAATTATGTATAACTTTTCGGCTGGCCACAGCAGCGACAACCATAACAGACCTAGACCGCGAGAGAGAGAACCTAACCTATATTTGTGTTTGGTTTTTTTAGTGTAGAATTTAAGTGAATCTAGACATAATATTAAAAATTCGATATAACAACATATAAATTTAATGGAAATTAAAACTGAGCAAATTTTTCAGTCCACGCGAGCGTAGCCGCGGGCAATAAGCTACAGCAAAATATGAATGCCAATTTATATGTGTAACTTAAAAAAGAAGGAGAAGGAGGGAGACTGTAAGATTCAGGTGGACATAGCATTGGGTCTTTAAAAATAACGTAGATGTTAGCCTGTTAGTATTTTAGGTAAAAAAAACCCATATTAGCCATGTTACATGATTCTAAAGTCGTAAACATTGTATGCAATTGTATCATTGTACTCTCTTCCTCTAACTTTGGAAAGATGGAGTAGAAAAATGTACAAAAAATAAGATAGTGCAGCTTGCTAAATACCTAAAGTGTATAATTACAGAATATATGCTTAATATCTTTTAAGATACTGGATATTTTGAGTTACGATCGCTAAAATTAAATTTGTTTCCATATATACTTTAACAAATAATAAAACTTACACAAACTTATTTTTGCAAGTAATAAAGTATATATTGCGAAAAAGTTCATTTTTTCGTAGTTTGATCGCGGGCGAAGCCGCGGGTTCTGCTAGTACAAAATAATTTTATATCGCCAAACACTTTACTTACCAAAAACAAATTTACAACATTGTCGTGATAATTACGTTCAACAAACAACTGGCCCCAACCGTAATCCATAGCAGTTTATCGAAGTATGGGGATTGTCACATAATTACCGAATGTGATTGCCAAATGAATTAGTAAACAGGCGAGCGACGGGTTAACAGAGAAGGCCCGCGGCTGGGGTACTCCCCCGGGACACCCGGTAATTGAATTTGGTGCCAATGAATACGACAATGAATTATTAAATTTAGAGCGGTTGCCTTATGGGCTCTACCTAAGTCGTTTGAACAGTTTTGTAGAGCATCCATTGCTGATTTTCACATTTATTCGCTGACTCTATAATTTTAAAGCTAGTAATGTATAAGTAGCAAGGTTAATTCACGAATTTTATTTGCTGTGTGTGTGACGAATTGTTAATGGAATTGTTTGTGAAAGGGTGCAAGTATTGGATAGTCGCGGGTCCGGTCACGTGGTCATGTAACACGTTATTTGTTTTATTGAGGGCGTTTAACGGAGCGTTGGACGATGGTGTGGCTTTGTTGGAGTAATTATATTTCTAGGTTACACTTGTTGTTAAAAATCTAGGGCAAATTAAAATTAATTATTAATTACAATAGATATATAAACAATTTAATAATAATTTAAAATATTAATGTACATAAAATAATACTCATTTTCATTAAGAATAACGTTTTAACATAACTTAGACTTTGGTAACATGTTATTTTTTAACGTAAAAATTTAAAATAATATTTTAAATTATAATATAAAAATTAATCACCTATGACCGCCAATTATATTTTCATTTAATTATTTTTAATATTACTACCACTAATGAAATGAAGAAAGAACACTTGAAAAAAACAACTTAATATTTTATTTCTAAAATAAAAAAAATGGCTAAAAAGATAAAATCTGCATTTAAAATACTTAAAAACAAGAATAATTTACCTCGTTTATATCAATACTAAGCGCTCACGAAACATTATAATACAGAACTAATAAAGAATGTACAAACGCGGGCGTGTAATTGATTAGCTCGCCCGTATAGGCGGCGGCGGGGACCAATCAACATTCCCCGCCAATCGATTGCCCGCCCTACCTTGACCACCTTACACCTTACACCCTACACACGACGCATACCGACCTAATATATTTCACAAATTCTACTAGCAATCGTGACTTTATGTAGAACTCTACATTTTACTAAAAACTTTACATCTACTTCTATATCTATTTATATCTATACTAATATTATAAGAAGAAAAAAAAACTACTGGACCAATTTTAAAAAATACTTTTACCTATCAAAAGCTACATTATCAGCGAGTAATATGAGCTATATTTTAATTTCAAAAAAATTAGAGATCCCCACGAAAATTGCAATAATGTAACCTAAGGTATCAAAAATTTACCTATAATAGTGAGGGGAGAACCAGAACGAAGCGAGGGTGAGTCGCTAGTATCAAATATTTAGAAACCTTGATGATATAAAAATATTATATGTAGAGTTTACTGTCATAGCTAATGAAAGTATCAAATTTCATTTAAAAGCAGATCTTTTTAATCAAGAAGTAATGCGGTTTTTAATTAATTTGGACTTTGTGACAAACCTAACGAGTCATACGACTTCGACTTAGTATTATAAATTTTGAATGAAACAGATCGATATTAAAGCAATACAATTTTGAAATTAAAATAAAAAGAAAACAAATGATGCTATAATAGACATGCTGACATCAATGTGCCAATTCGAATAAACAGGTCTATTGGGCAATCGATTTGTACCTCGACAGTAGGTAACATGCTGTCTTGTCCACTAACCATGGCCTTCCACAGCATAATGATATTATAATTATCATATTAAAATTATTTTTAATTATTACATAAAAAAAGTAGAATTTTAAACAAAAATTAATATTTTAAGGCAAAATTATTTAAAAACAAATTTATATAACACCTTACGCAAAAACACAAAATATGACTTTAATATATTTTTTTTTTCAAATTAAGACATTTTATATATTCATTAAGTACATTCTTAAGTGAATTACAATTTCTTACGCCTGTAACAATGTAATTTACTTCAGCCTCCTTAGGGACCGCGGTAGAAGAAGGGGAAAAGAAATGACTCTATCATTTGGAACCAAGTTAGGTAGTATAAAATTTCAATAATATATGAGTTAATGAAAATTTATATAAACCATGAAAAATATTCGTACAAATTGGAATATTTAATCAAAGTACCTAAAACTAAGTCATTTTTATAAAATTAATTGAGTCAAGTCGAAAAAACGCAAGGTTTTACGGAAAAAACCTCCAGCAATATTCACATGTGTAATGTCATTTCAAAAGCTATTAGTTCGACTAAAGTTACAAAATATGTAAAATGAAAGCAAATATAAAGTGTCTTAAAAGCTTCTATTTAGCTTTCACCGCACAGTCTCTATCAACTGATAAACTCTAATTTCAATTTAACTAAATCGGTCTTTATAATTTTAATGAGCAGACAACTGCGCTGGCTTTAGATGATGGCAGAGTATTATCCAAATGGGCATTTTGGCTAAGTCTCTTGTAGAGTAGTTGAGAGGCAAAGTAATGCATTACATTAAGTATTTGAATAGTGTACATACTATGACCATGTAGCATTTAAAAATGATTGTGAAACTGTTTAAAATATAACAGGCAGACCATTACGTAAAGCGTAGAACGAAAACCGATGGGTAATGTATGCGTCGCCACGAATTGGAAAAACAACGCGAAGGGATCTCTATCCGATGGAAATACAGTTGAAAATTGTGTGCGGAAATATAATTTAAATACGAGGACCCTCCCTCAAGCTCACAAAATATGACTCTCGGCGAAGGAAAGCTACTTGTGCTGGAGAGTACACTGCCACTTTACCGACATTGTTACAGCACATAATAACAAACATGCGAACCTAACGACTAACGAGAGACTTTTCACGCATTGTATGCCTAATTCTGAGACCTTCTATGATTTGCGAAAGGGTACCTAAGTATCACTTCGGTTTTTGCAGTCTTGGATGTCAAGTTGGAACCCAATCGAAAGGAGTAACGGTTGAAATGCCATTGTTATGGGCCAAAAACCATTTTATGCCCAAATTTAACACAATTATGCGTCATAAATAGCAATGACTTAAAAATATTTAATTTATATAGCTTAGTATGAAAATTAATGAACTATTTATTATTATCCAAGCAAAGCCGTATCCGTCTCTAACTCATCATATTATAAAAATTATAAAATTATGTGACACTAACAACTTACCCTTACTCCGCTTGGGTCACTAGGAACGTTTTAACAGTTAATATAGATTTTTCAGAAATTAGATATTCACCTGCAGTAAATAGTATCCTATATATTGACCCGGATAACCAGCTATCATTCTAACAAAGTTCATCAAAATCAGTCCAATAGATTTCTCATGATGCGTTCCCAGACAGACAGACAGACAAACAGATAAAAATTCTAAAAAGTATAGATTCGGCCTCTGTTTCAATAATAACGACTATTTAAAAAAAAATAACAAAAATATTTAATGTACAGATTTGACTCAGAACTTTATTATATGTACAGATTACAGCAACAAAATCTTTAATATTCATGTTGTTAATTAAAAAAATAATAACTATCATTATAACAGATATCACATTTAAAAAATCAAAACTGTAAATAAATAATAATACGTGAATTAATAAAAAAAAAAAATTAAAAGAGAATTTAATTATTTTCATAATATAAGGGACACATAGTTGATTATACTCGTACATACTCTACATGCTCTATTAACAATATAAAGTTACAAATGTACACACAAAGTATTATATCATGTGTAAAATGTAATATATATATCAGATAGAGGCAGCCAGGCTTCGTTTATCTCATATTGGGCCAATTTCAGCCAAGCTTGGCTGTCGTATGCCACTGCTTATTGGCAATTTTCGCGAGATCAGCGCGAGATTGCATTTATACACCCTAACGCGAACGAGCCCGCTCTACCTGATTCACTCACTTTGAATAGAGACGTTTCAAGATTTTATTTCTGAATCTTCGAAACATATTTTCGCTGGCAAAAGAATTTAGCACATACTGTATAATATAAAAATTATAAAGCTTGTCTATACTGTGGTGATGGGACCAATATAAACGACTCGATCTCGTTATAATATTTCTTTATTATTGCTCACTAAACCTAGGAGTACATGGATTTATTACACTACTGGTAAGTAGGAGGTACATACCACTACAAGGCTACTGATGTCACAGACACTCTACTAGCTTCTAAATTTAATTCAATTCTTTATGTAATGGCTTCAAAGCTTCAAAATCTACTTTGTTGTTACTAAAATATTGATTTGATAACATAATATGTACATATGTTATAATATATACGTGACTAATTTTTGATTCTGTAATTCGATATTAATATTTTATACATACCTATATAAAATAAATTAAGTATGATATCTGCAATTCCATTTGAATAATGTTAACAGTAATATTTTAACCATATACCTACCTACCATATACTTACCTACTACGCTTGCAACCCTAGCTTGCTTTCCAATATAAACTATCATCCCCATTTTCACCCCCTTAAGGGATGATTTCCGGAATAAAAATAAATATAGCTTTTACATTACCGCATTATAATTGCCATTTTTTTAAACTATTAAAATGGATATAGTATGTTATCTTTAAGAGATAGACGTATGCCGTTGTGGACTTTTCTGTAGACCTATATAAGATACACAATTTCACCATACATTATTTCGTTATATCTCAAAGGGTTTAGGCAACGTTTTCGTTGAAAACTCCCAGACGGCTTATTTTTTCCGACACCTCCAACAAATATCGTTATATTTTAGCCAATGTATACAAAAATTTAAAAAATTATATACTAAAACCTTCCTCGAGAATCACTTCATCCATTGGTGAAAACAGCATGACAATCGGTGCAGTAATTTTTGAGTTCATCGCGAACAGACGGACAGACAGAGAGATAGAGGAGGCAGAGGACTTTGTTTTATAAAATGTAGTAATATGACTTTAACCAAATAAGCTAATCAAATGATATTTTAAATATTTTTTATGTGCACGTTGTTTTCTTTCGTGAAAAAATAGATATTTGAGAAAATAAAAATGAACATAAATTTTAGCTTTACATGTTTATTCCTTTGTATTTTAAGCTTTTATTTTATATATTCAATCTTACTTATAAGCTCGCGTTCTTGTAGAGTTAGATGTAAACCTAATAGATCATTAGGTGCAAATCTTCAACGTATCTCGACTCCGATACGCGGTGCAAATCAAATATCCGCCCGCGCGACGACGAAATTGGCTTGTTGCGGAATTGGTTAGCGTGTGAGACGCCTCTAATTGTGCCCCGCGGGTCTGCTCGAGATTGATTCTAAATCTGTGTTTACTTATCGCTGCACACCGCGATGGATTAACGGGACAAATTATAGGTTTATTTTCCTTATACGGTTTGCATACATATATTGACTCTATATTATATGTAGAGTCGATCTAATATTTATATGAATAATATTGTTGTTAATTAACTAGTTAACTCTATCAATTTATGATGTAAAGTGTTAAAATATTGTATAAATATTAACAATAGGACAAACTTCTCATTACCTGAATAAAATTGCCGAACAGCTACGATTACATGAAACAAACAAAAAATAATACAATTAAAAACATAAAATTATAAATTTATAAATAATAATACTTTACACAAAAAAATATTAGAGGGAATCGAACCCATAACATAGTAATTTAAACAAATTGTGCCAATGTTCTTCTTTCCACTGGACGATCACATTTTAAAAACACTAAGTACTCACCCTCTCTTTGCTCGGGTACATATATTAATAATAGCCTATGTGTTTTGCTAAGTCATAATCTATCAGTAAATTAATTTCATCCAAATTCGTTCAGACCATTTAGCGTGTAGAAAACAAACATACACACATTTTTTTAAATAAAAAAATGTAAAAAAAAATTAACTATTAAACTTGTTTGATTTAAAAAAAAACTAATACACATTAACAGAAACTATAAGATACTACATAGATATAATATATAAAATATGTATTCATACTCTTTTGTAAGTCCAAAAAAAACTCAAAAAAACTACAATCAATTAAAAATTACTTCATAAAAATGACAAATTGCACAAACTGTCTGTCACACTCTCGTTATACACTTGTAGATGCTTTATTATTTCATTTTAGAAAGTTTAAATGGCATGGACACTATGAACTCTAAGATTTTCAATGGTTATATAGATTTAATCTGGTAAAAAAAAAACAGTAAGGGTAATGATTTTTTTTAGTCAATTTAGTCTGTCCTTATTCGTACATTATCATTAGTACAATTTTGGACATATTTTTTTTCGTCTGAACAAGATCAATTTGGTCATATCAATGAATAATGATATAATAATAATAAAAACACAAAAAGTAAAAAGTGAACAAATAAGACGAAAAACGAAAGTTATAGATGCATTAGACTATGCCCTAAAATAGAAGTGGCTGTGGGCAGGACATATAGGAAGATGCACAGACAAAAGATAGACATTCGAGATAACTAGTTGGGAAGGACCAGTAGGAATGAGAAGAAGAGGGCGTCCAAGAAAAAGGTGGACAGAAGAATAACAGAATACAATCTGTAGCAGGAAGTCAATGGAAAAAGAAAGCGTTGGACAGAGAGATTTGGAAAAAACTGGAGGAGGCCTATACCCTAGAAGGGGTTCCGATCAATTATATGGATAACAGCAACAATATCGCTTAAAGCAAATAATTTTATATATTTTTCAGTTTTACTTCATTACATGTTATATTAGAATCAATATCATTATATATATATATAATTGAAAACTTAAATATTTAATATATGTAAAATGCATATAATAATAATTTGTAGATCGGAAATAAACGGGCTTTATTATTTTTATTTTTTTAATGAATAATATCAATGGTGTGCTTATTCATTTTAAAAATAAATACTATACGTATATATTTTATCCAGATTTGTACCATTTTATAATATTTTTCACTCCATGAAACACCTGTCTAATATAAAAACAAAATATCTTCAAACGTCCGTGCATTCTCATTTATAATATTAGTAGGATTATTTAAGTATAAATAGTAATGTTTATCTCAAATAATTCTAAGCAAAGCCCATATAAAAATCATTGAAATTTTAAGCAATAAAACAAAGATGTAGAGTCGTATCGCATTTCGTTCACACGGCGCGGGCGCTGGCGTGAGGAAAATAGAGCAAGTACTGCCGCATTGTCTCTTATATTATGATCTCTTGAACGGTTTTGGAGCTTAGGCGGTTTGCTAACGAGTGGGTTTTTTACAAACTTCACGTTTTTAACTAGCTTTCGTCTTTAAATTTCTTTCTGATTTTGCTTTCTGTAAAAAAAATCATAGTTTTGTCATTTTATTTTTAATAACAATTTTATATTTATATTACTATTTATTATTGCACTCAAATGGTATACAAAAATTAACATACAGTATTTGTTAGCAAAGGTGGACTTATCTCTAGAAGAGATCTCTTCCAGTCAACCTATGGCAGTGAACACTGTATTAAAAAGTAGGCCAAAGTGCAGTTATAACAAAATATTTATAAATTAAATTATTTTATTTTATTAAAATTACGTAGTCTTTATATTTAATATTATTTCAGCTCTATATAAACATTTTTTTCATATAACAGTTGTGTTACATATGATTTCCTTTTTTAGAAAACAACTTGCTCAATTATTATTAGTTATAGTTTTCTTATATATTAATCTAGATGACTAGAAATCATTTTTGGTACGCAATATTATATTGACTTTACTCAGTTTATCTCGAGAATTTTACCTTGGTTAATAATTTAAAAAGCCCTTACGTCCTAGCCCTATCTATACAGATAAATAAAATTGGAGTGTCTGTTAGTAATATTTAAATAACCGCTTTTTACTAAATGCATATGGATGTACGCACGGTACATATACCAAAAAACAACATTTTTTATAATTTTTGTCTGTCTGTCTGTTTGTCCCGGCTAATCTCTGAAATGGCTGGACCGATTTTGTCGGAACTTTCACTGGCAGATAGCTGATGTAATAAGGAGTAACTTAGGCTACTTTTATTTTAGAAAAAAAAGGGTCTCACGAAAATAAATTAAAACCAAATTAATTAATTAATTTTGTTTTGGGAAGCAACCTAGGGAAGAACCCGAGCGAAGTGAGGGTGAGTTGCTAGTAATCATTAAATCTAGAAGCATTAAATGTTTGACTCGAGTCAGGAATACAATAAGAATGTTTTTTTTTGAGATTTTATCCCCAAAAAAAAAATTAGATAGGGACGAACGTTTGTTCGGAAGTTAGTTATGTTTGAAAGGATTTAGGTTTAGGATTATGGAAATTGATGTTTACGTCTAAATAACATGTATGCTGTACACGTACAGTATGTAATAAAACCTAAGCTAATATAGAGCACAGCACTCCATACTCTATTTTAAACTTCCGTTTCTTGTACAGTGTGTATTGCGCCACCAATACTTATATAAATTTTATGTAAGTATTGATAGCTTAATATATGTTATTTAAGTATCGGTACATATACACTAATATGTATACTGTACGTAATTCAAAGGAAATATGTTGTTTAAGAAATACGATGGTTAATTTAAAAATAATAAAAGTAGATAATTATTGCCAACGACAGTTGATAATATGTTATTATTCCATTTGTCTAAGACAAATAATAAGTATTTGATTGCCACTAACCAAGTGTACTTGTTACTAAATTTTTAATTTATTTATATTTGTACAAGACAATATAACTCAATTAAGCTCTAAAGACACAGGTGTACTCGCATGCGCTTGCGCAATTTACTCTCTAATGAGGCCCATTGTTTCATATTAATTGGATTTCATTAAATAATATTTTTTTTTGAAACAAATTATTTGTCATAGATTTGCGTAAGGTTTGAACGGTTTGTTTTAATTTCAAACGTTTTGAAACGAACATTTAAAACAAGAAAGACATTTTTGTTATTTATAAAATAAAAATAATATATTATTACTAATTTCTCAATCATAAAAATATTAATTAATTTAATTTACACATTGAATATTTTGAAAGCTGTATATTAAACACTGACGACCGTGTCGTGATGTGTATTAAAAACAACGCTTTGAGGGCTTTATAAACATTTATCCTAACTCGTTAAAAAGAGGACATAAAGATCATAAAATAGCTTTATAATAGCACTCTCTATATTCTACAAGCTGCGGAGGACGATATCTGAATAAGAGTATTAATAATAAATACAACATTTTCAAATATATTTTTTACTACATATATAACTTTTGCAATTTTCCAATACAATGTCGTTCAAAATCTAAACAATTACATTATTTGTGGGTATTTTAGGAGATTACAATAATACGTACTTATCCGAAGTGCGAGGGTTAGTTCGGAGGGCCGCAGGAGACTCGTTAGGGATGTTTTTTGAAAATGATATTGTTGTGCGCCGTAATGAAGTAAAAACTTGTTCCATCACGCTCTGCGACTTAGTTTTAATAATATTTTGGCGTTAGACGCTGCTTTTTGGGTGTAATTAATCGTTATTGGGTTACTGTTTCATTATAACATTGGCTCTGTAGTTGCCAATGACTTAGACGTGTCCGCGAGTTCGATTTTTGTTTTAGTTGGGGCTCATTTTCACATTGTATTTATCATCTAATATCTTTATTATCTAATATCTTAGATGTGTTACCAAATTAATAGTATTGTGTTTAAAGTAGTTTCTTAAGTTTATTTTTTAGCTAGCTCTAACAACGGTAGAAACCACTTTTTATGTATAATTTGTGTGTATGTGCGAATATTTAATCAAACCTTATAAACTAAGCGAATGTTTAAAAAAATAAAGTATATGTAAAAATGGTCGAATGTTTCGTGTAGTAGTAATCTTTTTTATTCCATAAAAATTAACAGAATTGTGAGCCAAGTAGTGAAACTAAGCATCAAAAAATCAACCAATTAAGTCAAAGCCGACTGCGCACTTGTACGTAGATTTTGGCACCTATTACTAATTGAAGGCCCTCAGTCCCCTACGCCTGAGGAGAGAGAGGAGGGCTCCCCCACGGTGGATACAATCATGCCGGGTAATATAATAGCACGGCCTTACATAACACCTAAGACAATACCAATCGAACACTTTTACTAGATGACTGATGATGATTAAAGTCTTTATAAAGTTCAACAAAATTAAAAATAAATACTATTTCTATTATAAAAACTTTCGTAATTCGTAAATTACAGACAGGTTATATGTAGGACAAGCGTATAGAAACTTTTTGTTTTTTATTTTAGCGTTCCCATATGATAATAATTTTAATTATTCTTTAATTATGAGTTTAAAGCTATAAATACATGACATTGTTTAAGAAGGTTGAAAGAAAATATTGTACATACATACATATTTATAACACTAGATGAGATATTTTCCCCCAGAAAAGTACCCTATATGTTTACCCGGATAACCAGCTATCATCATAACAAATTTCATCAAAATCTGTTCAGTGGTTTTCTTGTGACGCGTTCCCAGACAGACAGATAAAAAATCTAAAAACTATAAATTCGGCCTCTGTATCGATAATAATGACTATTTCCATAAGATTTTTCAAAAAATATTTAATGTACAGATTCGACTCGGTTGGAATTTTATTATATTAAGATAAGAAACATAGTATTAATTATCACTACGAATTTTAATTTCTTAGCTAAGGAGCAGGCTTAGACTAGATAGTATTCTTTAATGAAATAAAATGTTTGAAAATTGTATTAAAATACCATTCAAGCGTTATATCAAATTTTAATTTCAATACATTTTTTTTATTTCAAATCATAAATGATTGTAGAATGCCATCTTGTCTAACCCCAGAGATAGCTATTTGATTCTTGAAACTAGCAATTATCTATACCTACATATAATAAAATTGTAAAAAAGTCATCTACATAAAATATTTTAGAGGACGAATCTATAGTTTTTAGAATTTTTGTATGTCAGTCTGTCTGTGACCGCATAACGAGAAAACCACTGGACAGATTTTGATAAAATTTGGTACGATGACAATAGGTTATTCGAGTCAATATATAGCTTGCTTTTTACTGCTGGAAAATATGTCATCTCTGACAAATCTATACTAAACGCTAAAACGTAACTAGGGACGAACCCGAGCGGAGCGAGAGTGAGCCGCTAGTTAATAAAAAATATAAATAATATTTTAAGCGATACAGGTTAGATACCAAATATGTTAATTGAAGTTTCGTTAGGTGATAATGAAAGTTCTGCATAATGCCTAATGCTTTAATTATTGATAAATAGCCTTTATAGTAAAGTTTCAGCAACCAAACCCTGAATCGTAGGTCTATAGCTGTAAGGCTATATTATTATAATTTCCTGAGTGTTAGAACAAATTCACATTCAAATAAATCCATTTGAAACCATAATGGATGTCCCAATTTCACATTTCAAACACAATAACCTAAGAGAGCTGACTGACACTTTCCTGTTACATTAAAAATAATATTTTCGAGTAAACCATTTTAATACAAACTGACAATCGACTTAGCGCGGCGTATTCAAAAAACGGAACATAACTTGGTATTGTTGGCACGCATCGGGGCGGAAAAATATAATGGCTGTATAATAACATTATAGCTTTCTTCTAAGAGGGTGGAAAGAAAAGGGAGGGGGGCGACCTCCATGGACTTAGGTCTGCCTTCTAGGTCAATACGGTGGAGTCTAGATGTTTCTGTTCATTTGAGTGATTTAGTAGAGCTGTGTGTAATAAAATTTGTACATTTTAGGTAATTTTAATTTAATATTATTATTATTTTACCGCGTCGAGCGAAAATTTGAACTTCTAATTTCAGTTTGGGTAACTAACCCAGTGCTACTGCACCACAGCTATCTTACGAGTATATTCTCATTTCGTTTAGTGGGCTCAATAGACATGTAGGAAATTTTAATCCAGTAAACGAATAGTTTCAAGATAAAAAATACTATAAATACGTGAATTAATACTAAAAGTCTAATCCCTTTAAACGAGCAATTCTTGTATATTTATTTATTTATATATACCGGCGATCTAGGAAACGGCTCTAACGATTTCGTTGTGGTATGTAGGGGGTTTCGAATTCAAATAAACAAAGAAAATTGTACTTTTGGTCAAAAACTAGATTATCATCTAAAAAAAAAGCGATATAACAAAAATGAACTACGAGCAAAGCACGGTCGTCCAGATACTAGAACATTAAAATAATATATATGTATACAGATATTAGTGAAGATAAATCAGTTATTACTCTAATAAGAGCTGACGACAGACAATGTTGTATGATAAAATATAAATAACACTACTTTACAAATTTTATCTTTTTTCATATACCCCGCAAGAAAT
The DNA here is from genome assembly GCA_905404265.1 of Fabriciana adippe. Taxonomy (NCBI): domain Eukaryota; kingdom Metazoa; phylum Arthropoda; class Insecta; order Lepidoptera; family Nymphalidae; genus Fabriciana; species Fabriciana adippe. The sequence continues at coordinate 308,573 of FR989996.1, read as the reverse complement.
CTAATATATTTAAATGAGCAATTCTTGTATATTTATATATTTACTTATTATACTCGGAAACGGCTCTAACGATTTCGCTGAAATTTGGTACGTGTGGGTTTAGGGGGGGGGGGGGGGGGGTCGATCTAGATTAGTCTTATGTCTGGGAAAACGCGTGTTTTCGAGTTTTAATGCGGTTTTCTTTCGCCAATTATTCCACGCAGAATATGGTCGATAATTTCTTACACTCAGGCATAAGCATCGTGGTCAAGCGACCAAGGTGCAACATCAACAATTACAGGTGTCCGATATCGGATCTCAATCGGATACAACCTTTTTACTTTTGTTTCTTTTTTTTGTATTTACTCAAGTTTTTAGTTTATTTTTTTTTTTCATCTAAAAATATATAACAAAAAAGAACTCTGAGCGAAGCTCGGTCGCCAGGTACTTTATATCAATTCGTTAAACTAGCTCTCTCAAACCTGAAAATGTTACCAGAAATATTCTATTACGTTACATTTTTTTATCGTTAAATCATTTTTTTTCAATTATTATATTATCACTTACATAGTAGCATAAATAATTATAATTAGTGACTTAACCTCCCTTCGCTTCGGTGCGTCCCTGTGTAACCAAAGTTGACCTATGTGTTACTTCCGGATATACTCTATCTGTCAGTGTATACAGACATACATACAAATTTCCGTCCAATAATATAATTATTTGTCCAATAATATGAATATCTGAATAGCTACCAACATGTAAGACGAAAATCAAAAATCTTTTCTACTACATTTAACACAGACACAAAGGGATGACGTCGTGAAAACAATCGCACCTCCTTTCTTTAATATGTATAGATCCAGTAAGTGTGATAATGTGACGTTGGTAATGAGCTGGCACTTAGATGGGACACGACCTATTATCAATGCTAATGGCGTCTTTCCTTAGAGAAAGCCTTCGACAACCCATCTGCTATCAACTACGACTCTATCTCAAAACAATAAGGCATATTTTTCCTTAGCTAGCTACAAGATATTGTTCATCGGCACTTAATTCATTACTCGATCAGTGGCCTAGAGTGGGGGTAGGGGATGAGGGAGGGGGTTTAATCGTAAAATATTATTGTTTGTTCGTTATTGAGGTACAGAATTTATTTGCCTTCACTGTTCTGATTTAAATTAAGCTATTTTTATTGTATCTTGTAAGAATATTATATTGTTTTTTACGTTAATTGTTACTTTTTTCGATCTGGACATCTTTATTTGTCTTTTAGGTATATTACGAGTATAAATGACAAAAATGTGGCTGTGTTACTCTGTGGATACTACACTTAACTAGTTTGAATTAATTTTACTACAAAAATAGCTTCTTTCCAACGGACAGCAGTAAATTAGTTTTCACAGAACAGGGATAAATATGGTATGAAAATAAAATGTAGCGGCATTCCTAAAAATATACTTTATGGAAATAATATTTTTCAATTATTTTAAGTTCAATATGGCCTTTGTTAACCAAATTGTCATTTGTTGAAACATGTCAGGGGTCCTTCGAGGATAGAAAATATATGAAACTCTATTAATATACGGTAATTACTTGATATACTATATCAATTGGTAAGAATCTTCGTATCTGTCAGGAAAAGCAAGAGATTCCGTGCAATAGCGGAAGAGGACCTCCTTCACATTCTATAATAGTTAAAAAGTATTTCCTATTTCAGTTGCTTAAAAGTACTCTTTGTTCATCGAAATTACTACGTAGATATTTAAATTTATGTATAAATGGTAGAAATAGAGCACGGTCCTCTTTTCTTCTTATTTTGTATGGCCACTCAGACGATGTACTATTATCAGTAACAATCAGTAGGCTTAAAACATCAACAACCTAAAGTTACAAATAATACAATCCACTAATTATTTCTAAAAACTATAACGACTCTACCAATTAACAAACTTTTAGTTCATCTTTTTAATGTAATCCAAAAAAGCGTCTTTTTCCCTTACAAAATATGGAACGTATTGCTGATTTCACACCACGTTAGAGGCAAAAACCTATCCAAGGACGTAGAATATACAATTTTAGTCCCTATTCCTTGTATAATAGAGTGAAAAACTGTGTAAAATTGTAGTAGACAAGTACAGTCACTAATTGAATTCTGTAACAGAAGCTGGCGAGTGGTCGAGCGATGTTTGCACACCACTCCTATGTAATTAGTCATTTGATTATCGTCTACTGTTACATCTTCGTTAATTTACGGACAACTATATGTGTACTCCACTGTCCACATGTATCCCAGCTGTGGGCAAACGTGTGTAAATTAAGCTTTTACTATTAGTAGTATATTCTTTATTGCACTTATGAAACAAAATATTGTACTTGCATATTAGAAGACAAAGGCTAAGGTGGACTTATTCCTAAAAGAAATTTCTTCCAGTCAACTCATGGATGTGAAAGATAGTGTTAAGTTGCAGGTCCATTAAGTGCCAAAAGATACATCAAAGAGAAAAAAAAATGTGTTACATATATAAACCTTACAAGTATAATATGGAAACTCAAACTCAAATTTCTAGATTTTTGGGATATGATATGTGAACTATGAAGGCCTGTTTGGTAGAGAAGACTGAGTAAATTTTATAAATATTTTATTGGTGACACGTCTTCCTTCGTTAAACAATTTTGTTCGTTAAGTCACTTCGTTTTGCTACAGACTGGTATACCACATTGATATAGAGAGATAAAAAACACCTCACGTTATTGTCTGGTCCACAAACTGTAAATGTGCAATGACAGGTTTACGTCGAACGTATACGTAAAAAATATACTTCGTTACTTAAAAAGAAAAAACAAAGAAATACACTTTCACATTACAACATTATTCAGAATTAGTTACCAAATGATTTATTACATTGATCTGAATATTATTAGGTTTTTCGTTGCAAAAACTTATAAAAAAATTATATATTATAGTTATTAATATAAAATATTACGTAAAACAGTAGAAATGTTCATTTCCTAGGTTCTATCGCTGTGAAGTTTAATTATAACTTAATCATCCAATTGTGATTATTTGTACAAAAAAAATACCAGAGGTCCTTTATACTTGCTGATACTAGACAATAGCTATTAAAGTTATCAGAGGACGTATAACAGGCGTGTTACTAAAAATAACATGATTTTATTTACTATTTCGGAAAAGCAAAGTAGTAAAGTAATTAATTTTGATATATGAGTTGATTTGCTGAGTTTCTTTCGCCAATTCTTCTCAGGTCTGAGGCTTCTTCTTTCCGAACTGGTAGTAGACTTATGACGTTCAGTAAAAAATTGTGATAATTTAATGCTGAATAAAATATTTTGAATTTGAATTTGAATTTGAAAAAGGTAAAAATGGAGATAATAATACGTAGGTATGTTATTATTTAATTCTGCTTGAGAATAGAGTGTGATCTTTTCGTCGTATATAACAAGATGTGTAAACCTTATACATATTATAGAGCTTACGAAATCCTAAATGCTAATATATTTAATATGAAAGCTGCTAGATGTGAGTCCTGTCTTTATTTATTTGACAACTGTGGCTAAACTATTTGCTACGTGGTGTAGAGCGTCGTAGAGCTAGACTCATAAGAAACTTAACATGTTAGATCGCGATGACAGCTTCTCAAGTACAGTCCCTAATAGTACACAGTAGCATCAGGTATGTGGGAAATAGAGAACCATTGGTAAATTATGAAAACATGTGAATCCATTTGAAATATTGTTTCCTTTGAAATATCGGTACATTAAACGTGATAGCTGTACAATACGTACTTTTGGATATCCCAACTGTAGGGTTGAAAAGTTTTATCAATTTATATCTAATCATTTTGAGGTTTTCTAAATAATAGTCACTTTCAAAGATGGTTGCTTTTAAAAACACATCTCTAGTCTTCTAAGTTTTTAAATTTATTGATGATTTTGATTTGTAATCCGCAAACATATCTGAACCCACCATTCAATTTCCACGCTCGTACCTGCTCGCTTTGAGAGCTAATAGAGCATGAATTATATATTTAATGTAGTTGTTTGTTTGGAGCTCAACAAGTGGTTTAGGAAAAATAGTTGATGAGTAAGATTTCGGGTTTAATCGGCACTTAGCTATTCGTTTGCTCCGATGACAGTCAAAGGCGACGAGTGGCCCTCAGATTGTTATGCGAAATAAACTGCTTCATCACATCTGCGATTGTAATTGAATACGTTTGTCTCTGTTTGCTTGCAGGGGCCCTTGTTTACACAGTGTTTTGCTTATTACTAGCTTTTTCGAGTATTGGTTCTTTCCTTTAGATATCGAGGGCTGTTCAGATCTGCGCCGCAAGTGAAATATGGAGATGTAGAATTAGCTCTTGCTAATTAGCATAGCCACTAAAGTATTTAAATTCTCGAACGAATCCGATAATCGATAAAGGGGTAATAAGTAGTTCAGTGAAGGGCTCTGTGTGTTTCAACATGTTGCGAGGTCGATCTACACTCGGCCAGAAATGCCTTCTTTTAGCCGAATTTTTGAAAAAAATGCCTTTTGATAGAGCTGAAATTGGTAGATTTTTTAATTAAGCACGTAATTTTACTATGTAGAGTCACGTATAGTTGATTAATTAATAGAGAAATCAATATTTTGATGTCTAAATCTAATCAATAGTTGATATTTAGAATTTTTCTAATAATTTAATATCAATAAACTAGATTCTTTAACAGTCTTCTACAAACTAATTGACTGGTAGATGCAACTTCATCGCATGTAACGGATATTCGCCGCCACTCCCTTAAAGTTTCAGGATAACGAATAACAAATAACGAAAGGCGAGTCAATCAAACCGCCAGCAAAACAAATGGAATAAAATCTGACACTTGGAAGTGTCGGCGGAACACATCGCTTGTTATTATAACTTGTCGCCACTTAGTGCTGCGGCGTCTGTGACACCCGACACTGCTATACGCATTTCAAAGCTAAAAACCACCTTATTTGTACAAAAATAGAATACAAATTCAATTAACAACACAATCGACAGTCGTTACATATCTCAGTGACAGAAAAAAGTTCATTTCCTTACAAATTATCGTAAAACCCGTCTTAATACGGTTTGCTACTTAATAAATATGTGTAATAGATTTGATACCGCATTTTCAGGTATTTTCAATTTTAATGTATCGTATAAAGTATTATTTATACAGTCATTATGTGATATTATTAGATTTCTCTTTATACTGAAACAATTACAATGATTGTGATAATATATATATTTTTTTTATTTTCATATTGTAGATTTATGTTTATGGTCATTGTAAGTAAATACATCAAAAAGAAAAAAGTACTTTATAAAAGTTATCCATAAATATTCTGAAAAAGATGAGTTTTTTTTTTAGAATTTTGTTTGTATAGTAATTCAATGTAGAATTGATATTAAGTTTTTATACTTCACTTATACTTAGTTTTGGGAAAACCATTGTGGTAACGGATTAGTATATAGCCATGCAGTTTTTTTTATTCAACAATAATAATAATAAAGAATGTTTAAGAAAATATTAACATAACATATATATCATATTATATCTTATGTTATTAAATAATAGAATTATTATAAACTAACGACTCACCCTCGCTTTACTTCGAGTTCGTCCGTAGTGGAAAACAAAAAAAATGATCCCACGGGAATTTTACATTTTTACGAGATAAACAGTAGCCTATGTATTATTCCAGACTATAATCTATCTCTGTGCCAAATTTAATCCAGATCCATTCTGCCGTTCTGCCGTGAAAAAGTAACAAACATGGATTTATTACACAAGCTAAGTATATGATGCAGTACGTATAAAGGGATCATGACCTAGGTATATTATATAGAATAAATCATTATAGATTGAAGATTATCACTAGGTAAGACGTTAGATTTTATTGCATTTTTTAAACGTTCCTTAAAACAATTAGATATTATGACTTAACCACATTATTCAAAATTGTTTTATTTTTTATTTTATTACGAGTATGACTCACAATTGGGTCTTGTACAATGTCTCGATAAATATATAAAAAAAACATTAATTAAAAAAAAAGAGACTGTTTTGTGGTATTTTCATTTGTGTACTTATGTATTATTATTAAATTCAAATTACGAAGTACATATCTTTATTGTCTCCACTTTCGATGTTCGTTACAAAAGCTTAAAATATGTTTATGTCATACATTTTCAAATTCAAATATTTTTTGATTAGTAACATTGTGGGTAAAGAAAAATTTATTAACACTAACACATTATGTACCTGCTTTAGGTAAAGCTAGTTCACAATGAGAGAAAAATTACCTTGTATAGTATTATTATATATTATGTATTTAAATAATAATCCATTGCAATAAGTATGTTTTTATTTGACAGCCCTGTTGCTTAGTAATCCTATTACATCATATCCCTCTTTAAAAAAAACTTTTACTACAAAAAAAATATGTATGTAAAAACCAAATCTTTTAGGAGCTTTTCGTTTTCTCTCTGATTTTCTCAATGGTAATGAGGGGCAAACTAATGACTGCCCAGGTTCATATGAAGTTACAGGGTTCACATCAAATGTATTGTTATGAGAGGATGAATCACCTTGGGTTGTAGGTTCAATTTGGCTTGAAAAATGAAATTTTATTATCATCAGGTAATCTCTCTTTCTCTCTCTCTGCTTCGCATTTGGTTTATATATTTTCGTTTAATAGTACCATTAGTATTTACTAAATAAGAGTAAGGGCCTGTTCTAGAAGTCACTATGTCAGGTTCAGAACCCTTTGATAATGTTTTTTTTTTTATCCAGACAGAATCTCCGGGCAGAATCTCCAAGTTGAAATGGCATAGGCTGTTCACTGTTATTTTGTAATTGTTGACGTAATCGTGCTTTAACCATGCTTCCTCGGACGTCGGGTTTTAATAAATCGAATGTTGAACACATTCTACGTCCAAACATCATTTCAAAAGGAGATCGTTCAGTAAAAGGCTGAGATGTATTTCTCATTTAAATTCATCAGCTACAAATTGAGGTCCATTGTCTGTTACAATATATTTTGGGTATCCGTATAAAGCAAATAAACTTCGTAGCCTTTTTATAGTATAAGTACATGTAGTGCTTTTCATTGGTAATACTTCTCACCATTTAGTGTAAGTATCAATGATTATTAACCATGCAAAACCAAGAAACGGACCTGCGAAATTTATGTAGATACTTGACCAGGGTTCAGGAGGAATACCCCAAGAATATACCGGAACTTTGTTATTATTGTATATTGATCTTTGACATCGTTCACAATTATGTCCAAAGTCGATAACGTCTTTATCTATATTCGGTCAATATATGTACATGCAAGCGAGCTAGAGATTACATCGCAGTAATTCCTGCGTATCAATCGTGTAACTCCAAATATTTTCTGGATTCTGGATAAACCACCAGTAGGAAATATATAAATGCTAATTTTAATGTTATTTCTTCAAATCTGGGTAATGGATAGTCATCCACTTGAACATGTCTATTGATTGTTACCTTGAAGTCCATACAAATACGTATATTGCCATTGTTTTACTGCTATAACTATTGGTGATGCCCATTCAATTGGGGTTGTTATTGTATCTACTGATTCTATAACATTTTCTTCGACTAGTCTCTGTAGTTCAGTTATAACCTGATCTTTAAGGGTAAGTGGTATTGGTCTTGGTCGAAATGTTTTTGATCGTACGTTTTCTAAAATATCAATTTTTGCATAATGTCCTTTTATAGTACGTAATTTCCATCAAATATTTCAGAAAACTCGTTAAGTACGTGTTGGACTGTTTAATCGTGGTCGTGGTATGTTATTTTATTCATTTATTTGGTATATTTCTAAGATGTGATATAGTCTTGATCCTGGAAGCATTGGAAGTTCATATTGTATACACTAATCTAGGCCAAATAATGGTATATCATTATGGTTAGTTACGTATGCTTCTAATAGCTTAGTTTTATTAAACGCTTCTACCATAATTTGACAGATTCCCAATGTTTTAATCTTAACGACTATATAAACTGTTAAGTTACTACATATCTTTAATTTTGGTCATACTAGAGTTTTCCATAACTCTTTGCCAATAACTGAATATACTGCATCTGGGTCATACAACAAATCGATCTTAATATTGTTCATAATTGTTGATATTAAAATCTTTCATGCTTTGTTTTTATGATTGATGTTAAAAGTTTGCGGAGACTCATCTACATCAGAATCTGAACTATTAGAGCTCATATCATTATGAAAGGTTTGTACTAGTCTTGTTTTATTATATTTACTTTTAGGATTTTTCGTTGTGATACAAATGCTTGAAAAATGATTATCTTACCGCAATCAGTACATTGCTTTCCACGTGCAGGGCACTCCACAGTATGTTTATGACATGACTTACCACAATACGTACATCGCTTGGTTTGATCATGTTTCGCTTCGCTTTTAATTGTTCTATTGTTTTTGATTACTTAGTTAATAGTAACATTGTCATAATACTTTCTTAGATTTACGCGAATATTTGACATTTTAAATAAAACTATCTTTTCGGATTATTTCGCGGATTTATTTTGATTAACATTGTCGTTAAATTCTGAATGTTGCATTGTATGTGTTTGCTTTATAAAATTTGCTTGATTTTTTGCCTGTTCCAAGTTTCTAGCTGTAGCTACTACATCCACCAGTTTAGCACTGTTTTTAGGATGCTGTTTAGTGAGTTCTTGTTGCCATTATAGATTATTTATACCAGTTACCAATTGATCTCTCAGGCGTTCACCCATCGTATTTTCAAGTTCACAATACCCAGCTAATGATCGAAGGTCCATTACAAATTGTGATACTGAGGTGCAATTATTCCTTTTTTTAGATGCAAATGCTACACGTTGTGCAAGTACATATTTTTTTTCTTTCATAGCACTCGTTCAAAACAGTTACTAGTTCGTCGAAATGTTTATCTGTTACTGATGCTGATCGGAAATGATCTACAAGTACCTTAAATCCTTTTTGACTAATCCGAGATAGTAATAATTGTTTTCGTTAAGTCAATGAAGATCGAGTTCGATTTTAAACCGTTGAATATAATACTCCCAATCATCAGGGTTATTCATTTCTTCGAATGTCAATTTTTCGAGGGATATAATTTTCCTTTTTCCTCGTCGCCAAATATAGTACATTTTATACATTGTTATACATATCATATATTATACATTATGTATTTAAATAGTAATCCATTGCAATAAGTATGTTTTTAATTGACAGCCTTGTTGTTTAGTAACCTTATTAGACCTTACAGCATCATGCGCTCATGTTTCTTATCTTTTAATAGCAGTGTAACTGACTATATTGACGTAATGTGGAAGTTAGCGATGTGCAGAAGCCATGAATATGTAACGACTTACAACGCGTCGTACGAACTGAGCTCGGCGAGACTGGTAACGACTGCTTCGATTGCATTTTCTTACCTTCTTACAAAATGAATACTTAGTATGACTTATGACTTCTAATATTTTAATAAAAAATGCATTACGTGTTACAGGTTAGTTAATTTTCAATACAAAACATTTACTTAGTATAAAAAGTATATACGATTCTACCAATTAGCCTAGGGCCTAAGCGCACCTCGCGGTTTTGACTCCGACCACTCTATGTACCCTTTGTGCCGCGTACATAGCACAACAACCCTTGCCCCTAATTTTCAAATTAAATATGGCGGCTTCCTAAACAATAGCACGCGAAAAGACCATCGGGCTCATTGTTTTAAAAACAATAAAACGCGCGGCCATGATGGTAAAAATGTCAAATCTACTCGTGAATTCCTCCCTGTGGCGTTCCAAATATGAAATTCCCGCGCAAAAATGGCGGCGAAGGCAATTTTTACAAATGGCTGCCGGGCCCCCGCCGGGCAGGTGGTTTGTTTTCTGTTAGGCGCTTTTCAGACTCGACTAGGGTCGCGAAACTTGTGAGCCAAAACACACGCGACACACGCGATGTGTACACTCTACAATGTGTGCAGGCATCGGCCGCGCGGCTCTCCCGGGCCCGAGCTACGTAAACGACTTTACATGGTAGAGAAAGCTCCCAGCATCCCAGCAGACGCTACAAGTAATAAAGTAATTCTAGCACCTACAATCGTATCACTTACTCGACCTCTCTAATTTGCATTTAACAGGATATTTTCTAAAACCTCACGTCCTACCTAAGCAAATTTATTTTTCCGCCGCACACAATGTAACAAATCGCCGCCGGGTCACCGAGAAAAGTGCTCTAAAGCGAAAATTTCAAAGTTGACTTTCCGTTGGTGCTTAGATTGGCGTATGATTTATGGTATTGAGTGGTTTGAGCCTGCGCGGTGACGTTTGACGTTTGGCGGATTCATTACTGAGACAAAGGCGGGGGGCGAGGGTAGTGCGGGGCGCGGGGTGCGGGGCGAGGGGGTGGCACACGAGGGAACCCCCCAACCCCTCAAACAACTCCCGTTTCCACCTCCAGCTACTTTTCTAAATCAGCACCCTGTATTGTTTAGCATTAGTTTTAAGTCGATGCGGAATTGGAAATAGTGGCTGCTTAGTTCGCGTTCAATGCACAAATAGATTTTTTTGAATTGGCTTCAAAATTCAAATAAAGTGTAATATTTCTTTTTTTGTAATACATATATTCTAATCTTATTTAATGCACAGAAATGCGTTTTGAGCCGTCATTATTTTAACAGTTTCCGTTTTACATGTCATATTTATTTAATACTAGAAAAATAAAAATAAATCTATCCCACGGGAATCTTACATTTTTACGGGATAAAAGTAACCTATGTGTTATTCTAATGTATGAGCTATATTATTGTAAAGTTTCATTAAAATACATACATCTATACATCCAGACTTTCAGACATCCATACATTCTCACAAACTTTCGCATTTATAATATTAGTAGAATGAATAATCATACTCAAAACTTCAATGAAACTAAATGAAGTAAAAGATGAAATATCTTAATTAACCTAAGTCACATGTGATCTTCATAATATAATATTATAACGTGTTCTAGATATTCACCGTTACATCAAAATATCTCATAATAACTGTACCTATTTTGGGGTGATTTCATTAAATTAGGGACTTCACATCTGTAACATATACTCGTATTATCAAATATTATTCTCAATAACATTCTTATATTACCAAGATATTATACATATATGTACATATCTTCTAGAACTGTTAGAAAATAACCATCTTCATAATATGAACATTCAAACATTTAACTCAAAAATTACAAATTAAGGCTTTAAAAATCTTTGAATTTGTAACAGGTAAACCAAGTAAGCTACAAGAAAGATGACTTGTAGATGAATAATAAGTTATACTTACCCTGATTGTCATTTGGATTAACAGTGGCAAATTGTCATTGCCAACTGTAACAGATGTTATGGTAGTAATATTCAGACCTATTAACATCCCACTGCTGGGAGTGGGCCTCCCTTCAATACGAAGGGGATCAGGCTATAGTCTACCACGCTGGCCAAGTCTGGGTTGGCGGACTATACATGTCTTTTGAAAATTTGCTAGGTTCTCTCAGACATGTAGGTTTCCTCACGATGTTTTCCTTCATCGAAAGGCAAGTGGTATTTATGTTAGAAATAATCCGCACATGAAAGTATCAGAGGTGCGAGACCCGAGATTTGAACCCGCTTCACTCGGTTTTCCAAGCGAACGCGGTACCACTGGGCTACCAATGCCAAGATGTTATGGGCTGTTACAAATTAGCATAATACTCGTACATCCTAAATTAATTATTGAACAATTTAGTAATTCTCTCTTTTTCAGTTTCTCGTGTATCTTGCAAGTATGTATGTATTTAACTTTTAATCTATACATATAATAAAATTGTAACTAAGCCGAAGAATTTCCAAAAAATATTTAATGTACAGAATATTAAATATTTTTTGAAAAATCTTATTGAAATAGACATTATTATCGATACAGAGGCCAAATCTATAGTTTTTGGAATTTTTATCTGTCTGTCTGTCTGTGACCGCATTACGGAAAAGCCACTGGAGGGATTTTGATGAAATTTGGTATGATGATAGCTGGTTATCAGGGTCGACATATACGAAACTTTTTACTGCGGGAAAAAATCTCTGAGAAATCTGTACTAAACGTTAAAATCCAAGTAGCCAGTAGGGATGAACCCGAGCGGAGCGAGGGTGAGTCGCTAGTTTTAAATATAACTATATTCGCAGATTTCTCAAATTAATTTTGATTTTTGGTTTCCTAAGTTTCGAATCCTTTTTAGCAGTCGAATCAAGAGACAAGGGAGAGAGTACTGCAAAGCATTTAAAACGTCGGATACCAAAAATCAAAATAAAGCTGCGAAAACAACCAAAACAATTGTTTTATTTAAAATATCAAATAATCGCGTAAATCTAAGAAAGTAATATCTTTATTCCGTTAATGTTATTTATGACTTACCCGTGAGGTGCGGCTGCGCAGTCGGGCTGTAAGGCGACTTGATCTGCGGGAACCCTGGGAACAAGCGCACATTAATTAAGCGAGGAACAATTAACATTTCCTACAGGAATACCAATTTAAAACTGCCGCGATTTACCTGTGCGAGCCCACGCCCGGGGGAGGCCCCGGCCTGACTCCGCCAGTACGCGAGACAAGCGATTTATATTTATTAAGCCATAGAAACACCCCTCAAGGCACCCTTATTCTTATAAATTACTAAATATGATATTTTTTCAAGATAATAGTTACTGTGTGTATTGAAATAATCGTTCTCTATTCTATTTTTAGAAAGCTTTTAACACATAGATTGATTGAAGTTTATAATTTGTATTAAAATTAATAGGGTGTAGATAATTTTACTTTTTGTAAGAATTTTAAAGAGTTTAAATTATAAAAATACTATCTGGTTATCTTTCTATATAGACGAAAGTAAATCTGTCTGTCTGTTAACTTTTTACGTTTAATCCCCTGAACCAATTTAGATAAAATTTTGTATGGAGATAGTTTGAGACCCAGGAAAGGACATACTCGTAGGATAGTTAAAAATTTTTATCTCGGAAATCATCCCTTATGGGGATGAAGAGGGCGGTAGAAGATTGTATGGGGAATCAATCATTTCTCAAATAAAGGATATAAAATTTATTATACCTATGTATAAGTATATAGCCCATCTATTCTAGACTAAGCGTCAAAACGTACCTAGGGAAAAACCCGAGTGAAGCCAGGGTAAGTCGCTAGTCATTATATAAATATCAATTTAATATAGAACTTTAAGATAATATTACAAGAATAAAGAGTTGATGTACATCATTCAGATGCACAGAAAAATCTACGAAACATCAGGTTTAAAAAAATTATAAATATTTATCGCAAAAATTTATTTAAGATACAATATATACACAATATATATATATATATATATATATATATATATATATATATATATATATACACACACACAATGTATAGTAGGATTTCGCTTAGCAAATAACGCATATCAATAACACAAATAACAGCTGGTTTAAATGGAATGTTGCGTGACGTACGAAAAAGTTTAACGCAAAATAGTATATTCAAAAGCTAAATTCTAAATCAAAACAATGAAACTGCTCCCAACAAAGTTCAGCAAAACGATCGTATTACATTAGACAAAAAGCAGACAATGCGCGTAGTTCAATCGGAGACGTCCGTGAATATTATTTTTCCCTACATTAAATAAATACAAAGGAGATAAAAACTTCCTTTATTACTGGAGTAGGCTAAGGTTCCGAAGGTGTCATGGGTGTTGATATTGACCGTCGTGGCGCTGTATGTGAGGTAGTGGGTTAAATTGTATAAGAACAGCTTGAAATATGTATATACAGACGATTTCCCTCATGTCTACATTATATATATATATATATATATATATATATATATATATATATTAGCAACTCACTTCATCCCTAAATTGCTTCCCCATACAAAAATTTTATCCTCATTTTGACTTCTGTGTTCTTTTTAGGATCTCAACTATTTTCTTACCAAATTTCATCTAAATCAGTTCAGTAGTTTCGGAGATTATTGGGTACACACAAAGAAACAAAAAAATCTTTCTTCTTCATAATATTAGTATAGACTATGCTATTTACATATTACTATGCTATTTTGCTGTAAAGTCTTTGTAAGGAATATGATATGAAGTTAAAATAAGTTACTTAATTGGTGGAATCGGGTGCTTTCCTAGATACTTTTTGTTTATTTACAATATAATACACAGGTAGAGTCATCTTTTGGCAAATTTAATTACGAATAGGTGCTTATGTGTTGCTCCAGGTTGTCGTATATCTATTAAATTTCCTTCAGATCCTACCAGCCATTTCAGCGTGAAGAACTAACAAGCATACACACAAATTTACATGTACATCGTTTTTTTTATTAGTAGTGTCATTTTGTAGGCCGGCTTTTGGATTTAATTTCTAAAACATTGATATATAAGTCTGCTACAGTCAAAGTAATCTGTTATCTATGATCTAATCAACCCATACATAATAGAGTACTAAATACATTATTACTTGTATAGTATGATCTCAAAAAATAAACACATAAAAAAGAGACAAAGGCGCGTTAAAGCTGTAAGCATCATTGTCAGTTTTTGTATCGCACTTGATTTAAAAGTTGTTGACTTTGGACACTCCTGCGCATGTACTCGTAGATACTTAGCTTTAGATGACATAATATTAAATATTTTAAAATAAATTATAGATATGTTTCTTAATTATTTCCTACCTGATGTAAAAATATAAAATATACCAACTAACTTAATTAATTTTAACAAAAACGAAATTTTGTTATTCGTTAAATTATTTCGATTTTAACATTTTTATTGTTATCACTACTTATTTTATTCGGATCAAATGTACACTGTAGTGGAACACTTTCAAAAGTATCATTTTTTTTAAATATGTATAATGATATGATCAATGTACCTTACACACATTCTTAATCCATTTAGTTTCATGAAAATTCCTTATCTACATCAGAGTTTTATCAAAATAAGTAAAATCTTGAATTCAAATTCAAAATATTTTATTTAGCATTATATTATTACAATTTTTTACTAAACGTCGT
The DNA here is from genome assembly GCA_905404265.1 of Fabriciana adippe. Taxonomy (NCBI): domain Eukaryota; kingdom Metazoa; phylum Arthropoda; class Insecta; order Lepidoptera; family Nymphalidae; genus Fabriciana; species Fabriciana adippe. The sequence continues at coordinate 293,447 of FR989996.1, read as the reverse complement.
GTTCTAGTCTACAGTATGAAAAGAAGAAGCCTCAGACCTGAGAAGAACGGGTGAAAGAAACTCAGCAAGACTTAAATATCTTTTTTGTTGTTAAATTATAAACTACAATAATTCTACAAAAGTTGAATTAGCCTGGAGGCGATCACGACATTTCCGAGGCGTGCCACCTTCTACAAAATCATTAATTGTATAATAATATTTAGGGCACAAACATTCTTTAATAATTTTTATTAAATTTGACAATAGAAGTTTTTGAACTAGAAAAAACTTAAAGTTTGGTTATACTAATAGGTAGGTATTGTTGCGCAAGTAATAAAGCAGCATCCCCTTCCATCTTCAATTAATACAGAGACTAACATTCTTCACTTAGCGTATTTTTGATTGAAAGAATTCAGTTTTATTGAACATCACTAAATCAATACATCTTCTACATCCATACATATAATAAAAATCTAACTCGAATCTGTATAATAAATAGTTTTTGGAAAACCTTACTGATATAGTTTTTAGAATTTTCGTCTGTCTCTCTGGGAACAAATCCACGAGATTTTAATGAAATTTAGTATGATGATAGCTGGTTATCCGGGTCAACATATAAGATACTTTTTACTGCGGGAAAATATTTCATATTTGAGAAATCTATACTAATCTTAAAACATAGGGACGATCCCGAGCGGAGCGAGGGTAAGTCGCTAGTTTAATAAATATAATATCTATAACATCAATACCTAATTATAAATCTGAAAAGTTATTTTTAGAATCATCAGTTAGATTTGAAAAAATCTTTTGTTTTCTACACTTCATTTATTGGAGTAGGTTATAGGAATTATTATGTCCCTTCGATGTGGAGTAAATTAAAAATAACCTACGAAAAGAGATCCGCAGACAAAAGCTAATGATGATATTTATATAGAAATGTGTTAGTTTTTTTTTTCTTTTACATAGTACGTAGCAAAAGCTTGATTTAATTTGTTGCGAAGGAATAATATAGGCTATTTATACTTCAATGCGTCTCACCTTAATCTTGATTCTTGTAACTTTGATCTAGAGTCTTGTGGGATACTAGATCACTATTTTTATTATTATTTTACTAGACCACTAGTAAATATGCATATTCTTCATATTGATACAAATGTAATCAAAATTTTCGAACATAAAATGTTCTAACAAAGATCTCTTTAACAAGCTTTCGAGGATATCAGTGTGTCAGTGCTCTAATCAAAGGAATTGCTTAATTAACAGAAATGACTAAACGTGCCCCCCTCACCCCCTCCTGCCCCCGGGTGCGAGCGCTCGGTTCCTGAGCTTTTTGTTACATTCTGTACAATTTTGGGGCTTTAAAAATATAGCAAATTATACCAAATGTACAGATGAAATTTTACAAGTCTCAATTTTCAATTTTTTATTGTGATACAACGTAAAGGTTTCGTAGAGTTAAATCGTTATTTTTAAAAGAATCTCATTATTTTGATTATTTAAGATTAATTATTATAATTTCTTTCATTTGAAATATTAACCCTGAAAAGATATCGACTATATAGAAATATGCAAATTCTAGAGGCTCACCCTCGCTTCGTTCTAGTTCGCCTCTAGGAAAACAAAAACAAACCTATCCCACGGGAACCGCACATTCTTCCGGGATTAAAAGTAGCCTATGTGTTATTCCAGACTTTAATTTATCTCTGTACTAAATTTTATCTAGATCCGTTCAGCTGTTCTGGCGTGAAAGAGTAACAAACGTCCATACATACTCACAAACTGTCACATTTGTAATATTAATACGGATTAGTATAGATATAGATTAACATTTGACAATTTAGATACTAATTAAATATCCAAGTTATATATTATTATTTATATTACTATCTCTATCAGTAGTTGCTCTACTATCTTGTAGCGAATAACAAGTATCGACTTTGGTTCCAGACCACATTAAATATTACAGTTGGAAGTGTTATCGTTTTGCGTAAATCTTTTTGTACTGTGTATGTTTTTAAGTTGCAATTTTTACAACACAGATTTTTTACAGAGGGCTGTCAAATGAGCAGTGTATTTATTGAGTAGTAACGACCCGCCCTCGCCTCGTTCACTGCCACCTACACGTACTTCAGTCACTATTCTAATACACTAATATCTCACAAAAACCACTCAAATAAAGGGTTGAAGTAACTTGTGTTACTCGGCTTATAAACAATTCTGTTCAAATCGTTGCACGTTACTATGTGGATATAATGAAGGGCAGTTTTCACATTTAAAATACTAGGAAAAAGTTAAATAAACAATATTTGTGTATACTTTTAACAACCTCTTAATATATATTTGTAGATGTTTAAGTATCGACAAGATTAATTAAAACGTACCATATTTAAAAAATCATACCCTCGTAATTTAGGTGTTGAATGACAACCGTAGGAGCAACTCTATCCCCTTCGAGCCACCCTCCTCGCACTAATGATACGATGCGTCTCTGTCTGTCAATCACTCACCTTTTTTATTAATTATGCCTAAATTGCTTCCCGATTGGGTCAACTCTCGCTTAATTGATGGAGGAATTTCAAATCAACTATCACACAGATCTGTTTACCATTAATTTAAGTACATTCTGATCTAGCTGATGTATGGGGTTGAGTTTTAATTATATAAATAAAGTGATCTCTGGTTCAGTAGAAGGGTTTAGTAGATGCGGAGCTAGAATAAAGGTACAGATACATTTCCTGGCTAAGTTAAATTTAAATCTTTACAATAATGGTCTACGAAGCAGATGATACCTAAAACAAACAACATGTAAATATCGAAAAAAAAAACATTTTCAATTTTTAAAATTCTAATTTTAAAAGACTTTTCTATGCTTATAAAAAGCTTGCGATGACATCAGAATACTATCTTTTTATGTGTTGGTATTTGAATTTGCTTTTTAATTTTAGAACATTTTTATGATAAAAAAAAATTAAGTAAATAAACCTGGAGTATAGCTAAAATACGAATCTATCACACCATTGTATCACGTCGAAATTTATTGAGAAGTATTTCTTTCTTAAAACTACATCTCCTTGTATTTTACAATATTTAGAGTATAAAATTAAATTTGTAACATTTAAAACAGCCCAAAAATATTATTAAAAATATTTCTTAGCAGCATGTGATTAGTTCAGAACAATCAAATCGAGCAAATTGCTACTTAGATAATCTATATATTAATACGTATGAAATTTCTCACACTTAGGTATAGTTTATACAGAGAAGGAGTGCGGAAAGCTAATATTTTTTTTAAATTATGCATAAAAATACATTAAATAAATAAAAAAAACATTACACACACGATCATGTACTCTTTTGTTTATAGTTAAAGTCTGTGGTCGAATTGAGAATAGATTCTAGTATCGTAATATACGCAAGACAATAAACATATAATTTAATGAATTATGGTTGATTTTCAACCACGCGGCGATCACTAGTAATATTAAAAGAGAAATCGTTTTGATATTTTTGCAAACGTTGTACGAAATACTTTAAGACTTACATAGCCAGACCATAACGTGAATATGTAAAATTTTCGTTACTGATTTTCCCTTTTGGTTACTGGTTATAAATACACAACTATATTTATATAGAGTAGGAATCTGAATAGAACATCTGGATATTGACAGCTATTGTGACAAATAACATTTAATAGCATAGAGATTATATCTATATATACGAAGATAATATAGAGATAATATCTTTCCTAATCTAAACTAATATTATAAAGAGGTAAAATTTGTGAGTTTGTATGTTTGTGATGTTGTAATGTTGTAGGGGGTAATCTCTGGATCCACTAAACCGATTTAGATGAAATTTAGTAAGAAGATAGTTTGAGACCCTGGAAAGGACAGAGGATCCTTTTTAACCCGTAAATCATCCCTTAAGGGGATGAAAATGGGCATGAAAGTTTTCATGGAGAATCAACCTAGGGACGAACCGGAGCGAAGCGAGGATGAGTCGCTAGTATTTTATATATTTTAGATTTGGGAGTGTATCTTTTGCTTGAGCAAACTAAGCCTTTCATTCAGTTACAGAGCACTAAATCAAGTATTTTTTTGCATAGAGATAGCTTATGGATTTGTTTTAACACAAAGACTACTTGTTATCCCGGGGGATACCAGAGTAACCACATATATTCTTTCTTTTCTTTACTAGAATTACTAGTCTTAAATAATTAACACAAGTGATATACATTAGACTATTAAAATGTATGACACACGTATGACTGTTACAATTTTGCTATTACTGCGTACTGTGTATTACAAACACACAGTAATAACAAAATTGTACTAAATTTGTGAAAACATTAACCATTAAGATTATATAATGGCTGCCAACTTATCAAATTTTCACAACATTGTAATTATTCAAATTGGTCGCTTAATAGCGGCGAGGGCGGTAGAGTCGCTGAGAGTGCGCCGGCACCGAGAGGCCACATATGGGGAAATGAGTTAACTGGCCTAAAACTATTTATTATATTTAGAAGTTGTTACCCGACTACTACGAGAAGAGGGTTTTATTTTTATGTATTTGTATGTAAATAGCCTATATAGATATAGTTAGTGGCAAGTAGCCTAAATGTAGAGATGATAGATTCATCTAAATTGTGGGAGTTTACAATATTTATTTTATTGTACAGCGATATTTTACATTGATATTATTTAGGACGGATAATGATAAATGGAAAATGCAGATTTGTTTTCTCATTTTCTTGTATATAGCAACCCTTAATACATTAACATTATAGTGTGTCTAACTTCTAACATATAGGCGTATAGAGCGGACTGAGCAATACTCTCATGAAATCGACCACTCTCTAGAAAGAGAAAAAGCGACCATACGGCCAATACCTGTCTTTTTTTCCAAGTTGAATTTATAAATGGAATGTAAAAAAAATATGTAATTTATTAAAAATTATAACATTGCAATGGAATGTAAAATGGTTATAAATATCTATTTTCATTAATCATATTTCAATTACTATAGAAGACTTCTGACCGCACATTCGTTTTGTCTCTATCGCTTTTTTATTCGCATATCGCATTATTAGCTGACGAAGTGCAAAAAACACTACACTCTCTATATCTATGGCCTAACAGTACTTTCGAAGAACTTATATATTGCACTGTTAAAAGATGACTAATAATAAAAATAAATAACTACCGGAAACATAAACATTTAAAAAAATAATTTCCCTCCCAAAGTAATCCTCAGATAAAATTAAAAAAAAAAGAAAAAAACAATATTATTTTTAAGTCCTTATTAAAATTTTAATCTGTATTCTTATAAAAATACTCTTATTTCATCAAATTAAATCTATACCATTTCGAATAAACTGAAATTACATACTTTGTACATCCACATGAATACTAAGGTTTTATTATTTTTTTCAAATATTACAAATTATTTGATACTAATCATATGGATTAAATATAATTATCCCGTAATTAATTTTATGTACAATTTATTTTTACTCATAGTTTTTTTTTATATTACTGTTATTATTACTATACATTATTTTGAAAAAGGATAAAAATCTTCTTTATAACATATGACCATATATAAGAATATTTGTACTGACCATTGTTTTAAAATGTAAATATCTATACATATAATAAAACTGTGGAGATCAAATGTCTGTACATAGAAAAAAAAAATGCTAAAATCCGAGTCAGGGGGATGTAAGAAGAGAAATAGAACAAATCCAGATTTCTTCACATTTTTTGATTCTCTGTCTGTTTGTCTGTTTGTACGGGCTAATCTCCGAAACTGTTGAATTAATTTAAATGAAATTTTGTATGGTGGTATCCTATATCCCCGGTCAACATCTTAGATACTTTTCATCCCGGAAAATTTAAGAGTTCCCGTGGGATAGTTAAAAAAATATAGTAACTTATACAGCTTAGTACACAAAAACTACTGATTAGATTTTAATGAAACTTTACAATAATATAGTTCATACATCAGAATAACAAATAGGCTACTTTTTATCCCGGAAAAATGTACGGTGCCTGTGAGATTTGTTTTTGTTTGTCTAGTATCGCTAGTTTTTTAATAAAATTCCAATGTATGTAATCATTAGTATTGTTCTTAAATTGCCAGCAAACTGTGTTCCCGGGATAACTACATCGTTATCTATATATTTAGCCAAGAAAGAATATGTAGTACATATTGATTTTATACCAAAAAGTATCAAGAAAAAAAGAGAGTGAATGTATAATTTCTATGTATTTATCATATAATTAATAATGTTAGCACAGAGAATAAAATAACTTTTTTACTTAATACTATAAATAGTTTTTAACCAATTCCATAGATAATAAGCCTATGAATATAAGACAAGGCATGTAGAGGCCTAGTGAGGCACAGTGTGGCGGCGGCCATCTTGCAACCGCATTGATATTCCGCTCACGTCGCGACGCGCTGCACTGCTTGTGTACTCGGCAAACAATCAACACGAATTTAAAAACTTTACACACTGTTATATTGTACAAATACTCATCAAAAGTGGTAAATATTTAACTCCTAACTACCCTTTAACCAATTATTTATAATAATTTTTGTAAACGATAATATTTGGTATAAAAATATTATAAACGTTATCTTTATATATTTTAATGATATTTTTAAGTTGAAGACTTTTAAGATATAAATTTCAATTGGATAACTTCAATTTTAATTAATTTGTCGTTAAAATTCAAAAGAGTTCATTAATGTTACTTTACAGCACAGATTATAAAAACATAAAAAACAAAACAAGTATAATATAAATACGTCTGTTAAACAATACTTAATAATACTTTATTATAACTTTTTATTATTAATTGACTAACCGTAACTTAATTAGATGAACCAAGGCCCTTAAATGAGGCACAATTATAAAGGAATCTTAGAAGGGGAACAAATACTTTAAGTTTATTCGATAAGACAGAAAAACGGCATTCCGTTGCGCTTGACTATTAGATTCGCAATAAAATTTCAATTACCCCCGACCGCGGTAGAGTCGTGGACCGGCTTGCATCTCAAATTATAGAGCCCTATTGTTCGCGGATTAGCCGAGCGGGGCCGCGGTAATTGAAATAGCTTAGAGCATTAGACGGCTTACCTCCACCAGCGAGCCTGACCCCCGCCCCCGGAACACGAGGGTTAATTGGCGAGCAAAGCGCAGGTCAGCGCACACTGGACGGCCACATCATTGTATCGCATTCTTGTAGGATCACAAGTTTAGTGTGACAGAGCCATTTTCAATTAACCCACCCCAAGACCAGAAATATGTAATCGTATTAATTTATTGCCCGCACATTGTGGTAAGTGCTCGTAGACTTTCAGAGAATGTCAAAACTTTTTATTTAAATAGTCTTTATTATTAACTAAATTAATCACCACTAGTAATTAATATGCAATCACAACATGAGTTTAAAAATTCAGATTTAAAATAAGTTTATTTCACTCATAAACATTGTTTTTCTTGGAATATTTTATTTACTTCCTGCTATTTACATAGCTCTACTTTTCATCATAAATTATAATTAATGTCCAAAAAATGTAGTCTCATTCTAGTACAAAAATAAATATTGTGAGACCCAATTATAATAAATGAATGAATTTGAAGATTCTGTGCGGCACTTGACAAGGTGTAAGACTGGTGGCCTATGAAAACAAATTAGTATTTCTGCGAAATTTGAAAGTATGTCAAAATAGATGATGGCGCCTTCGAGACTCTACGATTACGATCCTATGAAAACATAGAACAAGATACTTTAAAATGAACGTCTTTCGCCTTTAAATTACACGCTTAATATATTTCAGTATAAATTCTTATTTTAATGAAGCAAAATAGTAGATGTTGAATGAAATAAAAGCTGCACGCTGACTTAATCGACATGAAAGCTTCGGTGAGAAAAAGGAGTACCTACTTTATACTAAATAGTAATATGAATACCGTCAATTTGTAGATACTTGGGCAATTAGTGTTCATATTAAATAAAACCTGAAGACTAATCTAAAAGACATACTTTTAATTTATTTAGTTAATATTTTAATAAATGGAACACCATATTTCAACAACTAACTCAGTTTGTCTGTATTTTTTCGTATGGGATATTTTCGTCAATTGTAAATCGATTATAACCCCGAACGCAATAAGAGGGGAGTTATAAGTTTAACTTGTGTATCTGTGTATCTGTCTGTAATATCGTAGCGCCCAAACGGATGAATTAACGAACAGATGAGTAAATTTAATTTAGTTTTTGTTTTTGTTTGAAAAATGACTTGATCGTCACTGTTCTTAGCTGAAAATCAGGAAAATTCTTAATTTTTTGCAAGCTATCAGGTCTCTTCTAGACAGTCAAATGATATGAACAAGTTTTGCAGGTCTAATCAATGCGAAACTTGGTATCCTGTTACTTTAATGACATTGCAACGATATGGTAACCTTGGCCTGATCCTGCAGCGTCACCCGGAATGTGCAGTATTCTCAATTCTTTACTAAAATACTGCAGATATATCGTATTTAAGCTCATTGAAGTGACCTCAATAAAATTAAGGTTATTGTGTTTTTTTTTTATTTTTATTTAATTGTTATTATAATTGTATTTAGTGAGTAAATTATACAAGTAAGCTTTAAAGGTAAAAGAGGAAAAAATTACTAATACATGATTTTGGAGTCAGACTATTTTTTGTACTTTTGACAATACTAACTTTTTTAAATATACCTAAATAGCAATATCAAAATAGACAAGGGTAGTACCAACATATAATATACTCGCTTAATGTTTACACCGTAACTAGTCTAAAGCATTTAATAATATTGTTATATATAAACGTATACTACTTAATTCTGATAGATACATACATACATACATACATACATACATACATATATACTATACATACAAAACATTAGTTGTCACGCTACTTTACTCTTTAAAATTCTTTATTTCTTCTTTTATGTGGCACCATAGTGATTCACCTCTAGGATCTTTTTAGTGTCATATCATGTTACTAGCACAGATCTCTGTGCTAAAAATTATGGACAGACTAACTAAATGTTTTTAAAATGTTAAATTGGTAGCTTCCGCATACACTTAGAAAATTGATATTTAATTTTGATGTAATAAATGCAAAAATACGGTTGAAAAGTCTTTGTAATAATCTATACATATAATAAAATTGTAACTGAGCCGAATCAGTACATTAAATATTTTTTATAAAATCTTATTGAAATAGATTTTATTATCGATATAGAAGCCAAATCTATAGTTTTTAGAATTTGTGTCTGTCTGTCTGTCTGTTACCGCATCACGAGAAAACCACTAGACAGATTTTGATGAAATTTGATATGATGATAGCTGGTTATCTGGGTCAACATATAGGACTTTTTACTGCGGGATAATATCTCATCTCTGAGATAAACGTTAAAACGTAAATAGGGACGAACCTGAGCGGAGCGAGGGTGAGTTGCTAGTTTATTATATAAAGTATATTTTATTTCATTTTATATCAAATTGCATGACTTCCATATACTATTTAAGAAGGACCCGAAGAAAAGGTGCTACAAAATAATCAATCATACGTAAACTCTCACTCTACGAGCATATTGTGATCCCTTGCCCCGGATTACCGTCAATGGGGCCGCATCCTGTCAAAATATTTAGGAATAAAATTAACAAATTATAGCATTACAATAGTTTGTCGTGAGGGTAAAAGAAATTATGTTACAGAATACGCCCCGTTCGTCCTTTTTTTTAATACTATTCAACCCCTTTTGTAGTAGAATACAAATTTAATAAGATGTTGTATTGATATTGAATATGCTGTTACCATTTATATTCCATTATATAACGAAACGTAAAGCAAAAATGCTGAAATCACTTGAAATAAACAGACAGACATATTTTAGACTTTACTTTTAGTCATTTTTTGTAGTATTAAGTTTTATGTCAAAGAAAAAAACAATAAATAATTAAAAGTGAGCAAATCCCCAGAACTATAGGTATTTTTTCTTAATAAAAATACACAAAGTACCTAAAGATAATAAAGTAATAAGGATATTTGGTATTACTATGAGGTAAATATCACTACAAAGTGTATACCACTATCGTTAGTTCCGAAAATTGCCACTAGAGAGCCTTAATCGAGGCCAATATGTTATTAATGTAACATAGAAATAATAAACAGATGTTACGAGTAAATCGCCCTTTATACTAATATTATAAATGTGAAAGTTTGTGAGTATGGATGTTTGCTACTCTTTCACGCCAGAATGGTTGAACGGATCTGGATGAAATTTGGCACAGAGATAGATTATAGCTTGGAATAGCGCATAGGTTACTTTTTATCCCGGAAAAATGTACAGTTCACGTGGGATAGATTTGTTTTTGTCTAGGGACGAACTCGCGAACTCGAAGCGAAGCGGTTTATTGGTTTTTAGCACTATTTTTCTTTTCAAAATTTACTGGAGTTAAATGGACGCACTGGTCCCGAGCTTATAACAAATAACATACCATAAAGTAAATAATCACGTTTTTACAAAGGTACTTTACTAGTTAAAGTATAAGATTTTTTGAGCATTTACACTTTGTCACTTTAATCCGATTTACTTAACGAAATTTCTCGTAATGATTTAATTTTGCTATTCTATCAGAATTATACGAGTTTATATGTTCATGTAAATTGTTTATACTAGAACTTCTAAAGCATATCTTATGTCAGTTTAAAATATCTTAACATAAATTTTAGCGACTGTTTGTGTCATTGGCAATGCCATAATATGTCATATCATGTCATTTATAAAAAAAATACCTCTATTTTCTCTACTTTATCAAAACAAAAGTTAGTAAAATAACATACTTTGGTGAATATAATACTGCATACTTATTGAAATATTTGGATTTTATTCTTAGTAGAGCTACTGGAACGTAGAGTCGCAAGTAGTTTGAAATGATTTTCAATAACAAATTTGATATTTGCTAATTCAGCAGTACATTGTTGATTAATATTTGATTACTTTATCTGATGCGACAAACATTGTCGTTTTATATCGCATCGAGCCTCTTTGAGCTATCGTTCATGCCGTGCCTCTATCCAGAGCATTGTTCGAAATAATTATTCAATTTTTTACCATAGCACCATAATTTTAAAGTCCAATTTTATTTAAAATGCTCAGAAAATAATAAAATTATATTCTAAACAAATTTAAATCTTATGACAAACGGTTTTGGGTCCTAATTCGAATAATTGGCGTGCCAAAAGGGCCGCAAACAGGCGTCTAGTGATGGAGAGTCGTAATTATTACGTTTCATATTTTCGTTAACTTTTGCAAATTCGTTAAATCTAAGCTTTACAAATATTTTTAGTATTTTTGAATTTCTTTATTATAAACAAAAATCACGCTTATCTAGCTCACACCATCCCCCATCACCCATAGTTGCTAACGACAAAGGGTTATCTAGATATAACCTATTTGTATTAAAATATATGTAATTGAATAAATATCGTGATTTCTTAACTTTGATTGTTTTTATGTATACGTGTTGATTTTTATTATAATCTAAAATAGAATATAATCTTCTGTTGGTATGTTTAGTATTATAAGTTAGAATCTGGTGCATTTAATACGAAAACTGAGCAATTTTCTGTACTTAAATCTATATTTAGGATTTCCCATTTATATAACATATAACTTTAGCATAGAAGTAGTTAATAGTAGCTAAAACATAGTGGATATTCATTAGATGTTTACATCACTAACCCAATACCTGGGGGGTTGAGCAGTGTTAATAGCAGGCAGTTAGGGCCCTTTGTCGAACGTGTGAAGTGAGCACTGGGAATACGAGCCCTGTACTCGCCTCCACTGTAGGCTGGCACCCCCCGATCCCTCCAGCTCATGAAAACGCCGAAACATCGAGGGAAATTGATGTAACGGGGAAGGCTCAAGATATTTTGGGTACGTGAAGTATGAAACCTGTTTATTGCGACCTACCACGTTTCCTGCCCCGTTGAAAATATATGATGCTTAGTTTCGCTTATTTTAGCAAACGATAGTAATCTTTAATGCATTTTAAATAGTGGTGTAAATTGTGTAAACGAATTTTCAGTGGATCTGGAACATGGGTCGTCGTCTGTGGGTACAGTTATTGCGTATTTGCGGTGAGGTGCCGGAGCCAGCGCTGAGGGTATGTATTGTTAAACCAATTTTTCTTGGTTTTGATCCCGTTTTACAAGGCACGTGATCCATAAGCATCAAATAGATTAAACTTCTTTGAAATATTCTATACCCGTGAGTGAAATGCAAACACCAAAGTTCAAATATTTTCTTTTCAAATATACCTAACAATAAATTTACTATAAGAAAAATGTGCAAAATTAAAGTTTCTTAAGCTTTTTGATTGTATTATACATTTAATTGCTTATTTTACAAATTCAGAACAAAATTCTAATAGTGTTTGCTAAAATAAAAGTGAATTTAGGCTGTTCATTACACATGTCATAAAGGGTGCGGATAAGAGCTCGTCTCGAGAAAACGATAAAAACAACCGATTGGCATACCGCCTTTGATGTCCTCGACAACGCCGCGTATATCTGCACTAGATAACATTGTGCGTTTGAAACACAACCTTGTACATTAACAAATAGAATACAGTTTTAATTGAGATTGATGACAAAAGGAAAACAATTAACATGTCTTTGCTTTGTATCACCCGACAGAGAACGTGCGAACACTACTCAGTGGGGTACGGCAAACTTCACTTCACGTAGAATCAATATTTGAATTTTTATTCACGTTTTTGATCTCTAAAATTGAAGTGTCGATACTGAGGCAATGATATGTTTAAGTGGCAAATATATAATCACTTTGCTAATCAAAAATGTGAGAATATTCATACTTTGACATTTTTTGTGTTATAGTTTGAGGTTATTTACGATATGCACTATATTGTATAAATTAGGGCTCTACATGTAATATTAAAGTATAACATACTTTAAAAATGTTGTTACATTTTAGATAGCATTCATTGTAAGACCTTGACCGAGATGAGAGTGCATCAGTATTTAATTACTGCGTCCACTGTACACCTAACAATTCCGCAGTCCGCACCGCTCCCACATCATAGACGTTGAGACATCTTTCCTGTGGTATGGCTGAGCTATGCTAAGTAATATTAGCTACCTTACTATATTTAATGATATAAATGTAAAGTGTTCTCAGATATAAACATATTGTTTATTATAAGAGACATAAAAATGTTCATTAATCTAGATTCTTTTAATTTATCAATACCTGACTCTATGTATTATATAGCGTCTACAAATTATCATAAAATATAAATATTATATTCACAAATCATCACCATAAGGTATTAAACAGAACAGTTTAATCATTAAAACATGAAAACAAAGGTTAAACAAAAGTCCCATGGAACTGTAATGGTGTTATCTCTATCAATTTCCTCTAGATGGCGGGTAGATAGCGAGTAGATGGCACATTGACTGAGACATGGGTACGCAATAGTCTGGCGTATGCCAGCGATATTATTATATTAGTGGATGCGCAAGGCTGAGCCGGCTTTGTGCCGCGGGAAGCGCTCATTAAGTCCGGGATTGCCTCGGTTTCGCCCTTAATAAGAAAATAGCGACTCCATACAGAGAACGGAACGAACGATTTTGCTTAAGCTGTGGGTACACCTGGGTGACTTACTTGTTAGATTTCTCTCTTATACTGTGACTGTAAAATTGTGTATCGAACTACTGTTTTGAATATGAAAGTTTGTATGTATGTATGTGTATTGGGTATATATGTTAAATAACATTGAAATGGCTAGACGGATTTGAATATAATTTTGTACAGAGACAGAATATAAACTGTAGAAACATATAGGCTACAGATACGTTGGCTCCAAAAGTGAGTGATGGTAAGTCACTTGTGTGTATATATATATATATATATATATATATATATATATATATATATATATATATATATATATGAATTTTATGTTTTTATTACTTTTTCTACTAAAAAGAAGAACATTGTAGTATTATAAAAAGTGCGTGCAATTTCAAATCAAAAACAAATGGTAGAAGTGAAACTTCAGAAAAGTAACCTACGAGAGAATGAGATGTATATAGAGTTTCAGGAGTAGGATAATTGTAAGGTTTATTATTATTATTTTTATATTTTTTTACCAATTTTAAAATTTATTTTACATTTTGTTTGACATATATATGCATTACATATTATTCAATAATTAATTTTATTATTTTTCAATTCCTGTGTAATGTATTCAATTTCAAATAATTAATTAAAGCATGTTAGGTATATTACAATCATATATTTATAGAATATCAGATACGGAAAGAATATTATGATATTATATATTTGTCAGACAATAACAACGGTTACCATGGCAACGTGGCAATGTATTTTATCTCATTCTCTCGCCGGCTTAATCCTATATATTTACATATGTGCTTGTCTCTTTTTAGTGTCGCATTTTCGTTAATTTGGTAATTTTATTTTTGCAACTAGCGACTTACCCTCGCTTCGCTCGGGTGCATCTCTAGGTGCGTTTTTTTTTTTGAGCCTAACCCTAATTCTTTTTCTAAAATAAAAGTAGCTTAACTTACTCCTTATAATATCAGCTATGTGCCAGTGAAAGTCCCGTTAAAATTGGTCCAGCTTTTTTGGAAATTAGCCGGAACAAACAGACAGACAGACAGACAAAAATTAAAAAAAATGTGTTTTTCGTAAATGTACCGTATATAATTCCATATGCATTTAGTATAAAGCGGTTATTTTGACATTACAAACAGACACTTCAATTTTATTTATCTGTATAGATTAGGAAAAAATCATGAGACCTCAATTAATAAAATATTACCTCTACTTTTCACTTCTCATTGAAGTAATTAAAAATGGTAGGTGAAAATGATTGATATATCCCACTTTTGGGATATTGCTACTTGATAATTTTAGCTTAGAATTGTGTTATTTTATACTATTTCATATTCACCCTGGATACAAAGAAATGGGGAGAAAATAATTAATACATTTTTAAATTACGTAAAACGTATCCAATAGATTCCTTTTCTTTAAACATATACTCTAATTTTTATGTGGTGTATATTTGCCAAGGTATATTCAGAATAAATAAAACCAGTCTCTTAATCTTTAGAGTTTTTTGATTGGACTAATAAAGAAGACAAAAAAAATTAAATTATCAACTTGATTAATTATTTATAATTATTATAAGTACTTTCAAAACATACTTAATGTTATCCAATTTTAATAATTTAATTAATATTTGCATCTGTAAATTTCATGATTAGAACATTTATCTTGTACTCATGAACTGTACTGGCTACAGGTGAATCTCTAAGAGACATTTACAACCAGATATAAAAAAAATTGCCCACACCATTCTAAGATAGATAATGTATCTGTATGACAAAGCACTCGTCAATTCCTTGCCCCAGTGCTACATGAAAGAAAAATAAACCAATAAATACAGCTTATCATTTGTTTTTTTAAGCAGTTGTAGGTCCGAATATTTGGAAATGCATGGATACTGTGGGTTCGATTTCAAATGTTCATCATTGTCTGTTTAAGACAGACAGTAGCCGATCGATATTTGAGCACAGAGGATATTAATTGTACTATATTAGATTTATATTAGATAGAACTTGGTATGCCAGGGCTTGATGAATTGTCACCGTGGTAGCAGCAAGTTAATTAACAATGGTAGCGCCGCCCGCGGCCGTTCCGCGCCCACGCCGCGCCGCGCCGAATCAACCCAATTGATCTTTTTCACTTAGAATTTTTAAATACCTCTATTTTTTGGATATATACTGCTTCTGAGAGCACAGGGAATTAAATGAATAATAATATATTCGAAGAACTAAAATATTATAGATTAAAATTTCTAAAAAAAAAACATAAGTTTCATGAATACTTTTTCATTAAATCTACGAGATCATAATGACATTCTGATAAACGTATAACAATGAAAAGTACAAAATATGCACAATCAAACACTTTTAAATAATAAACTTTAACACCTTTTAAAATAAGACTCTTTTAAAACGATTACACCTAACACCAGACTTAGGGTCGTCGAGTCTAAGCAAGTCATTAGAAATTAAATTGTGAAATGTAGAAGCAATTACGAACTTCAAATTCGGCACGTAATTAAGTACTTGTAACAGTAAAAGTAGGCACTCTAAACAAACCGTCGGAACCCCCCGTGGAAATGTAGAGAAAATAAAAATACACAAAAACGGACATTCTAAATGCTAATCCAGTGTAGAGCGCCCCGACACCGACCCGACACCGACCCGACAGCGACCCGGCAACGACCCGGACGCGATACTAATGGAGTTTTTAAGAAAGGAATAACGGCTGAGGAAAATTAAGCCATCTTAGGTTAAAAAGTCCAAAACAGGGGTGGCGAGGGTGGCGGCTGTATAGATTTTTCGTGCGTTCCGCGGCGGAGTACACTGATACTGTAGCGTTACAAATAAACGTTACATTGTTGCTTGTAATGTGGGTGGGAGGGAGAGGTTCAACTCGTTATTTTATATCACTGAGTGTCATATACATTTGAAACATTAAAAGTTTAAAGTCCACAATTAAAATATTTTATATAAACAAGTATAGAATATTATATCATCTTCCTATGATTTATTCGCTACTCTGAAAATGGTTATTGCTTTACAAATAAGTCATTAAGCGCTCAAACGATCGCGAGACGTTGACATAACTACATAATAATCCATGAGCGTTAATAATATTTCCATAATAAGATCATACAACGCTCGAATTAAATAACTCATTGTAAATAAGCGCCCAATTTATATTCAGCCCGGGGGAGCATTATCATAATCGTCGCTTCACTTTTCCGAGACCGAGGGAGAAGGGAATATCAGATTTGGATACATCGGAAAGAGATAAAACACCTTTGTATGCTGACTCTCCAAAATGCTTGCCAAAAGTTGAGTTTTATTGGAACCCTCGTTATGTAATAAGGCTGCTATGATTCGGAAAATACGAAATCAATAGTGAGTTATGTTAGATGTCATGGAAATATTTTACTGTTCAAATTGTTAAAGATTTTAATTTAGGTGTCGTTCTTTACTAGAAAAAGTGTTTGGGATATGTCTTTCTTCTGTCTGCAATATTTTTTTAAACATTTAACTGAATTTCTGTATATAATTTGAATATAATATAAAATTACAATTATGTTATTAGTAGTTATTAATTTCATACTAAAGATTACACTCCCTACTCTATCTAAGACAATTCGTACAGATTGAATAAACTGGTCATTCAGTATTTAGATGGTAAAGTGTTAGGCACTTCACTGTGGAGGAAACATAGTTGGGGGGCTTTTTATGTCTTGGTGAGTGTACAAACAGATCCTACAGTAGCACTTCGAGGAAAAAAGTAAAATCCGCGGGAAATCTCGCGACGCCGAGAGGTCGAGTGTCCTCTATTATTGTTAGTGTAATCTCATTCAAAACTAAATCTAATAGCTTCCACAATAAAGTACATTTTCAAGTGCAGGTGAGATAGTTTCGTTTTCAGGCTAATTAGAGGCGAGGGAGGCGTGGCGGTCGTACGAACAAAACTGTGCTTTACCGCCAACAAGATAGGTTAGAGTTTGTATTAGCTGTGTGATAAAGCGTCAGTTTGTTGGCGTCTAAAAGAACGGATTGGTTTGTTTGTGATTTTCTCTGAAAATGATTTTTAAACGGAACAGCTTATTAGTTTAATGGTAAAAGTAGAGTTTCAAATTATCTATATAACTCTAATAGACCTAAAATAAAGTAAAATATGAACACAAAAACTTTCATTTAATTAAATGAAACACTAACGTCTCTACTTTTTATCTAGCATCGCTGTATTAACACGATTCAGTAATACTATAAGTATTATTTTTATATTAACTCTACATGTTTAATTAGCAAGCAAATGTACAGTGGCTTTGTGTAGAGGTGTTGCACGAATTTCTCACATGAGCTTGGATGCAGTGCTACAAATATTGCCATATTAAATGCACCACATCCACCGAATATTCGGCTTGAAATTTCCGGAGATGTTGACATCGACATAGATTACAAAATATGTTTTTTATTATTTTTTGTACACGGCTCAAAATTATACCGTGGCGTAGCACTAAAATTGCCTTTTATTATTATATTAATATTACCTACTAAATTTTGTCAAATAGTGCTAACAAACAATTAAACGCTCGTATATTCTATACAAATATATCTGTCTTATCTATACAGATAAATAAAATTGGAGTGTCTGTTTGTAATATTAAAATAACCGCTTTTTACTAAATGTATATGGATGTATACGCGGTACATATACCAAAACAACATTTTTTACAATTTTTGTCTGTCTGTCTGTCTGTTTGTTCCGGCTAGTCTCTGAAATGGCTGAAGCGATTTTGACGGGACTTTCACTAGCAGATAGCTGATGTAATAAGGAGAAACTTAAGCTACGTTTATTTTAGAAAGAAAAACAGGTTCCCACGAAAACAAATTTAAACCAAATTAATTAATTAATTTTGTTTAGAGAAGCAACCTAGGGCGGACCCGAGCAAAGCGAGGGTGAGTCGCTAGTACATAATAAATAGATTTTTGGATTATGAATATTAGGTGAAGAATATATGTGTCTAATGTCATTCAAATTAATTCAAATCTTCAAAGGTTCAGTTTAAACTAATGTAATAATATGTATAATTGCATCTATGTATTAAAAATCGAACTTTTATTCTGTCATTGTACCCGACATTTCTTGTTCAGTAGTAAAAAAGCTGTATATGGGTATTTCTCAGCGCATTAAATTTTCGATTTCTGGAGGTTTATCTCTGTAACTAGCCAATCAATCGGTCTGAAATATTTTTTTTAGTACACCTTAGACTATTATCTAACTTGGACCAATGCCGTTTGTATAATAATTGCATTCTAAATATATAAAAATATCGTTTGAAACTCGTTCTTCTGATTCATATGACGTGTCCGTTCCCCATTTTTCTGAACAAAATTATAAATAACGCGTTATCTTATTAAAAAAACAATATAAATTATAATCATATTGAAAAAAGATTAGTTATCTTTTGACAAAAAAAATATATTAGTTATATTTACGTTAGTTTACTTATTATAAATAAACAAATAAAAGGTGTCCGGCATAAAATTCTGATTAATGTGCCACGCGCTTCACTTGACTGTAGTCGGCGAAATACAAAAAATTACACCATCACAACCCGCGCTCGGGGTAGTCAGTTGTGCGGCAAAAGGGTCCGAAGCTGGAAGTGCGACCAGTTCAGCGCCGATACGGAGACACAAAAGTAAGTATTTGATTCATATGTTCTTGATTCAGGTGGGTCTCTGATTAATATGTCTAGTTTACAAATAATGTTACAGAGTTTTAAAACTTGAATCTATGCTCCAAGAAATACGTTTGCGTTACAGATTTTTTTGGTTAAATGCGAATACCTATGAAAATATGTGACATGGGTAATCGAAGATTTTAGGCAAAATTCTGATTTATCTGTATCTGATTCATGTGGTCAAAAACCCATATGAATAAAAAAATGGTACATTTTGTTTAAGTTATTTATCACACAATCATCATTAAAATCAAGTTCCAAGCATAACGACACTTCTAATAGGTATAACATCTGGACAATGGTCTTTCAGTTACTTAACATGGCTTTTAATTTTTTTTATGTCATTTCCTCTGGCGAGTATTTTTACTGCAGTTCGCTTTAGGACTCCTCTGACGCTATCGGGAGCACCCTTCCCGTATCCCTTTCCCGAATCATTCCACACTGATAATCGCAAACTTGAAAAGTACCAATAATAATCTTTCATGAAGTACAATACTCGTATTAATTTATCGTTTTTATATTGCAGTATACAACAATGCCACGAGCAAAACCAACCAATGATGAGAAAAAAGAAAAGAAGAGAGTCGCAAAATGTATAAGGATGGAGAAAATAAGAAAGGAGTATTCACCAAAGCTTCTCGGAGTTCTTTCTCCAATATCTTCAATATAGCCAGTAGCATTGTTAATTCTTTTATTTTTATTATAAAGACTGATATTAAGAGTACCTTAAATACTGCTATGATTTTAAATTGTGTAAGATTATAGATACCTTAACAAGATATATGAAACAAAATTATAAGGAGATATAATTTGTGATCAACATTTATTTCAAAATATAACAGAAAATTACATGAAAACTTTGAATAATACTACAACAAATATTTTAGTAGAAAGAAATATGGAATATGCATATTACAAGACGTAAGAACTCTCAAATATTAAGCCAAGCCGAACCTCAAACAATTTGACTGTGCCAATGAAACTGGTGAAATAATTACTGACATTAGATAATTTTATAGAACTAATTAAATCTAAATTAGATGTGCTGGTCATCGCACCTTGGGCCCTTTCCGCGATAAACAATAGCATTCCTAAGGAGGTGATTTCAGGCAGGCGCCCGGTCGTAAAACTTTTGCCAAATCCTATCAGCAGTATGTACTGCGCCGACCCGAAGTGATTGGGAAATGGGCAGGAAGATGATGATGAAGAAGATTTGACTAGCGACACCTTCTGCTAAATCTGCGGAGCCAAACATTCGACTGAATTCGCTCGTAACACATGATACGTTGCTTTAGATTACTTAAATAACATTGCGAGCGACGACAAGCAGTATGACGAGAGTATTTTCGGCTTTTGTCATAACACTGAATTACCTTCTGAATACATAAAATGTTATATAAATTTAATACAGACTCGGTTTTTTTATTTTTATTCCTGTTTCTGATCCATCCGTCACAAATTTTGATTCATATGGGCCCTAAAAAATTAAAGTCAAATATCTCAAAAAATATTTGATTAAAATGAGTGCGTAATTCAAATATATGTTCTTTGACATGTCTTTCATCATAAGAGTATGTCGAATAGAGCCAAAAATGAAAATAATTTTTGGCCAGATAAATCAGACGAAGAACGCAAACTCTGAGAAATACCCATATATGTATACTGTAGGGAAAGTCAATCTTACCTAAACAATTTTGTATTAAGAAAATAGTTGTTTTTACAAGTTCAGAATTTGTGAACATTAATATGGACTATAAATTTCATTAATTATAAGTCTTCGTGAGTAAATATTTTTTAGTTTTTATTTAGCTGGCTTCGCCTGAATGTTTTCTAAGTTCAAAAACTTTTCCAAATGTATTTTTCAAACACTTGCTTCGCATCTGATTGAAGTAGCATTTGGCATATATATTTTATTATACTATTGGAATTAAAAAAAAATTGAAGATTACTTTTGGGGTAGAGAATCCTCTACTACGTGCATAAATAATTAAAATTAAAAAACGTTACTTTTTAAAAGGTATTTATATCTAATATATTTTTGAAGTAAAATTTCTTTACGCACGCTTAACTTGGGGGGTATGCTGGTGAATTCGTTACGAAAAAATGTACGTACGTTTGTTGCCATGGTAACCGTTGTTATTGACAGACAAATCTATACATATTATAAAATTCTAACTAAGCCGAATCTGTACATTAAATATTTTTTGGAAAATCTTATTGAAATAGACATTATTATCGATGCAGAGGCCGAATCTATAGTTTTTAGAATTTTTGTCTGTCTGTCTGTCTGTCTGTCTGTCTGTCTGTCTGTCTGTTACCGCATCACAGAAAAACCACTAGAGGGATTTTGATGAAATTTGGTAAGATGATAGCTGGTTATCCGGGTCAACATATAGGATACTTTTTACCGCGGAAAAATATCTCATTTCTGAGAAAAAATACAAAAACTGGTTGGAACAAAACCACGATGATACTATCTGTAAACAATTGAGCAAGGTAACTTACTAAATATGGTAAAAACAATTTAAAATAGCTTATCTTGCAAATCAAATTATCAATAGTGCTATTTTATCCATTAAAATAGTTATTTTATTAATATATACTTATGTGTTATTTAGATACTCGACAATAGATGTCGCCATGAGTTTTTAAAATACGTAGTTTTAATTCCCAAAAAAATAATGTACAGATATGACCTTTCTACAATTTTATTAAAATTACTACTACATTATCCGGAGCCCCCGCCCGTGTTCAAATTTTGAGTAAAGCAAACTTTTTGGCTTTATAAATTAGTAACTATACATACAATAAAATTGTCACTAAGCCGATTCCGTAAATTTAATATTTTACTTAAAATCTTATTGAAATATTCATTATTAGCGATATAGAGCGATAGATAATGAAATTTGGTACGGTGATAGCTGGTTATCCGGCTCAACATAGAGGATACTTTTTACCGCAGGAAAATATCTCATTTCTGAGAAAAAAATACAAAAACTGGATAAAATAAAAACACGATGATACTACTATTTTAGCAAGGCAACTTATATAAATGTTAAAACTATTTAAAAAAGCTTATCGTAAAAGAAATATCAATAGCGTATTTTATTCATTAAAATAGTTATTTTAATGAAAATTTATTTATGTGTTATTTAGATATTTGACAATAGATGTCGCCATGTGTTTTTAAAATACGTAGTTTTAATCTAAAAAAAATGTACTTTTCTATGACTTTATTAGAATTATTACTAAATTATCCGCGGCCCCCCGAGTATTCAAATTATCAATAAAACAAACTTTTTGGCTTTATAATTTAGTAACATATAAGTAATATTTTGTTGGTCGAAACAATTTTCAAATGAAAATATTTGTAAATTTTTATTGTTTAGTAAATAATGTTAATATTTTTTAATCTTTTAATGTAAAAATTGGGCACATGCAAATCCAACTTGCGCATTATAGGTTTCGTATAGCAAAATGCTGTGTTGTTTTTCTTACTTCCGTGTTTTATTAGGTTAACACTAAAATAAATACGAATAATATTTATGTTTCCACAATATCGACTCATTTTATCGACCGAAAAAATACGTTCGATTTATATTATTTTATAACATTTTAGGGGAGACAAGTTTATGGCTGTTAAACTGACGAAGCGGGTAACTAAAAATATTCCATATTTCAAAAACTATGAAAAAGTATTTTAGGAACTGTTATACCTCAACTTTTTTAGTTTTTTTTTGACACCATTTCTTGGAAGGTAAAGGTTTAAAGGACACAGTAAAATACTTACGACTTTAATCATATTAGCTGAGCCATATAAAATAATAAAAAGTATTTGCTTAGAATATTAAATTAATCAATAGCTGTCTATTAGTAAAACATGAATAACATTAATTCCGTAGTTTCAGAGTTTATCGCCCAAAACTAAACAAACAAATAAAACAAAAGTATAGAAAACAAAAAGTGCAATATTACTAAATCAAATATGAGATTAACTGAGGAACCTTTGTGACATTGTCAATCACCGCCATTATCTACCAATCATAGGGTGCGCAATGAAATTGGTATATTATATGTAAGAGTATACTAATATGTAAATGGCTTTGATCATATGAACGCGGGCGGAGCCGCGGGAAATGCTAGTGATATATAATATTATATTTTTTCTTTAAATGATATTGTATAAATGTATGATTGTAATATGCCTAATATGCGTTATTTTTAGTATCTCACTGATCCCAATTATTTAAAACATAAATTGAATTTTATAAAGAGCACCGATAACCTACAGAAGTTTTACTTCTTGTGCGTGTACACATTCATACACGCACTCTTTATTTTTCTTATTAGTCTATCACCCACTAAATACTAGATACATATATTTATATTTAACTATAAAACTCAATTAATATTCGAGATCAAATAGAAAAAACGCTTAGTTTCCACCACACGATAGAGCCATTTAAAACTGAATGTCAATGTGGTGGCTGAAAATAGCTAAATAGGAATTAATTTGCAGGCGACGATGCATTGACACTCTTTTTAAAATTCAATAGTTACTCGATATTCAAATTCACATCGATGTTGTGTGTAAGTGTCGTACTCTCCTCTACTCGTACTTAGATGTAGAGTTCATAATATATTAATTACTTCTTTGTATATAATAACTAATTGTAGATACTTTTTATATAGAGACCAAATCATGTAATAGTTTAAACTGTCTTGTATGTATTGTATTCAGCCCTTTTTAACGTCCCACTGCTGGGCACGGGCCTCCCTTCAATACGAGGGGAATCAGGCCATAGTCCACCACGCTGGTCTAGTGCGAATTGGCGGACTTCACATGTCTTTCAAAAACTTGCTAGGTTTTCTCAGACATGCAGGTTTCCTCACGATGTTTTCCTTCACCGTAAGGCAAGGTGGTAATCATATTACAACTGATTCGCACATGAAAATATCAAAGGTGCGAGACCCGGGATTTGAACCCGCTTCACTCGGTTTCCCAAACGAGCGCGTTACCACTGGGCTACCACTGCTTAACATAATGGAATATTCACGTCACCGGCTATCTATGACAAAAATGCAGTTTTGACTTTACACGTAGCAAATGTATTGAAAGGAATATTATTTGGATCTGAAGAAAATCATTTATATTTCACTTCGATTAATCAAAAGTGTATGAATTAATGGATAAAAAAAACATAAACTTGATAAACCAAAATCTCTTGCATTGCAACATTATATGTAGATTATTGTAATATAATAAGCGATCAAATGTCATTTTTTTATTATTTTTAACAGCAGGGATTTTGGTCATACATTGTAATAAAGGGATTATTCCTATTATTTTATTAATTTTGCATGGAACTTAATAAGTAAATGGTACCGAATACATATATATCACATATGTACAGCCAATGCTAACATTGTATAAGAATGCATAGGTTATAAACAAAGAAACAGAAAAATAAATGTGTCTGTTTATATATATGAGTATAACTTCATGTTTTTCAAATTCAAATTGAAAATATTTTATTCAGCGTTAAATTTTACAATTTTTTACTGAACGTCATGAGTCTACTACTAGTTCGGAAAGAAGAAGCCTCAGACCTGAGAAGAACTGGCGAAAGAAACTCAGCGGAACTAATATTATTATGGTAAGTGTCCCTAATAGTAACCACGTTTTTACAAATACTTATAAATCGAATTTTGGGTAGTATTTTCATTTATAAAATGTATCGAATATGTAAATTGTACTAATCTGAAATGAAAGCATTGAACAAAACTTAATTTACTTTAATTAAGTTTGAAAAGATGGCCCTCATTGGGGAAACTTACCTTACTATGAAAGGAAAAAAGATACCTGCAAATTTCATTTATCAATTACTTAAGGTTCATTTTAAAAAAAGTTTTAAATAAGCAAGGTAGTATAATAATTAATTACTTTTAATAATAATTAGTAAACTGTAGTTCTTTTGAACCCTTACCACATTTGGTCCATTAGTATGTTACACACTGTACAAGCATATATATATATATATATATATATATATATATATATATATATATATATATATATATACACAAGCATAATTTATATATTTTAACTCAAAATAATAATATGAAAAGATAAATAAGATAACTTAAATTATTATTTATAATTTATATATCAAAACAATAATATCTACAGTCTTTTATATAAAGTATTGCAAATGCCATTTCAAAGACATATTTTGAAAATAACAAAAAAGAAACTATTCTATAAGAAATAAGTAAAATTATAACGTGATCTTCTAATATCTTTTCAAAATTTCCTGTCTTTATGTGCAATTCGCTCGGGTTCGTCCCTAGATTGATTTCCAATACAAATTTTTATCACCATTTTCACCCCCTTAAGAGATAATTTCCGGGATAAAAACTATCCTATCTCTTTTTCAGCGTTTCAAACTATTTTCTTACCATTAAATATAATTCCATTTAAATCGGCCTAGTAATTTCAGAGTTTATTCGGTACAAGCAAACAAACAAACACACGAAAAAAACTTTCCTCTTTATAATATTAGTATAGATAATGTCTCTAATTGATCTAGAGTTTATATTTAAGTAGTGTGTATATGATAATCTACATTTACTCTAATCAGACAAATTATATTACTATTATTAGAAACTATTTGGTTTAAACGAATTCAATTAGTATTTTATAAAATAAAAACTGGTCCTCTTTCTTAATAACTGGTATTTTATTTTAACAAACACGTTTAATATTGATTTACTAATAAAAACCCAAATATTTAAAATATACATCTATATATAAAATACACATTTATCTATTTTAGATTATATAATTTAGATTTTCTTACTGACAAGAGGATCAACTATTACAAAAAAGTGTTAGTTTCGTGTGTCGTTTTCTCGCATGCTGTTTTTACTAAATTATCGATAGTTTAATACATACCAAAACCATATTATTATTTCTTCATTTATATCTTTATGAGATTTTAATATTAGGAGAGCAGCGACGTCAGCACATTGAAACGATAAATACGTAGTATTAGTTTCTAAGATAAAATAGTACAAATAATTACCTGAAACAAAATCGAACCCACGATCTCTGCAACAGTTCCCATCGTCCATCTAAATTAAAACCGTCATCTAATTATAACAATTTAACATAAAAGCTAACGACTCGTATAATCAAATAAATGTAGCGTGATTAAAAGTAAACGTCTCTACATCCTCCACAATCTACATACTCGTACATAATCACCTGCCTAGTGATTACGTATGTAGAGCACATATGGTTTAATAAGTTCCTCGCTGTTATGGGCCCTATACCCAGTCCGACAATGCCTAAACTGTATATTCATACGCCTAGAAAAACTTCTGTTGCTATGAAGAGACGCCTCAGTCCCTAAACAGTACTGTACGCAGAGAAAATTTACTTAGCTTTTTTTTTTAAGAAATCATATAACATCATAGATTAAAAATTGAAGAATGCTTCCTTTTTCGCATCTACACTGTTTGATTGATAAGGATATAATGTTCTATAGTAAAGTCAATTTTAAGAAGTTAAGATACGAGTATATCTGAATATTATATAATGTAACTGTCTAAATGACAAAAATATATAATATTATATGCTGACAACTTACCTTACTTTTCCAGATGTCTAACAGCATCCTATATGTTACTCCAGTTCAAAGTTTGTCAGTCACCAAAATCTCATCTAAATTTATCCAGCCAATATATCGTGATAGAGTAACAAACATACATACACAAAAATTTTACATATATAATATACTCCGTTTATATACTCTATGTCTAGCAGAAAAACAGGGATCTTCGAAGATCAACAACAAGTCGTCGAATTTTTTTCTATTTTCTAACTCTTATGTGACCCGCGTCCGCCAACCCGCACTTGGCCAGCGTGGTGGACTATGGCCTGATCCCCCTCGTATTGAAGGGAGGCCCACCCCCAGCAGTGGGACGTTAAAAAAAATGGGCTGAATACATGTGACCTTTGGTTAAATCAAATGAAATAAATCAAGTTTCCCATCGTTAATAAATCATGAATATGAGATTATAGAAGAAGATCAGAAGGTAGGACATCTTACACATATATAAACAAATATATCATGAAATTATAAAGACCTAAAGGTTGCTTGGTAGAGAACGCTAATTTTAGTGTTAAGTATAACATTTTGTAAATTTTTATATATTTTATACACTAAAGTTTATGAAAAAATAATGCGAAGAATGCCTGTTATACACAAATCACATGACTTTAATAGATTGCAAATATACTTACTACTATTATGTCCATATATCTATTTATTATAACGACTTGATTTTCGAAAATAATTTACACATTTAGTATTTAAATTATAATCTCATTTGAAACTTATCCTTATACATCACATAAATTAAATGAAAATCTAATTGGGATTTTAGATATTCTATTATTTACAAAAAGATTGTTAATGTACAAATATTATAATTATAAAAAAATGGAAGCATGTGACCTTTACGCGCGGTTAAAAATCTATAACATTTAAATAAGGCATATTACAATCATATATTTATAGAGTATCATATACGGAAAGAATATAGTATTATATATTTGTCAGACAATAACAACGGTTACCATGGCAACAATTAGTCATAATAGCTTTTATTTAATTTATGGACATTCATCCCATTGCATATAATAAATATTCATTTTTATAAATAATAAGTTTAGTTTCTTTTTACCAAGTTCAAAAGTTATTTAACATTTTATTTAACATAGATTACATATCATATTATTCAGCAGTATTATTTTTCACTTCCTGTGTAATGTATTCTATCTCATTCTCTCGCTGGCTTAATTCTATATATTTATGTGTTTTGTCTCTTTCTAGTGTCATATTTCCGTTTTAATCGAGTTTCAAATCATAAGTGTTCTAAAGAATATATATTTTTTATATTTTAATTACTTACGCCCTCAGTTTGCTCAGGACACTAGGAGCCTAACAAAAGCCTATGTGTTACTTCATGTCATAGTCTACCTAAATACTAAATTTCATCTAAATCCGTTTAGCCGTTTCAGCGTGAAAGAGTGACAAATATACACACACAAAGTCCGATTATAATTTAATTAATTTTCAAAACAAATTAAATCAAAATATAATTTATTCAAATAGACCTTTAGAAGCACTTTTGAATCGTAAATTTCACATTTTAAATTTAAATTAAATATCAATATGTAAGTTTTTGTAGTTTGAAAGAGCTCAAGAGAAACTCAACAGTTTCTCTTTTTTAAAATAATATATGTTTACAATACTGCAATGCAAAATGTTCTTACTATTTTTACTATATTTAGTTGTTTTTCATACTTCAAAAAGTAAAATTAAAAGTATAATATAATAGTGAATAGCATGCTGTCGGTACATTCGGGCGCGGGCGCGGCTAATATCCGCGAACAGCTCTCGCTTCACACCTCCGCGCGAATCTCTCCTTCACGAGTGCTTCGGCTGGAGGAAGACGTGTGCTGACGCGGTTAACATTTTTCATTATTTTTAGCATACTATTGTATTTTTTTATATTATTTATTTCCTATACTACTTTAATGTTGCCCTATATATTGTTGTATATAGTACTGTACGTAATGTTGCCTTTGGTGAAACAGATTGTTGATTGTGGCATTTTTGTCGTATAAAATTTAGTCCTTGTGTTAATTTTTTTGTTTACTTGCAAATAAAATGAAACAAATTCAATAAACAGTCATAAAAAAATAATAATTTAATATAATAAATAAAATTTCAAACATAAAATCTCATTTTATAAATAAAAATATTGGTTTTAGATTCCACTCTACCTTGTGGGCAAATCAGGGGAACCCCTGTCACTATCATAGTTCATATTAACCCTATAGTATAAATATATACAAAAGATAATAGAAGTCAAGTGACTTTTCTCTTACAACTTGTACCACAGCCAAACAAACTGGTTCTACGATGAAGGGTTAACTGCATACGACGCACACACGCGCGCTCGTACATGTGTGGGTGTAATACGCGACCCTCTCGGGTAAAGTCGGGCGTCTGCGAGATAATTGTTAACTGTTGTTTAAATTATTGTTAAAATAACCTCTCAATAACATATATTGATAAATCGACAAATTGGTCCAACATGTGACTACGTATATGTCTGCTTAACTGGTATTCGGTTCGATACCCGTAAGAGGCAAAAAAGAATAATGTTACCTCAATAAGAACGATGAAAGGAAGATGTTGGATTGAAATGATACATAATACGTTCTACTATTAAGATCACCAGGACTCAAATCTATTAAATATTATATTTTTGGACTAAATATGTTATTTTTCTTATATAATCCAAGATAACAATGGTTTCAGTGGTCTAACCGGTGCAAAGTATAAGATGGTGTGACGATTTACTACAATCTCTTTGTAGGATTCATAAGGAAAGTAGGTGAACATGAAACAATGTGACAGCAAAAGTGCTGTCATTTAAACACAATTTGAGGCACCTTAAATAAATAAAGAGAATAAAAACTTTAAAAATAAAATAAAAGCCAACTTCAAAACAAACACTAAAAGGTAAAAAATAACTAATTGATAGATTTCATTTACTATGAATCAACACAACCCAAGTTAAACTAGGATTGGTCTGTATAATAATATATGTATGTTTGTTTTTTATGTAATTTTGTTTACTGTATGTGTTTCATTGGTCAATAAAAAAATTATTATTATTATTTACTATAGATACCTAATCAGATATTTTCGAAATCAGTGTGCTTTGATTTACATCGTCTGGCACCGACTTCAAAAATATCTGACTAGATATCTATAGTAAATAAAAACTACCAATCAGTTATTTTTTACTTTTTAGTGTTTTTTTTTGAAGTCGCTTATTATTATTATTATTTTTTAGTTTTTATTTTTCCATTTTTAGCGTAAACATAGTAGTAGCAAAGAAAGATATATTCATAAATATGTAGATATATTAGTACATAAGAGAAATATTCGTTTTAATTTAAATACACTAAAAGTTTTCTTACATATTAATATGAATCCATAAATAGAAATGATAAGTTTTAATAAATATTGTATCCATATATCTAGAACAATAATAATCGATAAGTTTATCTATTTAAAAAAATATATACATATAAAAAAGCAATTATATAATAAAAAGATTAAATACATATGTATACTGTATTGTATTAATATATGTTTAACAAAATCATCTTATATATA
Organism: Fabriciana adippe; assembly: GCA_905404265.1. Classification (NCBI taxonomy): domain Eukaryota; kingdom Metazoa; phylum Arthropoda; class Insecta; order Lepidoptera; family Nymphalidae; genus Fabriciana; species Fabriciana adippe. The sequence continues at coordinate 262,759 of FR989996.1, read as the reverse complement.
TGTAGGTCTATAACTCTATACTAAAAAAATAAAACTGCAATGTCTGTCTACATTCCAAAGTAGCATTTTAAGCTTATACGGCCATTAGCAAGACTCAAAAACCCAAATAATTAACAATAAAAACTTTTTAAAAAAAAATAAAAACCGACTTCCAGGCACAGAAAAATAAAAAATAACCAAACGGGGGTTTTCATTTAGAATAGATACCTAATCAGATATTTTCGAAGTCGGTGTGCTTTGATTTGTATTGGTTGGCACCGACTTCGAAAATATCTGATTAGGTATCTATTCTAAATGAAAACCCCCGTTTGGTTATTTTTTACTTTTCTGTGCCTGGAAGTCGGTTTTTATTTTTTTTTAAAAAGTTTTTATTTTTCCATTTTTGGTGTAGACGTAATAAGTAGGTAATATGTAAGAAGAAATATTTTTAAAAATATATTCGATTAAGCCATTTATTCAGACCCCTAATGACACTCACAACCCATCTAGGTGTAAAGTTCTCATCAATACAAATTAATCAAGCTCAAACACCAGGTAATTGCTGTAAATCGTTGAGGAGTTTCCTCGACTGTCTTTCGGTTCCATCATCAGATAGACTCCAGACCTTCATTAAATAGTAGTGCTCTAAAATACTTAATGAAAAAAAATTAACAAGCGCACTAGTCGCCACTACGATTTTCGAAGGTTCCCCTCGATTTCTCTAAGATGCCATCATCAGATCCTGGTTTCCTTATTATGGTACCACCCTTGAGATATCTTCTTTCAAACAAAAAAAGAATCATTAAAATCGGTTCATGAACGACGAAGCAATCCGCGAACATACATAAAATTACATCCACGTAAACAAAAATTTTCATAATTTTTTTTTCATAAAATGAAAACTACTAGGCCAAACTATGTTAAATTTTTATGGGACCACATGGCAACTATTCCGCATCAAACAAAAGAAGAATCACGTCAATCGGATCATAAATCTCAGAGTAATCGATGTACATACATAAAAAAAAAATACCAATCGAATTGATAACCTCCTCCTTTTGGAAGTCGGTTAAAAATTAAATTATCATGAAAGATAAAAATATCCGTCCATTCGTTCCATTATTACGTGATTTTATGCTGATCCCTGAAACAGTGAAACCAATTTTAAAAAGGTTTTCACTGATGACTAACGTATCCGTGTGAAAATCGAAATATGGTTCCAGCAGGATAGAGTATTGAAAGAGAAATATATCTTTACATGGTCAATAGCAATATTTTTATTATATACTAGCAACTCAGCCTCGCTCCGCTCGGGTTCATCCCTAGTTACCTTTTAACGTTTAGTATAGATTTCTCAGAAATGAGGTATTTTCCCGCGGAAAAAAGTATCCTATATTTCGACCCAGATAACCAGCTATCACCATACCAAATTTCATCAAAATCCATCCAGTGGTTTTCCTGTGATACGGTAACAGACAGACAGACAGACAGACAAAAAAAATTCTAAAAACTATAGATTCGGTTTCTGCATCCATAATAATGTCTATTTCAATAAGAGTTTTCAAAAAATATTTAATGTACAGATTCGGTTAATTTACAATTTTATTATATGTACATATATAGAAAATGTGATATTTACCAAGTTATTTATTTTGATTTGTGAGTATTGGAAATTGTTTGTCAATGACACGGCTATACAGTATATAACCGTCACTATGGCGCTTTTAATTTTTTTTTTTAAATAGAGATATAAAAATAGCTTATGCCATATTCCTATTATGTAGAAGTGTTGCGATCAAAAGCACATCAATATAAAAAAGCTCACATATTAGATAGTACACGGTACTGACAGCGCTTATTTTAGTCTCCATACGATTTCGATTTTTTTTAATAATGAGCAATCAATAATACCTATCTCAGATTTTGTTTTCAACGAATCGGGATAATTATGTATGTATATAACAAATAATATATTCTTTACATCTTATTTACTACTAATTAGGCTACACATTATTGCTCTACAATGAACTTCTTAAAAAATCTATAAGATAATTTATAAATAACTAAATGTTTTCAAATCCAATTAGCACATTGTTCTAAGTTCTCATAAAGCATATGTACATATACATAGGTCTGCCTGTGTGTCTGTGTGTGAATGAACAGGGTTCCGTATGTTATTAACCCGCTAATGTGCTTGTCTAATTTGTACGATCGATAAGAAAGTCGGTCGTGCGGCGACCGGGAGCGCGCGCTGGCACTCCGTCCAATTTGTTTATTTCACTGCCAAATATCATTGAAGTTGCTCAGATAAGTTGCACAGATAAACAATAAACACCATAGAAAAAAGCTAAAAGTATTCATTTAGCTTTATACCTAAATCTCGTCTTGTTATGTTATCATAACTTAGCAATTTACTTATTTTGAATATAGCGATAAGTACAAATATTCAGTTTATCACCGTGCTAAATCTAAGGAGCTTTAGAAATGACCATCCGGTGTTCTTTGTTCTAAGTGTATGCGACAATTAGATTTCTCAGAATAAGTACAAAGTTTTATATTTTACTACTACTAGGTACATTTAAACGGTTAGTAATTCCCATGTAAAATAAACAGTTCAGAACTTTTTGGTTTTGCAGCTATTTTTTTTTTGTTTTCGCTAATTTTTTTTTTATATATAAACCACCCCTGACACACCCGCAACAAAACAAAAAAAGAATTATTCAAATCGGTTTTGCCATTTTAGAGTTTTAGCGAGACTAACAAACAGCAATTGATTTTTATATATATAGATAAATGTCAAATATTGTCTTCTCGCCGTCTCTTCTCAGTAGAACTACAACTTTAGGCGATGACAACTGCTTCAAGGACCCACATATACCTGATATTAGTATTTGTAATCATTTTTAAAAATAAGTTGTAACTTTTTATCTACATTTATAAATTCAACGAATGTTTATATGACAGAAAATTGTATTCTGAAAACTGAAAATGTATATTATTTGGGTTAAAGAGCGCACACACGGATAGTTTAAGTACAATTAGAGAATATTAATGAGTACCTACAATACTGTAAACTTATGTGTAATGAACAAATAGAAAAATATATTTTTTCTATATGCTTTAGAATTTGTGGATACTAATAAAAATCTTACCATTATAACTTATATGTGGCAAGAAATGTGTGTGATTCTCATAATGTGTAATATCTCAAATCCCAGTCTTTTAAGTCAATTTCCACTATCAAGTACATTCAAAGTCGCAGGCAAAGCTAGTATAAGTTAAGCGTGTATAAAACATTCATCGTTAACGGGTCTAATAATAATCCCGATAGTCAACAAACAGTCGACACCTCGGAGGAGCAAAAACCCGATTTCAATACCATAAAGACAAGACATGGAGGGCTCACACCTTCGCTTTTGTACCACACAATAGCTTCGCATAAAGGGATAAAGGCCTCAACAGATTCGTCAGTTTGATAATAGGTTAGCTGATATGGACGTTTCAATAATGTGGTCACTTTGTTTTTTGAACGTCTTGTGATGAATTTCTCTTCATACATCTTTTTATGTCTTAATAGGTTTTGTTGTTTGACTAGGGCTGTCGATTAGAAGGTTCTTTTCTATACAATTATGGTGGTATTGTGGTTTTATGAGCTTTACTCTCTTGATTTTTGTAAAATCTATATAATTATGGTGGCAGTGGTAGCTCAGTGGCAACGCACTCGTTTGGGAAACCGAGTGATGTGAGTTCAAATCCCGGATCTTACACCTCTGATATTTTCATATGTCTTAAGCGTATTTGTACAAAAAGACGCATGCAGTCTTTATAATATGAATTATTTCTTCAATAGTAAATTTCTTTAAATTTCTTCTCTTTGATATATACCAAGTAAAGAAAAATATGTTTAAGTACAGCTTGAGTATATTTATAAGGAGCTAACATAATTCATGTGATTAATAAATGGCTACGGTAAAAAAAACTTATAAATAAAAATAAGAAGTTATTTCACTCATACGACGCGGCAGAGGTGTAGCACTAACAATATTTTGTACTAGTTTAAGCCAAAAATAAACTGCATGTCTTCAAATATATTATATAAAAACATAATTTCGTGCTGAGTTCACTAGAAAATAGAAATAATAAATATTTTTTAATTTCATTTTCTCATCACTTTGGATCATGATTTCCAATCCCTATAAAGCAAGGAGCATATTACATAAGTATATACTAATCATAAAATACATAAGTAGGTGTTGTTTATGGGCAAATTAAACAATATATAAAATTTCTAGACTTTGTACAAAAATCAAACTCGTGACCGCCAGCTTTTAGACTTAGGTCTATCTATCTATAGGTCTATCTATAGATCACCAAATTCGTATCAGTAGCATTTTTATGATTAATAATAATTAATCGTAATATAATGTAATTCTAAAAAGTTCATTTTAATTTTATAGAAAGGTTTATACTGAATATATTATTATAAGTATGTAAGTTAATCATTTAATACAAATCAAAAATTTTGTACCAAATTTTGAAAACTCTATACAAGCATAAAACGTTTCTTTTTCTCTATATACTTAACAAAACAGTCCTCATCCATATTTCATGGTCACGCATTTTTATTATAAGTCCTAAAAGTTTTGGCGCAGACAGTTATTTATCATATATCTTTTCAATAATTTCATCACATTTATCATTCAGAAAAGATTCTGTTACAAAGAAAAAGCTTTCACAGAGCTTTAAGACTGAGTCGAAACAACAAAGATCGTTGAGAATATCATTTTTAATATTCATATACCGGTTTCTTTTTCAAATGTCGGTTAAATTTTTAATTTAAAACTATGATTTGGAGCTTATTTTTCATGTGGAACAATAATACGGCGCGCACGCATTCAGAGGGGCGCTTTGTCTCGCCGCATTAGGTACCCAACAAAGCACTTACATTTGTCGTATTGATTGGCCTGCACCAGTTTGAGCTAAATCTAACCTATATAATAATAATGTCTAATGTCTGTCTGCGCAACGCATTAGAACAATGTAAACGTGCGATCTATATACATATATCGAATGTGAAGACATTGAATGTTTTTAAATTTTGACCGTTTCAAGCAATTAAATAGTGATTTTTAAATATCTATTACAATTATTGTAGAAGAGATAAAAAATACAATAAAGTATTCTGTACTAGGATATTTTCCTACCGTTCTTAAGATATATTTGAAGCAATGTAATTTCTGATTGTAAAATATAGTTAAATATTAATCATTTTTATCTCATTAAAACTTAAGAAAATGCTTCTATAAATATTTGTCAATATATAATGTGCTACATTTTTTTTAATATATTTAATAAGTTTGATACTGTATTAGTGATGGAGCGGAAGGAGAACTTTAATTTTTTTTTATTTTTTATCTGGTATTTAATTTATAAGTATAGGTAGTGTTAAAAAGCTTAATTTCTCTAATTGATTTTTGTTAGAGGCTACATTAGTCACTAGTCACTTTTTTACTAACTAAAACTTTCTTCTAACAACAAAAATGCATACATTTTAAGAAAATTTGTCTTCTTTTAGTCTTAATTCAATATTCCCTATAAAGACATTAAAATGAAGCTTCACCAAATATTCTAAGCAAATAAGATGTTTTTAGATACAACGTCCACCGTATTCAGAGTGAAGAGCTAACATCACATATACAGCTACTATAAAAATAGAGCCAAATTAACATTTTGGAAACAAACTGCTAAGTTTCTTTCAATAACAAATAGTATAAAATAATATACAAGGTGATATAAAGTATAGATATCTTAATGACAGTGCTACCACCCTCGTACATGCGGATCGAGGGCTCTCGATATCGCAGGAAGATCAAAAGTTCACATTAGGAGTTATGTTTAAATAAGAAATTATTTCCACGCATGTTTTCACTGTTTTGGAGATATTTTAACAAGTACTTTTATAATTATTCATTATTTTTTTAATTATTGAAATATTAAAATATTTATACAGGTTTATTTAACAAGCTATTGTAAATTACACCAAATATTTGAAATTTGTAAACTTTCAAAATACTATTTTTTAAAAGGTACTAAATTTACCATCTGTTCTTTATATATTTTAACAAAAATAACATACATTTATTTAGGTGAGGCAGATTATACGAGGCAATAAGTAAAAGTAGGTGATATATTAGATTTTTTACTATAAATTTAAAAATTCTCATAACTATTTGCTTTTTGAAAGTTCTTGCAAAAGTTAATCAGTACCTAACATTAACGTTAATATAACCGGTACAAAACGGTATAGTCTTCTTATAAAATAACAATACTTATACCAAAAAGCTATCCTTTATTACATAAGACAAGATATTTTATTTAATAGATATCTTAGATTTATGTAGTGAGCTTACTATCATAATTACAATAAAAACTCGCGATAAAACTTGTTTAATCTATAAAATTGTAGCTTGCAAAAAATATTCATGTAGGTATAAACTCTTTCACTTATTGACGCCGACGGCGCGCGAACTCATATTCTTTTTAGCCAAGAGTTATGACATTTTTTGAGAGTACGAATTAATGATTTAGCTGTATTTCGAATAAACATTACTGAAAATATATGTAACTTAAGATTATGTTATTGTAATTATATACAATAATAATTAATAAGCAGTTGCAGAATTTTCAAATAATATTCTACTTTTATTGTAACGGGTGAATTATTTAATACGAGAACTAACAAAGTTACGTTATATCTGAAAATGTTATTAAATTCTGATATTTTCATTTATTATTTTATGAATATATGTTTTAATTTTACAAAAAATTATTTTTTTTTTCTTAAATAATATAAATATTCAAAATTTTAGTCCTTACATAAACTCAAGCTTTCAAACTCATACAAGACTTAATCTCTATAGCTTTTTACTTTTATCCAATGAGTAAAAATCTTATTAGAAAAAAATTTGTTATCATAAATTGATTTTACGTATATAATATTAGTGTTCCTATATTAAGTTGAGGTTTTCAAGAATGATCATGAGATATCTTACATTTTTACACTAAAGCTTAACTCTTCTGTAGTTTTATAGATAACGGTTTTAGACTATATAGTTCATTTCAAATTACCGAGACGTAACGTTAATTAACTATAATCGTTCTTAATAAATCTTCGATTGCCTCAACATTGAATATGAAGATGACGAAATATTATATAGGCCACTAATCAATAGTGCTGCGGCTACACTCCCGCCAGCGTGTTGGTGAAACCCGATCTGCCGATGTACAAAAGGCATTGTGTCGATCCTCGCTCTAAAGAGCTAATTATAATAAAGAAAAAACGCTAATTAAACGCGTCGAACAGCCGCCTGCTTAAATCCTGCCTTTGTTTTATACGAGATACGCGTTCGTGTGACGTGTGATTTTATATTCTTATACGATTTTTTGGAGCTTCAACGGTTTAATAAGAGATGCCATTGTATTCATTGAATTGGAAGCTCTTATTGGAATTATATATATGATATTATTAGTATATTTTTAGTAATAAAAAATATTTAAGATTGATGAAAACATTACAAGGTTTTTAATATTCGTAGAAAAAACTAAGCCGTACAATTTTTGAATGCCTATTATATAATATAAAAGAACTGACTTACCAGGTGGGGGATGTAATAGCGGGGGCCCCGGTAAGAACGCGGCCGCTACAGCCGCCTGAGCATTGAAAGCGGCAGCGTAAGCCACCCGGCTCGCCATCGAGGCCGGCAGGGGGAACTGTGGCGTGTACGCAGACCTTGGCTCTCTGTTTTCGGACAAGTTCAGAACTCTATCTCCGTCGCGGTTCTCAAAGTATCGGTCTCTACTTTCTCTGTTGTCTGAAAGGCCCAGCAACTCTTGTATCGCAAAGGGCGAGCGTTGCGGCGCTCTGGGCGCGCTCGCGTTCGCGCTCATCGCTTGCATCTTTACGGCTGGTGTATTCTCAGCTTAAAGATTTTGCATTGTCAGCAAACTGATTTCGCTCCGCTTCATAGTAAAAATATATCACAAATATTAAGATTTGACGTTTATTTTGCTCGTTTTTATTTAAAAGCGCACTTTGTTAAAAGTTCTAAACTACACTTTCGAGGAGTCTATGTAAAGTTTATGAATATTTAGGCCTTATAATTTTATATAAAGTTTGAATAGTGAAAGAGAAAATTTTTCGTAACGGCGGAAAATCGCGAAAATGATCTAGATCGCGTGTTTTTTGCGACGACACGAGCGCTCGCCGCGGCGTCCGGAGCGCTTCTGTCGGCGGCGCCGCCTGGCGCTTTGTAAAAACGAGAAAACCCCCCGCGAAGCAGAGCCGGCCGCCGCTCGCTGCCGAAAAATCCTAATTCACAACCCTCCCGGTACTACGCACTACCTTTTGGAACTGAGACACGGCCCGCGGGCCCGACCGAAGAACGACGCAACGACCCGCCGCGAGTGCGGACGTTACGTCCTTTCGTCCCCAGCCCCACAACCCCCCAGCGCGGGCGGGCGGAGCCTACTAATAGCCAATACGGATATTTTGTTACCGCACTCTATTGGCCAGATTTCTTCGCGAGGGACACGCCTACTCAATGTTTTGAAATGCCAAATAGAACTTTATACACTCGGTGATACATCTCAAATTGAATCGCGCCGTGTTGGTTTGATTTAATTTTGATTAATTGAAGAAATGAATAGAGCGAGCGTGAGTCGCGCGGCGGGCGGGGGGCGCGGGGCGGCGCGGGGGGAGGGGGCTCGCGTATCGCAGGTGGATAGGCGCGTAATTTCCCAGACAGTGTGTCCGTCGCCTTATTTAGCTTCAATGGCCTAGAGGGAGTATTAATTTACGTACATCCGCAGTTTCACACGAGTGTATAGTATCCCTTTATCGATCATTACCTATCTTTCTGCCACGTATGAAATAAAGGCAAAACATGATATCAACGCCTACAATGCTTCGGACGACTGTCCTTTGAGTATGAGAATGGTCCAAAGCGATTGTATGGCACCGAACAGAACAGGTAGCTTTGACACCGCTCGCTTGTATACAAATAGTAGGGGCATGGCTGAGACGAACTTTGTTTATACGGTTTGAAAGTAGTCACTTACTACTACTCACGGTTTAAGTATTCTTGAATAATATATAAATAATATATTTTTTTTTTAAATATAAAAAAAAAATAAAAAAAAAACTTTTTTTCGCCTATAATATTTTTAAAAGATTCATAAATGAGAATTATTTGGTGAGAAATAAAATCTATTAGAATATCTTCTCCATACCCATCAAAATGCTGAATTGGCTGATGGTGACAAAAGCTCAAAGCACCAAAAAAATAGATATATGAATAAATTTTAAATTTATGTATAGAGCTTAAAATGTAAAATAAATATTAGCCAGAGAGATTATGTGTTAATTTAAACGCTTTCAGTATTAATTAAAGGTTTTACTTTACAAGAATATAAAAAAAGCTATAAATACACAAATAAATAAGTAACTTTTATCAAGTTAGAAAACTTTCAAATTTTATAAAAATTGTGCATTTCTTCCCGGAGCGACGGCACTTATCTGTTCAATTAGCTCTTTATTAAAACGTTGTATTTAAAAAGTGTTGAGTACATTCATTGATTAATTAAAATTAGATCTTTTAACTAATATTGAAGTTTATGGAAGTAATGGAAAACAAAAATCGATTAGATGTATCTAAAACATTTACAACATAGGGTAGGTATAAGTATATGGCAGAAAACGTCATTTTTTAAATATTTTTATTATTATAATTATACATAATTTCAATCACATCTAATTTATTGATACTGGAAATTATTAAAAGTAATTGTAATGATTTTTGTTAGATTCAGGGTTTATAAGTTAAGAGGCCTTTCGGAAGTTTACTGTGAAAAAGCTCTATAGGATAGATCCTAATAAAACATATCTCTTAAAATATTAAAAAAAAAACAACTATTACTGAACAGACTATTAATTAATTAATAAAATAATATTATTAATTAATAAAAAAATTTTACAATATTTATAATTGCATATCACAATGTTTCAATCAAGCCTGATTGTGAAGAGAGTTGCTAAACAATTAATGACTCTTATTTAACAAAGATGCCTCTTAAGTATACTATAATAATTGGACGTACCTACTCTCGTCACACTATTACCTGTTCAAATAATGAAATAACTTAAGTAAAAGCTCTTTGAAAGATCACAAAAACTTTGCATAACGCATGCAATCGTCGACACGTCGTTTGTCTTCAAATAGAAACCAACAAGCTCACCTCTAGTGCAGTGTGAGGTGAAGCAGATACGTGAGAATTAATTAGTATCGCATGCATCGAGCTATCGAGACGGCCTTTGATCTTTAACGAAGGCATGCCAATGACGTCTGTGCACTTCACACCGCTAGTAATGAATAATCTATAAGTATATCATTCACCGCAAAACTCCAGAACCAAGAAGCGTATTAACTTGAAATTTCGTAGGTCGTTCGAGAGTTGAGTGCTAAGAAAGGGTTTGATGAAATACTCTCAATGTCCTTTAAATGTCACCAAAAATATTCTTACTTTAATTAACACATCTAAGTATTCTCGGGGTAGGTACAGTGGATATAAACTGCTATTTAAAAATCCTTGGAAAAGTAGTTTCCTGTGTGTCGACAAAACGATAGGGCAGACGACTTCTGCAACATTTTCGATAGATAATATTTTAATTTATACCAACTTCCAAATTCATCAACAATATTGGACTGCAACGAAAGCATTTCTAGTAAAATAATTAACCAACCCGTCACCTAACGCGTATTACTCCTTTTGAAAGTGTTGAAGGGTCCAAGGTAGAAATTAATTAGTAGTAGAAAAGTGCATTTTCCCCGAACGAGTCTCTTTGAGGACCTTTGATCTCTAACGAAGGCGCCAATAAGTGCACTAAGCATCCCGCAATGAAGATTATGTAAATTATAGACGGTCTGACGAAGGTGAGCTTCGCCTGGCAAGGGATGATAACGAACTACACTCGCGTTCGAGTCACTAACTTGCTTGTACACGTGATATTCATTTTGTATAGTAGTTGAATCTGAATTCAGATTTTTCTAAAGGCTAAACAGATTTTGATGTTGTTTTCCAATTTTTAAATAATTTACTAATTGTAGAGCTATCTACGTGTTATTTTTACGAGATAATATTTAGAACGATTGTCATTTTATTATCGACTCTACATTGATTGCAAGTGTTTTAAGTAACTTTTTTTAACACACTCTATTCATCCGGACCCACATGGTATAGCTACTTAGTAGGATGTAAAGTAGACTATGTCACTTACCAGGCTATAAACTGTCTTTATAGAAAGACTATTTTTTCTAGATTTATTCGAGACAAATCATTGATCACATGAACACATTTCACATTTGTAATAATATAAAAATATAAGAATTTCCGAGTATAAAATTTATAAGTAATTTTTAATCGATTGATAATAAAAATATAATTAAAAAAATATATAAGCTAGAGTAAATATCATCAATAAACTACATATAAAATATCCATAGACGTAGCTACAGAAGTAATAAAGCAAAAGGAATCGTGTGAACGTGATTCTCAAAAGTTTTGAATGGCAAGTCCGCCATTGAGAGGTAACATGAGCCCGGGCAGGATTCTGCCTCCTTGCGCTCTACCATCAATATTGTGATAGCTTACCTTAACTCTACATAGCTTTTACAGGTATGTAGAGTAAGCTTTAAGCAATTTAAGACTGTTTTTTTAATCATAAGATAGAGTAAATTGAGAGCTACAGTTGTCTAAATAAGAATTTGTTTATTTTTAGGTTAGAATGTGCTTGATTAACTACTGTCTGATAATTAAAGTTTATTTATTAGGTGTTCTATTCAGCGCTTTAAATAAGTCAATTAATATTTAATGTTTTAGTGCTTACTACCTATGTATATTTTGAAATATTTTGCAAACCTGACAGAACGAGAACATTGAAGAAATATATTAAATTATTCGCGGGACTCATAACTAATAATAAAGATTACAATTAGACAGCAAAATAAAAATAATACTCTTAATTAACATGTAATGAATACTTATATTCCTTACCTAATAAGTATAGAAAAAAGATAAACATTTCATTTTTGTATTAATGTAATATTACAATAATTTACTTCATATGATATTATTTACGCCATATCCATTAGAGAGGAAGGAAAAATTGTGATCTCAAATTTTTTGTTGTGTTTTTTGAAACGTTAACAATAATATTTGTGTTAGTTTATTTAACTTGTACCACCGAGGCTTGCTGCATCGAGTCATGTCTAGATAAGTTGACTTTCTATAATCGATATCGCTAATAGAAACTTGCAAAATGACATAATAAAAATACGGAAATGACGTGTTTATTACAACCTATTTGATATAATACTTAAATATGTCAATTTTCATACAATTTTTAGTGTCATGTTAGCGCTAGCAATTGTAGAATATTATTACATACGTCATGACTCGTGTTTATAATTTGTTCTAGGACTACTCTATTGCTCAAAGTTTAATGTATATATGTAATGCTGGTCGATGGAGCCGAAACGTGTTAGAGTGGAGACCACGTTTAGGCAAGCGTAGCGTAGGACGCCCTGCAACACGATGGACAGATGACCTAAGAAAGGTGGCTGGCAGTGGATGGATGCGGGCAGCCCAGGACCAGGATAGGGACAGCAGTGGACGGCGATAGGCTGATTGATGATGTAATGCATTTAAGTACAGCCAGGGCAGTTCATTAGTTAATAAAGAGAGTTAGGGTATAAATCATGCAAAATATACATTTTATATGTACTCGTACTTATATAAAGTTCATAAAAACCCTGTCTGTAGAAATCACAAAACTATCTGAGTACAAATCACACCAATCTGTTATTTCGTCGCTGCCTTAAAGAGGGATAAACCAAAAAGAATATATTGACTGTATTAAAGAAAACTTTTTATAAGATGATTTTATTTAAATTTTAAAAGCTTTAAAAGCTCACACTATAACATGTAACCGTTTTCGTATAAAAATATAGTAAAAACAAGCGCTTTGTTTGGCGCTCCTAAGACTCTCACGCAGTTGACTAAAGTAAAACAGCACAAAGTGTCTTGATGAAAAAAGGTGACTTCTTTGAAATCACTCTAGTAGCGTTTATTGTCTCACACTGCGCTTACTCAGTACTTGATTGTTTCGAATTTAGTTCACAAAGTTCCTTTAGAAAAACCTTAGAATAGTTACCTTTTGAAATTCATAAGCGTGCGGTTCAGGAAAACTACTCGCATTGAAGTTAAGCAATTGTGAGTTAAATGCTATGAATTCTAAAGCGTTAACTTTACGAAGCTATCATTTTATCAACGAATTGTAGTAGATTAAAGTAATATATGGCTGAACATGCAAATAATGATTTAATTATTTATTTATTTATTATGAGGACACGTTTGGCTCAGTTTGTAGCGGTCGCGGGTTCGAGTCCCGCTAGGAACATTAATTTGTGTGATAAGCACGAATGTTTGTACTCCAGTCATGGGTGTTTATATTTATAATATGTAGGTATGTATTTAACGTTATATATGTGTAGTGTATCAACTATCTGGTATCCATAACACAGGCCTCGTAGCTTAGTATGGAACTAGATGGTGCTGTGTGTTAATGTACCAACATATTTATTTATAGAACACACAAATTTTAGTAAAGTCATTACATGAGTTATTGTAAAATATGTACTAAATAATTATTTGCTTAATTTATTTATGTCCAAATTAACGTATTCATTCAAATACCATTGATTTATTTTTATAAATAAGATAATGCAAAAAGGAAATTTGTCATTTTGCAATTTTAATTATGAAGATTATAATATACAAAGCTATGTGTCAAAAAGCTCTACAGACAAGTCGTCATTGTAAATTTATCATAGACGTAGCTTTATAAGCAAGTGCGGCAAAACTGACTCATATCGCAATAAAAATTCTTAATCAATTCATATTTGCTATGAAATAAGAAAATATAAATCGGATGGAATCCAATATTTTTCTAATTTGTCTTGCAATTTCTATTTTTCACTCCCCTCGTGGGGTCGTCATAGAGACTCCTCACATTTTTCTCTACTTTCCGCGTATGTCAACAATATTTGCTTTCACACAGTATTTGAGAATTTCAAAAGTTGAAAAGTTGTAAAGAATTTGTGTCACAACAACGAAATAACGGCATAAAGACAATAATGTGTAACAGCCTTCATTTATAAATCATATGAAACACTGTACATTTGTTTTGTTTGATTCGATCGTTTATAATGACGGGGCATTGTTAGTGTGACGGACGGACAGCCGAAGCGTCAAATTAATCATTTCCGTTAGCTAACAATGTGGGTAAAATATAATAAGCGTGTTTTGTTATTAGTTCCCTGGAAATAGAATCGTAAAAAATATATAAATTATCTAATCTGATGATTCAGCTATCACGTTATGTAAAAAATATTTAATTTGATAATACTGGTCTAAATATATACATAATTTGAATGAAAAACTGTAATATTTTCTTATTAAGTTAATAATAATTATTACTATCATGAAATTATGTTTGTTGGTTTGTCCTTCACGCAGCACTGAAACAACAATGAAATGTGTTTTTTTTTCAAAAGACAGTGTATGTGTTGGAGATATAATATATAGCATAGAGATAGCATTAACCTGCTACATTATTGCAGAGTAGCTCGATAGAAGTTAAAGTGGATTGTTAATTCAGGAATAAATTACCTACTATTTAATTATTATAAAATTTATTAAACTATATTTATTGTAATTTTTTAAATTATATGTTACAAAAATGTATTATCATTCAAAATATGAGGAAATAGTGACCTAACGCTCGCTTAGCTTCGGGTTCATCCCTAGACAAAAATAAATCTATTCCACGGGAACCGTACATTTTTCCGGGATAAAAAGTATCCTATGTGCTATTCCAGACTATAATCTAACTCTGTGCCAAATTTCATCCAAATCCGTTCAGTCGTTCTGACTTGAAAGAAAAACATCCATCCATCTTCACAAGCTTTCACATTTATAATATTATTATGGATTAAAATGACTATCTAATTTTTACTTTGCCCACCATTTAATGTTTGATATAAGAGCCAGCTATTTAAGGAAAGGGGCGTACGAGCTAACTAATTGTAACAGCAAAGGCTCAATCAGTAATAGTGATAGGTTTTCTTATGATGTGAAAATAAGAATAGAACACGTCATTTTTTGGGAAATCAGATCATAAATACGGGACTAATTCAAAACTTTGAACATTTTAAGTATCTACAACGCTTTATCCAGAATATCCATTCGGTAAGAAAAGATACTAACTTTTATACTTTCATAGTGGAATGGGTTACATTTAAAAGGTATCAAAAACTCGTGCAAAGTTAGTAAAGCGTATGATGCGTTATAATAATATGCAATGTAACAGTACCTCTATACTAATATTATTAAAAATTTAAAACGTTATATTTCATACTTCTTTTATTCACGGTTTGTTTGCCTTCGAAGATGAAATTTCAATAATAATTATCATTCAAATATAACTTTTGTTTAATACATGGAAAATATTACAACACACAATACACTTACAAACAACACTCTTAGAATAATGTGTTTCTATCATTTTGCTCTAACACTTTCTATCATTTCTTTCCCACTGTGTGGATCAAGCGATAGCCACTACACTGGGTAAGTGCGAGTTGGTAGACTTTATATAGGTACGTAATACAATACGTATTCAATACGTATCTTTCAAAATCTAGTTAGATTTTCCTAAACATGCCGGTTTCCTTACGATGTTTTCCTTCACCGTAAAGCGATGTGTGCTCAGGCTGAAAATAAATACATATAAGAATGTTGGAGGTATGAAGCCCGGGATTCGAACTCACTACACTTTGTTTCTCAAGTGAGCGAGCTTTACACCTTTGGCACCTTGGCAGCTTTGGCAATAATATAATACTTAATTTGATTTTCATTTATATTATATTACGGGTTTTATTGTATAAATGTTTGCAACCATTTTAACTCAGTAAATATTATGTTCCGAGCTTTCAATAAAGTCACGAAAATCTCAAGATATATCTGCAGATAGACCTGATTTATTAAAGCAAGATATAACTTTATAAAGTTATAAGCTTTAACTATATATATATTTCGAATTTGGTTCATTTGTCCGACGTGTAAAGACTTTGTTTTGCTTATGATATTTTACCTATTATATTTATTTATATGATATATGTATGTAAATGTATATTTTGTCGTTTTATCGATCGGTCTCTCACGAACTAGTGAATCGACATGATTCTTGTACAGACAGTTAATACGATGGAGTTGGACTTAAGGTATTTTTCATTATATTCCAGGTCTCAATAAGACTGCTGAATAATATTATGTTATATTAAAATAATATATTATATTAAAAAAAAACTACTAAACGTCGCGCGCCGAGTGTAGATTTTCTCTGGTATAACGGTCGTAGATTCAATTCCTTCTAACATAAAAACTTTACTATACATTTCTTATTTGACGATTATTAAGATTTGTTAATAATAGATTATTAAAAAAACATACGATCGCACATATTTATGAAACTAATTCAATACTCATTACCTACTTCTAGAGCATTAATTATGTAATTATGTATAATGAAAAATTCAATAATATTTATTTGCATACTTGCTCGATCACACAGTTTAAAAGAAAATATTAGAGAATACTTGTGATTATAATTTCATTTAGGTTAGCAATAATTAGTTTTTTTTTTACGGTTTTTTAAGGCTTTTTCCTGTTTTTCCCCCTCTTTTTTGACTGCTCATTAACATGATATGTATATTAGTGGAAACTTTATTGGTGTGTGTACAATCTTTTATGTATTTTCTGTGTTTTAAATACTGTCTGTTTCCCAAAAAAATAAATAAATAAAAGTTATTTTATATACTTGTATCTAAAATACTAAAGTATAAATGCATATATATGAAATAACTTATATAACAAAATAATACTCTTCGAATAATTCACGAGTGACCTAACTATGGAGTTATATTTTCCTTATCGAGCGTTAGTCACATGTGTCCGATTGAACGACGCTACAAATCTTATTTATTGCCGTCTCCAAATCAAGTTACTGGCCGATAAAAGTAATCCTCTTACCGCTGCATAGTGTTCGTATGGAAACTTAATTAAACTTTATTTATCATACAAATGTTTTCCTGAACGTTTCCGGAAAATGTGTCACATTATTTACTAATGATCAAAATTAATTACGTCTAAGGTATCTTTTTCTTGCTAGAAATAAGAATTTGACGACTATAGAGTTGTGGGTACTTCTACTTAAAGATTATTAGGTAGTGGGTTCGATTTGACTGGAGACTTATAGGTACATGTTTAATAGATTTTAAAACAAATGTAATAATACGTAGATGTTGTTTCAGGCTTATTCATTTTTATTTTAAATACGATTATTCATTATAATCGAAATAAAGTAGCGCCATTTAATTTCACTACTACTGAGTTACAGAAATTATTATTATACAAATATATAAACTATGATAATTTTTTTTTATTAATTCTTCGGAAGAAACACAATAAGTAGGTATACATATTGATATCTACATAGTCTAAAACATGTTAATGTTTACTAACAGATTTTATATTATCAGTGACGGATTTTTTATTTAAATAACTTGCTATACTAAGTAAAAAAATTACAAAAAAAACTTAATTTTAAACCTATCCATAAAATCCAACACCATCACTAAGACATATACAAACAAACTAACATTCAATAATAATTATAAGAATATTAAAATCGATATTAAAATAAAACATTAGCGCTGGCACACCCCTAGCTCCGACGCACTCTGCCCCGCCCCTTGGGGTGCATAATTGTACCGCGTTATAGGCATTTTGCCGTTCGCCGTCACCGCCGCTGCCCGCGTCGAGCCACTTCGACAAAAGAACACTACGTCTAATGTCAACCCGTTTACTTCTTTCTGCTTTTCAGACAAAAATGCATGACGATCTATCAAATACTAGCCATATTACTTGTCTTTGCCTGTGTTTTAGATTCCTTTAAAATTTAGAATATTTAGAGGGTGTAATATATGGGTAATCTCTATTTTTTTGTTACTGTTATCTATGTTAGTATGTAGGATTTGATTATACTACAGCATTGATTGATTGAATTACTGTAGATATTCTTAATTTCTATACATTTTAGAAATATTTTAGAAATTTTGGGAAAATAATAAAAATTTTAATTACTTTTACACAAATGGAGAAGCTTTATATTTTAGTAGCATTTATACAAATTATATAAAACATTATCAAGTGTGCTTCAAGGAGAAAGCTGTGATGGTCTTTTAATATTTCTCGTTTCAACGTTTTATGACACAATTATAATTATAATACTTAGAAGCTGCCGCGCATTCATTTGATTACTGTTTAAACATTAAAATAAATAAGTTTAAAATGTATATAAATCTTAATTTTAAATATTATTTTCATTTTACTATAGAAAGTCTACATCGCCATAAGAATAATTCTGCAAAAAAAAATTACAGATATTCTTTTTCAAAGAAATTCTCTTTTTTTGATAAATTGTCTGTTTGTTTATGGTTTTATTTTTATAACAAACATTTTATTATATTCATACATATTAGAGTCCATTTTTAATTATTGCTATATGACGTTGGCGAAGTAAATTGTTGAGAAGCTCGCCCAAAATTGTAACAAATCCACTATGCGATAAATATACCTACTTATGACCTACTGAAATTTTAAATTAGACAGAATTTATTGGTACTTTTAACTAAGATTATCATTTATTTACAGCATTGATGATAATTTTTCAGTGATTTATATTATTTTACTATCAAAATAATAATTCATTAATCAATAAAATTAAATTCGCTAATACTTGACTGCCAAGGGAGGGTTATGCTTTTTCTTAGTTTTTTAACTTTTAATCAACTAAAAGTACATACATATGTATATAAGTTATTTTAAAGCATTGCCATTAAAAAAGGAAGTTTATTTGATTCACTGAGAAGTATTCAAAAACTAATATGGATATTTTCCTTAATGTTAACATAATTTACTACAATTAATTAATTATATTTTGATTAATTACTTATTGTTTAATGTTTGCTCGATATAACTTACATACGAAGAGAAATATTTGCATAACGACCAGAATTGTTTTAAAAGAATTAGGTATCTTATAATATTCCTGCAAAATCACCCTACAAACGAGCTTTCTAGGTACCAACTTAATTACTAAATATAATTATTAACTATTAGTATAGAATAATAAGAATATACATTCATCAATAATACACAGTTCTGTAATCTGTAGAAATGCTATACATTTTAATACTTTTTAACTACAAAAATTACAAAAAGAAGTTTATAATTTTTTAAGTCTGTTAAAGGCATCTTTGGTTTGAAGTAGGCAAAGTGTAAAGAAGCAAGTAAGAGTCGTCTTATATATTACATACACTATGAAGTTTGTAGAACATTAAGCTCTACGATGGAGACCTTTTACTTCATACACAGCAGGAGAAATTAAGACTTATTTAGTAGTCTCACCACTCTGTTACATTTTTCAAAAGTTTTAATACTAAGGTACTTTCCACGTTTAAACTTATTTTCTTAACTTTAATTTAACGGTATTATTAAAAACTATCACGTGTCGTACTAATATATATCATGCACAATATTATAAATTATTTACTCCAAAATATTTCAAAATACCTACGTAGGTATCCGTGATGCAAAAAATATATAAGAAACGGCGAAGGCTTTATAGCTATCTATGAGCTTAAGATGTATCAATAAGAAGCTATAAAATTTTTAGTAGAATGCTACTCCACATAAACGTTTTTAAAGACACACATAATTTATATATTATGTCTATATGAATTATTTCAATGACAGTAGGCACCTAGATGTGTAAATTTAGTTTTGTAAATCTAGATTTACCGCAGATTAGGAACAGCCGTAATAAAATTCATTTATAAAAAGTAATAATATAATATAGAAATGCATAAGCATTCCAGTATAACTTATATAATATACGAAAATGTATATTTGTTGGTTTGTTTTGCTACTTATATTATTATATTATCATCGAATTTGATTTGAATCATTACGCAGCTGCGAAGGCTTCGGATATAGTACCTTCATTAGATAGGTGGCATACAATTTGTATTGGACCTTATTGGACTAAATATGTAAAAGGTTCATTGAATAATAAATAAATAAATATGTTGTGACATTAACACACAGCACAATCTTGTTCTATAGTAAGCTACGAGGCCTGTGTTATGGATACCAGATAGTTTATACACTACACGTATATAACTTTAAATACATACATATTATAAATATAAACCCATGACTGGAGTACAAACATTCGTGTTCATCACACAAATGAATGCCCCCAGCGGGACTAGAACCCGCGGCCACTGGCACAGCAGGTAGGGTCACTACAAACTGAGTGAAACATGTCGTCGTAATATAGGTGTATGTCTACATATGTCATTTTATATCTGGGTAATAATTATGGTGAGTCGCTTGTTTATTGCATACTATTTTTTCCGCGGCTCCGACCACGTATACAGAGTATATTTATATAGATATACTAGCGACTCACCCTCGCTTCCCTCGGGTTCATGCCTAGCTTGGATATAGTAACATAGATATAGTTTTTTTTTTTAAGTATTAAAACCTTCCGTGGACCGTAAATTAGCCGAATTGGTCCAGCTATTCTTGAGTTATGCGCTTACCAACATTCATTTTTATTTATATACATTATTGATAAAAAGTGGTCTATATGTTCATCCAGGATATTAGCTGCTTCTGTTTTGAATGTCACTCAAATTCGTTTAAATTTTACAGCATAAAATAATAACAAAATATATACTTACGAATTTTTGCTTTTATAAAACGTTTACGTTATCAAGACAAGGAAAATTGATGTAAATTTTAAAATTATAGTCTTTTACAGATTTGGCACTGTCTTTCATCGTTTATTTGATTCACTTACTGATATAAATATTTGTTCTAGGTAAGTTATGAGGATGTAAATAATCGAACTCACTTGAACTTATTTTAAGCTAGTTATTAACTTATCGCTCCGCTGTACATACATCCTATGGGTACTTTGGAAATTTTTTACAACTCTATCGAAATTTTTATTGACATAAAATGTAGCCTATCACACATCACAAACTGTTTATAAATATCCAAGTATAACTCACTTAGATCGGTTGGTTTCTTGCTACGTAAAATAACGATGAACATGAGTGAGAACAATATAACTTGTAAAAGTTTTTTTTATTGTTAGAAAAAATAGAAATTAATAGAGAGGTGTTTGGTTATTTTGTTATTTCAATATTATACAGGAACATTGCTATACAGTTATTTATTGAAAATATTTTGAAAATTTATTTTCCATTCACTCTTACATGTTAAAAATATTAATTGATTTTAATTTTTTAGGCATATAGTTATAGTATAATAGGTATATAGTTTGCGTTTGTTTCGTTATATACCCATAGATTACTCGCTAAAAATCAATATACTATAGTGACAAAATATAAGGATATTCTTCTTAGAAGTGTAAATTTTAATAAAGGAGTTTTTTATAAATGCTATACATATAAAGATTATTGCAAAAAAATATAAACATGGTTTATAAAAGATAAAAGCAACTGAAGTCAGAGACAAGAACTAGTAATGGACCCTGTATTATAAAACTAAAATTTTTACATTAATAATAACATTAACTCCGTGCCCAATAGAATATATAATTATACGTAATTTTAAAATAAATACTTGTCTTTTAAGATAAATTAATACGAAACTTTCTACACTCGCTTATCTAATAAAAAAATCGTATCGCAAATCGTCCAGCCCTGCCGAATAGTCTATAGTGCCGAGTAGTGTAGAGCATAGTGTGTAGAGTGTAGAGTCGCCTATAGCTGGCTGTAGAGGCGGTATAGTGCACTCCATTATGCCGCATACTAATGACAGGCGTTGATTAAAAAACCTAAGTTGGAAGGGGCGTGGCGCGCAGGGTTGCGCCTCGTTATGCATTTCGATACTTAATTAATGAACTCCGCACGTGTGGAACACCTCTTATAGTAATGATACAAACAAATACAGAAATCTCATACTTTTGTTTTATTCTTATAATATATTGGAAGTTTGGTTATAATAAATTTTCCTTTTTTGTTTTGCTTTTGTTACATTATTTCTGTTGGGATTTTTGAATGAGCAAACTTTTAATATGTGGGATATCGATTTTGATATCAAAACATTACTGTCTGCATAGTTTAGTTTTGTTTGGGGATTTTTATATATAAGTAATATGGATTATTTCATTGTATTTTTATTGTTTTTTGAGATAAACTATATAATTAAACATAACATTAATTTTATATTTTAAAATTTATAAAATTTTATTACATACTTGTGTATATATTAGTATATATACCTACATACGTCATTAGTTTTTTCATTATAGATACAAGGTATTGAAATATTTTGTATGCATTTTGTAATATAGCTGATATCTCTTAAACTAAATTCATTAATTATAATTAAGAAGATTAACGAAGGAAAGGCATGTTTGTACAATTTATCCTCCATACTTAAATAAGCCATTAGAACAATAAGTCATCGGTAGTGTTGCCTACTGCGAGGGAGGGACGGAGGTCGTACTAGAGGGTGATAAAACGAAACTTGACTTAAGCCTATTGAGAGGGACTTGTATGGATTAGAGGGCGATTACTATTAGTTTTCTTCACAAACTTAGTTTTGAATCAATTAGTCTAACTTATGTTTCTTTTTTAAATAAGCATCATGATACTTTTTAATGTTATGTTATAGAGTAATATATAATATCTACCTAAGCTATTGTTTTTTTCAATATTTAGCTAAGTTTTAAAAAAAATTATGGCAAGATGGCCTAATAGTGCTTGTTCTTTTCTATTTTTTTCATAAATAGTACATAGGTTGATGAAAATAAGAATTAGGAACGAATAAGAGGTTGTTCTCTAAGCTAAATGATTTGTCAATACGTATAAAACTACCTTTTTTGTTTGTACAAGCTATAATTACAGTTAGAGAACTCAACCGTTCTTTACTCCATTTCCGACTGTCAGCAAGATAAAGAACGATAAATATTAGTTTAGTAAAAGATAAGCCAAAAATTGCCTTTAAATGAAAAAAACAAATCTATTTTATGTAGGTACTGATGTAGGTTCCTTATGAGTATTATTGATTGATATTGTTACCGAATGTTTTTTATATAATTACAAACTGTAGTTAGCTTTTCATATTTTTTGGTTATATCATATTTTATTAGTTTAAAATATGAAAAAAATATATATAAGAAAACCACTACCAAAGCTTTATAATTTAAATCTCTAGTGAATTGGAAGAATATATTATACCTACGTAATCTAAAATAGATATATATATATATATTTAATTTTAACTATTTTACCTGAGATCTCTCGTATCTGAAAGAACAATTAGATGTCAGAGGGTTTTATCAGTATTAGGCTAAAAACAAACAAACGTACATAATACCCACCTATTTCAAATAACAAAATACCTTGTAATGCTATATTATAATACAAATATAATATACTTGACGTTGGTATTATCCCCGTACGTTAAATGAATTGAGTAGAAATGGAACAACCGTAATATCTATACATTTCCCGGAAGATCCCCCTGAGATTGTGAAGAAAAGTAGATGTATACATAATCCTGCTTTGTATTATTAATATGTAAAATCTGTGATATTAATGTTCCAGAATATTAAACGTAAGAATTTCTTATGTTTGTCAGGTTCTTTAATTGACATTTTAAATAATGTTGCTATATTTAATTATAATACTAATTATAATCTTTTTAAATGTTTAGAAATAAAATCAATAAATATTGTAAGGCACTTCGGTGCCATTTTTGAATTTTTTAAATCGTTTTTGTAAAATTGTGGGTAGCCACTATCTGTAACAAGTATATAACGCCTTTGAGATATCTAACACCTTAGTCTCTCCCGTGACCATGATTGCTGTAAAGCATTCAAAACGTCGGGAACCAAAAATCAAAAGAAGTCCGCGAAATAATCCGAAAAGATAGTTTTATTTAAAATGTCAAATATTCGCTTAAATCTAAGAAAGTATTATTCTTTAATTGAATTAGAAAAGATGACCACA
Organism: Fabriciana adippe; assembly: GCA_905404265.1. NCBI lineage: Eukaryota > Metazoa > Arthropoda > Insecta > Lepidoptera > Nymphalidae > Fabriciana > Fabriciana adippe. The sequence continues at coordinate 238,490 of FR989996.1, read as the reverse complement.
ACATCTTTCACCATATCATATCATTATAGTTTCACAATGTATGCATTAGTTTTACGTAACTAAAATGGTTACGTTGATGTTTTAATAGACCTAATGTGACGTAACTAATATTGTGCAAATATCACGTGAAAGTGGTGCCACGAATAAATTTTACAAAACCTAACAAACAAAACCTTCCCTTAGTGAATTTTACAAAACCAGATGACAAAATGGAGAATACCTATACAAGCATATCCCATATTCAAATTCAAATTCAAAATATTTTATTCAGCATTAAATTATTACAATTTTTTACTGAACGTCATGAGTGTACTATCAGTTTGGAAAGAAGAAGCCTCAGACCTGAAAAGAACTGGCGAAAGAATAGGTATATGGTGTCACTTTATTTCTAAATCTGTTTTTACAATTAAAATCGCTAATGTTGCTAGTCACAATAAAAACGGGAGCATTATAACGAAAAATAAAATATATACATATAACATCCATCTATTACATATATAGATATAGATATTTAATAAATATAGCATTTATATTGATATTATTTATAAATATTCTTATAGCTTTACTATAAGAATGCGACGGATTCAAAATAAAACTTAAAAGAAAACTTGTACGATTACTTTAATGTTCGGTAAATGCTTAGTAAAGTTAGCCATTCAACAGATAATTATTCTAAAAACTCTACATACTAAAATTCTTAATTTTGATATAATACTATTAATAATTTGTATATTTATCATCATTATTCTCGATCATTTAATATTATCAATACAGAAAATGTTATGTATAAACAGAATTGTACCTTAATTGTTCCTTTGGGATGATAATGGATCTCTACATCGAGAAAAGTATCTCCTAAATGTCCTCACTATGGCTAAATACTGTATGTCACTATGTTATTAATAATATACTATATAACTTTTCCCGTTATAACACAAAAACAAACTTTCATCGTCGTAACGCCATCAGGACTGATCAATAATTGCCAATCTATGACAATGGCGGCTGCACCGAGTCGACGCGTGCGGCGCTTTTGTTTTATTCTACCCAATAATTAGTATGGTTATATCAACCAATCACAGGTCGCGATCTGGTGCTTGTGGGCCGGGCCTCGCTAATTGATGACGGTTCACTATTGATTATAGTAATATTGGAACAAAAATTATTATTATTCGTATTGAGGAGCTGTGGTCCTGTAAATTAGACTGACTTTTTATAAGAGAAGATATGTAAAGGATCATATTACCGTGCAGTAAAGTTTGTTAAATTGATCAGATTATTGATGAGTATGCGTTAGGTATTATCATATTTTCTTAATAACAACCGAAAATTGAAGAGCAGATGGTGAAATTCTCCCAAGTCCCAGCTACGTAGTTATCCTACAATAGAAAAAATGTAAAGTTATAATATATGTATATAAATAGATAAATAAATAAACCCACGTTGATAAGATAGTCATGTTTCTGTTATATCACAATTCCTCAAGACGCTCACGCACCTCCAGCAGACTTGGTAGATGCCGCCCAGCGAAAATTACTTGAAAATACAACTAAACATTTGTTACACAACTAGAGTAGACTAGAAAATATAGTACTAGTTAAAATTTATACTTCAAAGTGAACACAAACTTTCGCTGATACATGATAAACGAATCTGGTTTTAGTGAAATAAGCAGGTGTTTAAACAATGCACTCAATAAGATATTGTGACGTAAGGAAAATAAAACGGTTACGACTTATACCTACACCTTATAGGAGAGGCAGCCGACGGATTCCATGCTAGTTTAATAATCTATACTAATATTATAAATGTGAAAGTTTGTGAGTATGGATGTATGTTTGTTACTCTTTAATGCCAGAACGGCTGAACAGATCTGAATGAAATTTAGTATCGAGATAGATTATAGTCTGGAATAACACATAGGCTATTTTTTATCCCGATAAAATGTACGATTTCCATGAGATAGGTTTGTTTTTGTTTTCCTAGAGGCGAACCCGAGCGAAGTCAGGGTGAGCCGCTAGTAAATAATACAACATTCATATGAAATATATATTTTATTTAACAAAATGATTAGAAGGACTGTGGAAACGTCAACTTAAAGATAGTCTGTGGTCGGTCCGTGAGAAACCACCACCGACTCAAAAAGCAGTTCTACCGAATGGGGCTGAAGAGAAATAGTTGCAAATACTGGATATATATGAATTTACAACGCATATTTGCTATTGATGACACGTTTAGCTCAGTTTGTTGTGATACTACTTGCTGTGCTAGCGGTCGCTGGTTCGAATCCCGCTGGGGGCATTCATTTATGTGAGAGCACGAATGTTTGTACTCCAATCATGAGTGTTTATATTTATAATCTGTTTGTATTTAAAGTTATATTTGTGTAGTGTCTCAAATATCTGGAATCCATAACACAAGCCTCGTACCTTACTATGGAACTAGATGGTGCTGTGTGTTAATGTCCCAACATAATAATAATATAATCAATCTACGTAAAGATAATATAGGTATAGTATATTTCTCTAATCCGTTCATACTATTACTAAATTGTATCAATCCACATTTTCTGTACTCAAGTCTTAGGACTCAAATCAAATATTCCCAATAAGGACTAAGGATAACTATGCAAGCGCTCTACCTTTTTCAATATATATTTATCCCACAGGCAACTCTTAAAGTGTCCTGAATGACAACACCCATTTGTCATTTTCTAGGTCTTATAGAGTTAACTCCATACGCTTCTCGATATGAAGTCTTTTAAAAAAGCCATATTGATATTTAAATTGAAATAAAACTATTCATATATTTTTTACACAATATATTAAGACAAAAACAATAATTGTTAAAATAAGAAAAGCATGGGTAACTTATAGCACTTTTTTCTTAGACCAACCAACACAAAAATAAATATTCTAGTAGCGTTCTCTATGTTAAACGTATTAGTGAATTATATATATATATATATATATATATATATATATATATATATATATATACTAGCATTTCCCGCGGCTCCGCCCGCGTTCAGATGATCAAAAACCAAATTCTTAGGTTTTACACATAAGTATACATACATAATACATTACTTTCATTGCACACCACATGATTGATAAATAATGGCAATGATTGACAATGCCACAAAGGTTCCTCCGTTAAATTGCACTTTTTGTTTTAGCAATAACATTTATGTATGTCTATACTTCTGTTTTGTTTCTTTTTTTTAGTTTTGGACGATAAACTCTAAACTACGGAATTAATTTTAAACATTTTTTACTAATAGACAGCTAGCTATTGATTTATTTAATATTTAGCTGATTATTTAAATTACGTTATGATAACTTTTCTTAATTAGCGCTAGTTAGTAATATTTTCAAAAGAAAGTGTAATAAGTAAATAATTCTAAGCAAATACTTTTTATTATTTCATATGGCTCGGCTAATATGATTAAAGTCGTAAGCGTTTTATTGTGTCCTTTAAACCCTTACCTTCCCAAAAATGGTGTCAAGAAAAAGTGAAAACGTTGAGGTATAACAGTTCCAAAAACTACTTTTTCATAGTTTTTGAGATATGAAATATTTTTAGTTCCCGCTTTGTCAGTTTAACAGCCATAAACTTGTTTTCCGTAAAATGTTATAAAATAGTATAAATCGAACTTATTTTTACTGTTGAAAAAATGAGTAGATATTGTGGAAATGTGGTTATTATTCGTATTTATTTTAGTGTTAAGTAAGAAAAACAACATAGTATTTTGCTATACGAAACTTTTAATGCGCGAGTTGGATTTACAATTACTAAACAATAAAAATTTACAAATATTCTCATATGAAAATTATTTCGGCCAACAAAATATTACTAATATGTTATTAATTTATAAAGCCAAAAAGATTGTTTTATTAAAAATTTACACACGGGCAGAGCCGCATGTAATTTAGTAGTAATTCTAATAAAGTCACAGAAAGGTTATATCTGTAAATTTTTTTCGGATTCAAACTACGTATTTTAAAAACACATGGCGACATCTATTGTCAAATATCTAAATAACATATAAATAAATTTTCATTAAAATAACTATTTTAATGAATAAAATAGCGCTATTAATATTTCTTTTAAGATAAGTTTTTTTTAATAGTTTTAACATATATACTTAAGTAAGTTACCTTGCTAAAATGTTAATAGTATTATCGTGCTTTTACTTTAACCCGTTTTTGCATTTTTTTTTTTCAGAAATGAGATATTTTCGTACGATAAAAAGTATCTTATGTGTTGACCCAGATAACTTACTATTACCATACCAAATTTCATCAAAATCCCTCCAGTGGTTTTTCTGTGATGTGGTCACATACAGACAGACAGAAAAAATTCTAAAAACTATAGATTCGGGTTCTATATCGCTAATAATGAATATTTCAATAAGATTTCCCAAAAAATATTGAATTTACGGATTCGGCTTAGTTACAATTTTATCGTATGTATAGTTACTAATTTATAAAGTCGAAAAGTTTGCTTTACTGATAATTTGAACACGGGCGGAGCCGCGGGTGATTTAGTAGTAATTCTAATAAAATCGTAAAAAGGTCATATCTTTACATTCATTTTTTTGGGATCAAAACTATGTATTTTAAAACACATGGCGACATCTATTGTCGAATAACTAAACAATACATAAATAAATATTAATTAAAATAACTATTTTAATAAATAAAATAGCGTTATTGATAATTTGATTTTCAAGATAAGCTATTTTTATAGTTTTTATCATATATTGTAAGTTACTTTGCTAAACTGTTTACAGATAGTATCATCGTGGTTTTGTTCCAACCAGTTTTTGTATTTTTTCTCAGAAATGAGATATTTTCCTGCGGTAAAAAGTATCCTATATGTTGACCCTGATAACCAGTTATCATCATACCAAATTTCATCAAAATCCCTTCAGTGGTTTTTCTGTGATGCGGTAACAGATAGACAGACAGACAGACAGACAGACAAAAATTCTAAAAACTATAGATTCAGCCTCTGCATCGATAATAATGTCTATTTCAATAAGATTTTCCAAAAAATATTTAATGTACAGATTCGGCTTAGTTACAATTTTATAATATGTATAGATATATATATATATATATATATATATATATATATATATATCGCTACACCCTGATAGCGATATGCAAATACCATACCCAATGTACATTAACATCAACTTTATCTATATAGCTATAAGCATCTGCCCTGTGCGGGATTCGAACCCACTAATGTCAATCCAGATCCAGTAAGTTTTAAGGTCACGTGGATGAGGTACACTGTTTCATGTACCTAAATTATGCTCGCTTGTTTATAGAGAGAATGTAATACTTAATAATGTTTTTTTACACTAATTTTGTCCCCGGTATTTAATGGCTTTGCACATTGAAATCTATTCAAAAGTTTTAGTGTAAACAGGTAACAAACAGACAGACAAAGCTTTGACATTTATAATATTAGTAGGTATAGATCGCAGACAAAAGTATTATATACGAACTACGCCAAAATAAATGTCAAAGTCAAAAATAGCAGCGTGATTTGCTGTTTATGCTACTATCGTCGGTTTTGCCATATACTAGTTAACTTTTTTTAAAGAATGAGAGAAATTTTGTACATATGTATATTATGTTTCAGTTAAATTAAGATTTTTTTATTGAATAAAATCTATACTAATATTATAAAGATGTAAAGTTTGTGAGTTTGTTAGGCTGTTGGGGCTAATCTCTGGATCTACTGAACCGATTTAGATGAAATTTGGTAAAAAGATAGTTTGAGACAGTGGGAAGGACATAGGATACTTTTTATCGCGGAAATCATCCCTTAAGGGGGTGAAAATGGGGATGAAAGTTTCTATTGGGAAGCAACCTAGGGACGAACCCGAGCGAAGCGAGGATGAGTCGCTAGTATGAATAATAAAAATATTACTCTAGGCATATACTTTTGTATTTTGTAAGCATCTCATCTCTTCCTCTCCTTCCTCTCATCATCATTCTCTTCCTCTTGAAAGAGAGATAGAATAATATTAGTTTATTTATTTATTTTTTCTTTTTAAAAATAAAAACCATTCGCTATTTTTATTTATTAGCAATAATTATTCACTTATCACTCGGTATATATAAAATTATACAAATAATCATTTCTATGTATACTATTTTAAAACATTATTGTTTGGCTTCATATTCAGTTCTATGGGACTCTGTCTGCAATGTTTCTTAGTCGTCTGAGGTATAGATATATACTTACAAAACACAAAAACTTTTTGTCGATGACTTTGTCGACATTATTACGAGGATTATTTTCCTCCACATAATATTCTCAAAGTTTAATATTCAGCATATTCACTTTCATGTTGCGGAAGATGCCTGCTGTTGGATTACAAGTAGGTTTAAAAATAAGTTAAGTATATAAAAAAAATTTCAAAGCCTATTTTAAGTTTTAGTTATAACTTTAAGTATTCTGTAATCTATATAAATAAAAAAGAATGTTCGCGTGTTTGTCCTATATACGTTCCTAAGCCATTGATCCGATTGTGATGACACTCTGGTTGATTATTCTGTATACGCCTGTGAAATTACCTGGCCCAAAAAAATAATTTTTATTTGGATGTTTAGGTATCTTTTATGCGTTCATAAATCATTTAACGAGGGTAAGTCACTTGTGATATTATAAAATTTTTAGAAGCGAATATTTTACATTTTAAATAACCCGTTGAGAATCGCGGACACGCCGGCGTGTCACTTAACATTAATTAATAATTAATTTCTTAGAAATTATACAGGAGGTGATAAAATAGTTACTAATAAAAAAAAGAAAGTATTATTTCTTAGATTTACGCGAATATTTGACATTTTAAATAAAGCTATCTTTTTGGATTATCTTGCGGATTGATTTAGATTTTTGGTTCCCAACGTTTCTAAAAACTATAAACTAGACAACTATTGTCGATTCCCCTGCGGTTTTATTTTCAATTTTTAATTTTCGATGTTTCGAATGCTTCACAACAACCATGTTCACGGACTCAATTTTTGAGACCTCAAAAATTATAGATAATACAAAAAAACCCATCTAACCTACAAAAAGTATCCGGGAAAAAAGTGGTTATTTTTTTTAAGTTTTCATCCATACTTACCTCTTAACAGTTCATATAAAGTTATATTTAGTATTTATTTATTTTATTTATTTATTAGATTCACCAGTGGTAATTACAATATTACAAGTTATTATTATATTCGAGTACTATAGTTTAATAGCTAATTGCATTACCTTTTAAGGTGAATACCACATGCAAAGATGGAGATTTTATAAAATGTTTACATTATATCTATTACAATGGTAAACTACTATTACAAAAAGATTACAATTGGAATCAAAAAAAAACAGAAAGAATTACATAAGAAATTATAGGATTTTTTTTACATTTTTTTGGAACTTAGCTAGCGAGTCTCCGAATGGATCCAAGGTGCTATGATTATTAATAATATTACATAAACGTGACAAGGGTGAGTGATTACCTAAAACAGATCTACGAGTAGGCGCTACGAGAATGTTGATCGGCTTGCGTGGACATCTAGGCACTTTTAGATTGAACGATGATACTAGCGATGGACTGTCATACATACTGTTAATAGTTTTATATAGGAAACTTAAATCCAATATATCTCTTCTTTTTTCCAGACTATACATCCTAAAATACGTAAGCCTTTCTGTATAAGTTGCAAGGGATCTAGATTTGCCCAATGAGAAAGCCAGATGATATAAAAAACGCTTTTGGAGCCTTTCTATTCTCAAACAGTGGGTAGCATAATGGGGTCTCCAGACAACACTTCCATACTCCAAAATACTCAGAACTAAACTTTTATAAAGAGTAATTTTTGTTCGAATATTTTTAAAAACCCTACAATTTCGGATCACGAACCCTAGCATTTTACTGGCCTTACTGACGATACTATCTATATGTGGTACAAAAGTAAGTTTTTTGTCAAATAGAATACCCAAATCTCTGATAACATCTACAGTACTCAAAGGCATGTCATTCAAATAATATTTTGTACTTATTTTTGTTTTTTTCTTTGTAAAGGTTATGTGAAAACACTTCCTTGAGTTCAATATCATACCATTAAGCTTACACCAATTATTTAAGCTTGTCAAATCCTCCTGTAGTGAAATAATATCATTAGGATTATTGATCGTTTTAAGAAGTTTGAGATCATCTGCAAACATAAATGGCGTGGAGCAAGAGAAGCAATTTGGTAAGTCGTTTATAAAAACATTGAACAGAAGAGGACCCAAATGCGAGCCTTGGGGTACTCCAGAAGTTATGTTACATTAATTGAGATAGAGATTTTTAAATTAATTACATACATATCTCCAAAACTTTCACAGCACGTATTAAGATATAACATTTGTTAAAATATAAAACTGTATTTTCCGATTAATTCTGTAGACGCATGTCTCGTTCGCTGGAAGGGTGCGAGTAGTTTCGGCAAAGGCATTATTCATGAGCCCATTACTAGGAGTAAGTATAGTGCTTTAGTTTGCTTGTCATTTGTTATTCTAATTTCTCCATAGTGTTTCCTTTATTCATGATTTCGTTAGTTGATGTAAATTATTTCATAATTTTAATGAAAAAAGTCTGCTTTTTTCACTTACAAAAGAGATTAAAATCCAATTCCATTTCGAATATATATGGATAGGATCAGTCCTTTGATGCCTATCAGTAACATGTCATATAAATCCGTCCAGCCGATCTAGCCTGAAGGAGTAAAAAACAAACACACATAAAAACTTTCGTAATTATATTATTGAAAAAGTAAGTATTATGGTACTGAAAAAGAATAATAGAAACCGGTTACCTCCTCCTTTTTGAAGTCGGTCAAAAAGTAACAGTTATGACTTCTAAATATATTAAAAGTGATCGTAGAATATACTAATATAACAAAACTAAAGAGTTTGTTTATTTCTCTACGCGTTCATCTCTTCGAAACTACCTGTCACATTTGATTTTATCTTTTCTTTTCGAAAATTTGAGGAAAACGTATATAAATAATGTTACCTATCTATATAAAAAATACTGTTTCTAATTTTTTTTTAATTCATATTTTACTGATATGATGCTCGTCAATAGCTACTAAACAAAAAAAGATAGCCAAAAACAGAGGAGAAAAAGATTTATTTTTTATAATTTTATATTTATATGTATATGGATTCCATTAACGAAAGAATCGTCAAAAATGCTTCTAATAATTACAAAAATGTAATATAACTTATTTGTTTAGGTATATGAAGAAATCATTGCATAGTAAATAATTTTATATAGGATTTCCCTTCGCTGAGGCGTCCTTATAAACAATACAATATACTATCCCATGGGTACTTCTTCTTGAACCGGGATTAAAGAACCCTTCGCTGCATGAACTAGATATATATATAAAAAAATCACGCCAATCTACTGTGATATGAAAAGAGGATAAAAAAACAAACATATTTTCACTAATTCTTATTCATGTCCTCGTTAAGTTATTGTTTCTTATTAACCTAGTGTTCGTCCAGTGGTCGAAGTTCGGCCAAAATCACTATTGAAAATTTGAGGGATAACATATAAATAGAATTTACCCATCTATATGAATAAAACTAACAATTTTTATTGATAACACAAAAGTTTTTTAATAGCTACAACATAAAAAGTAAAAAAATAATTTACAAAAATTAAAAAGAGCGTAATAAAAAGATGAGAACAAGTCGACAAAGGAACATAATAATATGCAGTCAGAGACATACACACACACCGCTATTAGAAAACATGTATATATGTATGTATGTCTTTGATTGCATAATATTATGCTCCTTTGTCACTCTTTCTCACCTTATTAGTTCACTTTTTAAGCAGTCGATTTTTTTTATTTATGTATTTTTTTTTATTTACAGCTTTTAGTTTTGGTCAGTTAGACATTTTTAGTTTTATTCAACTATTCCTCATCCTAAATTACTTTTAAACATATAAGTTGTATAGATTTTTGTAATCGCCTCAAAACCCTGTATTTTGATACCCCACTCAATTGATTCAGACGAAAAAAAATTTTTCAAGACACAAATTGTGCGCCTTAGATCCGCCATTTTGAATTTTAATTATACCTAGGTATATAGTCCAGGACCGCGTTGTCAAGACGAATCGAACGACGTATGAATCATCAAAATAGATTTCGTAATTACGAGGGAACATAAAGTCGGACATACATACATACAGGTTATACAATATACATACAGTTATCAACAATTTACTCATAAAACTACTATATCCCGAAGTATAAATTCCATTTAAAAATGTTGCCAAGGATTATCACGTAACGAGTGTCGCAATCGCGGACTGATTGCTGGCGACCAACACCCGCTATTTGGAACATTTAACCAGATCACTGTCAATACTTATATGCACAAATTGAGTACAAGTGAACGTATTTTAAAAGTAACTTTCTATAAACATTTAATCTTTTTTGTGTCATAAATATGTTTTGCTTGTATACATATTTATAATTTATACAAACACAGCGATAAAAAAAGCCGTCAACCCGTTAACTTGTATAAAAATAAGCTTACCTTTCTTCCTACTAATATTATGATATGATATGAATTCATTGAGGCAAAGAATACGGTACGGATTTTGATGAAATTTTACTGTTTCATATAAGAACTAGCGGGTCATCATCGCTTCGCTCAGGTTCGTCCCTACGTTTTAAAAGATTAGTATGTAATAGATCGACTATATATTATGTAACGTGTTTTCCCGTGGAAGTGAAATAATCTCCCGCAGTAAAAAGTAACTTATGTCACTCTCCAGCCCCCTAACTATATCCACAAAAAAATCACACCAATCCGTCACTCCGTTTCAACGTGAAAGAAGGAAAAACAAACAATCAAACAAACACACTTTCACATTTATTATATTATAGTATGGATAACATATAGGCTATAATTTATAAAAATGTAGATACATACATAATAGTTAAAGTACTCATAGCCGCGGATAAAGATTAGTAATAAATATGTTTCATAGCTTATACGAGTATGTACGTTTAGGCAGCGTTTCCAAAGAATAAACCTAAGTCCACGCTATCCCTCTGCCCGATCTGTCCTAAAAGGGATGTAATTTACGTATACTAATAAGTAAACAGCTGATTTCGTATAAATAATAGAAAAATAGAAAAATCAAAATGTAAAAAGTAAAATTAATAATATACGTCACCTGTCATCGAAACGGTGATAAACATGAATTTTCTGAAACTAAACAACAGATAACAAAAACTAAGTGTTTCAATCGCCATCTGACTCTTATTTACCCGACTACGAGAAGGAGGAGAGAGGAAACTACTATCTTTTCTTCTACTTTCCTTTTAGAAAAATAAAGTCGTACTGTAACTTCACTGCACCATCATTAGTGAGATACTTCATCGTTAACTAGCTAACTTCACGTTCGCTAGCTCGGGTGCCAATCAGTAGCCGAGGTGATTCTCCAAGTCTTAGTTCGTTTAGTCAGTATACTAAATTTTATCCAAAACAAGCATAAAGACACACATACAAACTTTCGCAATAACAATTCATACTAATATATAAATGCAAAAGTAACTCTGTCTGTCTGTCTGTTACCTTTTCACGCTTAATCCGCTGAACGGACTTAGAGGAAATTCGGTATGGAGATAGTTTGAGACCCTGGAAAGGATATAGGATAGTTTTTACCCCAGAAATCATCCCTTAAGAGGGTGAAAAGGGGGTGGAACTTTGTATGGGAAATCAATCATTTCTCAAGATAGGGATATACATAAAACTCTTCATACCTGTCTATGTATACCATACTAACCGTCATAAGGTATCTAGTGATGAACCCGAGCAAGGTGAGGGTGAGTCGTTTGTTATTATATAAATCATAGAAAAAAAAGCTTTATTTTTAAAACAGAGGAAAATACTCTCTACTGTAAAGTTCAACAAGTACCTACCTATTGATTGGTAATCTGAACAAATAAGCACTAAGGCACGGTAATGGTATATAAACATTACCGTGGCTAAGGCTACTAATCTATAGTATAAAAAGGTAAAGTTTGTGAGTTGATTTGTAGGAAGCAATCTCTGGAACTACTAAGCCGATTTAGATGTGCTATAAAGATAGTTTGAGATCCTGGGAATGACATTGGATAGTTTTTATCCCGGAAATCATCCCTTAAAGGGGAGAAAATAAGGATGAAACTTTGCGTGGGGAATCAACCTAGGGACAAATCCGAGCGAAGTGAGGGTGAGTCGCTAGTAATAAATATATCGAAGTAGGAAGATATATTCGTTCAATATTTCAAGGTTCTTCAACATCTAACACTGACCTGTTTGTTTCAGTTGGCGGTGTCATTGATACAATAAATGCGAAAGCTTGTATGTGTCGGGTGTAATATGGACCTACCTAATAGAAATAGCTGGACATATTTTGATGAAATTTAGTATACAGGTGGACTATAACCTGAAGTAACGCATAGTTTATTGTTAGTCAACTAGGGACGCACCCGAGGTAAGTGTCAATAAGCTAGTGTCAATATATTTTGTGGTTTTCCATCGTCGATAGTGACTAGAGAAAGATAAGCTGTATCTTCTTGTAATTTAGTGTACACAAGTTTGTGACGTCTTAACATTATAATATAATCCCACTAATATTACAAACATGAAAGTTTAGATATTTGGATGTTTGGATGGATGTATCTTACACACCAGAACGGCTGAACAGATCTGGATGAAATTTAGCACAGAGATAGGTTATAGTCTGGAATAACACATAGGCTACTTTTTGTCCCGGAAAAATGTACAGTTCCCGTGGAAAGATTTGTTTTTATTTTTCTAGAGGCGAAACCGAGCGATGTGAGCGAGCCGCTAGTTTTAATATAGGTTTCAAAGTCATAGTGTAAAGGCGTATAAATGTAATACTCAATAACATATAATTTTACTATATCTACAGATAAGTGAAAAAATATATATTGCTCACAAAAACTTTTACTCTTGCAGCATCAAAATTATTTCTTTTTTTCTTTCGCAAGAGCGAATAAGAGGACTAGTAACCATTAGTAAATTGATTGGAAGAAGATAAATTAAATAATAACTGCGGCATGGTTCTTCAAATTTACTTTATTATTTCTTATATATAGCGTTATTTTAATCTTTCTAATATTATAAATGTGAATTTTGTTAGTTTATTTGAGAATCCCATTTTAAAAAATAGCTGTAACATGTAGGTACTTTGAGTAATGGTTTAAGTGAAATGAAGGCGGGTCATTATGGATAAAAATGTGCATTGCATAATGAAAACTGCGAAATATCTCCATACCATGTCACTCATTTTGTCTTTTATCTTTATTGTCTTTACTAAGATACCAAACTCAAAGAATATCTTATTCAAGTAAACTTTTACAGACGCTTTCGAATCGTAGCTTTAAGATAAAAGGTGTTTCAGTATCTGCCAACCCGCACTTGGCCAGCATGGTGGAATATGGCCTGACGCCCCTCGTATTTAAGGGAGGCCCGTGCGCAGCAGTAGGCTGTCAAAAAGGGCTATACACAGGTATAATTCTACCAGAAGAAGGTCGCCATTAGATTAAAAGATCTGGTCATTAAGCCAGTAAGATATTCAATACATGTTTTGCTTATCTTTTGAAGTATTTTTTTATTATAAATGGGCTTACTCTTTACCTTCATCTTAGCTTGAAGGCATAGATAAGGCCGACGATCTAGCGAGTTTGCCCAGAAGGAGCCTGTTAACACGCGCCTTAAATAGTTTCAGGTTATACGCACTCGAAACAACAGACGCAGGCAGGGAATTCCACTTCTTGGCTGTGCGCATTATAAAAGATGACGAATAGCGCTTAGTGCGAGTTATCGAAGTGTCAACTTACAAAGGATGGTATCCTGCAGTACGTCTGGTGTTCCAATGGAAGAATAGCGATGGCGGTATGAGACCATGGAGCTCTTGGGCACACTCCCCACAAAACCGACAGACAAGCAACTCGACGACGGTGTGCTAACTGTGAAGCTTAGTTTTCACCAGCTTTTCATCGCCGATTAGCTTTATGACTCTGCGTTCCACCGAGTCAAGAGCGGCAAGTTGGTATTTTGCAGAGCCAAAGGTGACTACAATACTTCATGCATAATCAGACTTGAGCTTCGTATAATGTGAGAAGCTCTCCGGGCATGAAGTATCATTTAACCTTGTTAAGGATACCCAGTTTTTTGGCCGCAGTCTGTGCCTTTGACTCGATGTTATCGCCAAAGTTAAGATATGCACTCAACCTTATGCCGAGAAGCTCTAGACTGTCGGAAACCTCTACAGGTGTACCACGGAAAGTAGAAGTCAGGCTGAACGGACTCCTTTTCACAGAAAACAGACAGGCCTGCGTTTTGGCGGCATTAAAATCAACCAGATTGTCGTCATCTCATTGTGAGACAACACTCAAGGTCGTATTTGTACGCTCCACCATGGCCTCTCTCAAAGTACGTATAGTTACCCCTTCGTCTCTTGCACCAGACACATATCTCTCTATGACTGCTGTCATCTGCATATGCAGCAATATCTGGAATATAATCTGATTATACACGATGAAGATTGAGATTAAGAACTTAATCTTTAAATTACCCAAAAGGTGCTTGTCAATTTACAAATTGTCCTCATATTACACGTTTAATTTGTTTTTATGTTACATTTCAAACCACAAGCTTACATCTTATTAATAAAGATATTACCAACATTATTTGTTATATTTTAATAACTAGAATAACAAGAATTCGACAAAATCTTTTGCTAATATTTATCATTTAGTGTTACAATTGATGTTAAAGTTGGTCAAGTTACTAACCTCGATTCTCGGTTTCTAGATTCTATTTCAAAGTGAAGTGAATAGATTTTGAAGAAATGATACATATACCTATTGGACTTTTCTATCCATACATTTTCACTTTCATTATTCTGAGTTAGTAAGTCAGTCGTGATACAATTTGAGACTCTGGAAGTTAGACCATGAAAATGAGGGAATACATTGCACTCGTAGGTGCTTCTCTGGTTGGCATTACCTGACGCAAAAATGTGAATTTCATTTTATGTATATCCCAAGAATTAAGTAAGGTGTACTAAGTTTAATTAACATTACAGCTTTTTCATATAATTAAGATATTGTACGATCTATCCTCCTCTTTATGCGTGTGTGTGTATGTGACAAATGACTTGACAATTTTTGATGTAATTTGATTCTCAGACAGATTATAATCTAGAGTTGGACAAAGACTAATGCTAGGCACCTAAGAAGATAGCCGAGCGAGGCGAAGGTAAGTCGCTAGTTAATTTATAGTTTGTGTATATAATTCAAAATGTTACACAATGAGGTTACTAATAAAAAAAGGTTATTTTGTGTCGCGTTAATTATGCGGTCGACACTCGTCTATTAACAATTAAGCTATTTCAATAGCTCGGTGTTATCCAACAAGTAGTTCATTTTGGAAATTTCATTTAGAATACAATATTCATAGGGTCCTCAGTTGGTGTAGTTCATTTATGTCTAATGGCTCCAGGCCTAAGAATCGTAGCAAGATATTGATATACCCGTATTTAACGTTTCATCGTACCAGTGTGAACATGATCTTAATTAGTCCAGTCATTTAAAAGTTACGCAATAATAAACATTAATTCCAATTATACTTTTTTATTGTTATTTCGTCAAATCAAATATTTGCTATGTACATCTATAATAAAACAAAATTGTAACTAAGCCGAATCTGCACATTAAATTTTTTTGGAAAATCTTATTGAAATAGACATATAATCGATACAGAGGCCGAATCTATGGTTTTTAGAATTTTTGTCTGTCTGTCTGTTACCGCATCACAGAAAAACCACTGGAGGGATTTTGATGAAATTTGGTATGATCATAGCTGCTTATACGGGTCAACTATATATTATAACTATTATTTCTGAGAAATCTATACTAAACGTCAAAACGTAAGTAGGGACGAAACGACGAAAGAGTCGCTAGTAATGATATAAAATATAATGATAATTATTATTTTAGTTGCGAAGGAGTTATTTTAAACTAAGGACTTATGTGGCAAACATACTACGTGTTGCTCCAGGCCGTGTCATGTTTCTCACTGACCAGTGCACGCCGATAAAACAACTAAACATTCATTTTTTTCCGACTTCAATTAAAGTTATTATAATTTCTGAGAGTAAACACATTTATATCAGAATAAAAAAGTCTATAGCACTCGACCGAGGATGTAGCTTCCTATTAATACTGAGTTTCTTTCGCCAGTTCTTCTCAGGTCTGAGGCCTTTTCTTTCCGGACTGGTAGTAGACTCGTGACGTTCAGTAAAAAATTGTAATAACTTAATACTGAATAAAATATTTTGAATTTGAATGAAAGAATTTTCAGAATCAGATGGGTAGTTTTAGAGATTATTTTCTAGATACAATCTTATAACTTAAAGATTTTACCTCTTTATAATATTAGTGTAGATATAGCAGGGCACTGCTCTAAATATTTAATGAGGGGTAGAATTAGAAAAGTTAGGAGTCAAAGGCGTGGTGGCGCCGCGAGCGTCGCCCAGGGGCGGTTGTGACAGTGTAATTGTGGAGATCGTTAAACAAGTTTAATCATCGCAATCGTTAATGCTCATTACCGCGTCAACGCCGCGATAACGAGCGACCATTCCGTAACGATCCGATATCGCCAATCACAGATACAGGATGTTCTTATCTTTCGACCGTCTACCAGTTGCTCAACTAGTCTATACACTGATACATAATTTTGGCTAAACTGGTGGGACCATGGACAGACGTCCGTACCGATATAACTATGGTGTAAATCAAAGTTTAATTCAACGAATTATTTCCACTAGATGCCATAGTAGCTATATAAAAAAATTAAAGAGTGCGTGTATGAATGTGTACACGAGCAAGAAGTAAAACTTCTGTAGGTTGTCGGTACTCTTTATAAAATTCAATTTATGTTTTAAATAATTAGGTTAAGTGAGATACTAAAAATAACGCATATTGGGCATATTACAATCATATATTTATAGATTATCATTTAGGGAAAGAATATAATATTATATATCATTCGTCAGACAATAACAACGGTTACCATGGCAACAAACGTTCGCCTCGCCCGTAACGTTACACTTTTCGTAACGCATTCACCAGCTTACTCCCCAAGTCAAGCGTACGTAAAGAAGTTTTACTTCAATAAGTTTTGATAGTTGTCGTATTTAGATATAAATCAAAGAGATAGAGTTGAGTTGTGAAATATAATATGGTTGAAAGAAGGAATGCTAACAAAAATAAACGAAGGTAAAATAACCAATTTGTAAAATCTGGTAATCACAAAAGCAGAAAGATTAATAACTTTTATTTTAAGAAAATGTTTAAAAAAATATGTAGAGATCAGGAAACTAGGGATAGGTAGTCTTACTTTTAAGGTTGCTGAAAAGGAAATACATATACCTAATATATGCAGTAGGTACCTGGTAGAATCTAGAATGCGGTAAGATAATTATTTTTGATTTACTTATGTACAAAATAAAGTCCTAATATACCATCTACTCTAATCGGTCCAGTGGGCAGTCTCATACTTTTCAATACCGACCGATTTAGATGAAAGGTAAAAAGATAATTTGAGAATCCCTTGAGGGGGTGAAAATGGGGAAGAAAGTTTGTATGGGGAATCAATCTAGGGACAAACACGAGCGAAGCGAGAGTGGGTCGAAAGTATCCAATAAAAATGTTAAAGCTAACAGTCTTAAATAGTTTTATGAACATAGTATCAACACTTATTAATAAGTAAACCTTTGATATGCGGACACAGAATCCGTCCGAAACGTAAAGATTGAAGGGATTGAACCCCTTAAGAGGTAAAATTTTTAATCTTATATAAATATTACTATCCCATCCTATAAATATTATAAATGGGAAAGTTTGTACGGCTTGTATACTCAATCACGCCGGAACGGCTTAACAGATCTGGGTGAAATTTGGCACAGAGACAGATTATAAACTGCAATAACACATAAGTTACTTTTTATCCCGAAAAAATGAACGGTTCCTTTGGGAAAGACTTGTTTTTGTTTTTCACTATAGACGAACTCGAGCGAGGCGAGGGTGAGTTGCTAGTATTATATATTTTATAATAACCATACCTCATAAGACTTAAAATGCAAAGAAAAATATATTATCCAAGAAGTACCAAACCTATACTGCTGTATATTTTTATCAAGAATCAATCCATTAATTCTTACAGTACTATCAGCTCGTGTTTAACAGCTTTCAGCACACGCTGTATATCGATGGATGCGGGCGAGTTTTTGGCAGTACATTACAATATAGAATAATTCGTTCGGTGCGCGGTCGAAAGTCACGATCTCACGTATCGGTGCCCGCGGCGCCCGTTGTACGCGCACTCAGGGATGCCAATAGTTTCATTTTGATGCAAACTAAAACAGTAATAAGAGAAATGATGAATTCGATGGTTATAGATTTAATCCAAGCATAAGAAAAATGTTTTTATGTATAATATTGATCTTAAAATATTTGCTTAAATTGGATTTGAGATAGTAATTATTTAGTCTATTATGCTCAATTATTGTAATTTTATACATAATAGAATGTAATATATTTAAGTATAGTAGACAAAAGGAATACTTAAACTAAAGCCCCTTTGTAAGATACCATTGATTATGCAGGGAATATTATAGCCTAAAAATATTTATTATTTTAATGATAATCTAAAAACATCTTGTATAGAAGCTTTTAGTGGTATATAATGGTGTAAAGTAGGTATAAATCGTTAGATATAAACTAATTTGTTCCAACAGATCGCGGATGCACTGCGCTCAACACAAAGTCACGATGTCACGTAGCCGCTTGCCGCTCGCGGCTCGAACACCAATGAGGGTTGCCAGACTACATATAGTATTTTTAAATAAAATGTTTAATGATACATCAAATAGTAAAAGTAATATAGTACAATAATGTTGCGAGACTATTTTATATTAATGGAAGTAATAAATATTATTATTTTTAAATTTATAATCATTTATTTTTTAATAGAAAATTCTTGTCTGCATTGAATAAAAGGTTTTACACATAGGAAGAAGTTTTTTTTTAATAATATTTAAACTTAACCTCCTAACGCTGAAAGCGCACACTAATAAATTAAACCTAATCAAAGTCAACATCGCTTTATCTTATTTTATCTTATGCGTATCTTATCGCCTACAGACAAAAAATAATCTATGTAATTAAACGTGATTCTATTAAAAAATGGCTAGTATTAAATTAAATAAAATATACTTACAGTCATTAGCTACTAGTGTTTGCTCGTGGCTACGCTCGCACGGTAAGCAAGACACGGATTGCATCTCTTTGTCTCTTATGTAAATCTGTTTGTATAGAGTACGTACGCTTACGCATGCTTGCAGACAGACATAGAAACCCTAAGGAGTCGATTACAGTATGTTTAATGTCCAAATAAAAAAAAAAAACTTAGATTTACATGAAAATTACGTGAAAATTATTTGATGTCCGTATATAATTCCTATTTTTGTTTTTTATATAAATTATAGGCTGGTTATCATAAGCAATACAAAATTCCTTTTTCATTATGAGTATTTCAGAAATATACTTATTGTTTATTAAAAATTTCACCTTTTTAAAATTTGAGTTCCTTTCATTCGGAGACAACAGATTTACAAGTGATCTCTGACCCATAAACAAAAATAAAATAACTTTATGGTAACAATCACTACAAATCATTACTCTATTTCTGCATAAAGGAACTACAAACCAACAAACACTCACATTTTTCCATTCTAGTGTATATAGTTAATGGCAACCCTAGTATCTAGGAATTAGTTGGTACAGGCGACAGTCGGGCGGCGGGGGCGGGCGGTGTCAACTTATAACGAGTTTGGACAACTCGCTAATGAGTGGAGAGAGATGTCACGCGCAGGCCACTTTGCCCGCGGTGACGCGGCGTGTATTGGCTCGCGGTATTGTGTATGCTGTGTCGCACGCCGGTGTATCGGCTATCGAAAATATTGGTACTTACTTCAACTTTTTCAAGCATTTAAAACTTTTTCGAGCTCTCGTCGAAACTTTGATATGTTTGTCGTATCTTAAAAAAGAATATATAAAATTAATACTAGAGTAGACTTTGCCAGTATTTATTTTATGAGTATTTTTTATACTTAATTCAACATCTCTCATTGCTCTTAACTTCGAAACCCCATAACTACGTATGTTGGGATTTACTTAGAAAAATTTAAGAATTTAATCATACCAAATTTTATCAAAATCTGTCCAAAAGTGGTTTTCTCGTGATGCGTTCCTAGACAGACAGACAAACAGACAAAAAATCTATAAACTATAAATTCGGGCTCTGTACCATAATAATGACTATTCCAATAAGATTTTTCAAAAAATATTTAACGTATAGATTTGACTCAGAATTTTATTATACGTATAGATTAAAAAGTTTTAATAAACTTCTAACGAAAAATTCTATCTACTTATATAAGGAAAAATTATATTTCTAAATGCATGAATTTAGATACACCTATTGATATTGATAAGTCCTTTAACTAATGTCTCCTTGTCTTCTTAAAAAAATATAATACGAATAAATTAACATAAAACACTTTTATGTTTATAATCAGCCTTTTTTATGTCCCACTGCTGGGCACGGGCCTCCCTATAATACGAGGGGGATCAGGTCATAGTCCACCGCGCTCGCCAAGTGCGGGTTGGTGGACTGCTTTTAAGTTTAACTAAGTACTAAGTTTAGGAAATAGTAAACGTCCCTACGGTTTGGTTCTTCCCTAGACAAAAACAAATCTATCCCACGGGAACCGTACATCTTTTCGGGATGATATATAGCCTATAGCTTTCCTCAATTAACGGGCTATCTAATGCAAAAAGAATTTTTCAAATCGGATTAGTAGTTCCTGATAATAGCGCGTTCAACCAAACAAACAAACTCTTCAGCTTTATAATATTAGTATAGATGTACCTACTAGGTATAAAATGAATAAATATTTTACTCATATAATATAACCTTCATAGATTTATATACAACTAGCAACTGACCCTCGCTCCGCTCGGGTTCATCCCTACTTACGTTTTAAGGTTTAGGATAGATTTCTCAGAGATGCAAAATTTTCCCGCAGTAAAAAGTATCCTATATGTTAACCCGGATAGCCAGCTATAATCATACCAAATTTCAATAAAATCCCTCCAGTAGTTTTTCCGTGAGGCGGTAACAGACAGACAAACAGACAACAATTCTAAAAACTATAGATTCAACCTCTGTATCGATAATAATGTCTGTTTCAATAAGACTTTCCAAAAAATATTTAATGTACAGTTTCTGCTTAGTTACAATTTTATTATATTATGTATAGATAATAATTAATAACAATACATTTGTTGGTTGTGAATAAAATTATTGTAGTTGATGTCAAGCATATAGTTTGGTTATTCCTTGATTCCCATTTATACGAGTATATTCTCGCTTTCGGATATTATATACGTAACGTATGTATTTCTAGCTATCTACTCTACAAAATCTATACTAATATTATACAGCTCAAGAGTTAGTTTGTTTGTTTGTTTGGTTGATCGCGCTTATCTCAGGAACTACTAATCCGATTTGAAAAATTCTTTTTGCATTAGATAGCCTGTTAACTGAGGAAGGCTATAGGCTATACCTATATGATCCCGGAAAAATGTACGGTTCCCGTGGGATAGATTTGTTTTTGTCTAGTGACGAACCCGAAGTGAAGCGAGGGTGAATCGCTAGTAATTTATATTTGTAATGAACAAATAACCTGAAATCTAAATTTTAACCGTTCCATTTCTATAAATATTCTTATAAGATAAATTATATGGCAAATACAAGAATTTTCTTCGTCAAGAAACGACGGACAGTGTCAATCAGTCGTTTATCCAAAAGCTCTACAATGGATGCCCAAAGTACTTTTTAATATTTGTATAAAAATAAGAAATGTTCGAAAAAGATGTTAGCGACTGCATTTATATTTAAAGCATATGTATAAAATACTAGTTATCATAGTACTTCGATAAAGAGTAGTCCATGCTATCAAAAGGTATCATTCTACTAAAGAAGGAATTTTTAGAATGAGTTCAATTAATATTTTCAAAATTTCTAAATATTTTATTTGTCTTTTCCCGCGTGGTTTTAGAATTTTTAGATAGCACATCATTTCTACATAAGTAGGTCATAAAATGCCAAAACAATTGTTACCGCCCTGTTAGTTCCCGAGATCAACGCTTTCAAGTAAATAAAAATCAAAATTTTCAGCTTTTTAGGTATATTATTACCTACTTTGATGACTTTGACGACACGTTTGGCTCAGTTTGTAGTGACCCTACTTGCTGTGCCAGCGGTCGCGGGTTCGAGTCCCGCTGGGGGCATTCATTTGTGTGATGAGCACGAATGTTTGTACTCCAGTCATGGGTATTTATATTTATAATATGTATGTATTTAAAGTTATATATGTGTAGTATATCAACTATCTGGTATTCATAACACAAGCCTTGTAGCTTTACATGGAACTAGACGGTGCTGTGTGTTAATGTCCCAAAGTATTTATTTATTTATTTTATTTACTGTAGATAAGATTAGAAACATGCAATATCTCAATACTTCTATCAAAACAGCATCAACTTATTTCTCCTTTAAAAAGGACTATATTTTCTAACTATCATAGACATTATATGATCAGGAAGAATAAAAACTTTAACAGACTAATTTTTATTAACATTTTTATTTTATTCAAGTAGTTAAATTAATTCAATTATATTGTAAATGGCTTCAAAGCATGCCAGTAGAACATAGATTACTTCCACAGTTTCATGTAGAATGAATAAGACGCGAGGGAGATTGATTGGTAAAATAAGCTTATTATTCTATTAAATTTCATTATCAATAAAAACTTTATTTTATGTATATAACTAAAACATGTTAAAATATGGTTAGATTTTCAACATTAACATGGGTTTTTGTGATAGCTTATTTCTTACGACAAATAATATTTGAATGACTAACAAATACTATCAAAACATGTACTTTTAAAGTCGTATGAGCAAGCAAGCATTAAATGATTTCTCACAACTTTCGGAGTCATCGTTCGTGAGTTTATACTCAGGTATTATATCATGTGTCATTGTTATCAACACGCTTGAATATCGGCTGTTATCAAAATCCTTTATCGAAATTAAACCACTACATCACGCATTAAATCTGTTATCTCCTGAAAAGACTACAATATGAAAATAAGATACGATCTTCCATGATGATGATCTTCCATAAACAACATTGTGACTTTACTCATTGTTAACAAGTAAGAATTTTAAATATAAGTTTAACTAAATACTTAATACTTTTTAAATTTAGTAATTAAATAAATTTATCTTTTCGAAATATTAATAATTTATAATAATTTGGATTTTTTCCCAGATTTATTTAGATTTTTTAGTTCCCGACGTTTTGAAGGATTTTTATAAAGCATTCGAAATGTTGGAAACTAATAATCAAAATAAATGCGCAAAAAAATCCGAAAAGTTAGTTTTATTTAAAACTAGCATTGCCTGCGACTCTGCCCGCGTTCAGATAATCAAAAACCAAATTCTTAGGTATTACATATTAGTATAGTACTCTTACATTGCAGTTTTTGATTTTTTTTTCCGAAATGAAATATTTTCTCGCAGTAAAAAGTATCCTATATGTTGGCCCGAATAGCCATCTATCACCATACCAAATTTCATCAAAATCTGTCCAATAGTTTTCTCGTGATGCGGTAACAGACAGACAGACAGAAAAACAAAAATTTTAAAAACTATAGATTCGGCCTCTGCATCGATAATAATGACTATTTCATTTATATTTTCCAAAAAATATTTCATGTACAGATTCGCCTTAGTTAGAATTTTATTATATGTATAGATATACGTATGTAACTTGCTGATTGTTAACATTGTTTTAGATATATGTATGTACAATGTACATACCTACAATAATAATAAAGACGTTTTATCCTAAAACATTAAGCATGAACATATGGTACTTAAATTCTACAGCACTTAAATTTGTAGCAAATTATAAAATGCTTAGACAGAAACAGGAATGCCCTTCTAACTTCTACCACACAAAGGGCTCTTAAAAAATTAAAATACAATTTTAAGTTGTTTCGTTACTCGCATCAAACGCGAGTACCCTTACCAGTAGCCAGCGGCCCTCAGCGCTTCCCTCCTCTGCCTCAGGACTACCCTCAGGACTCTACACTCGAACTATAATCTTTTGCTGACGGTACAACGACAAAATGGCGGCGGTATTTGCCCGTTTTCATATTTCGCCCCGGGGAAGGACCCTCTATGTAAACATTCCAAATAAAAATGCGCCATTACTATTTGCATTCATATCTAAAGAAAACATACATGCTAAATATTGCGCAACGAAATCATAACCAATACGAGTAAAAACCTGCCTTAATTATTACTATATAAAGTTCAATTTCTGTAAAGTCTACTAACTCGATGCGTGCATTTGAAGTCTCGGAGCGGTTGAATGCGTGTTAGCCGACTCGCTCTAACAAAGGCGCTAGTGTGCTCTGTCTCGCTCTCACGGTAAGTAAAAGGTGGGATGATTGAGACGTAACTGCCAACTGCCACTGGTCCCATTATACACCTCGAGAATAGTAAACATGTCGAGTGATGTACCACTATGATAGTTGCTATCGATAAAAATAAATAGTTTGTATCAATATCTAACGTTATAGAACGTTATGGACTTATGTTAGTTGTAGTATAGATGACGTAAATACTAAGAAAATAATTATAAATTTAATCATAATTTTTTATTTTCAATACGAATTACAAATTATAATAATAAATTTCTAAAATGTAATATTTCGAAACTTAATTAAATAAATCGTATATTATTAAAGCAATCAATCCCAATTTAGTTCCAATTAGATTTTTCCTTACACTAGTTAATATACAATCTCGTATATCTGATATCGTCGTAAATAGATAGGTATGAATAGTTATACAAAATGTAACATGTATAATATAACAAGGATATTATAGCATCGAATAGTATCGATAAAGAATCGCTCACGTCCCTAGCACACGGCTCGTTCATCCAACCATAACTAATAGTCGTGAATAAATCGCCCGAGTCCGCACAAAGCCGCATTTTTTTCCTCGCGCCTTCCCACCAATGAGAGCGCGTCGTCAGACACCGGCTGAACCAATCAGAGTGCGACTTTTCAGAAAAAGAATCTCAAAATTATACTCGGTTGAATTGATCGCATGTTTTCACTTCAACCCCGGACCGGCCGCGACTTCTTTCGCGTTGATTGCATATTGTAAACTAATTTAAACTCTCGCCAAAGGGCATAAGGGTCAAACTCGGAAGCTATAATATACACTCCTGAAGGGTGGCGATGATTGTAATTGCAATTGCAAATGGCGTCGAAATACGCACCGTTAATCAAATAATAGGAATGCTTCACAGAATCCCGTAAAATAAGTTGTTGATGGAACCTCAGTAAGAAGGTACCTACTCGTACAATGCACATTGTACAGCATCAGATCATTATGGCATCTTAATAGTTGTGTTATATCTGTCTCAGTAATATATTAAATAAAAATATTGAAGACTCTAATTTCTCTAGTTAGATTTAGTTATAAATATATGTATATAATTTGTATGGCAAAAGTGAGGGCAATATATGTTTAATTAGTGTAATATATTTATATCTAAGTATAATAAATACTTATATAA
Source organism: Fabriciana adippe (assembly GCA_905404265.1). Classification (NCBI taxonomy): domain Eukaryota; kingdom Metazoa; phylum Arthropoda; class Insecta; order Lepidoptera; family Nymphalidae; genus Fabriciana; species Fabriciana adippe. Next base: position 212,594 of record FR989996.1, on the reverse strand, counting down.
ATAAAAACCAACAACCGGCCATTACATCTCTCAAGCTCTACCTATGTCAGAGCCACCCTGGAGGATTTTTAGTAAATTTCCTCAGATTTCTCAAAAATCACGTCTATCCATCTGACTCTAGCCGCATAGGAGAAAGGCAAACATAGAAACAGATGAACCATTTTCACCATTACAATATTTTTATTATAGCAAAAATAATATTATAAAGGATTAATAGGGGCGCTGGCCTTAATAAAGGTAGAAGAAAGGAAAGAATGGCTGAAGAAAGTACAGTCTTTTCTGAGAAAAATGTTAATGAAAATGTTTTTAATCCCTGGAGGATTCCCAGTAGTTAAAAACGTTTTCAGAAATGCTTAATAAATTAATTTTATCAAAAGAAACTCATTTTCAATATAAAATTAAAAATAATTAGTGTTACTGAATCTTTTTAATATGACTGTCAATATACATATATTATGTTTCTAAATAAATATGATAATGTTGATTACAATCTACAAAGCTGTAATTACTACAAGTTAGGATTTATTTATAAATTATCCGTACTAGTAAAGTAACTCTGTCTTTCTGTCTGTTTGTTTATCTGTCAAGACTTTGAGAAGGACTTAGGATAGTTTTTATCCTAAGTCCTTCTCAAAGTCTTGAAAAGGGTGAAAGTTTGATTGGGGAATCAATCATTTCTCAAGTACGTATACATAGTCTATCTATTTCATAATAACCCGAGCGAAGCGAACATGAATCGCTAATTTATCATATAATTTCCATTTCTCAAAACTAAGGTCACACATAAAAGATTTAAACTGTTTTGTTATCATTATCAATTTGAACTGCCAAAATCACGAACGCCAATCTTATAACAATATCAACATGATCAAATGAAGAGCGCATTGAAACGTTGACAGTACGTAAATAAGTGCTTAATAATATTTTTGGCCACATCTTAAGGCCCATTCAAGTCCAGTCACAACAAATTGTAAACTCTAATCCTATTGTGACAATTTCGCACGCCGCCCACCACCTCACTACCGGACACTGGTCTTTGTACCCACAATGCCCTTTTGTGTTGCTATGGGCAATGACAACAACCACAAAGACATGAGTGACGTATCTCTTCAGATATTTTTGGTGCAGCAATGATTCGACACATTCGACCCATTGATTGGTTTTTTTTAATAAATCAAAAATGCTCACCTGTCAACAGCGATTGCCATTGTTATTTGGCTTTGGAAAGAAGTGATTTCTTTTGCACATTTAAGTTATTTTAGTATTAAAAATTATGGAATTATAATTATATTTTACAATAATAAGCTATAGTTTTTTTTTGTTATTATTTCTTAAGCCCGACGTTTTTCTTAAGAAAATTATTTTAACATTTTAATGTTAACAATTAATTAATTTATTGCTATAAAAAATGTGCATTGACTGGTTTTTTGGACGATTTTACTCCTTAAAAAAATAAAATTGGAAGCAAAATCGACTAATGTCATATATATATATATATATATATATATATATATATATATATATATATATATATCGTTGGCGTAGGTGGAAAACTAAATAACTGCGATTTTGGCCAAATTGACATTTAATTATTTTCATAATACCCAAAAAATGCCGCATATTTTACTCTAACAAGCATTTTCATAACTTGTCCCGTTTCAGAAATATAGCCGTTTTTATATTCCAAATGGTAAAGTAAATATGTTGAAACAGTAACGTAGAAAGAGACGTAAAGTATATAAAATTAACGACAGTAACATTTTCTCTCATTTATAGATTATACCAAAAAGTTGGAAAAACATCAGTAAATCGCGATTTTCTCCAAACTAGAAAATTTGAGTTATTTAGTTCTCCACCTACGCCGACGATATATATATATATATATATATATATATATATATATATATATATATATATATATATATAAATTTATTTAAAACATACTAACAATCTTATCCTATCCTAACTACCAGCTGTAAAAAGTTACGTCTGATTTTAATCAATATTTTTTTACACTCTACATAATTTACCACAGACCACAACAGTGTAACAGCAATCATAAATAGATGCTTGTGGAGATAATATCTATTATAACATTGACGTAGCGTGCCCCGTCATTGTCCGACTGCTGCACCCCTGACACGTGACCGTCCACTAATTGATACCTGGAAAAAATAAAATGATCGGCTTTTTGATTATTTTCAATTGTTTTATTTGAAATTATTAAAATGGACAGTAGTAGATATTAAAGCACACTCTAACTTTTCAAATTCATAACTTCACTCCCACCTGCTTTACTCTCGTATACGAATTTGACTCGCATGGTACTAAATATTCTTTACAAAATCGCTATAACTCTTAAAGATTTAATAGACATCGATTTCTATACTCCGACTTGAATCAATGCGTTTTGTTTTTATATCGTAACTAGCAACTCACCCTCGCTTCGCTCGGGTTCATCCCTAGTTACGTTTTAACATTTAGCTCAGAGATAAGATATTTTCCAGCAGTAAAAAGTATTATATATGTTGTCGCGGATAACCATTTCGAATTAACCACGAATTTCATCAAAATCTGTCCAGTGGTTTTCTCGTGATACGGTAACAGCCAGACAGACAGACACACAAACAGACAAAAATCCTAAAAACGGTAGATACGGCCTCTGTATCGATAGTAATTACTATTTCAGTAAGATTTTCCAAAAAATATTTAATGTACAAATTCGACTTTATTATATGTATAGATTTCCAAAAGTATTTATATACTGATATATGTCAATAGTTCTTTTTAGGAGTAATAAAGGAAGTTAATTTACTATATTTGAGTTTTTAGATAGGAAAAGATTATTTTCTTACCAAGTATATATGTATATATATAAAATATGCCACTCTTATTTAGCATTGTTCTGAATTTCATAAGACTTTTTGAAAATAATTCATTAGGTACAGTGTCCGAAACACACAATTAAAATGTTGACTCCGACGATTTTCAGGAATAAGTTCGCCTATTGTATATCTAATTGTACAAAAGTAGATAAAATATTTACATAATAGGAAGTCTTCATACTCGTAACAAAAAAACCTTAAAGCAGAACATACATGAATGGAGAAATTGTCGTAAATATAATAAAAAATCCATCAGTATTTAATTAATTAGTGGTTAGACAAATATTTCATTATTTAATCAGGCCATAGTTAAACAAAACCAACAAAAGATGAAAAAATATAGGGTTAAACGAGTTACAGGAAACAAGGACGCAAAGACTTCCGCGCTAATCGCCCGTATTACTTTCCAATCAGTTAACGTTTCCAAACAAACCGATTGTCTTCATTCCGGCGCACATTATTTCTAAAATCAATTGATCCTCATCGAACGCGAGTATCGCGTTGCATCGATCAATCTCCAATACGTATTGATCTCGTTCTATTTATATTTGTTTTGAGGTTCGTGTTACGTGTTGGCAAAAAAACCACTATTGAATACAATTTTTTGCTTTAATCGCTTATTTGTTTGTTTAAAAACAATTTATTTTGTTTTCTTTAAAAAATACTATTAGTATTAATTGTTACACCAAAAATGGTAGACGTTCCTTGTTTAATTTAAAAATAATATATTAAAATAACATCAATCCACTAAAAAGAAAAAACTGAACAGGCATGTTTAATTTACAATACCGACTCTAAAAATATTTGATTATAAATGTTACGTATCAATTAAAGATTTGATTATATGTAAATAGATTTACATTGGACAATAAGACTTCCCTCGACAGCTTGTTGTCTCCATCATAAGACCATCGATGACAATCATTAGGCAAAATCAAGATGTCAAAATCATCAATAAATAATCCCAAACATATGGTATGCTGGTAACCGTTGAGGAGTTCGCTCCGCTTCCCCGATCAGATTAAATCCAAGTCTTTTTATTATTGTAGTGTTATCAGAAATATTTTTTAACGAAACAAGCGAGAAAACCATCATTCTCCATTTTTCTTCATTTAGAGATGATAAAGTTTTCAAACATTATAAAATATATAAAAAACGAAACTAAAATCTTACATACTTACCTATATAAAAGTATAATTATTAACTATTAGGACCTGCCTTTACGTTTGATTCTCGTAGCGCTGTAGCATCGCGTAGGCTTCTACGACACGTACTTTACCTTTTTGCTTTATACAGCTTAACTATGTATATATATTAAATAAGTACGCTTTTCTTCTCTGTCGGTCAACTGATTTATTTTGTTTAGTAGCTATTTACGAGCTTTTGTGCTATACTTTCTTAAATTTACGCGAATATTCGACATTTTAAATAAAACTATCATCACTATCAGACATCTAAAACCTTAGTCTCTCCCGTGACCATGATTGCTGTAAAGCATTCGAAACGTCGGGAACCAAAAATCAAAATAAATCTGTGAAATAATCCGAAAATATAGTTTTATTTACTAGAGCTTTTGTGTTACCAATAAAGAAAATTTAGAAACAGTTTTTTTTTATATAATAGATAGATAAATACTATTCATATTATATATTCTCCTCAAATTTTCATTAATGATTATGGTGGAATTTCAACCACTGGGCGAACTTTAATGTTGATACCAATCTATTTCATCGTTATGATATAGCGAAAAGTTACATATCTTCGTCGTATTGTATACGAAATTAAATTAACCGGTTACTTTTAAATATATATATATATATATATATATATATATATATATATATATATATATATAAACTAAATGTGTAATAAATAGTTATTACGCAAATGTAATATCTCTTTTTATTAACAACACTTAGTTTCTTTAACTTTCTGGAAATCTCTGATATTTTTGAGGCATCTCTGTATTTAATTTTTAAAGATGCAACAAATAAATATTTTTTAGAGTTAAATTTTCCTTCTGCACAAACGTAAACTACATTAACATTTTATTTTATTTCCCATCCAATTAATAACTTTTGGTAGTCTATAATTTTGACACAAACACTAACAATGACACCCATTGGTTCAGCCGACACCTACATTACATAGCACAAAGAAATCCCTCCAACATAAACAGCATTGAACCAACACTGAGGGTTGAAGTAAATAATAATTTTGTTAATAATAAAGTCCCAATTTCCATACAATACAATAATTTCTAATCCACATCTGCTTATTAAAGCTGGTATTTAGAATGACAATACGCCCCTACCCACGAGAGAGTGCGACTGCGACGTTTTCATTCAACACTCTGCACTATAGTGTATAATGCTATGTATGTAGTAAAAACATTAGTCACGTCCATTGTACATGTGATTAGTGACTACCCCATTATGTAAATAGTTAAATATAATAATTTGCCTGTAAGGGTGTTTTACACCTTAGAGTAGTTATTGGCCTTAGAAATATGTTAAGTTTTGAATTTAAATATTACTTATTTATTTTGATTTCTGAAAACATACAGTTTTATAAATAATAACTTAGAAGCTTTGAAATAAATTATATTTATAGAGAAGGGCATTTCAAAACTCTGTTCGTTTCAAGAATAAGTTTTAAATTTTAGAATTTTCCATTTTAAATTACCTTCTAATGAGTGAATATCATTCGATTATAAAGCAATGTAGCATATTAAATTAAAATGTTAAAGAAATAAATGCAAATTAAGCTATATTAAAATGTTTTTTTTTTTTCAATAAATAAAAATTTTCTATTCCAAACAAAAAAGTGTTTTTTTGTAATGATGTCACTTCTGAATTTTAATAAATCTATGAACATACGAGTAACGTACGCCTCCCTATAAAGCAAACACGTCGACGAGTTTGTCAGATCGCGCTGATACAGCATGATTGACAATTTACTGGAAATAAGTAAGGTAAAAAAGTTATATAATTTATAACATGACCACAATTGCTGAGTAATTTCATCAATCGTCATGCTTTACTTAATAAAATCGACGACAAGTTTGGCTCAGTTTAACAATTCAACATATTTATACAGAAAATAATTATAACTTAAAAATTTTAGGAGATGGAGGATTGTGTCTGTTATTCATTATGTTAAATTTGCGATACAAATCTTTGCAATTTAATAAAAGCCATTAGAAAGAGAGAGAGAGAGAGAGATAAACAATATAAAAGATTTCTGTAACTTGAAATGGAAAAGAATCTCACCGATCAAGATAGCTAAAACATAAATATGTTAAACTCATTTCTTCTGACTTTTACTTAATCCGTTAAACCGTTACAACATTTATGACCACAAGATGAAAATAAACACCTTGACTTACTCATTACTATTATTTTTTAATTTGTTATATGTACGAGTACCTATATATATATATATATATATATTGTATGCACTTATATACGTCTTACTGACTTAATGACTTAACTGATGTAAATACTACAAATTTATATTCAAACTAGCAACTCACCCTCGCTTCGCTCGGGTTCGTTCCTAGTTACGTTTTAACGTTTAGCTCAAGGATGAGATATTTTCTCGCAGTTAAAAGTATCCTATATGTTGACCCGGATAACCAGCTATCATCATACCAAATTTCATCAAAATCTGTCCAGTGGTTTTCCCGTGATGCGGTAACAGACAGACAGACAGACAGACAAAAATTCTAAAAACTATAGATTTGGCTTCTGTATCGATATTAAAGTCTATTTCAATAAGATTTTCCAAAAAATATTTAATGTACAGATTCGGCTTAGTTACAATTTTATTATATGTATAGATATTATTTTCAAACCAACATTGTTGCATATAAAATTTTCGGTACAAATTTTAATACAATAAAATTAATAATTTCTTAGATTTACGCGAATATTTGACATTTTAAAATAAAACTTATCTGATTTTTTCGCGCATTTATTGTAATTGAATGTCGGGAACCAAAAATCAAAATAAATCCTAACTTAGCAGCTCCATGTTGGTAAGTATACTGTGTAAGACATCCGCACCTCGAAGAATATGTTAAACTTCCGATTTTACGTATTATCTCCGTTCATATCAAATCTTTATCAAGAAAGAAAGAAATAGACTTGAGTTTGCACACACACTTTGTTTGGCTCCCATCATCGAAAGCGGTTAAAATTCATAAAAATATATTTAGCGTATTTAATCCCTCCCGGACAAATTCTAAGAAATCCGTGCGAATTTCCGAGAATTCAATTGTTATCTAGCACACCGGTGTGCTCGCGGTCCTCGAGGTGTTAAGACTACGCAAAGTAATACGCAAAGTGATCAATTGTTTTGTCATAAATTATTACTTAGAATTCTAAGTTTTCAATCGCGTTTCAAAAAGCTTCACTAAGAATAAGTTAGATACTATCTTTTATATAAGAATAATATAATGTTATATTCGAACCGCAAGAGATTTACACAAAAGCGTTAAGATAAAGTAGGTAAAAGTACCCTCATGCTACAACTCTGACGTGACATGTAACCCTTTTTTATTATTCACATTTTATTTAATCTCGTCACCCTCACCGCCGTCACGTCCTGTACTCACTACAATAGTGCTACACGAGTACTGATAAAAGTAAAACGTATTTTATATAAATACATTGAATACCAAATGTGCATTTAAATAATTTCAATAAACCTCAATGAGTAGCGCGTCGCCATCACTTCAAGTGATAGGCGGGTACGGGTCGTCCAATTTATATTTAAAATTCGCTTCGTGCTTCGGTTAAAATGATCTACGTACATAATATAATTCTAACTGAGCCGAATCTGTACATTAAATATTTTTTGGAAAATGTTATTGAAATAGTCATTATTATCGATACAGAGGGCGAATCTATAGTTTTTAGAATATTTGTCTGTCTGTCTATCTGTGACTACATCACGAGAAAACTAATGAACGGATTCTGATAAAATTTGGTATGATGATAGCTAGTTATCCGGGTCAGCGCATAGGATACTTCTTACTGCGGGAAAATATCTCATGTCTGAGAAATCTATACTAATATTATAAAGTTGAAGAGTTTGTTTTTGTTTTTTGGTTGAACGCGATAATCTCAGGAACTACTGAATGGAATTGAAAAATTCTTTTCGTGTTGGATAGTCCATTTATCGAGGAAGGCTATAGGCTATATATCATCCCGGAAAAATGTACGGTTCCCGTGGGATAGAGTTGTTTTTGTCTAGAGACGAACCCGAAGCGAAGCGAGGGTGAGTCGCTAGTCTATAATAAACATTAAAACGTTACTATGGACGAACCCGAGCGGAATGAATCGCTAGTTTAAATTTATAAATTATTCCTTAAAATTAAAACCTAATAATAAATCTATAGATAATATTCTGGCATTCAATAATAATATTTTAAGTCTAATACTACATAATTTTTAAATTATTTTGGTTAATTTTATTTTGTAATTTAAAAAAGCTTAAGTAATAGTCATTCCACAATAATTAACGGGTAGAATTTTTTTTTTTTTGGAAATAACATACATATTATATATCTAACAACTTACATTTATTTCAATACAGCTTAAATAATTTATATTCGTAAACGATCGTCGACATGTACATATGTACCTATTACACTTAACGTCTTGGCTCAATATTAGCATACTTTGCTTACGAAATTAAGAAGAGCTTTTACTACAGACTACGTTAACTTTCAGCCAGATAATCAAAATTGCAATTTTCAAATCACAAACCAATGAATTCCTCAAATCAGTATCGCCTGAGGCGCCCCACCGTCGTATATAGATTTATAAGTGGATAAAGGCATACAGTTTTGGAAAACACCATAACGTAATTATTTGCTGCATCATTATAAGTAGACACTTATACAGCATACATATTCTATCAAAATAAAAATTTACATTTTGTTTAGCACCTTGACCCTCTTATCTAAATAATTAGTAGTGTACAGTAAGATGAAGTATGCTAACCTTAAAAAAGGACAAATCTAAACTTTAATTTGTCGAGGTAAGTGATTTTATTATTGTAATATATTCGGAAGTGCTATTGAATCATAACATATCGAAAACATAATAACTGCTATAACGGGTTGTTATTGAAAGCATTTTTCGCTAGTACGAAGATTTACCTATATCCTCTAGCACTGTTCGAGAGGCAGAGGGTTAGAGGGGCTCGGAGGGAGGAGAGCAGGGGGTGGGGGGTACGTGATGCACGGTTACGCGAAGGGCCCTCGAGGGCGAGCACTCTTTAGGAAATCGCAAATCGTCCGAAGCGACAAGTGCGATGTGCTGGCTTTTGACGGAGCTAAGAAAATATTTGACGATTGGTGAAATTTTTTATTCATATTTTTCTGTTACGATCACTTTAACCTATATAAAAACATATATAATGTAATTATTGACTATATAGACACAATCAAAACACTCTCTAAAAGACTCTATTCTCAAATATCCATCTATACAGGACAAGGCTCAGATCGATAGCCAAAACCCTACTTTTATATATTAATAGTAGACTAGAACTAGGTTATAATTAATAATTTTCAATGTCGAAACTTGTATTTGGTGTTAATTATAACTATATTTGATAAATATGAAATAGCAGAAAGACTACTGTCTTTGCTTCTGACGGTCAATATTGGACCTATCCTGAATGTAAAAGTAAAGATATTATAAAGACTCGATCGGTCAAATAAAAGAATACTAAAACGAAATGTCATTCTACAATCGTTGAAGAATTAATAGAAATCTGAAAAATATATGGGAATGATATATTTATGATTTTATTACATAACTATTCAAGTCGTTTTAAAACAATTTTAAAATTTCTTTTCTTCGATTTTTCATTGTACTCGTATGTATGATATCTTGTCTGAGCCCTGAGATCTATAAAAGAGTTCGCGTGGTTTATTAGTATATTTCAATGTGTATAATGTATATTTGTATATATTCAGCCCTTTTTAACGCTGAGACCGGGCCTTCCTTTAATAAGACAGGAATCAAGCTTTAGTATACAACGCTAGCCGAGTGTGGGTTACGGACTTTACATGTCTTTCGAAAAACCTTCTTTCACTGTAAGAAATGTAGTAATTATGTGGAAAATGATTCAAACATGAGAATATCAGAGTTGGAGACCCAGAATTAGAACCTACTTAACTTGGTTTGCTAAGCGAGTGCGTTACCACTGGGCCACCAGCGCCTTTGATCACGATATCTCAGTATGTTACAAGTGATTAATATAATATTATAATTGACCAACCACATAAAAAATGTTTTCGTAGATCCCGGGCCGAGAGCGGGACCAGCCATTAGGTTGTGGATAGACGACGATTGTCCCGAGAGGCCCCAGCTAAGAGGTAAGAGGCACACGCTCGCAATTTATCACATTGCCTTCCACCGGCTTTTTCCTTACCACTCTCCATCGCACTTACTCTAGTGTAAAGTCAATTAAATTGGAGTCGAATTGGTCTTTAGTTGGCATTTCATACGTGGAATTGGACTGATTTTTCTTTATGCCACTTTTCAAAGTTTGGGATACTTATTAACCAAATTAAAAGTACTATTATTACAAGATTTTACATCTCATATCAACTCTGTAAATAATATGTAAAACAAGTTAAGAAGACAATCGAGTTAGTGACGTTTTTTATATCAATAGGTATATGTACATAGATGTACCTGGTAATTTTTTTAGTGACATTAAAAATGTTATTAATTTTCTATTTTAAGTACTTTTTATCTGAATATCGTAATATTGTAAAGAAGTTTAAAATAAGTTTAATTCACTTTCTTGTAAATGCATTTCAAACACGCCAGTTAACTGCTATTTACTGCATTAGTATCTCTCAGCAATTGAAAAGTTAAACATAATTTAAAAATAAATAAGAAAACGACAAAACAGTGCATGTGAAATCTTCGTAAGTGTGGTTATTGTCTCTAACACAGTCACATCACAGACAGCATCACAATAGTATTACCTGCTTAGTGTAATCTCCCAACGGTTTACTCACGGTCTGATTACTTTGGACAACTTTCTAACAGTATTTTAACATTGCATGCTTGCTAATGTCTTAATATATAATGTTTTGTTGTCTTAACATGTAATATTTGTATAGTAAAGACGAATTATTGCGAAAAAATATTGTGTAAGATATACTTTCGTTTTCATTTACCATTTTTTTAAAGAATTATAAGTTAAAAATTTGATAAAAGAATGGAAATGGTTTGTAGACAGCAGGATCTTATATTTATACGCCTAAAAATTTAATACTTGTGGATTAGATAATCTTTTCTTTAATGGTATTTAAAAATAAAAACAAATGATAGGCAAAATTTCAAACAAAACGTTTTTTAAATTGATTATATCAACTATCTTTTGAGTAAATAAAAGTTTTTTTTTTGTATATTCTGGTATTTTATAGAAGTATCTGGTACTTTTATTTAGTTTTATATAGTCTTCTCTCTCATCATAAACATATCAAGTACCTAGTACAAACGTGCAAAATCTGTCATATAATGTCAAAACTGTGTCAAAAAATAGATGTCAAGAGTAATGTTTCACACAACAATATCAAATAGTTGAATAGAAAAGGCAATAGTTGTTGAAAAATGACACCTTTGTTTGAGCGCAGCTCGCAGCCGGGCGCTGTCGCTGCAAAAAATTATCTTTGTACAGAATCAAGACAAAAATGTCTGAAATAGGTGTAGTATACGAAAATTATTAATAGAGAATACAGGTACATAAAAAACAATTGCCATTCTTTAGTCTCGTTAAAACTCAAAAACGGCTGGGCCGATTTGAGTATTTCTTTTTTTTTGTTTTGTTGGGGGTGTGTCAAGGGTGGTTTAAGTATAAAAAAAGTAGGGAAAACCCAAAAAAACAGCTGGAAAATAGAAAAGTTCAGAACTGTTTTTTCTTTGTACCTATGTATATATACCTAATAATATAGGTATAATCGATCTATGCCATACTTAATTGGATGAATCGCTAGCGAATATAGTTGTAAAGACTTATAATGAAGCTTTTATCAATTCCTATATACCTAAAATTATATGTATAATTATTATTTGTACTTATAAATTATCCAGTAACAATAAAATTAAATTGATATAAACTACGAGTATAAATAGGTCCAATAGTTATTTAGAGAAATACATTTTTACTAACAAAATACACTTAAGACAGCAAATTTTTTCGATCAAGCTACACACTGTACAAGTAGCGAGCTATACAATCGTTGTCATTTCTTAAACTGCTATCTTCCTTTAATCCACTTAAGAAGAGACGCATTTGATCGGCCGCAAAACATCCAATAGTTGTCAATTTGTGGATGGCAAAAACCTCAAAGACCTTTGTGGATCCTTTGAAATGCGATCGATTTGCCATTTCTAAAGATCCATTGATCTCCAAATGTGTTTAATCATTTACGTTGAATGATATCGAGAAAGATCCGCTGTCGCAAAAACATCTAACATATAATTTGTTATTAAATGTTCATTAAAATCATTACATATTATACTTAGCACCTAACTGAGTGTTTGTGTAACTTTTAATGGAGTATTAGTATTATCACCAAACTATTTAAACTTAAAATACATTATTATATACTCGTGAGACTTAGAACTTTATCACGAAAATGTGAAACTCTATGACAATTTATACTCATTTGGACTATATAATGTTGGCAAAGACCTCCTTTAATTGTTTTTTTTTTTTTATTTCTATCTATTCTAATTTCAGGTATGTTTTCTAATTCAATCTTAAAAATAATGAATTTCTATGATTCTATGTGAGTGTATATTAATAATATCTAAAATTTATTATTTCATTTCTTTCTCACGAAGAAATCTGGCCGATCCCTGAGTGAGGTTAACTTAATCAATAAATCACACGAGTAGACTTATATAATAACTTTTCAAATAATATTGCTTGAAATATGTTTTTATTAATAGAATAGGTAGGATTAGGACATCCCTCACTCACTAAAGACTTCTATTCATCCAGAAAAAGTAATGTGAAAGCAAAATACATAATAAAATATTCTTCTCGAATTATTTCCAATAAATCAATGTTATGGTTACGTATATATATTAATTTTATGATAAGCTTAAAAGCTATGATATATGTTATTGTAATGTAAGTATGAGATATCGAGGACAAGTCAAACAGAGGGCGCCCACTTCGCTGATGGACGCGCACAATATCCGCCTTTGTGCGGACCGAAGGCGGGACTACATCTCCGGCCATAAATATTTATAAACACAATTTTTATCATAAAAAAATTGAATGTATGTAGAAAGTGCTATGAAGAAAATGTAAGACTTTGCATATTGTTATAAATCAGATCATTTTCTCTAAATGAATAATCGGTGAATTTTCCTTTAGTAATAGGAATAACATCTGTAAAAAAACTGAGTAAAAAATATTTTATTGCAAATTAAATAAGAAAGTGAAAAATGAATCGCATAAAATATCTATAAACAAATAAGATGTGTCGCAGCGTAGAAGGTATGTAGATTCTTTGTAGGTATATCATTGTCACGGTCCTCAAGTGTAAGATATGTTTTCCGATGTTTAGAAATAGGAGTATTGTGCGCTGATTGGAGCGGCGGAGTGGTGGAGTGGTTCTCAGATATTTTCATTTCGCATTTCCATATTATTTTGTTGAGACGTATTCTTTGTGCTCTGTCCGCTCTAACGAAGGGCCCTACAAAGACCTTTGAAAATGAAAACCGCTCTTTGAAAACCGCCATCATTACGTAGATGTATAATTTACTTTTTCCGACTTCTTATGATTTCGCATTATGATGTTTTTAGAGTATTTTTAGTACTTTGTGTCAAAATAAGAGGATGAGGTGAGATGTTTGTGGTTGAGGTGTTTACATTGCAAGTGTGCAAGTGTACAAGCCTCAATACATGTAGAGGACACGAGTGTAGTTTGCGTTGATGTCTTTTCTATGTGATGAACAATGGGGAGTAATGAAGCTATGCAAATAATATAATTAACTATTACTACATTAATTTGGTTTTGTTATTATTGTACTCTTGTTTAAAGACAAATCTTTAAAGTAGAATATTTAATTAAGTTATTAATATTAAAAAAATATAATATATTAAATTAAGATTCAAAGCCATAAATTTATTTCAGTTCAAGGAACGCCTAATAAAAAGACCTATTTATTTATATAACTATATATATTTTCTATTAATCTTATTATATATGAAAAAAATATATTATACTTATTATGAATCTTCTTGATTTTCATACACTTCTAAGATAGGGACATGAGGGTTGGGTTCAGTGAAGTATGCATTTGCAATCACTTAAGTACTATCCTCTACCCGCTTAGTGGTAAGTCATTTCTTCTAGCTATATGATTCATTGAATTCTTTTAATGCAGTGGAAACGTATTTCTCTAATAATTAATAATGATGTATTTATTTGGTAAATAAATAAATTCTGTTTAGAAAACTGGACGAATATTATTTTATTATTATTAGTTATCTTTTCTGTCTCTTGTTCTCTATAAAACAGTCAGCTTAGAGGACAAAATTAAAAGAAAAACAAATTTCAAAATCTCATCGAATAATATATAATAGATTTTGTTAACAGTAGATCCAATAACCGAAATTTATTTTTTCTTTCTTTATCAAACACTATCCGTTGTTGTTATATCTAGTTGTATTTTTATCTATAGAAGTAAATATACTTTAAGATACAAAAAACATGAATGTTTGATTTATTTATTCATATGATATATTAATTTATTATTCACATAGTTTAAATACAATAAATAAAAATATGAGTTTAAATAATATTTGGGCAAAAACTACAGCAAAATTGAACTGTATCAAAATTTTGCTATAAATAAATGTAAAGCAGGGTGCAGGCAGTAGTACATTATATAATCATATGTGCAAAGTCAGAAGTTTTCCGCCCGTTGGAACCTGATTTATTATGTAGGCAGCGATCAAGGCACAATCACTTGAGGGCAAAATGGAATAACTTCGCCCTGATTTCTTCATTCAAACACCCAAATAGGTATTTTCATATATGCAAGTTAACGCCTTTCATAATAATATTTTATTTACATAATGTATCCTCTATAGCCCTTGACGTATTTATTGCATACAATAGATTTTGTTTGATAAATATTAGACTCAAGTTGAGCTCGTCGTAACTTTGCAACTAACGAAAACAACTTGATGATTACTAATTGTATATACCTAACAAAAATTAGGTCTCAAATTGAACTAGGCATAAAACAATAAAAAGCTAATCAAATATTAGAAATATTTATCTCATATTCTGCAAAAAAACCTAACACCCTCTCCCAGTAATGAGTCCGCAGCGATTCGCGCCGAACAAAAACAAATCCAACTGAAACGCGTAGACACGCACTTCATCAATCCTTATATAAAACGAAGACAAAACAATGCGAGTATAATGTAAAAAATACCTCGGGTTCTGTGGAGTCATCAACTTAAACAAAACTATCACCTACGTTATTTACATAATGGTACCTCCCTCTGCAATAAAGGATATTGCGCCCCGCAACCCCCGCAACCCCCGCAACCCTCGCAACCCGCGCTGTATAACTACTCCCACTATAATGTCATTGTTTTGAGATGACGTCGGGTGAGGGCGGGGGTGCGGGCGGGGGGAGGAGGGGGAGACGAGTCATTAACGGGACTTCGTTACTGGGCGGAACTACGTCGTTACCTAAAGACAAAGCTTCTAGCCATGTGCCCGGCCATTTTCAAGCTGCAAACTTCAGGGGGTGGCTGGAAAAATAGTAATGAAAGTAAATATTTATATGAAATAAAGTCATAATATAAGGTGTTGGCAATCGCAGCCAGCACGATGTCTGCTGGAATCAGAGCTTTGGTCTATAAATCCACTCATTTTAACATAATAGAACCTACATGGTGTTCAATGATCAGCTACGATCAACGATTATCGTAATTGTTAGTATTAGTTACTCTTTACTAAAGTTAAAAATAAAATTACAGTCGAAAAAACAACCTCCTCCTTTTTGGCAGTCGGTTAATGAAAGTGTTTTTCCTTCTTTATTTCAGCCAGACATTTTCAGGTGACATTTTTCGCATATACATTATACATACGTATGTACATTAGGTACTCGACACTCGACACTTACTCGACATTTTCGTAGCATATCTAATAAAATGGAATTACAATAATTTTCAATTATATATATTTTTTATAAGAAGTAATTAATTAACATGTAACAAGAGTCAATATTTTGGGTTTTGTTATCATGGCGTCAGCGGACCAAAGAAAAGCAAGGGCGAATTACTAGTATATTAAGACCTATAAAACATATTTATATCTTGGAAAATTTTAGATTAATTGTATTTACTATTTACCTTATTACGGAATAGGATAAGAAAAGTACATTCTAAGTGAAAGCATTTTATAATAAGTTTGATTATATATAATAACTAGCATTTCCCGCGGCTCCGCCCGCGTTCAGATGATCAAAAACCAAATTCTTAGGTTTTACACATTAGTATACTCATACATTACTTTCATTGCGCACCGCATGATTGGTAAATAATGGCAGAGATTGACAATGCCGCAAAGGTTCCTCCGTTAAATTGAACTTTTTGTTTTAGCAATAACATTTATGTATGTCTATACTTCTGTTTTGTTTGTTTTTTTAGTTTTTCACGATAAACTCTCAAACTACGGAATTAATTTTAATCATTTTTTACTAATAGACAGCTATAGATTAATTTAATATATAGCTGATTATTTAAATTACATAATGATAACTTATCTTAATTAGCGCTAGTTAGTAATATTTTCCAAAACGATTTTCAAAAGAAAGTGTAATAAGTAAATAATTCTAAGCAAATACTTTTTATTATTTCATATGGCTCGGCTAATATGATTAAAGTCGTAAGCATTTTATTGTGCCCTTTAAGCCTTTACCTTCCAAGAAAAGGTGTCAAGAAAAAGTGAAAAAGTTGAGGTATAAGAGTTCCTAAAATACTTTTTCACAGTTTTTGAGATATGAAATATTTTTAGTTACCCGCTTTGGCAGTTTAACAGCCATAAACTTGTTTTCCATAAAATGTTATAAAATAATATAAATTGAACTTATTTTTACGGTGCAAAAAATGAGAAGGTATTGTGGAAACGTAAATATTATTCGTATTTATTTTAGTGTTAACCATACAAAACATGTAAGTAAGAAAAACAACATAGCATTTTGCTATACGAAACCTAAAATGCGCGAGTTGGATTTACATTTGCCCAGTTTTTACATTAAAAGATTAAAAAACATTAACATTATTTACTAAACAATAAAAATTTACAAATATTCTCATTTGAAAATTGTTTCGGCCAACAAAATATTACTAATTTATAAAGCCAAAAAGTTTGTTTTATTAAAAATTTAAGCACGGGCAGGGCCGCGGGTAATTTAGTAGTAATTATAGTAAAGTCATAGAAAGGTTATATCTGTACATTTTTTTTTGATAAAACTACATCTTTTAAAAACACATGGTGACATCTATTGTCAAATAGCTAAATAACACATAAATAAATTTTCATTAAAATAACTATTTTAATGAATAAAATAGCGCTGTTAATATTTCTTTTAAGATAAGTTTTTTTTAATAGTTTTAACATAATATACAAGTAAGTTACCTTGCTAAAGTATTAATAGCATCATCGTGCTTTTACTTTAACCAGTTTTTGTATTTTTTCTCAGAAATGAGATATTTTCCTGCGGTAAACAGAATCCTATGTGTTGACCCGGATAACCTGCTATTACCATACCAAATTTCATAAAAATCTCTCTAGTAGTTTTTCTGTGATGCGGTCACATACAGACAGACAGAAAAAATTCTAAAAACTATAGATTCGGGCTCTATATCGCTAATAATGAATATTTCAATATGATTTTCCGAAAAAATATTGAATTTAGGGGTTCGGCTTAGTTACAATTTTATTGTATGTATAGTTACTAATTTATGAAGCGAAAAAGTTTGCTTTACTGATAATTTAAACACGTTCGGAGCCGCGGGTGATTTAGTAGTAATTCTAATAAAATCTAAAAAAGGTCATATCTGTACATTAATTTTTTTGGGATTAAAACTATGTATTTTAAAAACACATGGCGACATCTATTGTCGAATATCTAAATAACACATAAATAAATATTAATTAAAATAACTATTTTAATGGATAAAATAGCGCTTTTGATAATTTGATTTTCAAGATAAGCTATTTTTATAGTTTTTACCATATTTTGTAAGTTACCTTGCTAAACTGTTTACAAATAGTATCGTCGTGGTTTTGTTCCTACCAGTTTTTGTATTTTTTTTCAGAAATGAGATATTTTCTCGCGGTAAAAAGTATCCTATATGTTGACCCGGATAACCAGCCATCATCATACCAAATTTCATCAAAATCCCTCCAGTGGTTTTTTTGTGATGCGGTAACAGACAGACAGACAGACAGACAGACAGACAGACAAAAATTCTAAAAACTATAGATTCGGCCTCTGCATCGATAATAATGTCTATTTCAATAAGATTTTCCAAAAAATATTTAATGTACAGATTCGGCTTAGTTAGAATTTTATAATATGTATAGATCACACTAAAGTAATATAAATAAAATACACGTACAATAAGCAAGTAGACTAGCCATACTTGCGGCAGTCCGAGTTGAGGTGTACAATACACTTAACTCGACACTTTAACCTGTCTTCATAATACACCTTTAAACTTATGCAGTAGTAGTCATAAGCTAACAAAACCTTTCCTCGCAAAACATATATCTTATGTCATACAATATTAAATGAACAATTCTTGTATATATAATATATATATATATATATATATATATATATATATGTGTAAATTTATTTTTTGTACCTCGAAAACGGCTCCAAAATTTGGATCAAATGTTGTATTTAGATAAGGTTTTGCTTTTTAAGTTTATTTATATAGGAATATTAATTGAAAAAACGTTTTTTTTATATATATTTTGGAAAAAAACGCCGAGGAAAGCTCGGCCGCTTAGGTAGGTACTAAATATATTAAGGCGTGTCTATGAAAGCAGAAAACCTTCGATTGATTACATTAGAAATTAACTTAAATAAACCAAGATAAAGCCGCCGCCCCCCGGCCTAACTCCAGAGCGCCGTTATGTACGTTGCCGAGATTCATCTCGTTCGTTAGCAAATGCATTCCGTAATGAGCGTTTTGTGCGCAAATGTAAAAATATATAAAATGCACTATCAAGTAATGCGGGCCGCCTGCGACTGCACCGCGAATATATTATACACGTAATATATTGCAAAAAATATTTTCTTTTCGGATATCATATTAGATTTTATTGATTTGATAAATTTTCATATCTGTTGTACTATTTGTCCTATTAAAAACTAAACGTATTAAAACTTTACTATGTCTAAACAATTAATATTGCAACAACTAAAATCCTACTAAAAATTCAGTTCATTTTAAAAAATCTACATGTTTGACTGTTTTTTTTTATAATAAAAAAAACTAGTAAAAATAACGTAATCTATCTTAATACGTGAAGCAAAAACTTTGTAGTACCCCTTACTCCGAAAATTGCGCGGACTGAGGAGTATGAAATTTCCCACACTTATAGTTTATATAGAGAATTATGCATAAAAAATACATTAAACTAATTAAAAAACATTACACACACTACATGTATTTGACACACACACATATATATATTCTTTTGTTTATAGTTAAAGTCTGTGATCAAATTGAGGATAGATTAACATTGTAATATACGCAAGACAATAAATATATAACTTAATGAAGTATGGTTGATTTTCAACCGCGCGGCGATCACTAGTAATATTAAAAAGATCCTATATTGTAGTATTTGAAGGATTCTAAACAGTAAACACAAAAACTAAATTTGTATAAACATCAACTATCAAAAACCAACTCTGTTACATTTATTTCATTCGTCAGCGTCTGCGCAATACATATTACATATGTATCCAGACGCTTTTTTTAAAGTCCCACCGCTGAGCATGAGCCTCCCTTCAATACGAGGGGGATCAGCTATTAAATGTTCTATAGATATTTCCTATCACTTATATATAATGAATTACATTATTATAGTAAAAAAATATACGAAAAGTAAAAAATGTGTCGCGCATGAGACGCCTCATCGAGATAATGAGCGCTGTAACCAAGAGGCTGTGCATTACGCGCGTAATTATGTAAACCAGCGTCGCAGCGCCGCCTGCAGCCCACACGTTACATACCCCATGTTCTCACTGGAAACAGCTTACATACATATATAAAACACGAGAACATTAGATCTTCCTCGCTCGCACCGCCATTTGCTAATGATTTGGAATTGAACACTTCATTGTATAACACTGGGGGTTTCGAGAAAGCACTAAGAGAATGAAAATCAAATTGTTTTTCTGATTACATCTGAATTTTTTATCTCTATTTATATTTTTGTTCGTATAGAATGTATCCAACTGGAAGGGCAGAGGGGTTATGCATTTTATAGTTAAAAATGTTAATTGCACGTCACGTATTGACATCGATAGAGCTTTCTTTTATAATCTTATATGTAATTTTTCCTCAATTCGACTAATCTTACATTTCACGAAATATCTTAGTATAAAATATATTTTACTTTTAAATGCTTAAAATATATCGATTCGTTAAAATATCAGCTTATTCAAATCCACGTGAAGATCGATCGACGATCTAGTAAGGATTCTCAGATCTCAGATCAGTTTAGAAGATATGACATAGCTAAGATGTTGCCTAAGAGCGTACGAGTAATAGGTACTCTAAACTGTGCGATTATCGCTTGAGATGAATATACATACGTAAAAATAAAACAATATGTATTAAAAACTACATATATTTTTATCTTAGGTAATATATTAATGAAGTCGATTGAATAAATAAAGTTGTGAAATGAAAACCAATTTCTTTTAAATATATAGTATTTTTTAACGTCGATATTTAAATTATCTGAATATTTTGATTTTTTCTGCTATACAAATATTTATTAACAATGAAAGCATTTCACGTAACCTTTTTTTGGTATCTGGTAGTCTTGCACCACTGTTCAGCTGCTCTGACTCTTTACTGCAGGAAGAACTTTATTTGAAACACTGTTTTGTTTGTTTAAAACTTGCAACTCAGCTTCGTCCCTAGTGAAAAACTAAAACAAATCTATCCCACGGGAATCGTATATTTTTCTGGAATATAAAGAAACCTATCTACTATTCCAGACTATAATCATTCTTTGTGCCTTTCATCCAGATCCATACAAACTTTCGCTTTAATAATATTAATTAGATTTAAAATTAAAAGATGCGTTTAAAGTTTTTGTTAAACCAAATTATTTTATAAATTTCGGGTAAATTAAATAATCTCTAACCAAGGTTTCGAGATCAAGATTTCAAAATTAACCGATGCTTTACGTCACACGTTCGTCAACCCAAGATTTCATTATGATGATATCAATGTTGTATAACACTATGCGTACTTCCTTTAAATGAAAAATAACGCTTTTATAACATATAAATATAATAAAAGTACGTTTCTTTTTAAAACGTTCAAGTCAAGTCGCGAGCGAAAACTCTCTCTCTTGTTGGGGTCGGCTTAGTATGTCAATAATAATAGCCAATGGTATATAGATAGGGTGGATGAAAGAACTGTTGATATCGATTTGTAATATCGAGAGATGATCCCCTACGTATAAACAATTTTTATCCTGTTGTAAAATATGAGGACATTTTATGAGGATCAATAATTCTTTTTGTAAACAAATAAAAACTTTCATAAATAAAATAAAAACCAACTTTCAGACACTAAAGAGTAAAAAAATAACTGACCGGAAGTCTTAATTTACTACAGATATCTACCTAACCAAATATTTTCAAATCGGTGCCAGCTAACTTTGTAAGAAGAATTTATTTGAATAAAATATTCGCTTAAACCGTTTAAGTTAGTTTGATACCAATTTTTATATGAAAGTAACAAAATAAAATTCTCTTTTATCAGTAACACTAAAAATTCGGGCTCTAATATCCATTTCTAGTGTTTTAGGCTTGTCAAATCAAATCTAAATAAGCCCAAACTCAAAGTATCTACTATTAGTCGTTGAAGAGTTCCACTATCCACCTTCTGGCCGTACCATCAGATCAGCTCGACGATACCGAATCACTGCACTATCATCGGAAATACAACACTTGCAAAGTTTCAAGTCAATATGACAATTAAAAGTAGGTTGAATTTTCATTAGCTATTTGTCCTTAGGAGTGGTATTTTTTCTTCCAATTTAAATGGGACCAAACGAAAAGTATACACTTTGAAACAAAAAAAATTCTAAATCGGTTAATAAATGATGGAGTTCTGAGGTAGCAAACATAAAAAAATACAACTGAATTGGGAACATCCTCCTTTTTTGGAAGTCGGTGGAATATACCTCACAAGATTTTCCTTGGAATTAATTTCAAGTTGATTTAGAAGCCCGTGATGTTTTGAGTTAAAAAATCATGATATTTAGTATATTGTTATTTTACCTTCATTTACCTAAGTAGGGGCCATTTAAGTACTTTAAGTTAAATAATGAGTACTTTTTCGGTTCAAAAATTATTACAAATGTTTGTTTATAAATTATAAGTGTTTCAAAAGGGAATGATTTTGTGAAACGCAAGTGTAAAACAAATAGTAATAGATTCACAGAAGGAAAATATTTAAAACTAGCGATTCACACTCGCTTCGCTCGGGTTCATCCCTAGCTTGTTTCCCCATACAAAGATTAAACTCCATTTTCACCCCCTTAAGGGATGATTTCCGGGATAAAAAGTATCCTATGTCCTTCCCAAGGTCTCAAACTATCTTTTAATGATATGAAAATGAAAACATCTAAATCGGTTCAGTAGATCCAGAGATTACCCCCTACAACATCACCAACTCACAAACTTTACCTCTTTATAATATTTGTATAGATAGCATATAAAATGAATATCATTTAAGAGTTTTACTAGAACTTGCAGATAAGTACTTTAAGTTTTCACACGTGAATACATCCTGATCAACATTTACTATAGTGTTAAAATCTAATTTAAATGATAATGTAATTTTTAAAACTATATTATTACTAGAATTTAAAGAATACTTAATTGCTGTCTGTCTTGTCTTAATTGACAAAAAAGTACAGACAGACGTCAATCGTGGTTTACGACAATTACCGTAAAATGTAAACATATAGATATTGTAACAACTAATTCAATAGTTCGTATTTATTTTAAACTTTTGATGTCGTAAATTTCTTGACGTATTTCAAATTATCTACCTAGTATTATTTTGTATGTATGTATGTATGTATTTGTGTGTACGTTTGTTACTCGTGATTACTTTGTTACAGCTGGATAGATTAAGATGAAATTTATTACACAAATATTCTAGGCTAGATATATAGGCTGCTGTAAGGCATCTAGAGATCCAAGCGAAGCTAGGATAAGTCGCTATTGATATAAATAAGTGGGTAAGTGCGTATATACATAAATACTTATTAAAATATAATACTTAATAAAATTATTATACTTCTTTACGCTAAGAAATACATTCACGCACACTAACTGCTCTCCCTAACCCAACTGCATATGCAAGAATACTGCTTACAAGTAATTTATCAGCAAACCTCTTTCTTATACTGTGATGATAAAAATTAAGAACCTACAATAATCATAAAAAATAGGCGCATAATTTAATTTAAAAATAGTAATTGACGTCGATGAGCAAACGAGGCATCTATCAGTTATACGCTCAGCTCTTTCCAATCCGACTTTCATAAAGAAATTGCCGCTGAGGGAGACTTTCATAAAAGTTGTAATTCAATATGAAAAATTGCTAAACCTCTAATAAAGCATTGTTCAAAAACGGGCTCCTTTGAATAAATTTAAAATGAAATTGGTCGGAGGAAAAGAAATTATGCGCAATTCAGCGGCAGAGGGCGACCTCGGGCGAGGCCCCGGGGGAAGCCCCTAACTCGCTTACTATATACTTTTCGCTAAAGGGGAGTAAATACGAACTAAATTGTGTCGCGTTGAGGTTTATAAAATAAGTTGTCATTTTTGAGCCATTCCTGCGTCGTTTGATGTCGCATCTCGTAAAGACATTTCGGTCCCGCTGCATTCATCATCTTATTTCTATAGAGCTGAATACGATTATTGTTGGTGCATTTTTTCAATTTGTCTTGAAAATATTTTTAAGTGGAACTTATTGTTTTATGAAACACGAAATTTTCACTCGCAATTTCGCAAACGTTAACTAAATGTATGAATACTGTCATTGAGATAGTTCGATCATGGATAAGTATTTTTACAAGTATGTTTTACTACGTGACAGGGGTAACGCTACCAACTCTTAAGATACTTTATCTAAAGCTGTAAGCATATATAACCCCACCTATAATACCTTATTTAAATAAATGCAATAATGTCTCATTTTACAAGTTAAGAAAAAACCAACAAACATTTAACATTTGGAAAGAAATGTACTTACTTATACGCAATAAATATAATATGAATTTACTTTAAGCTCATCCAAATGACTGAGGAGCAATGGAAGGTATGTGTTATTTACTGTCTAAATCATGCTGAAATAATATTTAACGATAGATATTTTAGAGAATAAAAATAATCTCTTAACTAGTTCTTCTCCGGATTCAGGCATTTTTTATCAGCTTTAGGTTTTATTTTTACTCAAGACACCACTAGGTACATGTAATAGTGTCTTCAGTAAGAATATTGATTTAGTCTAACTTATTAAGTTTAAAATTACAAAATATGAAAAGAACATTATTACGTTAGTTAAACGCTAAACGTCCTCAAGTACCTAAAGAATATTTCTGATGCTGGCATTAGAAAATCACGTTATTATTCTTCTTTAATTTCACCTCTCAATATTTGTGGATAAATTCTATCTATCAATACAATCTTACAAACTGATTAAACTAAGATGTAGCATACTTCTGTAAGTTGTGTGACAATTCAATATTTAGTCTGCGCGTAGATGGTCTGATAAAAAAGCTGAAAACCATAATTTCACACAGACTTACATTAAAAAATTGTTATTAAAAACTAAAGTGAATTCACATCTTCTTATCCATTTTCCAATTCATGTCAATAATAAATAAAATGTCTATATATTTAAAATAATTTCGTTGATAAAACATCCCTTGGCGAGGGGTAGTTTCATCAGACCGTTGATTGGATAATTCGCGGCGGGTCCCGGTCGGGCCAAAATGGCGACGTCGTTATCAAATTATACTCGAACAAGGAGCCCTAATACTGTAAGTGGCAGCAGAGAGCAGGGCTGCCTCGGCCTCTCTCATTTCGGCTTAATATAACAAATGGTAGTTGTACCATTCTTCATATTTTTCCTATTTTATAAGACTTTATCCAAAAGTTCGCTCATTGTTCGTTCATTTTATACTGGTATATAAAAGTACTACAACAATATTTTGCCCTTTGACAAAATATTGTTTTCGCGTTGTAGGATCAAACCTGTAAAAGTTGAAAATTTTAATTTAATGAATCCATATTACGACATTTCTATTTAAAAAAAATCCTCAGTAATAACGGAAATACTTTTTATATTATATTTTTATTATATTTCTGACTTCTAGCGTAATTTGTAAAAGTTTAGCTTTCTGTACTTGTTAGTAGTAAATAAGACTGAATTAAATAAACAAATTCCAATTACTTGACTAATAAAGCTTAAAATTTTCGAAAAGTCAATATAATAAAATTTCCCTTTGTCAAAATATTATATAAAATTCACGGAAAGTGCTACCCCTAAACCAAAACATTGCGAAGATCGGAAGCAATTTTCACTACTGACGGCCGGCTTCAACCATACCAAGATGTTTTTGCTACGATATCCCACCTTAGTACTATAAAATTAAAGCTCAAATTCACGCAAAGCACTTTAAGTATATTTTTAGTCAAAAAGCTAGAATATTGCGTGGCGCGATTGCGTAGATTATTTGACGGGAGAGGAAAAATTTGTAGCTGATGTGATTCTTCTAATTACATTGACGCTAAACTCGTTTCCAGGAATAAAGACTCTTACACGATTACGGCTCAGTGTTGCCTCCAGTACGGCTTTAACCTCGTAACAACTTAGATATTGTGTACCGCTAATGTCGCATTTTTCTCTAAGTAAATAAGGAAGATATCTTTAGAATATCTCTAAGAATTTGTTTTAGTGACAATATTATTTTGCGTGGGTTTAGATGGTGTAGATTCCTTTTAAATTACTGCTCTTGCTAACCATTACATTAGAGATTCAGCATTTGTATAGAATTAGAAATATATTGATTACTAGCGACTCACCCTCGTTCCGCTCGGATTTGTCCCTACTTATGTTATAACGTTCAGTATAGATTTCTCAGAAATGAGATATTTTCCCGCTGTAAAAAGTATCCTATATGTTGACTCGGATAACCAGCTATCATCGTACCTTTCATCAAAATTCTTCCAGTGGTCTTTCCGTGATGCGGTAACTGACAGACAGACAGGCAAAAATTCTAAAAATTACAGATACCGCCTCTGTATCGATAATGATGTCTATTTCAGTAAGATTTTGCAAAAAATATTAAATGTATAGATTCGGCTTACTTACAATTTTATTATATGTATAGATTTTGACGAAATTCTTCTATAAAATCCAGACCTAATAGGGCTAAAATATGTACGCATTTCTTAAAATTATAACTCCTTAAAAAGTGAATATTAATCCAGTTACATATGTTTAACATTATAAACACTTTATAACAATGTAATGCCTGAAATAAAAATATATCTCAATTACAGAAAATTATAGGTAAATAAAAGATTACAAGCTTACTAACGTACGAAGCTAGACATTACTGTTTTATAACATTTTGTAGTTATATATTTGTAATTCGTAGTTATTAAATGAAATAAACTTTATTCAATTAGACTTATTACAAGTGCTTTTGAATCGTCAATTGAATATTATGTATTAATAAATATGTATAAAACAATATTATGTATTAATGCTACCTGCATTATATTACATTACATAATATAAATATAGATATATTATAGGTATATAGGAAGTATTAAATATTTTTCTTCTACATAAGCATACAATCATATTTATCTAAGAAATTAAATTGATTCAAAATTGATATAAAACTCATTTTATAGTACGGTATAATGCTAGTTGTTAGTTATTAATGTACACGATGCAGTATATAGGACAGTCCGAAGCGTATCGTATACAAGGAGCATGTACCGCAGATGTAAAACAAGCGCGGTACATGAGTAGTTGTCGCCTCGCCCCACGCGGCCGCGCTGTACCGACAGCAAAAAAATCTACGTCATAATTTACTATAAACAATTTAAATAAAACTGTAACAAGTATATAACGCCTTTGAGATGTCTAAAACCTTAGTCTACCCGTGACCACGATTGCTGTAAAGCATTCGAACGGAACCAAAAATCAAAATAAACTCGCGAAATAATCCGAAAAGATAGTTTTATTTAAAATGTCAAATATTCGCGTAAATCTAAGAAAGTATTATTACTATAAACAAATTAAAAGTTATACTTTTTTATACTCTATTTCTAAGGCAGAAAATTATAATTACTCTTATGTACTTATGACTTTTTAGTGCCTCTGAATGAGAAAACTCGCTTTCGTTAGAATATATTTTCTGATTTGATTATTTTCGAAAGGAAAAAAATATTTAAAATTATAAAATGATTTTTTCCTATTTTCTATTGCAATTATAACCGTTAAGTAAACATAGTATTATATAATAAAAAGCTGTTAAGTAAAACATGCTAACAACTTCCACAAAAGTCATGAATAATCTAAAAAGAAATTCATATTTGATATTTCCTCCAACGACGCAATATAAATTCATATGAATACGTAAATTTTGTACATACGTAAGGAGTATGTACATTGTAGAGCACAAGATCGAGGGCACGCGGCAGAGCCCGGCGTGCAACGTCGCGTGAGAGAACCTATCACGCGACACGCTAGCATCGACGTATTTTATTAGATTCCTCCTCGACGAAATTGACTCTATATGCGATTGTCAATGCATTCCACTTTTCATTTCTACGTCCATGTCGCTTAATATTTAGCTTTTAAGGTTAAATATTATAGTATAATTTTAATATTAATTTAGTTCATGTATAGAGTTATGTTTGACACTTTTTTTTTTCTTTTAATTGATTTATCACATAAAAGCACACTCAAAAAATAATTGCGAAAGTTTGTATGACAGCTCAAGCTTTTTGACCATTTCAACTCAAAAAAGAGAGCATACTACACAATGGTTCCGTTTTATTGATGCACACACGAGCAAATCCGGGGCCAAAAATTAGTTACAATTGATTTTAAATAAAAGTAATTGTATGCGTCCTTTTATAAACGACTACAGAACCTATGATAAGCAAATTTTCTAATATAAATGAAAATGTCAATAACTCGTATTGTTTTTTGTAATTCTAAAAAAGCCATAAACGAAGCAGCAAGCAAGCACGAGTCGCTCGTAATGAACTATGTAGAGGCGCGGATGTACCGCCATTATGAACGAAATGATCTCGTTAAAACGGACCGCCCACTTTTCACCACTATTTACCTGTATTTACAGTTATTTACCGAGCTATGTGCTCGTGTTACTGCGCCAAACTTTATATATTCAGAGCTTTTTATATAAGAGAGTATTCAGAAGACTTAATGTTAGCTTCATTTATTTCTACCATTGCGTTACATAATTATATAGAATATCTCCTAAAGATGACTCGTATTTGCAAAGGAAGTAATCTTTACGACCAATATTAAGATTTATATTGTTTAATCAATCATTCTCTCACACTCTTACTCTACGAAATCACACTTTAGAGTAAACTCTACGAAAATCAATTTTCGTAGAGTAAGAGTGTCTTGTGCTAAGCACCTGCCCTTAGAATATATTTATGAAAAAACATATCGAGATTTACATCAATAATTACCTTGAATTAAAATATACCGTCTGTGGAATTGCAAATTTTGTCATATTATAGGCGACTAAATTTATTCATATTTAATTTTTTGTGTATTAATATGAAGATAAAGAAGAAAATATATATGAAAAATGGAATATTTGAATATTTACGATTATTAATTACATCTACTCTACTTTTACTACTAGTAAAGTATTATGTAATCTGAGCTTATACAAAGATTTAAAAATTTATAAATTATAAAAAAGTTTTAAAAACTTTCTTCTCTCTTTTGATATCACCGAAAATAAGATATAAGTATTATTTTTCTACTGTAATAGCTAAATTGATCTCACGTCAAGTAAAACCACTTATAACTTATGTTGACCTGACAGAGAACACACAAAACATATAACAATACTGTACTAAGACCTTAGGAGATATAACTAAATTCATAAACATATTTATTTTAATTTCATTTAATTTCACTCAACCGAATTAAAATAATGAAATATTGAGATATACCGTACACGTGTTATAGTCAATATTCAAATAAATTTTTAAACAACTCTGAAAACTTATTAGGATTATATATATATAACTAACTAGTTTGAATATAGTAAAATAGATATAGTATGCTATTCTTAAGAGATAGACATATGCCATCGCGGACTTTTGTAGACCTTTTTAAGGTGTACAATACTGTAGTAGGTACATTATTTTGATCTATCTCGTAAGGTTCAGCCGGTGTTTGCAATTTAAGCGCAAAAAAATGTAATTATTTACGACATCACATTGGAAACCTCTAAAATTATCAGTTTTTCTCTACTATATTATGTACGTATTTTACATAATATAAACCTTCCTGTTGAATCACTCTATCTATTAAAAAAACTGCATCAAAATTCGTTGCGTAGTTTTAAATATCTAAACATATACAGGGACAGACAGCGGGAAGCGACTTTGTTTTATACTATGTAGTGATAAGGAAAAAAATACTTATTAGGATAATTTCTAATTTACTACATACAGACTGTAAGATTAGAAATAAGTGTTGATAGGCTAGATATAGGGATAGTAAATAATCGACCTAATGTGTAACAGAATTTATGCACCATGAACATTTAATAAATGGTGTAGCCCATGTCTCTTTTTATACATGGATTCTGGATATACACTATACAGGTGTGGAATAGTAGATATTCTAATCGTTAAACAAACTTGTACAATATTTTCTCTAATATGTTGACAATTACTGTACTAAAAAGGGAAAATACAACGTTAGAAACAAAAAAAAAGACATTAATAAAACTGAATGTAAAAAAATATTATAGATCGTTTTCGACATTTTAAATTCTGTGAGAGTTATTATTAATATCATTGACTAGCGACTCACCCTCGCTTCGCTTCGGGTTCGTCTCTAGACAAAAACAACTCTATCCCACGGGAACCGTACATTTTTCCGGGATGATTAAAGCCTTCCTTGATAAATGGACTATCCAACACAAAAAGTATTTTTCAATTCCAACCAGTAGTTCCTGAGATTAGCGCGTTCAACCAAACAAACAAACAAACTCTTCAGCTTTATAATATTAGTTTAGATTATAATTTTATATGAAATAAATACTCCTAATTTATAAAGGGAACTGCAGCATATTTAGAACTGCAGTATTTCAAGTCGGAATACTCAGATATCTAAACCAATATACATAAATGCCATCAGCGTTATTGTCTGTAAATATAAAAAATATGATGACATACCAATGAGTACTAAAAACAGGTCGTCATCTAGACATTCCTGCTGCCAGCCACACGTGAACAAGAAGAGAGATCGGTAAGAATGCAAGCCTTGATAATTATTTTCTTCCAATGATATCACAATGTAATGTAAAACTAGCTTTAAAAAAAAATCTTAGTTTTAAATTCCATTCAATAGGAGTCTGTGCCATGAAAATGCTACCATGCATTCGACTACATACATGGAATAAGTTAAGTAAATTAATATAGTTCGTATGTTATAATATAAAAATTACACTTACAAAATTAGTTTTAATTTGAAATTTGAAAGTCTGAATCTGAAAATCATTTGTGAACTAATAAGCTTTTATGACTATTACTAAGGACTAAAGTCCTCGAACAGCAGCCCCAATTATCTTCCAAATTTCGACAAATAATTCTCTATCTGTGTGTTTTGAAAATAGCAGCTCAAATATATTTCAATACCACAATATACTCGTAAGGAAGAAGTTAAAGGAAATCCTTGGAAAATATGTACACTAATAAAATCTACGAGATTTGTGGATTGAAGAATCTATATTAAAATTTTTCTCTTATAGCGGTGAATAACAAAAATATTATAAACAACCCTCCTTTGAGTAACAAATTAATTAAAAGAATGTTTCTTTCTCAAATTGAAAAGTAATACCTATGCTTCAAAAGATATATTATGTTAAGAAAATCTTTGAAAGAATAGTTTTAGTTAGATAACGTTGCGTAGCGGCTCCACTTGCGTAGCTGATATATGTATGTATATCTGTACGTAATCAGAACACCTCCTCTTTATGTCTCTAGAAGCAAAAACTTAAGACTTTAATATTACGAAAGCCTTAAGGTACCCTTCATTCAACCTTATCGCAAGATCCGTTCGTAGCTGACGTCTCCTGTCTATAAACTATCAAGCTGCCAAATTTCTGTTTCATAGGTCAAGTAGTATTGGAGATTTCGTGTTTAGTCAGTGAGTAATTAAATATTAGTATTGATATAATATATAGATTAACGTTTAATTTATAAATAAGTACACTAAAGTTAAATCATAAAAACATCAAGAATAATTCAAACGACATAGTATGGGATCAAAAACTTTGGAGAATTCATAATTTCATTCTCTTACTGACAGCACACACACAGCGTAATGTATGGAAGAGGCAGGTATGGAAGTTTGAGTTTATCTATATAATATCATAATATTATGTAAGCATTATTATTTTGTGTTTATTTGTTACAACTTTCATGTAATAAATATTAGTTAACTCAAAAAGATCTCAGTAAAATGAAAAAATAATAATAATTCAGCCCTTTGGCTCAGTTTGTAGTGATCCTACTTGCTGTGCCAGCGGTTGCGGGTTCGAGTCCCGCTGGGAGCATTCATTTGTCTGGTGAATACGAATGTTTCTACTCCAGTCATGGGTGTTTATATTTCTAATATGTATGTATTTAAAGTTATATATGTGTAGTGTATCAACTATCTGGTATCCATAACACAAGCCTCGTAGCTTACCATGGAACTAGATGGTGCTGTGTGTTAATGTCCTTACATATTTATTTTTATTTTTTATTTTATTTTTTTAAGGACCCACCGCTGAGCATCATGCAAGAAGGATCAGTCAGACATGAAGTTTTATTTAATATTAGATGTAATTTGTATAATCTAAAATATTCTTAAGAGTTCTAGATACTTAGTTACTTCATGTCCCATCCTTTGATAGAAGCTTGCACGTTCCAAAAATAGTCCATAACATTAAATGTGTACGGGCCTACCTTCAATACGAGGGTGATTACTCCATAGTCCACCACGCTGGGTAAGTGCGGGTTGGCGGACTTCACATGTCTTTTGAAAACTTACTAGGTTCTCTCAGACATGCAGGTCTCCACACAATGTATTCCTTCACCACAAGTTGTAATCGTGTTGGAAATTAATCGCATATGATAATATGAGGTGCGAGACCTGGGATTTGAACCCGCTTCACTCGATTTTCTAAGCGAGCGCGTTACTACTGGGCTACCACTGCCAATTATGATATTAAATAGTCCATCTTAATTCATAATATAAATAAAAATCTATTTATTTTACATGTAAACTGCATACAAACAAACTTACAATGAAGACTTTATTTGTTTAATTTAAATACCAAATAGATAATAAATAAGTATTTTAATCTGGTCTAAAAATTATGTAAAAAATATTGTGTATACTTTTAGTTACTCTTCATTTCTTGACTTATAATTAAATACTGCATGGGAAGTTAAAGTAGAATATTTAAATACCGTAAATTGAATAATCAACACATTGATTGTTTCTTTAAGCGCTTGATAGGATGTTTCAAAATCTTATTGGAGCATATTTTTTGTTCTTGATGATTAGAACCGAGAATATAGGTAACTAAAAACTTGTGATGTGTAACAAGTTTGAAGAACAAGTATATAGATATTACACATTTTTCTCATGCCTTAACGTACCTTATATATTAAAATAAGTTACTGACCTGAAATTTTTAAGTATTTTTATGGCATATATTACTTAAAAGATTTGATGAGATTGTTTATTACTACACTAAATAAGTGTAGTCATTCTTATGAAAAATTAAATGATTTTTTTTTTTAATTTTAGAAAAATTACAAATAGTGAAGCTTTGTATATTATACCTAATCAGTAAGTTTAATTCAACACGACGCCAACACTTTCAAGCCCAACACATTACCTCTAGATTCATTTACATTACACGGGAGCACATTAAATAAGAGCTAGGTACTGCAGTACATAAGTAAGCAAGATTAAAAACTCCAGTGCTTTCAAAGTGAGAGAGCGCCTACGATATTATAATGTGCAGGGAGGGCCCACCCCTCTGGCCTCTCTGTCGCTCCCGCGCTCTGTGGGCGGCCGTCCCGTGCTCACGCAAAAAGAAATCATTTATACGTGTATATTAACTTAAATAATTATGCCTTCGTTACGAGGCGCGAAACTTTTCACGTTCACGCTGGTACGTGTTCGAAGGGGACGACGTGAACTAGCGCCGTCGCGGGCGCGTGTGCGCGTGTGTCGCGCGGCCGCCTTATAGTTCGTGATTACAGTTTCGCATAATGGAGCACTATGAAGTACCTCGCTTTTAATCATTAGGGAAATATTCCTCGCTCAGCTAAAGCATTTCCAAGGCGCATTTTCCGCCGATGTTCAGCGTAGTACATATTAAAACCTCGTCAAAGACTTGTAATTATTTTTATGAAGGGCCGTTGTTTGAGGATTGTTTGTGCAGGTTCGTAATCGTATACATTATGCGACACTCGTTATACGAATACATTAGAATTTCAACAATCTTCGGTAGGTAAGGTGTCTTGTCGAAGCTGTCGCTGGTCCCGGTGTGACTGTCGCAAGGCACCAGCGACACACTGCTGACGTTGTTAAAAGTTATTTTTATAAGAAAGTTCTAAACAAAACCCAGCCAGTAGTTGTTGGTTATTATTATCATTAGACATCGAATTACATGCATTTGCATGTTTGCATATGCAAGTATAAAATGCTATTTTCATAGCATTATTGCATATTTTAGTACTTTTTCATTGATACACTCGTATATGTATGTAAATTTTAATAATGAATATTAATTTGATTTTACATGCTTTGTCCATTTTTTGTGCATATTTACATGCATTTATTGGCATTTTGATATTTCATTAATCAATGCAGAAATCCGATATCTAATTATTATCACTAATACTTAATTCTTAGGATTAGATCCTAAGAATTAAGCCCGTCATTGTTATCTTTCTGATTGTCTATTCTAATGTATTTTCTTCATGCTTGTATCTGATAATTTAACTTATGATATTGATAACATTAATATAAAAACGTCTTCTATATCCCAAGTAACAACTTTTTTACAATATACTACACTTTTAGTAGATACTAGATTACTTTTTGCTCACACAAAGTGACGTAAGAAACAATTTTGATAAACAAAATAGATTAGAATCTTCTGAAAGTTTACTATTGCAAGCCATTCTTGAAAAGGACATAAGCTTTGAAAAAATATATGTTAATCATATACTCAAAAAGTTTTAGTTAGCAAGGTTTATTCAGCCAATTTGTCCATACCAATTAAAACGTTTAAAGACAAAATAATAGCCCACAGTGCCTCGTAGTACGCGACAGCGGCCGTGGAGTCTGTCCGTATAGAGCCGAGATAAATTCCACAATTTCTGCAACTTGTTTCCCAAAAATGATAATTTTGGTGTTAAGATATGAAAATGAGAGCAAAGTATGCAGACAAGGTATAAAACAATCTGCTTGTCGTTCTTTCTCGTGAATTTTTAATGTTGCAATTTCGTAAACGCAGCGCATTATGTAAATTCGGAGCCGCGATATTTCAAATTAAATCATACTTAACGTGAGTACTTTAGCCAGCGTCACTGTACTTTTACAATTTCTTTGTCTATACACTTATGATTTTTGTTATTTTTTTGATATTATTTACTGTTATGAGTTTTTCTAAAAATTCGATGAATGGTTACGTATTTCGTAATATTTCTACTAACTAATAATAAAGTTGAGAAAATCTGTTTGTTGGTGTCTCCTTGCATGGCGCATCGCATACCCCAACGATTTTTTATACAAAAACAATTAATATTGTTAGTTATGATTGCTATACAACAAATTACATCAATTATTAAAATTATTAAATCCCGCTAAGGCTTGAGCGAAACGAAAGCATGCTAGTGTGATAGTATCTACTATGATACATGTTTTTGAATTTTACCAAAGGTGTCATATTTTAGAATATCTTTGACAGTGCGTGTGAGTACTTCTAGCTGCAATTGTAAATATGTACATAATATACTTATCTTGTCTTATCAGTAGAGTCCATAATATTCCTATAATATTGTATCCCGTAAATATTATAAATGCGAAAATTTGGCTAGATAGATGTTTGTTACTCAATCACACCAGAACGGCTGAACGGATTTCGATGAAATTTGGAAGAGTGAGTCGCTAGTTGTCCATATTATTGTCTAATCGATGTACTTACATTAACTACCTCGGTCGTCTAGTGACTAGTATATGACAGCAAATTCGGAAGTCCTGAGTTCGAGTCCAGGGTCGGTTATTTAGTTATGAGTTTCGAATGGCCGGCCCATCGAAGTATGAGAGTGATAGTAGGGAGGGTACTTGCACTTGCGCACATACTTCAGCACTATAATATTTCATGCGTAACTTGTCTAAATGAGATTAGCCACGGTAACCAAAATTCGTTAAGAGGACATTAATATACTTAAATATACACACGAAATGTCTAAGAATATATTATATTATTACATTACATATTATTACATTATATTATATATTATTACATTATATATTGTAAGTAGTCGTCCTCATTTTAAAGACTAAATCAACTTTGAAAATTTCAATTGAATTTTTAAATAAAACCATATTATGTATTTATTTCATGAATTACTGCTTACGATTGCTATCGCTTGTATGAAATTATTTACTTTATCGAGCCCGCGAAATATAAATAAGTCAATTAAATAATTTGATAGAACTGGCCATTTTGGATTTCATTATTAGATTAACGTATGATATAATTCCAAAAGCAAAGTGCTTTAAAAGCTTAGAAAAAAAGCTACTTTGTTCTATCTTGACTTAAAGACTGTGACATCTGAAAGTTTATCGTTCTTCATTAAGTATTTATCAATTTACAATCGGTGTTAGTACTAGTATAGTATTATATGACCTGTGGTGTTAGCTTCCTTACGGCCTTACGATGCTGACATTAATTAATGACATACAAAAATTATCTTATATTCTACTATATATAATTTATGCACATAATATGTAAGTGATTTTTAATACATTTATTAAGCCGAAGCCCAAAAGTTTGCACTGAAAATAGAATCACGAAAAGTTTTTCAGTTACAAGCCAAGGTCCATCGCTTCATTTCAAGCTAACTGTAAATTATATTGGACTCATAACATTTTATACTCTAAGTAATTACATTTAAAACACGTTTTTTTCTAAATGTACGTTATTTTTCTTCGAATTAAACTTATGGAAAATTACATAATTATATTAAACTAGTGAATGCGACCCTAGCGTGCTTTCCAATACAAACTTTCATCCCCATTTTCACCCTCTTAAGGGATGATTTCCGAGATAAGAAGTATCCTTTGTCCTTCCCAGGTTCTCAAACTATCTTCTTACCAAATTTTATTTAAATCGGTTCAATAGATCCAGAGATTACTCCCTACAACGTCACAAACTCACAAACTCACAAACTTTACCTCTTTATAATATTAGTATAAATGAATGAACAATCGTGTCACGTGTTCATGCAGCTGCTTATCTTGGTATGCTATGGGCAAGTATTATATTCTCATATGCTTCAAGAGTAATTATAATGTAAAGTACCTAATGTAAAAAATACTATTTCGATTGTAAATCAAGTTCTTAGAAAACCCAACATGAAAATGTACAATCCTAGGATATGGGTTTTTGCATATTAGCAAAATTAAAATTTCATTTCAAAATTAAGAAGTTTTTTTTTTTGATTTCATATTTATCTATACTTATATTATAAGGAGGTAAAGTTTGTGAGTTTGTGACGTTTTAGGGGGTAATCTTTGGATCTACTTAACCGATTTAGATGAAATTTAGTAAGAAGATAGTTTGAGACCCTAGGAAGGAAATAGGACTTTTTATCCCGGAAATCATTCCTTAAGGGGGTGAAAATAGGGATGTAAGTTTGTATTGGGAATCAAGCTAGGGACGAACACGAGCGAAGCAAGGGTGAGTCGCTAGTATCTAATAAAACAATCATTTATAAAAACACAACAGCAACAGTTAAAAAAAATGTTTATAACTAAAATAAGTGCAATTTAAGCTACTAATACTGCTATATAAATTCTCAAGCAATAACATGACACGTGTTAAACGTAAAGTCAACATATACTCTGACTATATGAATGAAACTAAAAACAAAAGCTTCTAGCAATAAAAGGACAATTTATGCAGGTGTGTTGATACTTACCAACGTCTCCAGGTAAATTCGGGAAACATTTGTATGTGTCGCGAATCTGAGTGAATACAGTGACTAACACACGACTAATGATGCCCTAGTGAACTGTTGGAATATATTACCTATCGCAGAACTAACGGTAAAGACCTTTGTTGGAGCTTGCTACTTCATTCAGGTATACATAATATATTACACAAACACTGTTACCTTAGAAACAGCAATAGTAAACATCTTAACCGAACGTCTTAAAGGTATGTAAAATCACGGCAAAAAATATATTTTATAAGTATTCAAATATTTAAATGAAACAAAAAGTCAGTATTTATCATTTTTTAAATTACCTTGATTTATTTTAATCTAAATATTAAATATTATTATCATACCAATCCTGCAAACATAAATTATTTTATAGCCTTAGCATAAAAACAATTATATTAGTTTCTTAGTTTCATAGAAAATAATTAATTTGCCAGTAAAAAATAGTGCCAGTGTTGTAATTAATATAAATGTTAGGTTATTTGTTGTATTTTTATTTCTTAGTTTATTTTGGACACTTTGGGTATTTAAAAAAATATTATATATAAATTAAGAAATAATATTTTTTATGTATTTTATTTTTTAAGATAATTTACCTGTAGTGCAATGCAGTTTTGAATTTATTTATTTTATTATAAATTCTCCTTTCTTAGTTATAAAGCAATTTTTAATTTTATATTTTAATAAAAACATATACAACTCAATAACGCATATTATTTTAGAATGATAAGCGGTTTGTTATTATCTTTTATTATTAGTGTTCAAAAGGAGATGCACTATAGTCTATAACTTGCCTAACTTTACTCGTAAACACATAACAGCTTTACAATATTTTGCTTTGTACTTTATACACTTCAATATTTAATTAAAATAAATAATTCAAGTGAAGCTTTCTACAATTTGCTTTCAACATTTTATCTTGTACAAGAGGGAGATCTTTAACATTTTTAGAAGTTTCTTAAATTAGCAATACGATACAAATCGGACTACTATTATTATATAATATCTGACGAAATGTAGCCTAAGTCTATTACGTTTTGGACGCCACAAAACGTCAACAGACACCGCTCTAGACCTAGATGCATGCTTTAAAAAAGACTTGCAATTCATCACCAGAAATAGAGCAGAGTGGAAGGAGAAGAGAGGTCTTAACCCCAACAGTGGGACACTAACAGCTAAGCTAAAAATATTATATATGAAAAAAATTGTATCTGTGTATATGTTTGTTAATGTAAACTGTACACAGACTATAACATGAAGTAACGCATGGACTACTAATAGACACTTATTGGCGAACCCAAGCAAATGAAAAGCAAGTCCCTAGTATTAAATAATCATCAAACCCAATTTAAAAAAAAATCAAACATTCATTCTGCTTATGCTTAAATGTTACTTTATATCAAACTAGCGACTCACCCTTGCTTCGCTCGGGTTCGTCCTTAGGTTGATTTCCCATATAAAATTTCATCCCCCGGGAATCATCCCTTAAGGGATGATTCCCGGGAAAAAAACTATCCTATGTCCTTCCCAGGGTCTCAAACTATCTTCTTACTCAATTTCATCTAAATCGATCCTGTAGTTTCGAAGCTTAATCAGTACAAACAAACAAACAAAGAATCAAATCTTTTCTCTTTATAATATTAAT
The DNA here is from genome assembly GCA_905404265.1 of Fabriciana adippe. Lineage (NCBI taxonomy): Eukaryota > Metazoa > Arthropoda > Insecta > Lepidoptera > Nymphalidae > Fabriciana > Fabriciana adippe. The sequence continues at coordinate 173,160 of FR989996.1, read as the reverse complement.
ATAGAAGTATAGATAGTATAGATGTATCATGATAATTTATTTTAATAAAATTAATAATAATTATCGGATTCGATCACTGTTTATCTGACGAAGTGTATAATAATAATTAAAAACTTGTTACGCTACATTCTGAGTAGAAAGACTGAAAACTCGAGTTCGAATGGGTGATTATCCGAAGAAACAAAATGCAGATTAAAAAACTAATTTATTAATAAATTACTTTATTGCATACAAACAAAGTAACACAACCAAATATAAAAAATAAAAAATATCACTACCCGCGTCGCTCGATAACTTAATAACAAGATTCAATTATCACAGGAACTATATGATGAAAGATGTGGGTTAAACATTATGTCAATCCCTAACTCACCCTCTTATGGGCTATCTTTCGAGTTCTTTCTAAGGGTCTAGCATTTTCTACAAATTTTCATCACAATGGGACCAGCCTTTCTGTGATATCCATACAGGTAAGTACACTCATTTTTGACCGACCGGTGATATACGACTCCTGCTACGTGCATGTCTCCGACTGCATAATACTCTGTTCCTTCGTCAACTTATTTTCATCTTTTAGTTCGCTATTTCCCAACGACCAAACCAACGAATTTCCCAAGAATTGTGACATGCATAACATTAATACTAGGAGCAAACACAAACTTGTAATGCCTGTGACTCGTCTACAGAGAGTCAGTAATTCTTTTTATGGACAATGTATACGCTTGTACAACAGGATCCCAGAAAATGTTCAAAAAGCTTCCATCGTTAAATTCAAAAAAATTGTTAAAGAACGTTTGTGTGCTAAAGGATATTATACAATAAATGATTTTATAGAAGATAGCACGCCTTGGGAATGAAGTGATCGCCTCCAGGTTACTTCAACTTTATAGCAATATTGTAAATTATAATTTATTAAAAAATATTAGTCCCGCTGAGTTTCTTTCGCCAGTTCTTCTCAGGTCTGAGGCTTCTTCTTTCCGAACTGGTAGTAGACTCATGACGTTCAGTAAAAAATTGTAATAATTTAATGCTGAATAAAATATTTTGAATTTGAATTTGAATTAAAGAAGTCGAAGTTTTTTTTTCTTTTTGTAATATTTTTTTGTGGCTAATTGCACCATATTTTGGTGAACAAAGTCGCGGGCAAAGCTAGTTTATAACATTATAAGAAATAGTCTTAATTCCATGCAAAGCGCCCGTTCTTCACACTCTCATATAAATCATGTCATATTTAGTAGTTATACATTACAAGCGAGTGAGGCAGTGGTAGCCCAGTGGTAACGCGCTCGCTTGGGAAACCAAGTGAAGCGGGTTAAAATCCCAGGTCTCGCACTTCTGATATTTTCATGTGCGAATCATTTCTAACATGATTAACACTTGCCTTACGGTGAAGGAAAAGATCGTGGGGAAACCTGCATGTCTGAGAACACCTAGCAAGTTTTCGAAAGACATGTGAAGTCCGCCAACCCGCGCTTGGCCAGCGTGGTGGACTATGGCCTGATTCCCCTCGTATTGAAGGGAGGCCCATGCGAAGCAGTGGGACGTTAAAAAGGGCTGAATACATACATTACTTGTACATTGTTTGTAAACGTACTCCCGTGTAAAAACGTAAGCAGAACAAATATATTATAATTATACATTTTAATATTTCTATTATTTTTAAACATTTATTTATTTTTTGTTAATTGTTTATTAAATTCTGTCCCCAGACAGTAAAAAGTGAAGATCAAGTACTGATATGCTGCCGAAAATATCTTAACTTAATAAGTTAAGTTATCGATACAAATAAATAAAATTGAAATATCTATTTGTAATGTCAAAATAGCAGGTTTTTACTAAATGCGTATAAGAGTATACGGTAATCATAAAAGAAAAACATTTTTTTTTTTTAATTTTATCTATCTGTTTGTTTCGGCTAGTCTCTGAACAACTTAACCAATTTTGTCAGAAAATAGCTCATGTCATAAGGTAACTTAGGCTACGTTTATTTTAGACAAAAAATAAGTTTATGCGCAAAAAAAATAAAACCTATGAAATTGTAAACAAAATCTGCTCACCCAAGCGAAGCGAGGGCAAGTCGATAGTCTATTAAATAATCAACAAAAGTACCTCAACACTGCAAATATTACATGCATATTCATAATAAACCTATTCCAATATTGGCAGAAGTCCCTCATGGACGTAGGTCTTCGCCAAGATCCTCCAAAGTTCTCTATTCCATGTTTGTTGAATCCAACTTTTCAGCTACTAACGTTTCGTTTATGATGTATCACCGCCTTTTCTCCTACTACATGTCTTCTTTTTTTTTCTCTTGGTAACCATTCTCTTTCTTTGCCCATCTGTTGCCATCCACACTGATATAATTGTTACTGCATGCACAAGTCATACAGAGAAAATTCTAAGTGTGTCGAATCTGTCGAATCGAAACCTACATTAAATATTTTTTGGAAAATCTTATTGAAATAGACATTATTATCGATACAGCCAAATCTATAGTTTTTTGAATGTTTGTCAGTCTGTCTATTTGTCTAGGAACGTATCACGAGAAAACTACTGGACAGACTGATGAAATTTGGTATGATGATAGTTGGTTATCCGGGTCATATAGGATACTTTTTACTGTGGGAAAATATCTCATGTCTGAGAAATCTCTATTAGCCGCTAAAACATCTATACAGATAAATACCGTAAACCGGGGCTACTTTGACATAGTTTGGAGAGTTTTTGGGGATTAACTTTTTTTGAAGTCTTCTATTCTTGTTTTTTCTTACTAGTCTGAGCAATTGATGTTTTGGCTACAAGTTTAGCAGTAATCCAAGGTGTTCAGAGCATCGCTTAGTACTAATTTTTTTTTTAATTTGGTGTCAAAGTAGCCCCGGGTGTGGGGCTACTTTGACATACCGTCTAATTTCATCAAAAGTCGATGTTTTGCAACCGCAGGGCTACTTTGACACCTAAAAAATTAAGTTTTGTGTTATATTTAGTGAAAGAGACCATAAAAGCGCCAAAAAAATAAAAAAAATCAAGGAAATCAACGGATTTATTAAGTTCTCAATTTCTTACAGTTTAATAATTGTTTTATTTGCTTATAACTACAAAAATAGACAAAACTAACAAAACAAAAAACTACAAAATTAACAAAAAACTTCTTAACAATATTAGGCCCATTGGCTCATTTTTTGGCTTGATCATCAGGTATTATAGGAACTTTCATCACACTAAATCATCAAATTAAATCTAAAATACAATGTCACTCCGAGTCCTCACAGCCGTCGCACTCATAGGCAGGGTTTCAGGGTTCATATTGTTAAGAAGTTTCTTGTTAATTTTGTATGTCTATTTTTGAAGTTATAAGCAAATGAAACAATTATTAAACTGTAAGAAATTGAGAACTTAATAAATCCGTTAATTTCCTTGATTTTTTTATTTTTTTGACGCTTTTATGGTCTCTTTCACCAAATATAACACAAAACTTAATTTTTTAGGTGTCAAAGTAGCCCTGCGGTTGCAAAATATCGACTTTTGATGAAATTAGACGGTATGTCAAAGTAGCCCCCAATGTCAAAGTAGCCCCGGTTTACGGTAACATTGGAGTGTCTGTTTGTAATATTAAAATAACCGCTTTTTACTAAATGTATATGGATGTATACACGGTACATATACCAAAACAACATTTTTTTAAATTTGTGTCTGTCTGTCTGTCTGTCTGTTTGTTCCGGCTAATCTCCGAAACGACTGGACCGATTTTGACGGGACTTTCACTGGCAGATAGCTGATGTTATAAGGAATAACTTAGGCTACATTTATTTTAGAAAAAGAATCAGGGTTCCGCGAAAAAAAATAAAAACCCATGAAATTGTGAACAACATCCGCGTACGGCGTACGCACCCGAGCAAAGCGAGGGTAAATCGCTATATAATTTAAATGAATATCTTAGGAGTAGCAAGCTACTGTTTATGTATAAACATAGCTAACCGTGAAAACGTACCTAGGGACGAACGCGAGCGAAGCGAGCGTGAGTTGCTAGTATACTGTAAACTTTTACTACTGCTGCAGCCCCAAGTTCCACGACGGAATAATGGGACAACATCATCAACTTATAAATTAACTAGACTCGTGTGGTCCACAGCTACCCTAAAGCTCTCAATTCCCTCTTATAACGCTATTTAAAAAAAAACAATTTCAATTTTGAATTCCATCACTGATGATATTTTTTAGTTTAAATCTCGAAAAAAGCAACACTTTCTAGGTTAATGGACATTTTTCTAACATCTTTTATACGTTTAATGTATTTATAAGACTTAAACCTAAAACATCATTAAAAATATTTAGCTACTTGTTAATTTCTGGAATCGCTTCTTGTATTTTAATTGCCAGTGACATTTTAAAGAAATGCGAACGAAATATATTATACATTTCACATCTACTGAAGTCAAAATTAAACTTATTTTTTGACACAGATTTCATTAGCGCATGGCAAATTTTTCATTTTTGAATTGCCATTTCACTTTATCGTAAAAGCCTTGGTATAAAAAACAAATTTCTAATAATACATTTATATTTGATATATTTTCTAAGAATATACCTATTATGTTATACCTGTCTAAAAAAAATTGTTAATTTGTACGATACCATTTCCTTTCAATACATCAATGAAACGAATAAGTTAAGTTGTAAGTGACTGAAATAACAAAAACCCAAAAATTACATAGAAATTACATGTATATTTTTGACACTGCCTTGTTTAGTCTAAAGATCAACGTACAGACTTTAACATATTAAAAAATATGCTTTTGATCAATTATAATAAGTAAGTGTAAGCCCAAAATTAAAATGGCGGAACATTAAGTTTTTACTTGTACACATTGACGAGTTCCACTTACTACGAGTACCTCCAATAATATTATCATTCGAATTGCTAACAGAGTCTCAAATTCATAAGTCAACAAGAAGCAGGTCAAAATTAACAAAGGCTATGAGAGGAGCTAATAGAAACAGGTGTATGTCCAAATATATTATAAGACATCTTATTCATATCATAGCTAAAGAGGAATTTATGACTTAAGCCTGCCCTTGGTTCTCTCGGTCCCTCGCTTAATAGTTTTAGCAATATCTCTGATGGGACCGACCTAATTCTACCAACTTTATTGTGTGGAATTTATATTTGGATTGATTAAATTTGGATTTGTTTAGTTAAATCAACAAACGCACTAAAATGTAGAAAATATATGCTGTCAACCTTGTGCTTCTAGAGCCAATGACGTAGACTATGCGTTGTCTGTCGGTCTGTCAATATTTTTAAGAGTTTAATAAGTAGATACACTCTACTACCTCGATCAAAAACTAATTAGTATTTTACTTCGTGTTAAATAGTTTATATATTAATATATATGTATATGTTAGTTTTTAAGGTATATATTATATGGACCTCTCTTTACATATTTAAGATCTTTTTGTAAATATTGCCTGAAATAAATTATTAAATAAATAAATAAAATTTATCTGGACTCACTTTTGGCTAACAAAATCGCTTACCAGCATATTCTAATGTTCGTGATTTCTGATGATATCACGGTTCTTTTTACTTCAATTAACCTAGAGTGTTGTCCATAACAATTTTACATTTAATTCGCGTGTTTCTAAAAACCTGCATTAATTTTAGTCAGAATTCGAGAAATGTGAAGTTACGCCGCTGAAATATTGAAGTAAAACTTCTTTACGCACCCTTGACTTGGGGGGTAAGCTGGTGAATGCGTTACGAAAAAATGTACGTACGTTTGTTGCCATGGTAACCGTTGTTATTGTCTGATAAATGATATATGATATTATATTCTTTCCTGAAATGATATTCTATAAATATATGATTGTAATATGCCTAATATGCGTTATTTTTAGTATCTCACCTATCCTAATTATTTAAAACATAAATTGAATTTCATAAAGAGTACCGATAACCTACAGAAGTTTTATTTCTTGCGCGTGTACACATTCATACACGCACTCTTTAATATTCTCATTACATTATCAGTAATTTGTAAGTGTGTAGTGAGCTTGATGTGATGCCGGCGGTGTATAATCGTACATGATTACAGCTACAGAGTTACTTAGGCATGCTTTAATTATAAATTATTATAAGTAGTTAAAATCTACACTAATATTATAAAGAGGTAAAGTAGTTTTGTTTTGTATGTTAACTTAAATAAGTGGATGATCTTTGAAACTACTGATTCGATTCTAAAAAATCTTTCAATATTTTGAAGCTACATTGCCGCCGTGGAATTTTCATCCTATTTGTGCTTACTATCAGAAACATAATAACTTTGCAATGTACAGTGAAGTCGGAAAAAATCTCTATCGATGCTCTATTGGTGAATGCTGCCTTAACCGGAAACCGGACATATACCTATTAATTTTTTTTTTACTTTAAAATGTTACAGTAGATATAATTAAAAGATAAAATTTGTTTGTTTGTTTTTATGTAGGGAATAATCTCTGAAGTGGGTTTAATGAATTCTGAATATCAGTCAACGTATGCGTAAACGAAGTCGTGAACGAAAACGGGCTTTTTTTTAATTAAAATATATTAATTAAATTAACTTACTTTAATTTACTTTTAATTAAATTTATAATATAATAAATAAAATTAGTTATAATTTCTACGAAAGCGAAAGTCTATTCTGTGGCCACTTTATGGATGTTATAAAGGTTATACGAATATCATAACAAACAAATATTGCTACTATTTTATAAATAAAACTATCTTCACGGATTTTTATTTTAATAATTTTATGTAAAATGTCAAATATTCGCATAAATCTAAGAACACAAGATATTATATTACAATTCAATTCTTTGGTTTCGTGACTTCTAGGAGTACCTTTGGGCACAATATATTATATCACTTTAGTTAAAAAATTAAGTTTTACGAGTAAAAAACTTTTAAAAAGGGTTGGCTCTTAAATATTTAAAAATATTAAACGGCAACACCGCAGCAGATTTATTCATACAGCTGAGTATGCAAAGAAAACTAACTTAAAGTAACGTTCAAACACAGGCATTTATTAATAAAGTGCTTGAGTGTCATGTTTCAGTGTCGTCAAAAAAGAATTCTTTGAAAATGTCCAATAAAACTATCTTCATTGACTCTTATTTATATAAATAAAATATACCTAAATATCTATATTACATTAATTTAAGCTTATGTCAATTTCTGTTATATAAGGACCCTCTATGAAAGGAATTTTGGAAATTAAATTTCAAGGGGGAAAAGGGGTAAAGGAATTGTGTTGAACTTATGTATTAGGTAGGTACCTACTGGTCTACACGAGCGAAGCGAATAAATAAATAAATATGTCTATACATATAATAAAATTGTAACTGATCGCTGGAAGATATTTGAGAAAAACTATTATTGGGATCTTTATTAACGCAATAGAACCCAAAACAATGATTTCTAGTTTTTTGTCTGTTTGTCGGTTTGTCTGTTTATCTGTGCGTTTGTGCGCGCTAATCTTAGAAACGGCTTAACCAATTTGGGCGCGGTTTTCACTCATGTATTGTGGTAAGCTTCATTTAACATTTAGTATTTGTTTTATTTCAATAAATAAATAAGTCGCAGAGAGCGTAGTACAGATTCACGAGTATTCATTTAATAGACTCGAATGTTCCCCATCTATCGTCAGCGAATAGAAAACTAACTAGTTAAAGGTACTTGACATCGAGCTTGTAGATAACATTTGTCTTTTTCATCTTTCCAAATATTTCTTAGACATAGTTTTCTTATGGCGATAATGCTTATTTCTTAAATTGAAAAAAATGTATATGAGTGAAGTTCAAAGTAAAAACATACGTAAAGTAAGATAATATATGTTTCTACAGTTGGTTTTGAACTTCCAACTGCAATTTTAAAAATATTAAGATATTTAAGAAATATTAAATATTAAAATCTTGTAATTAAAAAAAATAAAACACTTAAAAGATCCCGCTAGAAGCAATCACCGTATCCGTGCCGCTATAGGTATGCCGGACTGTTTAAAATGCACACGCCACGAATTAAAAACCTCAGTTTTGACGTTGAGAAATAAAATATTCTTTTTTAATCAATCGCAGGTAGAGTGGGTTCGTCAATTAACGGTTTCCTGCGGTTCCCTACCCCCCCGGCACCACCCCCTCCCTCCCCTCCGGCCCCGGCCCCCGCTCCCCGCCCCCTCTCATTATCATATCAAGCGCTATATCCGCCGGCCTCCCTCCGATCCTAACAAGATATATCTTGAGGTTTCAAAAGTTTGGCTTGAGGACGCGTTCCGATATTATGTACATACATATATACCTATCTAAAGCATGTACTCACGGTAACATTTGAGACGAATAAGAGGAACTAATCTTAGTTTATGTGTAAATCCTTTAATGGCTTAGTGTATCGCATTCAAAACATAGCCGTTACATAACAGTATTAGCCGATGGCTGTCGTTGTAACCTACTGTGTGGAGGTTGGTGAAGTAGCTATTGTAGAACAATGTTCTTTTTCATCTGAGATCGCGGGTTCGACTCAAATTTCAAAATAACGGGTTATTATCCGTATATATACTTGTCTCGAACTATTTTAATCAATTAACAACCTATTTGAAGCAACGGAATAAACAGTTTAATAAAAGAATATTTTTATAGACTACCTACTGCCCGCCCTGGCTTCGCTCAAGTACCTATAAAGTGACTGATACACATGTGTATATAAATATACATAAATTTGTTAAATACGTCCCACGTTACCCGGCTTGATTCTAAATAACTTCATCTCATTTGCGTCAATTTCAGTCAACAACCAATTTTACACTTCAGAAAACTTTTAACTCAATCCGATAATTTGTATAAAAATATATCCGTTAAGGATTGGAATAAATTGTGTATATAATATTAGTATGTATAATGCATTATTTAAAAATAAAATATTGTAATACAGGTACGGCAAGTGTCTAGTTAGCGTCTCCTACGCCAGAGGTCGTGGGATCGATTCCTGTACGCAGCACTGCACGCATAATGCTTGGTATTATACACTCATACAGTTGTCAGATCGTCATAAATTTATTAAAGATATTGTGTCACTTTTTATTTAATAACTGTAAAGATAAGCTTGGGAATTTTAAGCAATTAAATATTGAAAATTAATTTTTAAACGTTTGTTCTGTAGCTGCTGTAAATCGTGACATGATTTTTATGTCTCTTTCGAGAAACTCTTATAATTTTAACATAGAATTCACTTTGACGTATTTAGCTTGCGAAGTTATATGCATAGTGGAACAGTGCCTATAACACTATTTTCTTCTCACATACTAGTATAAGTGGTAATACCAGTAATGTAATACTCACTTATGATCTACGCGACCAATCTCATTATCGATACATATAATACAATTGTAACTAAGCCGAATCTGTACATTAATATTTTTTTGGAAAATCTTATTGAAATAGACGTTATTATCAATACAGAGGCAGAATCTATAGTTTTTAAATTTTTTGTCTGTCTGTCTGTCTGTGACCGCATCACGGAAAAACCAATAGAGGGATTTTGATGAAATTTGGTATGATGGTAGCTGGCTATCCGGGTCAACATAATATAGGATAGGTACTTTTTACTGCAGGAAAATATCTCATCTCTGAGATATTTATACTAAACCTTAAAACATAAGTAGGAACAAACCCGAGCGGAGCTAGGGTGAGTCGCTAGTGATTTACTAAAATACAAATAACTTAATATGTTACAGGAGAAAGATATGTGCGATAACGTTTAATGCACATTATTCACTCCACACAGGGCTACAATACGTCTAGCTGAAATGACGGGAGAGAGTTTGGACACAGGGTCGACGCGACGGCTTCACGAAAATAACCAATTGATGAGGCAAATCTTAGACTTAGACACGTTTAGCTCAGTTTGTAGTGACCGTACCTGCTGTGCCAGTAGTCGCAGGTTGGAGTCCCGCTGGGGGGCATTCATTTGTGTGATGAGCACGAATGCTTGTACTCCAGTCATGGATGTTTATATTTATAATATGTATATATTGAAAGTTGTATAATATTTATAGTGTATCAACTATCTGGTATCCATAACACAAGCCTCGTAGCTCACCATGAAACTAGATGGTGCTGTGTGTTACTATCCCAACATATTTATTAATTTTATTTATTTATCTAGTCACATAATGTAGTATAAAATAAAATAACTTATTTATCTCCTCCTCCTCCTCAGCTTAGGGCACACAATTTAGAGACGCGCTATAAGCTCGCTAATTTCTGGCGATTGATCAATGATTAGTGTCCGCCATAAGAATTAGCTCCTAAAAAATACGCACGTCCATACATCACCTTTTGCATTAAAGTAATATCCCATAAAAACAATAAAAGCTTATGAGATACAAAAAATCGAATTTGTTGGTTCTGTAACAACTTATGTAAAAAAATCACTTAAATCTGCTACTCTAGTGGAGGGCATATTAATATGCTTATATATTTTACATACATATTAATATACTTATACATATTACATATGTACAGACAGATTTTCACCACAACAACATTTTATGTGTAGTCAATTTAATGATAATAAATTAATTATTCTTACTACTATATAAATGCTAAGCTTTGGATGGATGGGATGTTTGTCACTCAATCACGCCAGAACGGCTGAACGGATCTGGATGAGATTTGGCAAAGAAATAGAGTATAGTCTGGAATAGCACATAGGCAACTTTTTTATTTTGGAAAAATGTACGGTTCCCGTGGAATAGATTTGTTCTTGTTTTCCGCTAGGGACGAACCCGAGCGAAGAAAGGGTGAGCCACTAGTCAGTAATAAAATACAAGTTCAATATCATTATTCTTTCGTTAATTATTTTAATGTCTTCCTACATATTATTATCTCTATAGATACCTTATAATGTCGCAATTAGAATATTTCATTAAAATGAAATTTGCCTCGCGTGAAAATGGTGGTATTGTAAATAAAAGACAAAATTTGCGATAGTAATAATTGTAAACATTTTAGTCTTAATGCTTAAAAGAGTTGTACATTTAAAGTAAAACTTAATAAAATATTAAACTATAATTGGGAAAATGAATTATACTATAGTTGGGAGGTCTTATAATGTACCGACTCACGAACGATATTGATGTTTAATAATTTAAATTATATGAAAAAATTGAAATTAACTTAATCCAATATTTTATCTAATGTAAATATATTATTATTCATATATTGTATATTATCTAATGAAAGGCACAAAAAAAACTTTATAATCTAGGAAGATATTGTGCTAGTTTATATTTCCATAATATCTATTTTCTCATTATATTATATCTCCAACAATCGAACAATGAATATAATCTTATGTAGGTACTTACTCGTCTCTTTATAAATAAACACATAATAAAGTATTCAAACCGTCGTAACAGTGAGGTGACAGTAAGAAACAAATAGCGTTATATCATCCCAGTATACTCCTAAGTTGCTAAGCAGTAGTCACATATGTAGATGCAGCCGAGCTCCAAGTAGTTCTACAGTTAACTTTAACTCCCACTCGACGGAACAAAAGGTTAAGAACCACTATCATTAAAACCGCTTACGCGTGAATGTGAATAACTCTGCACTTTTCACCGTAAGCGAATCCGCTCTTTTGTTGCGGTGACAATGGCGCTGGAAAATATAAAAAAAATATGAAAATGGGGTAAAATTGTGAAAAATAACAGTGCGTGGCTCACGTCGACACGCGCTCGGTCCCGCGGCGAGGGGCGGCGCTGCGGACGGATTACGTGCAAGTCTAACATTAACTGCCATATTTACTGACTAAGATAAAACTAAAAGTTTATGTAGTTAAATAGACGGCGACGGAACAAGTAGTGAGGAAACTTTCAGGTCTAAGAAAGCTAGCTAGCTTTTAAGAGACATGAAAACTCCCTCCTAAATTAGCCGGCATAGTGGATTACGTTCTTAGCGAGAAGCGTGTTGCCAGCAGTGGGATGTAAAACTGTTTGGACATGCGTTAATCTCTGCAAATATGTTATGTGGAAATCTTGATCCAGATCGCGACAATTACGAGGAGATTACATGATTCACGATATATAGAGATGAACTAATCATACTCTACGTAATCTCTATGTTATGTTGTTAAAATCGACAAAGATTTGGTTGTCTTCGCCAAGTTTTTTTCGATTTTGCTAAAGTTTTATACATTTCAAAATATTCTATACAATATTGTAATTTTGATTATTAATTTCTTATACTTAGGTTGCTTCCACTTCTACAAATTTTCCATAAACTGTTTTTTAATATGTTTATTAAACATGTACCAACTGACTCTATTATTTAATCAAATATTTATGTTAAAAAATCATGTTTAAAGAGGTAAAAAACGGTGACTATGCACAGTCAGGATTTCAGGAAAAATCATCCCCCTCGGGCTGCGACACGGGGTGTTAATCTATATAAGAGACATTATATTCCCCTCGAATTAACTTATACTTCACGTAACCCTTATAAAAATAGTTCAGGGTTTTATTTTAAGATATAGTGGTATATTATTGTAGTAAACTGTCGTAATCTTTTTGAGAATTTGTCGTCTCTGTGCTAATATTTTGTCCAAAAGACCAATTTACCGAAAGAGTTTCTAATACACAATTTGACTTATAAATGTCAATTCTATTGGTATAAAATATAAATTTTACTTTAGAAAGTGCAGAAAAGATGTATTTTATCTATATATACATATGTATAAATCTTGTAAATAAAAGTTTGTTTTTAAAATAGAAGAAAAAAAATTCTCTATTTCAAAGTACAACAAGTATTGATGGTTTGAAGAAATAAGCTCTCAGAAGACGAATTACATATATTTACATTTATAAATGAAAAAAATACACGGATAAAAATAGTTTATACACCAGCGGCTTGGTCCGACTCTGCCCATTTTTTAAATTTCCATATTTTTGTAAATTGCTGAAAATCCCTTTTTACTTTTATTGAAGTTGTACGGCTATAAAAGTATTTAAGAATATACTTTCTTCTCCGTACTTTCTATAAATTATAGCAATGGCCTGCACTCGGGCCTTCAGGTTCAACGGTTTGGTTTTCACTCTGATAAATCCATCAGGTAAATACAAGGATAAATAGATAGATTAATATTATGAGCTATACCTAATGTATATTGTACTGTAACGTATATCTGTGCTATGATATGGTATTAAATATGTTTTATTATTATTATACACACAGCTAATTTATTTCGGTTAATTTTTAATTAACTCTTGAAATACTTTTTTTTTTCTTTAGTGGCTTAGAGTTGCGAGACGCAATACATTCTGTGAGGAAGACACGAATGAGTTTAAGCGGTAATTTTGAACTTGAAATGATACACTTTCAAAAGTGTAATACAATTTAACAACTGTCATCAATCATTTAAGTTGATCAATATCGAATCGATCAATTTTAATTAAGTAGATATTAATACTGATAGAATTGTATTGCAACATGCAATTAATTATACATCAACTAAAAAGGTACACTTAATTTAAAACCACTTGACATTTAAAAGTTATTATTGCCCTCTTAGGGAAGCAACTGTTTCTGGAAGGTTATATGCAATCACTTTTACGCTATTTGTTAAAACAAAATTATGAAAAGCGATTTATAATTGGTGAAGATATAACGTAGCAAAAAAAAAATAATAACCCTTAGATTAGGTGTTAAGTACCATATTTTAATTAATCGACTTCAAAAAGGAGGAGGTTGTCAATTCGATTGGTATTTTTTTTTTATGTATGTACAGCGATTACGCTGAGATTTATGATCCGATTTACGTGATTCTTCTTTATTTTGATGCGGAATAGTTGCCATTTGGTCCTATAAAAATTTAACATAGTTTGACCCAATAGTTTTAATTTGTTTGATTTGAAAAGCCCAATACGTTAGAATCGGATTTTAGAGCCACAATTTTTAGTGTTACTAATAAAAGCGAATTTCAGTTTGTTAGTCTTCATACTTTGCTATATATACTATTATGTCTACACTAAAAAGGAAAAAATAAAAACTTTTTAAGAAAAAAATAAAAACCGACTTCAAAAAAATCACGAAAGAATAGTTTAAGTTTTTATTTATACATTTTTTAATTTATAAAATGTTTCATTAAGTCAAGAGCACAGTATTGATCTTATATATCGCTATTAATACTAAATATTATCTAGATATTACTCTCATTTATTCAAAATGATTTTTATGTTCATTTTTATAGTAGCTAGCTTCATAAATGACTATATTTCTATTTTTGCCTTCTAACCGGTACTCGCCATCGCAGTGTTTATTTAACAAAATACAGGACGACCAATTTACCGACAGAATTATTGACTTTCAATTGTCAATTCTATTGATATAAAATACACGTTTTACTTAAAAAAAAAACCAAAGAGATGTATTTCATCTATATACATATAAGTCTTAGAGATTAAGCTTTGTTTTTAAAAAAGAAGAAAAAACTCTCTACTGTAGACAATTATTGGTGGTTTACAACAGGATCCCAGAAAACATTTAAAAAACTTCTATGACCAAATTAAAATATATTGTTAAATAACGTTTGTATGCTAAAGGTTATCCATACAATTAATAATTTTATAGAAGATGCACGCCTTGGGAATGAAGTGATCGCTTCCAAGCTACTTCAACTTTATAGAATTACTAGCGATTCACCCTCGCTCCGCTCGGGTTCGTCCCTAGTTACGTTTTCACGTTTACTATAGATTTCTCAGACTTGACATATTTTCCCGCAGTAAAAAGTATCCCATATGTTGACCCGGATAACCTATCATCATACTAAATTTTATCAAAATCTCTCCAGTGATTTTCTCGTGATGTGGTCACACACAGACAGATAGGCAAAAAACTCTAAAAACTATAAATTCGGCCTCTGTATCGATAATAATGACTATTTCAATAAGATTTTCCAAAAAGTATTTAATGTACAGATTCGACTCAATTAGGATTTTATTATATATATAGAAGATTGTAAATTATAATTTAACTTACAAGAAAGATAAAGTAATAATATTAGTCCCGCTGAGTATCTTTCGCCAGTGCTTCTCAGGTCTGAGGCTTCTTGTTTCCGACCTGGTAGTAAGTAGACTCATAACGTTTAGTAAAAAATTGTAATAATTTAATGTTGAATAAAATATTTTAAATTTGAACAAACAAGTACTAAGGCGAAGTACTGTTAACATACCACAAGTGTATGTAACATGAGCTAGGAACATGTGCTCTGGACGCCTTTTTTAAAATACTAAAATGCTATATAATATAAAGAATATAAATAAAACTATCTTTTTGAATTATTTCGCGGATTTATTTTGATTTTGATTCCCGACGTTTCGAATAGTTTACAGCAATCATGGTCACGGGAGAGTCTCTCCTGGGAGTTTTATTTAAAATGTCAAATATTTGCGTAAATCTAAGAAAGTATTATAAAGAATATAATTGCTTTAAAAATTATTATTTTTTAGATGATCTATTACTTAATAATTATCATTAAATCACTGAGCGACATTGTGCTGTGCACGAGTAGTAGTTTGGCCGAGGATAAACACCGACGGCTAAAAAGTTTTAACGCACTGTCTACGCACCTCCCGCTTCTAAGCTTTCGAAAGCTGTCGTTTTGATGTAGTTTTCGTAACTTTAAAACCACCGTTAAAGTACTGAGCTTCATATTATTTTATTAAACATATATGTTCCTGCGACTTAGAAGATTAGTCTTTATTTTAAATAGCTATTCAATTTTTAAGTCGAAATCCGCAATGATTTAATAATAAAAATTAATAAATATCTTGTATTCATAGTAAAAAAACCGGTATACTTTATCAAAACTTAATATTAAAAAAAAACTTAAAATAATAACAATTTCGTTGTATATTAAGAAAAATGTAAAGTTATGATTTTTTCTATGAATAGAATAAAAATAACTCATACAATTGAGATAAAAAATACATCACTGATGAGTTAAAGTATTACTATAGGTATGTAAACTTATTTCCGAAATTAAGTTTCTTAACACCTAAAGTAAAACTGTCTAAAAACAAACAGCGTAATGTAGAGAACCACAGAGCTGATTCCATTTGATGAGGAAAGACGGCGACGCATTTTGCCAACATTTAAATATATAATTGATATTTACGGTACAATTTCAGCGTTCTTTGGAGTATTCACGAGCGCCGCTAACGCCGTAACGTCGCCAGCACTAAATGGACTTCATTACGCAAAAAACGTCTCTTTCGAACATTGCTCTATGAATTTACCTACAACGAAATATTTTGGTTTTGTGTTATAATTTAACAATACTTTGGTGAATAGATCGAATAGCTAAGCTTTTCGTATTGTATCAATCAGTATTAAAGACGCCTATAAAGTAATTGTAGCAAATATGTTGGGACATTAACACACAACAACATCTAGTTCCATGGTAAGCTACGAGGCTTGTGTTATGGATACCAGATAGTTGATACACTATACATATATATTTTTAAATACATACATATTATAAATATAAACACCCATGACTGGAGTACAAACATTCGTGCTCATCACACAAATGAATGCCCCCCAGCGGGACTCGAACCCGCGACTACTGGCACAGCAGGTAGGGTCACTACAAACTGAGCCAAACGTGTCTAAGTCGACCTTTTGCCTCCTCAATTGGTCATTTTCGTGAAGCCGTCGCGTCTGCAAATAGGGTCACTACAAACTATCTATACATATATAACCTTAAAACTAAATTACAAAAACAAAAAACACTATTTAATTTATTTCCTATCCTAATGTACAGGTATCGGTTAAACTATTTAGTAATTATGAAGAAAGGCTAGGACATACATACATACGGATCATATACACAACGCTGCTTTTGAGCTTCACCGCAGCCGGATAAAAATATGATTTAGATAATATCTTAAATGTAATAAAAGCTAAAACTTTGGTTATTTATTTAACTGTATGTTCGCAAAAACAAATTAATAAGTAACCATAGAGCTTGTTTACTCTACATGTATTAATTCAAATTAAAATCGTATATGCGTAAATATGCGTAGATACAAATAACAACAAGATCTCTGCAATGTATGAGCTCTCAGAGAAAGCTACCTGCATAGGAACAGACGAGTGAAGCCCCAGACCATAGAATAACTTTTCTGATGAATATAATTACATATAATTGTCACTCTATATATTATATCTTATTATAAGATATATAATTATAAGTTTATATAATTATAAGTTTCTTTTTAAGTAGTTTAAAATATATGTAATCAAGATATTAAAATCTCAATATCGATTTACATAATGCAATTCGACTTTAAGTTGACATTTACTTTCGTCTTTATGATAACAATACAAGATTAGAATAAAAATAATTATTTACTAAGATAATTTTTAATAACTTCATACATTTACATAGGTACATGCTAGTATGTTTTGATATGTTTTCATTACTAGCATTTTAGGACACGAAATACTCGTACACTCATAATTTAGGCGTCCCTATTTAAACCTGCAAAAATGTCATCTAAAAGCAAGTAAAGTGTGAAGGTCCACGTCTCTGGGAGCGCGGCGGTCGACGCCAGCCACGAATTATGCAATTTCCATTTGCGGCGGCAGAGTCGGGGCGAGCTCGCGGCACTAACACCCCCCGCCCCGCCGCAGCCACACACGCAACCTCACATTTTTTCCACCCCCCGTTCAAACAAATATCCCCCGTAACGCAACTCCTTAAAAGCGAACGAGATTAAATTATGTCTTTATTTGATTCGCCACCTCTTTCAAAATGGCGACAAACATTTTGCATGGCGCGAGCGACGACACACAAACACGTACGAACAATTAACAGGTTTATTAATTATATTTCGGAGACGCATAAGTGACTGTATACCGCGGTCTGCGAGCTACACACTACACACAACACACGCTCCGGGGAGAGCCACTTCTTCTAATTACCGCATCAGCTTTTCTACGCGAACATTCTGGCGATAGTATAGATATTCGTAATGATAATTTTAAGCTTTAAATTAAGCCCTTTGATTGTATATTTTCTTTAAATAACCTATTATGGGTCGCATGAAACAAGTCTCTAATATATAGACACAACTATTTTAAAATCTCTTATTATAATATACATACCTAAATACAATAAATTATGATTATTATCTTAATATATGACATAGTGATCAATACAATATATTAAAAAAAATTGATTATAAGTTTGTTTATCTTAAAACACATAGGTACAGACTATATAGTTAATTAACACCAATAGTCGTTAAAAAAAAGTTTGAAGACTCAAAATTAACAAAATGCAAAAAAGCAAATATTCCAAACAATTTTGGAATAGATAGCAAAATAATTTACGTTATATTATTAATTAAACTAAAATTTTACAAGTTAGCACTTTAAATAAATATAGGTCTTCTCATACTCACAGAAATACAATGCTTTCAGCTTTTTTTACAATATCATATACAAAGTAGTAGCTTTGATTAAATCTAAATAAATACTTGTTGTAGTGCCGAGGACATTACTTGTCAGAACAGGCACAGGTAAATAGATAAAGTAAGATCTGGAGGTAAATCCAATTATATATGTATTCATAAAGTGATTTTATGATGCTGAGTGCATTATACTAAATATAATGTGAACAAAATAATAAAGTTTTTAATTACATCATTAAAAAATAATCTTTCAAGCCTGCGCTGAAATAAACAAGAAATCTCAATTAAACATTTCCTAACTCAATAAAACCACAAATTAATTGCATTTCTATTTATACTTATTAAATTATTAGTTAAAATCATATTATGTTCTCTTAACTTTAAAGAAAAATCACAACGGAAAAATGAGAGTAAAGATTCATTAGCGGCGTCGTCCAGCGGCCGACGGCGGCTCGCGACCGGTAATCAGTCAAAAATAAAAAGTTCGCACAAGGGCGAATAAAACGAGTTTTCTTTTGAAAAATAAATTAGAATTTAAAAAAGTCTTAAATAAATATTTTGCAATTATAAATATTAATTTTATATTTAATACTCCCCCCGACTAGGGCTTAATTTATATATTTGAGATGTACCTACCTCTCTATACAAATATGTTTATTAAATTAAAAAAAAATTATGTCCTTTTTTTATATAACTTATATATGAATATTCTTTTTTTTTTAATATGTATTTTGCACAAACGCTGTCATGACAGAATATGAATAACAGCAAAAAAAATTGATGTCATTAATAGGTAGGTAGAGGAATGATAATAGAGGATGATAACAAAAGGCAATGACAGAATGGATGGATTGAGCTCGCACAATGGCGGACGGCGGGACACACGATCTAATCTAATCACAAAGCGATGCCAAAACAGGCCATTCTCTGAACGCTCCTCGCAAACAAACAGACATTCGACGACGCCGTGAAATGGATCCGGAAGAGGCTCGCCGGTGTTTGGACAGCGGCACAATGCGCACAATGCCGGCGGATGCTTCGAAACCGAGCACTAAAACCTTTGAGGTGTCTCAACCCCTAATGACGTAAATCGAAGCTGCACTCTTTTGTTTTGTTTCCGATAAGCGCTCGCAATCTGCGCCTTATACTCGTATTACCGCCTTTAATCATTGACGCTCTAACGACGGCTCAATCAATGGCACCTCCGCTCGTAATCAATACGCCTTTACGCCTTTACGCCTTTCATTGCGGAATAAAAATGAGAGAAAACTTTACATTATTGAGATTCGAGGAAATTGGCGCCTAACGAGCCGGTAACCCGACGCGTCGCTCTCGCCGCTCTCGCCGCTCTCACCGCTCTCGTCTCTCGCCTCTCGTCTCCGAGCATTATATCTGATATCCACTGAGTCACTTCAAGTGTCGAATTACTTGTCACAATCAGACGCTAACTGTTAGTGCTCTCGTTATTCATTTATACTTTCATATCAGACTTTCATATCAGACTCCTCAACAAAAATTTTAGATAATAATGCACTACATACTGTAAGTATTGCCTTTAGTTAACTGTTCTATACGCTATTCAATACTATGACGTGATTCATCCATACTCCATACTAATATTATAAATACGAAAATAGCTTGGTCTATGTGTTTCTTATCTTTTCACACTTAAAAAGTTGAACAGATTTCTATAAAATCTAATAAGAACTAAGACTACCTTTTATCCCCGTCCCGCTCTCCAGGCGAGCGGACTCGCGACAAATCTGGCTTATAATATAATATTATGATGGATTTGGTATGTATTTCTTTAAGCAACAAAAGACAACAAATTGACGGGATATTTTTCATAAAAATATATTTTATGGACCTGAAAAAGACATGATGTAAACTTTTTTTTATCCCAATATATAAATTTATAACATAATACTTTCTTAGATTTACGCGAATATTTAACATCGGGAAAGACCCCGTCCCCGTGAGTCTCTCCCGTAACCATGATTGCTGTAAAGCATTCGAAACGTTGGGAGCCAAAAATCAAAATAATTCCGCGAAATAATCCGAAAAGATAGTTTTATTTAAAATTTATAACAACTAATGGTTCCCGTAGGCTACATTACACAAGACCTAAGCGAAATAAGGTGGACCACTGTAATAAATAGTATTTTAGGGCACACTACTTTTGATTTTCTAGTTCTAGTTATTTGCGATATGATATCTGCTAATTTAGCCTAACCTCTACAAGGTCGTACTAAGCAAAACTAACAATCCTAGTAAGGATGTAGCCGCAAAACAGTTAAATGAGCCACTCAATGGAATGGATTCCGTAAGACGCATAGATCTTTCGTTAAATAAATTAAAGCATAATATATTTTAACGACGTGTCTGTTTAAACGCTAGGCCTTTACGAATAAACTAAAATAAAAAATTATGAACGACGACTCATCGGGCATGAACCTTTACATTCAAAGTCCGAGATAAGAAACCCCTAGAAGGAGTAGTGGTATTTGTATCTAATATCTTATATCTAGTTAAGTCATCTAGGTACTTCATTAAACTAGTAGGTAGAGAAAATCAGAAACCCACACATTTCTTTTATCCAAGCTACTTATTCATCCCTTTTAAACAATAATAAATTCATCACAAATATGTTAAGAATCTACTAGATATATTAGTCTTATGCCTCCTTTGCCTTTGGTATAGACTAAGTATGACTAAATAGCTGCGATGTTTTAAAAAATGTAGGTACGTATGTTAAGAAAATAACGAAATTAGCTTTCAAATCTGTCTTTTGTCTAAAAATGTTTATTTTTATAAGTCCATGTTCTAAATTTTTAACTCTTCAATTTTATTAAGTGAGTATAGATTACTAATAAAATAAAACTGAAGAATGTTTTTTTTTTGTTTTAATACTCTCCATCCTACGTGTCATGAGCGAAGTAATCTGTACTAAACTTTCAAAATTTAAGTCTGTGTAACATCACGTTGAACACTTTAGGAACGTAAAAATAATAGAAACATAACAGTAACGTTAGCTGTAGTATGTAGTTATATATCACTACATATCTTATTACTGGTGGTACTCGGTGGTGTTAACTCGATGGTTAAGTGGTTAGCATGTACTGCTGCAGATACGGAGGTCCTATGTTCGAGTCCCGGGTCGGGTAAATAACAACCCGGAGTTGGGAGTTGGGAAGTTGGTGGTGTTTCACCCCCGTGCCTTGGAGAAGACGTAAAACCATCGGTCCTGCGGCTGATCTCTCACTGGTCGTGTCGAATTGTCGTCCCACCAGAGTATGAAGGTGACAGAAATAGAAAGTGCACTTGTGTTTGCGCACATACTTGTGCACTATTCATCCTGCCTGCGCAGTTGGCTAGACTCAGCGAGATTGACCGAAATCAGCCGGGAAGACATTATCATCATACGATTAACTGTATAGGTACCCACATAAATACGAAAGTATGTTTGTTAATTTGTCCATTTAACGGACATTTGGGTAATTCAACAAGTTCGTACTCTAGTGATTAGTGATGTACGCAAAATTTAATAACCAATTTAATTCATAACCAAATGACGATCTCTACCTTAGGTTACCTTTTTTTTCATATTGAGGAAACCTATCATGAGGTCTCTGCCATTCGTCAAAAGACAGGGGACTGAGAGATTATTCGCGATAATTGCAAGAATGAGATGTTGTAAAATTGTTTTTACATAATATACCTACTACATTACCTAATGTCGTGGCTACACTCAGGCTAGAGACGTAAAGATTACGCTATACGCCGTGACATAAGAGGAGCCCTTTAAGATTAGATTCTGCGGGCATAGCATAAGAGTGTATAACGACACCTTTCATTTTAACGTTTTCCGTCGACGTCGAAAGAATGATAAGCTGCCAAAACTAACTTAGTAACTAGTTTCTACTTACCTACTTACTTTATAGTTCTATCAGTACAATTTTTTACTTTTAAGGAGCTCTTGTGAACCCATTACTTTTTCTAATGAGGACTGTTTGTGGATTAACATTAACATAATAAATAAATCTAATGCATAGACTACAATACCTACATACTTTTAAGAACAACACTAGTATTTCCCATCTTTAAATCTATAGACGTGTATTCTAAGCTTTATGGTCGCTATAGTGATTGGATTAGAACATGGCGTCGTTGTGTATCTGAATCAAAGCTCACTGTAAAAGCCCCCTTTAATTCCATAAGAGAAGAGCCTTATGCGATGTTTTTCATACATTCTTAGCTGTAAATGTGGAGGTTGCATGTTTTTTTCTAAAAACATCATGCCCCGTAGTACTTATAATTCATTTAACATTTGAACACCATCAAACCGTAGACAACGGTGAAAAATAATTTTTCAGGAAAGAAAGTATGTCGATGAAATAATATTATTTTTAATATGTAATACAGTATAATAACGTTGCCTATTTTATTTTTTATTGTTCAATTCAATTCTCTTGTTATTAGCTTCAAAGCATGCCAATTGAGCACAGATTAGGTACTGCGAAAATGTCACGTGAATTAAGAAATCATGTCTTCATGATTCAATCATTCAATATCCTTATATTGGTCGGTAAATTAAGATTGTATAATCGGCCCGACCGCGTCCCCTGAACACCACGGGGACTACGATGATTGATAAATGATGATTATAAGACCACCACCTCCACCGTTTTCTGCACATACCGTCTATTTTACGTCTTAAATACAAGCAAGCTCTCTTAAATGTTTATGAAAAAAAATATTTTAAAAATATTATATTATATAAACCATAATTTTAGCATACGTACACATAACGTGTACATAAAAATCTGTGTATAAATCATATATAACTGTGGATAAAAAAGTTTAATCATTTCAATAAAAAAATATGAACAATGATAACAAAATGGAATAACGGAACGTAAACTTCAAAGATAAACGTCACTGTCCAATGCATTACGTTTACGTCCTAACCTCACATTTATAAAGAAAAGTAGACTGTAAACAATTTTAAAATGTTTAAATCCGTAATAACTAAATTAAATAACATCCATTCGTGTGGATTTCACACGACTTCTTGTTTAAATGAAGTACAATTATTAACTCGTCTTCGAGTAGTGGACAACTCGGAGATAGGAAAGCGAGCGATGGCGGAGGGCAAACCACCTAAAGTTATTTGTGTTTACAATAAAAAGCGTGAGTTAATGAGAATTATTTTACTAATTAACTGAATAATAGATTATGTGGAGGTACCTTTAAACTTGGATAATAACAAAGTTTTAATTATTATATCTTTTCATTCACTTTTCTAAGCTGTGCTGATTATACTTACAAATGCTAACTTTTTCTTCAGGTATTGGTTACATAGGTGATAGAGTTATGGTAGCTATCAAAGGTCAGAAGAAAAAAGGAATTCTAGTTGGATTAAAGCAGACACAAAATGTAAGAGTGCCAAAATTTGATAGCAATAACATAGTCTTAATTGACGACAATGGAACTCCTCTCGGAACTAGAATCCATGTTCCAATCCCAACCATTTTAAGAACAATTTTAAAGGAAAAAACACATTCTAAAGGAGCTGATTATACTAAATTGTTGGGAATTGCAACAAGATTTGTGTAGGTAATTAACTTAGTTATTATAGTATAGTGTTATGTATAAAAATAAAGTGATTTAGTATTTATGATTTATTACTGATTATTTAAGTAAACAAAGGTGTTGTTATTGGTTCTTGATGTTAAAATAATATTATCTAGTAAACATTGTATCCAATCAGCCTCCTAAAAGCTATGAACAAAAGAATTGTATTGGATATTTTTATTCACAGAAACACAATCTATACATATAATAAAACTGTAGAGGTTGAATGTCTGTACATAGAAAAAAATCTAAAAAACCGAGTCAGGGGAATGTAAGAAGAGACATAGAACAAATCTAGTTTTTTTTTTTTAATTTTTTGTTTCTGTCTGTTTGTATGGGCTAATCTCCAAAACTGTTGGACTGATTTAAATGAAATTTTGCATGGTGGTACCTTATATCCCCAGTCAACATTTTAGATTAGACTTTTCATCACAGAAAATTAAAGGTTTCCCATGGGATAGTTAAAAAACTATAGTAACTTATACAGCTTAGTACACAAAAACTACTGATGGGATTTTAATGAAACTACAATAATATAGTTCATACATCAGAATCATAAATAGGCTACTTTTTATCCTGGAAAAATGTATGGTTCCCGTGGGATAGATTTGGTTGCCTAGAGCGAAGTCCCGAGCGAAGTGAGGGTGAGCCACTAGTGTCTAAATAAATATTAATAACTATTTAGGTAAAATAATACTCATAAAGAAATTTGAAAATTTATTAAAACTTATAATCAGTTCCAATGGAGAACAGACTTATTAGGACACGCTACCTACCAATGAGATGAGCAGACGACACAACATCAACTACAGTAAACATTTTATATCCTAAGTAGATTAGTTACAGTACAGTCGCTGCGGGAACCACGACATTTACACCCATCTTACTTGCATTAGCAGTGTCTTATTGTTCATAAAATTTCAAACTAAAAAAACAATACTCTTAATTCCATTTCTAATATACTCTCTATATCATGATCTTATATAACATGGTAAATAGAAAAAAAATATAAATAAAAAAAATAACATGGTTTTTATATGATCTTTTTATTTGTACATTATTTTATCCCATTAAAAGATTAAAGCGCACTTAGCCTGGATCTCAAACTATTAGAACACAACAATCAGGCCAAGCTTTAAAACAACAATAAGTTACTTCCATTTCCTTGCCGAGATTACTTCACATAATACAAAATTGTTACATATTTTCCACATAAACTTCACAGTCGTAATTCACCTCCACCTATTATCGCAATTTCCGTAATTATGTTTTATTACATAACTCTAACAGCCATTGTTTGTTTCAAAAGCAATTATTATAATAGTCAGAAGCAATAGAAACATAAAAACTACTCAAGTCAAGTGTTTAATGTCGTCGTTCCCCGATAAGGCTTTTATTTTATACCTATTATATATTTCTTTTAATTTTCGAATTATAAATAATTAGATAGTGGTCACAAAGAAGTCTTTACTGACTTAGGTCAGATCATGTTGCAAGTTTTAAAGTATAAGGCTGAGTCCACACCATCGTAAGAGTCTCGGTCCGATCCCACACCTTCGAGGCGTGCCCTAACACTTGCAATTTTAATGTGATGGAAAATATTCATAACATTCTTCGACCGAAATCGAACCAAGACTTAACTTTGTGGATGATTTCATAAAATATAACAAATAGGTGGATAACTTTATTTTCCAAATAGAACGGATAACGCTATATATATATATATATTTGCGTAAAATATTAAATCCACAACAAATGTTGACTAGATATTTAAGATTCACGTGCGCTACTAAAGTATTGTGAGGTGCCGCCGACCACAACTTTACACTTCGATTGTGTCCACACAGCTTGTTTATGACTACGGGTAGACTCGGACTTCTTGATTCACTAATATAAAATAACATCTCGGTAACGTGTCCTCACACCACGACCGTGCCCATGAAGGGTCTTCCCCTCACCTGTAACTGTCCGAGCCCTACCTTACTAAATAAATATTCGAATATTACCTCTTCCCAGCTGAATGGACACAATCTGCTTAATTATTATAATAAACAACACACAACTAGCGGAGACAATTCAACATTTAATAAAACGTTTGATATATGAACATTCCAAGCGATCGGCTAAGTGATACTTGAATTTCTGCGAAAATGAATTCCGTATTCGTGCAATTATGCTAATGTCTCTATACTTTGATGCAAATAACTTATTTCCTGTTTATGTTATACCCTTTTGTCGTAAGTCCTAAACGCGCGTAACTCATCTTTCGTATTTAACAATATAAAGTCTGTCGTTACGAAAAAATATACAATTTGAGTAAATTATGAAATTATATTACTTTTATATTTATACAATTAATTATCTAAAAACCGCTATTTATACACACAAACGTTCGTTATAAAATTAATGTACAAATATAGACAAATCCTGGAATCGGGGTCACGTGTGGTCAACCAACTCGCGCCGGGGAAATCCCGCCTAACGTACTCGTATAAAAATAATCGATGTTACTAATTAATGTTGACCAAAATCCCAGTATGTTATTATCTAAATATAGAAAATTCTTATTTAATTAAGTAATGCAATCCGTTATCTATCGCTGATTAACACGATATATCGTTGAGGTATATTCGCATTTCGATACTCAGTGACGAATTTATCCGATATCATCGCTACTTGTTATGGTTAATTCAACAATTTGCCGTGTGTAATATTCACTTATGAATTATAATATTTTAGCTGACGATACACAAATGGAAATTCGTTAAATTAACAGAGAATTTATAAAAAAAAAAAAATTAGCTGGTAATCGTGATTAGCCTTATCAACGTATGTGAGTAGCCTAAAATGTTATCAGTAAATTCGCCATTCACAAATAATGATATGTAATGAAAATATAACAGTTTGTATGTATATATAAACAGCGAGTCAGCGGGTATGGCACGGGCGTTGTACTGCGGCGAGGGACCGGGCGGGGCGCGCGGGACGGACGAGGAACTGGCGTGTGTATCGTCCATTACAATGAATTAACGTCCCTTTTTCAAATTATTCATGAATTATTGCCTAAAACCTTCCTAGGTAATATCTCTCTCTATTGGTAAAAATTGTTTGAAAATCAATACAATATTTTCTGAGATTAGTCCGAAGAAACATAAAATTGAATTTTTAATATTATTTGTATAAAATAAATAAATGCCTCTATGAAGATATCACTATTATAATACGGTAAATGAATGCGCCACGCTCTGCTTCTCAATTAGGCGACCTTTTTGTAGGACAATTTTCGAGTGTAATTGAAAACTGACTGACTGGTTCTCATCTCACGTCTGTATCAACTCGGTCTAACTGTGGCTCTATAATTTTATATAGCGACAAACATTGACCTAATTTTGTATATTACAGTTAAAAATCACAACAAATGATATAAATGATACATTTTGTCTTGTGACAGTTCTCATTTATTAATGGACGATACAATTGCGAGTGTAGTGTAGGTTTTTAGGTGAATTTAAACTGAAAGAATTCGGGATCCAAAATTGTATAAATAACATTTGCTATACACTTATTTTATTCGTATTAAATTCGGATAAAGTTGCTCGATGACAAAAGTGTTATTTTTACACGACCATGTGTTATATGCAGGACGCGACATCGACGCATGTCATTTTATGATTACACTGCAATAAACGGAACCAGGGAGGAAATTCTGCTCGTAAAATATACACTAACCTTGTGGCGAAAGAACAGATCGTTCCCAATTTTCTGTCGGCTAATATATAAGCGAAGACAAGGTTTTTGTGCTACTCGCGGAAAACATTTACAAAGCATAGCGATACAGGTATCTCATGAGTTACGAGACTGAAGACTCGGGCACTGCGAGGGTAGCGCCCTCTGGCGTGCGGGAAGGACTCTACACCGATCTACGATCGATTCGTACTGAAACCGACACCTAATCTTGTAACATAAAATACTAAATAACAATACGAATTAAAATTATTGCAACAAAATTATAAAAAAAATTACACTCCATTTGACTACAATAGTTTCGCTAACGATGTAAATCTACAATATAAAGTAAATATATTTGTATGTCTTATATTAAGTAGTAATGTTTGATGACGGTGACCACCCCCCACTCCACCCCCACCCCCTCCCCCCCTGAGCCGCTCACGGCTTTGTACTTCAACATCAACAAATCCATTATTTCTTTTCATATAAGACAAAATAGAAGAAGATCGCTTAACATTTAAATTCGAATATTGCATTAGATAGTGGACTAGGGTGAGAGCTGGGAGGGCTCGGCTTGGGAGTGGCGCGCAATTTGTATAGTGTTCTAACTAGAGAAAGAGGATCCAACGAATGGGACATGACTACTCTCCACACAGATCTCGAGAAAAACGAAGTCGACGATGTACGACTCGAAAAGTCCTGCATGCGACTACGATACGATGTAAATGTTGATAACCCTGAAATTTCAATGGAAATAATATGGCAAGAGACTTTTCTCGAAGAAATAGTGGAGAATGCGGTATGTCTAGACGTCTACGACCATTTTCTTGTGTATGTCGGTATTGCCCACTACGTTACAGAACTCCTCGAAGGAGATTTTGCCATCTTCGTCCTTGTCCGCGAACAGGATTG
Source organism: Fabriciana adippe (assembly GCA_905404265.1). Lineage (NCBI taxonomy): Eukaryota > Metazoa > Arthropoda > Insecta > Lepidoptera > Nymphalidae > Fabriciana > Fabriciana adippe. The sequence continues at coordinate 144,382 of FR989996.1, read as the reverse complement.
TCTTGTCCACTATCTGCTGTAACTGCGTGTCCTTCAGGTTGTTGCCGACCATCATTTTGAGAACCTGGAAAATGTTAAACACACATAAAACTTACTTTCTTAGATTTACGCGAACATTTGAATTTTAAATAAAACTATCTTTTTATTATGCTATATAGCATTCGTTGGAACGTTGGAAATCAAATCGAAAAATCCAAAAGGATAATTTTATTAAAAATATACACAGTGCTATCAAAAAGGCAAAATGAAGAGTGCTCGCGAGTGACGCGATACCGACTGCCATAGATATTTTCATATGATAGTAGGGTAACTGCTTTAGGGTTGACGGGTAACTGTTACTTTCCAAGAAATGACACTACAGTGCTTTAATTTCAAAACTAATTTCTACGATAACAGGTATTTTTGACAACCCTTGCGTTTAACAGTATTTCCATTCAACTGAATTGGCGATTGTCTAATATACTACGGTATAAACTACTATACTATGGTAGAACTATACTTACTGACTATAATACCAATATCTTATCTTATAAGTAATATAATGCGTGTCTCAATAAGAGTGCACTATTTAAAGTGTGTTTTTTTTTCGTGCAAATGGCGACTCTAAAATTTGACAGCTGCCACCTATGATTGTCCCGATTATTAAAAATGGGAGCGCTACACAAAAGAACGCATTAATATTGTGAAAACCCATTATATAAATAGGGAAAGTTACGCGGAGACAGGTCGCAAACTTCGCGGAGTTTTCGGTCGAGAAAGTGCATCTAATGTGTGAACAATTCGAAGAGTGGTCAAAAATTTTGAAGAAACAAGGTCGATTATGGAAAGTAAGTCTCTTTTATGTCGACGTATCGGTCAGCATCTTGAAAACATTGCTGCTGTAAACGAGTGTAGTCGAAAACCATCAATTCGGCAGCGTTCTCAATAACTTCAAATTTCACCAAGCACTACGCAGCGAACTTGGACGAAAGACCTTCGTCAGCACAAGATTCAGCTTACTCAGAAGCTCAAACCAGCAAACCACGCAAAGCGCCGGCATTTCCTTCAATGGGTAATGAGACAAAGTGAAATGAATGCCGATTTTTCGAAAAAAATCATCTTCATGAAACATATTTCCATCTGAATGGCTTCGTGAATAAACAAAACTGTCGAATTTGGGATTCTGAAAATCCATGAGAAACAGATGCATCCACAACGAACAACAGTCTGGTGCGGATTTTGGTCAGGCGACGTGATCGGACCTTAGTTTTTTGAAAATGAGGTCGGAATTCAATGACTGAACTGCATTCTTTATAGGAACATGATGAAGGAGTTCTTGTTGCTTCAACTGGAAGACATGTGGTTTCAGCAGCAGGACGACGCGACCTGCCGCCGCACCGCGCATGAAACAACGATTTCCAGACCAAAGCATCTCACGAAATTCAGACGTCAAGTGGCCACCGAGATGATGTGGTTTAACGCCGTGCGACTTCTTTCTTTGGAGTTTTGTTAAATCTCGTGTTCACTCGAATAAACCAGAAACAATTTCTGAACTCAAGGTCTAACGCTTCATCGGTGAGATACAGCCATATCTTTGTCAAAAAGACATCGAAAATTTCATGAAAAGAGTAAAGGCCTGTCATCAGAGCCGCAGGGGCCACTTGCCGGATACTTTGTTCCATACTTAATCGGAACACGTCTACTTTGCAATGCAATAAAAATATCACAACTCAATAAATACGCGTTTTTATTTTTAAATGAAGTAGTGCACTCTTAGACACTAAATACTAAAAAGTTTAATGTGTTTTGAAAAATGTGACTCTTATTTGCACAGTCTGCTTTATGTTGGCAAGTAAACAAACAGCTGGAAGTTTCAAACAATAGTTGGAAAGAACTAACATAAATATATGTATGTATATTACAGCTTTGCATAACTTTTTGTGTGTATTTAATATTCCGTTTTACGATTTCTAGTAAAATGAATATAACTCCGAAGTTTTAAAATTCCGTGCAATTGATACACAAACGAACGTCGAGGCTGACCTATTTATTTGACCTAATTTCTAACATTTTGTCTCTTTTCTCGGCAGGCTTTAGTGCTCTTGCTATATATTGATCCTAATTTGACAGATATTTTCACAATATTTATAAGCTCCACAATAATAAATTATAGCAATTAAAATAAAATATGAGCTATATGCCATGAATGAATTATACTTTAACCACCAAAATTGGCTAGATATAAAGTAAAAATAATGTTAATGGAGCAAACTAACAATTGAAACACAGGCTAGGCCTAGTTACATATGCTTTATTATATAGTGTATAGTGAAAATAAATATTGTATTTAATTCACTTACATTCTAATTAATTTAAAGACAGTCACCTGAAATAGTTCGCCGTTAGAGATGAAGCCGTCGTTGTCCATGTCGTAGATGCGGAACGCGAACCGCAGCTTCGACAGTTTGTCTCCCTTCACGCTGAACTGCGACACTCCCTGGATGAACTCTTTGAAATCCACCTTTAAACATATATTGCAAATTATTATATACTTAACTTAATCGATCATGATTTTTGTATATTTTCGACGACGCTGGTGCACGATAAAATTCGAATGAGTTTATGATTGTACCTTAAATTTCAATTCCTTTTGTATTGTATTTGTATGAACTATTTAATAAATAAATAAAAAAATGGTCGCAAATTTAATCCCAGCAGTGGTCATATATTTATATTACCCTCTTATTGCAGTAAACAAAATATGTTCTAGTTGAAGACTTTAAAAAAAATTGACATCCTATTAAAAGCGTAAATTACTTCTTACCTCATAACAGCTTAAGATAAAAAACAAAGATTACACCTTACTTATAAATACATTTAGAATTTTTAAGACTGTATAATCTGCTATCTGTATATGATTATGGTATATGAAAGTAAGAGTTCTAATAAATAAGATATAGTATATAGATATTATGTATATAGAGTATTAGCGAATGGCTTCGCTTGGTATTTTGATACTTTAGGTTACATTATTGCAATTTTCGTGGGAATCTCTAACTTTTTTGAAAATAAAATATGCCCCATGTTAGTTGCTGATAATGTAGTTTTTGATAGGCGAAAGAATTTTTAAAATTAGCCCAGTAGTTTTTTAGTTTATGCATTACAAACAAACATACAAGAAAACGTTTTTTTTTTTCTCCCTATAATATTAGTATAGAAGTATAGTTCACCTCGCCGTTGCCGTCCGCGTCGAAGATGTCGATGACGCGCTGCACGAGCGGGTTCTGCTGCAGCTCGGGCAGCGACATGAACTCGTCGATGGACAGCGCGCCCGAGTTGTCCAGGTCCAGCTTGCGGAAGCGCTTGCCGAGCCGCCGGATCTCGTCCGCATCGACTGTTTACAGACATCATGTAGCCTCGGAGCCCTACCGCGCCCTATCGCGCCCGCCCTACGTGCGTGCCACACATCTACTACGGCTATCTACACTCCTATCCCATTCGTATATCAGTATTACCTATCAAATTTACTTTTTAAAACAAAAAATACATTTTACACCCAATTTTCAGTATCAATCGCGTTTATACAACTAAATATTATCATGTTCAATATGCTCAGTTTATTTACAAAGTTGCGCTCTAACCGCTGTTAATGTATTTGCAAAAACAATCGCGATTCGTTACGCATTGTTTTAGTCGCGCTGAAGTCGCGTATGTAAACAGAATTCTAATGTTCGCAACCAACACATAGCTATACATACTACGTAGTGCGCGCCAACAAAGCCGTTAGAATCGATAAAATAAAATATATTAATTGGGCGGTGCCACTGTATACTGTCCGCTCGTGTCACTAGTGCCGGGCGCCCACGTGCCGTCTCTAGTACCTGCTATCTATAATTAACATACAAAGCTATTCTAACGTTCCCGTGCTCTAAGCTCGCGTCCTGCCGCCTGCCGGGCCACAGCGCCCGGCCTACAGCCAACGGAAAATACTAAGCAATGAGAGAAGTCAGATACAGAATCGAAATGTGCCAAGGTTTCAAAAATAACAAGCCAGAAGAAATAAATCTACACAAAATTAACGAAAGAAAATTTTGGGTTGAAAATATCTCTTTATCAACCATTAGGAAAAATCTTTATTTAGATTTGTTGATTTATAATCCGATTATCTAGCTTTGCTTGGTATTGAGACAATAACTGACATCTCCCATCACACACATTCCTCACATCTGTACAACATAATCATCACAAACATTCACAGTCTAACTTTACTATAGGCATGGGTGATGCGGATGCACTAGCCCAAGTCATTCAATGTACATCCAGAACAATTTTTACATTTAAGGAAAGAGAGAAGATAAGAAAAAGAAAATAAACATTGTTTCTAAAACAAACATTCCTATAAGCTTTCATCTAAGATCTATGACGTGCAGCACTTGACACAGATAACATTTAACAAACATTTTATTATTTTTCTTTTACTTTAAAACCTACCATTAAGAAAGAAGTATTCAAAGTAAATTTCATATAATTATATATATATCTCTTACACATCTTACAAGAAAAAAAAACAATATGAACATCTAATTTATGAAATTTACTCTGTACTGAACACAATGACGGCAAGCAAAATTGTTAAGTTATAAATGTCACTCGTTTGTTAAAAGCCTATCAACATTCAATCAATTAAATGAATAATGAACTTTCTAAATAAGGCTTTCCTATAAAAATATTCAAATTAAAATAGTATATTGACCAATATATCCATAGCTATGTGCTGATTTATCACACTTTTTAAAATACGGAATATTAAAAAAAAATTGTTCTGGATATGGGGGTGGGACGTGTATGTGCGGTGTTAACATGGAGATGAACATCAGCGAGTGACACTACGACACTCACAGTTCTCCACCTTAAAATCAATGCAGTTAACACGTGCTGAAACAAACCTCTTGTTATGCTTCTTACGCTATACGCACACCCTATTCACCACTCAAATGTATTCCACTACTCCTCTTGCACCGTAAACTAACATGGTTTAGTACTGAGGATCGAAAAATGCTTAAACATAAGTAAATTTTATGCTAGTCATTACAAAGGGGGTTATTACTCGCAGGGCAGTTGTCTGTTTTAAAAAAGATTACTGGTAACAGAAAATAGTATGCAATGAAACACTGGTTATAAGGCAAGTAAAATAATCACAGAAAGGTGAAGAAGAAACTTGCTATATCAACGTATATACTTACAGTTCGAACAAAGCTCCATAGGAATTGAGTTTTCGTTGCCCTGTAAATTACCATATAGTTCAATTGCAATAAAAATTGAAACTTTTAACAATCTGTTTCCAAACTATTAAACGATATCCTATGTATATAATAAGGCAAAAATATTTTAATTTTATTGCAATATTGCTAAAAACCACCGGTTTACACCTAGAAGATCCAATAAGAACAGTCAATGAGGAAGTTGAAACTTAGATAACGTTGTCGGACTTACCATTGTGCTGGTTTTATATCACAACCAGTTATGAAAGAATTACAATTAAAAATTGTACAAATTTTCAAATACAGTCGATGCTATTAATTGTAAAGGAAAAACGACTTCTCTGCAGGACACACCATCGATGATCGATCTAAATAAATTTGACAGATTCACAAGATTATAAACAGTAATATGAAGATTATAAATAAATGAAGAATTTTGCGTTTTTCTCCCGCCAGATGTCGCAATTACTATAGCCCTCAGTACATTATAAAGCTCTATAGCGAGGATGGATTTCTTTTATTTTATTTAAAATGACAAATCGTGTACCAGGATGCAAAAAAAAATATTTTTTATACTTTTGTACATACTAATTACAGAGTTTCATGCAATCTTTAATTTCCTATTATACCCACTTAAGAGATAAATTTCGAAAAATCCTATCTTATCAAATGCCTACATCATATAAGGAATACGTCCTCCAAATTACACGTTTCTACGACAAGCAGTTTACGCTGTGTGTTGATCCATCAGTCATCAGGACCACCACAGGATGCACTTCTCCTTCTCAATTCTTCCAAGCTGGTTTTACTTCCAAGTACAATACATTACACAGGTAAGATGCGAACACAATAAAAGCAGAAACCAGGAAAAAAATATCATAATAAATTGCTTAAACTCAGAGTGAATGTAAATAGATCATAAGTATAGCGCTCTTCTTTCAAGAAATCTTCCCCATTGCATAGTTTACTTGAAATATATTTATAATAAAAGATTTAACTATATTTTAATCACACATATCCCATTCAATTCAATAGATTATAATATAGTTTTGGGTTTTGTAAATACGGAACTAAAAAATAAATAATTCTTAACGTTTTGCGTGCAGTGAATGTCAATGTCAAACCCCCAAGTGCCCTCCCCTCACCCCCTCTTCTTTCTCTTTCCGATAGACCTCAACCATGGCGGCCGGGGTAGGTTTTTATGAATTTTGTAATATCTTTGCAATCCAGACTTTTGAAGGCTGAATGATAAATAAGGTGAAGCCTTAAACGTATACTTTAGTCATATTCGTGATGATTTTTTTCAGGTACTTTACACTTATCCGGAAAATTTCCGTGCTTATAAGGCGTTGATCGCCGCACAGTACTCCGGAGCCGATTTGAAAGTAGCTCCAAACTTTGTGTTTGGTGAAACTAACAAATCTGAAGGATTCTTAAAGAAGTTCCCGGCTGGCAAAGTGAGTGACCGCTAACTAAGTTGCTATAGTGATTGTGTTATCTTACCAGATGTTTTTGACGGTGACGTGTATGTTTTGGAATTATTTTAGGTGCCAGCATACGAAAGTGCCGACGGGAAAGTTCTTTTAACCGAGAGCAATGCCATCGCATACTATGGTGAGTCACAAATTATTTTTACTTTAATATATTTTTTCTAACCTATGAATTCTTGTTATTAGAGTATACCAACAATTTATTTTCTGACTTGATTGTCGAGTTTACAATAAATAGAACTTATGATACAAACTTATTCATATTATTTACTATCTTGAAAGTATTAAGGCTAAGCAAGATCTTTCAAACAATAGTTTTATAATATGTGCAGTCGCCAATGCCGCTCTTCGTGGATCAGACGTGGCCTCCCAGGCTGCTATCTACCAGTGGGCTTCATGGGCCGACAGTGAACTATTGCCTGCCTCCTGTGCCTGGGTATTCCCTTACTTGGGCATCATGCAGTTCAACAAAGTAGTAAGTCTGGTTTGATCTGAGTTTTATTGAAACTGATAGAATAAATATGTAAGTAAGCAGTTTCGTTATGTGTTATAAATTATAATATGAATATAACATTGTTAATATTTCATTTTGTTTAAAAACATATTCTTAATAAAAATGAAGTACCTTAAATTGAAAGAATTTTTATATTTATAGTACATAATTTATGAATTAACTATATCTTAATATATTTTATTAACAGAATGTAGAGCGTGCAAAGTCAGACCTGCTGGCCGCTCTCAAGGTGCTCGATGGACACTTGCTCACACGCACCTTCCTGGTCACAGAGCGCATCACCCTTGCTGATATCATCGTCTTCTGCACTCTCATTCATGCTTTCCAGGTTTGTTAATATATAGATATAAATGGTGGTTTAGTTTAGAATATATAGGAAATAGTGAATTCTCAATCTGTTTTCTTGCAAAGTTGATATATTGTGTAAAGTTGTTATACAATATTATATATTATCAGGCAGGAGGTTGATGCAAGTAATAATGCATGTCCAGTTTGTGTACACAGTAGTGTATTTCCACATTGCAATTCAGAAAATGTTTGTCTAGTCCATTTCTGAACTGTTTTTCATTAATTTTTATTTCAGAACGTTTTGGATGCTCAGCTGCGCGCGTCGCTCGTGAACGTGCAGCGGTGGTTCCTGACGATGGCGAACCAGCCGCAGGTGGCGAGCGTGGTGGGCGCGCTGGCGCTGTGTGAAGCGCCGCCGGTCTACGACCCCAAGAAGTACCAGGAGCTTTCGCAGAGCAAGAAGGTGGAACATATTATCATACTTTATGTATTTAGTGTATAGGATACTAGTCAATTACCATCACTTCACTCGTCACTCATCACTTCACTTCATTGCTTTATAACACTTGGCAATAATGTAGCTTCCTGTTAATGAAAGATATTTTAGAATCGGATCAGTAGTGTGAGATTACCTCCTACATACAAACTTACAAACCCTACCTTTATACTATTGCATTTAGAATTTCACTCAAATATTATGTTTAGCCATTACAGTTGAAGGACTGATGCATGCTATGTGCCCATCACAGTTCAATATCAGTCTAGTAAAAGTATTTTTTTAAGAGAAACATGCATTCACACCATCAGTAAAAGTTAAATTCCAGTCAATCCATACTCAAACAACGTTTCTTGTATAAACATACTTTACCGGAACCATAAGACACATTCCGTTAAATAGCTTTACCTCCCTAATTGATAAGGCACTGACATCTCGATGCCTAGAATTTACTAAGAGTGAGGATGTATAGTCTATTTTTTCTTACATGTCTTAAATAGTAAACAAATATGGCGTACAGGTGACCAGAGATAATTCATAGAGATGTGCATGACGAATGAATGACTGAACTTAATGGTTTTTAATTTTTATGCAGTGAACGTAAAGTATTGGGTAGAAATAATACGACAAGTTATTATAATAATTTTATTAGTCTGATTCCGATGATAAATTACTCGACTCTTCTGATATATGTATTATAAAATTAGGGGTCGGTGTATCTGTTGCAGCATCTATTAAGCCGTCAAGCTGCAAAATTTTGTCTTCTTCTTTTTTCACATGTTCAATACAATTTATCCAAGACGCCGTACCAATTTTTCTTAATCCTTCTCTGACTAGCTCCTTGACTTCAGCCATTTTAAAACTTTTATTATTTTTTCCTACATGTGATTTTAATTGTGCCCATATTAATTCTATTGGATTTAATTCACAATGATACGGCGGAAGGCGCAGAACAATTATATTTTTATGAGCGGCCATTTCATCAATAACTTTTTTATTATAATTGTCTTTATTAAATTTTAATAAAAGTTGTCAAAATGTCACTTGTCTATTTTAAAATCAATGACGTGAAAGTTTTTTTAACATTTTTTTGGCCTTAATATAAACTCATTTTTAAAACTTTAACCTAAAAAAGCAAAAAGCGGTCGGAAGTCCCTCACTCCGTTTTAATAAACTGTGCAATAAGATACAAAATAATAATAATTACAATAACAAATAAATAATAAGTATAAATTCATTAAAAGCAATTAAAAATCTTCTATATTCTACAGAAGACATTACTATTTTTAAGCCTAATAACAATTTGAACAAAATATCGTACTTTGTAATTTAAAGATATTGTTATTTTTAATAAGTTCAGTTTTCACTCTCGATAATTCATTCTAAATGTACATCTCTATAATTCAAAGACAAAGTAGCGTATCGAAACGTCAAAATGTTGTGTTCATATTTTATCTGTGGAAGTTGGTTCTGTCAATATTTCAATTTTAGCAAAAATAATGTGTTTAAATCAGTAATTAACAGCTTTTATTAGTGTAATTCGTAGCGTGTGTGTTTCTGAAATAGTTATAAACGATAAAACCAAATCTAAAATGTATGATTGTCCGAAAACAAGTAATTTTCGTTCAAGGTAGTGTTTGTTTACCAAATAGGACACGTAAGAAAAAATGGACTATATATTAGCTGAATGTGTTGTCCAAACTTAATCTAATAGAACCGTTTTCTTATATAGATTTAAAATTAATTTGTTAGACATTGGTGTTTGCAACAGGATCCTGGCCTATCCTGCCTTAGATCAGTCAAGAATGTTGTATGCAGTAGTACAAGTGTGATCAAGACAAAAATGTTTTAAGTTTTACTATCAATAATGCTGATTATCATAAGGTGTATTAATTAGATTTATTTTCTATAAAGGGACATGGTCACTCTGACCAAAGCCTTTTAAGAACAAAGATTTAAAAAAAGCCAAACTGATATTGCGCCAAGAAAGGACCTAAACCAAGTCCTGAACAAGTAACAATCTTACTCACAATGGATATAGATATGATATAATAATGCAAAAAGTATAATAGAAAATGAAATGTAGTTGATCAAAATAATAACTAATGTAGATATAATATACATTTACAGGACGGTGGTAAGAAAGAGAAGAAAGAAAAGGCAGAGAAAAAAGAACAGCCCAAGAAGAAGGCGCCGGAACCCGAGCCCGCCGACGAGCTGGACGAGAAGCCTAAAGAGTCCAAGGACCCATTCGACGCCTTGCCGAAGGGGTAAGATGAATCTTCTAACAGAGCTAAAGCTCAAATTAGAAATGTTAAAAAAGTAATTTCAAAATTCGGGCTTTGCATGTGTGATTTGTGAATCTGATTTCCAACATGATAAATTTGCTAATATGGTGAAGGAAGTCACTAACCAATTACCTAACTAGTTTTCAAAGACATTGAAGTCATTTTATTATGACAGCTAATTTTATAAAGGACTGTATTGTTGTTTTAAACTAATTGTATTTCATACTAGTAGGGCTGAAACTATATGTATATATAACTCGAATCGGTGTCGTTTTTAGTACTTTCATCGTTCATTTTGTGGGCAAATAGTAGAATAATTTGAACACAGAGAATACAGCATATGCAACAATCACTTTTTAATAATTTAATTATCTTAAACGAAACGTTGGACAGTTCCTAGTAGAGAGGTCTTGATCTCGGCTCGGCTCGAAGGTAAGTAACCGGCCTTCATAGCACGCCTCCATTTGCTAGGCTCCGTCGTAGAACGAAGTTCGCAGAGTGTCGACGATATCCATCACTCGGGTGTCGTGCCGCGCTTCGTTTAGCGACCGTATTGATGACCGTCTCCGACATATATATATATATATATATATATATATATATATATATATATATATATATATATGTCGGAGACGGGAGAAATATATATATATGTATATATATATTTGAATTACACAAATTTTCAAATAATGTGTGCTATGTATTTATGCACTATTAAACTGTGATATAAGCACAAACAGTAACCCCTCAAATCATAAAAAAACTAATATTTTGCCTTGAATATAATAACATGAAATGAATACTAAGATTATATTCTTGTCTGTGATATACATTGTACAAATATTCTCTCTGAAAATAGCAGAATCCGCATCTTCACCAGCGTTCAATCTACAAAAAAAACTGGCTTTTGTTATACTATACATATATGTATTTATACAATATATATAGTTATACAATATATATAGTTTTACAATAATGTATGCAAGTCTGTTCGATTTGTTGACATTTATGATTACTGCTCTGCTCCCTTGGGTAGTAGCAGGATGATATAGCAGGATATATATAGCCTATAGCCTTCCTCAATAAACAGGCTATCTAATGCAAAAAGAATTTTTTAAATTGGATTAGTAGTTCCTGAGATTAGCGCGTTCAAACAAACTGCCTCTTTATAATATTAGTATAGATAAAAGAGTGTAATATGCTACTTATGTATATATGTTATAATTGATGTGAGCGGCGGCTGGCAGCTTGCCCACTGTCCCTGTTTATCCGCAACTCCCTTGTGATTCACCATTAATATGCACTATATATTCTTTGTAATGTTCTTTACTAGTATTTTCGTCTAGACTTCATTTATTTTATTAGGGCATAAATAATTTGTAAAAAATCGGTCAAGTGCGAGTCGAATTCGCACACGAAGGGTTCCGGCCATCGCCCGTGTACTTTTTATTATAATTTATTTACTTTATGTATGTAGTATATTAACTTCGATGATAATTATGAATGGTCAAGAAAGGTTTCTTGCTTTTTTATTTTTTCTATTATAGCAGAAATAGAAATACATACTCTGTATAAATTTCAACTCTACCTATTATGGTTCATGATAGCTTTCTGACAGACAGATGGACTAGTAATAAGGTTCCATTGGCACTCTTCGAGTACAGAACCCTAAAAATGGATAAATTGTCTTGCTTAATTTTAATTTTTACAGTTTACAAAAGCAAACATTAGTCAATTAACAATACTGTGTTTTATTAATACACAGTTCAGTTCACTGAGGAGGTAGTTATTTAAATAAAGTGTAATATTTTGATTGACCTGAAGCCGCAGTAGACTTCATATTATGCCATTGACACTAAGTAGGAGTTTGCAATTATATTACAAGTACTGTGAGTTTTACTTTTAAATCTACAATAACATAGAGAAATAAACTTTCTATGTAGCGGGTGATCTCTGAAAGTATTGATCTGATTCATTCTTTCACTAATGTTTGTATTACTGTTGAGAGTTTATAATTTTTGATTCTGTTAAAAAAAATATTGAAGTTGGATAGAAATGTCCATTGAGTTGCTTTGTTGGCAATTTTATTAGACACTTAGGGACACACCCGAGGGAAGAAGAGTATGCCGCTAGTATTGAAATAAAATGATTAATTATTAATATATGATCTAACATTTCCAGCACATTCAACATGGATGACTTCAAGCGCTGCTACTCCAATGAAGACGAGGCAGTGTCCATCCCATACTTCTGGCAGAAGTTTGACCCGGAGAACTACTCCATCTGGTATGCAGAGTACAAATACCCCGAGGAGCTGTCCAAGGTGTTCATGAGCTGCAATCTCATCACGGGTAAATGTCTTATATAATATTATAAAAGTTCTTTGTTATATTTTTTATTTTTATTGTGAGAGAAAGATAATAATGAAAGCACAGTGGTGGCTTGTTGGTGGTGGACTAGTGGTATGATTACTGTATTACAAAAGCACATTTTTTTTTTAAATTGTAGCTGAAAACTACTTAATTGTATTAAAATAGTTATTTATTTGAATTCTATTGAAATGAATTTAATAATCTTAATGAATATTGATTGACAGATGAGAACTGTTCCATGTATGTTATTTTATATCTATAAAGTGATTTATTTTAATTGACTCATTCCTGTTACATCAAATGGCTAAAATTGTGGCCAACGTTAACTTATCTCAAAGCATTTTTAAACCTTTAAAAATTTACTTGAATTTTAAGAAGTAAGCTTGACAGCATTCAGCACACTTGAATCTGTTGGCCCGACTTCGCTTGGATGCGTCCCTAGTGGTTCAACAGTGGCTTATGTGTTAGTTACTCCAGGTCTATTGTCTATCCCTGTACTAAATTCCATCCAAATCGCTTCGTTAGCATGAAGGAGTAAAAATCACACACACAGACCAGACAGGCAGACATGTAAAATACGCACACATACAAATGTGTGTATGTACAATATGTCAGTGAAGTGATTGGTGTGTTGTGTTGTCCGTGTGCAGGCATGTTCCAGCGGCTGGACAAGATGCGCAAGGCGGCCTTCGCGTCCGTGTGCCTGTTCGGCGCCGACGACGACTCCTCCATCTCCGGCGTGTGGGTGTGGCGCGGGCAGGGGCTGGCCTTCACGCTGTCGCCCGACTGGCAGGTACTGCAACCCGCAGGTGTCTCGTTGAGACTAGCCAACTGCGCAGGAGATATTATAGTGCAGACACAAGCGCACTCTATTCCTGTCACTCGCACGACACGTGCTATCCGAAGCACCTAACTGCGAGTTGTTATTGAGAATGTCTTAACAGAAAGACTAAGCCATTAAAAATTAGTCCGACCCGGGACTCGAGCCCAGGACCTCCAGTTCTGCAATCATACATGCTAGGCACTAGATCGCCGAGGCAGTTCACTATATGCACCATGTCACAAAAGCATATCTGGCAACACTGTACAGTGCTGGCCAGACACTGGACATTTAAAAGTTCCATTTATGTTCTTTAATAAACTGCAAGAAAAACATATTTGTAAGGCAAATAATAAAACATTGTGTTGTGAATGCAGCACAGTGCTGAGAGCAAACACTGCACACTGGCTAAGTTTGACAAGAATTTATAGCTTGCCAGATGTCTAGTGTCGGACAAACAACTATCCACTTTATCACTGCCATATAGCACTACTATATATAATACAGAATGTCGTGTCGGACACCGTTAATAGAATTTTTCTATTGGCATTTTTAAAGAATTGAAAAAAAAATTGTTATTAAATATATAGATTGTAAGGTCCCGCCGCTATGAAAATACATGTATCTCAAGCTCAAAAAAATTTCATAATGTTTATGTAGAGTTCAACCAATGGTCCTTTATTTATAAAACTTTTTAATTAGAAAATTGTAAAACAATTATGAAAACCATATTTTTAACTATAGTCTATACAGATAAATACAATTGATGTGTCTGTTTGTAACGTCAAAATAATAGCTTTTTACTAAATGCACATGAAATTATACATGGTATGTATAAGAAAAACGCAATTTTTAGAATTTTTGTTTGTCTGTTTGTTCTGGCTAATCTCTGAAACGGCTGGACCGATTTTAACGAGACTTTCACTGGCATATAGCTGATGTTATAAGGAGTAATTTAGGCTACTTTTATTTTTTAGAAATTGCTAGTATAGTATATAATTCTTCTGTATATGTGTATGTCCCTGAACTCGTAAACCAATGGACCGATTTTGATAAAAAAATTATGTGTGTTTGAGTGGGTCCCTGGATGGTTTAGATTCACAATTAGAAACGATAGGTGACGGTGCGGTAGAGTTCTAGGAGTATTTTTTTTATATTTAGATTTTTTTAGGTAAAGCTAACATTCCGACAGGACTACGTCTGTCGGGTCCGATAATATAATGTAATAAAACTATTACATCGTTTAATATAAACTAATTAATTACTATCAAATATCAAATTTAAAATAATAATATCATTAAAACATTTCAAAGACTAAAAAAACCAAATTTATCTACACAAAATAATGCCTACAAATATTCAACCAATTTCAATGAAATTCAGCTCATAAGTACACTATTTTACAAAAATGTTGACTACAATTTTAACTAGTTTGTAATATATTACAATGGTGTCTCCAGATTGATTACGAGTCATATGATTGGAAGAAGCTGGACCCATCCAGCGAGGAGACCAAGAAGATGGTGCAGGATTACTTCTCCTGGTCCGGAACCGACTCCAAGGGTCGCAAGTTCAACCAGGGCAAGATCTTCAAGTAAAAAGCCTCCACCGACCTCAGCACCAGCAACCGTCTCACACTTTTGATACTAAAACAATATTTATAAGTGTAATGTCCTCGGAGGCCTGCCAGTGGCCAGTGAGTGAGTGAGTCGGCTCGGTCCTCATATTGTAAAGTATAACTGCATTTATGTATCCGCCGCGGGCGCCGCGGGCGGGCGACAGCTCACCTTTGTATCAACTGTAATAAATAAAATTGTTTTTTTATTTATAATCTCTCTTTTATTTATGGTTACTATCCTTTACACTGTTACAGACCAAATCTTAGGCTGTAGCCTGTAGGATGTAGGTACTCAATGAAAAGAGTAATACATAATTAATATTTGTCCTTCTTTCGCTTCGAAGCAGAGTGATGGGTTGGCGTGATTTTTTTGTGTGAACATATATATCGCTCCCCCCGGGTTCGTCCCTAGTTACGTTTTGACATTGAGTATAGATTTCTCTGACATGAAATTAAATATTTTCCCGCAGTGAAAAGTATCCTATATGTTGACCTGAACCACGTACCATTATACTTAATTTCATCAAAATCTGTGCAGTGGTTTTCTCGTGATACGTTCCTTCTGTATTTTACTGCAATGACTATTTCAATAAGGTTTTCCAAAAAAATATTTAATGTACAGATTCTACTCAGAATTTTATTATATGTATAGATTAAAATTATCTATTTCACACTAACAGTTAAAACGTACCTAGGGACGAACCCTAGCGAAGCGAGGTGAGTGAACTAATATGTTATAACGGCTAAATCGATTTTAATGATTCACGTACCTACGTAGAGACGTTAGATTTTTCTTAATACCACGAATGTTATAGGCTCTATAGTCTACCGATTAGATATTACTAAAAATCTAAATGAATTTCAGGCGCCAATTTGTCTTGGAAATTTATTTTTGTTCTAAACCTATCGACGGGTATCAAAATGAGGGTTTTAAAGGCGATCACAAAAATATATTATATAACTAATATGTTTAAAAGTAATTTTGGATAGAAATCGTTAAATAAAACTCGAAATACCCTATTTAAAAACTCCAATAGGATCTCATCAAAAGCCACATAGAAACCAATAAATATTTATTGGTTTCTATGTGGCTTTTTTCGCTTTTGATGGGATCCTATTGGAGTTTTTCAATGGGGTGTTTAAGTGATAAAAACTAAAATACTGTAAATAAGGAATAAATTATAAAAATAAAAAAAAAACCTGATTGCGTAAAAAGCGAACTAAAAATATGAGAACAAGTTGACGGAAGGAACATTGTAATTTGTACCTATTATGCAGTTGGTAAAGAGGATGTTATAATTGCTGAGAATATGTAAGTATGTCTGTGATTACACGAGTATAATACTATGTTCCTGCGTCAACTTGTTCCCATCTTTTCCGTATGTTTTAACGGAGTCAAGTTTTTTAAAATGATCCTCGAAATGATTGCGAACAGCCCTATTTAAAAAATCCAATAGGATCTCATCAAAAGCGACAAAAGCTACATAGAAACCAATAAAAGCCACGTAGAAACCAATAAATATTTATTGGTTTCTATGTGGCTTTTGTCGCTTTTGATGAGAACCTCCAATAGTTTTTCAACAGGGAGGCTGGACTGCACATACGCGAATCATTGCTGCGCTGCTATTTCGATTGGAAAAGCGCAGCAATGAATTTCCTAGTACCTACTAGTAGTAGTTTTTATTTTAATTTACTAACAGAAAATAAGCCTGTAATGCTAACAAAATGATTCATTGTTACTCTTAATAAAATTTATTATTATTGAAATAATGTAAATTTAATTACTGAGCTAAAAATTTCTATTAGACTAGAGATGGAACCATTTGTTACAAACAATAAACATTGTTGTAGAAAGGCGAAATAAAAATACATGAATGGAAAGCAAAAATTTATATTCTTTAATATTTCAGACTTTTGCCTAAACTGTAGAAGTACTTTAACATTGGTACATACATCCTTACTTATTATTGCATAAAGTAACTAACGATACGACGCGACGATGCGCTGCGACGTGTCGTGCCGGCGTCGCGTCGTCGCCGTGCCGCCGCCGTCCGGGTGAAGGCGCCTTCATAAATTAATCTTTCCACTTCATTTCCAAAAAAATTAGCCAAAATATATTATTGCATTCGAATATCCAAAGCACAGTGATACAATTTAATGTACATATTCAGTCATCGTGAGAGGCGCTGACGCTTGACACGTTGAGGTGCGTGGTTGAAGAGCAAGGAGTACTTACTTTATTTATAAAATAAGTTGTTCCATAACTTGAGGTTTGATGGATAGAAGTAACAATCATCGCGTTCTTTTCAATTATAATAATATTCTTGAAAATTTTGCAATGGTTCTACTGCATTAGTATAAATGCGTAAATTTGCTCCACAAACAAAATGAGTTATTTTATTATCAAATGTCAGAATATCGCACGACAACCAAACAATAGGTAATAATAATTAATTCGATGCCTAATACTGTAGCTGCTGTGCATAAGCGGACACTTCTATGTATAGGAAAGCTAACTAAATACATGTAGCGAAGAAAATACAATAACAACTTTAACAAGAAACATCAAGATATTTTAAGATATAGTCGAACATCTCTCTCTGGTCTTGTATTAATATCTTATAGTTCTGTTCATTCGAATTTCATTTATATCATTAGCTTTTACGACTAAAGACCATAACCCAAAGGCCAAAGTGCCGTCGCCGCGGGTAGCTTTCATCGCGCTTCGGCTCATTAAAGCTGCTAATAGACAAATTACTTTACAATTTAAGATCAAAATTTGTTTTAAAACTGGACCATGTTTATTAGATTTGTAGTCACACAAATATACACACACATCCTTTTTATACTTTTCTAATTTTTTTTTTACTTCGTCTATTAAATTATCTTCGTTTTTGTAAAAAGGTCTTAATCAAAAAAAAAAAATAGAAAAGTATAAAAAGTATGTGTATATTTGTGTGCCTACAGATTTTAATACATTATTTTTTAGACTTAAAAATATAAGACGTGAAGCGATCCGTCCGCCCGTAACCGGCCGGCTTTTTGAATTACAGGGACTTGAGCATTAAACGCTTCGAAATACAATGTTAGTAATAAACAATTTTTCTGTTTTCTATAAACATATTCATTGAAATGAAATAATAATAATTTTCTAATATGATATGTGGAAAACAGGTAAAATTAGACGAGCACAGCGCCAAGTCGCGAGAGATGGCCTCGTCTGGTGATCGTTAGCATCGCGCAATATAATAAAACTATACAATGTAAAATACAACAGACATCACTTCTGCGATCCCAAACACACCCTGCGCCTACTTGTCGACTGTCGTGTGCCGTCTATCCCGTCTATCCCGTCCCTCTCTCCCCCGTCCCCCGTCCCGCGCCGCACACGAGTAGGCTTCCCTACAGAGACAAAGCGTCATACAACCGCGTAACGATACCTATACCACTACATAAGGCAGCGGTGTGTGCGTTTTCTTTTGAGCCTGACGCGCTAGACTGACATTGTCAACAGTCCGAGGCAGAAATACCCGATTTTGTCAACAGGTAGCACGTACGTGAACTCGTCGCTGGGCTGTCACGCACACACCGCTGTAACATGTATGATGTAGGGTACCTACCCTGCGCGGTGTATGAAGTTTTACCTCCGCAGGGGCACTCACTCCTGCGCTCGCCGCTCGCGCGCTGGCTGCACTCTGTGGTCGGCAATTGAGCAAGTTTATATAAATTTAACTACGTAATTAAAATTTCACGAACACGAGATAACAACAATAATTATAATAAGTAATTTAATAACAATCATTAATAGATTTGTCGATAAGATTATAAAGTATCTAAGACAGGACTAAATTTGCGAGTGTACATACCCGTCAAAATAAAGTATTTTTTTTTTCTATTTTCGAGAAAACTTACGATAAATACTCTGATTTCTTAAATTGAGAATTATATCATTTGGTAGACAAAGGGTGCGGTTGGCCGCCGGGCACAAGCCTGTCACAGTCCACAGCTAGGGATAAGGCAGCTTCTCTCGCACGGACTCGGTTTCAGACCGAGTCCTCTTATGGTTCTATAATACAGTCGGCAGATACGTACTGATACTATACTATCGCGTAAACAAATATTAGGTATACATGAACGATTCAATAAACATCAAAAAATGCACATGAGGGGTCAACGATAGATAGTAGTAATTACAAACGACGCTATAAATTTATATACCTACGGGTAAATTTACATCTCAAAAATGATAACATCTCGCTCCAAGTCAGTAGAGAATAATACATGTTATAAAAGTTTAAACTCGCAGAGAGACGAGCAGGGTCCGGGGTGCGCGCGTCGCGGCCGGCGATCATTGCGGCCGCGTCTGCAACAAACCACCACGTTGTCACTATTTGAACATAGTCATCTGTCTTTACCCGCCTACGGCCAAGTCCAAGGACGGGTTATACGAAAGATTTGAATGAATGTATGTCCGATCGACCCTATGTTCCCTCCTAACTCCTAAATGGCTTAAGGGATTTTGATGAACTATATAGGATATTACAATCGAATAGGCATCAATTTGTGTTGTGTCAAGGGATATTAAAATAAAAGTTTTTAAGAAGCAATCACAAAAATATATACAACATCATCTCCCTGCCCATTTCCCGATCACTTGGGGTCGGCGCAGTACATCTTCCGTACGATAGGATTTTGCAAAAGTTTCACAACCGGCCGCCTGCCTGACATCAACCCTCCTTGGGAATGCTATTGTTTATTGCGGAAAGGATCCAAAGTGCGATAACAAGCACATCTAATTTAGATTTATGTATATAAAATTATCTAATTCCAATAATTTTTTCACCACTTTCATTGGCACAGCCAATTGCTTGAGGTTAGGCATGGCTTAATATTGAAGGGTTGTTAAATTTACGTGTTGTAATATGCATATTCCATATTATTTTCTTTTAAAATATTTTTTATGGTATTGTTCATAGTTTTAATGTAATTTTTTGATATATTTTAAAATAAATTATGAACATACAATAACTTTTGTTTTGACGTAAAAATGTACAAAAATATATATAAAATATGTTTAAAAATAATTTGGGATAGCAAACTGTTAAATAAAATTCAAACTGTCTAACACACGTTGACGACACGTTTGGCTCAGTTTGTAGTGATCCTACTTTCTGCGCCAGCGGTCGCGGGTTCGAGTCCCGCTGGGGGCATTCATTTGTGTGATGAGCACGAATGTTTGTACTCTAGTCATGGGTGTTTAATATGTATGTATTTAAACTTATATATGTGTAGTGTATCAACTATCTGGTATCCATAACACAGGCTTCGTAGCTTACCATGGAACTAGATGGTGTTGTGTGTTAATGTCCCAACATATTTATTTTATTTATATCTATTTATCTGACTCTAAAAAGCTGTAATAAATCGACTACGTAAAATTTAAACCAAAAATATATAGAAAAAAGATGCCGTGTATGTACCTACGACATCTAGTATATCTATTTGTACAACTAGGTAGGGCCAACTTCAACAGCGAATTCCGAATCCGGTTGGGTTGAACATGGTTAAGCAGCGTTCGGCAGATACACAACGTTTTCGCAAGCTCAAGGTCACCGAGGGAGCATTAGAGAGTGCTGTACTCAGAATTAACCTGCGATATCGAACCAGAAATGTAGAGGTACGTAGAAGAACTAAGTTCACAGATATAGCCCAATGAATCTCCAAGCTTAAGTTACAGTAGGAGGAGAACATTGCTCGCAGAACTGTCATTGTCGTCAGGGAAGGCAAGCCTTCCGGCTTGCAAAGCATTGATAGGCTTCCCACAAGGTGGATCGACGACCGAGTTAATCCACTGGATACAGATCTCTCAATACTGCCAGTTGTGAAACCTTTGAGGGAGACCTTAGTCCAGCAGCAAAATCCTTCAGCTCAGATGACGATGGTACTAATGGATATTTAACTTATATAAAATAGGTAGGCATAAATACCGAATCAGTGTGATTATGGCGCAGATCGAAGTCCGCGGTGAAAGGCGCGATGTGAACGTTGACTTGGACGTGTCCGCCGTCCTCCTCGTACTCCAGCGAGGAGGAGCTGACCGCGAGCTGGCGGTCGCGTAGCAGCGGCAGCTCGTCGTCGTGGGGTGCGTCGGGCGCGTCGCTCCCGTCAGCCGCGGGATGCGCGTGCGCGTGCGCGTGGCACTCGCAGCGGCAGTGCTCGGGTGGCACGTAGCTGAACACGACTGAATCCCGCGCGGTCGCCGGGAGGGTTTGGATTCTCTTTGGCAGCTTACGACGCTCTGGCACTTCTGAGAAATCGATCCATTCCGCTTTAGTGCGAGCCTCCATGCCTGACGCTGAGGTGTCAAAAAATATAAATATCTAAATCAATATATTACATAAATATGATTGATACGAATATGTATAATGAAAAAGTTATTATTTATATTATAACTAGCGACTCACCCTCGCTTCGCTCGGGTTCGTCTCTAGGTACGTTTTACTGCTGAACTGAGCTGAACATTGATAAGTCTGTCAGTGAGTCGCGAGTAGTAAATAAAAATAGTAATTGCGAATGTACCTTAGGTGATAGACAAATAATATTGCGAACTTGCCCGTATAACTTTTTAAGACCTACAATTTTCTAGTACATTGTTTTGATGTATCTCTTAAGGTTCAGCCAGCGTTAGCCATATAAATTTCTAAGGACGACTGGATAGAACCAGTCATTGCGTTTTCCCGCGGGAACGAAAAATTTACCTATAGTGAAAGGTATTCCAAATGTTGAACCGAGTGATAAGCTATCACTATACAAAATTTAGTTAAATTCGGTTCAGTACTTTTTGCGTGAAACGCGCACATCGATTTGACTAAGTCAGCTTTATAATAGGTATAGATAAGAACAGGTATTGCGAGTGTACCTTAAGAGATAGACATATACTGTTGTAGATTTTTCTGTTGACCTTTTCAAGATTTACAATTTTTTAGTACATTGTTTCGATGTATGTCTTAAGGTTTAGCCAGCGGAAGGTTTGTAAGGAGGACTCGATAAAATCAGTTATTGCGATTTCCCGTGGGAAAGAAAGATTTTCCTGAAATAAAAAGTATCTTAAATGTTGACCCGGGTAATAAGTTATCACTTCACCAAATTTCGTTGTAATCGGTTCATTACTTTTTGCGTGAAACGCGCACACACAAACAGACATACAGACAAACAGACAAACAGACAAAAATTTTAATAACTATTGTTTTGGGGTCTATATTGTATACATAATACGTTACATTCATTGTTTTTAAAAAATATTTCATGTACAGATTTCGCTAAGTTACTGCTTTATTATAGTATAGATATTGTAATGAGGCAGAATTTGTTTATTTGTTTATTCGTTCGTTTATTTGTTTTAACGTGTTAATCTCAGAAACTACTGATCTGATTTTAAAAATTCTTTTTGCATTAGATAGCCCGTTTTTTGAAGAAGGCTATAATATGTCATATAATATAATATAGTGTATTTATTCCATACTAACCGTTAAAACAAGTAAAAATCTGTTATGAATGCTGTTATGGATTATTTACCGTCACCGCCACTCCGGGACCGGGCGCGCTCATTTCGAGGCGGTGGCGCGGGCGCTGAGGCAGACGCAGTCGAGGCAGCGCGAGCGCGCCGTGGCAAGCGGATGTGCAGACGCTCGCCACCTGTCTCCGCCGGGGTGCCGCTGGGTGTGGGCACCGACGGAGGCGTCAGAGCGCCGAGAGTGCCACCTGCACTACGGGTCGCGCGCGGCCGCTGTACGCCGGCGACATGCACTCCACCGCGGTCGCGGATCGGGACCATCGGCAATGCAAGAGACCGTTCCAGTGGTAGGGTTGTGGGTACGTAGGGCAGCTCTTCGAATGACTCCTGCACCACAAGGCCGCGGCGTTCCGCCTCGCTTCCTCCGTGGGTAGCGGCTGCTTCAGAACTTGCTTCGGATTCAGAGGAATCGCGTCGATCTAACGGTGGACTTGCACTTATTTCCCGCGTGTCTCGATCGTTTCCTATTTCACCAATCATTTCTTCACTAGCCTCTGGTTCTACATATTGTTCAACTTCGCAATTTAATAAGCTCGAATCTGGCAGTGGATGTTCGACAGGTCTAATTTCTTCACTTTCTGGGAAACTCGGTATTGACTCGGATATCTCACTCGTTACACTTGGAGTTTTCGTTATGCTAAATTGAGTACTAAAAACTTGTTCTTTGCTTCCTACGTGTGTTGTGAATATAAGACGCTCTTTTTTCCTCGGACGATCATTAGGATTTGTAACAGGAACAATATCAGCAGAAAATGATGAGTCCACAGGACCTGAATCAATAGGTGTATTTTCCAAAGCATTATTAATAACGTTTTTAGGGGAAGGTTCTTTTTCTGGTTTCTTTATAGGAACCACAGTTTCACTCGTCAATTCGGCTGTCGAAGTCAACTCTACACCAGCGCTCTTTTCTGTCGGAGAGTGTAGAGGAATTATAATGCTTCCGTCGGGAAGGACAGTGCGTTTTGTTGGCTTTGCAACGGATGCAGGTGTAACAGATGGCCCAATATTTGTACGATCAACAATAGCCCTTGATTGTGGGGCAGAAGCAGGCCTAACCGTTTCACGTGGAGGTGGCCTTCTCTCATTACCAGTTTCCTTAGAGTCCAACTCATCAGGTGGCGTGTGTAGAGGTATATGGATAATGCCATCTTTTGCGTCTTCGTAATATTTAAGTTTTTCTCCTCTCGAACGATCAGTGGGTGGCTGTGGAAATTGTTGTTGTGGCTGCACCACTGGCGAAACGTCTCGGGATAAAGGAGAAGGAGAAGCAGTGCTTTTTCTTGGAGTCTTAAAAAGTGAAAGCACCGAACCCTTTATTTTTCCAGTTGAAGTGGGTGTTGCCGAACGATCGCGACTTTTACTTCGCGATCGTCCTTCATTAAGGCTTTTTTTTCTCCTCAATACATCAGATGGAGAATCAGGCGAAGCAATTGTTTCACGAGACTTAAAAAGTGAACAGAAGGATGATTTTCTTGAAACTGGTACGCCAGTCGGGGATGGAGTTCGGCTGTCTCTTAGTTGCCTAGGTGTTAACCGTGGGCTCACTGGCTCCACAGGTCGTGCAGGTCGATCATTTAACTCTAATGTAACAGGCTTTCTAGCTGGTTCTCCACTAATTAAAGTCCGTTCACTTTCACCTTCCTCGTCATCATCATATTCATCATCTGGTTTAAGTTTTATTCTAATAATATCCTTCGATCGATTTCCATGACGATAAACTTCTGGTTGAGTTGGTTCCCGTCGATCTCTTGACCTAGCTCGATGTTCCTCAACTTTTGCCCGATTTCTCGTTTCTTTTAAACGCTTTTCATCGTCTAGTGAGGTAGTTGAGGGTGTGGGTGTTGTGCAAGGGGCATTTGGAGACGTTAGGCGAGGTGCACTTGCTGGACGCGTATTTTCAACAGTTACTTCTGTACGTACTTCTCGATGGTCACGAGCATCCACTGATACCGGCGGTGCGCAAGGAAGGGGTGCCGTCTGAGGAATAGGGATGATATGAGCATCAGGAATAATACTGCCAGTTTTGCCTGTCAGCTTAGCTATTTCAAGTAGTCTCTCCTCGACTGCAGCAGTACATATCTCTGGATCTGTTTCTATTGGCTTTGGTCCACAAAATGAAGTCTCAAGTAGCATTTTGTGCGGTGAAGGAGAACGTGATGTACCTGATACTACAGAAAGTCTTGAAATACGGCTGGCGTGACTAAAGCCAGATAATGCCGAATGCGCGGAACATTGAGATCCAACGCTAGACAAACGACTAGTACGCCCTGATACAGCCAGAAGAGCCGCTTCAGAGCTTTGGCTGTCTTTGCGTGAATGGCGTCGAGAAGGTGGTGCTGAAGGAGCAGCTCGAACATCTCCACCTCCAGGTGCGCCTTCCAAGAAGGCAAGTTCTTCAGTAGAGGAGCGCAGGTCGGCCGCACCGTCCTCTCGAAACCCAAGTTCAAGGCGCGTCCGCGCGTCCTCCCCTCCTCCACCGCCCGTAAAAAGCGCCAACTCGGGAGAACTATCACGTGAGTCCTGTTGACTAGAACTTGACGCCCGAGAAATGTCGATGCGAGGAGCGGCCGGTGTTTGGAGACCCGAAGTAGTCGGAACAGCCACAGTGGAGTGGACGGCAGGCGACGAGTGTGAGCGAGCCCTTTGCTCAGGTGGTGCAAGACTATAACCACAGGCAGATGTTGACGGCGCTATACTTGTGGACGAACTTGCAGGATCTTCGCGAATTTCGGGCAAACGGATTGCTTGTTTATTTTCAGGACTGGACTGTAAAAAAGGTAAAAACTTTGAGAAAAGAAAGATTTGTTACAAACTCCTTTACAATTATTTGTGCATTAGAACTTACTTCGTCGGAAACGTCGTGATCGAAAGAAGCGATAGGTGCGGGCCCGCGGCGCGGCCGGCGCTCGGCGCCGCTGGCCGCCATGCGCCCGCCGCCGCCGCGACGCGCTGCTCACTCACACCACACGCGTGCGTTCAACCGATGACATCATTTTTGGCAAACCTAACACATATTGTTATTGTATGAGAATACTGAATAACTTTAGTCTTTTTATATCATAATTTTTACACCCCTATTATCGGGTCCTTTTTCGAACGGGGCTCGCCGTTAGGTTAGGTTCAACACGCTAGTGCGATTGTATGACAACGTAATAATAATTTTAATTATTTACTATATTATAATTCAAATCTTATTTTTTTAAATTCTTTTTGATAATGATATGAAACAAACTGAATCCTATTTTATCCATTATACTTTAAATTAATTGTTAGTTTATTATTTCGTTAACAATAACTAACTCTATAGGAATTGAAAAAATGCTAAAAATTGTCTTCAGTCAAAAAATTTAAAACGTAAGTACACAGCACACGGAACACGGAAAATATGTTAGACAGTGACATTAATGCAACAGCGAGTGCACTCTCTTAAACGATTACTGTCACAGTATACAGTAGGGTAATAGGTCATTTAACTTACTATTGTGTCTGATCTTACAATTAGGCACTTTCGATTCGATGTTTTCTAAACTGCTACAATACGCAACCAGCGTTACCCGCATGTCACGTCATACGTACTCGAGTATATAAATTGACAGCACTATCCACTGGTCATTAATCCCAATCGATCTGTATGGTCACTACCGCGCTGGTGCCGTCGCCCACCGTGCGCGCTTCGCGTGGCACCTTTGGTGGCGCAGAGTGCAGGGCTGGTTCACTGGTGGGCGTGGGGCTGGGCCTGGCAGTGGCAGTAAGTGCCCGCGGCGAGGCGGAGCGGTCGGCGCCGGGCGGGGGAGCAGCGCTGCGCGTGTCGCACCGCTCGCGGAGGGAGTCCCGCGAGCAGGCCCCGCCGCGGGCTGCGTCGCGCCTGCGCCCCGCCCGCGCATGCGCCGCGCCGCCCTCGCCTCCCGTCTCCCGCCTCGGAGACGCTCGGTGCTGCCATGTCCAGGTTAATTAACTAAATATAGGGTAACCTCTATACAGGAATCAATATTGACATTCACAACAGGTCATTGATTCAAATTTTGACATTTACTGCGAACTCTTAGGCTAATGTCGAAGGTGAAGTTCCGGTACTGAGGCAATATGATATTTAGTAAACATTAAACCAACTGATATATTGTACAAATAGTGTTTTTTTTTTAAATTTGAAGATCAATTACCTATGAACCCTATTCTTTTTAACTCTCTAATCGTGTATTGCAAAAAAAACAACGTTCAGGTAGGTCGGTACATCGCTGATAACATTATTATTATTGCCCTTATAACTACCTAATTTAAAATTCATAAAACCAAAATACTGTAGAATATCTGATGATTATGTTTGAGATAAAATTATTTATATCATATAAAAAAGCGGATCTATTTAAGCGCAAGGATGGCATGACAACATTTGAATTGTAATGATATAACATGATCTCCATCGCTACATACACGCGTGCAGGGCGCACCGACCCAGGACGCGGTGACACCGGAGCAGTGACACCGATAACCAATACCCGCTTTAATGCCGACCCAGTTAGCGCTACGCTGAGGGCTGGAAATGATCGGAAGCACTCGTAAATATGTACGATTTATAATATTCATCTATACATATAATAAAATTCTGAGTCGAATCTGTACATTAAATGTTTTTTGGAAAATCTTATTGAAATAGTCATTATTGTCGATACAGAGGCCGAATCTATAGTTATAGAATTTTTGTCTGTCTGTCTGTTACCGCATCACGAAAAAACCATTGGACAGATTTTGATGAAATTTGGTTTGATGATAGCTGGTTATCCGGGTCGACATATAGGATACTTTTTACTTCAGGAAAATATATCATCTCTGAGCAAAATGTTAAAACGTAACAAGGGACGAATCCGAGCGGAGCGAGGGTAAGTTGCTAGTACATCATTTTTATTTTAAATCCCAAATATAATATTGATTATCTACGTATAATAAAACGTACGCCATATATCTAAAAACATTATTCATATCTATTAACAACTAATTTTAGCGGTACCACAGATTATATGATACTATACGTAGTACATAGGTATAACATAAATCATCCATTTTTAGTACATTCTAAAGATATTTTCTTTCGCATGCGTCGAGTTTGGTCTACATTTATTATCGTTTACTGGCGCGTTTGCCAATGTTCCGAACTGGTTATTACATTCCTCCACGAAATAATCAGCTGCGCTGAGACTGCATGCATCGACTGGTCTTTGCTCGTGGTTCAGCCCAACTCGTACTTTGATAAACTGTATGTAACTAATGTCATTCTCGAGCCCTCAAACTAATCCACCCAAAAAATCGTACCAACCCATTTAAAACAGAAATCAAACCAACACATTTTTACTTTTATAGTATTAGTGCCTACGGATTCACTTACCCTGTTGAAAAACTCCAATAGGATCCCACCAAAAGCGACAAAAGTCACATAAAAACCAATAAATATTTATTATAAATAATAATAATGTTATTATAAATAAATATTTATTGGTTTCTATGTGGCTTTTGTTGCTTTTGATGGGATCCTATTGGAGTTTTTCAACAGGTTTAGTTGTGGGATGTTGATATGACCTACATGTAAAATTATAGCTTCACAAAAACTGTGAGTGTTTGTATGTTGTGTTTGGGAAAATATCCGACTCACTTGTAATAATAATTGCATTAATGCAATTAAAATAGAAAACCAGATATTGTCCCGCAATTGTCTAGAATAAGTAACACTTATTTACGTAACGGACGATGCTGTGAAATGTGAAATAATACAGTTGTAATAAAAGAAGAGTGTAAAGAGAGGTTATCGTAATAATTGTCTCTTTGATTCTACATATTTTACGTTATATGCTATAGGTACATATGTATTAAGATATGCTATACCTACCTGCTTATTAATATTGATCACTCTTTTATTTCTTTTTTTATTTATTACAAAACTATTATTTTATAGGTACCTAAAAAAACTATTATCTACTCGTACAAATATGCAGACGCCATTGTGCTCTACCGCCTTGTTTAAATTTCAAAACACACAGATAGGCGTGTATATTAAGTGACGACAAAACTTGAGAAAAAAAATGCAAATATACCTAGTACCTAAGTTTTTTTTTTATTATAAATATTTTCAATATTTCTCTTTGTAACATAAAAAAGCTATAAAAATGTAGTGGCTATATGTTATGTAGTGGTTATTTTTGGCTATGATTAAAAATGAAGACCACTTTTAAAATTGTGTGTGTAGACTAAGGGAAGCAATGTTTCTTTTTGTAATTTTACTTTGAATTGAATGATTACTAGACACTAGCTTATGGCCGTGGCTCTGCTCGCTAGAAAACATATAATAGTAAGTAGTACGTACAACTTACGAGTATGTCACGTAGATCATAAAACTTAATCTTATCTAATTTATTGATCTGTGAAGATAAATATATTTGTATATACATTATACATATAAGTATGTGTTTTTCTGCATAAAGTAAGTAAAGCGATATGGGAGTGAATGAATAAAACGGCGTAATGCACAATCGTATTTATTTTATTGACAACACAACATATGGTCCACACACGCGTGTGCGGATGGAGACGCGCGGAGACAACAATCAATATATAATATGTGTCAGCTTTCTCAACTATAATATTTTACGCTAAAGGTAACGATATATGTCATTGCTCTTACGTTAAACTTTCATAGGCTGGATAAGAGTATGACGTCAACAACAAACGATAAATTGTTATACAATATTAGATATCTATATGACTACGGGTTTCGGCCCGGTCGGCGGTCACCACCGAGTGGCCGTGTCACGGCGGATAAGCCGATAGCTTATTTATTGTCTTACGACTGGTTGTGATCTGGAACTCGGAGCTACTGTGATCGTCCAGTGATCCATTAATACGCTTTAATTTATTTAACTCGAACAATGCCGTATATTTGTGCTGTAACCATTATTTATTAAAAATAATTCTAAATATTGCTAGAATTTTAATGTTAAAAGTAGGTATTTGTATAGATAGTAATATCAACACTTTATAACCTGCATCGTAATATCGTAATAGCAACTGTAAAAGTGTCTCAACTGGAGTGTAGAAAAGTTCAAAACTAGATAGTTGAAGTCGAGTACCACGGGGCCACTGAATCAGAGTAAACACCTAGAATGTACGAAAGCTATATCTGATATAGTGTAGAGTAGCGCCTAAAGCTAAGCTATCAAGAAAGCTCACAGTGAGCTCTAGCCTCGTAGAGTCGTAGCCTCGTAGCGCCGTAGCCTCGTCGTAGAGGCGCACGCTAGCGCACGACAACTCCGCTCGGCACTTCCATAGACACTATAATCTACTCAAAGTTAACAGTATCTGAAGTGTTAATTTGGTTTTACACATTTTATTATTTTTGTATTTTTCATTAGTATAATAAATATATTAATTTATCTAAAGTTATATTTTTGATCTTTAATAATATACATATATCCGTCTACTTCACCGTTTGCAAATCAACGAGACTTGCCTCTAGTGGAGGCTCAGAGTGAGACTGGCGTTAGCTTTTCTTCACAACTGTTGCAAGGGAGTTCACTATCTACATAAGTACATAAATTGGACCATTTGAATAAAGAGTTAGTATATGAGGATTATGCCAGTTTCGCTTAACGTCGCGGTACGCAGTTGGTGGGTAGAAGGTGGACAGGTCAGGATCTACAAGCCTTTTGATACGTTAATAGATACGCTTAAGATATGCCCTTACTTAATAGCCATATTATGATAACTATAAGCATTACTATATAATTATTTAGTAAAATATTGAATCTCTCATCGAGTAGTACATCGAGTAGGTGGCTGCTCGCTCCCTGCGGTGGGCTCGTCCGTCGCTTACAGCACTATCGTTAAAGATTTGTTACATATATTAGTTAATTATTATTTATATACATTCTTCTCTACACTACGTTGCAGGAATGCGGAGAAAAGTCACTTATGTAAATAAGTTTATATGCTTTGATTATATAATATACTATGTATGTAGTTGCGCAAAACTTACGTAATTAGGTACAGGTAAATTGTACAAAAAATATACAGGTATTTGAACAGGTAACTTGCGAGCGTCTACCGGCAGTGCGTCTCACATACCAACCCTGACCCCCCTCCCCCGGCTCCCTCCTGCCTCCCCCTACCTTCCTCGTGCCTACGATGCACCACTCCTAGCTACATAATAAAGTATTTGACGTCTTTAGTTATTTTAAATAATAATAAATATAATATTAATATATTATAATTTAGTCTACTCATTCCACTAATATGAAATCACACACAATGTCGAATGATATATAATTTATATTATTACCTATATACGTGGATGTCGTATTTACATTACGCTTACATTGAGTTCCTTTATTTTTTTAATATTTTCAAAGTAACATTATATGCGATCATTCTTTTTGTCTACAATATTCGAATTATAATATTTTAAGATAATTTAAATGTCGTATTACGTAAGTACTCCTCTCATTCACCATGACTCTTTTTCATTCTTACCCTCGAGCTGGCAAATATGCTACATAGTTACGAACACCACTATTATATAGTATATAGACTACTAATTACTCATTGAACGCATCACCTAATACGATTTTTCATGTCCATATTGTTAGTTTTTTGGCAATTAATCTTATTAAGAGTTTGAAAAATATCTTAACAGCTGCCAGACGGTGACGTGAATCGTGAGACCTCGTAGGTTAATATATTTTTGTAAGATATCGCTCGATGTTTGCATCGGATGGCATGTTCGTCTGGCCGCAGTGTTAGCGGCCGGCGGGAGCGGTCACGGCGTCTAGTCGGAGTCGGAGTCGGAGGAGGGCTCGCGCGGCGGCGGCGGCGCGGCGCGCGGCGGCTCGGGCGCCGCGCTGGCGGCCACGGCGTACGCGGGCGCCGCCTGCCCCGACGTGCGCTCGATGCCCACTCTGCGACCAACACACCGTATTACAGTCTTTTATTAAAACGCACAGTGACGTAGAGATACATTCAGAGTTAAAATTACATTTCTATCCATATTATAATAGTTACTATTGATACACCCTCATTTTGCTGATGTGCGTTTTTTTTATAATTTTACGGAAGTCCTTAGAAAGGACGTTTTTCCCCGATACATTATTCACAGATATCACACTGGTACCCTAAAATAAATAATCCTCCTTTTCATTGGTGAAGAGTACACGAAAATCCATACTTTAGTGTCTAAGATTAACCTGAACAAACACAAACTGAGCTCGATGGGGGACATATTTTGATTTTAAATGACTGCTCACTATGCCCATACTACTCAACGAGAATGTAGTACTCACGTGTACTCGTGGCGCGCGAGGTAACGCACGTACTTCTCGGGCGGGTCGCCGTCGTGTTCCTGCAGCGACACGGAGCGCACCGTCATGTGCGACACCTGCGTGGCCGGCATCGTGAACTCCACGTACGCCAGGCGCGCCAGCTCCTCCGGCACCTGGTCGTACGACGTCAGCGCCATGCGGCACACCAGGTTGTGCGTCGTGTACGCGCCTTGCCCCTCCTTGGGCAGCCGCGGCATGCGCCACACGATGGCGCGATGCTGATGCTCGTACTTGGCCTGCCCCGACGTCACCTCTATGAGCGACTCCTGCAGAGTGTCCACGGCGCCCAGGAACCGCTCGATGCCCTTGATTTTGCCGGTGCGTCTGTTTGTAGCAAAAATTCACCCAGTATACCTTTTTCTGTTTTCATATCAAATATTCTAACTATAACATCAATCAAGTTTAAAATAATAATAGAGTAAAATTATATTTTGAGAAGCAGTAAGGTACGTTATACGTGCAGCCTAGTATATACCTATAATACAAGTAGTATATACACCTACAATTTTTTTTGAGTGCAGTGCTGTTTCTTCTCCTTTTAACTAGCGCCAACAGCAACCTCAAAAAATGTAAACTTCCTCAAAAGTACCTGTGTGCAGACTTGACGGATCCGTATCGGAAGTGTTTCTCGACGCGGAAGAGATAGATCCAGCACTCGGGGATGGGGAATCGGATGGCAACGTCCTCGCACGGCACCTGTCCCAACTTGCGCGATGCGAAGCCCGGCACCAGCACGTCCGCGCGCAGCTCCACCTGGTGACAGCGCGATGTTAGCAAGAGTTGAGGAGGTGGGAGAGGCAGAGGGGAAAAAGGAGCTCGAGGGGAACGGGAAAGTGGAAGCCGTGGGTACCTTGTTGCCGGTGACGCACCAGACCGCTTTGAGCTGCAACGGCAGCTCACGATTCTTAGGCGGACGCACGCGAAAACGCATTAATTCGATGTAGCATGCGTCCGGAGGCTTGAACCTGTACACAAAAGCTTTACATCAGCCGGAATTGTGTAGGTGCCAAACCTATGTGTTATATTAGGTCATAGTCTTTTTCAGAAGAGGTGAACCACGCAGACCACCGTCTGCGTGGTTCAAGCCGTCCGCAGCAGTGCTGTAGTTTGTACGCAAGTGATCTAGCATCACCCCATTGCACTGCGACGACGATTTCCGCTGTGGGTTTTAGCAAGCAGGAATCTCATAGGAGTCTCTCTTACCGTGGTTGAGCGTGTACGGGATCCTGCGACGCCCCATTAAGATTTGGTTTGAGGGGAGGTTCTGTTGGGCTTTAGTGGATACTACTGGCTTTTTTAGCCGGTTAGTCCCTCATAAATGTATGGTTATAATATTTTCACGTAAGTCTAACATTACACACACAAATTATAACTTAAATAACAGAGTTACTGTGGTGCGGGATCTAAGCATTTTCATCGACAGCAAGCTGATATTCAAATCTTACATCACACATATTGCAGGCTTTATACTAAGAACAAGCAAAGACTTCAAAAAAATTAAGGTTTTGATTCTTCTTTAAAATTTTCGTGTAAAATCTGTCTTAGAATATGATTTAATTATTTGGAATCCATTTTATGAAACACGTGTGAAAGATCTTGAAAAAATACAAAGTAAATTCATATAACGTTTTAAATACAGATACCACGATCACTCTACACTTTACCTACCCTCACTTGAAAATGGTTAAACAGAGCGAGATATGATATTTTTATACAAAATTCTTAACAATTTTATAGACTCTCCATTTTTGTTAAGAAATATTTAATTCCGATATCCTAAGGTTAGCACTAGAAATAAGTCATTGTTTTATATCCTACCAACAAGAGCTAAGTATGTTCAAAAAAACTTTTATGTTTGGGGCTTGTAAAAAGTATAATGAAAAATTCACTAATATTGATTTATATAGGTACTTGCTGATCACAGAGTTTAAGAAAGTTATAAGAGAATACTTCTAATTATAAATTCATTCAGGTCAATAATTAGTTAATTTTTTTTTTTTGTAAGATTCTTTTTTGCTGCTTTTTTTTCCTCTTTTTTGACTGCTCTTTTCTGTGAGTATGTTAAATACTGTTTGTTACCCAAATAAATAAATAAATAACCTCCTTTATATATGCAGGTGGTATGTGTTAATGCATTTCCCAATATAAAAAAGGTTATATTCTATCTATGCAGTAAATTTCAACCAAATCCGCCCAGACTTTTCAGCATGAAGAAATAACGAATAGACAAGAAGAAGACGTAATAACATATGAAGGTACACGCAGGTCCAAGCAAATATAAACTTTGACATTTGACTTAGCCCTCCGTACCAGTGGGCAGTAAAGCGTGAGCTAGCCTCCTAATAAGGTGGACCGATGACTTGATCAAAGTCGCTACAACCTACTAGATGCGGATGGCACAAGACCGGCAGTCACGCAAATCTTTGGGGAAGTCTCTATACCAGCAGTGGACGTGTTTCGAATGAGACGAATAGTAGTCAGATTCATATATATATACATAATTAAATACTAAGTCACACGCACTTGATAATCTGCGATTCCTCGAAGGCCTGAGGCTGCACGCAGGCGTGGAACTCGGCGTCCTCGACACGGATCCACTCCTCGGTGACGACGGGGATGATGTCGTGCCGCCCGACGACCTCCTTGCCCTGACGGCGCAAGTCGTTCACGCCGAGCTCCACATCGGGCATGCCTGAGAGCAATCATTATTTTGTAAAATAAACTATAAGATCTATTTAGTACTAGGCTAAGGACTAAATTAGCCATCAAACATGTTTTTAAAGCTTTTACTAGTAGAAAAAGATTTTTACCGCTAAGGAACCCGAGGAAAAAAAGTCGCACGCGTGCAATCTGTTTTAAGACAGATCCTTCTGCGTCCTGCTCCACGTAAAGCTCGTCTACCGCTGTTATTTGCACCTGGAATTTACATTTTATATGAAAATAATTTAGTGCCCATAATATATAACCCTATATGATTTAGTTAAAAGATTCTATTAATAAGATAAACGTATTTAACTCCCGAATGACTCAAACAAATTAAGAAAGTAGAAAAAATCAATAGCAATTGTAGTTCAAAGCACGAATCGAGATAAAATATAGTAGGTAGGTACTACTTTTTAACAATACGGTACATAATTTAAAAATAAATTAGATTCCATAAAAAAATGTCCTCAAAAAAACTTGGCAAATATAAATTTACGAAGTTTTTTTTCCTTATATAAGATATTTTACTCAAACAATCAAATTATGAGCAGATAACTAATGAGAGTCCGACCTCCTCCATCTTGTAGGTGAGTGCGCGGTCGCGGTGCGCGGAGAGGCGGAACAGCGCTTCCTCCACGCAGCATGAGAATTGCTTTACGTCCTCGTAGTTCAAAGAGCCTATTTTGAACAGCTGCGACACCTGTATAACATGTTACATATTTTACACTAGTCAAGTATTATTCTTAACGTAAGCACTCTTCGAGTACACGAAGATTATCTATTTTAATTGATCCATTACGAAAAAGAAAGTAGAAAAATGTAATTTATAATACACTAGCGACTCACCCTCGCTCCGCTAGGGTCGTCCCTACTTACGTTTTTATGTTTAGTATAGAATTCTCAGAGATGAGATATTTTCCCACAGTAAAAAGTATCCTATACGTTAACCCAGATTCCTCCAGTGGTTTTTCAGTGATGCTGTCACAGATAAACAGACAAACAAAAATTCTAAAAACTATAGATTCGGTCTCTGTATCGCTTTACTTCAATAATTTTTTTCCAAAATAATTAAATGTACAGATTTGGTTTAGTTACAATTTTATTAAATGTATAGATGTATAAATATTGACTAAGCTATGATGAGGCAGTGCCTAGTAGGAATGCGCTCGCTAGAAAAACCAATTAAAACGGGTTCAAATCCAGCGTCTCGCACTTCTGAAATTTTCATGTTATAATAATTTTCACTATAATTACGGTGAAGGGAAACATCGTGACACTAAATATCTATGAGAATCTAAATAGTGGACTATGGTCTGATCCCCCTCGTATTGAGAGGAGGTCGTGTCCATCAGTGGGTTGTAATAAAGGCTGAAAAGCACTTGTATATAGCAGATAACAGCTTGGTGCGGTGGATACACACCTGCGGCGCGTGCTCCACGGGCAGACCCAGCTTGCGCAGGTCGCTGCCGAACTCTTTGACGCCCTGGTAGTCGCCCTGGATGGCGTACGCCGCAAACTGAGACAGCTTGTTGGTGATGCGCTCCGCCTTCGTCACCTGCCCCGGCCTGCACATAATAAGGTATTCTACTCGTGCAATTTGTTTTATTGTTTAACAAAAGTTTTTTATATTCTTTATTGAACATTAACATTGTAATATAATACAGATACCAATGTGACAAAGGTGAACTAATCTCTAGAAGAGATCTATTTCAGCCAATCTATGAAAGTGAGAAATATTTTTTAGATAATTTGAACATTTTCCAGTAGCAACCTATGTATGTACTTGCGTACTATATCTTTAAAAATCATTTTATGATGATAAAGTTGATAGAAAACGCACAAAGACGTAGCCTTAGGTAAAAACTAATTAAGCATAAGTATTGTGTAATTAACCAAGGAGAACTCACCGTACGCCAGGCCGTTCCTTATAGAACACGTACTGCAGTTTCACGGTGAAGATCTTGCCAAACTGGTCAAACTGCTGCGCACCGACGTCGGAAACGGAGTAGCACGCCTGCAGCGGCAGCTCCTGTAGCGGTTCCTTATCGCCCGCGCTGTTCAGCAGCTGCACCACGGGGTTGTCCCCCTGACACAGCAGCCGAACGAAGATTTTCTTCCAAAATCTGCGGATTATAAATACCATATTTTGAATTTAATTGTATTTCTTATATTTTACTTTGTATCAGCTTGCTGGAATTTTTTTCACATTTTTGTTAATTTAATGTAACGTAACATTCACTATATACGAGTATAGCCCTCCTGACCGTTTTCGGCCACGGTGGCCAATCTTATTGAGACTAGCAAACTGCCCAGGAGATATTATAGTGCACAAGTGTATGCACAGACACAAGTGCACTCTCTATTCTTTTCACTCTCATACTCCGGTGGGTCAACTGCTCGACATGCCCGGTTAGAGTTAAGGCGCAGGACCGACGCGACGGCTTTACGTGCTCTCCGAGGCACGGTGGTGAAGCACCGCCAACTTCCCAACTCCAGGCTGTTACTGAGGCTTACTAAACAGAAAGACTCAATAACTAAACTTGGCCCGACCTGGGATTTGAACCGAGGATCTCTGGATATGCAGCCGTATATGCTAGCCACTACCCCACCGAGGCAGTTATATAGATAATATACCGTTGTCCGGTAATTTTCTTCTTGTTGGGTTGACGTAGATGCATCTCCCACCCGGGGCCCGAATACTTGGTACGCGGGAAGTCCTCCAGCGGCACCGACACGTCCTCGTCGAACAGAGGAGTCGGTGGCGTCTCTCCCCCACTCCCAGAGCGACCTCTTGATTCTTCTGGCAAGTTTTAAGATATGGGTTACCGTAGGAAATGGACAAAAATGTTTTTACTATTAGGTAATTTACAATGCGATATTAATATTATCCAACAAATATGTTTCAGTTCATACTTTGAGTTTTTTAATTAATTACTTTTGCTGTCTTTTTGAAAAGTAAAATTTGTCGCTAATGATTTTATTGAACAGTTAAAAAGAACAAAAAATATATATATTTATTTATTTATTATTTTTTTTACTTAACGAACGAAATATCTTTGTTATGTTAGTATTTGTGAAGATATTTTTACAAATAATAGAGTCACAAAGCTTCGCTCAGCCAAGATAAATTTGCGCTTAAGAATCGATTTATTTTCATTGTATTCGGGGAATTACGTGACATAATTGACATAATTGATCTCCACTAAAAGCTTCTTTAAATCTTTTTAAATGAAACTTATTTAGGCGCGCCATTAGAGGGAAAAAATGCGTTACGTTTTTCGTAATGGAAACTATTACGCTTGGCCATTATGTTACAATAATAATATTTCGCATAACTTATAAATAGACAACTAAAAATTATTAATTAAACTATTAAAAATATTTTGAAGAATAAGTTAAATAAAAACAGATATAAAAATATTTTTTATACCTTATAAATATAATTTTATTAATAAAAAATTTGCATCCCTGTATAGTTATTTATTTTATTGGAGTATATAATTTATTGAATCATTACATTTGCTTGAAAATTAAATTTCATCTTAACACCGTGTGCACTATGTGAATAATAAAATATTGTTTTTCTATTAAAATCATTAAAAAAATATTTTTTTAGTATCCCTCCTATCTTAATTATTTAAACAAATTGAATTTCATAAATAGTACAGTGATAACCTACGTACAGACATTTAACTTCTTGCGCGTGTACCTACTCAATACACATTAGGTAATACACGCATTCATATAGCGTACTTCCAAACCTGGTCTTAGGTCACCATCTAGTCTAAAATGTCTAAAATATATGTTAGAGAATTTTTAAAATTGAATGAAAAGTTTCGGAGAGTACTTCCTAATTCACACTAAGAAACTATGTGTTTGACCTGTATGTATGTATGTGGCATCCAAACTTTCGCATTTTTAATATTATATATATATATATATATATATATATATATATATATAGATGGTTGTATGTTTGTTACTCAATCACATCAGAACGGCTGGACGGATCTGAATGAAAAGTACAGAGATAAATTACAGTCTGGAGTACCACATCTGGTTACTTTTTATCCCAGAAGTAAAAATCAAAATGGTGGATTCTAGGCACCAATTTTTGTGTCTAGAAAAATATTGTTTCTTCCGAATCAATGGAGTGGGGTGTCAAAATACAGGTTTTTATAAGATGATTACAAAAATATATGTTTAAAAGGAATTCAAGATAAGGTATTGTTAATTAATAATACTAATTGACGAAGAAACACAGTATTATGCAGTCAGAGACATACTCGTACATGTTTTATACTAGCCGCTAGTCCTGCTACCTGCACTTATTTATTTTAATAATATTAACTTGTAAAACATAAAGAAACAAAACATGATAAATACCTTGATCGAAATCAATTCGTGTTTGTATGGGCTCGATACCGCTTTTATCGAAGGGGTTTACGCGCGGTGACTCGGGCAAAGCTTGCGGGCGTGGAGGCGGCGCAAGTGCTGGCACTGCTGAGTCGACCCCGTTAGCATCATTCTCTTTCGGTCTTAAATTAAAAAAAATATATTTATTAGTCAAAGGACACGTTCTCTTTGGTCTATTTCCGTCTGCTTTAGACGAAATTTTTCTACCAAAAAGTATACTAAGATGAACAAAAGCTATTATTCCGATGCTAAAGATCAACATTATAATACTTACTCAACAAATTAAGTTTTTAAAATTCAAATGTGTCTAATGCGTTTGCCACCTTAGTTTACTTTAATTAGGAACTTTTCACCTTATAAACACAGAGAAAGTATCATCTGTAGAGTCTCGCGAACCCTGAGTTTCAAGACGTGGTGTAGCGGCGGGGGGCGGCGGAGCGCCCATACTAAGGAATGGATCAAAAGCTTCGGCTTCAAAACCACCCAGCCCACCGTCTGCTGTGCCATCATCACCCCATGCATCTAATAAAAGAGGTTTTTTTAATATCATATGAGACTTATCATTTATTTAATAAATAAATATTTAATACAATGACAGAGATCTCTCATAAGAATGGACTCTCTCATGGACAAAAAACCAAGCGCTGTTATTTTTACCAAAGATACTATATCCCTCCTATTCTATATAAACTGTGTTAGCTAGCACGCTTTAAAGTCATTGACATAAGACATTTTACTTTTTTGCGAAATTAGGGCAATGGATTAGTCGTTTTAACTTTCCAAACATAGGCATTTTTTTTTAAAGAATTCTGTTTTACATCGGAAGTTAAAGATTATAATCATTAAAACGTACCTGTATTCATGTGATTAGCACTTGTGGAATCAAATTTAGCAGAGAACGCGTCAAAAGCGTCTTGAGATTCGGGGAAGGCATCTTGCGCGATGTTATCAGCAGCATCCCATCCCAAATCTGCTGCAGACGCGGTTGAAATATCGGGAGTTTTATCTTGACCAACATTAAAAATATTATTTTGACTTTCTTCAAATACATCTTTAGTGACAGTACCAAAGACGTCCATTTGCGTTTCAATAGCGTTAGACTGAGCTACAGCAGTAAAGGCTTCGTCAGTAGTAAATGGAGTGTCTACGCTTGAATTCATTATTATATCTTCAGATTTAATATTAGCTTCATCTGTTTCTTGATTAGATTCAATATTATCGGTTACCTCAAATGGATTTTTCTCACTTTCTTTAACTTGCTGTAGATGATAACTTTCGTCAGTTATGTCGGCAAACGGTGAAGCATTTAATGAAGTTGTATTTACTTCAGCTGATGGTTCTGAACAATCCATTGGAGCCGCTATATCATTGTGCGAACTATCAGTTACCGGCGGACGAACAGCGTTCTTTGCTTCTGTTTCTGCGGAATCTGACATAATTGTATCCGTGTCATTGAAAAATAAATTGTTAGATTCATTTATTTTCGATGTTGCAACAGTAGAAAGAGTATCTGTAGGTTTAATTTCAGTAGCAGTAGATAATTCTGGAAGGTCATCGCTAAGAAAGTCTATTTGCTTTTCTTCTTGCTTAGGTGCCGAATATAAACTTAAGATATCTTCTTTTGTAGGTTTAACAATGGTTGGTACTGGAGCATCAAATAAATTGATGTCATCAGCTGCTACTTGAGGAGGCGGTTGGGGTCTTGGAGGTGGTGCAGGTCTAGGGGGACGTGCAGGTGGCGGTCGTGCTGGTTTATTACGGTTAATATCTACTATTGTAGAGGTTTCTTCGAGTAATTCCGGTTCAGGTGTAGGGCTAGGCGAATGCATATCTAAAGCTGAGACCGGACTCGGTGTTCTTGTTGGCGGAATGCGATCAAGTAAATGTGTGCTTGTAAATTCCATTTGTCCTGTTACTGTTAAAATCAAATTCTGAGTTTCCGGGGGTAGAGGTCGGGTCGATGATTGCACTTCTTTATTTTCTTTTTCATCAGGATAACTGCAATCAACCATATTGGAAACAAGTTCAAGTTCGGTTGGCTTAACAAGCCGCTCATTATCCATAGATAGATTTCCAAATATATCCATTGAACCAGTTTCATCAAAACACTGCTTAGCACTAATACCTGTAGGTTCTGCCCCACCAAAAATATCCACTGGCACTGTATCGCCAGGAGGTGGTTCATAACTATCTCCGAAGTCAGAAAATGGGTTACTAGTAGCAAATGGATTATCACCAGGCGTAAAATTTGAAGTTTCTGAATCTGACATCATAAATGGATTTAGCACTTCAGTAGTTACAGGTGCGACGGGTTCATTCATGCTTAAGAAAGGATTGAAAGCCATTTTGATAATTTAACTTAGCTCAAAAATTCCGATTCCAGTAACTTTAGCTCTGTTCTTCCTGGATTAAGATCACTAGCAAAAGAAGTATCGAAGGGATCAAAATCGTCTTGTGATATTTTAGCAGTATCAGATGGTTCAGGAGTTAAAGCTTTAACCTGAAAAATATCGTCAGAAGGTTCAAGTAAATCAGTTTCACTTTCAGCTTCGAAAGACGTGGATTTTTCACAAGAGAATTCCTTTGCTAAAAGTTTTAATTCTGTTTTACTTGGTTTAATATCAGTAGCAAAAGAT
The DNA here is from genome assembly GCA_905404265.1 of Fabriciana adippe. NCBI lineage: Eukaryota > Metazoa > Arthropoda > Insecta > Lepidoptera > Nymphalidae > Fabriciana > Fabriciana adippe. The sequence goes on along the minus strand of FR989996.1, from coordinate 102,569 downwards.
GTATCAAAAGGATCCGATTCCACTTCAGACGAAAAATTTTCACTAACTTTGGGACCTATAGGAGTTAAAACTTTGGCTTCAATTTCATTTGCATTACTTTGAAGGAGATCACTTTCTTTAAATGTATTCTTATTGTGACTTGATTGTGTATATTCTGAATGTCTACGCTTACTTTGGTAAGTTACGTTTACTGTCAAATCTTCTTCAGAGCGTGTTCGAGATAATATGTCGGGGACCTTATCAGATGCCTCTGCTTCTTCACTTAAATCTTCAGTTATGGAGACTTCACGCGTATAATATGGAGTCAAAGGTTTAGAAGGCTTTGATTTAATATCTAATTCAGAATTTTCCACACCATCAACATTAAAAACCACATTTTTACTCACAATTAAATTTTCTGGACGAGATGCTCTCCTTTCTATTATTTTAGGTTCATCTGCTCTGGGATCGAAATCAGGATCACTAGGTACACGATAAATAGGTGCCGGTACTGTATTACCGATTAACTCTTGCTCTAAAAGCTTCAATTCAACTTTTCCCGGTGCAACAATCTTATCTACAATAGTAGTATCAAAGGGGTCTATTTCAGTATTATTTATATCCACTGGATCTAAAGGTGAATCCCCTAGCTGTGTCAGATCAGTTGTACTTCCTCCTAAGAGATCCCGAGTGCTTACTTCATTATCTATAATATCATCAGATGTTATAGATTCTCTTAGGCCCGAGGGATTAGTCAAATGAATTCGAACCGAGGACTTGCGTCTGTTATTAAGTTTTACCTGAACTTCTTCTGCTCTTGGATCAAAGTCGTCGTCCTCTTCTAATATGACTGCTTCTTGTTTGACTTTATCAAAATTGGTGCCTGGAACTACAGCATCTGCGAAACTTGTATCGAAAGGATCGTCTTGGTCTATATAGGGATCAATGACATCTAATTGGTCTTCAACAATTCCTTCTGCAAAAACGGTCTCGTTCTTATCAGCCTCAAAAGCAGACCAAGATTCCTGTAATACTGGTTCAACTTTAATTTCTTTCTCTTCTAGTTTAGTAATTGTAGACTTTACTTCCAATGATTCCGCTGCTAATAACGTGAATTCATCAATTTCAGCGTCCTCTGATTCATTACACTTTTCCTCGTTGATAACAGCTTGTATGTCTTCTTCACTTGTAGCTTTCTGTTGTTGTTGTTGTTGTTGTAATAATGAAGTATGTAAAGAGACACTTAGATCTATTGGAGTAGTTATAGGTACATCAGTATCAATGTCCAATATGCTTTTCTCAACAGGTTCATTAACATTAGATGATGGAATTGATGTAGCGTCTTTGTCTACGCTTTCTAATAATAGGTCACCAGGAATAGTTCTCTTCGGCCTTTTTGTAGTGATTGTAAGATTATCTATTCGGCCAGTAAGAACCTCTACAGCGACTCCAATATCTAAACCTTTTTTTCCCTTCGAACTTTTCGCCTCTTGCCCCTTAATTAGAGCATCAACGTGAGATGTGTCAAAGATATCATCATCTTGAAATTCTTCAGGTGAATCTGGGACATAAGCGAGTTTAACTTCCCCACGTTCAACGGCATCGACGTAGGAAGTGTCAAATATATCGTCTTGATCGTCGTCTTCTTCAGACTCGTCGTCGGTGACTCCGTAGTCACTCTTGTCCTCGTTGTCCGCTTCTGCAGCTGCAGCTGCCACTAAATGAGGAAAGTCAGCTTCTGTAACTTCAACAACAGGTCTCTTCGGTTTCTCCTTCTCTATTGGCTCGACTTCCTTAGGCCCTGCTGGAACACGTTGAAAAAACGATGTAGACTTAATACGATCTAAATCGCCTTGTGTCTTCTTTAGTATGGAATCAACGCCAGTCGTCAAGTCCTTGAACTTTGACCATTCTTCATTTTCTTTTGTTGATCCTTCACCTTCACCTTGTTGTTGATGTTCTCGTCTATATTTTTCTAATTCTTCTTCTGTGAAAAGTTCCTCTTCACCTTTGCGTTTAGATTTTTTGCCCTTTTTCTTCTTTTTAAGGCCTTTGGGTAACTTTAGCATTATATGATCTTATAGTTTTTTCTTTGTGTTGCTGAAACAAATGAATAATAATTAATTTTCACCATTTCAAAATATATTTACACTGTAAAATACTATACGTACAAATGAATTAAATTGAATATGAGCTTCCATAGTAATTTAAAAATTAGTTAACCTATAGGTATTTATTATTATCATAATATATTGCGTAAGAAAGACATTTATAATATGACCATCCATGTAAGTATTCTTATATCACTCTGTTTTACTGGCTTTTATAAAATGATCGTATTTTACAAACAAAGCAAAGACGATAGGTAATATTCGACAAGATGAGATGACGCAGATTTAAAAAGGACAACTTCCTAAAAAATTCTATCATATTGATCGGACCTAAACGTAGTCTATGCTTAAACTGTACAAAGTTATATACATGTACATGCAACAACTTGATGTATGAATTGAGATACTATGTTGAAAGGTGACAATACTACAAAAATGGGCGAAAAGTTGTGTAACATGTAATACGACTATATAATATGAGCACAAAAAATGAAAATCTTTATATAGTCATGCCTAGAGCTTAATGAGATCTCGCGAAGTTGAGATTTGAAAAGATGAGGGGAGGCGACATGATAGCGGAACTGGACTGCGACGGGTCACAGTGCAGCGTCTAGATGAGAGAGAGCTACGGACAGCGGACACTCGGACACGTACCACCGCCGCCTACAGCTAGGGCGCTACGGATTGGGGCTGTACCTTCATTGCAACACACGGCACACGGCACGCTCGCACTCTCGGGGTGCCCTCGGGGCGCCTGGCTCGGGACTGGCGCGGCGGTCGGCGCATCGACCCGTCGCGGCCTGCGCGCGCACCGCGTTATGTAACACACCTCTCATCTCATTCATTCCCATCGATTGCATTTTATAAAAAAATTCGATCAAGCCTCACTTGCCAAGCCCCATGAACTACATACCCAGAGCGCATCTACGGATGCTTGTTTTTTTTGACTACAAATTACATCTGCACTTAAACAATATAATTTAAGACTCATAATAAAAAATACCAAACAATCAAATCATATTTTTTAATTTATTATTGATTGTTACTTTTTAATTTTGTTATTATTTTATGATTATTTACAATCCCAAAAATTTTCTACGTTTTTGGAATAAGACATTCTTGCTCGTTGCATGCAACTTTCGTTAACTAACAAAATTTTCCCCAGAATATTTTGTATACTTTGAATACTTTTAATGTTGAATCTTTTAATTAATAAATAAATACTTTACAGTTAACTTAATTAAATAGTTATATCATACCGAATTATTATTTAACATAGACTTAAACGAAGCATCTAGAAACATAAAAATATACACAACATTCCTTTTATTGTAAGTGTGAAGAAGGATTTTGGGTTTATTCCGTATGTAGGTTAAATAGGGGCGCCATCTTTGTAGTCAGAATTTTTTTATTGCTGAATATCAATGGATTTCGTGAATTATTAGTCTGTACTTGTAGCAGTAAAGTTAGGCTTATTAGTTTAAGAACATAATATATTTTGTCATAATCATGATATTTCCATAGTAGAGTAAATATCCACCTATATTATATAGGTGGACTATATTACAATAAAATTATAATAAGGTCAACTTGTACTTAGTAGGTACGTAGAATATCTATACATATAATAAAACTGTAGAGGTCGAATGTCTGTACATAGAAAAAAAAATGCTAAAAACCGAGTCAGGGGAATATAAGAAGAGAAATAGAACAAATCCAGATTTTTTTCAATTTTTTTGTTTCTCTGTCTGTTTGATTGTTTGTACGGGCTAATCTCCGATACTGTTAGACCGATTTAAATGAAATTTTGTGTGGTGGTACCTTATATCCCCGGTCAACATCTTAGATACTTTTCATCACGGAAAATTAAAGAGTTCCCGTGGGATAGTTAAAAAACTATAGTAACTTGTACAACTTAGTACACAAAAACTACTGATTGGATTTTAATGAAACTTTACAATAATTTAGTTCATACATCAGAATAACAAATAAGCTACTTTTTATCCAGAAAAAATATACGGTTCCTGTGGGATAGATTTGTTTTTGTTTGTCTAGAAGCGAACCCGAGCGAAGCGAGGGTGAAGCACTAGTTATATTATAATATTGTAAACAGTTATTATTTTAAAAGAGCAACTGTTGAGTTCCTTGCCGGTTCTTTTCAGCAGAACTGCCTAGATTTGTTCTATTTATCTTCTTACATCCTCCTGACTCGATTTTTAGCATTTTTTTTCTATGTACAGACATTCAACCTCTACAGTTTTATCACGAGAGATATTTATCTACTTATCCTACGTGAGACCCAACCAGACATTAATTCCACACATTGACATCTACGAAGTATTCCGTGACATTATAATAAGCTTTATTCACTATCGTATTTTTAATTTTGAGACTTAAATTGTTTAATAAGTGCACAAACTTATTTGACCCAGACAAAATACATTTACACTAGCTTTTGCGTATGATCTAGAGTCTGGGCTCGAGAATGCATAAGTTTTCAGTGCGACAAGTTCAATGCAGTTTTTCATACTGTAAAGTTTTTCTCAAGCAAACCTATATAGTTAAGTAAAAAAATTAAAACGTAAAGACAATAAAAATTAAAGTGCGAAAATAAACTAGTCTCTGACTGCATAATACCTACTATGTTCAAACGTCATCCTGTTTCTATCTTTTTACTTCGCTTTTTAGGCTGTCGGCTTTTTAGAGTAATATAAATTACTATTTACAGTTTTTTAGTTCAATTATATAATTTGTAAATATTTAATAGGTACAAGATTAACTACCTAGTTAAACCTTGAGATATACATACATCAAAACAATTTACTAAGAAATTGTAAGTCTTAAAAAGGCCTACAGAAAAGTCTGAATAGTATATTGTATTTCCTAAGGTACACTCACAATAACTATTTTGTATCTATTTTAAAGTTCTTACTTATTTTGGATTAAAATGAGTGTAATTATATATATATACATATATTCACACTTATTAATTAATCAAAAATAAATATTTTAAGTTAAGTAATTTTCAAAGTACAAGCGGACGATTAGGTTTCATTCAATTGGACTTTTCAAGGACAGTTCCGTCATCCGGAGCAAACTCAATCGAGTATAACAGAGTGGATGAAGTCCGATGGATGGTTGGACTCGTGTGTGCTGGATATTACTGCTACTGAACTGTGTATTCTTACTTTTACTATTCATCTATGATTATGGGTAATACCAGTTCAATTAGACAGTTTCACAGATTATATGTATGTACTCTTATTTTGTAACAATACGAATGATGAATGTTAATTATAGTATTTTCAAGTGCAATTTAAATATTAAGCCTTATGGAAAAGTCGATTTTTTATACTAGCTAGTGTGTTATGTTCAATATCTCGTATTCGACTTGAAATTTAAATAATTTTAAAATATACATATGTATACACTTTTGATATTACTTTTAATATTTCCTTTTTCATTTTTTCTCGGTGTCCAAATTTTATTCAAAACTGTCTTTTTTATGACCTTGGAAAAATCGAAAATGTGCATTATTTTCATAGTGGCACCAAAAAATAGATGATATGCAACATCAACGTCCTATACATGGACTAGATGGAGCAAGTGAATCGCATGGAACTTTTTTGGTTTGATCGCTTCTGTTCTAGTACCTACCTATTTCAAACTCTGCATTCAAAATTATTATTCAAACTTCACACACCGCACGATCGACCCTCTCTAATGACAGTAACTTGGAATGAAAATTTATCGTCATTAATCGTATCAGCCAGACACAGCCCCATGTGGCTTGCATGTTAATAGGCACTTAGACAATTTTTTAGAAAGCAAATATTTAAACGCTGAATTTTGACTCCAGACCTAATATCGTATTGTTGATGAGCTTAAGTTTGGGGTCGGGATAACAGATATTTTAAAGAAATTCTTAGTAACAGTTCTGAGCTGGCGAGTTTGCAATGTGACCTCGCTTCGTCCTGCTCCTGTTCTCTTCGCCCAAACTCAACTCGCCGCACCGCCCGCGCCGTCGATTTGTCTTTTGTAACTGAGCTAGTCTTTTTGAAAATTGAGATTATTCTGTTCTAGTGGCGACCGAAGTCAATTAGATGGATATCATATATTTTTTATGTCAAATGATTAATTAAAGTATATAATACATACATATAACTTTAGTTAAAGCCGTGTTTACATAATCAAAGTCTACTTTGACAAAGTAGTTTTGATGACTACTTTGACACAACTTTGATTATGTAAACAAGCAATCAAAGCGCACTTTGATGTGGATGCTAATCATAGTGGACTTGGACCATGTTCTACTTTTCACAAAGCCTGCTTTGTCTCAGAGCCTGCTTTGACAAAATAGTTTTGATGACTACTTTGATCGTGTAAACGAGGAATCAAAGCGCACTTTGACATCGGCCTTCAATTAAAGTGGACTTGGAGCCATGTTTTTCAAAGTGAACTTCGTTTCAAAGCTTTTTGTCAAAGCTACTTTGTCAAAACAGACATTAAGCGTGTCCATAGTTTCCAACTAATCTTTGATCAAAGCTACTTTGTCAAAGTAGTCTTTGAGCGTCTAAACGCGGCTTTAGTAATAGTTATAACTTTGACATTTATACATTAAAAATTTAGTTAATCCTAAAATGAAATAACCGTATAATTTTCATACATATCTATTGACATTTATAGAGTTAAATTAATTATTATTACTGGTATGGCGAACGAGTCATAGGAAAAATGGAACGTTGTAAAAAAATAGAAACAACGCCATTTATGCACCTAGCGGCAGACATATGGCACTAATTTGTCAAAATAGGTTATTAAGCAGCTAAATAAATTGACGTATTTGTAACATTTACCTGATCGGACCTCTCTTTCCTTCCCGCGGCAGCGCTCATATAAACTAGCGCTCGGTGTTTTGCACAAAGTGCGACTTCGATATTTTATTACATTTCCGCTATTCGCTACCGCGAGGCTACGTCGCTAATTCGTGTCGTTTTCTACCGTGAAAAACATTATAATCAGTGTATAAATTCATCCGTAAAGCGAAAAATGTACGGTATTTGTGCTCGAAGTACAATACGGCATAGGTGAAATACACGCGTGGTTCCCCAGACGGCGAACGTGGTACCAGTGTGGTGGTCGGGGACGATTTGTTATCAAACAGCTCGCCGCAGCTCGGGCTCTCGGAGCGCCCGGCCATGGCGGAGGCGGCGCCCGGAAGCATCGTGAAGGAGGGCTGGCTGCTGAAGCGCGGCGAGCACATCCGCAACTGGCGCGACCGTTACTTCATCCTGTTCGACAATGGCGACCTGGTCGGCTTCAAGGCGCAGCCCGAGCGCAACAACTACCGCGACCCCCTCAACAAATTCACCGTGCGTGACTGCCAGATCATGGCCGTGGACAAGCCGCGCCCCTACGTATTTACCATCCGCGGCTTGCAGTGGACCACCGTCATCGAGAGGAACTTCGCCGTCGACACTGAAGAGGAACGGTTAGTATATGCAAACCTTATACCAACCACATAAAGGGTACATGTGTGTGTTGTCATCGTTTCTTACTTTGTTTATGTTATTTACAGTTGTTTACATACTAATTTGTGTAACAATTAAAGTGACTCAGTGTAACATATTAGGTAATAAATTTACTTCTTTGTTACTCATACTTGTAAGTGTACTAATTCTTAAACATTATATGAGTTACATTCAGTTATGGTGTATATTTGATGACTGTTTACACTGTTTGTTGAGGTAACATGTTGAGAGTCCAAAGTCCACTGATTTGTTTATTTACATTAAGTATGCACACACATAATATGACTGAGTCAGCAATCTTGTGGTAAAAAATTGCAATGTCCTCATGAGAATGTTGAACAAATTACCTTTTTATAAGCAGTAATCTATTTAATAATATGTGAAACAAAAACTTTGTACCCCTTTTTAGAAAATTGCACAGACGGAGGAGTATGAAATTTCCCACACTTATAGTTTATATAGAGAGAGAAGGAGTGCAGATTGCTAATATTTTTTTAAAATTATGCATAAAAAATATATTAAATCAATAAAAAAACATTACACTATACTACCATGTATTTGACACACACTCATATATACTTACTCTTTTGTTTATTGTTAAAGTCTGTAGTCAAATTGAGAATAGATTAATATTGTAATATATGCAAGACAATAAACATAACTTAATGAATTATGGTTGATTTTCAACCATGTGGTAATCACTAGTATTTATAAATTCTCCATTTTTTATATAATATTACTTTATAGGTATAAACTATAAAGTATAATAAAACATTTTCTTTCATCATTATGTTTCTATATATCAACATTTTTTGTATTGAATAATTATTACTGAACTTTGTTGTACTTACTAATTTGTAATGTTATAAAAAAAATATTTAAATGGTCCAAAAAATAGTTTTTATTGACTCGTAGCAATTTTATGTTATGGGTACTTACTAAGCTCTAAATTATGATTTAAAAAAAAATAAGGTAGCTAAGTAAATTTATATATTTATTCTTTTTATTATCATTTAAAATTTACATTTTCTCATGGATTCTTTTACTAATGTAGATATTTAAATCTAGTTGTATAATGCTACTCACTGCTTGCTATCTTTGACATACCTGGTATGATATGTATTACTGTTAAGTGTAAAAGAATCTTTAAGGAATGAGCAGTCAAAAAAGTGGGAAAGTCCAGAAGTTTTGGATTTTGAATTTTTATTATTATAATAATTCCTTTTAATTTCACACTGCTGGGCATGAGTCTCCCTTTAAAAGCTTAATGCGTGGGCATCATACTTTAGACCACCATGCTAGCCAAATGTGTGCACAATGCATGCGGGTTGGTGGGCTTCATACATCATTCAAAAAGTAATAAGATTCTCTCGGATTTCCTAACAATAGTTTCTAGTTTCCTTCACCATATTAACATTATATTTAACCAAAATACAATTTTTCTGTAAAATGTTCGGTGTATTAGTCTGTTTGTAGACACCTCGGTATATGAAATTATCTACACACATCATCTTTCCTAATATGTTATGTTGAGCTAATCAAAACCTATACATTCAATATGTTCTTCCAGACACACAGGCATTTATACAGTCCATGAAATGCTTGTACAGTTTACAACTTCAACAGAGAGTAATGGTTCTATTGACGATAAACAATAATAAGTCCTTTATAAGTTTATTTGTTGTGTCAAGGGTCTGTAATGGACTATCTAATATCCATATTTTATTTGAATAGTTTGTTTTTAAATAATAATGTTACAAATTGACCACAATATTGTTTATTCATTTCATAAATACAAAGCTTTTATAACTATAAATGACTCTTTGTTTGAGGATTAAATTAAATTTAGCACAGAGATAGTTTGGGTCCTTGGAGTTATTTAAACGCGGCTACTTTTTAATTTGAAATAGGAAAACTTCTTACAGAATAAGGGTTGCAAATAACACTAAAAATGTATTATCAAAGATAACACTAGTTTACAAATTTTATCTTTTTTCATGTACCCCGCAAGAAATTTATATGAATTTGTTAAACTAGCATTCTTAAACCTGACAGTTTTAACAGAAAGATTCTATCACGTCACATTTTTTTATTATTAAATCTTTTTTTTTTTCAATTATTTCATTATCACTTACATAGTGGCATTAGTGTAATGTTTATTTATTCGATTCCAACAACAAATAGCTTGTTACAAATTTAATTTAAATATTGATTAGAAACTGTAAACTAAGCTCTGATCATTTTTGCTATCTTTGTGGACAGTTTATATTTTCAAAAAAAGGGAAATCCCCAGTACATCCATTATAATAATAATCTAGTTATTTTCATTATTTCAGATTTCTTGTTTTGCAAATCAAGATAAAAACTAGGTCCCTTATGTATTTTATGAAAGCTTTATAATCGTTTTACTACAATGCTCATCAGGAGACAACTTACACCTTCCACTTATTCACCAATATTATGGAGTAAACCAAATTGATCATGGATGTGACTTACTATTATCACAGATCATAATACTATATGCTACGAAGACATAGGATTATGATATAATAAATAATGCGAGTATTCGTCTGCTACTAATCCAGTTTTACATTTGAAGGATCTTCCATATCCAATTTCCCCAGTAGTTCAAGTTAAAATATGCTAGACGACGACAATGAAAGTGATGTTGAGGTTAAATCTAATAAGAAAAATACAAAAATTCTATCAAGTATTACAGTAGTAAAACTAAAGGAGTCTGCCCACTACACCGTCTCATACCATGACCGTGCTATGAACGTATCAGGCACGGAAACGAGCACGGCACGGACTACTATGCCCACTAGACCGTATCAACAGCGTATCATGCCCGTACATAACGGTTATAGTGACCGTAGCATCCGCGTATCATCCGCGTATCATCCGCGTATGATCCGGGTATCATCCGCGTATCAACCGCGTATCAACCGCGTATCATCCGCGTGTCATATCCGTAATATAAATAATACGATACTGAGTCACATACCTGAGATAAATATCACTAATATTGAAGTATTAGTTACAATATTATAAAATTGTCAGACGAATATATTAATATTACCTAATCCTGAGAAATATCGGTACTAACCCATCTTTAATAACGATTATCGCCCATCTCTACAAGACAAGCGGCAATACGTAACGGTCTTAGAACGGTCATCATACGCGGTTATAACGGTCATCATACGCGTTTATAACCCGTATGCTCACCGGTTCAACAACGTCGCGTGTCAGGCACGGAGCGTACCGGCACCGGCAAAATATTCTCGCCGACAATTGTTGACGCTCCGTGCACGGCACGCGACGGTGCCGGTCGGTGACGGAACGGTCTAGTGGGCAGAGTCTCATACATTTCAATACAAAGAATATTTTTTTGCCTGACACGCTCCTAGCACGGTCATGGTATGAGACGGGGTAGTGGGCAGACTCCTTAAAAGAAGGAATAATTTGATAGTCCACAGATCATCAAATCCCAGAAATTATAAAAAAAAACACAGTTTAAAACTCTTTAACTGTAATTAAAAATGCTGCTTGGTATTCATTCAAAATCTTTTCATTGGTTGTTTCAGAATTTTTGGGCAATAACAAAAATATTATAACATTGCTGATTTACTGAAAAGTTTTCAACAAACGGGAATGAACATATTTTAAAGATTCATTTCCTGTATTCGCATTTAAGTTGTTTGCCTAAAATTTAGGATTCAATATGTGTGATAAAGATCAGGAACTCTTTTGCCTCGATTTAAAGATAAGCTTCATAAGACATCAAGGATTTTGGGATAAAAACTTGCTAGAGGATTACTATTAGTCTATTATAACAGAAACTGATCCACAAAACTAGAAAAAGAAGACGAACATTAGCCATTTTTAGTATTTTCGTATTGTTGATATTAAGATTTTTTTTTTACATTTTTATTAAATAAATATTTCTATAGCCAGATGTGATAGAATTTTCTATTTATATTTTCTGAATAACCTATTCTAATATAAAAATCGTATAAACTAGTGTAATATATGATGGATTTTAAAGTAAATTGGCATTATTTGTCTTGAATGCTTATTACATTATGAATAACTCTTGTCCGAGCTCCCATACATGATAAAAGGAACAGAAGTATGTAACAAACTTGAGTCTTTAGCTGCATTATATGAAAGAAATTTCTCACAATACTGATTTTTAGATGGCATATTGTTAAAAATAGCAATGTGTATTTAAAATCTTCAATATATAACGCTTTAAAGTTCCAAGTGATAATACCATGAATATATTATTATTATTAATAATGAAATAATCCATTACGCCATAACTTTAGTATTTGTTTACAAAGTAAAATAATTATAAGCATCATTATTATATTACATTAACACAAAGTATCATTACATGCTCAAGTCTAGTTTTTCAAGTTATCAAGATTTTTTTTGGGCTAGAGCTTATTTTAATTTTTGGTAAATAAGTTGTGCTGAATTATATGTATTTGCCTTTGATGGAAAATGCTTATTTAAAATACTAATATATATGTACTAATTTAATATAAATATCAAGAGATTGTTTGTTTTTTTGGTTGTCTCTATGCATTAATCTATGGAACTGAGGAGTCTGATTTGAAATAATATTTTTGCATTTTAAAGGTTGGTTTTTAAGTAAATATTAGTAGTAGTTTCCTCCTGACCGATTCCGGCCACGGCGGCCAATCTCATTGCGACTAGCCAACTGCGCAGGAGATATTATAGTGCACAAGGGTACGCGCAGACACAAGTGCACTCTCTATTCCTGTCACTCTTATACTCCGGTGGGCCAACTACTCGACACGACCGGTGAGAGTTAAGGCGCAGAACCGACAGCTTTACGTGCTCTCCGAGGCACGGGATTGAAACACCGCCAACTTCTCAACTTCGAGCCGTTACTGAGGCTTACTATACAGAAAGAGTCAATAACTAAACTTGGTCCGACCCGGGACTCGAATCCAGGACCTCCGGGTGTGCAGCCGTACTTGCTATACAGTGTATATATTGTACAGCCACTGCACCACCGAGGCAGTTAAGTTTTATTATTATTATGTAAATATTAATATTATAAATACAATAGTATTTGGTTTGTTTTTTTGTGATGGATCCTGTTGGGCGCAAGTAGTATGTATTCTGAGACGGAGAATATAACACACTTGGTCTCAAGTAATTTGCTGAATTACTATGTCATGAAATACTATGCTGATGTCAGTACATAATATGTATGTATATGTTTCTTTTGCTATACTCCTTTTTTATTTTATTTTTATTTGAATTATTGTTTTTACTTTCTAGAAAACATTACACTGTTGTTGCAATTAATTGGATTTGCCTTAATTAATAGTAGGTTAGCATAGCTAGATCAAATATCTAGTCTTATTTTACACACATTGAAATTCATATCAGTAATTGTTGCCCTACTGTATTGGAGCTCTGAGTGTCAGCTACTCGAGTAGGGCTGGAGCTATTAAAGGTAACAACTCATAAAAGTTTTTAAAAGATATTTAAGTTTTCTGTATGTTCACAATGTGCCAAAATTGATAAAGAAGTTCATCAAATTATTCTTTATATATTAGAATTTAGACTAATAACAATAATCAGCTTTATTGACGAGAGGAGATAATATGTCAGTCTCATATATGCTAGAGCTGAGTTTTTATAAATTTTTAAATACATAATAATGATATAATTGTAAGTCATATTCGTAACAAGAAACTTCAGTGACTAAAACTGCGTTCGAACCCCTGCGGGTGTACTGGCTGACATTTTGCTGCTTATTTACTGATTATTAAACAAACCTTTTAGTATAAAATTCCTAAACCGGTATGCTACGCCACCTAGGTACAAGCGCCTCGGTAGTCCAGTAGTTAGCATGTGCGGCTGCAGATCCGGAAGTCCTGGATTAGAGTCTCCGGGTCAGGCCAAGTTTAGTTAGTGGTTGTTTTGTAGAAATCCTCGGCAAATTGGGGTAACAGCCCGGAGTTAGGAAGATGGCGAATATAGAGTGCACAATGTATCTACGCGCATACTTGTGCACTATAATATCTCCCGCGCAGAGCGCAGGCTAGTCTCAGTGAGATTGGCCGCCGTGGCCGGAATCAGTCGGGAGGACATTATTACTACAACAAGTGTGTATGTGCATGTTTCAGCGAGGAATGGGTGGCGGCTATCCGCTACGTGTCGTCCCAGCTGAGCGGCGGCGCGGGCGCTGCCGGCGCGCCCTCGCCCGCGCCCGCGCTCGCCGAGGCAGAGGACAAGGACATCGCCCAGCTCGGCACCAGCTTCCGCGACCCCAGGCGTATCGTGAGTACACTTATATACGTCACATGTTTGTCGTATGTCATTAGAAGGTGGATGAATATCGAAGTAAAGTTAGAACGAGGAACGTGTGGACGGACTGTGTGGCAGAGAATATGTGTGAAAGGTGTATGAGCAGAGCTGAAAGCAGATTGAGGGAAATAGGAGAAGGAAATATGCTGCGCTGCCTAATAAAGACAAGGATTGGATCACAATGGTCTAGAAATAAAAAAAACGCGGGATAAGGACAAGAAGAAGAATGCCATATTAGATATGATTGTGTATGCGTCAGCCAAAATATCAGAAAAATACCAGTCGTTATATTTGTAATAGCTTCCTTCGTACACGTAATTATGTTATTAAAAGTATATTTTCCCAGTTACAGAAAAACAACATCGTCAAAAACAAACAAAGCGATTTTATTAATCGTCGAAACGCGATTTTAAATGCTACAATGTGTAGTCAACGTATTTGCATTTGTTTATTATAATTTTTGTACATTAATATTCTATCTATACCTATAGTATAATATCTCGATAGCATTTGTGTTGGCTTAGTTTTTAGGGATGGGTACAAACATCACAGAGAGGCATAGCGTAGGTCCCGTGGGAGATAGACATTAGTTATTAGAACTATGTACATAATTATGAATTAACTAGCGACTCACCCTCGCTTCGCTCGGGTTCGTCCCTAAGTTGCTTTCCATAACAAACTTTTTTTATTTTTATTTGGTTTTAATTTTTTTCATGGGACCCTATTTTTTTTCTAAAATAAAAGTAGCCTAAGTTACTCTTTATTACATCAGCTATCTGCCAGTGAAAGTCCCGTCAAAATCAGTCCAGACGTTTCAGAGATTAGCCGGAACAAACAGACAGACAGACAGACAAAAATTAAAAAAATGTTGTTTTGGTATATGTACCGTGTATACATCCATATACATTTAGTAAAAAGCGGTTATTTTAATATTACAAACAGACACTCCGATTTTATTTATCTGTATAGATGGAAGCTTAGGATATCTCATGTGTCGAAAACTTTAAAGGTAAACAGATTATGAATTCCCAGTCGCCTCATATAAAAAAATGATAAAAACTACAATACTATATACTTTATGATTTATAAAAATAAAAACAAGTAAAAACAAAGCGTTCCCATGAGTTTGAAGCAATATTTTGATCCTATCTATACGCAGACGAAGCCGCGTGTTTCGCTTGTTAGGTTACAACAAATAATTGATTATTGATTATTTGACATAAGATTTTGCAAGTTTCTGAACATTCAACGCAACTACGCTCCGTAGCGGATTCATATAAAAACATGTGATGTATGTCACAGGCGAGTAACTTTCGTCATCTCTAAGCTTTGGATCGCGTGTCGCCGCCACGCCGCGCCGCCGCACGCTCACCTCAAAGGACGGCCGACACACAAAGAGAACTGACTGAACATTTTGCGAGATTAGCATCATCACCTAAATCGAGAGAATAACTATTTAAATTATTATTTACCAATTTATTTGTGCCTACTTGATCTCAATACCCAAAAATGTGAAAATATGACGTGATACGTCCAACGCATTGTTGTTCGGGCCCTGGTTGTTTGTTTGCGACAGTGTTCTTATTCACGTCTGGCTGTTTACATTTTGAGCGCGACCATTTGAAAGTTGAGAGCGGATTTAGTTGTATGAGTGCGAGTAGGTAGGTAGGTGTGTGTCGCAACGGCGGCGGCTGTTTGTTTGCGCTGAGTAATTAATTAGCGAAGCGGGTCACAGGCAAATTCGTACGTGCGCCACACGTGACCGCATGCCCTTATGTGGCGCCGGATCTATATTCTATACACTATTCCTCTAATCCATTTGTTTAGATTCACAAAAATAAAGCAACTAAAAATAACTATTGCTTTACATTTGCAAAAATAAATAATCTATGAATATTGCTATATGATTTTGTTCGCGTCGAACCCCGCACAGAAGCGACACTTATCTACATGCTTATTTACTTCGGATTTAGAATATCTAAGTACCTATTTATATTTAAAAAAATCTATATACTTATAATATCTATATAATTCTATATAAATATTCGTTCGCTTATATTAATTTTTATTTTTTTATGAGAATAGTCTGGTAGATAACGGTCGTTGAACACAAAAAGGCCGTGACGTGAGTGTGCAGGCGAGCGGGCATGTACTGGGTGGCTATTGACAACGCGGTGTTATTCTGGAACAGGAAAACTGCAGCTGTGAGTCAGCGTTCCGCGAAACTTGCGACAAACAAGCGTCATGCGCCATGTGGCGCGCCGCTCGCACGCGCCCCTCATACAATACTATCTGTACACTGTATCGATAGCGATCGCGTTCACTTTCTACCAAATAGGACACGGAGGATTAACGTATAATATACCTATTAATAACCGCACTGTTTCACTATTTACGTACTACATATGTATATATAAACTTACATTGATTACGTCATTTATTTACTTGTTTGTAACAAACGTTCTATGATAAAACCGACGACTGTTTGGCGGCTTGTCGCGCGGTTTTAATTTGCGTCATCTATGGTAACTTTACCTGACCTCCACTTTACAAGGAGGAAGCTGTAGTTGTCATCACGTCATCACCTCGACGGACACAACTGAGGCTTGCGTACAGTAAAAATTGAAACCCGTCTAGCTATTTTTGAGAAATGTTTTAAATATTATGACGATCGGCTAGCGTTCATCGATAATTATTATTTATTTGAAACAAAAATACCTTGTCAAACCTTACCATCGTGTCGCTGAAATCTAACGATCTACTAGCCGCTAGCGCCTCAGATTAGTGAGCACGTCCAGACAAAATAAAACGAAATCAGTTTTATTAAAACTAATTTCATTTTGATGATTATTATAATACTTTCGTAGGAAAAAAGTTTCTCGTTGTTCATCTATCTGTTTACCGGAAAAAATATTTTGTATTGTACAAGTTATGTGGTCAAGGAATCTAACTATTTTATACTATAGAACAGCGGTCGGCAACCCGCGGCCCGCGAGGTGCCTCCATGCGGCCCGCGGCCCGTGACTGTTGTTTTATAAAGAAAAC
Source organism: Fabriciana adippe (assembly GCA_905404265.1). Classification (NCBI taxonomy): domain Eukaryota; kingdom Metazoa; phylum Arthropoda; class Insecta; order Lepidoptera; family Nymphalidae; genus Fabriciana; species Fabriciana adippe. The sequence goes on along the minus strand of FR989996.1, from coordinate 85,549 downwards.
TTTTTATGCTTTTTAAGTATTTTGAATTTGTAATTACCGAAAAAATGAAAATGTTTCTCGTCTCACAGATAAGCATTTAAGAGTCATTTTAGGAATTGTCACATTGAATGTTGTAGTTGATATATTTTGTGATATATGCTTGTTTTTTTTTTTTTGCTCTCACAAGTGCGGCCCGCCCTTACTAGGTATAGCCACCTTGTGGCCCCTGCCTGCTAAAAGGTTGCCGACCGCTGCTATAGAAGATAAATTAGAATATTTTTCCTTCGCATCTTGTACTAATTGTATTCAGATAACATAGCGACATTGACCTAAAATTGATTTTGATCTCGCGCAGATTCAAAATGAGCTTCGTCATCTATACTTCTATACTAATATTATAAAGAGGAAGGATTTTTTATTTGTTCATATCCCATAAAGTCTTAAACTACTGGACCGATTTTAATAATTCTTTAACTAATATATAGCTACATTATCACAGATTGCTACAGGCTATAAATTATATAATTGTTGTGTACTTCAGCGGAGCTGTCATGGCTTTTGTTTAGTAAATTGGAAAAATATATCGTTTTTAAAGCACGCTGCTTAAACGGTTGTGTGTAAATAAATGCCAAATATTATATAGATCTTTTCTAGTTCTACAAAAAAGACTGCAGTACCGTGTTACAAGTTAGATATTATTATTTAATTTTTAAATTTTTAGACACATAATTCATTTAATTAATAAAATATTTTTTTGACTCGGTAACATATTTAGATAATTATTTGAATTACGTAATATATATTTTTATAAAAGTAAATCATTTCCTCGTTACGAATGTTTAAATGAAATAAAATCAGCTCCTTACTGTGTGCTGTGTAATTCGTTTACATAGTTTAGGAGATAGTGAAAAATAAAAATAAATTACGATTTGTCTTAAAATATATTATACAGGAAGTGGAAAATAATAAAATTAATTACTGAATAATATGTAATGCATGTTTATGTCAAATAAAATATAAAATAAATTTTAAACTTGGCAAAAAAAATAATAATAAAAAACAATAAACCTTATCCTACTTCTGATACTCTATATTCATCTCGTTCTCTCGTAGGTTACTTTTCTAAAGTTTCACTTCTACCATGAGTGAATTGCAAACGCACAAGCACTTTTTTATATTATTTTTTTAGGTACAGAAACAGAAAACAAATTAAAAACTTTACAACTAACGTATTAATTAATAGCTAATATGTCATTTTAAATTTGCTGTCCAAGCAAATCTGTACACAACATTCAAATAAATATATTATTATATAAACAAACGTAATGAAAAAGTTAAAATAAGAAAAAAGTGAATTACAGTAAGTACCTGTGTGCAGTTAAAAGTAAATAAAAATATTAATTAAGAGCAAATTTAATAATAATATTTACTTTTCATTAAAAAAAAAACAACGAAAAAAAGAGAAGAAATAGAGAGAGAAAGCATATCCTTATTATCGAAATGTAAAAGACAAAAAAAACTTAGGAACTACATTTTTTTTTTGAATGATAAAAAAACGATTATTAAAAATGTAATATTCGTTATTTAAACAATTGTATGTTTTACACATTCTGTGTAAAGGATTGTTTTGAAAAAACATTATTATATGCCGAAAGTAGAATTAGAGTTGTGGCTGACGAATCGAGTGTGTATGAATTTTAAAGAACAATGGCAAGTTTTTACCTGAACGTTTTTGAAGCGTCTAAGATTAGGACATATACAAAACTGAATTATTTAATTTGCTCTTTTTTTTCACGGCGTTTGTTTTACATGACAAAGCCACGAAGAAATGTTTACATAATAAGATAGTAATTGATTGTTTTTATGTACTTCCGGGTTCGGTATTCGTCAAAGATGATGTAAAAATTGTTGCCACAGAAGAAAATGAAATGCCGTATTTATTTTAAAATATTTTTATTAAAAGTCTTATGTACATAATTAAATAATAATCTATGTTTTGTTCATTAATCTTACAGCTTTACATTTAATGGAAACATTATATGCTAAGCTGTAAGTTTAATTTAAGCTATTACAGTTAGTACAGTAATTAAAATAATAGTAATAGCAACACAACAGATGACAATGAGATTGACTTAATAATTCATATTGACATATTATTTAGATTTTATATTTTATTTGTCATCCATGATTTTACGTATGCCTCTGACTACTACGTTTTATTTTGCTGTTACTGTTCCATTTTTCTAGATTATTATAAGTTTTAATTGTCGCTTTGCCCACGGACCCGATTACTTGCCCCATGCGACGACTTGTGCATTCTCTCGGACAATCGCCAGTGTATACCTACAACTAATACTAAACTCTCCTAACGGACTCAAAGTAGTACCTTGTTTCATCCATGATAAAGAAATTAAAAACGTAACTTATATGTAACGCTAACGGTCTTTTTTTAATTTATGATATTTAATTTATATTATTCGGTACAATAATCAGTGACAGCTGTCATTGCTAGGTAGGTTTATAACCGCAAATCATAAAATAAAAATGCAAATATCTTTTTTTTGTGACTTCCTAATAAAATAAATCTTTCTGGATAAAGTTGTGTTACTTAATCCCTATCGATTTAGCATTTTTTTATTTTAAGACGCCTCAAATGGATATCAGGTAAATCGTTGTATAGAGACCTGCCATTGTTCTTTCAGTTTTTACTTGTTTTTATTTTTTCACCCCCAACTTAAGTGGATGTTTACATGTAAAAAAAAATCGTTTAATTTTCAGGTAGGGCTCATTTTTTTTTTTCATCTTGAATTCTACTTTTCGAAGAAACAAAAACATTATCGCTCCAAAATCGATCAAAAATTATAAAATGTGGATGGATATATTATTTGAAAAAAAAAAATAACATTAATAGATTCTACGGGGGAAAAAAAATAATAAATATACTTTCGTAACTTCCTAATCTTTTTTTTTATTAATAATATTATTAATTTCATAAATAATAAGCGTCAAATTAAAAACTTAAGCACACAGTTTTTTTCGTTTTTCCCCGTAAAACACATTGGTGTAATCAGTTTATAGAAATGTGGTCAATAAAGTACACTTTTAAATTGATTATTAAAAAATGTAGTTTTCAAAATGAAAATTATCGATTTCTCAATTTTTTTCAATTTTTAAGGGTCTTTTTACAGAGCCACTGTACAAAGTTGATATCCTCCCATTTCTCGGGGGTAGCTGGACATCGGGGACATTTTACGGATTTTTGTTCCTTATATACCTGCTAACGTTTTGAAGATATACAACTTTAGGTTTTAATTATTTTGTTCAAAACCGAATTCCGATCAGACTAATGAGTATATTTTATTTTTTTATTATGACAGACATGCTTTCTATTAATTTCAGTCAAAATAGTGCAACTAGGATTTTTTTTCTATTGCCGAATGTTAGGCAGCTTGAGTCGAACTTCGGCATTCAGCCGAAATTCGGTTAAACCGAATGTAAAACAAATTTCGGCCCATCCTTAGTTTTAACAATTATTACAAAAATAAACTTTTAGAAAACATAAATTTCGAGAAGCCACGTCCTCAAAGTGTGTTATATTTACTATTCACAGACATTAGAAAAGTTTGAGTTCGTGAAGGTGCTGGGCAAGGGCACGTTCGGCAAGGTGGTGCTGAGCCGCGAGAAAGGCACCGGCAAGCTATACGCTATGAAGATCCTCAAGAAGCACCTCATCATACAGAAGGACGAGATCGCGCACACCATCACAGAGAATCACGTGCTCAAGAAGACCAAACACCCCTTCCTCACGGTACGCGCGTGATCGACAAGGCTTATTATTTGAACGTTTTTATTCCACAGTCGGATGGATATTTTAGATTTTATTATGTTTTAGATAATACTTTCAGTTTTTGAGTACTTTGCTAGAACCTGAAATAGTTTCAATGAAATCAGTCCATTTGTCCAAAATTAAATATGTAAGTAGAAATAATTCATTTTTTAAAGAGAATTAAAATGTTATGTATGTGTCCTTTTGTGCGGGGCAGGCGCTGCGCTACTCGTTCCAGACGGCGGACCGCGTGTGCTTCGTGATGGAGTACGCCAACGGCGGCGAGCTGTTCTTCCACCTCTCGCGCGTGCGCTCCTTCAGCGAGGAGCGCACGCGCTTCTACGGCGCAGAGATCGTGTCCGCGCTCGGCTACCTGCACTCCGAGGGCATCATCTACCGCGACCTCAAGCTCGAGAACCTGCTGCTCGACAAGGACGGCCACATCAAGATCGCCGACTTCGGCCTCTGCAAGGTCAACATCACCTACGGCCGCACCACCAAGACCTTCTGCGGCACGCCCGAGTACCTGGCGCCCGAGGTGCTGGAGGACACGGACTACGGGCCCGCCGTGGACTGGTGGGGCACGGGCGTGGTGCTGTACGAGATGGTGTGCGGCCGCCTGCCCTTCTACAACCGCGACCACGAGGTGCTGTTCGCGCTCATCGTGGAGGAGGAGGTGCGCTTCCCGCGCGCGCTGTCGGCGCCGTGCCGCGCGCTGCTGGCCGCGCTGCTGTGCAAGGAGCCCGCGCGCCGCCTCGGCGCCGGGCCCGACGACGCCGCCGAGATCATGCACCACCCCTTCTTCGCCTCCGTCAACTGGGCCGACCTGCTCGCCAAGAAGGTGCCGCCGCCCTTCAAGCCGCAGGTGGAGTCCGACACCGACACGCGCTACTTCGACTCCGAGTTCACCGGCGAGAGCGTGGAGCTCACGCCGCCCGACGCCGACTCCGGCCTGCAGCGCATCCAGGAGGAGCACTTCCCGCAGTTCTCGTACCAAGACCTGTGCTCGTCCGCGCACTCCGCGCTGTCGCACCTGTCGCACCACTCGGCCGCCACCAGCCGCCACTAGCCGCCCGCCGCCGCCGCCGCCGCCATCGCCGCCGCCGCCGCCGCCGCCGCCGCCGCCGCCGCCGCCGCCGCCGCCGCCGCCGCCGCCAGCCGCCGACGACTCCTTTTGTATATATTAAAGTTAGGATTTAACATTGTGCCTTTCATTTCACCTCTCTCTCACCCTCTTCCGACTACCGCTTAAAATACAGTTTAAGATAAAATATTAAAAATATTTGGTATATTAAAGTTCATTTTTTTCATTTCATGATTCCTTATTTTTGACCACTTCGAATAAAAAGGAGGTACCTACTTAATTTAAACATTGTCTTTTTTTTCATTGAAATTTGGTGAAGTGATAACTTATTACTCGGGTCGACATTTAGGATACCTTTTACTACAGAGAAATTTTTCTTTCCCACGGAAAAACACTAACTGGTTTTATCGAGTCCTCCTTAGAAACCTGGCTGGCTAAACCTTAAGGCATACGTCACAACAATATACTAAAAAATTATAGGCCTTGGAAAGACGTACAGAAAAGTCCTGAATAGTGTATGTCTATCTCCTAAGGTACACTTGGAATACCTATTCTTATCTAGCTACGAGGCTTGTGTTATGGATACCAGATAATTGATATACTACACATATAACTTTAAATTACGTATAATATACGTATTATAAATATAAAGATACGTAATCCTAAAACTAAGAATGTATTCGTGAAAATGGTTTAAAAATAATTTTAATAAGTATGATATCGATATCAAATAACTTGCCAATAATCTTGATAATGAAATAAAAAAAATTGAAACCGACTACAATGGCCTTCTTATGGGTCTGTTCCTTGTAAGACTAAATGGAGTTTTAAAATAAATTTATTAAAAGCATGATTATAAGCAATAACATTATGAACTTTGTTTCCTTTCCTGATACGTATTTACAACTAAAAACTAAGTAGATATTAACATTTTCGTGATTCCTAAATGTTCCTAACAAGGTCCTTATGCGCTAGCAAGGCCAACTGTCAATTTTTTGATGATCTTTTTTCGGCCTTACAAGGAACCATTGGTTTTCCTAGGAACACTACCGATATTTTAACTAAAATTGAAATGAAATCATATAGTTTTTTAGTACAATAGCAAATCCTTAAATATGAATTCAGATGAAAATGAAATTAAGAAAATAATAGTTTATTTACTTAAAAACTAGCGTTTTGCTGTGAGCGCGTATTAGAATTTTAACATCGACGAAAGAAGTCAACAAACCAGCAGCGCTAGCGACTCGCCGCCGCGTCTGTGTTCTGGTGCTAGTCTGAGTAGAAGGAATCTGTCATCGGATGGCAATAATTACGATTTTTTAATAATCGGCCTTATAAGGAGCATGACCTTAAATGGTTCACCCACCTTATGTATATCCCTTTAATTTGAGAAATGAATGGTTCCCCATTCATTCTTCCAACACCCTTTTCATCCCCTTATATATGATATGTTTTCCGGGATAAAAACTATCCTACGTCATTCCCAGGGTCTCAAACTATTTCCATACCAAACATCTAAATCGGTTAAGCGTGAAAAGATGAGGGACAGACAGAGTTACTTTCGCATTTAATTTTAGTATGGATATGTAAAGCTGACTTTTTTTAGTTGCTGGTCTATCATCATCGGCTTGGGCTTAACGTTGATAAGTGAGTCAGTGAGTCGCGATATTGGTTTTATTATATAATAAAAATAGTAATTGCGAATGTACCTTAGGAGAAAGGCATATAATATTTCTCAGATTTGTCTGTAGACCTTTTTAAGACTTACAATTTTCTAGTAGGTACATTGTTTTGATGTATCTTACCGTTAGCCATATACATTTCTAAGGACGACTCGATAGAACCACCTATTGCGTTTTCCCGTGGAAAATTTGCCTGTAGTATAAGGTATTCTAAATATTGACCTGAGTTATTCACTATTCAGATTCACAGATTATTATTCGTTATCACTACACAAAATTTAGTTAAAATCGGTTCAGTATTTTTTGCGTGAGACGCGCACATCGATTTGACTAAGTTAGTTTTATTATAGGTATAGATAAAAATAGGTATTGCGAGTGTACCTTAAGAGACATAATTATATCTACTACTGCACATTTTTTCTGTAGGCCTATTCAAGACCTACAATTTTTTAGTAAATTGTTTTGATGTAGGTATGTCTTAAGGTTTAGCCAGCAGAAGGTTTCTAGGGATGACTCGATTAAACCAGTTAGTGTTTTCCCGTGGGAAAGAAAGATTTTCTTGAAGTAAAAGGTATCCTAAATGTTGATCCGAGTAATAAGTTATCACTTCACCAAATTTCGTTGAAACAGGTTCATTACTTTTTGCGTGAAACGCGCACACACAAGCAGACAAAATTTTTAATTAACTATTGTTTTGGGGTACATAATACGTTACCGTCATTGTTTTTAAAATATACCTATTTCATGTACAGATTTGCTAAGTTACTGCTTTAATATAGTATTACTATAGATTCTAGATATGAAAAAGTTTTCTGCAACATGGGTGCCGCGCAACGCGCTTACTGAGCTACTGACAGTCGACAAAAAACGTAATCGTGTAACAACTTTAGAGCAATGTTTAGCCATATTTAACCGCAATCCAAGTGATTTTTTTCGTCGATACATAACTGTTAATAAAACGAGATCTGACCATTAAACACCAGAGAAGAAACAACAGTAAAGTGGATCTGTACCTTAAAGAAGATAAAAACTGTTTGTTCGGCGTGTAAAGTTTTTTTTCCTGGTATAATTTGCGATCAGTCTCTTGACTATAAACAAATTTGTTGAGAGATTGCTGTTATTTGAAATCGATCCTCATTAGGATCTAATCTCATTCATTATTAAGGCTAGAATTATTATGCTAGATCTAGTATGACCTTTCTTTTGAGACGTCTTGGACATTTATCATCCAGAAGTCTGTGTGCTAGGATGTTAGGGTGATTAGCCAGGCGCGTTCTATATTAGCAAGCCAAACTACGAACTTCCTCTTTTATTTTCGGCATATGTATTTTTTTGGATTTCGTCATTAGTTATGTACCACGGTACATTAGATATTGTACGTAGAATTACGTTTTGCATTCTTTGGAAGATTGTAATATTGGAGTCACATGCGCTACCCCAGAGTTGAGCGCCGTATGCCCATGTTGGTTTTAATATTAATGTACAAATCAGTAATTTGTTGTCTACTGACAATTTGGAAGTTTTACCCAACAGCCAGTGGAAGTGTTTGTAACGGATGTTTAGTTCATCTCTTTTGGTTTTTATGTGCTTTTTCCAAGTCATTTTCCTGTCAAGATGCAGACCTAGGTATTTTACATCATCCTTGTGAGGAAGTGTATTTCCGCCCAAGGTAACTGTTAGAAATGAAATACTACTCGTTGATGACACTCGTATATTTTCACTGAAGTTAAACTCAATTTGAACTCTAATGACACATCTTTCAATTGCCTTATATATAACGGCTAGAAACTTTAGACAGCGCGATTCAGAAAACAACACACATAATAACAATGCCATCTCTTGTAAAAATATTAAATTAAAACTATTATACATTTTACACATTCCGCCCACCAAGGACTTGTCCTTTAACGAATTAACAGTTTTTAAACAACAAATAATAATGAAGAAACACAAAATTAAAAGAATGTACTACCTATTTACCGCCCACCATAACATATGGATGTAAAATAACAAAAGTAAAATAACTCTTATATTATCACAATAAAACTAATCACAAATGAAGAAATACATAGAGTAGCCGCCCACCCTGATAATGCTACTTGAATCACTTTGACTTAGTCAAAATACAAACTTTATTAATCGGGCGTTTAAGAAAGCCATTTTTAGATTTTAGAGTTACGACTCGTGTCACATTATCGGGGCCAGTATGCTTTTTAATTATTTTTCCTAAAATCCATTTAGCCGGCGGAAGATTGTCGTCTCTAACTATAACTACATCTCCAATATCTACTTCTGGTCTCTTTACACACCATTTATTTCGTTGATTTAAATTACTTAAATATTCTTTAGACCATCTTTTCCAAAATAAATTAAACAATTTTTGAATTAATTTCCACCTATCTAAACCAGTAACATTTTGATCTACATAATTCACATCACTTATTCCTATCAAAGGCTCTCCTATTAAAAAATGGCCAGGTGTCAATGGGAGAGGGTCGTCTGGGTTATCACTAACAAATGACAAAGGTCGCGAATTTAAACAAGCCTCGATTTGCGTTAACAGTGTAGAAAGCTCTTCGTACGTTAAAGTACTATCACCGATTACTCGTTTTAAATGTGCTTTAGCACAACGAACACCCGCCTCCCAAATTCCTCCAAAATTAGGTGCACTTGGAGGTATAAAATGCCATTTAGTCGATTCTAATGTTAAAAGTTCTGCTATTTCATGTGGTAACTCAGATTTGGCACTATTAAACATATTCCGTAACATCACATCTGCACCAACAAAGTTAGTGCCATTATCGCTAAAAAGATCTTGACAATGTCCTCTCCTTGCAACAAATCTTCGAAAGGCGGCAATAAAGCCTTTTGCTGTAAGATCAGTCACAGCTTCTAAATGGATTGCGCGAGTGACCATGCACACGAACAAGCAAATGTATCCTTTGTAGGACTTCGCTCCTCTACCCGATGAAACTCTAATATTAATGGGACCTGCATAATCCACTCCTGAAGCTTTGAATGGTCTGCTTGGTTTTACCCTGGCCTCTGGTAATTGCCCCATAAGTTGGACTGTTGCTGCTCTAGAGTACTTTAAGCAAGTTGTACATTTCCTATAATATTGCTTGACCATATCACGTGCTCTCACTATCCAAAATTTAGATCTCAAAAAATTCATCATTAATTGAGGCCCTCCATGAAGCGTCTTCTTATGAGCATCTGCGACTATCAGCTGACTTAAATGATTTTTATTTGGCATGATAATTGGATGTTTTTGATCAAAACCCACTTCTGCTTGACTAATGCGTCCACCAACTCTTAATATCCTATTTTTGTCTAGAAATGGATAAAGCGTAAGTAACTTGCTCCGTTTTGGGACACAACCCTTATGTTGTAGTGAAGTAATTTCGTCGCTAAACTCGTACTCCTGAACTTGCCTAATACAAAGTTCCATAGTCTTATTCATTTCATCAGTTGTGGCGTATTTAGGATATGCAGTTCTATCTTTTAATGGTAACTTTACTTTAAGAAATCTCCGACATATGGATATGACTTTTAACATTTTATTTAAATCTGAGAATTTCATCCACTCAAAGTTGCATTCTGTGACCGTCGTAGTAAATGATTTCATCTTTTCTTCCTCGTGAGTATCAACTATAATTGGTTTTTCTATATTAATAATCGATTTTCCTAGCCACTCAGGACCGTTCCACCAGAGTGTATAACTGCTTAATTCTGTCGGCTTGAGACCTCTAGATGCACAATCAGCAGGATTCGTCTGAGTTGACACGTGTCCCCATTGCTCAAAATCTAAGATTGTGTAAATATGTGATACTCTGTTGCTTACGTAAGTAGCCCACCGACTTACCGGTCCTCGTAACCATGCCAATACTACCGTAGAATCAGTCCAAGCATATAAATCTTGTTTCATTACGCCCATTACTTGTGACACCTCATGTATTAATTTAGCAGCTAATACTGCTCCACAAAGTTCTAATCTGGGAATAGACACTTCCTTTTCAATAGGCGCAACTTTAGTTTTTGCAGTCACAAGTCTAACGTAAATTCGGTTGTTCTCGTCAATCACTTTGAGATACACAGCAGCTGCATAAGCAGCACTTGACGCATCTGAAAATGCATGTAACTCTAACTTAGATCTCTTGGTTGAGCAAAGCCATCGGGGTATCAAAATATGTTTAATATGAGTCAACTCTTGTCTGTATTTAAGCCACTCTGCCAAAAGATCACTCGGTAACTCATTATCCCAATCCAGATGTGACTTCCATAATTTTTGTATGAAAATTTTAGCAGTAATTATTACAGGTGCAATCCATCCAATAGGGTCATATAATCGAGCAATATCTGATAGAACATTACGTTTTGTAACCGGTTGTATAGATTCAGGTAAATTAACTATATACTCAAAATTGTCTATAAGTCTGTTCCAACAAATACCCAATACTTTGACCATATTATCTTCTTTGATATGTATCGCGTTCTCTGTGTTTAACTTCTCCGCTTTAATGTGATTCAAAAACGATTGATTATTACTACTCCATTTCTGCACTTGAAAACCCCCCGCATTCATTAATTTACTCATTTCCTCGTAAATTTGTATCGCTTCCCACTCTTCTTCACACCCAGTCATTAAATCGTCTACATAATAATCTCGTTTTGTAATCTGTGCTGCTAATGGGTAATTCTCGCTTTCTAATTCGGCTAAGGTTTGTAAAGTCTTTACTGCAAGATAAGGTGCGCAGGCGGTTCCAAAGGTCAATGTCAATAGTTTGTGATGTTGTATTGGTAAATCAGGTCTAGCTCTCCATACAATTCGTTGAAAATTGGTATCCATATCATGCACATACACTTGCCTGTACATCTTAACTAAATCTGCAACAATACATATAGGGTGCTGTCGCCATCTGAGTAAAAGATGTCGTAAGTCTTGTTAGAGTTTTGGCCCTATAAGTAGATCATCATTCAACGACACGTTATTGGTTCCTTTACTGGAGACATTGAAGACAACTCGCACTTTTGTTGTCTCCCTATCTTCTCTGATAACTGCATGATGTGGAAGATATACAGCTGAAGGATTATTCACATCATCACTTTCAACTAGTCTCATATGATTTAAAACAGTATACTCTTCTAGTACTTTACTATACTCATTTAAAAGTTTAGGGTTTTTACATAATCTTCTCTCTAATGAAATTAGTTTTCTCGTAGCTATCTCACATGATCGTCCATATTGACTCTGGGGATTATCTGTTCTAAATGGTAATCTTACTACAAACCTCCCATCTTTACGTCTCGAAGTTGTTTCAGTATAAAATTGCTCACAGCGTTGTTCCTCTTTAGTTAATTTTTTCTCGATACTATTAGGCTCGTTCTCTATCTCCCAAAACTTCTTTAGTAACTCATCTTCTTTAATTTGAACATGTAAAGTAACAACATTATCATCATCAGATTCTCGTGACACCTTCCCAGACAAAATCCATCCCAACATAGTATTCTGAGCTATTAAGTTTCCGTGTGGGCTTCTCTTCATTCCATTTAACAGTATTTCTCCATACACTTCTGCACCGAGTAAAACATCAACCTTCCCTGGAGATGCAAATCCTGGATCTGCAAGAGGTAAATTTTTTAGTTCTAGCCAATCGGGGATATGTACTTCACGTGACGGTAATAAAGAGGTAATTGATTTTAATACATAAGCATTGAAGCGAATATTTTTACCAGGTTCGTGACGAGATTCTAATTCGATATTAACCGCATGTTTTATAACCATACTATGACCATCTCCCAAACTTGACACCCTACCGTTTACATTAGTACGCTTAAGACCCAACAACTGTACCGTGTCCTCAGTTACAAAGGATGCCTGAGAGCCCTGGTCTAGCAATGCTCTTAAAATATAAGAAGAACCGTTTCTAGAACTATTAGATTTTACAACAGCAGTTGCTAATAATACGCTATAAGTTTTTACATCTCCTCTCGAAAAGTTAGCTAATACAGTTGTCTCGTTAGATGATGAATTTATTCCACCACTAGACTTATGCTCTGTATCTCTCGTTGGCTCAGTTTGTTTCGAATTTTGATATGTTAGTTTATCTTCTTTCTCAAAATGAAGCAAAGTATGGTGCTTTTTGCCACATTTTCGACACGTCGCATTTTGATGACATTTAAATACAGGATGTGTGGGCGCGAGACAGTTAAAACAAAGCCGCTTATTTTTCACTATATTTTGTCTCTCAAGTACAGGTTCCTTCTTAAACTGTGTACAGTAATATATAAAATGTGGACCGTTACACATTGCGCAAGTTGCTTCAATCGAACTTTGTTTAACGTTTACAGCTGAATGAAATGTTTTTGGTTTTAATACTTGATTTACATTTTTTTGTTGGTTATTATGTAATTTATAACTTGTACATTGTTTGTTTGTATCTATCATCTCTAAGGTTCTGAATCTCGTCTCTAGAAATTGCTCTAAATGTGACCATTTGGGTAGTTCATCTGGTACAGTACTCAAATAGTTTTCCCAGTGTCGATGTGATTCTTGATCCAATTTTAAGACTACTAAATGAATAATAACTGCATCCCATTCTTGAGTTTTAATGTTAAGATTATTTAATGCTTTTAAACAAGAATTAGTTGTATCTAGTAAATTTCTAATGGAAATTGCAGACTCATGTGTTATATTTCTCTGTCCAAATAACATTTTCATAATAGAGTTACAATTGTACCTTTTATTGTTATAACGTTTAGTTAGCTGATCCCATGCTTCTTTATAATTAGTTGCTGTAGTGGGAAAATTTCTCAAAAGCATTTCAGGCTCTCCAGTCAAACTTGACTTTAAATAATGTAATTTCTGAACCGGCGTAAGTACAGAATTCTCGTGTATAAGTGACACAAACATGTCGTAAAAGGATTGCCACTCTGTGTATTTTCCACTAAAAACAGGAAGTTGAATTCTAGGTAGCTGTACCTCAGAATTAATCTCTTTCGTGACAGACAATCCATTTCCACTAGCACCTACCTTTGCAGAGCCTAAATTTGCCGATGCAATGTATTCTTTAAGAAGAGCTTTATAGTTAATGAAAGATTCTTGAAAACTATCTTGTAAATCATCTTTGAAATATGATAACTGCGTCTTCTGCTCGTGTGTTACCTTAGATGCTATTTCCAAATGATTTTGATTAAAAGCTTCCTCCAGTTTATCCAATGCTTCTATTCGTGCAGTTAAATAGCTAAGTTTAGTACGGGTCTCAATGTTTGCTTTTTTAAAATTCCGTTCCGCTTTTCTCAGTTGCTCAAATAACTCTAATTGTCCTTTTACTAAATTCTCCATTTTTATTTAATGTAAAGAAAGACAATATAATATATTATTTAAATTTGTTACAAATATGATTGAAAAAATAAAACATATTTGACAACTCCAAACATCATCTTTTTGTCAAGTCCATAGAGTAAAATCGCAAATATTTTACAAGTTCATAGAATAAAATCTTCGAATATTTTACAAGTCCATAAAATAAAATCTCGAATATTTTACAAGTCCCACAACTCAAGATTTTTTGTAAGTCTTTAATAGGACGAAAATAGTTTATGTTTAATTTTTCTAAGTTCATATGTATACTTTCCGCGAAATTTTGCAAGTCTTTTAACTGATTCACTAATCGCTGAATTCACTGTCTTATTTCTATCTACTCACGGTTTTAGGTCCTTTAAGCTCGTCTTACCACTCGTGACTCTACACTCACTACACTTTTTCCTTCCTTTTCTCTCCCGGGTTTCGGCACCAATGTTAGAAATGAAATACTACTCGTTGATGACACTCGTATATTTTCACTGAAGTTAAACTCAATTTGAACTCTAATGACACATCTTTCAATTGCCTTATATATAACGGCTAGAAACTTTAGACAGCGCGATTCAGAAAACAACACACATAATAACAATGCCATCTCTTGTAAAAATATTAAATTAAAACTATTATACATTTTACACAGTAACTGACAGACAGTTTCCATGTTTAAGAGTGAATGTTACTTGTACTGACTTGGCACTGGCCTTTATTCTCCAGTTTTTAACCCAAGCATATTATATATGCTTATATTTTATCATATATTTTATCTAATCCCTGTTGCAACAGTGAGGAAGACGAAGCAGCATTTTTATCACTTGCCAAGACAGCTGTGTCATCTGCAAATGTTGCTGTGGTAATTTTAGGCATTGTAGGTAAGTCTGCAGTGTATAAAATTGGACCAAGAACAGACCCCTGTGGGAATCCTGCTTTAATGTCTTAAAAGTTCGATGTCGTATCTCCATCTTTGATTTGAAAAAATCTATTTGATATATACGGCGTGTAAAGTGGTGGCCACTTTGTTTTGGGGCGGTCACCGGGTCAAGCCGTCATTTACATAATTGAAGAAACGCAGGACAATAAGCTATGTTGACGACATGTTTGGCTCAATTTGTAGTGACCCTACTTGTTGTGCCAGCGGTCGCGGGTTCGAGTCCCGCTGGGGGCATTCATTTGTGTGATGAACACGAATGTTTGTACTCCAGTCATGGGTGTTCATATTTATAATATGTATGTATATAAAGTTATATAATATGTGTAGTGTATCAACTATCTGGTGTCCATAACACAGGCCTCGTAGCTTTGCATAGAACTAGATGATGCTGTGTGTTCATGTCCCAACATATTTATTTACTTACTTATCCTACCTATTTATTAAATAATGTTTCAGAGACAATACTTCTATTTCTTTATCTTAATTATTCCTACCTCTTTAAGTTACTCAGGTAATGAAACAAAGTATAGACTTTCATGTTGATATATTTCTGTTTAAAAGACAATAGGAGCAGCGGCTTAGCGTAGGACGGCGGCCCGCCTTAGCCTATAAACGGTAGTTGCGATCGCTCGCTGGTGCGCTTGCGTCGGGCGGGCCCGGGCCGCGGCCGGCACGGGCCCGGGACGGGGCCGGGGCGGAGCCGGGCCGTGTACTTGATAAAATTTAAAAACATTAACAATAAATAAAAGGTAAGATAATTAATTAACAAGAGGCGCGCCGGAGCCGCACGAGCGCCCCCGCGCCCGTCCGGCTCCGGCCTTCCGTTACGTTAACATAGTATTGCGCCAGTTCACTTAGATATGTCTTAGTATGAGTCTCTACATTACAATAAATACGAATCTAACGAAATAAACTTTCGATACCATAACAAAGCGACTTCGAAACAAAGTTGAACTTAGCAAATAACGCATACCACTACTCGGTCGCCGAGCGCGAGCTCGCGCGGCGCCCGCGGACGGGCGGACACGGCCCACGGGAGTTCTCGGTCATATGGATACTTTACACATATGTAATATATCGTTTATGTATAGAATATAGATTCATCGAAATAAGAAAATATTTGGTCGTTTGTGTGATCATGTTAAAGAATCGTAGTGAAATAAATGTGAAAGAGTATTGCTTTACAAATTTGAAATATTACATTAAGTGTATATAATATAATAATTTATTTATATATTTTTACAAATCCCTAAATATAAACTATACATAGATTAACGTATTGCTATATAACAGTGCCGAAGGCGTCGCGGGGGCGCGGGGCGCGGGCGGGGGGCGCGCGTGTCGGCAGTATTCAAACATTCTTATTTAGTAATAAATAGCAGAATAAAGCATTTCAAAAAAACTAACGCGACCTCGCCGCTCGTCTCAAAGTAGAATCAGTCGGAAAGCGAAATTACTTATGGTCTATCGGGTGATTTTATCATTAGCAGTACAAAAATAATACTCAGCGAGGCTTCCGCCGCCCGGCGCCCGCGCCCAGCGACGCGGGTGACTTAACGCCTAAGTAAGCCTAGAAGGAATCGTGGCGAGACATCAGATGGAAGGCGAAATACAAACGATCCTCGACTCGTCGGATCGAAGCTGCGAGTAATGGACCCAAAGAAGCGTAAACTACTAGCGGAGTATCCGTCGACGACGCACGGCTCGTCCTTTGTTTCCTTTTCTGTTGCCCTCCTTTCTTCATAAAAACTTGGGCCCTGCACGAGTACGTGAACATAGACGGCTCCGTCGAGGAGCCGGCCGTCACGCCTTCACTGTAGCCCGTGCGCCGGGCGAGGGCGGGGGCGAGGGCGGGCGCGGGGGCGGGGGGCTCGCGCTAGTGCGGCGCGCCCCCCGCCGCCGCGCGCTACACGAACTCGCGCCGCCGCGCCGCCGCGCCCGCCGCCGGCGCGCCCGCGCCCGCCGGCGGCGGCGCCGCCGGGCTGCCGGGGGACTCGCCCGGCGTGGTCGGAGTCGGCACCTGCGGAGCGGCGCCTTTACTCCGGGCCTGGAATTCACAATTAATGTAATAAAATCGAACTATTATTATAAATTCAAAATATTGTGTATGTTTCTTTGTTACTACTTCACGTTGAAACGGCTAGACGGATTTGGATGAAATTTAGAGATAGATTATGACATGGAGTAGCAAATAGGCTATCGCTAGACTCCTCCAGGGGTGCACCCGCACGAATCGAGGGTAGGTGCTTAGTAAATTATAATTTTCCATTGACGTTATATGATCTTTGTTACGTTTTACGAACTTTGGTGCGTCGTTTTCTCGCAACCGCGGCGGAATCCGTTCTGTCGGCTCGGTCCGTCCGTTCAACGCGGTCGGGGCGCTCGACTCGTTCGGTCCGGTCTGTCCGCTCGGAACGGTCGGTCCGCTCGGTTCGATCAGAGCGGTCAGTACGCTCAGTTCGATCAGAACGGTCGGTACGCTCAGTTCGATCAGAGCGGTCGGTACGCTCAGTCCGCTCGGTCCGCTCGCCAGCGTCGGGCGCGTCGCCAGGGTCGGCCCCGAGCCGCGCCGCTAACAGCGTAAGCAACTCTTCGACTCGACCCAACTGTCAAGTTAAAGATATATTAAGTAAGTATATAGCAGTTAATTTAGGTTTTCAGCTCTAACGTTAAAAATAAAGATACATATATATATATGTATCAGATTATTCGAAATTCGAAATTTCAGAGGATAAATTTTATCAGTAATATATTATGTATATGTTATCATTACTTTTATTTTACTTTTTTTTTTTTTGCACTATATTGCCCGCTGACATCTTCTTCCACATCCTGAGGTTGACTGGAAGAGATCTCTTTTAGAGATAAGTCCACCTTTGTGAACTATGTTTATTGTTGTTTTTTTTTTCTGTATCGCATTTAAAGTGCAATAAAGAATATAATAAATTTTTTTAGGGTGTAATTAATTACTTATTATCGCTTAGTTCGAAAGTTCTTGATTTTGTTGCATTTATGCTTAGTCTAGTAATCTTATGACTTATAATATTAAATGAGCAATTCTTGTATAAGTATACATACATAATATAAAGGTAAATTTATTTTTTCTATCTCGAAAACGGCTTCAAAATTTGGATCAAATTTTGTATTTAGATAGGGTTATGCTTTTTAAGTTTATATAGATGTCTTTCTAAAGAAACTCAACCCATATTATCTCAAAAAGTGAAACAAATGAGTACCTAACTAAAGCATTTAATAAATAAATCTATACTATATAATATTATAAAGCTGAAGAGTTTGTTTGTTTGTTTGGTTGAACGCGCTAATCTCAGGAACTACTGGTTCAAATTGTAAAATTATTTTTGTATTGGATAGTCCATTTATCGAGGAAGGCTTTAGGCTATATAACATCACGCTACGACGAATAGGAGCGGAGCATAAATGAAAAATATTGCAAAAACGGGAATAAATGATTCCTTTTGAGAGCTTCCGTTGCGTGTGATAAATAAATAGGAATATGTACATATTATACAGTTAATATTTATATTTAATTAATCAATAGAAAATCAATTTGTAATACTTTCTTTTTTTTACAATAATTTATTTTATATATTTATCCTCACACGTGCGCTGCGTAAACGGCTAAAGTCACGCAAAAATCGTGTATGACGAAATTGTTCCCCTTTAAAAGTTTTAAAAAAAGTCCGCGACTGCATATTATGTCTATCTTTTAAGGTTGACTCAATATAACCCTTTTTATGGTAATCTTTGTTCTAAAATAATGCATTACTTCCGAAGGTGTTTTTATAAACATGATATTAATCCTTATCCAAATAAATACTTTATGTATCACAAGTATTTAATTTTGGACAAAATTGGCCCTGACATCATTTCATTTCAATGAATATCTTAGGAGATATTATCATAGTTTTAAAATATAGGTACATATTTAACTTTACGCGGACTATGCGTCAGCGCGCTCTCAGCCCGATGCAAGGCGAGGGAGGGCGCTGGCTGCCGCCCGGAAGCTCTGCGAGCAAAGTTACTATTCCACGCGGACGAAGTCGCGGGCAAAGCTAGTATACTATAAAAAAAAGACTGCATAAAAGCTAACTAAAAAGATGAAAACAAGCTCAATATGGAATATAGTATTATGCAGTCGGAGACAAAATAAATCCGCGAAATAATCCGAAAAGATAGTTCTATTTAAAATGTCAAATATTCGCGTAAATCTACGAAAGTATTATATGTTCTTATTAACAAATTTCAGGATTGTCTACAGAACTTGGCACCCATTTAGATCTCAATTCTTTTGTCGGAGAAGTTGACAACCACGCATTTTCTTAATATTAAACTTGGCTCCCATTTTCACATTTATGTTTTTGATGGGATATCATGACTTTTTATAAAGAAACTATTATTATTCATAATTCCAAAATGACTTGTAAAATCCATCTTTTTTTTTCAAAATTTTGCGACTATTCGTTAGTGGACAAGGCGGAATAGGAAAATGTCATTTAATGATCATGGAACCTTCTCTCCTGAGAAAGAAAAAGTTTTTGTTATTACTATGATCGCTATTGCTATTATATTTTGAAAGACGCAAGGTGCAGGTAAGGTGTTAATAAAAATTAATTGAAAAAAAATCTAATATTAAGAATTCACTGTTTTTGGATTTTTCCCTTTGTATGCATACGACTACCTATCTGGAGTCTAAGTTTCAACTTTCTAGGTCATCTGGAATTGGGTTAGGTTTTACTATTAATATGTTAGTCCGTCAGTGATAAAAATGCCGATATTTAGACATTAATATTTCAATAACCGTTTGAGCTGTATTTATGAAATTGGGGATTCTAGTTAATCTAAGGAGATTAAATAAATGAGCCAAATTTCATGTGTTTATGTTAAATAGATTTTGAGTTATTATGAGGTGAAAAATGGCTCCAAATCGTTTGTGTAAAATATACACACGGTGCTGCGTCGCCAGTTTCTTTTAGCTTGAACTTGGCTGAACACGTTACCACGTGTCTTGATGTCAAGATTAACTTGAATCCTATTTTTGTAAGTATAGAATTACAAGTGTAAAGTAAACTAACAGCGACGGTTGGCTAGTACACTTGTAGGTGTTATTTATTGGTCACTGGTGACGTATGAATTAGCTAAGCAAAAGGCAAGAAATTGAAATGTCCTGAACAAGTCCCTACTTAAAAGTTGTTTTTAAGGAACTAAAGTGATTATTCATGCATTAAAAAGGCATAGTTATAAGATGCGAAACACTACAGCGTTACTTATGTATCGTCTACTTCATTCATGTGTCTTGTACTTGTGGGGCATTTCGACATAATCTTATTATAGGAAAAATATTATTTATTTAACCTTCCACATCCAGCGTGTACTATCAACTGTGTGTGTACCACATCGCACCCAACGAATTCAATTTTATTAAAAAAGATTACTGTAAACTATTTAATAGCAAGTATTTAAAAATCAGCTCTCATTAATGCAATTACCAGTTCAACTTGTGCTGCGGGTAAAGTTTTAAATAACACGTAAGAAATCCCTTAGAATACATTTTAAAAATATTATAAATATAAATATTAACATGCATAGCATCTTATTTAGCAAATTGAAAGTGATTAAAGCCCAAGGATATGGACGTTGACAAAAGGGCGATAATGAAGCGAGTGATTGTAAATTCAAAATTAGAGTTTCAAAAATGATGAATACCTACTGAATATTATAGGTGTTATTGAAGTACTGTTAAGTTAGGTTTAACTGGCAAGAATGAGCAATGAAATTGTGTTTAGACGAGATTCGGATATGCTAGTGCTTCTGACTGTCATCAGCGTGTTTACAAGCGCACAAATGAAAAGTTTGCCCCCTGTGCAGTAATGAAAACTGTAGGATATTAAGGTGGCTCTGTAATGACTTGGGGTGGCAACTTCTACGAGGCACGTATGGAATTGTTTATTTATAAAGAGGTGAGTTAATGCAGAAAGGTGGATAACTAAGGTTGTAGAACCCCATGTGTTACCATTTGCACCATTTATTGATATCGAATTCTTGTAAGAGTAATTCTCGGTCACACTTCATACACAAACTGTGACTGAGTAGGTGACATGGAAGAGATCGAGATTCGAAGATTGCCATGGCCACCTCGAAGTTCAGACCTGAACCCGATAGAACACGTCTGCCGTCTGGGACAACTTAAAAAGACATGTTGGGAGTCGAGTCCAAGCTCCAACCACCATTCAAGAGCTGAAGAAGGTCATAATTGAAGAACGGCAAGACATACCACAGCAATTGAGTCAGGACATCATGAATGGAATATGAAATCGTTTTTTGGAAATCATAAGAGGAAGAGGTAAAGGAAGCAACACGCGTTATTCATTTTTTTAATGCTCAAAAGGTACCTATAGTTAAACAAAAAGCAATAGTTTCAATTTTTAGTAATTAAGCATAATTTTTTATCTTATTGTTTCTTAATTATTTAATACTACTTACAAAAACAACATGTGAAACAATTTAACAATTTCAAAAAAATAATGATAGTCGGTGATTAATTGTGTCGCTGTGTGTATATTGTATAAATAACTGCCTCGGTGGTGTAGTGGCTAGCATGTACGGCTGCACATCCGGAGGTCCTGGGTTCGAGTCCCGCGTCGGGCCAAGTTTAGTTATTGAGTCTTTCTGTCTAGTAAGCCTCAGTAGCAGCCCGGAGTTGGGAAGGTGGCGGTGTTTCACCCCCGTGCCTCGGAGAGCACGTAAAGCCGTCGGTCCTGCGCCGTAACTCTCACCGGTCGTGTAGAATAGTCGTCCCACCTTAGTATGAGAGTGACTGGAATAGAAAGTGCACTTGTGTCTGCGCATACACGCGCTGCACTATAATATCTCCTGCGCAGTTGGCTAGTCTCAATGAGATTGGCCGTTGTGGTCGGAATCGGTCAGGAGGACATCATCATTGTATAAATATTTATTGCTTATTTTTTTTTTATTTATTTATTAAAATTCACCAGTGGTAATTACAATGTTAAAGTCATAATTAACGTCGTTCGCTTAGTACTTATTTGTATCGCTCATTAAATGTTTTTGTCGCTCATTTATTATTTTATCGCGTTCTTGAGATGTATAATATATGTACGCATTAAGGATTTAATACTTTGCCCTTTTTGCAGCTTGCCTTATTAACCGACTTCAAAAAAGGAGGAGGTATTTTTTTAGGAAGTAGGAAGTATTTTTTTTATGTTTGCTACCTCGGATTCAAAACTCTGTCATGTATTAATCGATTTGGAAAATTTTGTTTCGTTTGAAAAAGTATAGGTACATTCCGTTTCTCATTTAAATTTGAAGAAAAAAATACCACACCTAAGGGTGGAAAAATAAAGGATGAAAATGTAACCTTATTCTAATTGTCATATTGACGTGAATAGCGTAGTGATTCGGTATCGTCGAGCTGGTCTGATGATGAGGTCGGAAGGTGGATAGTGGAACTCTTCAATGGCTACTAGTAGATACTTTGAGTTGGGGCTTATTTAGTTTTATTTGAAAGATCCATATTTTAAAATTCAATGTTGGAGCCTGATTTTTAGTGTTACTAATAAAAGCGATGGTAGTTCCCAGCCATCTTCCCTATTCAAATTTGGATGTTTTTTAATTTCTATGGCTTCCCGAATCATTCTAGGGCGATATCTGTTTTCTTTCGCGAGGATTTGGGGTCTATCGGAGCGAATATAATGGCTTGGGCGGTCCTGACTATGTCCATATTCAAGTATAAAAGTAATTAAAATTATAAAAATGTTTTAAAATTAAAATTAACAAATATTGTAAGGTACTTTGGTGCCAATTTTCAAGTTTTTTGAATTCATTTTGTTATTTGTGGGTAGGCTGTCTGCAACAACTAAGTATATAATATCTTTGAGACATCTAACACCTTAGTCTTTCCTGTGACCATGATTGCTGTAAAGCAATCGAAACGTCGGGAACCAAAAATCAAAATAAATCCGCGAAAAAATCCGAAAAGATAGTTTTATTTAGATAGGTACCTAATCAGATATTTCTGAAGTCGGTGTAAGTCAATACAAATCAAAGCAAAGTCATTTCGATCTGTATAATGTAATCATATAAATATCATATAAATAAATAATGTATAATATGTTAACTATAATTAAAGTTAATACGTTGTTATATTTAGCTATTAAGTAATCATATCTTAAAGCATTATCGGCTGACACCGACTTTGAAAATATTCGGATTAAGTATCTACAGTAGGTAAATGAAAAGTCCCGTTCAGTTAATTTTTACTTTCAATGTCTGGAAGTTTTATGTTTAATTTAAAATAATAAATTGTGTCTAGCTTTTGTGACATAATAGTTTTCGGAAGGGCACCTATCTAGATATTAGAAAGTGAGATGTGACAGTCCAAGGTGAATTTTTTCTAGAAGTATGTAGGTGTTTTATGAATGACCCAAAGTAAAAAAAACATACTTTTTGCTGAAGTCGTTGTACTTCGTTCCGCACGTCGCGTCGCAGCTCCGCCAGCGCCGCGTCGTGCGCCGAGGGCGCGGGCGCGGCGGCGGCGGCGGGCGCGGGCGCCGGCGGGGCGGCGGCGGGCGCGGGCGCCGGCGGGGCGGGCGTCGCGGGCGCGGGGGGCGCGGGGGGAGAGGAGGCAGTACTAGCTTTTTTTTCATCCCCCTCCTCGTCGATGGGCTCGCGCCGCGCCGCAGCCCCCAGCACGCTACCGGCTCGACCTCGACCGAAGGCAGTCTGTTATAAATTGATTAGTTTAATATACCTAATAATATACCTGCGATCTACATTAATATATATATAATATCTAAAACTGATAAAACGGCTGCAAAGAAACAAGCAATCGTCAGGACTAGCGCTCTGCTATTGTGCACTTTCAATATTACTGAGTTTGAAATACATAGGTATTATCGATTATTATTATCATTAATCATTAAAATTCAATATTTTATCATAACACAGCATTAGGTACTTTGCATCGTTACTAAAAGCGCAAGAGACAAGCGAATATATTTTAATATTAAATACTTACTACTTTTCTTTATCTAAGACAATCGTATAACATCTACCTAGGGTCAAACTGGGATAGATAATGTGTATCAGTCGATCGTCGTATATAAATACAGAGACGCATTATATTATGTGTACAATTTGTCATGACTCTACAACGGCGACAGCGAGACTGTGAAATGTGTTACACAATATTAAGTCATTTAGTAGTACATTTATATTAGCAGATATAAATAATCGTGAAGTAATCATGAATGGCAAGTACACGTAGTAAGTAGGTATATTAATGTCCAGTATGAAAAGTAGGTTCACCTTTAAGGACAGTGCCGTAGAGGCGGTAGAGGCGGTGGAGTCGGGCGGCGCGGGGCGGTCGCGGGCGCTGAGCGAGCGCGTGAAGGCCGCGCGCGGCGCGTCGCCCGCGTCCAGCGAGCCGCCCGCCAGCAGCCGCCCCCACTTGCCGCGCGCCGCCGCCACGCCGCCCGCCGCGCCGCCCGCGCCGCCCGCGCCGCCGCCGGCCGGCGCCTTGCTCTCCTCCGAGCCGCCGTTGGAGGCGCTCGTTGCGGTGGAACCTGAACAAGTGCTCCTTGTACCGAACGAGAACGAGTCACGAGCGTACGCGGGGAAATTTATGTCTGCGGTACCGTCGCCGCGCTCGGGGTCCGTCGCGGCGGCGCGCGCGGGCGCGGGCGCGGGCGCCGCCGCCACGCTGCGCTCGCGCCGGAAGCGAGAGAAGATCTTGCGCACGAGGTGGTCCTGCGCCTGTTCCAGCTGCGGCTCGCGCTTGCGCCGCTCCATCAGCTCACGCTCGCGCCTCACGTCCGCCACCTGGTTACATTCATTTAAGTAGTAGGTAGTTGTAGTATCTCATTGCGAATATACATCATTACATGAGACCGTTTATTACCTTTCTGAATATTAATCGATGTCGCAAGTTGTAGGTCAAAGTAAGATTTCTGGCGAAACTATTCGCGAATGCCTGGTAGAAATCCAGAACTTCGAGCAGACGATCGCGCTTGATAGTATGGAGGTCACAGTAGGTGAGAGCGCGCACATTTGCCGCCGACTGTCCCACTGCACTGTCCTTCCAAAAAGAATCCCCAAAAACGTCCCCCTTGCCTACCTCGTAATGCAGCACGAAGAAAGATTACAATACAATTAATGTACAGAATTACAAAAACGGGTAGGTATGTACTTAATATAGAATTGTTAGTAGATATGGCTGTAGACAGTGGCGTAATTAACCTTTTTGGGCCCCAATACAAAAAAATGGAAGTGCCACCCTTGCCTTGGCCTTGCCTATTTTGAAAACGAATGTGGTCCACAGACAGAGACAGTTTTCGAATTTTTCACTTTTTCAAACCGCTCTCACGGAAGAACATATAGAGTAAAATTTAGTAATAAAGCTAAGCTGAGAGGACCATTCATAATTTTATAGAATATAAGTACGATCACATTACTCGTGGTCCCCTTAAATAATTAAATACAGAAATTTAGGACTTGTTTTGAAATAAAAAAAATCGTTTGTGGCCCGCTGGGACCCCCTTGAATCATGATTTCCATGCTATCGCATTGATTGCATTGGCACAGCTACGCCACTGGCTGTACATCAGGAAGTCTTGGGTTCTTGTCCTGTGTTTTTTTGTATCTAGAAATCCTCATACCCCAAAAGAGTCTGTAAAACTTTCAGTCATGCCGCAAGCATCTGATATATTTGGTCTTTTTGGTGTACATACTTATGTGCAGTATAGTACGACTTGCGTGAACAGATAGCTGGTCTCTTGGAAATTGGACGTCGTTACCGAATTTAGTAGAAAGGAGGCTTCAGATAGCATTTAACAACTTTTCGAAAATAAGTTATCATTGATATAGGCCATATACGTTTATAAAGATTTTAACAGATTTTAACAGTAACGTATATATAGATTTTAACAGTAAGTACAGAGTACTTGATTATAATGACCTACCGAGTATTGCCACGACCTCGTCGTCCTGGATAACCTCAAGACTGCCTGTGACGATGAAGCAGAGTGAGTCAATAGACTCGCCGGTGTGATAGAGAAGATCACCAGGCGCCGAGTGCGACATATGAAAATGCATTGCCAGTGCTCGCAGACAACCATCTGAAGCCAGCCGGAACGCCGGGTGCTCATTGAACACCTTACGGTTGAGATGTACGCAGATGTCAGCCTTCATGTCTTTCGGGCAATAGTTCAGCACCTAGTAAACAAATATACGTTATGTGCTGCACGCGTGCGCGGTGCACGCGCAGTCGTGTGTCACTGCTTGGAGCGGCTTACCTTGTCCGTGTCGAGGCCCTTAGTCATGGCCCACGTGGACACGACGTAGTCCATGACGCGCTCGCTGAGCGCTTTCGGCACCTCGTGGAGCTTCATGAACTCTCGCACATTGTTAAGCATGTCGTGATACTTTGCGGTAGCGGATGTCATCTGCTGGATGATGGTTGTCACGTGTCCAAATATCGTCGCATATAGCAGAGCTGTCAACATTGCGAAGCTTGGTCGTTAGTACACCGAAACTTGAGTTTCCGAATTACTTTCAAATTTTTTCCAATCAATATTAATGACAAAATAATATTCAAGCCATTTTATAGTACAATAACTTTTTGCTTTCATTTTCATATATATATATATATATATATATATATATATATATATATATATATATACATATTCCTAAGTATAGTTTGACGCCGTTTCTCTTCGCTCGACATGGCCCAACTCTAGCCAGTGAATCTTAGGTACTTAGGTAAGTCCATCCATTAAATTGTATCCGTTATTTGATATTGACCCCGCGAGGTCACTGAACACAGACCAAAAACAATAACAATTATTGAATGACAAACTTTGAAAATGATTGTATGAATGATTTTTATATATTATGTAGATACCTACCTACGTATTTAAGTATATATGCACCTATCTACAGTAGGCGACTGAAACTGAATTTTATAAAATGCCTCTATGATGCTAACGTGTACCTAACTAATTGACTTAGGTGCAAAAACAATGGAAACTTTGCCTTATCCTTTCCTTTTACCTAAATGAGATTAGATATTTACATGAGACCGCACTCGACTGCATTTTTACGAATATTCTTAATTAATAGATATATGAGAGCGCCGCGGCGTCCACCTGTGGGGAAAATGCCCCTAGTAACACTTAGATTATTCCTTCAGAGTTCCTAAAAGCTTGAATGTTTCAAATTCTTAGAAACTCAAAGGAACAGAGTTTTGGGTGACCGTGCGGCGCGCTCACCGCGACGCTTCGTGGGCTTGCACTGAGGGTCGGATCGGATCGGATGGGCAAGGATCGCTCATAGGATCATAGGAACTATTTAGAATCCCTTTGTCACAAAATTAACAAAACCAAAAATATAATATTTTATATTAACTTAAAAAAAACTAGTTTATTTTTGTAAATACTATATATAATCTTGTAAAAGTATTTCTAATAATAATAAAATTATTATTATGTTATAGGTACGTACGTATGTAATATGTATAATCAAATAAAGTTATTAGTAAAGTATTTTCAATTTATGAATCAAGGAGCAAGAAACGTCGCAGTTATTATAGATATGTGTTCAATCCAAGCATAGCGTCTTTCGCAACATATGCATACTAATGAACTGAGCGAACAGAGCGTAATAGAAACAAAATTACAAATAATGATAACGATTAAATAAAGACCGGAGACAGGAGCGGGGTGTGCGAGTGGGTAAGTCGAGGATGGGGAGGGGCGCGGCCCCCGACGCAGCGGCCGGCGCACGCGCTGCTCGGGGGTCGCGCTCGTGCTCCGGCTAATAACAGAAGAATTCCGGCACCTGCTACGATCATCATGCAGATGGTGAAGATCTTCTCGTTATCGGTCTCGGCGGCGACGTTGCCGAAGCCCACGGAGGTCATGCAGGTCATGGTGAAGTAGAGCGCGGTGACATACATCGTTTTGCGCGAGGGCCCGTTCACGAGCTCGGGCCCGTCGGACTCGTTGGACCAGACATACGAGTAAGGGCTCTGAGTGACGTTGGCGAGCTTCCAGAGCCACGAGTACTGCAGGCCGGAGTCGGCGTCGGAGCGGCCGATGCTGTACCACACGCACGCCAGCCAGTGCGCCACCAACATGTAGAAGCACAGCAGCAGGATGAGCATCGCCGCGCCGTACTCGAGGTAGCGGTCCAGCTTGCGCACCACGCGCCCTAGCCGCAGCAGCCGCACCACCTTCAGTGCGCTGAATAGGCTTCCTATACCCTACGTACATACATACCTCGCATCAATAATACGTTGTGTTCTCAATAAGCTTCCTAACTTAGAATAAGATACATTCTTAATTTATTTCATTTTTTATTCTACAACTAGCGACTCACCCTCGCTTCGCTCGGGTTCGTCCCTAGTTACGTTTCACTGCTGAACTGAGCTAAACGTTAATAAGTCAGCCTGTGAGTCGCGAGTAGTGAATAAAAATAGTAATTGCGAGTGTACCTTAGGTGATAGACACATAATATTGCGAACTTCCCTGTATAACTTTTTAAGACCTATTTTCTAGTACATTGTTTTGATGTATCTCTTAAGGTTCAGCCAGCGTTAGCCATATAAACTTCTAAGGGCGACTCGATAGAACCAGTCATTGCGTTTTCCCGCGGGAACGAAAAATGTGCCTGTAGTAAAAGGTATCGTAAATGTTGACTCGAGTGATAAGCTATCACTATACAAAATTTAATTGAAATCGGTTCAGTACTTTTTGCGTGAAACGCGCACATCGATTTAACTAAGTTAGTTTTGCTATAGGTATAGATAAGAATAGGTATTGCGAGTGTACCTTGAGAGATAGACATATACTGTTGTAGATATTTCTGTTGACCTTTTCAAGATCTACAATTTTTTAGTACATTGTTTTGATGTATGTCTTTAGGTTTAGCCAGCGGAGGGTTCCTAAGGAGGACTCGATAAAACCAGTTATTGCGATTTCCCGCGGGAAACAAAGATTTTCCAAAAGTAAAAGTTATCCTAAATGTTGACCCGAGTAATAAGTTATCAGTTCACAAAATTTCGTTGAAATCGGTTTATTACTTTTTGCGTGAAACGCGTACAGACAAACAGACAAACAGACAAACAGACAAAAATTTTAATAACTATTGTTTTGGGGTCTATATTGTATACATAATACGTTACATTAATTGTTTTTAAAAAATATTTAATGTACAGATTTCGCTAAGTTACTGCTTTATTATAGTATAGATAACGTACTCGTATAAGAAAACAGTAATATCATTTAATAAAAATAGTTATAGCGAGTGTACTTTAGGAGATAGACATATATTGTTGAGAACTTTTCTGTAGAACTTTTTAAGACCTACAATTTTTTAGTACATTGTTTTGATGTATCTCTTAAGGTTCATTCAGCCAGCGTTAGCCATATAAACTTCTAAGGGCGACTCGATAGAACCAGTCATTGCGTTTTCCCGCGGGAACGAAAAATGTGCCTGTAGTAAAAGGTATCGTAAATGTTGACTCGAGTGATAAGCTATCACTATACAAAATTTAATTGAAATCGGTTCAGTACTTTTTGCGTGAAACGCGCACATCGATTTAACTAAGTTAGTTTTGCTATAGGTATAGATAAGAATAGGTATTGCGAGTGTACCTTGAGAGATAGACATATACTGTTGTAGATATTTCTGTTGACCTTTTCAAGATCTACAATTTTTTAGTACATTGTTTTGATGTATGTCTTTAGGTTTAGCCAGCGGAGGGTTCCTAAGGAGGACTCGATAAAACCAGTTATTGCGATTTCCCGCGGGAAACAAAGATTTTCCAAAAGTAAAAGTTATCCTAAATGTTGACCCGAGTAATAAGTTATCAGTTCACAAAATTTCGTTGAAATCGGTTTATTACTTTTTGCGTGAAACGCGTACAGACAAACAGACAAACAGACAAACAGACAAAAATTTTAATAACTATTGTTTTGGGGTCTATATTGTATACATAATACGTTACATTAATTGTTTTAAAAAAATATATAATGTACAGATTTCGCTAAGTTACTGCTTTATTATAGTATAGATTTCTACTTTTGTTAATCGAAACATTCTTTCGTTCTATTTCATCTTCAAGCATTTCCCTTTCGGGGTTGATGAAATAAGAGAGTGACTTTTTCCTTTGATTTGCACTTTCCGCCAGTGTCGGGACACTGTAGAAGTAACCAATGCTATGTATTGTGCTGATAAAGATCCCGCAATCTTCGGCTTCTGAGGAAAGCGAGGTTCAAACACATGTCCCGCAGTTACACAGCAATTTCTCAGTAGATTTCATTTTAAATAAAACTAGGTAATACATAAATTAATACTCACATCTTCGTCGTGGTCGAACGCGTTGAAGACATCGTAGGGTAGACATGAAAGCAGGTCAATTAGAAACCATGATTTGAAATAGTTCTTTCGTATAACTTTTGGGTCACTGACGACCTCGCCTCCTGGTCCAACGAAGGTAGTGTGAAAGTTGAGTACAATATCTATAAAAAACACTACGTCGACTATGGAGTCAATAACTAGGAGCGATACGTCTTCGCTAGTTTTGTTTTTAAAAGCGACATTGTATGGGACCATGATTGCAGTGTAAAACGTCAGGCAGAGGATTATCCAATCCCAGATGGCCTTAAACGCGCAGTAGTGGAGCAGGATGTGAGGCGGCGTCTTGGGAGCCTCCTGGCGGTACTGCGGCAGCACGTCGCCCGACAGGGACATCACCTGCGCGGGGACATGGCGCAAAGTCAATATCGCGTCACTAAAGCTCACTTAAAGATAATTGAAAATATTTCATATGTGTTTTAGGTGCTGTATAGATGCAGAAAGTAACTTAAGATGCAATAGGTACTATGTATGTACTATAAATTCTGTTGTAGCTGAGATCTATATATGGGTAATATACCTACAGGTGCAAAAATAGCTTCAGATGTTGTTATTAGTATTAATAGCAGCAAATAACGTGCTCGAAGTGGTAGAAGATCAAAGGTGCTTACAAAATCACATATGAATATTTTGTACACTAATTGTAAAAAAAATGAAGAACTTATGAGTAATGTCAAAATTTAATCTTTATTTTCTACGGCAAACCTTTAGTAGATTGCGTGGGCTTCCACAATATAAGAGTAGAGTTTTCTGAAGGTAATAAATAGATGCAGTGCCCAAACTTAATAAATTGACTTCAGTGAACTTACGATAGAAAATGTGTCTTGAAATATCTACGCACCCATCTGCCTCGGCACATAATAAATAAGCCACAATTTAAAGATAAGGACAGATTATGTGCAATGTGCATACTTATTAAGTAGAGACATTTGATGATGGTTATTTCATTATAAATCGTTGTCGTCATTTACTGTGTAGGTATTATAAAAGAAATCGTAGTAACAAATTATATTGTTTTTAAAACACATATATCATGAGATAAATCTTACATGCTATATAATATATATACTTTTTAAATAAAACTTCGAAGATATCTGGACACGCGTTTTAGCAGAGGCTAAAATAAAGAGCGCAAAGCTCGTCACGTGCAAGTCGGTGAAAGGTCCAGGCACCAGCGAAGGAGACTAGTCTAGCATTAGGTGTAGAAGAGAAGAGCGTGCGTGTTTACATGGTGTGCGTTCGTACTGACATGCGCGAGCTGGCTCTGGCGCGCCGGCTCCTTGAGCGCGGGCAGCGCCGACACCAGCACCGAGCGCGAGCGCGTCACGCTGCGCGCCAGCTTGGCGAACTTCGACAGACCTGTCTCAGGCAAACCGCCCGCTTACTTTACACACCTTACACACCTTACATATGTACATACTCTTAGCGACACCTCGTAACACCGTGTCATATGACTGATATTTAAAATGACCGATGGAGAAAAATTTAATAGAAAACTATGCTCTGATAAAAGTGACAAAAATTTCAAATCTTTTATACCTGCTTTTGCAAAGATAATTCTTAAATTATGTTTTTTTTTTTAATGTAAAAATACCTTTGTACCTAGTTAAAAATGAAACAAGAGATGTGGACATTCGTCGCTTTTTATGAGTGGAAAGGTGTTGCGAGACTTGCCTCCCTTGGGGTCGTCGGCGTCGATGGGCTGCTTGAGCGCGGTGATGTCGCGGAAGGTGAGCAGGAAGAGCACCACCAGCTCGCGCTCGTTGCGGATGGGCGCCACATGCACCAGCAGCCACAGCGGCGTGCCTGCACAGCACCGACACACGACACATGACACACGTTATGTTATTACTTCAATATAGTACCTAAGTACGTACCTAGGTGCCTACTTCTCAAGATAATGGTAAATATTTTAAATTTTTATGAATTCGAAATTTAACAATAACGCAGGCGTACCTACCTACCACAAAATATTCACAATAAAGGTGCCTACTGATGCATATTCAAAATATTTTTCATTTGCTCTTTTTGTTTTCATTATTCTGATTACCGTTAAAACGAAATGTGACTATAAAACAAAATGTAAGGGGAAAAGAACAAATTAATTCGCACGACTCAAACAGCGGCTCCCACGGGAGTCGGGACGCGGCAACCGTTAGCTGCCGGATGTTTTTACTGTAGGGCCTCACCTTTTTTCATAAAAAAGTAAGTAGGTAATAGGTATGTTATTATAAGTTGTTATTGCAATTTACAGTTCCAGTATTAGGTTCATACATTTAAAAATTTCTTGTCTAATTCATTTGAGAAAGTGATGGGGATTTTCATGGTTACACTCATAGTGTATAAATTGATAGAACATAAGATTAGTTCGTGTTT
Source organism: Fabriciana adippe (assembly GCA_905404265.1). NCBI lineage: Eukaryota > Metazoa > Arthropoda > Insecta > Lepidoptera > Nymphalidae > Fabriciana > Fabriciana adippe. The sequence continues at coordinate 52,852 of FR989996.1, read as the reverse complement.
AATGTTAAAAATAAAAATCGCACGATTTTTCTTGTAGAGTAGTATCTCGAACTGGTCGGCGAGGTGATGGTCGAGCGCGCGGTCCACACGCTCCACCGCCTCCTTCTCTGTTAGCTCCCCATACATCCACGTGCACCTGCGACACAAGAACACAAAACATACAAACATATTATATATAAGTCGCCAAAGTACATGGAATAAAGTTTATTTGAATTTGAAATTGAAATAAGCATATTTTTAAATACTATGAAGCACAGCGTCAGAGAAACATACCGGCATGATTTTTGCATGACTTCGGCGCGATTGTATCCACTCATCTTGCAGAACGTTTCGTTGCAGTACACGATGGGGTAGTCCACGATCTGTGCATTCGCGAGCAAAAAGCTGCTGTCTGCTGTTGGATGAAAGTTACTTGTCACTTCTGAGCAAAATTTGTTACACAGATTATTTAGACATTCTATATTATTTCTGCAAGGGCTATTATAAATTAAGAACTTAAATGTGTAAATAATAAGATCAAACATAATATAAAGCAAGATTACATTTGGAGTAGGTGAAATACTGACGCTGTGACGAGGAGCGGCGTATGATATTTTCGAGGAAGGTGTTCTGCGGGGCTACGAGCCCCCGACGGCCGCCCGGCATGCCGCGCGCGTGTCCGCCCTCGCGTCACGTGCGCGCCTTCGCCCCTGCGCCTACTCGGGGCTGAGGCCCGCTGCAAAGTGATATTTTCCATCAGTTACATACCAGCGGGTATTAATCTACTGTTTTGTTGTATTGCAGCTCTTCAAAAGCAACTAGTTAGAGAACAACCCACAATTCCTTTAAAATGAGATTAAGTATTGGTCTTTATTTTTTTTTTATCTTTAAGTCATTTGCTGAAAATATTAAAACATGCTTGCTGTTACTAAAATTTAATATATTACGAATACAAAAAAAAAAAGTTTAAAGGGGCCAATTAATGCACTGACATCGGAATTTTTGAGATAAAATAACATTACTAGGGCTTTCATCCCGGGATTCTCGGTCTCGAACATATAGAGTTTTCACGATTTTTTCGAGACTCAAGACTGTTACCTCCAGTGTCGGGAAAAACGAGACTTTTGAGACTTAAGTCAAATAATTATCATTATTACAAATCTACTAAACCACCAGTATTTTTTTATTCCGCTTACGTTGCAGTACTGTTAAGTGAAACTAATAGGATAAGATAGAGGGAAATACTTAAACCATTGCTTTATAACTATTTAATATAAAATAAGGGGGAATTGGATAAAATCGAATGTATGATTGCAAACAGAACTACAAAACGAGCTGTAATCATTTTTAAAGCGTCATCAGAGGACGCGCTGATATCTCGCTGCAGAACGCTGAAACCGAAAAGGAAATTTTCATAATAGCCAAATAACGTAATAAACAGTATGACTATTACGTTAATTTTAAACAAAAAAAAAATATATCAATGATACTTCAAGAAAATTATTAACTACAGACAAAGAAATAAATAACAGGTGGCACAAATATATTCAAAAACTGCTGAATGAAGAATTTCCACACTAACAAATGATACTACTCTCTCCTATTCCTGGTTCTTTAGAAGTCATTACATCTACTAAAGTTAAACCCGTTATTACTGCAATGAAAAATGGCAAAGCTACAGGCCCTAATAAAATACCTGCAGAGCTATGTGAAAAAGCAGGTGTTTACGGTGTAAAATGGCTAACAAATCTATTCAACTTTATCTTATCTAAAGGAACTATATGTGGAGTCTGAACAACATGATTCCATTTTATAAGAATAAGGGAAATATAGCGGATTGTGGATATTTGACATCACATACCTTTAAAGATCTGGGAAAGAGTAATCGTCAAGACACTTTGGAAAATCTCAACCATCTCATCAAACCATTGTGGTTTTACTGCGGGAGTACGCTTTACGGAAGCGATATACACTTTAGAGGTACTGAATCTTAAATACAAAGCCCTTAAAAAGAATCTGCATATGGTCTTTATAGATCTTGAAAGAGCTTTTGACCGAATACCGAGGCAATTTATATAGCAAGCACTCAGGGCCCAAAAACCGAAACATTACGTAAAATAATTACAAGACATGCACAACAACGTGACCACCCAAGTTGTTTCACCTGCATGCACTAGTAACAGCTTCGAAATGAAAGTCAACGTTCATCAAGGATCTATCCTGAGTCCCCTGCTTTTTAAAATCGTCATGAATTACATCATCAAAGATCTTTAAAAACCGGCCCTGTAGACACTTTTATATGCGGATGATGTAGTCCTAGTAGAGGAATCACTACCAGAACTTCAAAAGGATCTCGAAGCATGACGGGTAGCATTGGAGAGTAAAGGCTTAAGAGTGAGCCGACAGAAAACTGAATATATGCACTGAAATTTCTCTGAAAGCGACATATGCATCCAGTCATCCTTGAATAAGGTCTAGGAATTCAAATATCTCTGGTTCGTTGTTAACACCAAAGCCTATACTGAAAGTGATATTCAAAATAAAATAAAAAATAACATGGCTTAAGTAAGCTTAAGATCTCTTACCGGTGTTCTCTGTGACCAAGTGTGTGAACCAAGGGCACCGTGTACAAACGGGCTGTGAGACCGGCTTTGTTCTACGGATCCGAATGTTGGGAAATGAGAAAGCGTGACGAACAGAAATTACATGTCACCGAAATGAAATTGTTGCGTTAGTCTGGAGGTATTACTCAATTAGACAAAATTCGGAATGAGTATATCCAAGGCACTTAAAGTTGCAGATACACATCATAAGATGCAGGGCGCTGGTATGTTCATGTAATGCGCAGGGATGAACTTCAAATGACACGATGAGTTATAGATATAGACGAGGGCAAGAGAGGCAGAGGTCATCCGCCAACTACCTGAACTAGAATCATCTCCAAAAATATGATGATGCTAGGCCTAACACCAGTAATGACTTAAGATCGCAACAAGTGGCGATCAAGTATTAGGAGTGCCGACGCCAAATAGAAAATGCGCCAGGGGAATTATGATGATAGATCCCCTATCTAATGCTAGGGTTACTTTTGTAATAAAATTAGATTCTCTCTGTCTGAAAGTACATTAAATACTCTTTGTACATGTCCACTGTAAAAATTAAAAAAAAAAATTACTGGTATTTGATTTTGTAACAGTATGATTATATGATTAATAAAGTACTTTATTGAAATACCTTGTATCGACTGCCTAATTGCCTAGCCTATGAGTATGAAATCTATTTTTGAAATAGTCTCGAAAGTTTCGTTTTTCCCGGGTAATTTCGAGATCACACCGAGTCTCGATTTTCTTTCCCGGGACTCGTTATATTTACGAATCTAACGAGGCCGAAAGCCTTAAACATTCTGCCGTCATAAAAAAGAAGGCCGCAATTTCGTCAAAGTTGATTTCGAGATATTTGAAGTTATGTCTTACTACTACGTCAAAAATTACTGCTAGTTTTGACGTAGTTACATTGAAAATAGCTATGGTATCTCCGGATTCATAAGACTTAGAGCTTTATGAGTAAGACTATCAAGTAGCAATTTTTTTGTTGATTCCGAATCTGCATTTAAGTCATTTTTAACCAAATTGTTAGTTGGGCCCTTTTTATCATGACGGCAGCATTACTCTCGAAGGCAGTTTGGTAATATTTAGATTTCAATGATGATATTTAGGGAACTCTGTAGTAGCTAGCATTAATTACTCAACTCAAGATATGTTTCAAAGAGCTCCGTAAAATGAAACAACTCATTATTTACCTACAAAAGCGCCGAGTTTTAAGCCAACTACTTAGATATGTACTAGTCATAAACATGAAGGTAATTAAGCATTTTTTAGGAATCTTATAATCATAAATAGTGTATGAATGAAAAAAAAATTTGAAGTAAATTTTAGTTTTCTTAGGATGAGCTGATTACGCTTCGTCTATGCAACAAAATATATCTATGTATATAACCTATAATAAAGGAGTGCATGACTTAATGTTAAAATGATATTCAAGCCAATAAATACACGTGCAAGTTTCCAAGAACTCCTACAACTGCTCGTCTCACCTGTCGAGATTTGTTCGTATAAGAAAACGCGAAGCTCCGTTTGCTTATGATCACTTTCATGTGAGTCTACGACGTTCCTTCTATACTCTTATAGAAAGTCAAAACTCACTTAACTCGGTTCATTAGTATTTACTTCTACTGTATATTATGTATTGTTTTATACTTGCACATATGTATATGTCACTTTTGCTTACCGTCAACCTACTGTATCTGTCCGCTACAAAATTGACAAAAAAAAAAATTTTAAAATATTTTCTTTAACAATATTCTATAAAGATTATATTTTGTTTCTAACCTACGTACCTATAATCTAAGTTCATTCCTCTATCGCCACGCTCCTACTCATTCTATTATGTAAAGTTATTAAATTATTTACTATATTACAGTTCCTGTATTGATTCTTTTCCTCATAAATATTTAAGTAATAAAAAAAACTAAACAAATACATAGGTATTATCTTTACGAAAACTCTACGGCAAAGGTCAACAGCTCAATTTGAGGTCACATCGATTGCGTGAATACCTTACATTCGGGTTTGAGCATTGAGCCAAAGCGCAACCGGAAACAAAATATGTTTTCATGGTGTAGCGTGCAGCGACGACGGACCCCGATCGATAATGTTTACGTGAGGTCCGGCACCCACCGCTCGCCTCCCGCGGCCGCCGCACTGCACGCCGCCGTGCACCGCGCGGGCGGGCGTGCGGGCTCGGGCTGCAGGGTGTCTCGCACTTCTGCGTCGGATATCCGTCTTCGCCGAACTCGCTGTTATGTAAGGAAGACTACTACTCGTCCTACTGAATATTTAAACTCACATCATCGCACTCGTGGTCTAACGAGAATCGAGGCGCATAGAACTCACTCGCGAGCTGCCCTCGGTGACACTGTATTATCCACGTTAAATACCTAACACTAATTGGGACGTAATCTGATTTGAAATGACAGACGAACAGTTGGCCGCGGCGGTCGGTCGCTGCGTGCTGTACGACGAGCTGTAGGTCGAGCTGCGGGGCGAGCGGCGGGGGCAGGCGTGCAGGCCGGCGGGCTGCTGCCCTGGCATCGTCTCGGCGGCGCCGCGCGGGCTGTCTCTGCTCTGGTCCGCGGCACCGGCGTGCAGCGCGCGCCTCACTGCCGCCGCCGCGTCTCGCCCTCGCCCCCTGCGCCTTACCCCCTGCACCCTCGCCTGCGCATGCGTGCACGCTAAGTCTGCTTGCACACTTCGACCCTACAATACATTCCGCTTGTAAGAAGCCTAAGGTACGAACTATTTAAAACAAGCATAGCATTGTAGCGTTAGTATTGACCTATAGACTTTGTGAAAGTACTCAGGTACCTTGGATTGTGTATCGTAGGATTGCGCTATGACCGTCACCCGATATGCGTCTCAGTCGAAAGTTGCAAAGTACAAAAGAATCCCATTATGTTTTATTTTCGGAATTAATATGAATATTATCATCTATTATTATTTACCTACAGGTTAATATATACGACATTCTAATTTGATTGTACTATGCACAAAACATAACCCCTCAGTGCTGCTCGACGCACACATACCTATGTACATTGTACATATTATAATGGTCAAAAGTGGCACACATAATACCTACTATATTTCATACTTTTCCTTGAATAAAACTAACGTAAAACATCAATTGTGGACAAGGACGACCGATCGATTGTATTTAACGCGTCGCCAAGTGAGCCAAGTAGCGCATTTTGCTCATGCAGGGTACAAATATTTTTTTCAGTGTTATATAATATGTCGCAGGGAAATTGGAAAAAAAATAAATACAACACACGCAACTTTGTCTTTGCCTTTTACCGGTTATTTCATGCACTAAATGTTTCAAGGTTAGGGATTAGTCAATTGTGACTGACCAATTTGGTAGGTAGGTACCTACTATTCACACCATTTATCTAATTGAACCTGAAATGCTAACTACATTGATTTAATTCATTATATATTGGTAGTAGTACTACGATTACCTTGTGCGATTGAATCTAAAACATGTTTACGACATAATATTCAAGAATTCTACCGTAGGTAATTCCTTACGTCAAGTAAATACATATAATCTATTGAAGCCTCTCTGATATAAGCTAAATATTGTTTGTGACATACATACATAAGTCATAGTGTCCCCTACTGCTACGGGCCTACCCCGACTGATATTATAACGATTCTTATTATGTATTTTACAGAATATAGAAATAATTTGCGTTAAATAAGTATAGTTTTAGTAAGTAGGTATAACAATTAATAGTATTTCCAAAATATTTCAAAGATGCATACATATTAATTATTATGTACGTTGAATAGTTTTTAGATCCTGTTACAACTTTTGATACTTATACTCGTAGATGCAAAATTATTTACTTTATTTTTATGACATCCAAATGTCGACCATTTTGAACTGATCTCTTAACGTATGGAGACCTCGAGTTCCGCAAAAAAAAAAAAAAATATACTGTAGCAGCCTATAATCCTATAAAGGTATATTTTTTAACGTTGGGAAATCCATTTACGCAGGCCTTCTGCATATAATATCATAAAGGTTGTTATATGGAGACGCGCCGACTAGAAAAACCTACCCACTTAAATCCAACGGAACCTCCCCCATCTGATTGGGGCGTCTCAGGATCTCAAATTCACCCTGATGCCTGATCTAACGAGGCAGGCCACCACAACCAAGGAGTATTAAAATACCGAGCGTGCGTATAAGTGCATAACGGTCAATTCATATGTGGCTATTTTTACACTATTGTAAAAAAAACAAGCGAGCTCACACGCCTCTGGAAAAACCACTGGAGAGACTTTGATGAAATTTGGTATGATGATAGCTGGTTATCCGGGTCAACATATAGGATACTTTTTACTGCTGGAAAATATCTCATCTTTGAGAAATCTATACTAAACGTCAAAACGTATGCAGGGACGAACCCGAGCTGAGCGAGAGTGAGTCGCTAGTTAAAATTAAAAATTTCAATTCGGCAGCGATAGAAATTAAAATTTAAAAAAGCTAAATAATGAAATATTTACTCGAATACTTATTTAAAATTATTCACTTGCAATTTTTTATCAATAATTCACACTTTTTCAGCCACTTATTATCAACAGTAAAATGTAAATACATTTATTGGTATAATTTCCACATATAAATTAGTTTATATAAAAGCACACTTTATACACATCACTGCCGCCACGGCACAGCTACGCAAGTGGTTGGAGGTAAACAACACAGCCGTAGCCTTCATCCAAGAACCCTGGCTCTCTCGGTCAGGGTCTATACAAGGACTAAACAATCTAAGAGGTAAGATAATAACAAGCAACGAAGCCCAAACAAGGGCCGCTATATACATTTCAAATAATATTCCTGTGCAGATCTTAACCGACTTCTGTTCCAGAGATATCTGCACAATAAAAACAGCCAAAACCCAGATGACGTCAAGGGAAGTAGTCCTCTCGTCGGTATATATGCCAGACGGAGAGGACCCCCCCCCCCACAAGACCTGGTGAGACTCATCAACTACTGCGAAGCAGAAGGACTAGACATCATAATTGCCACAGATTCGAACTGCCATCACACGATCTGGGGTAACGAAAACACAAATGCTAGAGGTAAGATATTAATTGAATATCTATCGACCACTAACCTAGACATTATCAATACAGGTAACAAACCTACCTTTGTAACAAGACGTGCCAATAGTATTATTGATCTCACGCTAGCGAACGACGGTGGTGCCAAACTGATATCGAACTGGCATGTGTCTGATGAAGTTTCCTGCTCGGACCATAGGTGGATACGCTTCGATCTAGGGCTAAATTCCACACACCCCCAACCCTTCAGAAACGCTCGAAAAACAAATAAGGAGCAATTTCGCAAACTACTCATCGAAGGTCTGCAGGTGCTTGAATGCTCCGACAGACTTACAGAAACCGATAGTATCGAACAACTAGTCAACAAACTTACACAGTTAATGACCAAATGCTACGAAGCAACATGCCCATTAATTCACCCTCCGAAAAACCCAGCTGACAAACATTCATGGTGGGGTCCGGAGTTAAAACGCCTTAGAACCAAGGTTAGGAAAGCCTTTAATAGAGCTATGAATACATACAACGATCTAGATTGGGATCACTATAAGAATGTTAAAGCCAGGTACAAAAAACGTATAAGATACTGGAGAAATCGTGCATGGCGAAAATATTGTGAGTCCATAGAATCGTTTATACAGGCAAACGGAATTCGTAAAATTCTTACCGGTCAACCGCAAAGAGAACTGAGTTCCCTAAGGAAACCAGACAACTCATTCACCAAATCTTTGGAGGAAACACATCAAGTACTTCTGCAGACGCACTTTCCCGACTGCACAATTACTAATGAAACCAAATGGTCAGACACAGACCACGACACAACAGACACTTCATGGCAATTTGCAACGGAGGTCATAAACCCGAAGAAAATAGCGTGGGCCATCAAAAGCTTCCAACCATTCAAAGCACCAGGCCTAGACGGTATCTACCCAGCCTTCATACAATGGGGAGGCCCAGAACTGTATCACATACTCAACAAAATATACCAAGCATGTCTAGCCCTTGGCTACGTGCCCAAAACCTGGAGAGAGGTTAAGGTAATTTTCATACCGAAACCCGGGAAATCAGACTACTCGGATGCAAAATCCTACAGACCAATCAGCCTCACATCATTCTTACTTAAAACTTTGGAAAGAATATGTGACAGATACCTGAGAGATAACATACTGTCAAAGATACCCTTACACAGTAATCAACACGCCTATAGCTCAGGCAAATCAACGGAATCAGCACTCCATGCAGTAGTAGGTAAAATTGAGGAGGCGCTAGACACCAAAGATATATGCCTAGGTACCTTCATAGACATTGAAGGTGCTTTCGACAAAACCAACTTTACCAGCATCAGAGCCGCACTCAACAGACATGATGTGAATCAGTATTAACTAACTGGATCCAACACATGTTAGCGAATAGAATGGTCAGGCTGGGAAACGACAACAAACAAGGAGCCATTGTTGCCAAAGGTTGCCCACAAGGAGGGGTGCTGTCACTTCTTCTGTGGAACCTCGTAGTCAACGATTTAATAACCCTACTCAACGACAAAAAATTTTACACAATAGGATATGCAGATGACCTAGCAATCCTTGTAACAGGCAAATTCACAAGTACGATCTGTGAATTAACACAGACGGCCCTGAAAATAGTGGAAAAATGGTGTAAAGATTATAATCTGACGGTCAATCCACATAAAACAGAATTAATAATGTTCACAAACAAAAGAATCTTGGGTAATTACACCCTACCGAAACTCTTTAACTCAACCCTGACACTAACAACAGAAGTAAAATACCTAGGAATTACTCTAGACAACAAACTAAACTGGTCCAAACACCTAGACAACAAATTAAACAAAGCCAGTATCACCTTCTGGCAATGCAGAAGAATGCTAGGTAAAAAATGGGGTCTCAACCCCAAACTAACCCTATGGCTGTATACGGCAGTTATACGACCTATGATCAGCTATGGTGCCGTGGTATGGTGGCGCAGAACACTCCTAACTACAGCACAAACTAAGCTACAAAGCTGGCAGAGGCTAGTGTGCATGGCAGTGACGGGCTGCATGAGAACAACACCCACCGCGGCCCTCGAAGCCATGTTAAATCTTCTACCACTACACCTGTATATACAACAAGAAGCGGCGACTACTGCGATAAGACTAGATAGTCAAAAGCTGCTACGAAAAACAGACACACCGCACACTAAAATTCTGACGGACGTAGTCAAGGACATTCCTCTCGCGGGAGCACCCAACGAAGGAATACAAATAAGATATATTTTTGACAAAAAATACAAAATACAGCTAGAGGAAGACACATAATATGAAGGTCGCGATAGCAAAAACCTGAGAATATACACCGACGGCTCGAAAACCAAATCAGGAACAGGCTGTGGGATATTCTCTGATGATCTAAACATTAAAACTTCAATACCTTTAGGTACCTACAACACAGTATTCCAAGCTGAATGTCTAGGTATACTTGAGGCAGCCAGAACAATTGCGACAAAGGATGTAAAAGGCTACTCCATTCGCATACTATCAGACAGTATGTCAGTCTTACAAGCACTAAATAGTAACACCACCACATCAGGTTTGATCTATGAATGTCACAACGCTTTAACACAGGTAAGTGACCAAAATGAGATCACCTTACAATGGATTAAAGGCCATAGTAACTCGTGGGGAAATGATAGGGCCGATGAGCTAGCAAGAAGAGGTTCCGACATTACGACGATAGGACCAGAGCCTATCGTCTCACTACCTTCCTGCTGGCTCAAAAGCCAAATCCGACAACGCACTAAACGCCAACACAATAAACTATGGCGTGAGGTCGTAGATTGCAGACAGGCGAGGGAATCGCTCCCAACCATCGACGCCAAAATGACTAACCGTCTAATCAAACTCAACAGACCTCAAATTAGACAGATAACTGCGGCCCTAACGGGGCACGGTCCTTACAACAAACATCTATTTAATATAGGTATAACCGACAGCCCACTTTGCAGGGTCTGCATGAGGGCTGATGAAACGGCTGCACATGTTATTTTGTACTGTCCAGGTGTAGCGGCATACCGGGCACAACATCTTGGGACCCCCAGCACACTCCCGGAAATATTTGGCAAAACGAAGAAATTGCTGAACTTCTTGGAGGAACTGGGATGGCAAGAATGAAACAAATCTAATTTCCCCCCACACGCAAAATAGGCGCATAGTCGTCGAGTTGCGGAGAACAGCCCGAACTTACCATACCATACCATACCATACACATCACTGCAGAGTGTAGGTTAAACGCACAACCGATGCGTTCTACTTCTTTATTTCCCTTTCTCTTTCTCGTCACATACGCACACACTGTTGGCTGAAAGTACCAATCTATCGGAAAAAGGATTGGTACCATCTGACGGCCAACTCTACCACGGTACCACCCCGCGTGCTCATTGATCAAATCAAATAGCGCGCGCTTTTTTCTCTCCGTTTTCACGAAATCACTCCCACAGATTGCAAGAAAGCGAGAGGAAAGATATTTAATGTTGTTTATGTACAAATGCAATGTGGGGAGGTATGAGAGTGCATGCCGATGTGTTAGATCTTTTTGAGAGAAAAAAGTTAAGCTTACATTTTTCATAAAGAAGGTTAATTTGGAATAGGTCATTAAAAAATAATATGAAAAATACTTTCTCAGATTTACGCGAATATTTGAAATTTTAAATACAGCTATCTTTTCGGCTTATTTCGTGGGTTTTCCAAAATGTTTTCAAAAATTAAAAAATAGCACCAAAGTACCTTACAATATTTGTTGATTCTTATTCCAAACACTTTAAATTTTTTTTTAATAAATGTTATATTTAAATACTAGCGACTCACGCTCGCTTCGCTCGCGTTCGTCTCTAGGTACGTTTTCACGGTTAGCTATGTTTGTACATAAATAGTAGCTTGCTACTCCTAAGATATTCATTTAAATTATATAGCGATTTACCCTCGCTTCGCTGGAGTGTGTACGCCGTACGCGGATTTTGTTCACAATTTCATGAGTTTTAATTTTTTTTCACGGAACCCTGATTCTTTTTCTAAAATAAAAGTAGCCTACGTTACTCCTTGTAACATCAGCTGTCTGCCAGTGAAAGTCCCGTCAAAATCGGTTCAGCCGTTTCGGAGATTAGCCGGAACAAACAGACCGACAGACAGGCAGACAGACAGACAGACAAAGATTGTAAAAAATGTTGTTTTGGTATGTGTACCGTGTATACATCCATATGCATTTAGTAAAAAGCGGTTATTTTAATATTACAAACAGACACTCCAATTTTACTTATCTGTATAGATAACATTAATAATTAATAATCGTAAAAAAAATTGTAACTAAGCCGAATCTGTACATTCAATATTTTTTGGAAAATCTTATTGAAATAGACATTATTATCGATGTAGAGCCCGAATCTATAGTTTTTAGAATTTTTGTCTGTCTGTCTGTCTGTCTGTTACCGCATCACGGGAAAACCACTGGACAGATTTTGATGAAATTTGGTATGATGATAGCTGGTTATCCGGGTCAACATATAGGATACTTTTTATTGCGGGAAAATATCTCATCTCTGAGCTGAACGTTAAAACGTAACTAGGAACGAACCCGAGCGGAGCGCGGGGGAGTTGCTAGTATTTAATAAAATTGTAACTAAGCCGAATCTGTACATTCAATATTTTTCGGAAAATCTTATTGAAATAGACTTTATTATCGATACAGAGGCCGAATCTATAGTTTTTAGAATTCTGTCTGTCTGTCTGTCTTAGATTAACTAATCTAAGTAAATAAATGAACCAAATTTCATGTTTTTATGTTAAAAAGATTTTGAGTTATTACGAGGTGAAAAATGGCTCCAAATGGTTCGTGTAAAATATACACACGGTGCTGCGTCGCCAGTTTCTTTTGTCTTGAACTTGGCTGGACACGCTACCGCGTGTCTTGATCGCGCTATCGTTTGGTTTATTTGAATTGTATAAAAGGATTATCAATAAAAAAAAATACTTGGTCCATCCAAAATTAGTGTTCGTCTGGGCCTTTGGTTTTAATGACACCTAAAGCAGGTCGAGGAACAGGTGTGTTCAAGTGCAGTGTTGAGTCACGAGTGTTATATTCTGAACATTATCCTTCAGAGCACTCTGTAATAATTACAACTTATTCATTAAACGACACAAAATAGCACAATTTCAGATAATGGTGAAAAAAATTTTACCTCATGAATATGACGATAATATCCAGAAGCTATGGTACATAAATGTACATGTATGTAGCTCCACTTGAGCTCAACAGAACCTTGTTAAGCTGGAGCTAAAATAGTAAAATAACTGTATGTATTAGATCACATTCACATTACAATTCACAAAAATCTATAAATTCTCAATAGTAAGTCTAATTGTCCAGTAAATGCGACCATTACATCGCAACAGTCACAAGATATAGGGTGGTGGCCGAGGAGACGCCGGCCCTTTATACCGGACCTACATCTAAATTGACTTTTACTTCCAATTTATTGACAAGAGGTTGTTTTTGAAACTAACGTAAGACATCATAGATGACAATCAAAGTATTAACAGACCATGAAGTAATCAGTATAATTAGTATTGTAGTGACTTATCCCATGTCACGTCGTTTAATGCTAATACGTATCTGTATCGGAGAGGGAGGTAGTCTTGTCAGTTACAAGGTACGGTTTATCTTAAGCGTTTCCATCTCACAAAGTACTTAATCGATTTAACGAGACTCTAAACACTTCTGCAGGTGGAGGGTGACCTGTGAATTAAAGCTTATGGGAAATAAAATAGTAAATTATTCGTAAAGTATTTATTTTCACATTCTTACTTGCACTTATATCTATATTAAACATAAAAATCCTAGCGTTTCACGGGTTTTGCGGCGCGTGGGCGGCGCGGCGGCGCAGCAGCACGGGGCGCGCCGCCGCCGCGGGCGGCCGCTTGGCCACGATGACGCGCGTGTAGCGGAACTGCGCCGCGCCGCGCGCGCGCGCCCCCGGCGGCGGCGGCGGCGGCGGCGGCGGCGGCGGCGCGGCGGCGGCGGGCGGCGCGGCGGCGGCGGCGGCGGCGGCGGCGGCGGCGGCGGCCGGCTCGTCGTCCGCGAACACGATGGGCAGCTGCATGATGTCGGCGGCGGCGAGCGCGGCCGGCGCGCGCGCCGCCACGCGGGCCTCTGCGACACCGGGTTATTCGAGTTACGACACGACCGTCACCACTCAGTCGATCAATTTTAATAATTTTAACTCACCTATTATTTCGATAGAACGGCTCCCTCTGTAAAATAAAAAATAGGTAGTTTTAGTATTGTATTTTCAGTTTATTAGTCTTTAAGGTCGGTCTTTGTCCGACGAGACGATATGCTGAGTATCGACGGGCGGTACTTACGTCGGCGGGGGACGAATATCGTCACTCTCCAGCCCAGTGCTCGTACCTGTCACAAATAGTAAAACTTTTAAGAACATATTTACATCGGCTATATTTCAAAGCACGCGTATACTAACTGCAAAACGAACCTTTCCGCTTGGCGCGCTCGCGCGGCGGCGGCTCCGGCAACTCTGCGGCCTCCAGCGCCCAGCGCGCGCACTCCTCCTGCAACACGAGCGCGATCAGTCACCTCGCGCCGAACTCACCTGACTGCGCCCGAGCGCGCCCGAGTGCGGCCGAGCGCACCCGACGCGCACACTCGTGTCACTCACCGCGACGGCCGCGTCGAGCGCGTGCTGCGGCAGGCGCAGGCGCAGGCGGTGCGCGCGCGGCAGCCGCAGCGCGTCGTCCGCGCCCGCCAGCACCAGCACGCGCCGCGCCGCGCCGCCGCCGCCCGCCTCCCCGCGGCACGCCAGCTCGGCCGCCGCGCCGCGCCAGCACTGCGCCGCGCCGCCACCCACCACGGCCAGCAGAGGGATGTCCACCTGAGAGCATATACGTACACAATTTTACTTAATACCTCACTAATCAGTCGTCATTAAGTAACATAGTTAAAAAGAATATTGGAACAGATAGTAGTAGTGGGTACCTCCTCCAGGATGTCCTCGGGCGTGTCGCGCGGGCCCTCGGCGGTGAGCAGCGGCGGCGCCAGCAGCAGCAGGCCCCGCGCGCGCGCCGCGCCCGCCGCCAGCCACGCGCCCAGCGCCGCGCCCGCGCCCGCGCCGCCCACCACCACCGCGCGCCGCCTGCGGGCACACGGTACACACCCGGTCACTCGGCCGCTCCGCCGCCGCTCCAGTGGAGCGCAGCAGGTAGCGCGCGCGGACTCACCCGGCGTCGGCCAGCATGTCGGCGAGCGCGCCGCGCGCCTCGTGCGCCAGCGCCGCGCACCAGCGCTCGGGCGGCGCGGGCGCGGGCGGCGCGGCCGCGGGCGCGCGCAGCAGCCGCGTGTGCAGCAGCGCGCCCAGGCGCCGCACCCAACGCTCGTCCTCGGCCGCGCTGCCGCTGGGCGCCCACGCGAGCCACGGACCCGGCGCGCTCGCACTGCGCGGCTCTGCATCGCGCAATTATAATTTATATCAATGATGTGGAATCCGTTCGAGCCGAGCGTGGGTCGAAACGAACGACGATTCATCGTACTCACCGCCGACCACCGCGAGCGGGTCCGGGGGCGGGGCCAGATCGCGCGGTGCCGGCAGCCGCGCGGCCAGGCGCGGCAGCTGGCGGCGCAGCTCGGCCAGCACCTCGGCGTAGAGTGGCGCCAGCGAGCGCGGCAGCGCGGCCAGCAGCGCGGCGTGCAGCCAGGCCGCGCCGCCGGCCCAGTGCGGCGCCAGCGCGCGCCGCAGCCGCCGCGCCGCCGCCGCCGCGCCCTCGCGCCGCGCCCAGCGCCCGCCGCGCGCCGCCCGCCCCGCCAGCCGCGCCAGGCGCAGGTCGCGCAGCGCGCCCAGCGCCGTGGCGGCCAGGCGCCGCAGCGCGCCCGACGGCGCCAGCTCCATCAGCCGCTCCTCCCACTCGTCGTCCTCCTCCTCGTCCTCGCCGCCGCCGTCCTCGTCCTCGCCGCCGGGCTCGCGGTCGAGTGGCGGCGCGGGGGGCGGGCGCGGCTCCGTCTCGACGTCCACGAACTCGTCCGCCTCCGGCTCGGGCTCGGGCGGGGACAGCAGGACGCGGATCTGTGAGTTGGGCGCGGCTCCCCGCGCTCGCGCGTACGAGTGCTCGCCCCATACGTCCAACCGCGAATCCTGGAAGTTGCGCCGTACAATATTGTTAACTTTCTTTGTATTATTTATACACAGATCATGATAGCAGACTTGAGTGGTAATAGTAGTTAATATTGAAAAAATGAGATATGTATATTTTCCCACTCACGAGCTCCCCACTGACGTCAAGCACGTGCTTCACGAGCAGCTCATGCAGTGTCACAGGATCCATAGCTTCCTCTTCCATCTCTGCTAAGCTGTGTTCCTATGAAAATGGTTATACTTTACGAGCAAAAGGTAAGTAAAAAAATCTTATTAAACACATCGACTTTTTAGAAGCGTGCGTTATCTACGCGCCAATTACTAAATTCAATTTAGAAGACATCATTCTCATTTTTAACTTACAAGCATGTTTTATTGTTCTACACCTAATTGTTCTTTTTTTTTATTATTCGTCTGTAATAATTTTGAGCGTTTCATAAATGTTAAGAATTATCGCACTATAATCTTGTAATCAGAACAATAAAATATGGAATCAAATAATTTATCATACAACAAGACTACAAGGAGAAACAAGAAAACCATCCAAACATACTCGGTAGCAACACACACAATGAATTGTGATTTTAAATTCATACAAGTAAAAAGAAAAACGGCTGCTGACCTATACAGAGATAGGGAAGTCACTCATGTCACTGGACTGGCAAATATTAAGTTATTAACTGTTTCGTGTTTGCTAAATGTTCGAAGTACAGATTGCAAAAAAAAAACACTTAAAGGACTCAATATCCATTTGGTATGGTAATTTGCCTAAACTCACAGCATGTTTGTTATCTTAGCAAGATTTTAAATATAACATATCACTCGGACTAAGGAATAACTAATAGACTAATATAGACAAGAGTGCCACAAACTAAACAAGAAGCCAAACAAAAACGTTTTAAAACAAATCTATATAATATTACTAGCGACTCACCCTCGCTTCGCTCGGGTTCGTCCCTAGTTACGTTTCACTGCTGAACTGAGCTAAACGTTGATAAGTCAGCCTGTGAGTCGCGAGTAGTGAATAAAAATAGTAATTGCGAGTGTACCTTAGGTGATAGACATATAATATTGCAAACTTCCCGGTATAACTTTTTAAGACCTACAATTTTCTAGTACATTGTTTTGATTTATCTCTTAAGGTTCAGCCAGCGTTAGCCATATAAACTTCTAAGGACGACCCGATAGAATCAGTCATTGCGTTTTCCCGCGGGAACGAAAAATGTGCCTGTAGTAAAAGGTATCCTAAATGTTGACTCGAGTGATAAGCTATCACTATACAAAATTTAATTGAAATCGGTTCAGTACTTTTTGCGTGAAACGCGCACATCGATTTAACTAAGTTAGTTTTGTTATAGGTATAGATAAGAATAGGTATTGCGAGTGTACCTTGAGAGATAGACATATACTGTTGTAGATATTTCTGTTGGCCTTTTCAAGATCTACAATTTTTTAGTACATTGTTTTGATGTATGTCTTTAGGTTTAGCCAGCGGAGGGTTCCTAAGGAGGACTCGATAAAACCAGTTATTGCGATTTCCCGCGGGAAACAAAGATTTTCCAAAAGTAAAAGTTATCCTAAATGTTGACCCGAGTAATAAGTTATCAGTTCACAAAATTTCGTTGAAATCGGTTCATTACTTTTTGCGTGAAACGCGTACAGACAAACAGACAAAAAAATTAATAACTATTGTTTTGGGGTCTATATCGTATACATAATACGTTACAGTCATTGTTTTTAAAAAATATTTCATGTACAGATTTCGCTAAGTTACTGCTTTATTATAGTATAGATTAATATAATATTATAAAGCTGAAGAGTTTGTTTGTTTGTTTGGTTGAACGCGCTAATCTCAGGAACTACTAATTCGATTTGAAAAATTCTTTTCGCATTAGATAGCCCGTTAACTGAGGAAGGCTATGGGTTATATATCATCCCGGAAAAATGTACGGTTCCCGTGAGATAGATTTAATATTGTCTAGGGACAAACCCGAAGCGTAAAGCGTTACTCATTGCTGTAAGTAAATAAATGGTAATAAATAAAAATAGCTAACAAATTGTATTATAATAAAAAAGCTGATAATATGATGTCCTTCTGACCGCTTCCGGCCACGACGGCCAATCTCATTGACACTTGCCAACTGCGCAGAAGATATTATAGTGCACGAGTGTACGCGCAGACACAAGTGCACTCTCTATTCCTGCCACTCTCATACTCCGGTGGGACGACTATTCGACATGACCGGTGAGAGTTAAGGCGCAGAACCGACGGCTTTACGTGCTCTCCGAGGCACGAGGGTGAAACACCGCCAACTTCCCAACTCCGGGCTGCTACTGAGGCTTACTAGACAGAAAGACTCAATAACTAAACTTGGCCCGACCCGGGACTCGAACCCAGGACCTCCGGGTGTGCAGCCGTACATGCTAGCCACTACACCACCGAGGCAGTTACTGATAATATAGTATATACTTAAAAAGTGACTGTGCGGTTGGCAGAAATGATATTCCTACCAGACTGCTTAAGAGATACGTTAAAGTTTTTATTCCACTTATACTATTATTATTACCTTTTTGTGCAATCTCGCTTTTGAAACCGGAATATTCCCTCTTAATTTTAAAATTGCCGAAACTATACCTATACATAAAGGTGGAAGCAAAGATGCTGTCAACAACTACAGGCCCATTTCTATTCTTCCTACCTTTTCTAAAGTACTAGAATTAATAGTAGATTAATTAACTACTTAGAAAATAATAATTTACTCTCTAAATCACAATATGGCTTTAGAATAAATAAATCGACAAATGATGCGGTTCATGAATTGACTAATTTTATAGTAAATGAATTAGATAATAGAAACGAAGTTTTAGTGGTCTTTTTGGATTTGGCCAAGGCATTCGATACCGTTTCCATTTCTATTCTTATCGGTAAATTAGAAAAAATAGGAGTTCGTGGAGTGCCACTACAGCTTCTTACGGATTACCTAAGAGAGGGCCAACAGAGGGTAAAAATAGGTGATCTAGTAAGTGAGGTTCTTCCAATCTACCACGGTGTCCCTCAAGGAAGTATCCTAGGACCTACACTTTTCCTTACCTACATAAATGATTTGTGTGATCTTAATTTAAAAAATGGTAAAATCATAACATTCGCGGATGACACAACACTTCTTTTCGTCGCTAATTCTTGGAATGAAGTGCAAGATATTGCTCAATTGGGTTTTAATTCTTTTTACTCCTTAATGTGGATAAAACCAAACACATGCGCTTCTCCATTTCTAATCCAAATTTAAATGCATCTTCTTCTCCTTTTAAAGTCCACTCATGTGGATTATATGAACCAAATTGTAATTGCCCTCCCATTGAAGAAGTAAATACTATAAAATACTTAGGAGTTTTGATCGACAAAAATCTTACCTTTAAGTGTCACATTGATCAGCTAGTTTTAAGAATTCGCCAGCTTACATTTATTTTCAAAAATTTAAGACATATCGCAAATAAAAATGTTATTAAAAATGTTTAATATGCCCTATGCCAGTCATTACTATCATATTGCATTACTTCTTGGGGTGGTGCTCCTAAATCCTTTTTAATTAGATTAGAGCGAGCACAAAGATTTATTCTTAAAACTAGTCACTCCCTTCCTTTCCTTTTCCCTACATCTAAGTTATATAAACATTGTGAAGTTTTATCTGTTCGTCAGCTATTTATTTTGTATACACTCTTGAAAAAACATTCTGAAATTAGCTACAATCCTTCAATTGCCCTTAAAAGAAAATTCTCTCTCTGTCCCTTAAAAACTTATTCCTAAATAATTTATTTTAATATATGTGTAATATATGTTTATATATATTTAATTGTTATTATACATAAATTCTATTTTGTTATTATATATTTCTTTTTTAAAAAATTTTACCCACCACTACATTACACAAAACCTTACATTACAACACATCTTACCACATCACACCCCTCGTCACGCGTAAATGTAATTCTATATTTATATTATATAACTTAATTATATACCATATTCATATTATAGACCTAAATCTACATTAATTTAAAGTTTTAATCTTATAATTGCTAATAAGGGTGAGTGTAATACAGGTTCTTTCTTACCTAGTACAGACACCAGTCTCTCACAAAGGCTTCTATTACTGTTATTTGTTAAGTTTATTTATCATATTACAACCTTGTTATAATGGCTTTTGTGATGAGAAAATAAATAAATATATAATTATTATTATAATAGTAATGTTTAAAAAAAGTGTGGAACTGTATTTCATTTTTTATTATATTCTTTTGGAAAAATCCAGTTATGTATAAAGTACTTAAAAATAGGATTTTAAGATTAAAAAAAATTATGACCACAACTATAACTTGCATATTATAAATCTTACATATTATAGATCTAAAACTAAATTAATATTTGTATCTAATAATCTATACAGATAAATAAAATTAGGAGTGTCTGTTTGTAATATTAAAATAACCGCTTTTTACTAAATGCATATGGATGTATTCACGGTACATATACTACCAAAACAACATTTTTTACAATTTTTGTCTGTCTGTCTGTCTGTCTGTTTGTTTCGGCTAATCTCCGAAACGGTTGGACCGATTTTGACGGGACTTTCACTGACACATAGCAGATGTTATAAGGAATAACTTAGGCTACTTTTATTTTAGAAAAAGAATCACAGTTCCGCGAAAAAAAAATTAAAACCCATGAAATTGTGAACAAAATCCGCGTACGGCGTACGCACCCGAGCAAAACGAAGGTAAATCGCTATATAATTTAAATGAATATCTTAGGAGTAGCAAGCTACTATTTATGTATAAACATAGCTAACCGTGAAAGCGTACCTAGAGACGAACGCGAGCGAAGCGAGCGCGAGTCGCTGGTTGGTATATCATATTATCTTTTAAAATATTTAATACCTTCCGGCTAATATAAAGGCATAAAAAAACAAACTAAAACAGTAGCTTATTGAAAAATGTTTCTTTTGTATATTTATTATTTAAATTGTAATTAATGTGTTGTTATTTACAGCTTAGGTAATATTTTGACTTATACAGGGTTATTGGTAATTCGACGTATTCCCGTTAGGAGGTGATAGGGGTGACTATTTGCGATAATTTTGACCCCCATATGCATTATGCAAAAGTGAACCATTTTTGAGATATCATGGTTTTTAGCTTTTTTCAAAATAAGTCAGAAATGCAACTTCAAAAATTTATTAAAAAAAAAGTATCAATTTAAATTTCATTTTCTCTTCTGATTTATAAAAACGGTTAAACACCAGTTATTTATCAATATTAAAACAACAATTATCGGTCCAAATTAAAAAATGCGAGATGAAAAACGATATTATTTCAATATTTTTTTGAAATTTTCTCCACTAAAATGCCTTAAAAACAAAAAAAAAACGTTATGAAACTTGGCTTGCAGATTATTTTAAAAACATAACCATTTTCTTAGCTCTCCAAAAATGCATTACAACTAGGAACTTATTTCAAAAAAAACTGAAAAAAATTGATCACTAAGGAAGCAGGCAGAATTTCGTATTCGAACTAAACTTAAGGTCGTTCTTTAAAATTTCCATAAAATTAATTAAAAACAATACCCAATGTAAATAAAACAAAAAAATATAAATTTAAAATAAAATTTAGAACCAGTAACAGTTTAATGGTAATAACAAATAACAATTAATAATAAGTAACAATTAAGACATTTTGTAATTTAGCTTAATTAAAGTTCTTGCTCGAAGTGACTTCCCCTATTGCGTACGCAAAGTCGCATTCTTTTTCCGAGTTGTGACTTAACTACCGAAGTAGTCAAATTATTCCGCACCGCATTTGCTGCGTTTATAATTCTTGTTTTGAGTTTTTCCGCGGATGACACAGGCGAGACGTCGTAAACTAGGGACTTCTGTGACCCCAAACATAGAAATCAACCGGCGTTAAGTCCGGACTTCTCGCACGCCATGGAATGGGTCCTAAAGCCATGCAACGGGAAAGTCTCTCCCGTGACCATGATTGCTGTAAAGGAATCGAAATGTCGGGAACCAAAAATCAAAATAAATCCGCGAAAAAACAGCAAGACGGATGTCCTGCACATTTTGGTGTCAGGGTTAGGAGATGGCTCGGTAGCCATTTTCCTAATCGTTGGATAGGGCGAGGAGGACCCATTCCGTGGCCTGCGAGGAGTCCTGACTTAACGCCGGTTGATTTCTATTTCTGGGGTCTCATAAAATCCCTATTTTTCGACGTCTCGTCTGTGTCATCCGCGAAAGAACTCCAAACAAGAATTATAAACGCAGCAAATGCGATGCGGAATAATTTGACTACTTCGGTAGTTAAGTCACAACTCGGAAAAAGAATGCGACTTTGCGTACGCAATAGGGGAAGTCACTTCGAGCAAGAACTATAATTAAGCTAATTTACAAAATGTCTTAATTGTTACTTATTATTAATTGTTATTTGTTATTACCATTAAACTGTTACTGGTTCTAAATTTTATTTTAAATTTATATTTTTTTGTTTTATTTACATTGGGTATTGTTTTTAATTAATTTTATGGAAATTTTAAAGGACGACCTTAAGTTTAGTTCGAATACGAAATTCTGCCTGCTTCCTTAGTGATCTATTCTTTTCAGTTTTTTTTGAAATAAGTTCCTAGTTGTAATGCATTTTTGAAGAGCTAAGAAAACGGTTATGTTTTTAAAATAATCTGCAAGCCAAGTTTCATAACGTTTTTTTTTTTTTTGTTTTTAAGGCATTTTAGTGGAGAAAATTTCAAAAAAATATTGAAATAATATCGTTTTTCATCTCGCATTTTTTAATTTGGACCGATAATTGTTGTTTTAATATTGATAAATAACTGGTGTTTAACCGTTTTTATAAATCAGAAGAGAAAATGAAATTTAAATTGATATTTTTTTTTTTAATAAATTTTTGAAGTTGCATTTCTGACTTATTTTGAAAAAAGCTAAAAACCATGATATCTCAAAAATGGTTCAATTTTGCATAATGCATATGGGGGTCAAAATTATCGCAAATAGTCACCCCTATCACCTCCTAACGGGAATACGTCGAATTACCAATAACCCTGTATAATGAGAAAATATATATTAGTAAAAAATGGCATAAATAGATTGTAATAATATGCTATACATATCTTAAATGCATGCTTTTACATATATTACGTAAGGCAGTGGTAGGTCTCTTGGGAAACCGAGTAAAGTTAGTTCAAATCCCGGGTGTCACACCTCTGATATTTTCATGTGTGAATCATATTCCAACATGATTACCGCTGGTCTCACGGTAAAGAAAAACATTGCGAGCACGGAGCAACTTTTCGAAAGACACATGTAGTCCGCGAATATTCACTTGGCCAGCTTGATGGACTATGGCCTGATTCCCCTCGTATTGAAGGAAAGCCCGTGCCCGGCAGTGGGGCGTTAAAAAAGGGCTGAATACCAATATATATACTTGTAATTGTTTTTTTGTGTCTTAATTGTATAAATTTATGAAATAATTCAATGTATTTTAAAATAGACAGTTCATAAAAACTAATTTGTACAACATAATGGTAAGATAGGTCAGTGGTAGCTCAGTGGTAAGAAATCGAGTGAAGCAGGTTAAAATCCTGGGTTTGACACCTCTTTGCTTGAAAACAAATAATACAAAAAATGAGGTAATAAACATTAATTAAGTTTGAGTAATCAAAGTGTGAGTAAGGATTATATTATATACATAGGCACTTCAAGTCTTATAATAAAATTGTATATTTATATGGGATTTGCAAGATGAGTATGTGTGAAATGATATTTTAAGAATAAAAGGAGATGCATGTTAGAATTTTAAGAATGGAATGGAATGAAAAAGATGAATAAAAGAAAAGAAGAAGGTTGTGTCACAATGATGACACAACGGACGCGTGAACATTGTATTAACTGATTTTAAAAGAATAAATAGTAATTTGTGTCTATAACGCTTTTATTAGTATCCCCGGATCCTACATTTATAAGTTAAATAAATTTAATAAATATCAAACAAAACTAAAAACTATCTTTTCAAATTAATTTTGTTTGTTTGGATAAACAATGATATAATAATTAATCTTTTGTGACCATGATTGCTGTAGCTGTAAAGCATCAGAAATTGTAAAAATTGAATATCAAAATTTTGCAAAAGAAATTGAAAAGATAATTTTATTCAAAATGTCTAATATTCACATACATACATCTAGGAAAGTATGAAATGAATACTAAATTAATAAGAGTAGTCAGTTTTACTTCTATAGTAAAAAAAATATGGTGTTCATTTTATGGTGATCTGCCACCAGCCTTCTTCTACTATAATCTCAGGGATAATCTAACAGTAGCCTATGTGATACTCCACATTATTATCTATTTATGTATCGAATTTCATCCAAATGCACTGACCCATTTCAGCATCAAGGAGTAAATAAACACATACCAAATTCCATATCTATACTATAATAAAACAGTAACTTAGCGAAATCTGTACATGAAATATTTTTTAAAAACAATGACTGTAACGTATTATGTATACGATATAGACCCCAAAACAATAGTTATTAATTTTTTTGTCTGTTTGTCTGTACGCGTTTCACGCAAAAAGTAATGAACCGATTTCAACGAAATTTTGTGAACTGATAACTTATTACTCGGGTCAACATTTAGGATAACTTTTACTTTTGGAAAATCTTTGTTTCCCGCGGGAAATCGCAATAACTGGTTTTATCGAGTCCTCCTTAGGAACCCTCCGCTGGCTAAACCTAAAGACATACATCAAAACAATGTACTAAAAAATTGTAGATCTTGAAAAGGCCAACAGAAATATCTACAACAGTATATGTCTATCTCTCAAGGTACACTCGCAATACCTATTCTTATCTATACCTATAGCAAAACTAACTTAGTTAAATCGATGTGCGCGTTTCACGCAAAAAGTACTGAACCGATTTCAATTAAATTTTGTATAGTGATAGCTTATCACTCGAGTCAACATTTAGGATACCTTTTACTACAGGCACATTTTTCGTTCCCGCGGGAAAACGCAATGACTGATTCTATCGGATCGTCCTTAGAAGTTTATATGGCTAACACTGGCTGAACCTTAAGAGATAAATCAAAACAATGTACTAGAAAATTGTAGGTCTTAAAAAGTTATACCGGGAAGTTTGCAATATTATATGTCTATCACCTAAGGTACACTCGCAATTACTATTTTTATTCACTACTCGCGACTCACAGGCTGACTTATCAACGTTTAGCTCAGTTCAGCAGTGAAACGTAACTAGGGACGAACCCGAGCGAAGCGAGGGTGAGTCGCTAGTTTATAATAATATACCATTCTTTGTTATGTACTAATATGCATAATTTATACTAAAGAGTTGTATGCCGTTCATAAAGACTGATTTCAAGACACATTAGAAAATCAGTAGTTTCATGTTATGGGCAATTTACTATTGTGACCCATTAACTAATATAAAAGTACATATAATGTAGTCGAAGCACTATAACATTTTAATCTAACAAAAAGTGTCAATCAAAACAGCATAACCAGCTTAATAGTATTGCTGGTGATTGTAGGTTATTACTTTATAAGTTACCTTAACCTCATATCCGGTAAGTATTCCGTCGTCCAACATTCCCGCTGTCAATACCATTGAGATCTTGTTGTTCCTGGTCTGTGATTGAGATGTTGTATGCTTTTAATAAATTTCATTGAGTTCATAAACGATAGTTAAAATAATACTTCTCTTTAAAATTATATAAAATTAATTTCACGTAAGTGCTGCCAAAAGATTCAGTAACAAATTAAAAAGAACTACAAGTTACAACGACGTTACTTTAATCAATCATCGTTTATATTTCCAGTAACTTTATAGATTTCTGGCTACGAATTACGATTATTATATTATTATTTGTTTTATGTATTCTTTCCCCTTTTTTGAAAGAAATAAAAATAAGCAACATGTCAACGTCATTGTCAATAACTATAGATGAATAATAAAGATGCAAAGTTGAAAGTTTCTCTTAGAACAATAACAAGCATTACCTACTCTAAGATGTTTCTAAAAAATATCTTACTTTGGTGAAACTTAAATTATTTTGTGATTTTTTGTGTCTCAAGTCATCCAGTGTCTGTAAAATTTGCCCTTTACATTCAACTAATTATTAAGCGATAATCTGTTGTCTTGAAAGTGGTATATAAAACAGACATTGACAGTTTTGTCAAAATTTAAGATCATTTTATTTAGATTATTGTTTTTAGTGAAATTAACAAAATATTAATACAATAAAGTCTTAACTGTTATGAAAATATGGAGTTTACATAAAAAGGAATGTTTACTATTCGTTAAAGGTATGTTTATTTTTTGTAATGACTTATTTAGGTATAGGAATGTATGGAAATGTTCTAACTTTAAGTCTCCATAACTTTTCACTCTTTCATTTCCTCAAAATATTTTTTATATATTTGAACTCCCTATCACCTCCCCTATCCAGAAATACCACCCACTTCTTCAGGGGCCGCGTCCCATATACTAAACTTGTGCCCTAATTTTGTCATAATTTTTTCACATGAAAATAAAGTGAAAATATAATATTGTGTACTTTTTATTTATACAGTTGAAATTGATTATGTACAAGAGCTTCTTTTTGTCAGAAAAAAAAAGCAGTGACTATTAGAGATAATGAAAAGAAGATCTCATCTCCTGCAGGTGAATGACTGCATTATTTTTATCAAATATGATAAGCAAGAAAAGGGGTCTGCAGAAACAGAAAGAACATTTCGTAACAGAAAGATAATAATCTTTAATAGTTAGTAAAAACTTTAAGGAAACGAAATGAAAGTAGAAAGTTATAATATTTTCTATTGGAAAGATTGGATTAGTATTGCTATATTTAAAAAATATTTACAGTAACTATAGAGATATTTGGTTTACAAAAAGGTATTCTAGTGTCAAAGAGAATTGCTCAAGTCACAAACTAATTTTGACTCATATTAAATTTCTATTTATTTAATTAATCTGTGGATAATTTTTACTAAAGTATAATATATACATCATTGTTACTGTTAAGTTATCGGAGTAGAGCTATAATTTGAACCGAATTCTTTGAGCTATATTTGTGTTCGTTAGTAGATGATAGGTGGCGCTGATCTGAAAACTATCCGTTTTTTATATAGTAAAAAAAAAGAAAAAAAAGATTCCGACGAATTGAGAACCTCCTCCTTTTTGGAAGTCGGTTAATAAAAACTTAAAAAAAAACTGACTTCCAGGCACTGAAAAGTAAAAAATAACTAAACAGGGGTTTTCCTTTAGAATAGATACCAAATCAGATATTTTCGAAATCGGTGCCAGCCAATACAAATCAAAGCACACCGACTTCGAAAATATTTGATTTGGTATCTATTCTAAATGAAAACCCCTGTTTAGTTATTTTTTACTTTTCAGTGCCTGAAAGTAGGTTTTTTTTTTTAAGTTTTTATTTTTCCATTTTTAGTGTAGACATAATAAGCAAGTAATTTGTAAGAAGAAAGATTTTTAATAAAAACATAATATTCGATTAAGCCATTTATTTAAAAACCGCTTGACCGATTTCGATAAAATTTATATGGGACCACCGGGGAAGAATACCCTTTGAAACAAAAAAAAAAATCCAAATCGGTTCAGCCATCTTCGAGTAATCCGTGAACATATATAAAAAAAAATATAAAACAAATTTCAATTCCTTCATTTGTGGTATTATAATCTCATATATCTTAAAATAATATTAAAAACGCCATCTATGAATACACAGTACACACTTACTATCTGATGTCTGGTTTTCTATTAATCAGTAAAATTACGAAATATGAAAACTAAAATATACATTTTTAAGAACTATTTCTCATATTTTATAATATTAATAATTTTACACATCAATTATGGATAATACATAACGCCATCTAACATATTATAGTTGAACTATTTTTTTTATAATTGCTGTTTTAATTCCGAAAACAATCATTAGGGAAATGATATAGCTGCTATTAGACTTAATATTAATGCATATAATATTTGCTTTTCAGGACCATCATGTTCAGCCAACGTGTCCCGACAGAACATCGTGCGACAGAAGTGTCTTGATTACAGGAGACTTGCCTCGGTTTTTTTTAATTATTATTTAATGTACAACCTGTGTCCTATTACAAATTAATTAAGTTAAGGAGTATTGATTGATAATAGCAGTAATTGTACAGTTTTATAAGAAATCTTCACAATGTCGAGTTAGTGTGCCCTCTAGCGGCGAGTAGCGGAAGTAAATAAACAATTATAGTAGATGGAACAAATGGATAGGATTTTTTTTAAATAATGTTATGTTGTTTTTTTTTTTAAATGTAATGCACTTTTGTAACACTAAATATTTAAGTATTAATAATAATAAATAATGTTGCTTAGGAAAGTATTACTTTTTAAGGTCTTGAATATTGATTATAAATAGTATATTATTCTAAGCTGAATAGAAATTTCATCGTTAATAAATTGCCTACAAGTTTTGGCGCAAGTTGAAATCGAATCCGCGACCGACGACATTATTAGTGATCCAAATTGACACTCGTGAACACGAAATACAAGTTTAAATCTGTTTTTACATATTTAAGAATGAAATGAAATTAAAAATTATATAAATATGTAATATGAGATAAGAGTAACATATATATGTAATATGAGTATGTATTTGCATTATTTATCGAGTACTTGTAGCTATATAATATATGTGAACTAAAAATTTACTATTAAGTTACAAAGTATGCTCAGGATTATTTTATTTGCTTTGCTAGTGATTTTACATGGAGTGAAATAAAATACATTCAACTACTTAAATACACGCCTTACTATGTAAAATCTAACTACGGCAATAAATAATTACTCTTAATAAAATTATAATTGAAAAGTAGTAGAAAGCTCAAAATAATTTGTTTAAAACAGTATTAGGACTGTGCCAAAATTAAATAATAATTTAAAATATAACATTTTGTATGATATTTTATGCATTATAATAGTCTTAATCAAAGTTAATTCT
The DNA here is from genome assembly GCA_905404265.1 of Fabriciana adippe. Lineage (NCBI taxonomy): Eukaryota > Metazoa > Arthropoda > Insecta > Lepidoptera > Nymphalidae > Fabriciana > Fabriciana adippe. The sequence goes on along the minus strand of FR989996.1, from coordinate 23,898 downwards.
TATAATTTATTAAATTATTAATTAAGTTAATGTACATCTTGTAACATTACATTGCAGAACTTAGTAATTAGTTCTTACACCTGTTAGACTTATGTCTGCTTCGAGAGAAACCTAATTTGTAATTTAAATAATAACTACATAAGCTTTGTATTTATTACTTTCAATTTTTTCTATGTTATTATATAAGTACCTATAGTTTACGTGTCTGTAGATACTGAGGTAAATTAAAAATGTTAAGATTTATAGGAATGAAGTGTGTATATTAGTAAAAATATATAGATTTATCTTTAAGTACATAAGTTGGGTATTACAAATAATTAGTTATACGAAACAGAGAACTATATTTATCAAAATATATTAATATAACTTTATTTTGCAAACTATTCATAATATGTGTTGGGGAAGTTTGAACTTTTACATTAGCTGTATGTAAAAATATTTTTTTTTTTTTTTTAGTCTATTAACAGCAATATTTTGTGTGTTATTTGTTGTAAATTTATCCTTTTCTCTAAATATACTAACAATTATATAAAGTTGTCCGTATAATGAAATAATATATATTTGTATGATTTATAGTTAACTAAGTATACTATTGATTTTTATATAAAATATGAATTAATAAATCGCATTATCGCAGGTTAATAACAGTATTCATAACATACCGGCTATGACTCGCGGTCACCGGCAGCTCGTGCTTTAATTTGAAAAAGTAAAAATCTAATATGTTTCTACGAGAAAAGAATGCTATATTTAGATATAAGCAATTATTTTGTAACAATAAATCGTTTAAACCGCTGGTCTTTCATTACAGTTATAACAACTGTCAGCTGTCAAATGTCAAAGTACTGGCAGTTGGCACCAAAGTCTTTTGTCTATGAAAAAAAAAAAAAAATTGTCTCTATTGAGATAGTTTCTAACCGATGTTAAAAATGCAGTCCTCTACCTAACGATACACGCACTCTAACCTATGAGATCATATTATATCACATTATATCTAACTTAACCATACACATCATCATAAAGGTATGGACCTTATAAGACAAATAATAGGAACATCGTAAATGCTTGTCAAAATTTGTCGGAAATGTGAATTTTAATATTGTGACCCTTAAAATGACTAATAGTTAAACATAAGTTTACTCTAGCCTTTAAAACGTAAACGGCTCTACTAATGTTTATAAAGATTTATTATATATTTGCCTATTTGAACCATTTATTGCGATCAGTCTACGTATTGTCTCGCTAACAATAAACATTACCATAAAGACACATCTCTTTGTAATCAACAGACAAACCTACATATTTAAGTTTTGTCTCTATAGTATTATTGTCGTACTTGCGAATAATTTATAAATTTTATTAATTACTGACAATATAACGATTAAAACAGGAAAAGTGTTTCACTGTTTTATAATGATTATATTTGACTATATAATATTATATGTTAAACATGTATTGATAAAAAATATGAAAATATAACGATGTATTTATTAAAACATCTAAAATTAATGGTATTTTATTTCCTCTATAGATAACTTAGAAATAAGAAACTTAATATAGGTATTCAATGTCATCTACACGCCTAGCGTAATCAGGCGGTCTGTGCCGCAAAGACGCTAGGTCAATATTAATAAAGTGTCACGCTAGATATGTTTGAAAGATTCAATAGAGTTTTTCCAAAAACGCCAGATATTCTATTCAAATTTTTAGAACATAATATATAAAGGAAAAAATAATATTTAAAGGAAAAAATACAGTTTTGAATTACGCTTTCGACCGTTAACCTAACTTTAAAAACTTACTTCTCTCGACCTATCTAACGGACACTTACTTTCGTAACCGAACTTTCGGCGACATAACTTTCTGCAAACATACTTTCAAAAACCTAACTTCCGGTCACCTAACTTGCGGAAAATTAATAACAGTGACCTAACTTTCGGCGACCTAACTTTTCAGAACCCAACTTACGGAAACCAAAATTTTCGCAACATAACTTTCGGAAACCTAAATTTCATGAACCTAACTTTCGGAAACCTAACTTTCTGAAACCTAACTTTCGGAAACGTTACTTTCTAAAACCTAACTTACAGAAACCTACCTTTCGGAAACCTAACTTTTTGCAACCTAACTTTCAGAGACCTAACTATTCGCAACCTAACTTTCGGAAACCTAACTTATCGCAACCTAACTTACGGAAACCTAACTTACAGTAACCTAACTATTCGCAACCTAACTTTCGGAAACCTAACTATTCGCAACCCAACTTACGGAAACCTAACTTTTCACAACCTAACTTTCTGAAACATACGGAACTAACCTAACATATGGAAACCTAACTTTTCGCAACCTAACTTTCGGAAACCTAACTTACGGAAACCTAACTTCCGGAAATCTTACTTACGGAAATGTAACTTACGGAAACCTAACTTACAGTAACCTAACATTTCGCAACCTAACATTTCGCAACCTAACATTTCGCAACCTAACATACGGAAACCTAACTTTTCGAAACCTAACTTTCGGAAACCTAACTATTCGCAACATAATTTAGGAAACCTAACTTACGAAAACCTAACTTACGGAAACCTAACTATTCGCAACCCAACTTACGGAAACCTAACTTACGGAAACCTAACTTACAGAAACCTAACTATTCGCAACCTAACTTTCGGAAACCTAACTATTCTCAACCTAACATACGGAAACCTAACTTTCGGAAACCTAACTTTCGGCAACCTAACTTTCGGAAACCTAACTTTCGGAAACCTAACTTTCGGAAACCTAATTTTTTTTTTTTTTTTTTTTTTTTTTTTTTTTTTTTTTTTTTTATTTTATTTTGCAACCTAACTTAGCGAAACCTAACCTTAAGAAACCAAATTTTTTGAAACCTAACTTACGGAAACCTAATTTAAGAAAACCTAATTTACGAAAACATAACTTTCGGAAACCTAACTTTCGGCGACCTAAGTTTTGGCAACCTAACTTAAGAAATTCTAACTATTCGCAACCTAACTTACGGAAACCTAACTTTCGGCGACCTAATTTATGGAAACCTAATTTTCGTAAACCTGATTTTTCGCAACCTAATTTAGCGAAACCTAACCTTCGGAAACCTAACTTACGGAAACCTTGATTTTACAAACCTAACTTTTGGAAATCTAACTTTCGTCAAAATAACTTACAGAAACTAACTAAGCTTCGGAAACCTAATTTACGGAAACCTAATTTACGGAAACCTAACTTATGGAAACCTTTTTTTTTTTTTTTTTTTTTTTTTTTTTTTTTTCAGAAACCTAACTTACGCAAACCTAAATTCTCACAACTTAACTTTCGGCAGTCTAACCTTCCGAAACCTAACTTTCTGAAACTTAAGTTTCGGAAACCTAACTTCTCGCAACCTAACTTGCGGCAACCTAACCTTTGGAAACAAAACTTTCTTAAAACTAGCTTTCGGTGACATAACTTACGGTAACCTAAAAATTCGCAACATAAATTTTGGATAACTAATACCTTTTTTTTTTTTTTTAGCGACCTAACTTTCCAAAACCTAACTTACGGAAAGGAAACCTAACTTTCGAAAACCTAACTTTTTGTCGACCTAACCTTCGGAAACCTAACTTTACCTGACCTAACGTTCGGAAACCTAACTTACGAAAACCTAACTTCTCGCAACCTAACTTTCAGCGACCTAACTTTTGGTAAGCTAACTCTCGGAAACCTAACTTTTTCACAACCTAACTTTTTTCACAACCTAACTTACGGAAACCTAACATATGGAAACCTAACTTTCAGAAATCTAACATTTCGCAACCTAACTTTCTGGAACCTAATTTCTTGCAACCTAACTTTCGGTTAGCTAACTTTCGGAAACCTAACTTACGGAAACCTAACATTCGGAAACCAAACCTAACCTAACCTAACCTAACTTTCGGGAACCTAATTTCTTGCAACCTAACTTTCGGTTAGCTAACTTTCGGAAACCTAACTTCTCACAACCAACCAAACTTTCGGCAACCTATCTTTCGGCAACCTAACTTACGGAAACCTAACTTTCGAAAACCTAATTTTGGCAACCTACCTTTCGACACCCTAACATTCAGCCACCTAACCTAACCTAACCTTTGGAAACCTAACTTATCGCGATTTAAATTTCGGTTACCAAACTGTTTGTGTGCTAAGTTTCAGAAACCTAACTTCTGGCAACCTAATTGTCAAGTTCGGGTTAGGTTCGGGTTAGGTTCGGGTTAGGTTCGGGTTAGGTTCGGGTTAGGTTCGGGTTAGGTTCGGGTTAGGTTAGGTTAGGTTAGGTTAGGTTAGGTTAGGTTAGGTTAGGTTAGGTTAGGTTTTTTTTTTTTTTGAAATGAGTATAGGCATTTAAGCCAATAGAAGTAGCGCTACTGGTATACGCTTTCTTCTATTGTCTTTGGTGATTACGTAGTTTATTTAATTAGTTAATGGTCTTAGCGTATGGTCACGAGTCTTATTTATTAAAGAATTAGTTATTTTCTTAGAAGATAATGATGGTGTTATTTACATAAGGAGTAAAATTTATACAAAATGAATGATAAAGTATTAGTTTTACAAGATTATAATACAGTTATATACAATTAAGAGAATTAGGAAGTAACTTAGAGACTAATAGAATTTTTTTTTTTTTTTTTTTTTTTTTTTTTTTTTTTTTTTTTTCTCTTTTGAGTAGTAATTGAATTATCATACAATGTTGGTATATACAATGAAGTGACTTAGAAGTAAATTAGTGGCTAATAGGAGACTTAATAGTACAGATTAAAGAATACAATGTTGTTATATACAATGAAGTGACTTAAAGTAAATTAGTGGCTAATAGGAGAACTTAATGGTATATATATTTTTTTTTTTTTTTTTTTTTTTTTTTTTTTTTTTTTATTTTTATTTTATTTTTTTTTTTTTTTTTCCTTTTGAGTAGTAATTGAATTATCATACAATGTTGGTATATACAATGAAGTGACTTAGAAGTAAATTAGTGGCTAATAGGAGACTTAATAGTACAGATTAAAGAATACAATGTTGTTATATACAATGAAGTGACTTAAAGTTAATTAGTGGCTAATAGGAGAACTTAATGGGTTTTTTTTTTTTTTTTTTTTTTTTTTTTTTTTTTTTTTTTTTTTTTTTTTTTTTTTTTTTTTTTTCTTTTTTTTTTTTTTTTTTGTATATTAGTAGTTAAACATTTAGACTAGACTTAGATTAGACTTAATACTACATGTGATAATTTACAAATAATTAGGCCATATCAGCGCGTGTGTTAGTGAGGGTGTGGGTGGCTGCTGCTGGTTGTGATTCATTAAATTTTTTCAGTCGTTCGATGATGTTAGTGATGTGATTGATGAATGCCCTAAGAATGTGAGGTTTATCAATGATTTTGGTCAGTATGAGTGGGTCGTTGGGGGTGATGAGCTCATTGTCACAAGCAATATAGAAGTCGAGTCTGGTGCGCGAGAATCGCACGCATTGATGTATGAGGTGGTCGAAAGTCTGTGGGTCGGTGCCGTTGCACGGGCAGGTGTTATTATCTGTGATGTGGAAGCGGTGAAGGTACATTTTATGATAAGCATGATTGGTGAGGAATTGGGTTATCGGGAAGGTGAGTCTGGTGGTGTTGATAAAATTGCATAGGTCGCGGTATGTGGGAAGGAGCGTCTTAGTGTGAAGGGAACCGGGGGAGTTTTCATAAAAGGACTGTGAGGAGATGGCCAATTGTTTGCGTTTCTCGTTTTTAATATAGGAGATGGGGGTGTGGTAAAATGCGGGTTGGGAGTGCATAGTGGCCGCGGCTTTGGCGGCGGAATCGGCCAAATCATTGCCGGGGATACCGACATGTGCTCTGATCCAGGTGAATTTTATATGTATGTTCTTGGTTCTAGCGGTGTGGAGGGAGTGGAATATGTCGACGGCGAATTGATTATGGCTATAAGGGTTGAGGAGTTCTGTGAGTGCAGATTTACTGTCGGAGAGGATATGGAAGGAATCGTGGGCGGGGTGGTTCTTTTTATTAATTAATTGTAAAATCCACTGACATGCTTTCAGTATTGCCAGCATTTCTGCCTGGAACACTGAGCATGTCGAGTGGAGTTTAAACTTTTTGACGGTACGATTGTCTAGTGGGTCAATGGCCACGAATGCAGCCCCTACAACATTGTCATGCTGGCTGCCATCAGTGAAGATGCGCCAGGAGTGGTGTGTGTCTAGGTCGTCAAATTCCTCTTTGCTGTTGACTTCATTAAAGGAGATGGGCAGACGGAGGGATGGGTGGAGTAGGGAAGACGGAAGGGCGGGTTTCTCAAGAGGGATGTCTGACGGAAGGAGGTCGGAGGAACCGCGCAGCTTAGCAATTTCAATATCGGCAATAGCTTTGATTTTATCAGGGAGGGGGGTGAGTTGTGCCAGGGATATGGAGGTGACTGTGCTGCATGTGCGGAAGCCATGAATGATCTTAATGGCGAAGAGGCGCTGTAGGGAGAGGAGTTTATTTGTGATATGTTTGTAGCGGAGAGCGCTGGACCAGACTCCAGCTGCGTATGTAATGATTGGAGTGATTACTTGCTCATATATGATGCGGATATTATCTGAATGAACACCCCAAGTGGGTCTTGTAAATAATAATAGCTTATGGTATAGTTTTTTAGATTTTTCTATTATCTGTATGACGTGACTAGTGAATTTAAGTTTTCTATCAATTACAATTCCCAAATATTTAATTTCATTGCTAAAAGACAGTCTGGAGTGGTCCATGTATATATTAATTTGTGTAGCTTTATTGGTGAAGCCGATAATTTTGGTCTTATCAGGCCCGAAGAGCAGTTTAACACTGCTGCCCCAGGCACTGATTTGAGTCAAGGCAGTGTTTGTGTTATTTTGGAGAGTGGATAAGGAGGGAGAGTGCAGGATGAGGAGGACGTCGTCGGCATAAGCTTGAATATGGCAATTAGGGGGAAGGGGAAGATCCAGAAGCTCGTCCAAAATGAGGTTCCACATCGTTGGACCGCAAACAGAGCCCTGTATACATCCCCGGGACATGGATCTGGTGAGTTTGCAATCTGATAAGTTTAGTTCAACAGCTCTGTCGGTAAAATAACTTTGGAGGATCAGGTAAATATTTCTGGGACAACTATATGATCGGAGTCTGCTAAGGATGGCTGGCCACCAGGCGTTATCAAAGGCGGCCTTGATGTCCAGTGATAGGGCGATCACGTGCTCGCCTGCAGCTTTTTTAGATCTGACGAGGTCTAAGGCAGTAAAAATGGCGTGTGTGGTGGAAGTCTGTTGTTTGAAGCCGAACTGGCGAGAATTATGGAGATTGTGGGTATTGAGGTGGCAGTTGAGGCGATCTATAATCAGTCTCTCTAGCAATTTAGGTTAGGTTAGGTTAGGTTAGGTTAGGTTAGGTTAGGTTAGGTTAGGTTAGGTTAGGTTAGGTTAGGTTAGGTTAGGTTAGGTTAGGTTAGGTTAGGTTAGGTTAGGTTAGGTTAGGTTAGGTTAGGTTAGGTTAGGTTAGGTTAGGTTAGGTTAGGTTAGGTTAGGTTAGGTTAGGTTAGGTTAGGTTAGGTTAGGTTAGGTTAGGTTAGGTTAGGTTAGGTTAGGTTAGGTTAGGTTAGGTTAGGTTAGGTTAGGTTAGGTTAGGTTAGGTTAGGTTAGGTTAGGTTAGGTTAGGTTAGGTTAGGTTAGGTTAGGTTAGGTTAGGTTAGGTTAGGTTAGGTTAGGTTAGGTTAGGTTAGGTTAGGTTAGGTTAGGTTAGGTTAGGTTAGGTTAGGTTAGGTTAGGTTAGGTTAGGTTAGGTTAGGTTAGGTTAGGTTAGGTTAGGTTAGGTTAGGTTAGGTTAGGTTAGGTTAGGTTAGGTTAGGTTAGGTTAGGTTAGGTTAGGTTAGGTTAGGTTAGGTTAGGTTAGGTTAGGTTAGGTTAGGTTAGGTTAGGTTAGGTTAGGTTAGGTTAGGTTAGGTTAGGTTAGGTTAGGTTAGGTTAGGTTAGGTTAGGTTAGGTTAGGTTAGGTTAGGTTAGGTTAGGTTAGGTTAGGTTAGGTTAGGTTAGGTTAGGTTAGGTTAGGTTAGGTTAGGTTAGGTTAGGTTAGGTTAGGTTAGGTTAGGTTAGGTTAGGTTAGGTTAGGTTAGGTTAGGTTAGGTTAGGTTAGGTTAGGTTAGGTTAGGTTAGGTTAGGTTAGGTTAGGTTAGGTTAGGTTAGGTTAGGTTAGGTTAGGTTAGGTTAGGTTAGGTTAGGTTAGGTTAGGTTAGGTTAGGTTAGGTTAGGTTAGGTTAGGTTAGGTTAGGTTAGGTTAGGTTAGGTTAGGTTAGGTTAGGTTAGGTTAGGTTAGGTTAGGTTAGGTTAGGTTAGGTTAGGTTAGGTTAGGTTAGGTTAGGTTAGGTTAGGTTAGGTTAGGTTAGGTTAGGTTAGGTTAGGTTAGGTTAGGTTAGGTTAGGTTAGGTTAGGTTAGGTTAGGTTAGGTTAGGTTAGGTTAGGTTAGGTTAGGTTAGGTTAGGTTAGGTTAGGTTAGGTTAGGTTAGGTTAGGTTAGGTTAGGTTAGGTTAGGTTAGGTTAGGTTAGGTTAGGTTAGGTTAGGTTAGGTTAGGTTAGGTTAGGTTAGGTTAGGTTAGGTTAGGTTAGGTTAGGTTAGGTTAGGTTAGGTTAGGTTAGGTTAGGTTAGGTTAGGTTAGGTTAGGTTAGGTTAGGTTAGGTGAGGTTAGGTTAGGTTAGGTTAGGTTAGGTTAGGTTAGGTTAGGTTAGGTTAGGTTAGGTTAGGTTAGGTTAGGTTAGGTTAGGTTAGGTTAGGTTAGGTTAGGTTAGGTTAGGTTAGGTTAGGTTAGGTTAGGTTAGGTTAGGTTAGGTTAGGTTAGGTTAGGTTAGGTTAGGTTAGGTTAGGTTAGGTTA